>OY728161.1:1698373918-1700773918 GCA_963277665.1 Viscum album | reverse complement strand
ATATATTTATAACCTTTAGTTTTAAGAAGATATTTAATTTTTAGGAAATTATGGTTAACTGGGACAAAGGGTTACTAAATTTTGAGAATATTTGTTTTATTACATAGATAACTATGGGATTGAAAATTTATTTAGTGTGTAAGTGGTTAAATATATTTTTTAATAAGTTCAAGATATTGAGAATGATATATTATTAAATTAAACAAAAATATTATTATCTAAGATGGGATTTTATTTGAGAAATAAAGGTTGAATTTTATTTTGGAAGCATATATGATTTTATTATATATTTATGGAAATTTAGGTTATTTATAGAAAATATTATCATATATTGGTGATTATATGATTCGGTAATATACATTTTTTGAATGTGAAATTAGGAGTGATTTATTTTATTAAAATATTAATATTAATTTTATCTTAGAAGAATATGTGATCAAAAAATTCTAATCATATAGATTCAGTCTTGGTCTAAAATATTTTGTTGAACATTATGGATAAATATTTACAGAATTTTTAAAGTTTAAATTTGTGTGTTGTTGTTGAGGCTTTGGATATTAATGTAGTACTTATTAATATTGGATATTATATTATCTTATGCTAACTATTGTTTTGTCTTGGTTAATGGATAGAGAAAAGAGAAATACATTTTCAGATCTTTTGGGATCTTTTGATCCCTTAAAAGTTAATTTTATTTCATCATGCATAAGAAATATTAACCTTAGATATTTATCATTTAGAATATAATATTAAATAGAGGTGTAAAAATACATGAAACACTATCGAAGTAAAAAATCATGCTTGCGATATGTAATGAAATCAAGTAAGTATATTTTATATTATACACTACTACAAAACAGGGCAAGGGCAGCGCTGCCCTTTATCAGCGCTAAACAGAAAGCACTGATAACGGGGTATGCCTTTATCAGTGCATTTTTTAGTGCTGATAAAGGTATATCTTTATCAATGCTAAAAAAGCGCTGATAAATGAATGTTTTATCAGCACTTTTATTTTAGCGCTGATAAAACATACCTTTATCAGCGCTTTTAACGAGCGTTGATAATGGTTCTGTCGGTTTTTTTTAATAACCCTAACAATCCATCTTCTCTTGCACGCGGTCAAGCTCTCGTGGAAGCTGAACTAGGCCCCTCGCTGCGCGACCTCTTCCTCCTCATCCTCCTCGTCCTCCTCCTTCCTCCTCTTTCCTCCTCCTTCCTCCTCCTCATCCTCCTCATCCTCCTCCTTCTCCGCCGTAGCCGCCGCCTCCGCCCCCGCTCCTGCTACCACGACCGCCTCTGCCTCTGCCGCATCCACCCTCGTTGTCGCGACCGTCGCCGCCTCTGCCACCGCCTCCGCCTCGACCGCCGCCGTTGCCTCCACCCTCGATGCCACGACCGCCACCGCCGCCTCCACCCTCGATGCCACGACCGCCGCCGCCTCGTCCTCCTCCTCCTCATGTTCTCAAGGTGGGAGGTGAGTTCCATGGATAGTATTCCCTTGGTATATTATTTATATATTGTGTGTGTGAGGACCAAATAGTGAATATAGATGTGAGATAGGAATAATACCATATCTTGAGCCTAATTCCAGTAAGGATTTCCATAATAGATAGTGTGGTCTTAATGTGATTATGATTATGTCTAGTGATGTGATTCATAATTAGTGATGAGTGTTGAAATAAGAGATGTTATTGATATTTAGCAACACAAGGGGGTTGTTTGTGAATGATGTGGAATTGGATACCCTATAGGTTCCATAGGGATATCTTGACTCTAAGATGAAGTATATGGTAATTGTTTAGTTATGATGGTTTACATGTGTGAGAGGTCTACCAAGGTTATGTGTGATGACTTCTGTGGATAACCAACCCTTGTTTTCATTTTTTTTATTTTGAGTTACCATGGGCGGTAAGTTCTACCCCTTCGAGTTGAATATTTATGTATGAGATACAAAGGAAATAGTTTTTAATCTTATGGTTATATGGATTCCCAAAGATTATCCCAATGGAAATGATGATGGATCCATATTAATTTTCATCACATCGCATAATCTCATAGTTATATGATTAGACAAAGATGAACCCATAATACAAAACATATCACCTAGTATGTCTGTCACATATATGAATAAATAAATTATAAAAAAAACATGCTACAAAGCATAAAGGTACCATTAAATACTTACATTGGTTAACTTGTTTTAGAAATTGTTTATCTTCATTCGTGCCTTGTACTTGAACCCATGAATTTGAAGGTGAGTATGTGTACACGATAGTTGACCTTCTTAGAGAAGAGTTTATGGAAGCGTATAAGAGACATGATGCAATGAAGATCATTAGAGTGTTGGAGCAAATGTGGTTGCTACAAACAATGTGGAAATCATATTGTGCAATGTGGCCGAAGTTACAACTTGCAGGTATTGTAACTTAGGACACGTTGTACAAGTCGATTGCCACAATGAATAACAAGATCTTCATTGCTTTATGTCTCTTATACTCTTCCAGAAACTCTTCTCTAAGAAGGTCAACTATCGTGTACGCATACTCACCTTCAAATTCATGGGTGCAAGTACAAGGCACGGATGAAGATAAACAATTTCTAAAACATGTTGACCTATGTAATTATTTAATGGTACCTTTATGCTTTGTATCATGTTTTTTTCTAATTTATTTATTTGTATATGTGACAGACATACTAGGTGATATGTTTTGTATTATGGGTTTATCAGGAGTCTGTATGATTCCTGTTTCCACATTTCATTTTAAATAGCATGTTATAATTATATATTTACTGTACCCTAATGGCTCAAATAGTCAGGCATATTGTAGATGTTTCTAGAATGCTGTAGGATTCTTTTTCCCCAATGGTAGTACATTTTTAGGATGTTTTTACTGATGAGGTATAAAATTTACTTCTTAATAAAGAGATAAACTTTATAATCTAGTTATTTTTGGGAGAAAATTTAGTTTCTATCACAATTTCTAAAATAACACCAAAAGAGCATTAGTTGTTTCAATTACAATTTGATGATATAGAATATAATGGTTTCATATGGCATAGTACTTTACCATGGGGTTTTATAGTTCTCTAAAATAGATGTTTGATTGGTATTTATTATTTTGTTGGACTATTGGAGATTGAACCTGATGAGAGTCATGAATATGTATCCTCATCCACGCATTGATAGTCACATTGATCATCTATGAGGTTCTATGATCTTCTCCAAGATAGATTTGACATTAGGATACCATTAGATGAGTTGGACATCGATGGACCTACCATGGACTCCTTTTAGGAGTAGTTATGGCCTGTATGATTTTTTAGCGATGATTTTTGGTTTAACTAATGCATTGGTTGTATTAAGGGACTTGATGAATGGGATATTTCATCCTTTTCTGGATCAGTTTTTAGTAGTTTTTTTCAATTAAATATTAGTGTACTCCCAACCCATAGTTGATCTTGACCAACATCTTATCATCACCTTGAGTACATTGAGATAACATCATATTTATTACTGTTTTCTCCTGTTACTCATTGGTTTCCTCTTGTCCGCATGTCGTGTATTTTCTAAGGCATCATTCAGTCTTTGTAAGACTAACTTGGAATAAATTTGATATATTTCATATTAAATCAGGTATCTTATACATACACGATGTTCACCCTACTGGACACACCATGTATATGGATTTCACAGGTGTTTAAAGGCATTTGTACCATGATTTGTTTTTATAAAACCCAAACAATGCTACGTAATTAATTAAAACATAATATTAGGAAAGTTCTCAAGATCGAACCCATAAAGAAAATGAATATGAATAAAGAATGGATGAATGCCAATCAGTTGACAAAAGAGTATGAAAATGGAATGAAAGAGTTTATCAAGTTTGCAGAAGATCATGCATGTGACCCTTCTCAAATCATTTGTCTATGTTTATGCTGTTGTTATTCAAGACAAATTAGTCCAGAGGAGTTAGAAGAACACCTGATTTGTCATAGAATAGATCGAAGTTATACATGTTGGAATAAACATGGGGAAAAAACCAATGTAGGTAGTGACTCAGAGAACACGACATTTTATAGATCATCTCATATGATTAGAAGCGTTAACAGTGAAGACGATCGTATGGAGGGTGTGATTACAGATATGAACGATGATGAAGAACGTATTGAGGAAATGACAAGGACAGTTGAAGATGAACTTCGTGATTGCCCAAAATTGTTTCAGAATTTAAAGAGTTGTGAAAAAATGTCATTGTATACTGGTTTCACTAAATATACAGCATTTTCAGCAGTATTGAAGCTGTATAATTTGAAAGCAGGCAACGGGTGGAGTGACACCAGTTTTATGGAACTAGTTGCTCTCCTGAATGACATGCTCCCAGAAGATAATGAACTCCCAAGACGAACATATGATGCCAAACGAATGCTACGATCGATGGGTATGATCTCTGAAAGAATACATGCTTGCTTGAATGATTGTATATTGTTTCGAAAGGACCACAAATCACTTAAAGAATGCCCAAAGTGTGGTGCTTCCCGATATAAGAAAGATGATTCTAGTCCTACGAAAGTTGTATGGTACTTTCCAATCATTCCTAGGTATAGACGCCTATATGGAAGTGAGGAGACTGCAAGAAAATTGACATGGCAGGCAGATACAAGAATTAAAGATGGGAAACTACGTCACCCTGCAGACTCTCCTCAGTGGAAGAGAATTGATCACGAGTATCCTGAATTTGGGAACGAGCCGAGAAACCTTCGTCTGGCGTTATCTACAGATGGGGTGAATCCTTTTGGTTTTCAAAGCAGCAGTCACAGTACATGGCCGGTTATGTTGGTAAAGTATAATTTACCACCGTGGTTATGCATGAAACGAAAATACATCATGTTATCTATGCTTATATCAGGACCAAAACAATCGGGTAATGATATTGATGTTTATTTGGCCCCATTGATCGAGGATTTGAAAATATTGTGGGATTCAGGTATTACGATGTATGATGCTTACAAAAATGAACAGTTCACTTTGAAAGCCATGTTGTACGGGATGATAAATGACTTTCCTGCTTATGGAAATTTGTCAGGATGTAGCATTAAAGGAACTCAAGGGTGTCCCGTTTGCGAAAAAGGTACACAGTCAATTAGGTTGAAACATTCATCGAAAACCGTGTTTCTAGGACATCGCAGATTTCTACCCCGACGACATAAGTACCGATCTTGGATGACATCATTCGATGGAAATTCAGAGGAACGTATAGCACCGTCTCCACTAACAGGTGATCAATTGTTTGAGAAAGTGAAATATTTGGACACTACTTTTGGTAAACCATTTTCGAAAAACCTTACGAAAACTGGTTGGAAAAAGAGATCAGTTTTTTTTGAATTACCATACTGGAATTGTCTATATGTCAGACATTTTCTTGATGTTATTCATGTTGAAAAAAATGTATGTGATAGTGTCATCTTCACGTTGCTAAATGCACCCGGAAAAACAAACGATGGAATTAAAGCTAGGTTGGACATGGTTGAGATGGGAATACGAGAAGAGTTGGCACTAGTGAAGGGTGAAAAATGAATATTTCTTCCTCCTACTGCTTACACTCTTTCCAGGCAGGAGAGATATCAGTTTTGCAACTTCATGAATAACTTAAAGGTTCAAGAGGGGTATTCATCAAATATCAAGAACATCGTGTCAATGGGAGATTTAAAATTAAAGGGTCTGAAATCACATGACTGCCATGTTTTGATGCAAGATCTAATTCCTATAGCTTTACATTGCATTTTGCCCAAGAATGTCCACCATACATTAACGAAGCTCTATTTCTTCTTCAAAGCTATATGAAGCAAAGTTATAGACCTAGCGAAATTTCCAACTATGGAAAGATAAATTTCCGTCATATTATGTGAATTGGAAATGTTCTTCCCACCGAAATTTTTCGATATGATGGTTCATTTGATAGTTCATTTGGTGAGAGAGATTCGACTATGTGGTCTTGTACATTATAGATGGATGTACCCCGTTGAACGGTATATGAAGATTTTGAAAGGGTATGTCAAAAACCGAAGTCGACCAGAGGGCTGTATTGCGGAGCAATATATTGTTGATGAAGCTGTTGAATTTTGTACCGAATACCTGTCTGGTGTGGAAATCGTTGGCCTACCGAAATCTCGTCACACAGAGTGGCTTGAGGGTGAAGGAATTTCTGGAAGAGAGGTTGTCACAATCAATATTACATATCGGGAGCAGGCCCACCTTTACGTTTTGCATAACAGTTTCGACGTTGACCCATATGTTCAAACCCACAAAGAAATTATTAGGCATTTGAATCCTTCTAGGGCTGAAAAATGGATATCAGATACACATAATCGACAGTTTATAGGATGGTTTCGAGACCATATTTTTAAGCAGTTAGATGAAAATCCAGAGTCAATTTCAGAACGACTTCTATGGCTGGCCGGAGGAGCAAGTGTGTACGTATTATCTTACAATGCTTATGTAGTTAATGGTTATACATTCTATACTAATGAACATGATGAAGACAGTACCATGCGGAATAGTGGGGTTACACTTGTGGCTGTGGTGATGCATGTTTCTGGTGCTAAGGACAAAAATCCAATTTATGCGAATATGTCATACTTTGGCATCATCAAACGAATATGGGAGTTGGATTATACGAAATTCAAAGTGCCGATTTTTCAATGCAAGTGGGTTGATAAGAGGACTGCTGTTAAAATAGATGAATTAGGATTCGTGAAAGTTGATTTTAGTAAGGAAGGGGAGAAAGAAGAACCATTTATAATGGCATCACAGGCAGTAAAAGTATTTTATGTTCCAGACCCCGCAAACCGAATTTGGTCAATTGTTCTGTTATCGACCAAAACAACTGAAGGGTCAGATGAAAGTTCAACGGAGGTTGACCCTTTTATAGGGACTTCACAATCATTTCACAGTGGTCAAAATGTAAATGGAGTTTTGTATGTCAGAGGAGACCAAAATGAAGGAATTTACATAGTCTATAGAGGATTCAAATCACTTCATACTTTAAATAAAAAAAGAGAGTACAATAATCAGGTTATTTGTTTATTGTAACATACATTGTGTTACGTTATGTTATTATCTGTTCGCTTCCGTTTTTATGTAATCTAAATTAAATATTAAACCACTTCTGCAGATTATGACTTCTTCACCTGCTGATGCGCCCAATCCCCAAGCACAAAAGGTCTCTCATCCAGCAGCTGGTGGTCCCACTACAGAGCAACAACAGGTTTCTCAACCAAATACGGGTGGTCCCAGTGCAGAGCAACAACAGGTTTCTCAACCTGTTGTTTTTTATCCCAGTGATGAGGTAAAACAGGTTTCTTAACCTGTTTCTGTTGGTCCCATTGCCGATGATAGCGCTCTGGGGGAAGATATTGATTCTACTTCTGAAGAAATGGTAGGAAATGAAACCCTGAAAGCACAAAAAAAACAAGAGCGTTGTAGTTTGACAGTGTTGGCCAAAATCTTTAAGGCAAAATCAAAAGGCATCAAATTTGAGGTGGGATGGAATAAGTGAGGCCAACATGTTAACCCCAACAAAGCCATCTTTAGTAGCTATATTGGAATCGTCACTCGGCAACGCGTGCTGATTGATATACAGTCGTGGCACCATGTTGTCACCAGGATGAAGACACTAATGTGGGAAGAGATTACGGTAACATTATGATATCATTTTTTTAATTTATTAAAATAAAATAAAATACCAAAACATTGACTTACTCTTCATCATCCATTGAAGAGTGCATTTATAGTAGATGTCTCGCACAAGGAATATGTATTAATAGTTGCAGGAAGGATTCATAGAGGTTTCCACACAATTTTAACAAAATATCATCTTAAAGATGCAGAAGGGAAAATCAAGCTACACCCACCTCCTCTTTATACACACTTGATATCCCAAGGAGCGTGGGATGCATTTAGAAACCATCATGGGGATCATACTTTTCAGGCACATTGTGTGGGGTAATAAGTTGTTTGACGTTTTCTTGTATTCATCACTCTGATTGACAGTTTTTTATTTATGAAACAGCTACTGAGTGTTGAAAATAAAAAACGCGCAACAGAACCAGTGTACCCTTATCATAAAGCAAG
This sequence comes from Viscum album, assembly GCA_963277665.1. NCBI lineage: Eukaryota > Viridiplantae > Streptophyta > Magnoliopsida > Santalales > Viscaceae > Viscum > Viscum album. Next base: position 1,700,765,787 of record OY728161.1, on the reverse strand, counting down.
GATGGGGTATGCTAAACTTGAGAAAAAATTGGTACGTCTTTTAAATCTACCCTACTACTAGTATGTGACATAAATCAACACCATAACCATGTTTCTCTGTTTATATGCAGATTGATGAATCGAAATATAAAGCCATATCCATCCCATGCCATGTGCTATGGAAGGAGGCTCGTGTAAATAAATAGGGGACATTGATAGATGAAAACGCACAAAAAGTGTGGGAAACATGTGTAAGTATGACCTAATATAAATTTTAGTTTCTTTAAATCACTATTACATTACAATAACTACTTATTTTTCTATATTTTCTATCTGAAATAGTCATAAGAATCAACAACAACCGCACCAGATGCAGACATACTTTCAGCAGCCTTGAAGCAGCCTGTAATGCCCTGACCCCAGTTACCCAGAGTCGATGCATTATTACATTACATTGACATGATCACAAGAAAGATCAAATCTTGAAAGACCGATTGGTTTAGTAGCCTTGGAAACACTAGATATATTCATAATGTTTTACATTACATCATAAAGTGAAAAACTACTACAACAACATATAGTCTCCATAATCCACACTATTATCCCCTCATAATATCCCTGCAGGTCATTCATAATTTACATATTCACATCCTGGGAAAAATAAAACATAGAAAAGGGGTGAGCTCAAATGCCCAGTAAGGATAACAATATAGCGGAAACTTTCATAAAAAAGAATAAACATTTAAGGAAATGTATAACTAAAACAAAAGACTTTTAAACTTGAACTTAAACATTGTATGGCAAAAATAAAATGAAATAATTCCATTTACTTATTCACATGGATATTCTAATAATCGAATAATCACATGCAATATCGATAACCACTTTCATAATGATGGAATGCATAATGCCAGACTATCATAACCACATAGCCAAGGCCTCGTGCCATGACTACAAATAAGATTTTTCCAAGGCCTTGTGCCAAGACACTAGTTTGTCTCATGAGACCTACCGATGCATCTAGGAGCTATAGCGGGCTCCACCCATCACATATTAAGTCTAATGCATTCCCATATGAAAAGGGTTAAACATAACATAAACATTCGTATTAAAACTAGCATACGAAATGTCAATACTTTCACCATAAACCATGAATGGTATAAAAATAGCACATCCACAGTCAAACATATCACAAAACCTTCAATACAATATAGAAATTTTGTATCATAATAAATCAACTTCAAATAAGCTTAAAATCCATCAAAGGATGTTGACATAGATGAAATCAAAACTATTTGAGAGAAATATCTCTTTTCTCGAAATCATTGAAAAGTCACACATTTATAAAGGAAGTAATTTAAAAGAGATTTTTGAATCAAAGTGTCCCATACCACTTTGAAACTTTTGAAAATAAATATCATTTAAAAACCTTCATGTCCATATAAATAAATCCTTAAAATCATTTTTCAAAACATGGACATCAATTAAAAATATTTAGAAAGATAAATCTTTAAAACATTTAAAATTATTATCTTGATAAAGAGTACCTTTAAAAAATTCTTAAAATATTAATTTTGAAATCATTTAAATGTCACATAATTATAAAATAAAACATTTACTTTGAAAATATTCTTAAAATCTTGTAAGGGAAGCTTTGACGATTTTATAACGGCGGTAAATAGCCGCACCCACCGTATAAGTTAAAAAAACATTCTTACCTTAAATTTTTCGAATGGTAAAAAGTGCCTTGTTTGGAAAACGACGGAAAGATTCCTTTAAAAACACATAAAGGTATAGATGAATTTAACCCATATTCTTTGTAAATACTAAAAATGTTTTGAAAAACATTTCCAAGAAACATGGATGTGGATGATAAATAAATCCCAGTAGATCATTACGTAAAAACAACCTCAGATAATGAAGAGATTGCGAAATAAACCCTTACCTTGTACTTTTCCTTGGTTGGTGGGGGGGGTAGTTTAACCTCCTGTATAATGGTGAAATAATTGTTATTAAATTAAACAAGAATCATATATATTAATATGATATCATATATGATTCTTTAACATTTCTTTGTTAATAATATCTTAGTATTATCGTCATTTCGGGTGTTAACTTACTCGTTTTCTTTTATATGTTTTGTTACGTAAGACATGTTTTTCATGGATAGGTTGTATATTATTCATATCCAGAATGATATCAAGTCCTTAAACATTATTTTTAAATCATCAAATGATAATTATACTTGAATGGATATGATGGAGAATGAATCTCATCGTGTTCGTGGAGACGGTAGTCCTTACGTACGCACGAACGACAATATCATTATTTTGATATTAAAATAAAATATAAATGGATGGTATATAATATATACCGAATAATTAACATGTTATATTTATTATTTTCATGAGTTACACATCATTATTATACCCATAAAAATAATAATTTATTGAATAACAATTACACCATGACGTGGAGACGGTAAACCGTACGTACGCATGTATGGTGACATGTTATTCAAAGGGTTGATAGAATACTGAATATGGTTGTACCATATTTATAATAACATCAAAGTATATATATGATACTGGATTTATTATTTTATAATGGTAATAACAAAGGAATAAGAAGTGGAAGAAGAAAGGATCTTGGAAAAGGGTGGTGAAATTATTACCTCTTCTTCGGGATCTTCCTTTTGATTTGATCAAAAGGGATCCTTAGGTTGGCTTTATGATCAAACTAAGGCCTCTAGGTTGTAGTGAGGGAAGTTGGGAGAGTATTTGGACAGATTTTGGCCGAACCAAAAGGCTTTGAAGGTGTGAAGAAATGAGAAGGAGGAGTGCCCTTTTATAAGAGGGGTGAGGGGCACATTTGGAAACGCTAGAAATATTAATTTATAATAAATTCATATTCGGTTTCTAATGGCTCCAAAATTTATTATTCAAAGGTTAAGGTTGGTATAGGTTTAACACCACTCAACCAATAGAATTTAGATAGGTTTGGGTACTTATATTAACCTTATCTTTAAGTATTAACTCTAAGTTAATTAGTTTCACTTTTACAATGTCTCTTTGTATTTTTATATTATATGGTTAATAAACTTACTATATACATCCAAGCAACCCCCAAGTGGTCCATTAATTATACAAATATCATGATATAAGTCTCTTTTCCGAGCCTTATATTTTTAGGAATTTAATATCAATTAATAATATAATATTTGTTTTAAAAACTCTTTTATGTCAATTTTGACACTATTCAATAGTTGATTTTTATGAAACTCATAACAGAATGATTACTTCGAAAAAAGTCAATTAAATCAATCCCAATACGTCATATTATCCTAGAAAATTAGTTTAATTCATTAAAAGTCTCAAATTATATTTATTTGAGTATTTATAATATCAATTATTCTAATTTTTCATTAATTAGGTAATTACTGCATCGTCATTGTGTCATATATAAATTAAATTATTTAATGTCTAAAAATTATAAATAAAATATCATTATGTAGGAAATATTTTTATATTTCTAATGAATTTTTATAGTCTAAAATCCAACATATATAACTCTATATAAAAATTGTTTTTCTAAAAGATATATGCTTGTGTCATTTTTGTATTCATTTTAACTTAATTAAAATAAAGTGTCCCTATCACCTACAAGTGGCTCCATGGGGTCCCAAAATCGACCAAAAGATGTCCATGGTCGGACATGTATCAACCAATAAGGTTAGGATATGTTTTAGGGTAATTTTTTATTATTATAATATTATTTTTTAAACCCTTATTTACCGGATTTACCCTTTAACCATGGTAAATAAAATATTTACCGCAGTAATTATTCAAAATGTCTAAAAATAAAAGTTACCTATTCACACAATATGAACATACTGATTCCAAATATGGAATCCATTTTTCCAAATTCAAAACACAGAATTGGAAGAAATTAATTTAAAATTAATTCCCGTTGTTAAAACAAAAAGCGTGTTTTTAAGAGATAATAACTATCAAAAGATTGGCACTTGTTTATGTCCGGTTTAATTGTAAAATTATGTCCAATGACCAAAATTATATTAAATGGTAAAAATATATTCTAAATGTACTTTAAAACCACTCAAATTCATAATTTATCGCTATTAATTATTTTGATTAAAAAAGTTGTTTTTAATTAAAATTTAGTAATTTTCACTATTCATCAAAATATTAAAGTTATCCGAAAAGTACCAAAATTTTACCTTAGGCTAAATTCGATATTCCGAATCCAAAAATGAAGTACATTTTGAAATATAAAATATATATAATTTCAAAAGGTAGGTATTACTATTCATAATGGCTAGTTTGATTGGTTATGGTGTGTTAGAACTCGGTGTTGCGTACAACACACGCTATCACATTACTCAAAGAGAAGCGTACCGTAGAAGCTTGGGGTGTTACATTTTAAATTTTTGATGTCCCCATTTAGTCAAAAAGTTTAAAATATTTTATTTAAAAAGGGTTCACTATTAAAAGTTGGTAAAAGTGTAATACTGAAAATGAATATGTTCTTACATTATGTCTAAGAAACTGATAATATGGATTCTAAAATTATAAGGATTGTATAAAGTTTAAAATTTAGTTAATAATATTCATAACCCCTTTTGAATGGCTTTTTTGGTAATTCATGGTGCTCTTGAACCTGATGTTGCGTGTAGTGCAAGTTATTAAATTATTTTGAAGAAATAACACACTATGAAATCTTGGGGTGTTACATTCTCCCCTCCTTCAATAAATTGCATCCTCGCAATTTGAAATTGTTCATTGAAAATAAAATGTTGAAAATAGAAAATATATTTGTGGGAAAACCCACATTGGAAATTGAGTTACTAAAATTTAGTCTTAATATGAGGAAAAGAGAAATGAAAGGGTCACCACCAAATTATGATCTCGATTAGGAGAACATTGGTGGCAATTAGAGACATATAATTGGAGGGAAAACGTAAATATTTATAGGTAGTGATTGAGGTCATTAATCACAAACAAGTGTAAAATTGAGGTCCTTAAATTCATTAATCTATGATGATTTGAAATACCATCGGTTCAACAAAACATAGGGTATTAGCATAACACATTTTTGACGTTTCAAAATATCTTAGTTGAAATCCCACATCAAAAAATGAATTAATGAGGCCTCTATTTAAAATAAAGAGTGGAAAGTATTAAGATTACTGAAAATAACACATACTAGGGTTACATGTTGGAAAATATGGATATGTAAGGGAAATCTAACCATCAATTATCTGATGGTGAGTGGTAGAGAACATGGCTATGAAAAGGCCAACAATCCCAAAGCCATAAATTAGTGATGATTTAAGGTACCATCTAGGACAACATTTTTGTTCAAAGTTCCTTTTCTTAATGTTGAGGAATTTATTTATGAGATTGGCTAAGATCATAAGGAGATATACTTACTTTATAATTAGAGTTTTATCCATTAATAAATTTCTACCACAAACTCATCTTTCACTCTAAAAGATAATAGAACGTAAAAAAATTCTATTTATACTATTCGTACAGGGTTCCAAAATAAATGAATTTATAATTCATCTACCAGATATTTTAAAAAAAACTACATTATTTAATCCAGGACATCTCGTGGGCCAGTGGTAGGTTATAAACCCTTTTCGCCCTTCGGTTGTGGGTTCAAGTCTCGCGGCCTTGACGGTCACGACGGGTTGGTGCCCGACCTCCGGGTTGTCCTTTTATGGCAATCCAAAATTAATCTCAAACTAGAATTTATCCAAAATGCTTCTGTCCAAACTCACAGTCCAACATTTATAAGGAAGGTAAACATAATGTAGATCATTTTTACCCCGTAATAGCATATTAATACCTTCATCATGTATTCTTTTAAAACACTAAAACATCCTAAATTACCATAATCCTTATTGATTACATTCATGCTCCCTTATTCCATATAGAATGATGGATATACTTCATCAATACAAAAATGTTTTAAACCCCAAAAATGATGTAATATACAAATCATTAATCAGCTTCAAGGTAGTCAAGAATATCGAATATAATTTATCCAAATCAATCATGTATTATTCTAAAATCACTACCTCGATATCAGAACCATATTATGGTTTATCTTTCTCTCAACCATATATTTTCCAAAAATTTAACCTGCTATTGAGTCACTTTTCTTTGTTCCACACAATCTCAAGTCCTAAATGAAATAGTACCGCAGTACAATCCTTATATACTCCATAATTATTATAAAAAGTACATTGTTGATACAACACTCAAATGAAATAATCAACATAAGAACTCTAATCATTCCTCTTCATCTGTGGTAGTATCATAACTTGATTATTATCCAATAGCATCATTTGCGGCATATTCTGATGACTGGGACATAGGTTTGTGTAGTGTCCAAACTCCTTGCAAATGAATCATTGTACATTTGAAACCATTTTCTTACCCTTGCAGTCACGTACTTTGTGCCCTTTTCCTCCACACTTATAACAAACTCTCATTCCTTTCAGGCAAGTTCCAGGGTGTTTCTTTCCACAGTTATCACATATGGGAAAATTCTTCATTTCCCTCTTCCCTTTATCCATCTTTCTCTCTTACATCCTTTTCTTCTCTTGCTTCCCTTCAAAGCCATAGGACTCAGTAAACTCTTTACTTATCTTATCAACACATGATATTATTTCTTCATATGATGATAATACATGTGAGACTATTTCTCTTATAAATTCTGGCTTAAGACCATGAAATATATGATCCTTATTTCTCTTTGTATCATGTGCATTGCTAGAGTTCTCATTCCTTCTACTGGGCGCCATTTCTAAACAATGGCATCCATTAGATTAGTTTATGAATAACAATACCTAATCCCAAACTTGTAAAACACATAACATAAATTAAATAGTTTATGGATATAATCCATAATCATAAAAATATATCCTTTGAGGAAGTATATACACATAAACCCTTCATAATGGTTTGTAAAGAAAATGAGAGTTATCCTAAGAATATCCTCCGGGAGTGTCGTAACCAAGAGTGCAGCAAGGCCCGTTGTCATGCACCAGTTCCCATTCGAGTCGAGCTCAATGCGGTGTTTTCGGGTTTTACCCCTAAGTACATCTGTGCCAGAGCCACCTCTACCTGCTCGTATCCAGACAGGGATGTATTGCTCAGACAACTCACAAAATCTTTACAATACCAAAATTCTAGGAAGTTCTTCTATACTAATCCTAAAAGTTCATCTTAGGTCTACGTGCTCTAATCAGAGTTTATCTAAATCTACCTTCCAGGTTTTGTACTAAACTTCTTCTGATACCAACTATAACGCCCCGACCCCAGTTACCCAGAGTCAGTGCATTATTACATTACATTGGCATGATCACAAAGAAGATCAAATCTCGAAAGACCGATTGGTTTAGTATCCTTGGAAACACTAGATATATTCATAATGTTTTACATTACATCATAAAGTGAAAAACTACTACAACAACATATTGTCTCCATAATCCACACAATTATCCCCTCATAATATCCCTGCAGGTCATTCATAATTTACTTATTCACATCCTGGGAAAAATAAAACACAGAAAAGGGGTGAGCTCAAATTCCCAGTAAGGATAACAATATAGCGGAAACTTTCATAAAAAAGAATAAACATTTAAGGCAATGTATAACTAAAACAAAAGACTTTTAAACTTGAACTTCAACATTGTATGGCAAAAATAAAATTAAATAATTCCATTTACTTATTCACATGGATATTTTACTATTCGAATAATCACATGCAATATCGATAACCACTTTCATAATGATGGAATGCATAATTCCAGAATATCATAACCACATAGCCAAGTCCTCGTGCCAAGACTACAAATAAGATTTTGCCAAGGCCTTGTTCCAAGACACTAGTTTGTATCATGAGACCTACCGATGCATCGAGGAGCTATAGCAGGCTCCACCCGTCACATATTAAGTCCAATGCATTCCCATATAAAAAGGTTTAAACATAACATAAACATTCGTATTAAAACTAGCATACGAAATGTCAATACTTTCACCATAAACCATGAATGGTATAAAAATAGCACATCCACAGTCAAACATATCACAAAACCTTCAATACAACATAGAAGTTTTGTATCATAATAAATCAACTTCAAATAAGCTTAAAATCCATCAAAGGATGTTGACATAGATGAAATCAAAACTATTTGAGAGAAATATCTCTTTTCTTGAAATCATTGAAAAGTCACACATTTATAAAGGAAGTAATTTAAAAGAGATTTTTGAATCAAAGTGTCCCATAACACTTTGAAACTTTTGAAAAGAAATATCATTTCAAAACATTCATGTCCATATAAATAAATCCTTAAAATCATTTTGAAAACATGGACATTAATTAAAAATGTTTAGAAAGATAAATCTTTAAAACATTTAAAATTATGATCTTGATAAAGAGTACCTTTCAAAAATTCTTAAAATATTAATTTTGAAATCATTTAAATGTCACATAATTATAAAATAAAACATTTACTTTGAAAATATTCTTATAATCTTGTAAGGGAAGCTTTGATGATTTTATAACGGCGGTAAATAGCCGCACCCGCCATATAAGTTAAAAAAACATTCTTACCTTAAATTTTTCAAAAGGTAAAAAGTGCCTTGTTTGGAAAACGATGGAAATATTACTTTAAAAACACATAAGGGTATAGATTACTTTAACTCATATTCTTTGTAAATATTAAAAAAAAATTGAAAAACATTTCGAAGAAACATGAATGTGGATGATAAAGAAATCTCAGTAGATTATTACGTATAAACAACCTCGGATAATGAAGATATTGCGAAATAAACCCTTACCTTGTACTTTTCCTTGGTTGGGGGGGGGGGTAGGTTAACCTCCTGTATAATGGTGAAATAATTGTTATTAAATTATACAAGAATCATATATATTAATATGATATCATATATGATCTTTTAACATTGCTTTGTTAATAATATCTTAGTATTATCGTCATTTCGGGTGTTAACTTACTCGTTTTATTTTATATGTTTTGTTACGTAAGACATGTTTTTCATGGATAGGTTGTATATTATTCATATCCAGAATGATATCAAGTCCTTAAACATTATTTTTCAATCATAAATTATAATTATACTTGAATGGATATGATGGAGAATGAATCTCATCGCGTTCGTGGAGACGGTAGTCTGTACGTACGAACGAGCGACAATATCATTATTTTGATATTAAAATAATATATAAATAGATGGTATTTCATATATAAAGAATCATTAACATGTTATATTTATTATTTTCATGAGTTACACATCATTATTATACCCATCCAAATAATAATTTATTGAATAAAAATTACACCACGACGTGGAGACGGTAAGCCGTACGTACGCACGTATGGTGACATGTTATTCAAAGGGTGGATAGAATACTGAATATGGTTGTACCATATTTATAATAAAATAACAGTATATATATGATACTGGATTTATTATTTTATAATGGTAATAACAAAGGAAGAAGAAGTGGAAGAAGAAAGGATCTTGGAAAAGGGTGGTGAAATTATTACCTCTTCTTCGGGATCTTCCTTTTGATTTGATCAAAAGGGCTCCTTAGGTTGGCATTATAATCAAACTAAGGCCTCTAGGTTGTAGTGAGAGAAGTTGGGAGAGTATTTTGACAGAGTTTGGCCGAACCAAAAGGCTTTGAAGGTGTGAAGAAATGAGAAGGAGGAGTGCCCTTTTATAAGAGGGGTGAGGGGCACATTTGGAAACGCTAGAAATATTAATTTATAATAAATTCATATTAGGTTTATAATGTCTCCAAAGTTGATTATTCAAAGGTTAAGGTGGGGATTGGTTGAAAACCACTCAACCAATAGAATTTGGAAAGTTTTGTGTACTTATATTAACCTTATCTTTAAGTATTAACTATAAGTTAACTAGTTTCACTTTTACAATGTCTCTTTGTATTTTTATATTATATGGTTAATAAACGTAATATATACATCCAAGAGACCCCCAAGTGGTCCATTAATGATACAAGTATCATGATATAAGTCTATTGGCCGAACCTTATATTTTAGGAATTTAATATCAATTAATAATATAATATTTGTTTTAAAAACTCTTTTATGTCAATTTTGACACTATTCAATAGTTGATTTTTGTGAAACTCATAACAGAATGATTACTTCGAAAAAATTCAATTAAATCAATCCCAATACGTCATATTATCCTAGAAAATTAGTTTAATTCATTAAAAGTCTCAAATTATATTTATTTGGGTATTTATAATATCAATTATTCTAATTTTTCATTAATTAGGTAATTACTGCATCATTATTGTGTCATATATAAATTAAATTATTTAATGTCTGAAAATTATAAATAAGATATCATTATGTAGGAAATATTTTTATATTTCTAATTAATATTTATAGTCGAAAATAAAACATATATAAACCTATGTAAAAATTGTTTTTCTAAAGGATATATGCTTGTGTCATTTTTGTATTCATTTTAACTTAATTAAAATAAAGTGTCCCTATCACCTACAAGTGGCTCCATGGGGTCCCAAAATCGACCAAAAGATACCCATGGTCAGAAAATTTATCAACCAATAAGGTTAGGAAACGTTTTAGGGTAATTTTGTATTATTATAATATTATTTTTTTAACCCTTATTTACCGGATTTACCCTTTAACCATGGTAAATAAAATATTTACTGCAGTAATTATTCAAAATGTCTAAAAATAAAATTTACCTATTCACACAATATGAACATCCTGATTCCAAATATGGAATCCATTTTTTCAAATTCAAAACACAGAAGTGGCAGAAATTAATTTAAAATTAATTCTCGTTGTTAAAACAAAAAGCGTGTTTTTAAGAGATAATAACTATCAAAAGGTTGACACTTGTTTATTTCCGGTTTAATTGTAAAATTAAGTCCAATGACCAAAATTATATTAATTGGTAAAAATATATTCTAAATATACTTTAAAACCACTCAAATTCATAATTTATCACTATTAATTATTTTGATTAAAAAAGTTATTTTTAATTAAAATTTAGTAATTTTCACTATTCATCAAAATATGAAAGTTATCCGAAAAGTACCAAAATTTCACCTTAGGCTAAATTCGATATTCCGAATCCAAAAATTAAGTCCATTTTGAAATATAAAATATATATAATTTCAAAAATTAGGTATTACTATTCATAACGGCTACTTTGATTGGTTATGGTGTGTTAGAACTCAGTGTTGCGTACAACACACGCTATCACATTATTCAAAGAGAAGCGTACCGTAGAATCTTGGGGTGTTACATTTTAAATTTTTGATGTCCCCATTTAGTAAAAAAGTTTAAAATATTGTATTTAAAAAGGTTTCACTATTAAAAGTTGGTAAAAGTGCAATACTGAAAATGAATTTTTTCTTACATTATGTCTAAGAAACTCATAATATGGATTTGAAAATTATAAGGATTATATAAAGTTTAAAATTTAGTTAATAATATTCATAACCTCTTTTGAACGGCTTGTTTGGTAATTCATGGTGCTCTTGAACTCGGTGTTGCTTGTAGTTCAAGTTATTAAATTATTTTGAAGAAATAACACACTATGAAATCTTGGGGTGTTACACAGCCAGAAAAGTATGGCCGCGTCAGAGGTGCGGGTTTTGGGGTGACACCCCGAACATATTTTCAAAAACAAAAACAAGCGGAGGATCAAAATGAAAAAATGGAAAAGCTTCAAGAACAATTATCTATTTTTCAAGAATAATTACAATACCAGAGAGAGATGATAGAAAAATTTATGGGGGAGAGGCAAAGAGAAGAAACAACTCAACAACAACCTGTGCGTGATGATCTCGCCCCACCCCCCCCCCCCCCCACCAGCTTTGAGGTGAGCCATTCCCCTTAAAAACCTGACTTAGATGAGGTAATCAATGTTTTAATAATTTTTTCTATGAAATGTGATTTACATAGACACTGATACCTTTCCTGTACTAATATTCCATAGGGTGAAAATGATTGTGATTTATATTTATCAACTCCCACCTATCGCCTTGTAGCGAGGGCTATGGTGTTCAATACGAAAAATGACATGCTACACAACAGACAGCTTCCAAAAGATCATCTTAGAGTGTCAATTAACGTAGCTAATGAGATAAGTGTCGAGCTACCTGTTCCAAATGACGATGACGACATTCATACGATTGAACAAGCTGTTGGATCATTCATCGCATGGCTGAAAGTTCTTGTAAAAAAACATGTCGACAAAAAGCTATTCATTTCTTATTTATTTTTCAAGCTGGACCTTTAACAATTAATGAAAAAAAGGTCTAAACCGATGACTGTTATTACAGAATGACAAAGACTGTGGGGTGAAATGAAATGTCAGCTCAAAACTATCTCAAGGATCAACCAACCAATTGAAACGGTCTACTGAGAGCACCTTCACCCCGCCCGTTCTATATCAACAGTTAATATCATTGCAGGCTCATGTGGATACAAAGTTGAAATACGACAGTACTCACATAGTTGCTTTAGAAAAAGATATGTATGGAGAGGAGATATCAGATTTCATTAGTGCTGAAAATGTAAATGAACTCCTCTAGTATGAATGGCTAGGCACCTTAGTTGTAAATGTATACATGAGGTAATTTTTCATGATTTGATTTTACAAAAGCTGATATACTCTGATAATTTTGACTAAATACATTTTATATTTGTCACAGACGTATATATGAAAAACAATTGAAGGGATTTCCCCAAGAACAAAAATTTGGACTTGTTAGTCCTCACACCACATCTTTAAAAGACGAAATAGATTCTATTAAAGAGGTTGTAATATTGTCATCCCTGCTCAAATCGTTTGAAAACAAAATTACGGATGACAGACTCTTTTTAATACCAACGATGCAGGGGTAAAACTCTACAATTTAATCATATCAACTATATTTTCATTTCTTTCTTTACTTATTCCTTTTTGTATTTTTAGGGAGCATTGGATGCTGATTGCAGTCAATTTGGATACTCCAAATATTTATTTTCTAGATTCAACACATGGATATCCAACAAACCGACCACGCATGATGGTGTTTGTTAATTTGTAATACACTAGATCCAACATTTTAAAACTAAACATCTAGTTATATAATTTATTTTATCTTTTAATGAGGATTCTGTTATGATAGGGCGGTGCATCAATATCGTCTAATGCATGGAATGAATCCAAGGCATAAGGATAAGCACGCCTACAAGATCTACAACTGGAAAAGTATCCGGGTATATATAATAACATTTCACTATCCAAACACATATCAAAACAAATTACTTATTGTTGTCGATTTTTCTATAGTTTCCAAAACAAACAAACAGAAAGGATTGTGGTTATTATAATTGTAAATTTATGAAAGAGATCATATTTCATCAACAAACTAGCATCCCTGATTAGGTATTTTGAAAATAATTATGAGTTCATTTAAAATATTTATTAATCCTTTGTGTATTTATATTTTTTCAGTACTACCATGACTGCCGCAAAAACTCATATTCAGAAGATGATATACATGTGTTTAGAAACGAATGGGCAACATACCTAATGGAAGATTATACACAAATAGGATGAAGTTGAATTCCTACCACTTATTTTATCTATATATGATCATTGATTATCCTCCAACCTTCTTTGGTGAATTGAGAATGATCCGATGTATTGAAATCTTAATTTATTACTCAATGTTTTCTATCCCCGGATTCATATTATTGATCTTTGAACAAATCAATATTGAAGTAAGGCATGATGGTGTGCAGTGCGTATGGGGTGAACGAAAAAACCACCGAGGATCAACAAAATCCATTTTCTGTATCTCATTTGTTTGAACTTGTATTTGAGCACATGTGTTGTTGTTTGACTTGCACAATTATTTCTAGGTATATGCATGAGATTATCAGTATCGTTGAGGGATTTTTTAGAACCAAAATATGTGTCCCAGTACAATTCAAGTAAGGGAAAGGCTGGTTGAGATGAAATCCAAGCTCAAACGACCAGTACATCATCAAAAGAATCAACCCTGTGATGCACCATCATCTAGAATCTGGTCCTCATGATGTTTTGAGGTGTTTATGGAAGGTATGGGGAGTCTGATAAGCCACATGGCCACCATAAATAATTTTTACAGACAGCTCCACATGTTTTTTGTGCTTCATGCCTCTTTACAAGGATCCCACCATTCACATGGTCCATCCTAGCACGTATGTCCCATTCATCCCATTGCTACTCTTGGAAGAACTAGAGAATCTGACAATGCATAATCCCCAAAATACCCATACTCATCCAACCAAGAGTATTCCTAGTGTTAAGGGAAGCTAACCATGGGTAATACCCACAACATACCTCTTTTAAACATATGGGTTTTGATCCTTGTATTCTAAATAGGGTACGTAGGAAGCCTCCATGAGGTTAAATCCCAACCAATGGTAAACCATGGTGACCCCCTCACTGGGGTACACCTTCTCTTATTATACCTATTGTATTACCCTTAGTGGCGTCCGAATAATTCTTCAAAATGAGAAACCTTACCTTTATGGGATGCACCACACTTGGGTCAGACCTCATTGGGCGTTTTGATCCATCTATCAGGTAAACATTCCAGGTGCTCCCTCCTAGGGATATACCTACCTAATCCACCTTTATAAGTGTTTTGATCTACCCAGGTCTTACATCTCTGTAAGACATTAAATCATGACCCTCTATCCTTGTGGGATGTTAAACTCATGGAATACCACAAGTTAAACATGGGTTTACATTAATATATTCAATATTAATGTTTAATCAGTCCTTATTAAGGTATTTTGGAGGTGTGGTTTTTTGTTTTCCAGTAGATTTCAGAAGATTATGCACTTTATGTAGGTGATTCCATGCTTTTACATTATATGATGATTTTATTATCCAGTATTTTCTTGCTAAGTGTACTATATGAAATGTTTGTGTGGTTAAAAATGTGTTATCAAAGGAATTTGGGGTGTGTATAGACTTGAAATTTATTTTTAAAATGAATGAAATTTTATTTCTTGTGGGTTTTCATGCTTAAGTCCTTTAAATGTGTTTGAAGAAATGAGAAAGTTGTGTGATGGGTGTTTTCAAATGGATTTAATGTGTTTGTGAATTTTAAAGAGGGTTTTCTTCTGAGATGTAGAGATTCTATATATGTGTATTTACATTGAATGAAAGTACATGAGAATGTGTTGATATATATGATGTGTATAATGTAAATTGAGCACAATTTCCATACAAGGTATTTTCTTTATGATGTGCAGCGGACAGGGTGAGAGGGCAGGGGTGGTTTTTTGGGGGAGGGGGAAGGGGGAAAAGTGGTAGGGGGAAGGGGTAGGGGGTGTGCTGGGTTCTTTTGAAATATATAGGGGGTGGTCAGGGGGTGTGCAATGGGCAGGGGGGAAGTGTAGTGGGTAGGGGTGTGCTGGGGAAGGGGGCAGGGGGTGTTCAGGGGGTAGGGAGTGTGTAGGGGTAGGGGGTGTGCTCAGGGGTGGGCAGTGTGTATTGGGTGTGCTGGGGAAGGGGACAGGGGTGCTTCTTTTTATGGAATGGGGGGACATAATATTTGTTTTATGTTTTGTCCCTCACTAGTATAATTGGTTATTTTATGTTTTGTGCCTCACTAGGATAATTCCATTTAGCAACCCCATTCTTTATTTCATTATTGTATTACTAACATAATATTTGTTTTATTATGTAGGTGAAATATTTTTCCTCAGTTCGAATGCTTTGTTCTGAAACCACCGCCATGGACGAAAATTTTTTAGAGCAGATGGATGCAAAAAGGATGGAACATCATTGTTTTTTAACTGTTTGTTGGATAAATGTAATTGTAACCAAATTAAACATTGTTTGAAATTTATATAGAAGTGTGTTGTTTTGTATTCATGATTTCAAGTAAATGTATGTATCATTTTTTCTTCTTCTGTGCTTTGTGTATGGGTGTTGTGTGTGCTGTGTGCAGGTTTTGTTTGGACTGTGCAGGTGCTGTAATGTGTGCAGGTGCTGGTCAGGTTCTATGCAGGTTTTGGATTTGGATAGGATCTTTGGCCTTTATCAACGCTAGTTAAGCACTGATAAATGGATAATATATCAGTGCTATTTTGAGTGCTGATAAAGGTAGTTTTTATCAGTGCTCAAAATAGCGTTGATATATTATATATTTATCACCGCTGAAAATAGTGCTGATAAGTACTACCTTTATCAGCCCTCACTTAGCGCTGATAAAGGGGACCCCCCTTTATCTTCTCCGAGATTAAGAGCGCTTTTTTAGCGCTGTTGAAGGCCGTTTTTAGCGCTATTATAAGCCATATTTGTAGTAGTGATACTTTATCTTATTGGTAAAATAATTCATCAACTTAAGAAGTAGAAAGATAAATCTATCAAGTCTTATATGTAAAATTCACTCAACTATAGAGGAATGTTTTTTTAAAAAAAATTCATAGAATTATTCTTATTATAAAAAATTCATGGTTTAAGAAGTATTTAATAAATTATATGTTTCATAGTTTTAACATATAAATTAAAGTTATTTTCAGAAGGAAATGTTGTCAATATGGAATAAAAATTATTTCATTACACTTATATCAATATATTTTACACTCCTTTCAATTGAATATTAAAATGTTTGTAAACCCTATTTATCTTACATGAGATAAAATTGTGAGGTTTCAATTTATTTAAGGGTTGAAGAATATAATACCATAACATTTTAAAATTTATATTAATTAAAAAAACATTACTATTTGATTCTATTTTATATAACACTAAAATAAAATTGGACACGATATGTTTTATTGATATAAAATAATACAATTTTAGATAAACATCAATAAATTATAAGGTTTTTATAATAATCAACAGTAAGAAAAATAAAATTAGAATAAATAAATATATATATAAATAACCATGAGAATATAATATTTATCCATAAGGCCCAACATGAATATTAAAACCCCAATAAAAACTAGATATAAATATCTAATAAGTAGAACTATTATTGGCATAATGACTGAGAAGTAATTATTTTAGGGATTTATGTGAGAATATATGGGAAGGTAATATGGTCATTGGGATAATATAGTCATTGATCTTATATATTTTTTGGACTCATATGGTTGTTGGTATTTTAAATTCATTCAACCTATATTAATTTTTTGATTACATATTCATTAACTATAATACCAGTAAATTTTTGAAGGAGACAAATGATTTGATATGATTGGATTTATATTTTTTTAAGAAATTTGTTTAAGGTGTTGTGTATTTTATAATAATAAATAAATCACATTAAAATTTTGATTATGAAAATATTTTACATTTCAATAGATGAACTATCATATTAGAATTCATCTAATGGTGGTTACTATATAAGGAATGAGTATAAATTCACTTTATACTTAAAAAATATAATTTCTTCAATTTTTTTTATTTTACATATGGATATTATGATTAATTTATGCCCACTTTTAGAAATTTTATTCCATAAAATGGGAATAATTTTCTAAATAATAATTTCATAAAAATATTAAAATAGTTATTTTGGATTTTTTTAAAGTTTGGTTTTTGGGTGAATAGTGAAAAATTTCTAATTTTATAAAAATTATCATTTCGTATATTTATATCAAATTAATTTCCATGTTAAATTTTATTTTTTTAAGTAAAATAAGTTTAATTTTATTAAAAATAATTTAACTAGTTAAATGGGAATCAATGTTATACATGATTTTGGTATAAAATCATTTTTATGCTTAAAATGAGTATTTTTTCTAAAAATTGTTTTTCATTGTGTTTTGTGAACATATAATATAATTAATTTTCACAAACTCAAGAAATTAAATCTTATAAAATGGATTAAATATTTTTTATTATAATTTTTTTATTTATTAATGTTTTTTATTTTTTTCCCATAATTAATAGTAACCATTTTATAAATTTATCACCACAATAATGGCTAAAATAGGGTAAAAGTGTTAAATCAAGGGTTAAAGGCATAAAATATCACAAAAAATCATATTTAAATTGATGGATGAGATTATTATCACCCTAACTAAAAATTATCATCATTAAATGTAGAATTTGTAGCCACTTTCCATTAATATGAATTCCCTTTTTATATTAATAAAAAAATTCCAATATTTTCACTCTCTCTCACTTATTATTTTTTTCATGATAATGACATAGATATAAATACTATAGAATTATTATGGATGATAAAATTAATGGTAAATAATTTATATGTAAGATATAAATTTATTTTTAATTTTCGGTGATGGTATAATTACCCAGAATACTTACGCATCACTAATGCAATTCTTGTGCAAGTAGGTAAAAAATAAAAGTAAATAGTTTTTGAAAGTATAGAATGTGATGTGTTTTGGGTAAATTATAGTATTGAAAAAAATATATCAATACAAAGTAAATTTAATTAATTTTTTAAATATTTTACTTTTCACTCCATTGTAATTTTGATATTTTTAAAGTCAAAATTTTTTAATTGTCTATAAAATGAATTTAAATGATATTTAATGTTTAAAATTTATTTTTTAAAAACATTAAAAAAATTATAAAAACACTATCATAACTAAAAATTATGGGAAATTGTTGAACCTAACTTTAATGGTTCATTTTTGTGACACTTTTAATTTTTAAAATTACTTTTATGGCCCTTAAATAAGGAAAACTATGTTGCAATAGTATTGGTTAAACAAGGTTAATAAGGGAGTTAAACTAAAAGATAAGGTTTGAAATGACACTTAAAATTGTTTAAATTGTATAGTTTGAATTTATTTTGATCTTATAAACCATATATTTTAATTTATTTAACTTTGGATCCATTTTAAATGAGCTATAAAAATATTATATATTAATATTTCATGTATTTATAATATTTCCACCCACATAATTGTAAAAGAGAACCTCCTATCCTATTTTCCTCACACCTCTTGAGTCTTTTATCTCAACCAATCTATAAAAAAATACCTTCCCAACTTTCCTCCCCATTTATTATAGGTTATTTTCTCACCAAAGTACCAACCTATAAGGCTTAAGGTGTAATCCAAAAGAGGTTTTACAAAGAAGAGGTATAACTCTTAACCGAGTGCTTTTATGTTTATTTCTTCTTACACCACCTCTAAATAAAAAGAATCATACTGATATAATAATTTAATTATATTAAATATAATAAATTGTTATTATGTTGATTTCATAACCATTTTTCATCTCCTTTTCTATTCTATGAGAAATAAAAACATCGCTTGTGGATACGTGTTAACTACCACCTCTATGAAGCGATATGTTTTGTTTCTCATAATAGGAAAAAAGGATGGTTATTATGATGGATTTAATGAATATATAAGATATTAATTACATAATTATTATTCTTTAATAATAATATATTACTTACCTTCTTACCATTCCATCCATTGGAAAATGATAACACCGTTCGTGTGTACATGTGGACTACCACATCCACGAAGAGATATGATTTGTTTTTAATGTACAAATTTCATAGATGATTCAAAAATTGTATTTAATGTAAAAAATTGTAATTATTTAATGATTAATATTTTGTATATGATTTAACCAAAATCCATTTTATCATATTCAACCTATAGAATACATTTTTTACTTATAAGCTGAATATCCTCAAAACCTCCAAAGTGAACTTAACCATTTTAGTAATTAAATAAAACATGGTAAAAATGAAATAATGGTAATAATGATAATGGAATGAACATGAAAATTTTTACTAACAAATTATAAAACTAATATAAAATTATTACTTAGGAGGATATACATAAGAATGAAATGAGTTGGGACTCAAGGTAAGATACTTTTCTTTAAAAACAATTACTTGAAAGTATTCCTTTCAACACTTTTTATTCCATGTCAAGGTTATTTTAAAAATATACAATAATATTATTATTTATTTTTTTAAGTTTGATAAATTTTGTCTTGGAAAATTATTTACTTTATATATAAATGATTAAAAATGAATTTTCCAATGTTTTTCATATGATTCATTTTTTACTTTCTTTACCAAAGTGTGAAAAGAATAATTATATTAATGATTATTTAATAAAAATGTTTTCCTACATTCATGAAAATTATTTTATTTTTATTTAAAATTTTCCATGTTTATTTATAAAATAAAATCATTTTCTAATTATTCTAGAAATTTTTAGTTTTAAAAAAATCTAATGAAATTTAGATTTCTTCTCATTTTTATAAGATAACGGAAAGTGTTATTATTTATAGGATTTAATGCCAATTAAAATGAGTTTTATAATTAAAGTAAAATATATAGCTATTTTGTCCATGTTATGGTTTTTTATATTATATATGAATAATGGGAGATCCCAATATAGCTCTGATGACTATAGATATTGTTATATCTCTATAATGCATTAGTTAATGTGATAGAGTTTACTGGAGATAGGTTAATCCAAAAAGATATGAGAATTATTTGGTTAGGTGGTTCCATTGTGTGGGTTATTATAAGGGTGGATGTAAGGATAATTTCCCAAGGTAACAAAATGATATGTTTGTAATGGTTTTTAAAGTAAATATATTGATTTCAAAAGGTATGAAAATGAACTTATGTTTTTAAGGAAAGTTTATGAAATTTTTAGAAAATGGGGAAAGGATTGTTTTTCAAGGATAAGTATTCATAAGTTTTCCTATTTTATAAAAAATATTACATATAAAATTATTCATTTATGATGGAATATGAAATGTTTTATGAAAGATATTGAGAAATTAAGTTGTTTTCAGGGAAAAGTAAATGGATATATGAAAAATAAATACTTTCTTATGGATTTTTCAAATTTAAAAATGGAAAATTAGCTTAGTTTATTTTATGATCCTTAATGATATTTTTTTTATTCATCCAAATTTTCAAATGTTTTTCATAGTAATTAAGGATGAGTAGGAATTTTAATAAAGTAAGATTTTTGGTTATGAGATTTACCAAGAATAAAGAAATCATGTCTTTATAAAGAACGTGTTATAGAAAAATGGAATATGGGTAAAAATATCCACATTGTAATGTAATATATTTCTTAATTCACTAAAACTATAAACCTAAGAAGGTACTTGTGATGTAAGTGATGAAAAAAAATTCCAAAAATAATTTAATTTATGAGATGGTTATACATAGGTTATTAAATCACCTCAAACTTCTATTCCTTTCTAAACATCCATTGAACCCTAAAAACATCTCCCCATGACTTCCAGGTCAGCACATCAGTGAACACATTGAGATATTAAAATTTTAATCCTATAGAAACTAAAACTACCTCCACTGATGTAGGTTCAAATATCACTAAGAGAGAAACATACCTTAGATTATTTTGGTCTGTAAAGACCACAAAGCACTCACTAATGAGGTAATTTTGCTAAATCTTTAGGGAAAACACAACTACCTCTAACTCCAAATCATAAGTGGAATAGTTATTCTACTGGGGATAAAACAACTTAGACCCATAATATAAACCTTCACTTTTATGAATCAAGACACATCTCAATACTAGATATGAATCATCACAATAAACCTCAAACATCACCTTTTTTTTCTAAAAATTGAAGCACAGAGGCACTGATCAACCTCTACTTAGGGTAGTTAAATTTTTCCTAACACTAATCAGTCCAAATGAAATCCTGGTCATTCCATTTAAAATATATCAATGGAGATTAAATTCAAGATAATTTAGATACATACATTTATTAATATCCTATAAGACCAAGGATTTTGGAATCCTCTATAACATTATTGGGTGATTCCAATGAAACAATTTCCTCGATCCTTGATGGGTCCATGACTACACCTAGCTAAGACACCACATGTCTAAGGAAATATACCTCCCATGTCCAAAAATTATACTTGGATAGACTTATATATAATTTATGATATCAAAGAACATCCAATATAGTTCTAAGATAATCTACAAGCTACTCCTATGACATTGAGTATATAAGGATTTCATTAATTAAAAAGACTATGAACTAGTCTAGGAACTCATCGAATATAGAGTCCATGGTCTCCATGAATACAGATAGTGCATTTGTGAAATTTAATGACATGAACATAAACTCTAAGTGTCCATACCTGCATGAGAATGTATTCATAATGATATATACCCCCATCACCATCATCTCGTGATATCCAAACCATAGATAAATCTTTGAAAACCAACTACACCCCATTATCTGGTCAAATAGATCATATATTCTTGGAAGGGGGTGATGGTTCTTGATCATCACTTAGATTAACCTATTATAGTCCATGAAAAAACTCATATTACCACCCACCTTCATGGTGAACAATACTATAGCACCCCAATTGGATAAACTAGTCTTGATAAATATCTTCTTCTATAAAACATTGATTTGGAATATCAAATCACACAACTCTATGGGTATTATATGATACAGATCCATTGAAATTTGGGACGCATCCAATTATAATTCTATCCAAAAATTAGCATCACATCAAGGGGGTAGTGTCAAAACCTCATCAGGAAAGACATAGAGAAACTACCCAACAACTCTAGAGGTCTTTTCTTCCTCTGCCTCTAATGAAAACTCCAAAAATGAGATAAAAGATGCTAGGTATGCTTTCCATCCATCTGATTTCTCCACTCACAAACTAACAACACTCACTGTCCCTTTATGTAAAATATCACAACTCTCCTCTAAAATATTCAATAAACTTAATTCTTAAATAAATCTAGTATATGATAACATTGATATCATCAGGATTCTTCTGTAATAGGAAGAAACTCCCACCAACTGATGTTACCCCATAATTAGTCTACATCTTCGAAACACATAAAATAATAAATTCAAGTCTCAAACTGGCTTGGCTAACACCAGGGGTATTGAAATCCTCTCCACATCTAGTGTTATGGAATATACCAAATTCATTTAAATGAAAGAGTGAAAAAATTTAGAATCATACAAACTAGAAACTAAGCTATGTGATAAACTTATCATACCTTAAAGAACCTTCAGTCTCTCTGGCACTAGAAACTCAATAAAATGAAACTTCTCACAACCATATCTTTTTCCTTACTACTAAAGACCACCATGAACATGATCTATTCTGGAAACCTAAGGATAGGCACCATCATAGGGATAACCTATAATAGCTCTATCTCCCCAAGGGTATTTAATAAATACTTGTGTCATTTAGAAACCAAACCTAATGGTGAATATAACCTCCATATGAATAACACATGAATGAAATTCTCCTGATAAGCCCTTGGGGACCACCATCCCTTGAAAATCAAGAATAAAACTACTGTGATCAAATACCTATAGATCATAACCTTGACTAAATTGAAATATATGATCCCCCCCCACATAAAGAACAACTATTCAAGAATCTCAGTTGACCTACCTTTAGAAGTACTCCCCTCTTTTATTGTATCTGATCGATCAATTTCACCTTATTTTTCACTTCTAGATATATAGGAAGCATAAATGGGGTGACTTTATATTTGATCATTGGTTTAAATGACTCATCAAGAAGTTATTCTATAGAATTCTCATCTAGAAAGAGGTCATTGGAAAAACATAGGAGGTCCTTAAACCTAATCATGATCCCTCACATACTCAGTATCCCTTGTTGAAGTTAGAGAGGATCTTACCTATTTACATATTTCATCATCAATGGAAATAATGCTAAAAGAAAAACTTTCTGAAATTCGTCTCAAGAAATATATTCCTCCTCCCTCTCTCCAAGATATAGTGTCTACCATAGGCATGTCACTCCTCATATCTGACTTACTCTCAATGGAATCAAGTACTCATCTCAGGTCCAAATCAAACTAAAAGAAATATCAATCTCCTCAATCTGATTATCCATATCTATATTGAATATTCTCCCCTCATACTTTTCCATTACCTGATGCTGGAAAGCACATAACTCTCCCTTCCACATCTCTCTCTCCTCTGTTAGATTAATCCTTCAATGGTCGACTAGATAAGCCTTTTGAACCTATACCTATAAACTAAATATATATGAAAACCTGGATCTATATATAAAAAAAATCATAAATAGGGGATGCCTAATCCTGATAGAATGGAATTTATTTATATTTATTAATTAAATTCCTTTTAATTCTCAAAAATGCCTCATTAAATCACAAATGAAAATAGAATTTTTACATATTATTCTCTTAGGTCTCTATCCCACAATTATAATTATATCACCTAGGGTGTTTAGTAATATTAAGGTCCTTGTGTTGGATCATATGGGGCCTTAAACCCCTATTTTCAAGCCATTCTCTTTTACTACATCATGCATTATGTCTTTCTAACACTGTTTACCTAGAATTCCTATACAAGAATCACTATTTCCTAATATCAAACTTATTTCTACATCTCAACCGAAATCCTTCGATAAATATTTTTTAGGACACGAACCCCCTCAACTAGTACCCCTCCAAGCCTTGTGGTGAAGATAAAGAGTGACCCCCCCCCCCCCCCCGAGTCCCGCCTTCAGTAGTTCATGGGTTGGTGAATAGAACCAAGAGTGTAAAACCCCCAAATGGGATGCATTACCCTAAATATATGAAATAGATCAAGATATAAGATAAAAAGGAACCAAATAACTCTATGACATAATATAAAAGAAACCAAACAATCCCATAATTCATGTTAAGAAATTAAATAATATCTCTAAAGTAAATACCAAAAAGAAAACAAAGGTAATGACTCTTTAACAACTTTAATCCCTAAGTTAGTAATGCCTAGCTCAGTCCCCATAACCCTCTTTGAGACCTGAAAATAGTTTATATATGAATAGGGTTATCATAACATATATACTAAGTAGTATCATACCCAAGGTCTCCTAAAAATTATCAAAATAGTATACTAATACACCAGTGAACAAACAACTAAATGAACAAGTACCAAGATAGTACATCTATCCATCATAATCTCACCATGTCTTGCTCACCAAATAATAAAATCATGTCTTAAGATAATATCAAGAAAACATTGATAAAGGAACACCTCATCCACTTACCCCACATAGTTACTGCTCTCATGCCCCGACATCAAACTTCTGGTGCCCTCATTCATTCATATCCATCACATCATTGCATGTCATGCCATCTATAATGTGGTTTTGGTCGTAACCCTACCTACACCAAAATATTGTAGGGACCCGTATCCTATTCCTGTATCAATTTCATCTTGCACATTTATCATGATATTTCCACATAATCACACATCCATCCATATCACCACAACCTCACATTAAAAAAATTAGGGTATCATAAATGTGAATGAAATCAACCTAATTCCCTCTTTCTACCATACATTTCCCCCACTTCATATCATATCCTATCATCATCTGGAATTTCCACTAGATATTCCATCATTTTTTGGTACTCACCAAAAAATGGGTACCACTACCACATACTACTAATTTAGGAAGAGTAGGGAATATGGTGTAATAATCCATCTATTTCTCACTACCTGTATGTTAGAGAAAACATCCCCCAAAACATTTAGGTGATGTTACATAGTACTTGATGCCGGTGGGGTTCATATAAAAGTAACATAAAATAATAATTATATATATATATATATAAATTGAATGGAAACTTGACAAAAAGGTTTCACATTAATACTTCATCATCTTGATCTATCAAGAACATTACAATATTGTTACCACATACTAACACTAATAAAATTTCACTACACCGCACAAAATAGCCACACACACACACTACCCACATTCATTTATTTCAATTAAAATTCACCCCTATTTAGATTTTTATATTAATAACTACCACTCATTTATTAAATCATTTAACATCAAATTTGATAATAAACCACTATAGTCAACCATCACATTTAATTTATATTTAAAATTTAGTATATTCATAATTATTCAATTCATTAAATCAGTTACCACATATAAATTCCAACCCAATTTTATTAAATTTTCCATCCAAAATCATTACCTTTTCATCATTACCAATTTCATATTTTAGTGCTACCATGCTATTATAATAAGGCATCACACAACAAACTATCACATCCCCTTCCAAGGCCAACATCACAACCCAAGAATCTAAACCGATCACTACCGTAATCATATAAGCCTCCCAATGGCCACACTACCACATGGACAAAAATAAAAATACTATCAACACATAACAAAATATTTCCAAACCACACAAATCAACCATTCATTTAAATGAAGTTTTCTCATTAATTCATTATCCAATACATGAGTATTTTAACATAGTTTCTATACTCTCACTCAACCATTTAGTTATCCACATATAATTTATTAACCTTTTATGAGTATTAAGTTTAATTCAAAAAAGGTTCTCAATCCATAGTAAAGGATCACAATTCATGGTAGCCACAACATTCATATCATAACTGGTTATATATTTCAAGAAAAAACAACTATAAATAATAAGAAAACAGATAAACATATGAAATTACTCTGTTTCCATTCCAATTCAATTTAATTAGGTTATTTATCTTAATTAGTTAGTTTTTACCACCCACCCACTAGAAAATAAAAGTATTCTAGTTTCACATATTGACAAATGAAGAAGAGAACAAGTATATCCTACCTAGAGAATATGTTCCAAAACACACTACACTAAAAACAGGGGGAAATAATTATGATGTCATTGTCTAGATATTGTGAGGGTAATGGATTGATCAATCATACAAAACTTGTAATGAAGGGTGGAATAAAAAAGATAATTAGAATCCTACCTCAAACATGACACATAGTTATATAAAACAAAGAGGGAAGCTAATATTTTATACATGTATGGAATCATGAGTTGGAAGGATTCATATGAAAGGTAGATGACCCCAAGGATCAAGAGTAAGTTTTTTTAAACCATACTTGATGGAAATATTAAAAGGCTTGGAAATGGTAAAACTCATAATATAAGATTCTAGATATAGATCCTAGAATAACTCTAAAGATCTATGTGATCAACCTTCCTATAAAATTTTTATTTAATTCGATTTTATTTAAAACACATAGAATGACCCATTTTGAACTATGTTATTTGAGGAATTAAAATAATATATTTAATCATTGTAAAATTTATTTTAAAAAATATTTAATCTTTAAATAAAAAAATTATTTTAGAATTATTTTTTATATCATTCTAGAAAATTTGGGAGTTTTGAAAAACTATAAAATTTGAAAACTATTGAACCGAACATGATAAGGGATCGACCACATAGATACAAGAAACTATCCTCACAAAGGTACAAATAAATTGTAAGAAGTAACCAACTAATCATAATAAGGAACCAAATGACCACACTAAGGAACCAACTGACCATAAAAAGAAATCAACAGATCAAAATAATGAACCAACTGACCATATAAAAGAACCAAAAAATTACATGAAGAAGCCAACTGACCGTAACACAGAACCAACCAACCATAATAAAAAACCAACAAACCATAATAATAAACCAATTAACCATAATATGTAATTAATGACTGTATTAAGAAACAAGTGATTGCATGGTCAGTCAAGTGAGTGTGAGAGAAAAAATAGAAATTTCAAAAATGGAAAAGGTCATGAACTCTTTATTTAGTATTTAAGTAATTTTTAAATCATAAAGGAAATGTTTTAGGAACTATATAAATTATAATGGAAATGGATAAGAAATAACTAATAGAGTGGTTGAAAATTATTCTTAACAACATCATATTTATATGAATAAAGAAATCCATTAAATAAAAAGAATGTGACATGAAAATGTAATTTCTCTAGAGATAAGGATAACATACCATATTAAATAGATAAATGGAATCATATGAAAAACTTATAAGAAAATAGTCAAAGAAGATGGTGTAAGACTCAATGAAAATATATCAAGTCAATAAAACCCCTTACCTTGGATTCCCGATTGGTTGGACGTCCTTTAGTCTTCTATATAATTAGTTTAAATTTATTATTCATCTATATTAAAAATATTTTAATTTTTAATTTACACGATACCATTTTTTATAGTTTATTATTACCCATGTATTAATCATTCTTTTATTAAATTACTACTCAGGTGATTATTTTCCTATATATTATGTGTTGTCTTTGGTAGGACAGCTTTAGTCCTTGATCCTTGATCATGTGCTAAGAACCTTCAGAATTAAAATAGAGGTTAAATATGTGTTTTTTATATAGTTATTAAGTCGAAGGATAATTTTATGGAAATTATGGTGAAATTTCAAAAAGGGATGTTAAAATATCTGTTTTTTATTTCAATTCAATAAAAACAATTTATTTTATTAATAAATATACTTATATATATATATTCATTCCTAAAATTTGAAAAAAAATTAAATGCATAATTTTTATAACGTATTACCTATTTTTTTCTTAATTATTGAATATGTAACCATTATAGCATCATTCATGTGGGTGGTAAAACCAACCTAAAAAAGAACATGTTATAATAACTAAATGAGTAAAAACATGTTATTGTATATTAATAATATGACTTTTATAGAATTTTAATGATTTTTTTTAAAAAATGTTAAAGTGATAAAATCATATTTAATAATATTTGGATGAAAAATATAAAGATAATGATTAAAGAGAGGATAAAACTTATATCGAATACTTGCGACTTCTCTTAAAGAACCTATTGGAAATGAAAGATTTGGGACTCCTTGTGAATAGAGGTTACCAAAAGTGAGAGAGAATTTTTAGGTAGAGAATTTGGGATAGGATTTTATAGGAAATAAAAGTAAAGTTGTGGGATTAATTTGGTATAGGGGGTCCTTTTATAGGTTATTTTGAGTGATATTTTCACAAATTCACATTCCTTAATGATTAAGGAATATAATTTCTCATGGAAAGTGGATCTAAGGTTGAAAAATAATTGATATAAGACAATGTAAGATCTTGAATTTACTTATACATACATATAAATATATATTTTTGTTATATTTAAGGACTTTATCCCTTAATTTAATACTTTGAACTTTTTATGTTTTTTATGGTCACTCAATTTTTACCTCAGTAACATATTTTTATTCCTAAAAATAAAAATTCCCTTATTACCTATTTTATAAATTATGATTACAAATATGAAATACATGTTATTTGATTAAAATTATAAAGGTGATAAAAAATAATTTTAATAAAAGAATGTATAATGTATAAAAACAATTTTTTGAAAAATGTATTTTTAAGTATAAAAATGAGTTTATGCTTATTCATTTATATTTAATAAACATTAAATGAATTTTAATTTATTTTATTATATATATTATTAGTAAATTTTATTAAAATCATTCTTTAATAGTGATTAATTAAATTCATTAAGATAAAAATACATTACACACATAAAAACAAATCTTCAAAAAAAACTATTTTAACATTAAATTATTTTATTCATAATTATTTAAAATCGATTATTTATTTAATAAAAATTAATTTATTTTTTTCATTATATTTATTTAAAAAAACTTCAACGTTTAATTAGATTTATTCCTTAAAATTAAATTTTATAAAAATTCCATATGTATAAAAATACATGTAATAATGAAAAAATAAAAAAACACTTATTATATACATACTTATATCATCTTGAATTATACTTACAAAACCCATCATGACCTCCATAAAAGAACTCTGGGTAAGATAATCATTGGTGGAATCCATGGGTGGTGATTCAGCTAACATGGATCTCATAGTTTTTTTCAAGAGCATGAACTTCTCCCATATATGATTTCAAAGTGTGTTTTTTTACTTGGGTAAAGGTCTGAGAAGTTTCCTAGGTGGTTAGAGGAGTTTTGGAAGCACCAGACCTAGAAAATCATGTTCTTGAAAGACTGTAGAGGGTACAAAGTTTTTCTGAAACCATGTGGCCTACTGTAAGAAAAATATGTGACCTTGTTTAAAGAGGGTAATGGCAGTGCACACAGGCTGTGCACAATTTTCCAAACCGTGCACCTAGCCTGCATAGTGTGCTTTTAGAGGATGTAGCCCCACACTATTCACCAAATGGTTTGTGCATAGTTTGGAAAACAGTGCGAGTAAAACCATGTGGTATACCTTGTTTTAAGATTTTTAAATTAAAATAAAATAAAAAGAAATTAAAAACCTAAACCTAAAATACATCACCATGTGGGGGTACCCCTTGGTTTCATGATGAACCCCACTCTGTCTCTCCCTTATTCATTTGATTCTCACTATATTTTTTCTAGATCTGCATCTGAATCTTCAAGTTATGTTATTTCGAACCTCTTCCTCTCCTTCTCTAGCCATTTTTCAGTCTCCATGTCCCCTAGTGAGGTGCGGCTGGACCTAGTGTTTGAAGCTAACCCGGATTTTCAGTTTTCTTTTGTTTTTTGGTTGTATAGATTGTCTCTATAGACCCATTCTTGCAGATTCCAACAACCGCTTCTATAGGTGAAGTGGTTCAGGTCATCTCAGTTTTTCGTCATCAATGTGGGATAATATTTCCCTCTTTTCTTCATTTGTAATCAATTTTAAATTAGGGCTTTGTGGTTTATGGGTTTCTAGTAATTCTCTTTAAGTTCGTTGAACCTTTTCATAGTGATTTTGAGACCTTAGTGTTGTTTCTAGTTTGTTGGGTCATCCTTTAGGTGGGTTCAAGTCATCGGAGTCAAAGGAGACTCACTATGGATTCATTGGTAAGAATATTTATACATAATTTCCCCCGTTATATGTATATTAATCCATGGAAATGAATATATATATATATATATATGGTGTTTGGTGTTCTTATGTATAATATAAAAATGCATAGATGTGTTAGTGGATATGGGTGTATACATGTGAGAATATATGTAAGGATCACCTTGCACATATTCATATGTCCATGAAAATAGGTGAATAGGGTAAAGGTGTCCTTATATATAAGTGATATTGAAAAATCTCTAAGGGTGTAGCATTAGCTTCTTGTTAGAAAGTGACAAGATCTAAAGTATCAGTTTGGCTTGGTCTGCTTCTTGAGGTAGGATCCCTTTCCTTTCTCTTTTAATTTAATAAATCATTAATTAATTAATTTCATATTCTTACCTTCTTATTAATGTTTTTCCATGTATAATATATTTTATAAAAATGATTTTCTTTCATGAAATGGAATTAATGCTTAAATGAGATAAATAAATTGTTTTATAAACAATTTCATGATTCTATAATAAAACCCCTCAAACAGAGGTGCGCTATATTCAAGATAAAAAGTATAGGTTAGAACTTTATGCTTTCTTAGTTTATGGAATTGATATTTTACTTATGAATTTTCCTTGTTTAGTAATGGCATGTTTAGAGCTTCGTCCTATTTTATAAACTGAATGTGTTTCCTTATAAATGGATGTTACCTTATAGTAATTTTCCCTTATTCTAGTGACACCCTTCCTTATCAGTTGATCCTTAGACATGTTGTTTCCAAGTTAAAATGAATTAATTTAGTTAAATAGAGGAGCCTATGCATGGTGGCTTGTTTTATAAAGGGAATTCTCCTTGTAGGTAATTTCCCCACAAATGTTGGCATCCCCTAAGTTCTCCCTTGAGTCTTGTCACTTGAACTTATGGTTTTTCTAATTAAACATGTTATGTTTGATTGAATGGTCTTGACATATAGGATGGTTACACCATGCCTTTATTGTTTTTTAATTGAAAAGCATAAGAGGATTATGCTTATGTATTAAATTATGAATATGGACTTGGCTAATGGAATTCATAAGAGATTATTCATTATGTATGTTATTATGTATAAAGATATTCTATTTATAAATGTAAATGGGTGGGATGAATTCTTAACTCATGCCAACTATATAAATGTTTATGGATGGGAGGTATTCTTAGCCTATGCTAGCTATATAAATATTTATGGATGGGAGGAATTCATACCCCATGCAAGCTATACAAATATTAATGGATGGGAGGAACTCTTACCCCATTCCATTTATATAAATGTTTTTGGATGAGAGGAATTATTACCCAATGATAGATATATAAATGTTTATGGATGGGAGGAATTCATACCCCATGCCAACTATACAAATTTTTATGAATGGGAGGAATTCTTACCCCATGTCGACTATATAAATGTTTATGGATGAGAAGAATTATTACCCCATTCTAGATATATATAAACATGAATGGGTGAGATTCATTTTTACCCCATGTCAACTATACATAAATGTGTATGGGTGGTAGGCATTATTACCCCATGATAGTTATGATATATATATATATATATAGCAACCTGTTCAGACTTATTCAGGCTATAATCCAAAGTAGGTATTGTCATTAGGAGTCTCATAGGAACATGGAAGCTGTCTATTTATTTATACAGTTTTGTTTATCAGTTTCTCCACACCTGCACACTACTTATATGAATATTTCACTATCTGGAATGGGCTTGACACCATGGGTTTTGGCCTACTAAGATTTTATATCACACCATGCCTAGGTACCCTTTGTACCAAAGTAGACCCTATATTTTCATGATGTATGTTGATTGTTTTATTTCTTGTACTTGGGAGTTAGAAGAAAATGACTGAGCTGGATCTCGAGATGCTCATGGAGATCACCCGTGGGTCTTTATTGTATCTTCTTTATTTGTGTGCTATATTACTATGCATGTTGTATGTTTATTTTTTCAGTTACATTTCATCAACTTTATATGCCTAATTTGTATAAATGGGTGTTGTCCACTTTTATTAAATTGTTATTATTTGTCTTATGTTGTTGTCTTTCATTTATTTACTAATTTCACTATTGTATAATATTTATATTTTTTTATACCATTGTGCATATCTGATAAGAGGGTATTGTATCCCCACTATCAACTCCTGAGACCCTCACTGCTAGTCAGTAGCCTCTATCATATGGGGATATGTGCTTGAGTCCATGTGACCTACCAGTCTAGAAACTGTTTTGATGGTAAGTCAGGCTGAGATGTTACAAAGTGGTTTCAAAGGGTAATTTTTTTCATCTGTATTACTATTTTGGTTTGGTATACAGGAGACTAGGAATGTGTTGACACTTTTTTAATAGTCATTCTTTGAACTGATCACCCTACATAGAGGAAATAACTAAGTTCCCATGGATGGAATTGATTTTCATGATTTTTGTTATTACAATTGGATTTGATTTCACCTCAAGTGATTAGTGTACTTTTCACTACTTATGATTTATGAAATTTCTATTCTTTTTACCCTTGACTAGGTTTGGAAAGGATGAAGCATATAATGTATCATATTTAGCACATAGAAATTAACATGTCATGCATATGTCATTCCATGTAGCTGTATATATAGTTTTCCTGGTGATTGATTGGGTTCTTTGAGTGATATTCCATACTTTTCTTTATTTATCATGATTTTATAGGTAACATTATTTGGTGTTTAATTTTATCATGTTTTTCCATGATTCGATTATAATATTCCTTGATTCCTATCTTTCTTATATACCATGCTTCTATATTATGGAATGATTTTTATTTTACTGCTTATGATAACATGCTAGATATGTTTTGTTATATAAATGGTTACATGGGATAAATTTTAATGGTTTCGATTATGATGAGAGCCGGTTTTCAGTTGTAATATTTATAGGTTCCTTATAACTGGGAAAAGGTAACATGTGTATTCGAACCTTTGTAAAGGGATATTAAGGTTTTAATGCTATATCAATTTATTTGATTTAAATGGGATCCAAATTCCAAACTATAAAGTGTATGGGTTCTTTATAGGTTGGTAGGTGGCCACCCATATTACTGGACCATTTTTATGATCATTTTATATTCTAAAATGGGATTAGATTCAATTAATGAGATCCAATTTTCAATCCATGACGTGTATGGGATCTTCATGAATTGGGAAATGGAAACTCATGTAGTCAAACTCCTATATTTTGTTGTGTTATATTGTTAAATTAATATAAATGTAAATATATTTGGTTTTTAATCTGCAATGAAATTGGTTACCTTTTAAAATGTGCAACTGGACCCATATAGGTCAGTTGGTACATGTAACTTATGATATGGCCTGGTCAGGGTGTTTAAATTTTTAAATGTCGAGAGAATACTATTTGGTTACTTTATAGAGAACCTAGGTTAGCTTAATGGGACCCTTGTTGGTCACTATGTCTGTTAAAAAGGGTTTTACTGATAAATTTTCTAACAATGCCAGGATTTCAATAAATTAATGTTTTAAGAAAGGAATTTTTATGAAAATTTCCCATTTTTTCCCTTAGGGCGTTAGCTTAATCAAGTTCCTAGTGTTTTTTTTTTTGAAAAGTAGTTCTTGATGTTTTAAATTAAATATTTTAGAGGTTTAAAGATTAAATATGATTAAATATAAATGGATTAGACATGGAACCCTAGGTGGTTACCTTTGTTTAAAACCCTCATGTACAGGTAGTTTAATATTTTCTTGATTTTCCGTGGAATGAAAGTATGAGTGTTTTTTATAGGAGTTCTTCCCTTAAGAAATGGCTGGGATGATCAGATTTTGAGCCTAGTGACTTCTATTAGCATGGCCAAGTGATATGGTCGACACTTGTACTTTTTAAGGGTCTATCCCATGGTAGGTAGCACCCTTAGAACTTGAATTCCTTTCTAGTGATGTTTTTTTATGAATTTTGGTTTCATTTGGGTGTCTTTGTCCCTTATTGGACTCTTTGTTTCTAATGAAACCTTTGTTTGGATGGGTGGTCATGGTATCTTCGGCCTTTTTTATGGGTGTGAGAATTGGGAAATTCTTGGTTTCATAAGTTTAGACATGCATTGCAGATGATCATCTACTTCTTAGGTCATTGTCTCCCTTTTATTTTCCATGGGTAGAATGCGTTGATGTACGTAGTTCCATTGAGTGCTAAATAGTATGAAGAAATGGGTGAGTTAGGTTGAACCATATAGCCTTGTGTAGTTTTGTATGGTCTCAGGTCATCTTTGAAGTAGTGTAACCTGAGCGTTAAACGAATCAAGTTCATCCCAATTCTCAAGAAGGGGTTTCTAAAGACTCGGGGGGTTTTAACACACTGGTGTCATTAGTTTGTATTTCTTGTATGTTTGATGTAGTGATCATGGCTCGAAGGAGCATCACGCATTCATTAAAGGTTTTTTTGATCTAGTGTGCTTATGATTAGCTATTTTATATTCTCTATCGTCAACTAGGACACTCCTATAGTGGGAAGAATCATGTTGGTTCTGGTGTATGTTTCCTTCCAAGTAGAAGGAACCCAACCAAAGAGGACCATTTGGAAAATGGTCAGTTTTTGATGAATGCCTTTGAGGACGATGAGTTTGAATCATGTCAATTCTTACTTGATCGCACACTATAGTTCTAGTTTGTGGTGTATGAAACTATTGTGAATCATTATCACTCTTGGATAGTATTTAGGGGAAATTTGAATGATCACAGAAATCCCCAAGAGGTAAATTCTTGTGATCAGTTGTAATGACGCATTGGTAAGTGAATATGAGCTTCTTCCTTGAATTCGACCAGGTTTGGTTCAATTTTTTTTCTTTCTAGTAATTGGTTATAATTAAATGGAAACTAATAAAATCTCCTTAGTGTATTTTACTTAGCGATGATCATGTCACCTATCTTGACGTTGTCCTAAATACACTAAGAGAGTGTTGGTCTTACCCCATACTATATAATTAAATGGTTTTGATCTTGTTAGGTTGTTTTATTTTAGTTTTTTACACTAGATTCATAGTTTCTTTTGTGGATTTGGTCATTAAAAGCATCAGAAGTTGGATATGTACTTTGGTGGAAATTTTTGTTGTGAATTTGAGATTCCTTGGGAGGATTCATCATTGTTCTACCTATAAAACACTGGTCGTCTAATTTGGGTGTCTTCTTGTATAGTCAGTCGTAGTTTCTTGACTCTTCTCCTCTCTTGTTTAATATTTATAGTCGGTGAAAGACCATTTTTGGGAATGTTGTCAAGTAGAGATGAGTGTGGGTTGTGGAATATGGGTATTTTTAGGAAATGGAGGCTCAACTTGGACTAAATGATTTCGATGAGGAATCGATGGTTTTAACTATTTCTAAAATCATGTGTGAAGCATTGCTAGAACACTTAGAGGTGTTCTTGTAAGGAAATTCCGACTATGGGTTGAACCGGGGTTTGGAATTTTTCCTCTATAACGTTCAAGCCTAATGTGGGAAGCATATTTGGAAAATTTATTATTGAGATGATGATTTGATCATGTATCTAGTTAAATGATCTCAGGTAAGGGTTTTCTTGGTGTTTCAGTTGGGAAATGAGTGTTAGCTGAGGTGTCGGTGGCCTAAGTGTCGCTTGTTTAAATGAATGGTCAAAGGTGCATTGTGTTGGATTTTGTGACCTATAACCAACTTATTTGTAATTTATGATAGACATTTATTCATTATTTTAAATATTAATAAACTACTTATCATATCATGATTATTCTTTTACATGATATAGTATGTGATAATGTCCTAAGATTAGTTGTTTCACTAAAAGGTCATAGAAGTTCCCCACTATAATGAGAACCTGAAAGTGCTATGAAACTATCCTTGAATATATATTCTATATCCTAATTATATCATTTAAGGGACACAAATGATACATGCTACCAGTGGTGGAAACTCATAGGACTTTGAGGCACTTTTTCATGGTGTACACCCTTGGTAATATCCAGTTTGAATATTATGAGAATGATATCCGCCGGTAGGAAACCCACATTTATATGTGTCATTGGATTTTCCTATATGAATAAGTATGTATTGGTCCTTAGACATTAATATTATTATTAATGTGTATTATGAGTTGTGCACTGAGATGTATTGACAAAAACCATGAACAAATATGTTCACGATGAGGTGGGATATGTTGGGTGAGTCACTAGTAATATTTTATTAATGAATAATGCAAGAAAAGATTTATCCCTTCTGTTCTTTAATAGAAGTTAATATCTTAGGCCCTTTGATGGAAATGATATAGACTAAACAAATACATGTCCATGGTGTTCAATAGGAAAGTTCTATTTTCAGGAAGTCAAAGAAATAGATATTTAACGCATAGGTTGATGGAATTGGCATGAAACCTGCTCAATTAAATATATTGTGATAACAGAATTATATTATATGGTAAGAATCTGTATGAGGTGAGATATAATTATGTAATTAACTTCATTCTATATGGTTTCCTTGGTGTGTTTCTAGATGCTAACCTTGGACTTTAGGCTGCTTCATCTAATACCACTGAGAAAAAGGCCTAGAGGGTCACACACTAAGTATATCCAGAATATCAATTAAATAATATATTATTATTTATTATTTAATAGGTTGAATAAATATTAATTTTTTATGTTGTTTAATAGTTATTTATGTATTCTTAATAACATTAATTTGGTCACTAGTTATTCAAAAGAATATATTGTGAGTAGAATATTTAATAAATATTTATTTTATATTTATTGAATATAATATTTATTTATTTATTGGTGAATAATGTAGTGATATTTATTAAATATATAAATAGACATTATTCAAGGCCCAATAAATATTTTTAATGAATGTTTAACCGATTTTAATGGTCTTGTGAGAAATATTAAATATTGAATATTATTTAATTAGATAATATATAATTATAATTCACAAGTTAAGCGCATGTTGAGAAATAATAATGTTTGTATTATTATTTGACATGATATTTTTATAGGATTAAATAAATAAATAATTGAACTTGTAAAATTATTTTTATTTTAACCCTAGAAATATAAATACCCAGTTATGTTATTTTCTCATAGGGCCAATTCATTTTGTGTGTTGTGCACAATAATCTTGGAGAATCCTCTCAATCCTAGAGAGGTCTCTTTCTCCAAGAACACTCCAAAGAACTGTGAGCAATCCTCCTCCACCAGATCAAGGAGAACACTTTGAAAGTGATTCTCAATGTGATCAAGGATGACAACACAAGCATAAGGATCTTCCATGATAGCACCTGAAGATTCCTTTGAAAATTTCTTGAGATTCTTGAAACATGTGGGGATCACCGCTAGAGGAAATCTACACTTGGTTTCTATAACACAATGATGGTTCATGGTAGATCTATCGCTGGACTCATCAATGAATAAATAATTCCTTAAAGGTAATTTTTTTATCTAATTAAATAAATTATAAACAATATGTGTTGATCTCTTATCTCTTAGTTTTAGAGAAATTCTTCTTTTTCTATTTCTTTGTCTTAATTTTGTGGATCATAGTGTTAATTTTCATATAGATCCATGATTGATCATTGATTATGGTAAAAATTAAAGTTGGGAATTTCCCATCACGTGCTTCCACTGTGACTAGAACCTAAAATTTGTATTATAAGGGGCACGTAATTGATTATAATAATTTAAAAAAATCATTGGTGATTTACAAATTTTTTATTTATTATTTGAATTCAAGTTTTATCATTATTTTGAGATCTATTCTTCCTCCTTCATTTCTCATATATCTAATCAAGACATTTAATTTTATGATTAAAATAAAATCAAGGAAATCATTTATAGGTGCTAAGATTTCAATCCAAATAGCACAAGACTACATTCCATGTAATCACTTTCAACACCTCAGATTAGATTCAGAGATCAGTTTGAGATTATGCATTGATTATGGAATTAGTTACACCATTAATTCACCGCATGTTGAACATGGTTAAATGAAACATGGTTATCTGGACTACACATTGTGTGGCCTATTAGACATGAAATGTGTTACCTTTAGGTAAAATATGGGTCATGTATTCCATACACAGCCTACCCAACCGGTGACCATATAACACAGAGTCAAAAATGCATGTAGCTTATTAGACATGTCATGTACTCCAATTTTTCTAAAGCACATACTACACACTGAGTTCCTAGGCATGTGTCTCAGATAGATGGTGAGAGGTTTACACATTGTGTAGATCGGATCTACACACTGTGTACTTATAACATGTTACACAGATTTAAAATTTATTTATTTTATTATGAAAACCTTGAGACCTGTACTTGCATGTGGTTTTAAATATATTAAATGACAAGTGATAGGTTTTATTATACATAAATATTTAAATTTTTAATTAATATAAATGTAATGTTCAGATTTGCATATCATGTATGAGTTGTATTACAATTTGTTACTCTATATGCATTTAATCATAACACATGACCAAAAAATCATGTAATCCATGTAATGATCCATAAAGTACATGTCATGAAAGTACATGATAAGTCGTGTATTCTATATGTCACAAGAATAAAATAGTATATGAGTATAATACATGTTGGGTAGAATCAGATGGGTTTTCACCATATTACCACCAAGGTAAAAGTTATGTATAAAGTTAATTTTAAATGAATTTATTTAATTTGTTTAAAATTATAATGGATGAGAATCTCAAGTAAATTCAGATAAGAATTAAGATAAAAGCATTGATTAATTAAATATAATAATTAATCTATTCTAGTGTGGTTTATATTAAATAAGAATGATTAAGAATTGAATTCTCATTTTCTTAAATGCATAATTCGTTGCATGCATGTGGATGATCATGAGTTAGACCATACCTTTTTGTATGTGTTTTGTTTCATTTAATTTATTATTAAATTAAATTATTGGTATGTGTTCATTCTCTACTCATTATTATGTAAGGCTTATGTTCCCATGGTTTCTTTTATATAAACCCCTTTTTACCCTCACTTGAATGTGAGTAAAAGGCATATGTAATGGATGGAGCTCCCAAACTAGTGGAGGTGGTTCAAGTTAGGAGTTGAGGAGAAACCAATCCAAGGAGATACAAAGGTGGATAGGTGGAAAATTGTAAACATGAACCTCAATTGGTTCAAGGTGTTTCTCCCCTAGGTCAAAAATTAGTTTATCAACAGCTAGATAAACTAACCATTAGTATAAGCTCATGATCATAACCATTTTCTATTTTGGTCAGTTGCATGATTATTTCATTATGGATGTCTTGTCACAATCACATAATAAATTAATAAACAATTATGAAATATAGAACTAAAATAAACTAGATTATACCTAAATATTATCTATGACATGGTTAATCGCTTAAGTAATTACAATTAATATTAAAAAGCATGTGATAAATGTAATAATTTTAAATTTACGCATAAAACAATAAAATACATCAATAAAATATTAAATCTGTATAGCCTTCCATTACTTTGGTTAGAATTGAACCATAGTTTAAAGTGCTTAACCAACCAAAGTTGAGGTGATTTCAATTATTAAAAAATTATAACATAAGGTTTTGGGTTGACTTAACTTGGTTCACATAAAGGGTCAACTGCCAAAAAAATACTTGGTGTAACTAAGAGGAAAAGGTTGAAAAAATATAAATTAATGATTTTTTGATTGGGGAGTCCACTCAGCAGATCAAGGAACTATGAGTTAATGCAGTTGGCATTTAGAATGCCTACCTAAAAGAATTCAAGTTTCATGACCAACCAAATTTGGGGTAATGAGAAGGGGGATATATATCCTTGACACTTTAATGTCCAAGAAACATGATATTCCAAATCCAATGGGGAGGGATATTGGGTTTTTTTAAAATAGTGGGAGACAAATAAATATAATATTTATTTATTTTTC
Organism: Viscum album; assembly: GCA_963277665.1. Lineage (NCBI taxonomy): Eukaryota > Viridiplantae > Streptophyta > Magnoliopsida > Santalales > Viscaceae > Viscum > Viscum album. The sequence continues at coordinate 1,700,725,095 of OY728161.1, read as the reverse complement.
TAAATTTTATCAGATAAAGTATTAAAATTATTCTTATCTTATTTTTTAAAAACAAAATAAAATTACATCAAACATATCATTGTGATCCATACTTGAGAAATAAAACCTTCTCACTGAAACAAGTTTCCAAGAATGTAAAAGGCTCCTATGTGTCATCCTTTTCCATGAAAGGAAATTGTATGTGCTGGAAGAACCATTACCAGTTGTGCCTAGAAATGAGGCAAGTTATGAAGAGTTATCTCTCTATTAGAGGAATCTGAATGATGCTACAAATGTTCAGTGATTCATGATATCATCCATATTCAATGATATTTTGAAATAAAAAGTGGGTATGGATTCCTATAACATGATTTCTCACCTTCAGGATCTCTATCAAGAGAAGGTGATACAAGAGAGGTATGAGATCTCCAATAATTTTTTCATAACTAAGTTTGGAGGGTCTATGATAGCTGGTCCTCATGTAGTCAAGATTATCAGCTACATTTAATGCTTGGATATCTTAAGGATTAAATTCCCAGATGAGTTGCGTATATATCTCATACTTTCATCATTGCCCAAGACTTTATCCAGCTTTATAGTGAATTATTATATGAGTAATAATGAGAAGATTCTTTCGAAACTTTGGAATTTAATTTTATAGGTGGATAAGGACATGTGAATGATAAACTCATGGTCCTTATGGTGAATAAGAAAATGAATAACAAGGAAAAGGGGATGAAGACCTATGAACAATCTAAATCTCATGAGAATTATCCTTCAAAGAAGGGGAAGATCCATAGGTAGGGAAAGGAAAAGGAGGTGGTTTTTTCATGTGGAAATCTAGGACACAAGAATAGGAATTTCACCTAAATAAAAGGGGAATCTAAAGGTGTGTTTTTCATTGAGTGAAATCTCTCCATTTATACACATTGGGTATTAGATACAGCTTTTAGTGCTCACATCTATATCCAAATATAGGGAAAAATTAGATTTCAGAAAATTAATTGAGGAGAGGTGGATTTTTGAGCTTCCCATGGTGTAGGGCTGGATACCCTAGCCATTGGTGACTACCACCTTTTTTTCCAACATAAATGATATTGGTTTTAATAGTTTTTTATTATGTACCTATATTTACCAAGAACATAATTTGTGTGTCATGTTTAGATATAGATAGGTTTATTTTCAAATTTATAAATAAAAGTTTTTTCTATTATAAGGAAAACATATGTTATGGTATGACACATTTAAATAATGGTATTTATGTATTAAATTATGAAAACTAAGTGTTGGCAATTGATAAAGAATCATGTTCACACGAATCATATAACACACATCTATGGCATCACTGTCTTTGTCATGTAAATGAGAAGCATTTGGAAAATCTTGGTCAAGATAGTTATTTTAAATCTTATGAGCTAAAATCACTTGATAGATATCATGTTTGTTTATAAGGAAAAATGACCAAACCATAATTAAATAGATAGGGTAAAAGGTCCATAGAACTTCTATAATCGGTACACACTGATGTGTGTCAACCATTTATTGTAGAAGCTAGAGGTGGATATTATTACTTCAAAACTTTTACTCATGGATTGAGTAGATATGGATATATCTACTTGATGAGGTATAAGTATAAGTCCTTTAATAAATTCAAGGAATTCAAGAATTAAGTAGATAATCAACTTGTTAAGAAAATAAATAATCTTTGATCAGATCGAGGTGGTGAATATCTTAACCAAGAGTTCATTGAATTTCTATGAGAGTTTGGGATTCTATCTCAACTCACTTCGCCTTATACACCATAGTGGAATGGTGTTAGTGAAAGGAGGAACCGTACCTTATTAGAAATTTTAAGGTCAATGATGAGTTTTGGAGATCTTACATTGTCCTTTTGAGGATATTCATTTCAAACTACATAATATACATTAAATCAAGTACCAACTAAAGAAAAAAATGGAATTTCCTTAGAGTTATGGAGTGTAATGAAACCCATTTTATTGCATACATGTGTATGGGGTTGTGAGGTGTTTTTTAAGTCCTTATCAGGAAATAAACTAGCACCCTGGGGTGTGATGTTTATCTTTATAGGGTATCCCAAGGAAATAAAGGGATACTACCTATATAAACCCTTAGACAAGAAAGTGATTATCTCTAGAAAAGATGTATTTCTTAATAGGGAGAACATCCTCAAAAGGGATAGTGGGGGAAAGATTTACTTAAATGAAGTAGATGCTCACACAAGAGATGGTATGGGAATATATTCCATAGGTCCCTGTGGAAGAAGTATTTCTTGAAACACAAGTACTGCGTAGGAGTGTTAGAGAGGTAAGAGATCCATAGAGATTTGGGTTTCTATTCACTGGAGATGGTGATTCCTTATTTGTTGAAAATGATGAACCTATCTCCTACAAGGAGAAAGTAGAGAGCTCAAAATATGCAAGAGGGAAATAATCCATGAATTCTAAAATGGATTCCATGTATTAGAAACAATTTTGGTTTCTGGTCGATGAGACAGTTGATGTAAATCTTGTTGGATGCAAATGGGTATTCAATAGAAAACTGAACATGGAAGGTAAGGTAAGTACCTATAAAGTAAGGCTAGTGGATAAAGGGTTTAAACAATGTCATAGAATTAACTATGATGAAACCTTTTCACCATTTTTCATGTTTAAATCCACCAGAATCATACTTACTATAGTAGCTTACCATGACTATGATATTTTGTATATGGATGTCAAAATTTCATTCCTTAAAGGGAACCTTCAAGAATATGTTTATATAACACAACCAGAAGGGTTTGTGACTCAAGTTGATGCTAACAGGATTTCCAAGTTGCATAGATCTATTTATGGATTAAAGCAATCATCTAGGCCATGGAACATTTGATTTGATGAATCCATAAAATAATTTGGTTTCATTAATAATGAATATGAACTATGTGTTTACAAGAGGTTTAGTGGGAATGTGTTCATTATCCTAGTAGTATATGTTGATGTAATGTAACTTATTAGACACGACATACCAGTCTTATAATCTACTAAGGACTGGTTAAGCAAGTTTTTCTCCCTGAATGACTTAGGTGAAGCAACCTATATTATAGGGATAAATATCATTTTTGATAGATCCTAGAGCCTTCTTGGACTAAGTCAAAGTACATATGTTGACCAGATATTAAATAGATTTATTATGGAAAAATCCAAGAAGGGATTATTTCCAGTGTCATGTGGTTTATATATTTCTAAGAAAATGTGTCCCCAGACACAACAATAAAAAGAGAGAATGAGTAAGATACCATACACTTATATGATATGATCAATCATGTATACCATGTTTTGTTCTAGACTTGAAGTTACCTGAATGGCCCAAAGGCCTTCATTTTTATTAATTTTGATAACCCCCCTTTCAAGGGATGAGGGGGAACCCTTACAAGGATCGTAGGCTAAGAGATTACATGGCCCGTAGGCTTAGGAGATTACATGACCCGAAGGTCTTAGGGAATTCAACTAGACTATCTACAAGGAACTGCCCCTCCCTAGCATATGCATCCTGATAGTAGCTCTCCACCTTTGCATGACCATCTATCTAGGCTTCCCGTGCAAGAATAGGTTGTTACCGATGGCATAGCCATACCCTCTCATTCTGACAATCAATTTTACTCTGCTTTGGTGAGTGCACCTGCTCTGAATCCTCTTATGGGGATGCTCCTTTTTTTGTAGTGTGTCTGGGGCCTGCATTCAAGTGGCCCGAAGGCCTTGGTGTGGCCCTAAGGCCTTAAGGTGGCCTGAAGGCCTTGAGAATCAACTGGCCCAAAGGACATGGGTGGCCCGAAAGCCTTGCAGGACCCGAGGACAAAACCGGTGGCTCGGAGGCCCAGATGGATGAATAGTTCTGACTGCTACAGTATCGAATAGTTCCTGCTACAGTACTGTTATAGTAACCCAGAAATATGCCTCCACCAAGATTTGATCTCGGGTCTCTTGGATGCACCTAGCGAGTCCCCACCAACTGGGATGAGGCTCTTGTGCTTGATGTTTCCTATGCACTGATCATGGTAGGAAGATATCAAGAAGATCTAGGAGAACAACATTGGGATACTATTAAGACTATAATTAAGTATCTAATAAGAACTAAGGATATGTTCCTAGTGTATGGAGGAGACAAGGAGCTAGTATAAAGAGGTTATACTAATATTGGTTTTCAGATAGATCATAATGATTTAAAGATGAAATCGGGATATGTTTTCTATCTCAACAAAGGATTTTTGAGTTGGAAGAGTTCAAAGAAGTCAGTTTTTACTGATTCTATAGCCAAGTCTGAGTATATATCAGCTTCTGATGTAGCCAAGGAAGCTGTTTGGATTCATAAAATTGTCTAAAAGTTTGATTTGATGCTTATCAGTAAAGACCCTATCACATTGTATTGTGATAATACTGCAGTAGTGACTCTTTCAAATAATCCAAGGTCACACCAATGAACAAAGCATACACTTCAGAAGTATCACCTCTTGAGGTATTTCTATTAGAGGGGTGAAGTTGTAGTGAGAAGAGTACCCAAGGAAGAGAATTTGGTATAACCCTTGAATAAAGGCATATCTTAATAGAAATATGAATATCAAGTGAGAGCTAGCGGACTGAAGGTTATTAGAAGTTGGCTCTAGTACAAGTGGGAGTCTGTTAGAGTTGGTTCCCTAGAAACAACTTCTTTTTACTTTATAATAAACATGTATTCATTGTTTTTAATATTAATAAACTCTTATCACATCATGATTGTTCTTTTGTGTGACATAGTATGTGATAATGTCCAAAGAGTATTTGTCGCACTAAAAGGTCATAGTAGTTCCTCGCTATGATGAGAACTCATAAGTGTTATGAAACTATTCTTGAATATATGTTCTATAGGCTGGTGATATCATTTAAGGGACACAAATGATATGGGATATTAGGGGTGGATACTTATAGGACTTTGAGGAACCTTCTCAGGTTGTATTCTCTTGGTAATATGCAGTATGGATATTATAAGAATAAGACATGCCAGTAGGAAACCAAAATTTATATGTGTTGTTGGATTTTCCTATTTGCATAAATGTGTATTGTACCTTATACTTAAAGATTATTATTAATGAGTATTATGAGTCATGAACTTAGATTTATTGACGAAAACCATGATGACAGATGTTTTCGATGACGTAGGATACGTTGGGTGCAACACGAGTAATATTTCATTTATGAATAATGAAAGAACAGATTTATCCCTTATGTTCTTTATTAGAAGTTAATATATCAATCCCTTTGATGGTAATTATATATCCTAAACAAATCCATGTACATGGTGTTCAATAGACAAGTTCTATTTCTGAAAAGTAAAAGAAAGAGATATTGAGAGCATAGGTTGATGGCACTGACATGCAACTTGCTCAATTGGATATATTGTGATAAAGGGATTACATTACATGGTAAGTGTTCATATGAGGTGACATGTTGTTGTAGCATTAAATTCTTTCTCTATGGGTGTCTTGTTGTGTTTCTAGATGTTAACCTTGGACTTTAGGCTACTTCATCTAATGCCACTGAGAAAGAGGCCTAGAGGGTCACACACTAAGTGTATCTAGAATCATAGTTAAATAATATATTATTATTTATAATTTAATAAGTTGATAAATATTATTCCCATAAGTGGTTTAATAATTATTCATATATGCTTGATCTCATTTATTCTGTCTCCGTTTATTCGAGAGAATATATTATGAGTGGAATACTTAATAAATATTTATTTACTATTTAGAGAATATAATATTTATTTATTTATTGGTGAATAATGTAGTGATGTTTATTTAATAAATAAATATACATTATTCAAGACCTGATAAATCTTATTAAGTAATGGAAGACCGAGTTTAATGGTCCGGTGAGAAATAATAAATATTGAATATTATTTAATTAAATAATATTTATTTATAATTTTCAAGTTAAGCACATTTCAAGAAATAATAATATTAGTATTACTATCTGACATGGAGTTTTATAGGATTAAATAAAAAAATGGGCACTTGTGTAATTATTTTTATTTTAACCCAAGCAATATAAATACCCAGTTATGTTATTTTCTCATAGGTCCAATTAATTTTGCGTGTTGTGCACAACAATCCTAGAGAATTCTATCAATCCTAGATATATCTCTTTCTTTAAGAACACTCCCAATAATGGTGAGCAATCATCCTCTATTAGATCAAGTAGAATGATTTGAAAGTGATTCTCAAGGCGATCCAGGCAGATGATGCAAGTGCAAGGTTCTTTTATGCTAGCACCCAGAGATTCCTTTGGCAATGTCTAGAGATTTTTTGAACATGTGTGGATCACCAATAGAGGAAATATACACTTGGTTTCTACAACTCAATGATAGTGCACCATAGATATTTTTCCTAATTCATAAATGAAGAAATAAATCCATATAGGTATTTCTTTATCTAATTAAATTAATTATAAACAATATGTGTTGATCTTCTTTTTCTCAATTTTGGAACAATTATTCTTTGTCTATCTCTTTAAATCAATTTCATGGATCACATCATCCATCGTCGTACAGATCTTGAATTTATCATTGATTAAGGAAGAACATAATGTTGGGAACCACCCATCACACGCTTCTAATGCACCCAAAACCTACATGTTGGTCATTCGGAATTGCAATGAAACCATTTGAATAAAGATTCATGTCCCTTCTATATCAGTTGATATTTTAATTATTTTTAGAGGCTAATCGAGGATTAACATTTCTAAGGTGGGAAGGTTGTAATTATTTGTGTTTTGAACCAGATGAAAATGAAAAATAATTTAAACTTTTTGGCTTACTATAAGGCTAGTTTTTAAAACCAATATTCGGAATATATTTTCGAGAGTTGGAACCTTTAAAATTTTTGTTTCTTGACTTGGTTAAAGGCTTGATAAGTTTTACAGGTGGATCGATGAGTATTAGGAGCACCGGACCCAGAAAATCATGGTTTTGAAAGACTCTAGAGGGTTTATAGTGTTTCTGAACCCATGCAGCCCACTACAAAAAACCATGCAGCCTTATTCAAAGGGGGTAGTGGTGGTGAAAATAGGCTACGAATGGTTTTACAAACCATGCACCTAGCTTGCACATTTTTATTTTATAGGAAGTAGCCTCATACTATTCACTACACGGTTTACGCATGGTTTGGAAAACCATGTGGTATACCCTATTTTAAGATTTTTAAAGAAATTAAAATAAAAATAAATTAAAAACTTAAACCTAAAATTCCTCACCCCTCTCCCCACTAAATTATGATGCACCCCTAGGGGTTACCCTTGTAAACATGATGAACCCCACTTCAGCTCCCCATTCTTCCTTCGATTATCACCAGATGTTTTCTGGATCTTCATTCAAATCTTCAAGGTATGTTCTTCCACACCTCTTCCTCTCCTTATCCAGTTGTTTTTTAGTCTCCCTATCTCTCAGTGAGGTGAGGACGAACCTAGGGTTTGAAGATAACCTGAATATTTTGTTTTCTTTTGGTTGTAGGTTGTGTAGAGGGTCTCTCTAGAACCACTCGTGTGGATTATTGAAACCTTCATCATATGTGATGCAGTTCAGGTCATCTCATTCTTCCATCATTGATTTGGGGTAATATTTCCCTTCATTATCCTTTTTTTCTCAGTTTAAAATTGGAGATTGTATGGTTTATGGGTTCCTAGTAACTCTCTTTAAGTGCATTAAACATTGTTGCTATGATTTTGATACCCTAGTGTTGTTTGTAGTTTGTTGGGTCATCCATGAGGCAGGTTCATGATTTTAGAGTAATAGGAGACTCACTGTAGATGAATCGATAAGAATATTTGTACATAATTTCCCCCATTATATGTATACTCATCCATGGGAGTATATATATATATATATATATATATATATATATGCAGCTAGGTGCGCTTACATATAATATGAAAATGCATATGTGTGTGAGTGGAGATAGGTGTATGTATGAGAGCATATATATAAGGATCCCCTGGAACATATTCTTGGGTCATGTGAATAGATTCATAGGATATAGGTATCCTTATATATTGGTGATAGTTCATATTCTCTATAGGGATAGTAGCATCTTCAAGTTAGAAAGCATCAAGAGATGAAGTATCGATTTGGCTTGGTCAACTTCTTAAGGTAAGATCCCTTTCCTTGCCCTTTTAATTTAAGAGATCATTAATTAATTAATTTCACATTCTTTCATTATTATTAATTGTTTTTCATATATATTAGTTTTTCTAAAAATGATTTTCTTTGGTGAAATGGAATTAATTCTTAAATGAGAAAAATTAATTGTTTTATAAAAAATGTTATGATTTTATAATAAAACCCCTCCAATAAAGGTGTGATATCTTCAAGCTAAAAAGTAGAGGATAGAAATTTATGCTTTCATAGTTTATGGAATTTATTTTTTCCTTATGAATTTTCCTTGGTTATTAATTGCATGTTTAGAGCTTTAGCCTACTTTATAAACTGAATGGCACGCCTTATAAATGGAAGTTACCGTACAGAAATTTACCTTATTCCAATGACACCATTCCTTGTCATTTGTGCCTTGGACATGATGTTTCCATGAGTAAATGAATTAAATCAGTTAAATGGAGTATCTTATGCATGTTTTCTTTTTATATAAAGGGAATTGGACTTGTAGGTAATTTCCCCACCAATTTTGGTATCCCCTAAGTGTTCCCTTGAGACTAGTAACTTGAACTTAAAATTTTTCTAATAGAAAATGTCCAAATGGATTTAATGGTATTGACATATAAGATGGTCACACCATGAATTTTCTAGTGTTTATTTTAAAATCATAAGGTAATTATGCTTTATGTATTAAATTATGAATATGGAATTGGCTAATAGAATGAAAAAGAGATTGTTCCTTATGTATGTTGTTATGAATAAAGATGTTCTATTCATAAATGTGAATGGTTGGAAGGCATTCTTAGCCCATTCTAGAAATATAAATGTCTATAGATGGGAGGCATTCTTACCCCATGATAGCTATATAAATGTTTATGGACTGGAGGCATTCTTACCTCATACCAGCTATACAAATGTTTATATATGGGAGGCATTCTTACCCCATGCTAGCTATAAAAATGTTTACGGATAAGCATAATTATTACCCCATTCCAATTATACAAATATTAATGTATGAGAGTCATTATTACCAAATTTCAGATATATACGTGTTCATGGATATGAGGCATTCTTACCCTTTTCCATCTATATATAAATGTGAATGGGTGGGAGGTATTATTACCCCATACTAGCTATACATAGACATGTATGGGTGGGAGGCATTCTTACCCCATTCCAATCATGATATATATATATATAGTGACATTTTCAGACGTATTCTGGCTATAATCTGAAGTAGGTATAGTCATCAGGTTTCCCTTAGGATCCTGGATGGGTATCTATTTATTTATAAATATTTGTTTATTACTTTCTCTATACCTAAACACTGTTTAGATTAAGATTTCACTATCTGGATTGGGCTTGACCCCATAGGTGTCAGCATACTGAGATATTATCCCACACCCTGCTCAGATACCCTTGGAACCTGAGTAGACCTTATATTTGTAGGATCTATATTGATTTGTGTATTGCTTATACTTAGGAGTTATGAGAAAAGAGCTAAGTTGGAGCTTGGGATGCTCATGGAGATTTCCTGTAGGGATTTTTGTCTCTTGTTTATTTATTTATTTTATTTCTACCCATGTTTTATGTTTATTGTTTTAGTTTTGTTTCATCAACTATACTTGTATATTTTTTATAAATTAGCATTGGCCACTTTTATTAAATTGTTAATATTTTTCTTCCACAACTATCATTCATTTGTTTATTGCTTCTTCTATTGTACACTATTTATAATATATTATACCATTTCGTATATCTGATAAGAGGGTATATTCTCCCCAATATCACCTCCTAAGACCCTCACTACTAGACAACAACCTCTAGCATATGGGGAGATGCTCTTGTGGCCATGTGACCTACCTATCTAGTTACTGGTTTGAGGGTACGTCAGGCTGGGATGTTAAATTATATCAACCTGAATTCTACTTAAAAACCCCCTCATGACCTCCATATAAGACATCAAGGTAAGATCATCAATGTTTGAATTCATGTGTGGTGATTTAGTAAACATGGATCTTAGAGTGATTTTCTTGATCTTGAACTTCTCCCATAGAATATTTCTCTCAATCCATAATTTATAGAGTTCAACTTGGTTTTAGTCTAGGAGAAACCCTATTCATGTAACCTATTTTCCAAGATTAGATAAATGAGACTCATAAGGAATAATTATACTAATTGATACTATTTATTTTATTTTCTACATTTATTTCTTAATGTGGTTACTTATATTGATACCCGCCAATTCAATATCTATGTTATAATGATCACATTTTAATTAGATATTAATTTTAATTTATCCCATTAGTTATTCTTATGTCCATTTATGGTGTTAATGTAAATATGATCTCAATGTCCATATAATCTCAATGACCATATTACATTTCTCTATATAACCTCACACATTTCATTAAAAGAACACATCTTATTCTCTCATTTCACTTTAAGTATATTTATCATATTCCTAATATTTTATATTGTTTTCATAGTTATTATCAACAGTGTGATACTCAAGTAAGATCAATATAAATAATATTTCGATATTGTTTTATTTTTATTTTCCTTTGGTTTTATTACTTTTGTATTTTTTAAAATGTGATTCATTTATCTATTTTCAAATTCGTTTAATTTTCTATTGTAATTTTCCAACTTAATGAAATAAATAAATGAAAATTTAGTCCAATTTTTCATGTAAGGAAATGTATCATAGATTTTAAGGGAAATTTAGAACTTTACATCTAGAGTGCTACTTTTCACCATGTGCTTACTAGGATACCATAATACCCTGATCAGACCAAATTGTCCATCATTAGTATATTTGATGATAATTATCAATATATATAACACTAATATATTACTAAAACCTATCCCAATAGAACACATCCCTACTAGATCAAATCAAATCATAAAAAAAATTATGAACATAAACCTAAAACTAATAATATATATCATGATGACCCCTATGAATAGGATTCCCATTGGCCCCCAACTTATATTACAAAAAATCCTTGCTCCACATTATTGACTTTGATGATTAATGTCACTAACCTCAATGGTTTATATCAATGACAATAATGGTTTATACTATAAAAATCAATGTTTTAAATTGTGAATCCCAATGGTATATGACAGTATCGAGGAATGTAATGGAATAATATGGGTTGAAGATTTAAAAAAATTCATTACGAATCGATGTAACTGTGTCATCTCTGGTGATATGCTTCCTTGTACAAAAGTTGAGGATCCTACATGAATATTTTAATCAATAAAACTAAACTAAAAAATTACCTCATCTGATTTGAAGAAGTGTTTGAAAACCATTCTTCACTGGTTACCATTTCTCAAAGGAACCAAATTTGGATCCCACTGAATCATCCAAACATACTTCTAAAGTATACAATAACATTGATCATTGATATTTCGATGCTAAAGTAGAGAACTAACAATTCCTTAGACATCCTGATGATCACCATTATGTCGATCCTTTGATCTATAAAGGAGAACTCAAATTGGTTACTTGTATTGATAGAATCTCTCTCTAGTGTGTGTGAGAGAGAAGAGAGAGGCTCTCAAATTCATGTGATGAATAGTATCCCAAATGAGATCCAGACCCTCCTTATATAGTGAGCTACAAATTACCTAGAAAAGGCTCCCTAGTCCTCAAATATTCATTATCCACTAAATAACCAATAAAGGACATGTTATGAACAAATAAATCCTTCATAAACATAATTTATATTTTTATCACTTACTTGTAATATAATAAATATATTATGTGATCAAAGTGATATATTAACTCCACTCGTCATTCATTCAAATATTAAATGAACCTAGAATAATATTCATTCATTAAATATTTTCCCATGTATTCACTTAATATGTTGTGAATACTTTTAATAAATAAATTTAATACCAATTATTATAAACTTTAATAATATGAATTTACTTATTTTTTGGAAATTATATATTCTCAGACATATCCCAGACCCTGTGGTGGGTCCCACCATGTCTCATACTCCTATCCACTATAATAGGCCCATAAATTTGAATACACAAAGTGTGTGACCCTCTAGGACCTTATCTCGATAGTGGTGAATATTATTCATAAACCAAGAGAAGAGTCTATAAACCTATCAAGGTCCCTAAGGAGATAATGAAAAGTTATAGGAACAATAATCTTTCCTATGAACACACTCCATGTAATATAATATTCTTCTCTTCATATCTCATAAATTAGGATGCACACATTATGTTATAATCCTTTATTTATTTATTATTCACTGACCTTATTGAACTGGCTTACCTTATTCTACCATATCCATGGATTTAGTAAAGGTACCACCATCCTGGTCAACTAGGCCTGAGATATCACTTCCTTTCCGAAGTGATAAATTATATTTTTAATATTCAATCAATGGCATACCACTAATGATCCACCCCATGCATGATACCTTACTAGGACATAAATTTCATGGTTTTTACCTTGAATCAAAGCACATGATCAAATAGTATACACTAACAATAATCTCAAGTCAGGAGATCATTACACATGTTCACTGATAGGAATAACCCATAACACCTCAAACAAGTGGTGTTTATATTGATGGTTTAGTCCTCATGATCTCATAAACTCAATATCACAAAGTGGGAACTTTATTAGAAGAAGTATCAATGCATATAAGCCCCTATAACCTGATTTTCATATATCATCTATGTCCTATCATCATGATGTTTATGGACCATATAACATAAATTTAAGATTATTATCATGGTATATCTTGGTTCTTGTTATATATTGTGTACTACAATAACATTATGATATGAAAAATAATTTATGGAAATTACAATGTAAATAGTGGATGCATAAATATCAACACTGTTATGTTAAGAACAAATCATGTAAAACTTATTGTATACATGATATGATAATCAAAAAGTGTTATTTACGTTTGGTCTAGGTTACCAACTATTTCAACACTCCCCTTTCACTAGAGACAAATTGATAAATAACATTTCTATCTCTCATGTGATAAGATCATTCTTCTATTGAAATATGGATTTAGTCATTGGTCATACCAAATCTTTGTTGTATGGATACTTTTTTATATGTGACTTTACCACCTTGAGTATGACTCTTTAATATATTATATCACTGAGTATATTACTTTTTTCAATTTTAAAAATTGACATCATGGAAGGCACCAATAGTAGGATTATCATAATTTAAATTATGAAAAATCATTACTTGGTGTGATTCCAAGAACTAAAAAAACATTATGTATTTTACACTACTTCTTTAGCTGCATCAAAAGATGAAATTCACTTAGTATTTGTAGATATGGATACCACTAGATTAAATGAGCTTTTTTCTCATTACCTTTTCTTAACTGTGATATTAGATCATATTGATCTAAAGGAAGACTAGTTTATGTCCCATTCTCTCCAAGTACCAGGAATATATCCCTTGTACTTGAAAAAGTACAATAGTATAGTCCTGACTACTTCCCATGCAGTTCTCTAATATTTATCTGATATTCATCAACCACAATCTATATGTTGTAAATATAATATCTAGTACATATCATGGAATATTTTATTAATCCATATCATAAGAATAGAGAATTATACTCACCACGTTAATATCCTCTTATGTATCATATATGACTTAATGTATATAGTTTTTATATATAACATTGGTAATAATTCCTATTTGAATTGTTATAACTTGTATTTTTCAATACATTATCATCATATGTACTATGACTGCATATAAGAAACCCATTAGATATATATTAATTGATCTTGTTCCCTAAAACTTAGGTTTCTACTTTTAGATAATATTTAGAGAGTTTCTTTTCATTCTATTTTTAATTAATTATAATACTAAATAATTATTTTCAATATGTTATCAATATATTTTACTTGGAAATCATGGTTCTCCTACTAACATTTTGGGGAAACATGGAAAAAATTCTTTCCAAAATAATATTCTATGATCTTGTTGCTTACTTCAATCCATAACTAGATTTCAATTACTTGAACCCCTTATTGTATTTCTAAGGTGTCATAAAATCTTTCTAGTTGTATCGCATAGAAACTTTCCAATAAAGTAAGTCTTGAAATCTAATTCCAAATAAAATGATTATATAAAGTATCTATGAAAAGTAGAATTATAATAGATTTAGGCATGATGAATTGGTATAACTAATCAAGCCATACTGGTACCACTCTTATACCAACCATGTAATATTTCTATTGAATACCACTATAGTATCATGATTTAAAATAGTTAAAATACTAAGCACATGTAATATGATACATGTAATCCATTATTGAATTTTAATTGAACTTTTAAATCATAACATTTTCCATTTAATGATTACTGGTAGGATATATTATTATCAATGAATAAGGTATCATTATTCATGGTGAATGTGAAATCATTACCATGGATTTATCCTTCTACACAATATGTGTCTCTGGAACATTTAGTTTTTATAAGCTCTTGTGGAAGTTATTTCTATTATAGCCACTTTTGAATATTTTCCATTGAATAAACATAATTCAACCTTTCTCCTACTATCTCAAATTGATATGTGAACACTATTATAGAAATATAGTATATTATGTGACTATTACTTTTCTATCTTAGGGAATTTTTTACCATCCTTATAAACCTTTAGGATAATTACTTTTGATGCACATTTTATTTTTCTTGATGCAAGTTTGTTTATATCCTTAATAAACACTTTACATATAAACACATGTTATTATGACATAATATATTTATATCATATGATTATCTATATGATATCCATTTTTAATTATACTTTGAATATGGTTATGGGATAAAACCTCAATTTTCAAATCATTTATTAAATAATAATGGAATTATTTTCAATGAAAATGAATATTAACATAGATTCCCCTTTTTCTTACATCATGAATCTGATGTGTATAAGGAAATCCGTGTTTATAAATTAATCCATGATATATTGTATTAATCAATTTTATCATGTTATAATAATCATAAATCCTTATTACTAACATTATAAATTTTATTTTTATAAATAAATTTGAGTTTAGGAATAAATCCACTCTACATTTTCATGATCGATGAATGCTTGGTCATTATATTATTTAATACACAAGCCTGAAGAAAATCATATGTTATAACTATGAATATTTCATACTTCACATTAACATTTCTTAAAACTCTTAAAATAATCTCCTAAATTATATAATTTTACCTCTAGCTTAATCTTGTAATAGTTCATTCTCTTTGGCTAAAAAAATTCTGAAAGATTTGATCCTTACCATTATTTATAAATGTCTATTTTTATAAAACTAGATAAGTAAATGTGGTGATAACACTGAAGGTTTTAAAATCTAAAGAGTCTAAATACCATACTAGGTATATCCATTGCAACTACTTATTTTACTATATAAATAATTATCTTTAAAAAATTGAGTATAACTAAGTCTTACATTTTATATCTATCATTTATTGCTAAAAATTAAAGAATTGAGGAACTATTAATAGAGTATGAGGAACCACAAACAACATTAATTCCAGAAATGGAATAATGTATCCTTGTGTGCAATGGGCATGTGAGATAATTTTTTTTGTTAATACTCAACAGTTTTTTGACTAGAATCACTAATATCGACAATTAGAAGTTGTGTACTTCCCACTGCAAACTTAGGAATCACCTTTTCCCCTACACTTAGAGAATTCAACTAATTTATTATAACATTTCTATTCTTAAATGGTTTTTTTAAAATACACATGTGTGAGAGGAATATTGTATATAATACCCTAGAAGTATGATAGAAACATCACATACAATGATGAATATACACTAAATGGAAGCCTTTTCTTATTTATACTTAAATTCATTGAATTTTATCTTCTTTAGACTTTTCTTGGGATATTAAAAGAAAATATACTCTTGTATGATGATTTTCCTATTTTATTTCAAGGATTATGTGAAAGTTCCTTTGGTGTCACACTTTCCATTGACACTTTTTCTTTTTATTTTAAATTATTTACCACAGTAACTAAATATTAATCTTTATTTAAGTTCTTATATTCTTGTAAAACCATACCCAAAAGTTAATGAAAATTTTTCTCTATATTGTTCATTTTATGATCCTAAACAGAACTAGAGTAAGTGGGTGATAAATATATAATAATGGTATGTATTGAAAGATCATTATCCATCTTTAAATTTATAATTATTTAGTGTAATCATCATCTCATTCACAGCTCACTTCACTTTCTCCTTATAGAATTCTCATAGATGAGACAACTTATGAAACCATATAGGTCCTGATGTTGAATCTATAACTCATTATAAATTGATGATGGAATGATGTTGTAAACATAAAATGCATCATAAATGATTATCATATAAGAATATTTCACATCCTTGCTTCCTAAGGTGGATCAATGGGTAATAGAGACTCTAACACATATAATTTCATATCATATCATAGTGATTTGTGAAAGTGCCTATGAAACACTTAGAAATTCTCACCAGTGATGACATTTTCATTTTCCAACTGTAATTACAATTTATTTGTGGTATTAATTTCCATGTTCTACAAAATAAATTTAGAATATTAGTAATTTATTTTTATTTTCACTTAGAAATTACAGATTAAATCATTAAATGTCCCCCACTATTTTATCAAACACTGGTATCCCTCGCTATTAGATTTGGAATACCCAATATCTTAAGTATTATATTGGAAATGATCCATGAAACATCTTCCTATAGTCCAAGATATGTCTATGAAACTACTCAAAGAGTTTTATGGTATGTTTTTGTTTGGAAAACTGTATTAACTAGTGGCTCCATGAACTGTTGAGTAAAGTCCCAGCTTCTAAAAAACATAAACCTGATTTACGAAAATCTTTAACTCTAAAGTGAAAAAATAATAAGTATGGATACTTATTTGATTCAATATTTAGTTAAGTTGGCATGTCTATTTTATAAGGACTCCCCAGTGGTATGAGGCACCCTTAACTATGGTTGATGAGCACCTCATACACCAAGTTTTCTTCAAATTTAAGTGATGAAATACATTACAAATTAATATTAATTTTAGGATTTTTATTATTTCAAAATGAATGTAATAATTTTATAATAGATATTCACATACTATGTGATCACACTCACAAATTTACCATGAATTAAATAGAAAATATACATCATGCATGTGAATTTTATATATGTATTCTTGTTTATTATTCTATGTGATCATGTATTCATGTACATACACAAAAATAATAATAAACATGTATAAATAAATAAAATAAATGAGTGATCATGAGGGTGAGGGGACTTCTATTGGGGGCCAATGCATGGGAGTTCGGGTGGGAGGTGGCTCAGAGGGAGGAAGCTGGGAGGAAGTGCAGTAGGAGTCCAGTACATAGGAGACGAAGGGTGGGTGGTGACGATGGTACTTCCCAAAAAAATTATTTATCCATCATGACCCTACACCCCTTGTATCTATTAATTTTTTGGCTATGTTTTTCCACCACCCCTAATCATGTTTTTTTATTATTATTTTAAAAATTCATGCCTCCCCTTTTCCCTTTTAATGTTTTTTTTTATATTTTCAAAACCTTCCAAAGACAATTAACTTTAGGTATTTGAATTTTTTAAAAAATCCAAAATGGTGTGTAAAAATGGTCATTTATTAAATAGTATTCTATCAGCTAGATTTCTATCCATAATACTACAGTTCATCGAAAAATGTCTCCATTAAATTACTTCAGGTAAAAAATTTATACACACACATACAAAAACACAAAAACAGACACACATATATTTTCTTCAAAATTAAGCCACAATATTAGTTTTTGTTTTTATTTTAATCTTTGGAAGGAATATATCAACTATCTAATATCATATTTGATCTTCATCTATAGTGATGAGACCGTAATGACACCCTTTTCATTAATTTAATGAAAACATAATTTTTCTTGGATTAAAATTTTCACAAGATCCCTATGATACCAATTAATGGTATTGGGTGCACAATATAAATAAATGGACCATGGATTTGAAATTTTTAATCTCTAGTCAACATAACTATGTTTTATTTGTAAATTATCAACCCATTATGAAAGCTAAGGATCCCACATGAAGATTTTATGCATGAAAACTAAACATAATAATTACCTCTTTCAATTTGAAGATTTGTTCGACAACTGTTCATCGTCAGTGACCATTTCTCAAAGGAACTAAATATAAATCCATATATATTGTCCACACGCTCTTGAAAAGTCTGTGGGAACATAGATCATAGATATCTTTGTGTTATCATATAGACATGATAATTTATTTGACATCTTGACGATCACCATTATGTCAATCCTTCGATCCATGAAGAAGAACTCAGATTGGTTACATGGATCAAGAGATTCTCTCTTTAGGATGTGGAATAAAGGAGATAGAGGCTATCAAATTCATGTGATGAATAGTTCCCCAAATGAGATCCTCCTCTTCCTTATATAGTGAGGTAAAAATTACTCATAGAAATATCCTTATCCCATGAATATTCATCACCCGCTAAATAATCCATAAATGGAATGTTATAACCAATTAATTGTGTCATAAACGTCATTTATATTTTTATCACTTAATTGTAATATAATAAATATATTACATGATAAATTGATCCATTAACTCTATTTTTCATTCCCATAAGTATGAAATGAACCTTTAATAATATTTATTAGTTAAATATTTTCACATATATTCACATAATATATTGAGAACACTTTTAATAAATAAAGTCAATTCCCATTATTATAAACTCTAATAATATGGATTTATTTATTTTATAATGATCATATATTCTTGAACATCTCCTGGACCCTGTGATGGGTTCCATCATGTCCTATACTTCTAGTCACTATAATAGAGCTAGGAATTTTAAAACACTAAGTGTGTGATCCTATAGGACCTTATCTCGATAGTGGTGAATATTATTCATAGACCAGGAGCGGAGGCTAGAAACTAATCTAGTCCCCTAAGGAGATAAGGAAAATCCATATAAATTATAACCTTTCAAATGAATGCATTTCATGTAATAAAATGTCTTTGTCTCATGATATCTCACAAAGAATGATGCACACTCTATTTCATCATCTTATCTTTCTTTATTATTCATTGTCCTTACTGGATGGACTTACCTTCTTCTACCATGGACAAGTATTTAGTGAATGCACTACCAACCTAATCAACTGAGCCTGAGATATCACTTCCTTACGGAGGTGAAATTTTTTATCTTGATTTTACAATCAACTTCATACCACCATTGGTACACCCAACACAATCTACCTTCCCAGGATAAAAATGCCATTTTTTTTTTCTGGCATAAAATTAAATGATCAAATAGTATACACTGATAATAATCTCAATTCATTACACCATTACATATGTTTATAGATTGGAAAAACCAATGACACCTAAAACATGTGGTTTTCCTATTGGTGGTTCATCCCTCATGATCTCATAAACTCAAGATAACCTAGTGAGAACTTAATGAGAATAATTATCAATGATTATGATCCCCCAACACCTGATGTTCACACCTCATCTTTGTACTATCAGTATGATATTTTTTTACCATAGGAAATAAATTTAAGATTACTTTCATGGTATCTCTAGGTTCTCATTATGGCCTGGGAACTGTTATAACCTTTTTATATAAAAAATAATCTATAGACATTACCATATAAATATTGTATGTAGAAATATAAACACTATTATAGTAAGAACACATCATATATAACTTACTTTATACATGCTATTATAATCAAAAAGTATTGTTTATGTTGGGTTTAGGGAACCCACTATTACAACAGTATATACACCTAAACCTAATAGTTTTTATCATTAACTTTAATGGTCAATATTTATGGTCCTAATAGTTTATACTAATGAACCTAATGATCTACATCACTAAACCCAATAGTCAACATTGTTGTCCCTAATTATCTACATTGTTGACCCTAGTGTTCTGCATATTTGGCCTCAATAGTCCACTCTACTAACCACAATGGTTTATGATACTAACTATAATGGTCTACACCACTGACCATAACGGTCTACATCACTGACCCCAATGCTCTATACCACTAATACCAATAGTCTATATCACTTGGCTCTAACCCCATTGGACTAAATAATAATGGCCCCAATGGTCTACATCACACATTATTGACTCTGCTAGTTTATTCTTCACTGACCCCACTGGTATACCTATTACATGCCTCACTGGTTTATCAGTCACTGACCCAACTAGTCTAACACTGGAAAAATTGGTATAGAATAACCCCATAGGTTTATACTAAACCCATTAGTTAGCACCATACCCACTAATCTATACTAACCCCGCTAGTCTATATTAGACCCATTGGTCTGCACTAACCCTATTGGTCTATAATGACCCAGTTGGCCAAACAATAACCCCACTGCTCTAACATTGACAACATTGGTCAACATTGATCCCACTGGTCTAAAACTGACCCCAATGTTCTATATCAATAAACCTTATTTTCTATTCTATTAACACAAATGGTCTATAAAAATTATCCCAATAACATTTATCTTGACCCCAATTCTCTACATCATAGACCCCATAGCTCTATACTACCAAACCCAGTGATACATATTTCTAACCTTGGTGGTCCACACTAATAAAATAATGGTTTATACTACTAAATACAATGGTCTAAATTACTATACCTATTAGACTACACCATCGACCCTAATGGTTTACACTATTGAACCTAAAGTTCTATATTTCTGACCCCAATGAACTACACCATTGACCCTAATGGTCAACATCACCCATCACTAACCCCACTAGTCTACATCATGATCACCCCAATATTATACATAATATTCCTTTACCCCACTAGTCTACCTATTACACACCCCACTAGTATACCAATCACTTACCCCGCTAGTCTATACTGACCCCATAGTTCTGCATTGACCTAAATGTTCAACACTAACCCTACTGCAACACATTGACCACACTAGTCTACACTAACTCCAATAGTTTTCCCTAACCCCACTAGTATATACTAACCCAATTAGTCTAATACTAATTTTACTTTTCTAACAATGACCCCATTGATCTAAACCAACCTAACTAGCCTAAAAATGACCCTAATTGTGTAACACTAACCCCAAAGGTCTACACTAACTTCACTTTTATACACTAACATAACCAATATTTTAATCTCAATGGATACAAGTCTTAAAAAGTAAATTTTGGGGTCCATTTTTCCACCCTACACTTCACATATCATTTTAACAATAACTTTGTTAAACAATACAAATTTAGAATCTAATATAATTTCTCATAATGATGAGAAAACCAACATCACATTTAACTTATCGTACTCTGGGTTACTCATTAACTCTTGATCACTTTATTATTTTTACTATATCATCACTATGATATGCCAAAAAAATTCAACAAATACCTTTATCCAGTATATCATTCATTACATTCCATTTACTTTATACATTAGTTATGAAATACCTCTACCCATTTTTTAATATAATATTATTAAATTATACCTAAATTCCTCATTATTTACCATCACTTGTAGTAACTTAACACTCAAATACCTTTAGTCATTTCCCCCCTGATTTGGTCATCTCTTTAGAATACATTAAACTCATGTTAAGAAGAGTATTTATAACACTCAACCATCCCAATATTGATTTTCTGATTATGGAATAGAAATATGATCTTTAACAAGTTATTTAATTTAATTTATTATTATTTGAGCATTAAACAATCTATTTTGGGATCCTTGATTATGATCACCATATACAACCTCTTCAAAATTTACATGAAAACATGAAAAAGTGGTAAATGATTATGTTCACCTATTATATACATATAAAATATTCAATAAATCAAGAATCATTATCTGAATCCACTCAATCATTCTAAATTAGAAAAATCTATGATAACCCCCCCCCCCCCCCCGAAAATCCTTATGTATTTATCCCAGTATAAGGAAGAGAAATAAACAAATTGTAAAACCATAAGTATTAATTTTGTATTTATGATAAAAACCCACTTACAGTACTAGATCTTTGATCCAATACTCAAATAATTCCTTATAGAAGATAAAAATAGGAGGAAAGATAAGAAAGAATGAAATCCCTCCCCTAAAATAGTAATATTGTAGATAACACCCCTTTGGGGTGTTTAATGTAATTTAGAGTGGATAAAATTACCCCTTTCCCTTATTTATTTTGAAAACATCCAATGCCTCCATTAGAACATCAGTAGCCTATATTATACTTTTAGTGGCCTATCAAAACCTCAGTGTCCATCCACCATAACTTTAATAGTGATAAATTAGTTATTTCATAATATTTTCTACAATATAAACTCTAGTGGTACTCCCATGATACTTCCATTCGGGGTCTAGTTACTATTATAGTAACCTTTTTTTGGATTCATCCAATAAAAATATTTTTAATAATATTTATTTTGGTGGTCTTAGAGTTATTTTATCTTTTTTTCATAATAAGAGACCAAATTAATTTTTTATATTTAATAAATATCACTTTAATATCATGTGTATGAATGAGGAAAATAATTAATATCTCTCAAATAAACACTTTAATAGAAATTATTACATTGTGGTTTTGTCTAAAATGTGAGATTTTTTCAAGAATAGGTGTAATATTCGTTGGGGGTATCAATCATGTTTTGGTAATTAATGAAAAGTCCCCAAAAAACCCTTAACTTACTCTATATAATGATTTATAATACTATTTTTAGATTATTATCCTCTAATACTTTAAATAAAACCTAGATGGTTAGGGATAATAGATTCATGTTCCTGGAGGAGTTTTTGGATCGGGGGAATATATGTGGATTTATGAGTCAATGATGATGAAACATGAAGCTTAAACAAATTTTTCCATTAAGTTAGAGCATCATTATTGATTATTCATTTCTCATTCATCATTCCATGTTGATTAAAATTTCATTATTATTTTAATTTATCATGGCATGAATGATTGTGAAATCATTCTTGTATTATTTTTATTATGTCAAATTGAGGTCCCACTCTATTTGACCTAAATTCATTATTATTATTGAACACTTTCACATTTTGATGAACATGTTAGAGAATGAAACATTGGGTATAAACAATCAAACTGACTATAACATTTTCCACCTATATCCCTCATCTTTCTCTCTCCATTCAATAAATTTTTGACACCAAACTTTTTAATGGCTATCAGTTCGATAATGGAAACTGGGATGGTGGGTTGATTTATGAAAGGTTATAAAATCATCAGTTTTGATGAGGAAAGGATGAAGAGGATCACTGGTGGGGTGTAGTGGTAGTAAACGCATGATGGAGGACTCCTAAGCAGGGCTTGAGCACATATTTGAAAGAATGTAGAATCGGGAATGGTTTCTCAACCTGTAAATGATGGATGGTAATGAAATCACTCTAGTAGGGTGTGGTGGAAAATTTTCATAGAATCGGGCATGGTTAGTGGTGGAGATGCAGTAGGTGATAGAGTTTGAAATGTAAGTGGTGGTTCCAAAGTCAAGCGATGAGGGTTCGGGATATCAAAATCATGAGAAAATAGTCTGTAACCATAAAGGAAAATTTTGCATTCTATTTTTTCTTCAACTAGGTTTTATGAGAGAGAGATAAATATCATGTTTTTTGTACTTTTATACCACACATTTCTTCTATGTTTCATGATAAAACCTGTAATGGAGTACATGCCTGGCTATTCACCTTGTAAATCCACTCCATATAGGCCATGAAGCATGTCGTTCCCATTGGTGAAAAGACTTCAAGTTCTCACGTTACATGCCTATATATCTCATGAATCTAATATACCATGTCTCTTGTAAAATCCCATTTTTTAGACGAGGAAGAAAATTCCATGTGAATTTTAACTTTTCATTTGGTGGACGAGTCGATTCCTAAAATGAGATTCAGAATGTAATTTTGAGTGTTGGAACACATGAAAGTGTGGTTTTTTAATGAGATTTAAGCTTTGAGAGGTTTTAAATAAGTTCATCCATGTTACAAAATCATTGTTATCTGAAGGCACTGGTTTTTGGAGGAATAGAATGAGGCACACAGTTTTCACACAGTTAGTTTAACCATGCAGATCAACTGTGTGACCCCTTTTATTAAGGGGAACAGTTTGTTTAAACTATGAAAACTCATATGAGTAGTAATGAGAAGTGGATAAGGTGTACTGGGGTGACCCGCAAGGTATGTGAACAGTTTTAATAAATCATACACCTAGCATGCACCCTTACTTCCACTAAACCTATAGCTACGTATGGGTAGGCACACAGTTTTTCAAACCGTGCGGCCACACCATGTGAGGTTCTTGTCCTTTGGATAGTATCACCACACGATTGGTGAATGATTTTACAAACATGAATCTTTTAAAAAGGGTAAAATGATGATTTTACCCCTTATTTAAATGTATTTTCTCCATTTTTCTCCCCAACTGCACACAACACCTCCCCTACGCGTGGGAGCTCTCCTCCTATCCTCTTAGGTAAGGATGGATCTCCTCCATTTAGAATCCATTTTCATTATCTATTATCAAGTTGGATTGATATTGGTAAGTTGTTTAATATTATTCCTTCATTTCTTAGTTTCTCTCTCCATCTTCTATGTTATTTTAGTGTGATCTAACATGCCCTATTTTCAATGCATTTGTCTATTCTTCAGTTTTCTTCTATTATACTCAAAAACTAAATCTGATACTATATAAGGATTCATCCATAGGACTAAGGTAGGTGTTCTAGTAATTTTTCCTAAAATTTTAGGTTTTTTTATATCACTCTTCATTATTCCACACAAAGGACTCTTTCGTGTGATGCCTTAAATTGTAAACTTTATTTTAAAATTAATTAAACCATGTAAAGATACTCTCATAGACCTGTTTTAATCCATTATAGGATGTATACGTCACTATTTTTCATCCCTTTGGGTGTGTTGAGTTAAATTCCCTCCTTAATAAAATTTTTTAAATGAAAAAAACACCTTATAAGTGGTTTTAATGTACTTTAAATTGGATTTTCTTTAATTTCTAAATTAAATGAATTAATTTCAATTAAATAGAAGTGAGTGGAAGTACCACATCACATATTATAAATAGATTATGAATTATATAAATTATCTCACCCATTATAAGATTGGGTGAAATGAATGTAAATTCTTAAGATGCATTCCTTACTATTATTATAATTAGACCATGGATATTGGTTAATGGACAATGGTTTAGGGACTTCTTGAGCATAGAATTTCATACTCCCTTATATTGGGTATTGGGAATGGTATCTCACACTATTTACTTGGACAATGGGCATGATGCTCCATATTCCCTTAAATAGGGTGTTGGGAATGAAAAATCACTCCACTATCTCGAGTGATGGTAATGACGCCTCGCATTCCTAGGAGATTCAAGTCTTGTGACCTTGTTGGATCTTATAGCTCTTTTGACTATGCTAGGATGCCTAAGTTATGCCTAGGGTCCTGCTAGCACCTAGTATTTATGTATATGACTATATATTTCTTCACATATATAGTGTATATACATGCATACATATTATGTACAGTTATTTATATATATATATATACATGGTAAACTGATATCAGAGTTATCTCAGCCTATGTCGAAGCAGGTAGTGTCAACCAGGTGTCTTATCGAAACCAAAGCTGACCAGTTTATGGATTTCAACATAGTATATTATTTGTTATACCTACACATTGTTTTTCTATACACACTGATAGGATTATTCTATGCATTGTTTGTGTTGTCTTACTAAGTTTATCTCACACCCAATTTGGGCATTTGATTGGAACCCAGACATACCATATGGATTCATGTAGAGACAAGGTAAAGTGCTCAGTATTAGATGCTTGATCTGATATTTCTTATAGCATGGGAGCATGGGTGTATGTAACACCGCAAGCTTCCCCAATATTTTTCTCTTTGAATAATGCAATAGCTTGCGTTGTACGCAACTAAGAGTTTTAGCACACCACGAAAAATCAAACTAGCTGTTATGAATAGTAATACCTACTTTTTAAAATTTTATAAATTTTATTTTTCAAAATGGACTTCATTTTTGGATTTGGAATATCAAAATTAGCTTAGGGTGAATTTTTTTTTATTTTTCTGAAAACTTTCGTTTTTTGATGAATAGTGAAAAACACTACGTTATTGTTTAAAACCAACTTTTTATTTAAATAATTAGTTATTTTATTTAAATTTATTTTGGATAAAAATAGATACATAATACCAATATATTTTCAATGTAATTCATTGGAGTCATTTTATAATAAGATTAGATATATAAAACTTTATTGAGCTTTTAACGTCTTTTACCCACATTTTAGGCACATTTGCAAATTTGCATAAAACGTAATTTTTCTGCTTCTGTGAATTGAATTTCAAAAATATGAGAGACACATTTTACATCAATAAGTAAAATGTGGTTCAATAATATGAAAATAATTCTTGAGAATAGTAACTTTTGACTTTTATTTACCACAGTTAAAAGTAAATAGGGCAATTAAGGGTAAAAATGATATTATAATTACCCTAACACATGTTAAAATTCTATTTTATAAGTTTATTTCGAAAAAAATAAACCTTATTAATAAAATATGATCCATTTGGTCCACTTGGATTAGATTAGTACATTTATTATTATTTTATTTAACGAAGAGTTAAAAGTGTTAAATTAAAATTTGAATAACTAACACATTTTTAATATAGGGTTATACATAAGATAAATTCTACTATAAATATTCATTAGAAATATAAAAATATTTTATACATATTTTTATTTTATTTATAATTTTTAGACATTAAATAATTGAATTTATTTATGACACAATAATGATGCGGTAAATACCTTATTATTGAAACATTAAAATAATTGATATTATAAATATTAAAATAATTGTAAATTGAGACTTTTTATGTATTCCACGAATTTTCTATGTTAATATGACATTTTAGGGTTTATTAAATAAATTTTTTTGAAATGATAAAGTTTTTATGACTTTCACAAAAACCAAATACTAAATAGTGTCAAAATTGACATAAATGAGTTTTTAAAAAAAAATATTATATTATTAATTGATATAATATTCCTAAAAATATAAGGTTTGTCCAGAGGAATTATATAAGGTTCGGTATATCAATAATGAACCACTTGGGGTTCTATTGTCTTTTTATAGTAATTTTATTAACCATTTATTATAATAATTCAACAATACATGGTAAAAGTTAAACTATTTAACTAAGAGTTAAATCTAAAAGATAAAGTTAATATAGTGACCTAAACCTATCTAAAACCTATTGGTTGAGAGGTTTTAGACCCATACCCACCTTATCCTAGAAATAAATCTTTTTTTAGCTATTATAAACCTAATATGATTGTATAATAAAATAATATTTCAAGCTTTTCCTAAAGTGACCCTTGCCTCTCTTATAAAAGGGTACTTCTTCTTCTCTCAAAATCACACCTCCAAAGCCATTTTTCTTATCCAAAACATGCTCAAATATCCTCCCAACTACCCTAAATTTAACCTATAGTCCTTACATTTATCATAAAGTCAACCTAAGGAGCCCTTTTGATCAACTCAAAAGGAAATACCCAAATAAGAGGTAATGATTTCACCACATCTTTCAAAGTACTTTTCTTCTTCCACTTCCTCTTTATTTGTTGTCTCTATACCAAAATAATAAATCAAATACCTTATAAATACTGTGATATTATTATAAATATGGTACAACCATATTCATTATTCTATCCATCCTATGAATGACAAGTCACCATACTTGTGTACGTATGGCTTACCATCTCCACGTCGTGGTGTAGTTTGTTATTCAACACTTTATTATTTCGATGGATATAATAATGAGTATAATTGATTTAAAGAATAAATATAAAATGTTAATGATTATTTATATATGATATATCATCCAATTAAATACTATTTCACCATCAATATAATGATATTGTCACTCGTGCGTACGTACGGATTACCGTCTCCATGAACACGATGAGATTCATTCCCCATCGTAACCATTCAAGAATAATTTTAATTTTATGATTAAAAATAATGTTTAAGAACTTAATATCATTCTGAATATTAATCAAATACATCCTATCCATAACAAACATGACTTATTTAACAAAACATATAAAATAAAATGAATCACTTTACACCCGAAACAATGATACTACTGAAATATTATTAACAAAGAAATATTAGAAAATAATATATGATATCATATTTATGTATATGGTTCCTGAATAATTTAATAAAAATTATTTAACTATTATACAAGAGTTTAACGTACCATTTATCAAGTAAAATTACAAGGTAATGGTTAATTCTACAATATCTTCATTATCCGAGGTTGTTTATACGTGAGTATCTACTCGGACTTCTTTATCATCCACATCCATGTTTATTAAAAATGTATTTAAAATTTTTTTTAATATTTAATAGACTATTTATTAAATTAATTTATACCCTTTTTTGACTTTTTATAAAAAATTTATAAATGAATCTTTCTGTCGTTTTCAAAACAAGTTCATTTACGGCCTTTTTGAAAAAATTAAGGAGTGAATGTTTTTTTAACTTATATGGTGAGTGCGTCTATTTTCCACTATTATAACACCTTTAAAAGCTTCCCCTAAATGCTTATAAGAATATTTTCATGATAAATGTTTTATTTTATAATTATTTGGATTTTAAATTATTTAAAATTTTAGAGATATATTTCTCTCAAATATCTTTTATTTCATCTATGTCAACATCCTTTGATAGATTTTACACTTGTTTGAAGTTGATTTACTATGATAAAATCTTCCATCATGTATTGAAGGTTTTGTGATATGTTTGACTATGTATGTGTTATTCTTATACCATACATGGTTTATGGTTAAATTATTAACATTTCATATGCTAGTTTTAATACGAATGTTTATGTTATGTTTCAACCTTTTCATATGAGGAATGCATTGGAATAAGTAAGTGACGGGTGAAGCCCACTATAGATACTCGATGCATTGGTAGGTCTCATGAGACAAAATAGTGTCTTGGAACAAGGCCTTGACAAAATCTTATTTTTAATCTTGTCACGTGGCCTTGATTATGTGGTTATGATGTTCGGAATAATGAATTCCATCATTATGAAATTGGCTATTGATATTACATGTGATTATTCAACTAGTAGAATATCCATGTAAATAAGTAAATGGAATTATTTGATTTATCCTTTCCATATTATGCTGAATTTTAAGTTTAAAAGTCTTTTGTTTTAGTATTATACATTTCCTTAAATGTTTATACTTATTTATGATAGTTTCAGTTATATTTTTATCCTTACTGAGCACCTGAGCTCAGCCCTTTCTATGTTTTATATTTCCTAGGATGCGAAGAAGTATATTATGATTGACCTTTAGGGATAGTCTAAGGGAGATGAATGTGTTAAAAGGAGACACAATTTTGTTGTTTTTCATTTCATAATGTAATGTAAAACTTATGTTTTAATATAGTACTTGCAAGGCTACTAAACTGATCGGTCTTTTGGGATTTGATCCCTTGTGATCATGACAATGTTATGTAATAATGAACCGACTCTAGGTAACTAGGGTTGGGGTGTTATAGTTGGTATTAGAGGAAGTTTAGTACAAACCTTGGAAACTAGATTTAGAAAAACTCTGATTAGAAAACATTACCCTAAGATAGACTTTGAGGATTAGTATAGAAGAAATTCCTATAATTATGGTAATGTAGAGATTTTGTGAGTTTTCAAAGAAATACATATCTATCTGGATATGAGCTGGTAGAGGTGGATCTAGCACAGATGTACCTAGGCATGAAAACTCCGACAAGGAGTTTCGGGCTTGACCCAAGGTATCCTGATACACAATAATGGGTCTTGCTGCACTCTTGGTTATGACACTCTCAGGGGATATGCTTAGGATAATTAATATTTTCTTTATAAACCATTATGAATGATTTATGAGTATATACCTACTAAAAGAAAAAAAATAATGATTATGGATTATATCCATAAACTATTCAATTTATGTTAAGCGTTTTACAAGTTTGGAATTATGTATTGTGATTCATAAACTAATCTAGTGTATTTCATTGTTTAGAAATAGTTCCTAGTGGAAGGAATGGAAATTGTGTCAATGCATGTAATCCATGTAGGGATTTTCCTCCTACTCAAGATAATTATAGTGGAGCTGGTGATTCAACTAGTGCTGATCAGCTTGTCACCATACTGGGACAAATCACTCAGGTTATGAATAATGACCTTACCCATATGGAGTGCCCTTATACACAACGTGGAGGATCAATATTAGACCATTTCATGAGGAAAAAACCACCAACATTAAACGGGACTAAAAATACATTTGTAGCTGAGCAATGGATAAGTTCCTTAGATAAAATATTTCATTCTTTGTGGAGTAGCGAATGGGAAAAAAATTTCATGGAAGTTTATCACCTCACGGGAGATTCAGATCAATGGTGGTCATTAATTAAAAACAAAAGGGAGGATGAAGAAGTATCAAGTATGGAATGGAGGGAGTTTAAAGATATTTTCTTAGAAAAATAATTTCCTCGTGAACATCGAGCGGATATGGAAAGGCAATTTCTTAGTCTAAGGAAAAAGGAGGATGAGAATGTCACAAAGTATGAGGCTACCTTTTAAAGGATATCAAGGCATGAAACAAATTATATACATTACCCAAGGAGTAAGATTGATTGATTCTTCGATGGGTTAAAACCATTTCTCCATTGAGAATTAGTCTCAAAATCCTTCTCATCGTACGAAGATATTATCTCATGTGCTATCAAGACAGAAAAGGAATTCTCTAAGTCTTTCGACTTTAAAGAAAAGAAAGAGAAGAAGAGATCTTCTAAACACTCTAAAAATGGAAATAAGGAGAAGAATGGAAAAATTGAATTTCCATCCTGCAGTAAATGTGGTAAGAAACACCACAGTATTTTCCTGAAGGTAATGGTAGTATGTTACAAGTGTGGTGAAAAATTCCAACAAAATCATGATTACAAGGGAAATAAATAGGTTTTCAATGTTAAATGCTACAATTGTAGATAAATGGGACATTATGAAAATTAATTTCCTAAGCATCAGGGAAACTTACCTTAGAAAATTCCAAGGGAGAAGGGCCAAGCTTATACGATCACTACTAATGAGGTTGAAGATCTGAATGATGTGGTGGTGGGTAATTTAATTGTTTCCTCAAGTTTAGCTAATGCTTTATTTGATTCTAGATCATCGCATTATTTCATATCTTCCCAGTTTGCTAAGAAAATTATATATTTCCAATTTTATTTAATAAGGAATTTGTTAGTCAAAACTTATAAGGGAAGTATCATTGCAACAAAGTTTTTTGAGTCAGTCCCCATTAGGGCATATAAATTTTCTTTATCTGCTGATATCATCGTTATACCCATGATTAAATTTGATATAATCCTCGGTATGGATTTGCTTTCAGAACATGATGAAAAAATTTATTGTAAGAAGGAGGTTACACTTTTCAATGATGATAAAGAGTACCTTATCTTTAGAGAAGAAACATCACCACCTGAATCTTATCTAGATCCACCCCCAGTAGCTCTAATAAATTCAATTATTAGGGGGGAGAGAGTGAAATAACTATGGTTGAGGAAAAGAATGTTCAAATAGATGATGTACCTATTGTGCAAGAATATGTTGATGTGTTTCTAGAGGATTTACCTGGACATACTCCAGAATGAGAAATTGAGTTTTCCATTGATTTAATTCCTGGTTCAAGGCCCATATCGAAGACCCCTTATAGAATGGACACTATGGAATTAGTGTAACTAAAGAAAAAACTATAGGAATTGACTAATTAAGGATTTATTCTCCTTGGTGGTTATCCATGGGGAGTCCCTGTTCTTTTTGTTAAGAAGAAATATGGATCTATGAGGTTATGCATTGACTACAGGGAGATCAATGATATAACAATAAAGAACAAGTATCCCTACCTCACATTGATGATTTATTCGACCAACTTCATAGAGCTCAATATTTTTCAAAGATTGACCTTTGATCTGGATATCATCAGTTGTTTGTGAAGAAGGAAGATGTTCCGAAAACAGCATTTCGAACCAGGTACATGCATTATGAGTTTACGATAATACCTTTTGAACTGACTAATGCACCCTCTGTTTTCATGGATCTAATGGATAGAGTTTTCAAGGAATATCTTGATGAATTTTTAGTGGTATTTATTGTTGATATATTGGTATACTCAAAAATCTATGAAGATCGTGAAAATCACTTGCGCACTATTTTGAAAACCCTCAGAAGAAATGAATTATATGGGAAGTTTAGAAAGTGTGAATTTTGGATTCAGGAGATTTCTTTTCTTGGAAATATTGTCTCTAAGGATGGATTCTTTGTTAATACTTTAAAAACAAAGGAAATCCAAGAATGTCCAGAACCGATGAATATAACTAAGGTATTTAGTTTTATTGGTTTAGTAGGTTATTATCAGTGTTTCGTCTAAGATTTTTTCCGATTGGCTAACCCATTAACCAAAATCACACGCAAAGGGGTAAAATTTGTTTGGAAAAAATAGTGTAAAGAATTTTTTAAATAACTGAAGAGAAAATTAGTCAATTCTCTTATCTTGACTCTACCATCAGGAAATGATGGGTTTGTTATTTATAGTGATGCTTAAAAGAAAGGACTTGGTTGTTTCCTTATGTAGAATGATATATTTATTTCTTATGAATCATGACAGCTAAAAATTCATGAAAAAAATTATCCTACTCGTGATCTTGAGTTAGAAGCTGTAATATTTTCTTTAAAGATATGGAGACACTATCTCTATGGTAAAAAATGTGAGATATATACTGATCACAAGATTTTGATGTATATTTTCTCATAGAAAGAACTCAACATGAGGAAAAGATGATGGCTTTAACTACTCAAAGATTATGATTTAATTATACACTACCACCCAAGGAAGTCAAATAAGGTGGCAGATGCTTTGATCAGAAAGGATCAAGGAGTTTTGAACAAGATGAGAGTTGAAAGGGATCTTATGTTCATAGATCTAGTAAAGATTGATATGGGAATAATCATGGAAGGTTAAACATCAATACTTTTTCAAATTGTTTCAAAACCATCTTTACTAAAAAGGATAAAAAGTTCTCAGACTGATGATGGGGAGTTTAAAAATAAAATTAAAGTTGTTAATGATGGGAGATTGATTGACTTTGTTTATGAAGATGGAATTTGGAAATTTGGGAAGAGACTTTGTGTTCTAGATATACCTAATCTAAAAATGGAATTGTTGGATGATGCTCATATCTCTAATTTCTCTATAAACTCTGGTAGCACTAAGATGTATAGAGATTTGAAGGAACGTTTTTGGTGGGACAACATGAAGAGGGATATTGCGGATTATGTGTCATGTTGTATAGTTTTTCAACATGTTAAGGTTGGAAGACAACATCCTGGAAGAGTCATGTAACCTCTTCCCATACCTAAGTGTAAATGGGATGATATTACAATGGGATTTTTCATGGGGCTACCAAAGACTCCTAGAATGAATGATGCAATATGGGTCATTGTTGATCATCTTACCAAGTCAGCACATTTTCTTTCTATAAGAGAAGATTTACCACTTTAATATTTATAAATAATATATATTAATGAATTTTTAAGACTTCATGGAGTACCCCTATCGATTTTTTCTGATCGTGATCCCCGTTTTACATCAAGATTCTGGAAACGTTTTCAGAATGCCTCAGATAATGAACTTCATTTGAGCATTGTCTACCACCCTCAAACTGATGGACAATCATAACAGACTATTCAAACCTTAGAAGACATGTTGAGATCTTTCTCACTTCACGTTCAAGGTATATGGGATCAATATTTACCTCTGGTAGAATTTTCTTATAACAATATCTTCCATTCAAGTATTTAGATGGCACCATATGAAGCGTTATATGTAAATAAATGTCGCACACCAACTTGTTGGGATGATGTCAGTGAAAGAAAACTCATAGGCCCAGAACTTGTGGAGGAAACAATGGAAAAGGTTAAGATTATCCAAACCCACATCAAAGCAGCTCAAAGTAGGAAAAAGAGATATGTCGATAACCGAAGGAAGGATTTGGAATTTCAAGTAGGAGATCATGTTTTCTTAAAGTTATCTCCATGGAAGGGTGTTTTACGATTCGGTAAGAAGGGTAAATTGAGTGCCAGGTACATCGGACCTTTTGAAATTCTAGAACGAATTGGAGTTGTATCTTAATATTTGGAAATACCACCAAGTCTCTCCAAAGTTCATGATGTGTTCCACGTATCACTGTTAAGAAAATACATGCCTGACCCAACGCATGTACTCACCTATGAAGAAATAGAAATGGAACCCAACCTGTCTTATTGAGAAGAGCCTATCAAAATTATTGATACCATAGAACAATTCTTGAGAAACCGGATGACTCATCTAGTAAAAGTTCTATGGAGAAACTATAAGATGGAAGAGGCGACATAAGAACCTGAGGAACTTATGATGAAGAACCACCTGAATATTTTTATGCAGAAATATTCTATAAATTTCGTGGACAAAATTATTTTAAGGAGGGAATAATTTAATACCCCAAGATTCCACGGTACATTTCTCTTTGAATAATGCAATAGCTTGCGTTGTACGCAACTTGGAGTTTTAGCACACCATGACCAATCAAACTAGCCGTTATGAATAGTAATACCCACTTTTTGAAATTTTATAAGTTTTATTTTTCAAAATGGAATTCATTTTTGGATTTGGAATATCAAAATTAACTTAGGATAAATTTTTTGTATTTCTCTGAAAACTTTCATTTTTTGATGAATAATGAAAAACACTGCGTTATTGTTTAAAATCAACTTTTTATTTAAATAATTAGTTATTTTATTTAAATTTATTTTAGTTAAAATTAGATACAAAATACTTATATATGTTCAATGTAATTAATTGGAGTTATTTTATAATAATATTATATATATATATATATAATTTTATTCAACTTTTAACGTCTTTTACCCACCTTCCAGACACATTTGTAAATTTGGATAAAACGTAATTTTACCGCTTCAATAAATTTAATTTAAAAAATCTGAGAGACATTGTTGACATCAATAAGTAAAATTTGGTTCAATAAGATGAAAATAATTTTTGGTGAATAGTAACTTTTGACTTTTATTTACCACGGTTAAAAGTAAATAGGATAATTAAAGGTACAAAATGATATTATAATTACCCTAAAACATGTCCTAATTCTATTGGATAAGTTTATTTTGACCAAAATAAACCTTATGAATAAAATATGATCCTTTTAGTCTACTTAGATTAGATTAATACATTTATTATTATTTTATTTAAATAAGAGTTAAAAGTGTTAAATTCAAATTTTAATAACTAAAACATTTTTAATATTGGGTTATACATAAGATAAATTCGACTATAAATATTAATTAGAAAGATAAAAATATTTTATACATATTTTTATTTTATTTATAATTTTTATACATTAAATAATTAAATTTATTTATGACACAATGATGATGCATTAATTACCTTATTATTGAAAGATTAAAATAATTGATATTATAAATATTAAAATAATTGTAAATTGAGACTCTTTATGTATTCCATGAATTTTATAGGTTAATATGACATGTTACAGTTGATTAAATAATTTTTTTTCGAAATGATAAATTTTTTATCACTTTCGCAAAAACCAAATACTAAATAGTGTCAAAATTGACATAAATAATTTTTTAAAACAAATACTATATTATTAATTGATATAATATTCTTAAAAATCTATGGTTTGGACAAAGGACTTATATAAGGTTATATATATTAATAATGAACCACTAGGGGTTCTCTTGTCTTTTTATAGTAAATTTATTAACCGTTTATTATAATAATATAAGAATACATGGCAAAAGTTGAACTATTTAACTAAGAATTAAATATAAAATATAAGGTTAATATGGTGACCTAAACCTATCTAAAACCAATTGTTTGAGAGTTTTTCGACCCCTCCCCACCTTATCCTCGAAATAAATCCTTTTGGAGCTTTTATAAACCAAATTTGATTGTATAATAAAATAATATTTCAATCTTTTCCTGAAGTGATCCTCACCTCTCTTATAAAAGGGTATTTACCCTTATCTGAAAATCAAACCTCCAAAGCCATTTGGATCGGCCAAAAACTACTCAAATATCTTCCCAAATACCCTCAATTTACCCTAGAGTCCTTACTTTGATCATAAATCCAACTTAAGGAGCCCTTCTGATCAACTCAAAAGGAAACACCTGAAGAAGAGGTAATAATTTCACCACCTCTTTCAAAGTTCTTTTCTTCTTCCACTTCCTCTTTATTTGTTGTTTCCATACCAAAATAATAAATCCCGTACCTTAAACATAATGTGATGTTATTATAAATATGGTACAATCAAATTCATTATTATATCCATCCTATTAATGAAAATTCATCATATGTGTGTACGTATGGCTTACCGTCTCCATGTCGTGGTGTAGTTTGTTATTCAACACTTCATTATTTGGATGGGTATAATAATGAGTAAAATTGATTTAAATAATAAATAAAACATGTTAATTATTCATTATATATTATATACCATCCAATTACATGCGATTTCATCATCAATAGAATGATATTGTCGCTCGTGCGTACGTACGGATTACCCTCTCCACAAACGCGATGAGATTCATTCCCCAACATAATCATTCAAGAATAATTTTCATTTTATGATTAAAAATAATTTCTATGAACTTAATTTTATTCTGGATATGAATAAAATACACCCTATCCATAAAAAACATGACTTATGTAATAAAACATATAAAGGAAAACTAATCTGTTAACACCCAAAACAATGATACCACTGAAATATTATTAACAAATAAATATTAGAAGATCATATATGATATCATATTTATGTATGTGGTTCCTATATAATTTAATAACAATGATTTAACTATTATACAGGAGGTTAACGTACCCTTGATCAAGGAAAAGTACAAGGTAAGGGTTAATTCTACAATCTCTTCATTATCCGAGGTTGTTTATACGTGAGTTTCTACTGAGACTTATTTATCATCCACACCCATGTTTCTTAAAAATGTATTTAAATTTTTTTTATTATTTCCTAGACTATGGATTAAATTCATTTATACACTTTTTTTACTTTTTATAAAATGTTTATAAATTAATATTTCCATCATTTTCCAAACAAGGTCTTTTATGACCTTTTCGAAAAAATTAAGAAAAGAATGTTTTTTTAACTTATACGACAGGTGTGGCTATTTTTTGCCATTATAACACCTTCGAATCTTCCCATACAAGCTTATAAGAATATTTTCAATAAAAAAATTCTTTTATAATAATGTAACTTAAATTACTTCAAAATATAAAGAGATATTTCTCTCAAATATTTTTTATTTAATCTATGTCAACATCCTTTGATAGATTTTACACTTGTTTGAAGATGATTTATTATGATATAATCTTCCATATTTTATTTAAGGTTTTGTGATATATTTGACTATGGATGTGTTATTTTTATACCATTCATGGTTTATGGTTAAAGTATTAACATTTCATATGACAGTTTAAATATGAATGTTTATGTTATGTTTCAATATTTTCATATGAGGAATGCATTGGACTTAATAAGTGACAGGTGGAGCTCGCTATAGATCCTCGATGCATCAGTAGGTCTCATGAGACAAACTAGTGTCTTGGAATAAGGCCTTGACAAAATATTATTTGTAGTCTTGGCATGAGGCCTTGACTATGTGGTTATGATGTTCAGAATTATACATTCCATCATTATGAAATTGGCTATTGATATTAAATGTGATTATTTGACTAGTATAATATCCATGTGAATAAGTAAATGGAATTATTTGATTTATCTTTTCCATATTATTCTGAAGTTTAAGTTTAAAAGTCTTATGTTTTAGTCTTATAGATTGTCTTAAATGTTTATGCTTATTTATGATAGTTTCCACTATATTGTTATCCTTACTGAGCACCTAATATTAGTCCTTTATATGTGTTATTTTTTCCAGGATGCGAAGAAGTATATTATGACTGACCTACAGTGATATTATTATGGTGGTGAATGTGTTAAAAGGAGACACAATGTTGTTGTTTTTCATTTCATAATGTAATGTAAAACTTATGTTTGTATCTAGTAATTCCAAGGCTACTAAACTAATCGGTCTTTTAGGATTTGATCCCTTGTGATCATTCCAATGTTGTGTAATAATGTACCAACTCTGGGTAACTAGGTTTGGGGCATTACAGTTTATATGACTAATCATATGTTGGTGATTCTGGTGGGCTTATCTTTTGGTCTTTTGTTCTTTTTTATAGCATGTTTCATTTTTACATACGTTGTATCCCCTGTATACCCCATTTTTACATTAGCATGAAATGACGTCATTTTTTATATGACTCAACCTATGTATTGATTATTATTACCTATTTCTTGGATGTTTATATTCCATTGTTGTTTATTGTACATGTTTTCCTTGTGCTGTCATTATATTATGATTCTTCTATTTCTATCATTTATTGTTACTGTTAAAACACTCTAATAACAGAGGGCATAGTATCTCCAATATATCATCATAAACCATCACTGTTATTCGGTAGCCTATGGAATATGGGGAGGCACGCTTGAGTCCATGTGACCCACTAGTTCAGGGCACCGTTTAGTGGCTCTCAGTTCGATTCATTACAAAGTGGTATTATAGTTTTCTTTTTCATCTCAGATCCTAATATTTTGGAAAAAAGGTATATATGATATTAGGAATGTGTTCTAATTTTGTAAATAGCTCATGTTTTGGTTTTTCCAACCCACACCTGATGGAAAGATCAAGTTTCCAATGATTAGATTGTTGATTATTTTATTTCTATAGTTGATTATTATTTCATCTTGATTGATTATCTTACTTTCATTGATTATTGATTTATATATTATAATTTTATCTATTATCTCAGTATGGAAAGGGAGGTGATCAATTATCATGTATCATTCTAGGAACATAGAGATTCACATGTTAGTAATATGTCATGCCATGTATATTACATTTTTAGGCCTTATAATATTTTTTGATAACATGCCTGTTTGTATATCATGTTAGGTATTTTAGTAACACACATGGTTTTATACCTTTTAGGTATGTTATTTATCATTATTACTTTTTTACCTACCAAGGTTATTATCTAAAATGCTTAGTTATATTCCATTATTCTTTGATTTATTTTAGGACGATCAATGTTATACCATTCTTGGGTGTTTCCTTACTTCTATAGTATCTTTCCATGAGTATTTCCATGATTAATAGTATTATTTATCTATGATAGTATGCCTTTTTAGATTAAAATAATTAATTGGTTATTAAAGTGTCTATATCAACCTAAATGGTTTTTTCTACATAGCTTGATGTTGGAACCTTAACTAATCAATTAATACATTTACGAGTTAGGGACCATTGGTGAAATGGATTGAAATAAGAATGGTTGAAATTAAATGGATATAAATTTTCAATTTACTAGGTGTATGTGTGATTTATAAACTAGGATTGTAGATCTGTATAATTGGACCATCATGAATAATTAGTTGCAGTGACATGAATTCCAATTGTAACTTATAGGGGCAAGTGCATTAAAAATATAGGAATGATGATTCATCTAACTAAACCAGGATGTATATATTTGTAAATTATGAATTCCAATTTGTACAGAAAAATTATTTCTATTAAATGACAGGTAAATTATAAATTATTAGGCGTATGCCTCTATATTTTGGGCATGATGACTCATGTGACTAAATTCTTGAAATGAATAACTAGACCCAAGTAGGTCAGTTGGGGTATGTTTCTTATGAGATAACTAGACTTAACCCAAGTAGGTCGGTCATGATATGATATGATAATCTTATAAACCTGTTAAGGGTGTTTTAAAATTCTTGAATGAAATAGTGGGACCCATGTAGGTCACCTTATCCCTTCTTATTCCTTGGTACTTAACCTCATTGGGGTTTTCTTATGTTAATGGAATGGTTATTTAAAGTGTCTGTAGATGCTTATATGGTGTTACATATATATGTATTATGGAATATTAATTGACCAATTCCCTTAATTAATAAAAGTATTGTTAAATATTTTTAACTTTATTATTATGAGGAAACAGTTAACTAAAATTCCAATTAAAAACTAAAGAGTGTTTTCCTCTATAGATTTTAAATTGATATTTTCTTTAAGTGAGCCATTTTTGAAAACTTTGGAATCAAATAATTGATTAAAAATATTTTTTAGATATTTTTTTATTTCCTCATGGAATCATCCATTCAAGATGTAAAGTACATATGTCTTATAACTAATACTAGTTTTCCTTTTATGTGAACTATTCAAAATTTCATAACATATGATCATCGACTAAATTCCTTAATATGAAACTTTAAAGGTGACTCTAACTTGAAACCTATGTAAGTTTTAGATTTACTTTTGATTTTTTAAATATTGTTATGGGAACATTGATGTTTCTTTTGAATCTCAGTTGACTTTTCCTAGGTTTCATTGGACCTAGATTTTTGGTAGTGAGGCTTAGTAAAGTCTTTTTCAGGAATTAATCTAGTTCCATAGTCAGTACCTTATGCTTTAGTAAGGGATTATATTGATATAGATGGTGACCTTAAAACCTTTAAGCATTTATAAATGCTTGTGATATGTTTTTGGATGAGAGGTGTCGTTTGGGTGTTGTTTTTTTTGAGTAGAACTCTTAATAATAAGGGGACATTGTGAGTAAATGTGGGATCATTTGGAAAGTTAATATTTGTAAATGGAGTGAGCATCATGTAATGATATATTTCAAAAATTTAGGAATTCCTTGGGCATGATTGACCAATTTTTTTGTCATGTGACCTTCTTTATTTTATAAGGTCTATCACATGCTAGGAATGCATAGCACTGGTTGTAATATTCTAGTGTCACAGTGGTAGGTTCTGAGGTGATAGTATGTGTGTTATCAGATGTAATCTGCTTTCAATAACTCGATAACTAGGACACTACTAAGGTGGGGAATGTCATGTTGGTCATAAGAAGTGTGTCCTTTCAAGTAGAAGGAACATGATTGTAAGAAACCATTAAAAAGGTTCATAATGGGATTATATACTTAATGTCACTTGTGATGAATATTTTAAAGGTTATTTCCATGGGATCACCTTTCTTAATAAGACTGATATTCCAAGTAGCACAGTTATCTTAGCCTTAATGAGGGAATACCTACGGTAGTGTGAGTTAGTTCTGGAACTAGGTGTTATGGGATATTACACCCACTTCATAAAGAAATTATAGTACATTCCTGATGCATATGGTGTCATTTAAAGTTAGTTACTATGATGAGGGATATCCTAAAATCAATTTGGGAACCATGTGATAGTTAACCCATGTTAAACCTAGATACTCATGGTTAGGATATGTGGATTAAGTCATTGGATAAAGTTGTTATATCCTATTTTCAATGTGAGTGTGGATAAGAAGAAGCAGCATGTACCTAATGATAAAATATTGGTGTACTCCTTGGTTAGAGGTGATCATGAACCCTATTTTATCGTCATCCTGAGTTTGTTGAATGTCACAACCCGACCTAATGGGGATCAATTCTTGACTCTCCAAGCACACCTCCAATAGGCCATGGGTTGGTAACTAGCACCAAGTAGGCTATCACACATATGGGAGGCCTTATTATATCTTACTTGTACACATTCAGCCACATAAACCTCTATGAAATAGAGAAAAGATATATAAAAACTAAAAACTAAAATTCATGCATACATATATCCCAACCAGAGTATAGTAGATGTACAAAAAAGGGAAAATACAGGGCCCACTAAAAGAAAAATGAAATAGTGTCCAACCTTCTCTGAAGGAGGGGATCATTGTCAACTAAAACTACTATAAATATCCTCATCTAATATCTAGTAAACACCTTAGTCCATCTATATCACTAAGATTCATCTTTCATGGGTCCTCTGTGGACTCCATCAAAAGTCTTGTGATATACACAACACACGAAACGTGTGTGGGAAAAGCCTATGTATGGGTGAGTACAAAAATACTCATTAGGTTCCCCAAAACCCAAAACAAAAAGGGAGTAACTAATGGGAATCAGTTAACTAAACCCAGCCTGAGGGAACCCAAACGAGAGAGGAAAACTCCATCTCAACACTATCCTCGGCTATATGCAACTAGTTAGCTTGATGTCCCTGGCATGTTAAAGAAATGAAACATGCCATGGGGAATCCCAGAACATACTCAGATATACTCAACTCTGACACCTAGTCTCATGGTCCCAACCATAGACTATCCACAGTATCCAAATTGAAGGTCTAACGCAACACCCGCAATGGTCTCATGAGGTACTAACCTCATAGATAGCAATAGGATCCTCCCCAATCCTATCCATCCCTGATGGCTCTCAAAATGAGAGGTGACACATCAGCATCTCAAATCTGATGATTCAACCTCACCATTCCATATGACATCCAATCGATATATTCCACTCGATTGGTAAAATGAACAAATATCCCAACCCAGCCTACCCTTATGGTACCTATCCTCAAGGGCACACTCGATGGATAGTGACACAAAAGAATTATCCTAGTGACTAAACAAAATCTAACTCCTTATATAGGGGTATCATGCACCAACCCAAATCTGGAATCACACTTCTAGCATAGAATTAATGCCCCTCTATATTTGGTCATGTTGATTATAATTCCACTGAGGAAAATGAAATGATAGAAGGACCAGGGGGACTCACTCAACCCTGCTGACCGAAACATCACAATGGATCGCAGAAGTAAGAAATGAATCTCGATAATCATATAGAAGGTCTATTCCCAGGGCTCTCTGGGGGTTATGTCCCCTACTAGAACAACAACATCCTAGGTAGATGATTGATGCCCAGGTAAATATTGGTTACACTGATACCAAACCTACCAGGGAAAATGTAAG
Organism: Viscum album; assembly: GCA_963277665.1. Taxonomy (NCBI): domain Eukaryota; kingdom Viridiplantae; phylum Streptophyta; class Magnoliopsida; order Santalales; family Viscaceae; genus Viscum; species Viscum album. The sequence goes on along the minus strand of OY728161.1, from coordinate 1,700,681,733 downwards.
GATATGACGATTGTGTCAGACCTCTCAGGATGATACGTGTTCTAAGTCCACTAAGTCTATAGTTTAAGATAACTGAGTTGACTCACTCCATAAATTGGAAATGCATCCACACTGCATGTATTCAAAGCAACTGAAGAGGGGTCACAGTCCAGCGAAGATGATATGATATTGAAAAACCTCATAGCAGAAAGGACCATGGGGGTCCCACTAAACCTTATCAGTCGAACCATGAAGAAAAAGGACTAGGGGGGCCCACTCAACCTAGATATTCTAAACAAAACGAAAAAGAATTAGGGGGACCCACTCAACCCATCCAGTCTAAGAATCAAAAACAAAGACCAGGGGGACCCACTAAACCCTACCAGTCGGCATCACTCACCCAAGATACCCACACAACGCTTCCTAAACACCACAACTACAAACTCCAAACTAAGGCCACCATTGTATTATACATGAAAAACTACTCAGGATCAGCTACTTTCAAGCTTGAATCCGAGCTATAAAGAAGGAGATACTGGATGTAGAAGATCACTCAAAGATCCTCAAGGAGTTCATGGAGTGTAGAGGGGACACATATAGTGTCAAGACACCTGAACATCCAGACGTGTATTATTTCTACATGTTTTACTAACCCATATAGTCATACACAACGTGTAGAGATAGTACACACTGTGTCCCACTTCACCTGGCCCCTAGACGTGTTTCTCTGTCACAAAGCTCATCCAAATGTGTCCCTTAAACATCATGCATCCCATACTACATGGTGTGTTCATATTTTATGGCTACTTTCCAATGTGGTTTACCCAAGCCCATGTACCGAACCTCGTGTCCATGTACTTTGGTTGTGTTTTCTTACACGATCGTGTACAGTCACACAGTTAAGTTGGTCGTTTCCCCCAGCCACATGATGAGGGTACCTACATAGTGTGTAACCCCGCATACATGGTGTGTAGACCTTGAACTTAATCTTCCCCAAATGGGAATAACACATAGTGTGTAGGACTGGTTTACTTGTCGTGTCGATGAGAAAATCTTCCAGGATTTCCCTACAAACCACCCGGATCACCCATGTTCACCCCGAAACACATAGATCGATCCATCAGGTGTACCTAGCAAGAATATAAGGGCTCTAAAACCATATAATGATGTATAACCAAGAGAATCATGACTTAAAACTCAAAAATCCTACCTTGAGGTTGAAACGCTGAAGCTTTATGTTCAGATCCATGCTCTGAAGCTACTGTTGCACAATTCGGGAGCAATCACCATTAAGATATGAGTCTGAAGACACCTCGTTTCAATGATTGAGCCTCCAGGTCATTCATCAACAAAGAAAGGGAGGGGAGGGGCTTTAGTTCTACGTGCACAAAAGGGGTATGTGAGGGGAGAGGGATATTTATTTTAATTTTTATTAGAACAAATATCCGCTTAACACCTCAGCCCAACTCACCTCCGACCCATCACCTGGAACTGACAAAGTTTATATCGTTCTTAGGGTGAATGTGATGTTTTGAACTCAATCGTGGTCTCAAAAATCTGATCTGAGACACCGCTCGATAGTTATTCACATTTCTATAGAAACTACACATGGATGATAAAATATATTCAATATTTTTAAAATCACCCCACCGATGCTCCCTAGGCCTTGGATTCCTGCACCAACTTAGTGACTAGATTTATAATTATTCCTAAAAACATTCCAAAGTCTTAAAGGCAAAAACCTTAGTCTCTACATCCTATCACTTTAATGTTTTTCATCCCTAAAAATAAAATCCAAGGAACATGGGAAAGGACCTAAGCTCTTCCCTATGACTCCCATGCTAGTGAGCTCACATGAGATTCTTGTGTAATAACTAACACGCACTATGAGGAACCACAACATCGAAATACCACTAAGGATTATCATGATTCCCATAATCGCGCACTCAAGGAAACCTTCAAGTGAAACCACACCCCATTAATGAAAAGAGAGGGTCTCAAACCTTAGAGGTATCCTGACACCCTAGTTAAGACTCTGAACCGTTGATGAGATCCAACCGAACACAAGACCTCATTGCTGAACTCCTAGGTCCACCTTCTTTGGTCTAAAACTACCTTGAACGAGCCCCAAAATACCCCTACCATCTCTAAATGGGTTTTTCAAACATCAACATGATGTCAAGGAAAAAAATGCCTCAACACCCATTCTTTCCATGTAGCTAGTGCCAATTCCAAACCTCGTAAGGTTGATATACTCCCCACCTTAAGGAAAATCCATCAATAACATGCCCTCTTGATATCCCATCATGAGATACCTCACAAAAAAACCCAAAACTTCATAAAAAAAATCTCTTACACATTGAGAACAAACAGGGTTTCCCAGGTGTACATAATGAGTCTTATATTCCCTTACGAAACCATTGTCAACACACAAAACCAACCCCAAACTCATAGTTTAAAGGGACTCAGCCACCGCACCTCAACACTATCTTCTTTGGGAGACACTGACTCGCCTATACATTTTTGTATCACTCCTCAAGGATGCATCTTAGTGGTGAAATTTTCCATCCCTTCTATGAATTCAAATCCATGTCGAACCACACCAAAAAATCCTCGAGTATCCCACATACAAGCTAATGTTGATCATGAGAGGGTACTCACAAACAAAAAAATCAATCCCAGATGCTCACACTAGGTCTTATCGGGCCCTCTGGATACCAACCGCCCTCACACAAATGATCGGAACACACAAATCGAAAGGACTCAGCCACCAAACCTCGATACAATCCACTTTGGGTGGCACTAAATCACCCACACAGTTTTCATCGTGTCATAAAAACACATATCGGTGGGGAAAGGATCCCTTTTCCTCATGTATTTGAAGCGAAGAAGAGAAACACCAACACTGGGCTCCACTGATGCCATGTATCTTTCCAAAAAACCCACAAACAAGTAATGGAAAGAAAAGAGTACCACCTAGCAGTTTCTATCAATACTACTATAGAAAGTATAAAGGACACAGAGCATACCTCTATTCATCTGAAGCCTTCAGATGCTCCAACTCCGAAGCCTCGTTTGCTGCTCGATGAACTTCACCGAAACTGTTGTTGACACTACCAAGATGGTATGTTGACCAACCCTCCCTTATCAGCATGGTGGGTTGGAAAACTCTCTCAATATGTATCCAACCATCACAAGCATAGAATCTCTTCTCCTACTATTGAACAAATCTTGGTGCAAATCCTGAGTCCAGGGATGGTTATACCTCTAAAAACGATGGTTCCACCTATGTTGCATGAGTGCTAACTGCATATCCTGGTCAACCTGAACCTCAGAAAAACTCTGTCTTTGAAACTTGTAGTACGTGTGTGACCCCATTGCATCAATATCCAACACCAATAGAGACATCCATGTCTCGGTCTGAAAGGTTTCATCCACCTAAACCATTAGAGGCAGGTCAATGTGCTACATGACGTGTGGTGGCTCCACTAGTTGGAAAACTAGATAGGAACCTGCCTTGTGACCAGGCCTTAGTAAGGAGACCTCATCACATAGGGTCATACACCAAACCTATCTATAGAACCCTAGAAGGTTGTCATCTTGGAAACATCCTAAAAAAATTCAAGACGCCCCAAGGGAAAAGAGTATATCTACATAGATGACTCGAGAAGGAAAAGAAAAACCCAAAACCCAGTAATATATGATGAAAGTTCCATTATTTCCCTAAAAATAGTGTCCTAATGTTCTGAGACAAAAGTCAGGTTATCAAAGTCCTAGTGAATGGATATGTCAACAGCCCATACCAACACTGGAATCCCTAGCCTGAAAGCCGAACTCGAAAAATCCTAACACTGACACTATGAAACCCAAACCAATATCACGACTACGGTCCCAAATTGTAACCAGGATCTAATACCACTTTTTCATGACCCGACTCAATGGGGCTCGATCCAAGACTCCCCAATCCCACCTCCAGTAGTCTAGGGGATAGAGACTAGTACCGAGTAGGCTATCACACACATGGGAGGACTTAACCTATCGTACCTGTACACACGTACCCAAATACACCTCCATGAAATAGTAAAGAGATATATAAAAATTGAAAAATAAAATACATGCATACATCTTTCTCAACCAGAGTACAATAGAAGTACAAAAAAAGGGAAAATACAGGGGCCACCAAAAGAAAATTGAAAACGCATCCAACCTGCTCTAAAGGAGGGGATACCTATCAACTGTAACTACCATAAATCTCCTTAACAAAGCTCCAGTAAACACCTAGGTCTATCAAGATCACTAATCTCCCTCTATCTCAGGTTCTCCATGGACTCTATTGAAAGGATTGTGGTCTTTAAAAGACACAAAACATGTGTGGGAAAAGCCTGTGCAGGGGTGGGTACAAAAATAGTCAGAAAGAACCCCAAAACTCAAACCAAAAAGGGAGTAACTGATGGGAATTAGTTAACTCGAACCAGCTTGAGGGAACCCAAACGTGAGAGGTAAAATCCATCTTGATACCATCATCATCTATACGCAAATAGTCAGCTTGACATCCCTACCATGTCAAAGAAATGAAACATGCCACGGGGAATCCTAAAACATACCTAGATATACTCATCTATGACTCTCACTCTCATGGTCCCAACCATAAAATATCCACATTAGCTAACTCAAAGGTCCAACACAACACTCGCAATGGTCTCATGAGGTACCAACCTCATAAAAAGAAATAGGATCCTTTACGAACCGAGCCATACCTGATGGCTCACAAAACGAGAGGGGACACATCAGTACCTCAAATATGATGATTCAACCTCACCATCCTAGATGGTACTCAACTGATAGATTCCACTCGATCGTTAAAATGAACAAAAGACCCAACCTGGCCAACCCTTGCGGTACCTATCAGTGAGTGAATGCTCTATGGATAGCGCCACCTAAGAAGTCACCGAGGGACTAAAAAAACTCCAACTCCTCAGATAGGGGTATCGTGCACCAACCCAAATATGGAACCACCCACCTAGCAAAGGATCAGCACCCATATAGAGTTGGTTATGCTTATTTCGACACTGTTGAGGAAAATAGAATGATAGAAGGACCAGGGGACTCACTCAAACCTACCAGTCGAAGCATCACAATGGATCGTAGAAGGAAGAAACACATATCGATACTCAGATAGAGGGTCTGCACCTAGGATCACTGGGGGCTCCATCCCCTACTATAACAACAACATCTTGAGTAGAGGATCGATGCCCATTTAAATATTAGTCACATAGATACCAACCCTACTAGGGAAAAAATAAGGATGTGAGGATCACATCGGGCCTCTCAGGGTGATACATACTCCAAGTCTGCTGAGTCTGTAGTCGAAGAAAATTGAGGTGACTCACTCCTAAATGTGGAAATGCATCCACACTGCATGTATGAAAAACAGCCAAAGAGGGGTCACAATATAGTGAAGAGGATGTGATACTGAAAACCCTCATAGCGGAAAGGAACATGGGGACCCACTCAACCCTACCGGTAAAACTATCACTAACAGAGACTAGGGGGACCCAATCAACCCAGCTAGTCTAAAAAACATGAACAATAATCAGGGGGACCCACTCAACCCAACTGGTCTAAGAGTCTATAACAAGGACTAGGGGGGCCCACTCACACTTGTCAATTGGCGTCGCTCACCCAAGAGACCCACACAATGTCTCCTACACACTACTACTCCTAGGCCCAAACTTAGGCCATCATCGCATTCTATTTGGAAAACTAATCAAGATCAGCTACTCACAAGCTTGAATCTGAGCTATGAATAAGAAGACACATGATGTATAAGATCACTTAAAGATCCTCAAGGAGTAAACTGAGTGTTGAAAGGCCACACGACATGTGAACCCACCCAAACACCCCGTCATGTATCCTATATACATGGTTTATCAAACCATGTAGTCATACAAAATGTGTAGAGATAGTACACATTGTGTCCCACTTCACCCATCCCCTTGCCCTATTTCTCCATCAAACGGCTCAGTCAACCATGTCCCTTACATGTTGTGCATCTGATACTACATGGTGTGTTCTGGTTGCATGGACACCTAGACATGTCATTTACCTGAGCTCATGTACCAGACCTTATGTCTGTGTACTTTAGTCATGTTCTCTTACACGGTCGTGTACAGTCACATGGCTAAGTTGGCCATTTCCCCAGACCACACGATAAGGGTACCAACATAGCATGTAACCCCACATACACAGCATGTAGACCCTAAACTTTATCTTCCCTGAATGGTAATAACACATGAAATGTAGGTCGGGTTTACATGTCATGTCAATATGAAAATCTCTTAGTATTTCCCTAAAAACCACACGGATTTACCCCATTCACCCTGAAACACATAGATCGACCCATCAGGGGTCCCTAGCAAGCATATAAGGGCTCTAAAACCTTATAAAGATGCATAAACAAGGGTATTAAGACTTAAAACACAAACCTTCTACCTTGAGGGTGAAATGTTGAAGATTCAAGGTTATATTCGCGTTTTGAAGCTGTTACTGCATGATCTGGGAGCAATCACCATCAAGATCCAAGTTTGACGGAACCTTGTTTCGAGGATTCAGCCTCTAGGTTATTCATTTCCAAAGAGGGATAAGGGATGGGATTTGGTTTTTGTGTGCACAAAAGGGATAGATTATGGGAGAGGGATATTTGTTTTAATTTTTATTAAAACAAATATTCGCTTAACACCCCGGCCCAACTCGCCTCTGACCCGTCACCCAACGTCGATAAAGTTTCTATCCCACCTAGGTTAAATGTGATGTTCAGAAATTAACCACTCTCTCAAAAATATAATCTAAGACTCAACTTGACATTTATTCATGTTTCTAGTGAAACTTCACACAGGTGATAAAATATATTCAATACTTTTAAAATCACCCCGCCGAGGCTCCTCGGGCCTCAGATTCCTATGTTGACTCAGTGCCTAGATTCAGAATTATTATTAAGAATATCCCAAAGTCTTACAGGGAAAAACCCAAGTTGAAACACTGAAATAGAATCAGTTATAAAATGATATTAAACAACTCATAATATTTTTCTATTTTAATGGATAGACTCTTTGGAAGTGCACTCAAGGAGTTGTTTAAAGGAATCTGTATGGTGTGTATGCCACCATAGGTAGTTGGCAGATGAAACTCATGAGAAAAGATTCTTGACAATGCAGGACCAATCATTAGATTATATTTTTAGAAATCGTATTCTATTTAATGAAAAGAATCAGGAATGGTTCAATTAGGAGACATCACCAGAAGTCGGTTATGAGCTTTGGTAAATGTGATCAATGTGATCTCAAGATGCCTCCACTTAAATGAATTAGAATATAGCTTATAAAATTTACCATCCATCTTAGCGGAGCGTTTTGAGAATAATCGGTCAGGGTAGTTTGATTAGATTTCTATTGAAATGAGATATACGACCTTTGTGGAACCATTTCATGCATGTCATGGGTTGAGGTAGGTGTTGTGGAATGGTTGTATGGTATTTTTAATTGAATCCAAAATGACCAATTTTGAGACTTTTCAATCTTAATGAGGACCAGAAGTAGTTTACTCACCCGTAATCGGGTGTATCGTTTTGAGTAACATGTTGGGAGAATTGTTAGAATGCTATATTTGTTATTCTATATGAAATTCCATTGATTTTGGTGATTTGATTCAAAATAGTCCATTCAAAGGTTAAGAACTAATGTGGGGAGTGCCTTGGTATGCTTGATTAAAGAGAGGATGATGGGATCATGTCTCAGGTCAAAAGGGATCGAGTATGATCTATCTTCATGTTTTGGGTTTGTTTATAGATGTTGGACTAAGTTTTATTGTTTTAAGAATTGTATGATTAAAATGGTTCATGAAGGTGTGTTAGGTGTTCCAAGATGCAACATGACCATTTGAGTGTAAATTCATGACCCCAGAGATCAGTTTTTTTTAATTTGTTAACTAAGGATTCTCGGGGATGAGAAGTTCTTAGGTGGGGATATTTTAACGTCCTATTTTTTGGATCGGGTTGAAAATTCCAAATAAATTTTAACTTATTGTTTTGTGGGAGATTTTAATCTTAAACTGGGATTCAAAAAATAATTATGAGTGTTAGAACACATGGAATTGTGGTTTTTTGGATGATTTTTATGCCCGAGGTGGTGTCCCGGAAGTTCAGTTGATTTTTGGAAGAATCGGGCTCTAAAGGCACCAATTTTTTGGAGGAACAGAATGAGGCGCACAGTTTTTGCACTGTTAGTTTAACCATGCAGACCTTTTTCTTAAGGGAAATGGTTTTTTTAAACTATAAAACCTCCTAGAAGTAATCACGTGACATGGTGTGGGTGTGAAAAGGCAACGCACATGGTGTTTCTAAACTTTGTGCATATCTCACACCCTTAGTGTCACTAAACCAATAACTATGCATGGTTAGGCGCATGGTTTGTCAAACCAATGTGGCCAAACTATGTGAGGTTCTTATACTTTAGACGATAGCACCACATGGTTTTTCAAACCATGATTATTTTAAAAAGGGGGTAAATGAAGATTTCCCCATTCCTTATTTAAAGGTATTTCCTTCATTTTTCTTCTCATCCACGCCCAACACCTCCCCCACATGTGGGAGATCTCTTTGTTTTCTTCATTACTTGTCACATATGATTGGTATTGATAAGGTATTTAACCGTCTCCCTTCTTTTATTAGTTTCTCTCTTCATCTTTTACACTATTTTAGTGTAAGCTAATATGCCATATTTTCAAGGCATTTGTCTATTCTTATTATTTCTTCTATTCTACTCTAAAACTGGATCCAATACCATATTAGGAGTCATCCATAGGCCTAAGGTGGGTAATATAGTAATTTTCCCTAAAATTTTATGTGTTTTTATATCACTCTTATTTGTTTTTCACGTCAGACTCTTTTTCATGATGTCTTAAAATGTAAATTTAATTTTAAAATTAATTTAACCTTATTAATATACTCCTTTAGACCCATGTTAAACAATTATAGGATGACTACCTCATTATCTAACACACCTTTGGGTGTGTTTTATTAAATTTCATCTTGGATATAAATGTTTAATTGACCAAACCACCTCCTAAGTTGTTTTTCTTGACATTAAATTAGATGTCCTTTGATTTCAAAATTAAATGGATTAATTTAAATTAAATAAAAGTGAGTGTAAAGACCATGTCCCATGTTATAAATAGATGATGAATTATATAACTTGTGGAACCCATGGTTAAATTAGGTTAAATGAATGTAAATTATTAATAGGAAATGCCTTATGGTTATTATAATTAAACCATGGAAATTGGTTGATTGACAGCGGTTAAGGGGATTATTGAGCATGGAGTTTCAAGATCCCTTACATTGGTAGTTGGTCATGGTATATCACACCATTTACTTGGATGATGTGCATGACGTTTTAGGTTCCCTTTCATCGAGTGTTGGTAATGATGACTCACCCCCACTATTTAGAGTGACTAGCATGAAGTCTCTCATTCCTATGATATTCATTTCTTGTACCCTTGTTGGAGCCTATATCTCATTTGACAATGATTAGAAACCTGAGTTACACCCCAGGTCCTGATAGCACCTAGTATTTATGTATATTACTATATATGTCCTCACATATATAATTTATATACATGAATACATATTATGTATATTTACTTATAAATATAAATATACGGTAAAATAAGATCAAATTTATCTCAACTTATGTAGAAGTAGGTAGTGTCATCCAAGTGTCCTCTAGGTACCTGAGCTAACTGGTTTATAGCTTTCAGCATTCATTATTATTTGTTATACTTGTACACTTCTATGTTATACATAGTGAATGGATTATTTGAGACATCATTTGTGGTGGCATACTAAGTTTATCTCACACCCTTTTCAAGCCACTAATTGGTACCCAAACAGACCTTATGGATGCATGTATGGACCATGGAAAGAGCCCATTCTTGGATGCTTGATAAAATATTTCTTATAACATAGGAGCATGGGAGAAGAGGACTGAGTGTATTCTCATGATTCTAGTGGAGTTATCTTTTGTAATTTTATTCTTTTGTATATCATGTTGTATTTTTCTATTTTATGTATCCCCTATATCCCCCATTTTTACATCATCATGAAATGACACCATTTTTTATATAACTCATCATATGGCTTGATTATTATTACTTTTTATTGGATGTTTATCTTCTGTTGTTGTTTATTGTACTAGTTTTTTTATGTTTTTCATATATTATCCTTATTATATTTCAATAATTTATTGTTACCACTGAACCAAAATGATAATAAAGTTTATAGTCTCCTCTTCGTACCACCAAAGACCCTTGCTGCTAGTCAGAAGCCTCTTGTATACAGGGAGGCACACTTGAGTCCATGTGAATCATCTGCTCAAGGCACCCTTTGGCGGATCTCAGGTCGGGATGTTACATATATTAATATTTAATTCCATGTAGGTTGACCCCACATGAAAGGAAAATGATAGTACATGGTCGAATAATATTCGAGGCTTGTGCGTTTTTGAGTTAATGATATGTAGACCTTTTTTAACTGATCTGAGTGTCTTTATTGATTTAATACTACATCATGTGTGTTTTTTCAATGATTTGTGGAAAATTATAGATCAAATAGGATTTGATGGATTTAGATATTTTTTGAAGGATAAATTAACAAATAATATCATAGACCCTAAATAAAATGTGATTTAAGATAAGAGGCATCTGAGAAACTAAGATGGAGAACGAACCATAGTTTAACCCATGGAATAACTTTATAGTCACTCCTTAGGGAAGTTTGAATATGAGTTAAATATGATTCATTTTTATAACATATATATAAACTATTCCATGATGAAATGCATTATACCATGATATATCCATATAAGATCAATATGAAGTTGTGATAGATTAACTTTGAAGGAGAATGAATAAATTGAGTCAGGATTAGTGTTCTTGCATTGTAATAAGGGCTATGGAAGAATGAATTCAATTTTGCTTCATAATAACCCAAAATTATTCATTCCTATATCAGATTAATCATAACTACTTAATCCTATATGAAAATGATTTGAAAAACTATGTGAGATTGTAACATGATTCTGTTTTTGTAGCTGGTTCTATGTAGGAACAATCCAAATTAAAGATATGGAAATAGAACAACATAGCTCTGAAGCACTATGCCTCAACAAATCTAAAACATGTTAACTTGAAGGTGATGAGTTCATTCTATAGCATAATGGAACCACCATAATGTGGAGGGTCATAAAATAGTATAACCATGGAATTTGGGTGGTGTGAACTTCATACTACAGAAATTTTACTACACCATAGCCTGTTTAGAGGTTACCTAAATCTAGTTAAAATATAAATGATAATATCAAAACAAATAACCATGATATCTGGGATAATATGGATTTCAAAAGGATATATTTTTATATCATTCAACAATGAACCATTTGTGATGTGAAATTAGATAATAGTCGATGAAAAAATTGGTATTTTTTACACCATGTATTATTCTCTATGGATGTTCCTTGACGATGTTCATACCTATATATTTTACACATTTCTTAACATTGAAAGGTTCAAGTTTTTGGAAATTCATTTTCTTGGATAAAGGTGAATATATGAAAAAGGTATAAAAAGAGAAGATTTTTTTGGCATGACTTAAACATTTCCCTTAAGAACTATTTTTTATACTTTTGGATTATATATTAAAGTGTGTATGGTAATTAAGTTATTTTTATTTCAATTTATGATTCATTTGTTTTTTATTCCAATGAGTGTTCTACTCCAATCCCTCAATGACACTATTTCATTCATGATGTTTAACCATTCAATCACGAGTGAGTAATCTCTTAAGGGATGGTGGATTGAGAGTAAGTTGAATATTATTTAACTTGAATGATTTATTTGTCTTGTGAATTGAATGTGTTAGATTAATATCACATTGATACTAATAAAATATTTTCACTCAATTACCTAGAGAGAGTGATATTGATTAGGGGATAAACCCCAATGGGATAAAGGAGAATGAGATCATGAGATCCAACCTTAATTATATTTTTATTTTTTAGATAGATTTTAATTAATCTAGGTCTTCCTAGCTCTCCTTGACTATGGGAATCAAGTAGACTTAGGTGGTTTTAATTTTTACCAACCAAGTGGAATTAATTACCTCGAGGGGTGTCACAATTAATTAACCATTCTGATTCAAAATAAGAGTACATGTCTTTTTGGAAAACATCCCTTAAAATAAATCCATCATCTATGTTCATCATTTAAGGTTTTCTTCAATCTAAGTTTTCTTTTTTATTTACTATTATCATCAATTTGTAACTTTTCCCCAATTCTATTTTCCAACTATTTTTTACATTTAATTGACTAGGTAAATAGTAAATAATGATTCATTACATTAGAATTTGCATGTTCCAAGTGTTTCAGCCTTAGGATGCCTAATTAATATACTACACTTGTGTAGTCTTAGTGATTAGGGTGCCATGTTTATAAATTCTAAACTCTCTCCAATTCCCTGGATAGGTGATAATGCTCAAGATTGCATTAATTTTTGGCACTGTTGTTAGGAATGAAATATGGAACTTGACAAAGAGTTCATTATATAATGATTATTTCACTCTTTTTTTGTTTTATTTTTATTTCTTTTTTATTCTACTTTACATGTGATACGTGTGGCACACTGAAGAGTTTTAGCCTTCTAGTTTTCCACTACAGCATAGGCATGTAGAGGAGGGATGATGGAGGGGCCTGGTGAGGAAGAAGGGGGAAGGGGGTGTGCTGGAGAGTTGAGAGGGGGGATAGTGAAGAGGGAGGGGAGGGGAGGGACTAGCGATGGGATGGGTGTAGGAGGAGAAGTGGGGTGATGGCGGGGGGAATGAGAGAAGGGGGAGCAGAGAGCTGCTGGAGAATAGGGTTGCGCACATGGGAGTTTCAGCAGAGAGATGGCCTCCTCGTGACCGTACCCCCTATATTTAAATAGGAAACTAAAAAAATGAAAAACTAATTAAAGTTTCAAAATAGAGTACCTTTAAATAAAATAAAAATATAAAAGAAGTAAATGAAAATTAAAATTGTTAATATTAATAAATGTTAGATTAAAATAATAATAATAAATAAGTTTATCTAAATAATTACTCAACTAAAAATAATAAGAATACATAAATATATATTGGTACATAAAATAAAATAAAATTAATAGTTATATAAAAAAATTAATCTATAGAAATATTAATAATAATATAAAATTTTAATCTAATTTAATAGAAAAAATTAATAAAGTTATAATAAAACTAATATTAGTGAAACTAAAAATAATAATAATATAATGTTAAATATATAAAATTAATGTAACTAATAAAAATTAAACTGCTAAAAAATTGTTATACATTAAATGTTAATAATGTATAAAATTATGATAAACTAATAAAAATAATAAAAAACTAATAAAGTTAAAGAGAAAGAAATAAATATATAAATATATAATTAAATAAACTATGTTTACATGTTAAATTAAATTACTAATAATAAAAATAATAAAAATATAATAAAAATATAAAATTAAAAAAAACTAATACAATGCTAAATTATTGGTATTTGTATAAAAAATTAATAAAAATTACAAAAATATCTAAAATACTAGAAAACTACAAAACAACCTAAAAAATCTAAAATCAGTTAGAAAAATAATTAAATGTAAATTATAAAATTATTAAAAATTCATGGGAAATCCATGTGCATCAAATCCCCCACACTTAAAATTTTACACTCCTAGGAAAAATAATCAAAAATAATGCACAACTGAACTCGTGTACAAATAAAAACATCAAAAAAATGTTAAAAAAATTTCAATCTTTGTTACACATAAAATATCATGATTTATTTAAAATTAAAATTTTTAAAAATAGTTCTCCTTCCACTTACATCCTTTTCAAAATAAAATCGATATTCATGCATCATGTGACCTACCTCGCCATCACTCTCATCACTCAAGCAATTTGATCAATTTTTTTCTCAATTCTCTTACACATGCTTGTTTTCCATAGGATTTCCATAAATTGTACCATATCCACTAGTGGAAATAAAAAGAAAAAACTAATCTCAGGGACTTAACATGAGGTTCAAATGTCTCTAAGGCTACAGGATGATGTGTAATAAAAAAATTGTGATAACTTTTGGAAAAAATAAGTGTTGAATCTTGAAAAAAGTAAATGATGAGTGTCAATCAAAATGTCTCCCTCAAAACCTCACTCCCCTACACTTAAAATGTTGTTTGTCCTGAATCATATGAAAATCCAATGTTTTTATCTCTTTTTAATTTTCTTTTTCCTATTATCTTTTTTTAGAACACAAATTAAATAAATAATATGGGGAAGAAAAACGAGTGAGTATCAACTCTAAAACCCCATGAAAAAAATGTTATAAAAATCCCAAATAAATGTATACAAGTAGCTCATATGTTGTATCATCTCAATGAAATTAGTTCATATAGAAAACTCTCTAGCTCCTGGAGTAATGAGTCATCACTTTTATAGGTATCCCTAAAGGTGAGGGTTACTAGGTAATAAGAAAAAATGTACTCATTATTGAAACCAAAAAAGACTATATATTACTATAGAAAAATACATGTAATGAATGTGGATACTATGAAAAATGATAGGATAAATTCAATCTATGTGCATCAAATGAAACACTTCTCATCAAACAACCCTCTCCATGAATAAATATATCCCTCACACTTAGATTGAAAATCATCACGCAACGATTCAAGAAATAGGTATAGAAGGGTATAGTTTGAGGGATCATACTAAAAAGGATTCTTTATGGATTCTAAGGGCTAAATGATAGAGAAAAATGAAAGGGTGGATCAGTGAGTCAAAGGGGATAAATATTTCAAACAAATGCCTTGGTCATTTTAGTATATCTTTCAAAAATCTGATCGCTTTGATGGATAAAAATGCCAATTTCTAGTAGACATAACATGGTCGAGATTTCCTCAAGAAAAAGAGAAATATAATATGATGTAAAAATGGTCCAGAATACTCATGGGTATGAAAATAAAATTTTGTACAGCACATATGAGCATGAGTTCAAAAAGGTGCCTAAAAATAGATGATTTTTAGGAAAACATTTTCAAAACATGGAGTGGTCTCAACAATCATTTAAATAAGGGTATCAAGAATCAAATCATGTTAAACAAAAATCATGTGCTCAAACTTCCCAGTGAGATAATTTTTATGCCTCTCACTTTATTATGACAAAAATAAAACATCTTTCATGTGGGTTCAAAAAATGATAAGAATGTTATTATTATTTTATCATTTTTCAATTTCTTTAATTTTTTTTTCATTTTTTTAAAAAAATAATTTTTTTAGTTAGTTATTTTACATGGTTTTTCTAGAATCATAAAATATAACATAAAATAAAACACTTCCCTATGTAAGTAAAGATCAACACGGAAAGGCTTCCTGTATTCGATGAAGCTCTAGAAATGATGTACCTATAAAATCTACACATGGAAAGCACATACCGGGTCATATCATAAAGATAACATAAAAGATCATATAAATGAAAAAAGATACATGGGATAATAACAAGTTCATAAAAATGTTAGCAGTATTTGAAAATGTTCCACACATTCCAAGTTTATTTCCTAAAACAAACTAGAACAAATAAATAAAAAAATAAGTAAAAGAGAAAAAACATTGGTTTCCTCCCAAGATGCACTAAGTTTTATGTATTTGTCTAGACAGATAGACAAAGGTCAATCTGTTTGGTCCATCAAATCAGAATTCCTCAGCCTCTTGCAAGAATTGGTGGTTGTGTCATCGAGATTACGTGGATGCTTGGCAAAATTAACCATGTTAAGAGTGTATTGAGAATGAATATGGTGTAGAAGGAATAACATTCATGATCTTCATGGTGGTGATGGTTATTGAGCACAGTTCTCTAATGAAGGATCCTCAAGATAGAACTTGACGTCAGCCAGATGTAGAGTGATCTATATAGACAGTGACTTTGGAGAATAGTAGGTGAGACCAGAATTTATCAAATGTGAAGAAAACTTCTAGAAAATATTTTTTTTATAGTTTTATAATTATTATAAACCTCATTCATAGTGCGACTATCATAAAAGATTGGTTTAGAAATACTTTCCTTCCTTTCTCATAGTGCAGCAGCAAATTCCAAGTCGCTGGCATCACACATTAATTCAAATAGATTCTCCCAATCTGGTGAAATCATTATTGGGGCCTCAATTAGGAATTTCCTTAACAATTTAAATGCTTCTTGACATTCAGTACTAAATTTTAATGTGACATATTTTCCTAATTAGGTAGTAAGGGGGTGGTAAATAATAGAAAAATACTTAATGAAACATAGGTAGAATCCAACATACCCCAGAAAACCTCGAATTTAATTAACTTAAGTAGGCATGGGTTGCGTACAAATTATACTGATCTTGGATGCGTCAAATTCAATGCATTTTATTTAAATTTCATGACCTAAAACTATTCCAATTTGTACTATTAAGTGTGATTATCCCCAATTGAGAATCAGATTATGTTCTTCACATCTCACCAAAATCTTATCCAAATGTTCCAGAGAGACATCAATAGAATCCCCCATATACACATAATTCTTCCATTAATATTTCAAAGAAATCTTCAATCATGTCATGGAATTTTTACATCATGCATCATTGAAATGTGGTTGGATAATTTCACATTTTAAAAGTAATTCTTTGATAAGATAATGTACCGTATGGACAAGTGAATGTTATTTTCTCTTAATCTTTGGATGTCACCAATATTTGATTATAGCCTAAGTATCCATCCAAAAATCAATAATAGTTTTTTCCTACCATCCGTTCAAGGATTTGATCAATAAAGGGTAATATAAAGTGATCCTTTCTGGTAGAATAATTCAATTTTTTATAATAAATGAAAACTCTCTATCTGGTCATTATTCTAGTGGTTATCAATTCTCCTTTATCATTCTCAACTACTGTGGTCCCAAACTTTTTAGGTAACACTTACAATGGGATGACCCATTGACTATCATAGATAAGAAATATTAAACCATCATTAAGAAGTTTAATAACTTATTTTTTAATTGCTATATTCATTTGAGGTGTTAAGAATCTTTTTGGTTGCCTACAATGTTTTGAATTTCCTTTCATATGTATTCTATGAGTGCATATGGTAGGAATTATACCTTTTAAATCATCAATTTTCCGCCCTATTGGTGGATTCCTTTTCGAGAGGAAATTGAGAAATTTACTTTCTTGTTCACTCAAAATATTATCATTTATGATGATTGAAAATGTGTTTAAATATCCCAAGTAGCTATATCTCAGATTTTGTGGAAGAGGTTTAAGCTCAAGTGTTGGAGGATTTTCAAGTGATGAAGTTGATGATGTGAAATCATGTATATCCAAAGGCTTTATGATCTTTATGATGAATTCTAATTTCTCTATTGATTCGGTTAACTCTTCATTTTCATTGTGTAAATCCCTGAGATTCAACAAATCCCTTGCTAACTCATTATATACCTCAATATTATCCAAGAAATGATATCTAGCTATAAAGGATTTTTCCATAGCCTTCATGACATTCAAGGTTATGTTTTCATCCCAAATTCTAAAAATTAATTTTCCCTCTAGGAAATCAAATAGAGCTATGCATGTTTTTAAGAAAGGTATCCCAAGAATGAGTGGTATATCCTTATCTTCTTCCATATCAAGGACAATAAAATAAGTAGGGATGTAATATTTAACAACCTTGATAAGTACGTGCTCTATAATTCCTTATAAATGATTCATTGACCGATATTCCATTGGTAAGGTGATCCTTGGTGTCTTTAATTCTATAATTCCTAGTTCTTCAAGTACTACATATGCAATGGGGTTTACACTAGCTCTGAGGTCACGCGAAGCTCTTTCAAATTGATATACTCCAATATTTCCAGGAATAGTGGAACTTCAA
Source organism: Viscum album (assembly GCA_963277665.1). Taxonomy (NCBI): domain Eukaryota; kingdom Viridiplantae; phylum Streptophyta; class Magnoliopsida; order Santalales; family Viscaceae; genus Viscum; species Viscum album. The sequence goes on along the minus strand of OY728161.1, from coordinate 1,700,663,722 downwards.
AGGTCTCTTAGTTTAGAATGTATGGATATGGGTATGACTGTTGAACATTCCTCATCCATTGTGATTGTTCCCACATTATCTAGTTTTCTTATTTTTTACATAATATCATTGAGAAGTTTAGAAAAGTGGGGTAGTTTTGTGGTGGATTACGCAAAAGGAATATTTATGTAAAGCTTCTTGATAATTTCAATGAATTTCAAAAAAATAATCATCCAACTTACTTTTATTTATTCATTTTTTAAATGTATTAAGTGGTGTGTGAGCTTTAAATCTTTCATTTAGTGCCTCATTTTACTTTTCTTTTCTTACCTTTTCAATTTTTTCAAGCTTGATTTGATCTTCCTCCTCTTTATTTTCAAGTTTAACCGATTTGTCTATTGAATCACCATCCTCAGTGGCAGGTGTAGGTGTATCATATTTTGGTTGATAATCATACATTTAGAACTCTGAAAAATGTGTTCCACTTCACAATGAAATAGCTTTTTTCACTTATCTTGGGTTAACTCTTGGGTTACTTAGTAGAGTTCTTTATTGTCAGTTTTTCATTTTTGTGGCCAACTAACCAACTTGATTTTAAATTTTGTATACGGATGCTTGTAAGTATTGGGTTTCCATATATTGTGAGTCAAACCATGATTGGTTAGAGATCATCAATTTTTATATTGTTTCTCCCCAATATTTTTGACCTTGTGTTTCAGTAGGGGGAAATTTAGTTATTCTTTTTTATCCTTGTACTGTTTTTGTTGATGAAATGGTGGTCAGTATTTCTATTGAGATCTTTGATCTTGTGATTGCATAGTGGGTATGAAGGTCGGTTTATCAGGGAACCCAGGTGGTCCCATGTTTTGGTTTATTGTATGGGTATCTATTGGTTCCTTCCAATATTGATTTTGGTTACTACTTTTATAGTTTTTGTTGTAATTGTTTCCATAATTTACTCTATTATAACTAAAAAAGTTAGCTTCAGACATATTATTATTAGATATGTTATATGGGAACATGGGATAATCATGAGGACCACCATATTGTGGGTAGTGTTTATATTGAACTATATAGACTGACTTTAGAAGAATCAGTGACAAGTTTTCAATCCTCTCATTGAGAGCATCAAATTGTGTAGCATGAATGTATGAGAATCAACTTGATTAACTCCTATTTTCTTCTTGAAAATTTTTATGACCAATGAAAACTATGTTCTTACATGTTTTTAATTAATGTGTATAGATCTTCCGGATCAATTTCCATGATCACATTTCTAGTAGTTGTGTTGATTGTGAACTTAATATCAGGTTGAATTCTACAGTATAAATCCTGTAACTGGTTCTCCTTCTTCATCTCATGATGAGAACAGTATCATAACATGAACTTAAATCATTCCCAAAATTCTCCTAGTGATTTTTAATCATTTTTTCAAAAATAGTATAGGTATCTCTTATTTTTCATATATTGTGAAATTGTGTAATATCAATCCAGAAATCTTATTCCCAGCACTTACTAGGTGAATACTATATATGGATCAAGAATTTCCAACAAGTACTTCATTATCCCTTGTAATTATAATGGAAATAGTCTTAGAATCAACACAATTTCAGTCACCCCATTATATTTAAATGCATCACATACTTCAAGAAATTGGTTCACATGCATATAAGGGTCTTTTCTACTCAATCCATGAAATTTCACTTGTTATTGGAGTAGTTTGATCATCAGCATCTTTAGTTCTAAGTGTATTTCATGAATTCTAGGTCTTCATATGCATGAGATGATTCTGACTATAATGGGTCTAAATTCTTTATCATAGTAGTCTGAGGCCTTTTATTATCAAGATGGTTTTGGAAGAGGGATGGACTTGTCCACTAGGAAGAGTTGAAGTGTGAGTTTCAATTCTTTATTCTCATTGATTCATTTGCTTTTTGGTAGAGGTTTTAATTAAAACGGTCCCTTTTTCTTTGGTGTTCTTATTATTGATCAAGAGGTGGGTTTTTTTTAAATATCCAAATTATGAGTGTTCGCTATCTAGGCGAACAATGCCTAAATAAAGTTCTACTTGAGAATTCATTTTAATGTTAGAATTATGCATTCTCCCTGATAACTGTGCTATAAATTTAGTAGGTTTTTCATAGTTAATCCTATTTGAAAATTTTTATAAGCAACTTCCTATTGTAAAAGTCGTGATCAGGGTAAAACCACAGATATAATGGAATATAGATCACTAAAATTATATCTTCTTATGGTGTTTAGGCAAGAGATAGAATGAGAGAATTCCTATTTTTTAAAATTATTTTTATGAAACTAAAAATTGACAAATAAAATGAAACAAAATAAAATTCGGTAAAAATTGATGATGAACTTTGAATTAGAAAAATGTGTCTGGGATACTGAAGTCATAATAAAATTACTACGCAACCATGTAAAACTATTTTCTTTTATGATCAAATATTTATCTAGCTCAATTATTGTCAGTTCAAAATTTTATAAATCCTTATTTAGAGTTTTATTTTTTTATCTCCTAATTTATTTAAGGTCTAGTTATCTAGTGTTATAAATAAATTAAGAGATGCATTTGATTACTGAACCAAATGAAAAAATGGCACATCTCATTTCTTATAAAGTTGTGCCACTGATTTTCACTATAGTCGGTCAAAATGGTTAACCTTCTCGGTATCACCGAATCGACTAAAAATAAAAATTCCTAGTTTTAATTTTTATAAATTAATTCAGTAAAAATATAATTAAAGTGGGTAAAAATTCAAATGAAAATAAATAAAATTGACAAATTAACCACAAAATAAAAACATCACATGGAATGTGCAGTAGATTAAATATTCAATCTAACATCCTGAAACAATGAAATTACCCCGACATCACGAATGAAAAGAATACTCATGGTAATAAAATGATAAAACATTAAAATTTTACCTACATTATCTAAAAAATAATCATGTCATTCTACACTATCTCCACCCAGTGCACTCTCTATTTTTTTATCTCTGAATTCAAGTGCACCCTCTTAGTTTGTCTGTGTTTCACCCAATAAGGTGTGTGGTCATGCTATTGAAAGTGGATAAGGTTTTCTTGGTGTGAGGCTGGAAAGAAATGCAGGTTGTGAAGGGTAAAGGGAAGAGGTGGAGACCATATACTATGTGTGAAACATATGAGAGATGATGTTTATATGGGGTTTTCCAACTTTAACAAAGAGGGATATAGCGATGACGATAGGTTCGCTACAATGGAGAAGAGGGTGGTGTGCTGGAGAGTTTCAGCATTCTGGTTTTTCATTGTTTTGGAGGTGTACGGAGGAGGGAAGGGGAGGGTCTGGCAAGGAGAAAATGGGGAAGGGGCGCTCTAGAGAGTGGAGAGGGTCTAGGGAGGGGGATGGGGAGGGGGAGTGGGGGCTGGTGATAGGATGATGGGAGGGTGGTGTAGGGAGGAAAGGAGGGGAGGGGGAGGGGGCTAACAATAGGATGAGGGAAGGGGGTATTATGTAGGTAGGGAGGTGGGAATATGGGAGAGTTGGTGGCGAAAGAGAGGGGTGATGGGGAGGGTAATGGGAGCATAGTGTAGGATCAAAATGTAGATTAAGATGCTCAATTACAAGAGGGGGTGAATTATAAATTTAAAAACTTTCATTTTTATCCTTAATAAAATCTATGTTTAACAAAGTTAAACAAGATGGATTCAAAAACCCTATTTAGTTCTTAACTAAGATACTATTTTTCTTAGAATCTGAATAATAGATCTGATAAGAAAACTTAAGAAAAGTTTAGTTAGAGAAATATTCTACCTTAAGGATTATAGAATCTTATTTATATCTGAGTATACAAGTATAAAAAGTATAAGAAAACTATACTTTCTTTCTTTAACATAATGTAGTGGAATTAAAAACATGTAACAAAGACATAGGTATAATAAATCTTTTAACCAAAAGATAAATGTATCCAACGACCTTGGATAAAGGTCCCTTGATTTATAGTTTCAAGAAATTCTATCTTACCAACACTAAGGTAAGCCATCGATAAGAGTACCGTAATCCATCTTGTTATACCCACAATCCCTTGAAATTTAAGGTAATTGTCACCTCTATCTTCCTATCCTTGAAATCCCTTGATTGATCAACAACAATCGGAATCGCACTAAGCGGGATCAACAAGTTGTTCACGGCTGAACAAGATTTTCATAGATTTCACAAGGAATGAGAGTCTCTCTCTATATAAATCACTTCACAACATCACAAAATGTAATCTCTAGATGTTTGTTAACCTATTTTAGTTGGCTCGTTCAAATTAATTGGTATTTATAGGTGAAAATCCCAATGGTTGGATCCTCCTCCATTGGTCATATTTTTTCTTAAATCTCAGAGGGAACTATACACGTGTCACTCAGCCAACGGTTAGTTAGAAATAGATTTTATGAAATTGTTTCATGTAAGAAAACAAGGGAAACATTATCATGATTAAGAAACATTAACAAGATCAATAAACAATAACATGTTTCGGATCTGATAAAATTAAACATTAATTTAAGTAAATGAGGTAACTGTAAGAAAATAGTTTAATTAGATTCTTAAGAAAGTGGGATTATGAGTCTAAAAAATATGAAAAATGGATTCTTAAATAATAGAGAATCAGAATATGAATTATGATGAATTTGGAATTTTATTTATGATGATTTTGGAGTCTTGAAAAATTAGAGTTTGAAGTATAATTTCTAGAGAATTCGGAGTCTGATTTCAGAAGAAATTATAGTCTAATTTCAAAAGAAATTGTAGTCTGATTTTTGAATAAATTAGAGTCCTATTTCATAAGAAATCGGAGTCTTATTTTAGAAGAAATTGGAGTCCGATTTCAGAAGAAATGAGAGTCTGGTTTTAGAAGAAATCGGAGTCCGATTTCAGAATAAATCATATTCTTGTTTCAGAAGAAATCAGATTCGGATTTTAGAAGAAATCGGAGTTTGATTTCAGAAGAAATCATAGTTGTATTTTAGATGAAATTGGAGTTGGATTTCAGAATAAATCGAAGTCGGGTTTTAGAAGAAATCGGATTCGGATTTCAGAAGAAATCGGAGTGGGATTTCAGAAGAAATTTGAGTCCAATTTCATATGAAATCGGATTCACAATTCTGGGGAAATCAGATTCTAAAGAACTATAAGGTTCTAAGTTGGGTAAGGATCAGATTTTTGACTTAAGGAAAATATAGTTAGACTTAGTTTGATAAAACATTAAATAATACATTGAAACCCAATAGTAAGGATAAAACTTTTCATAGAGAAAGAAAATTTTCCTTAAGAAAACAATGCTTAGAGAAATATAATTTTCCTTAAGAAATCTATTTTTGATTTTCAAAACATTAATAAATGAAAAAGTCATAAGGATACTTATTGACATAAAAATCTCCCCCTTTTTGGAAAGCACAAACAACTTTTTGTAAAAGAATATATGGAATAAGGTTTTCAATTTTTTAACTTTAAAATAAATACTTATCTCCCTTTACTTTGTTTATGATCTATAATGAATATGACTAAATCTCCCTTAGGTTTTGAAATCCATAAGGACCATATTCTTTTCTTTCTTATAGAATTTACTTTTTCTTGATTAATAATATAGTCTAAGTAATCTACCCCTTACTTGGACATATTCCTTCTTAATATTCTTTTTTATCATTCTTTTCTCCCCCTTTGTGATTTTCAAAAAGGAATAGAGGAAAAGAAAAAAATTTGTACCTAAAAGGTTAGGAATATACAAGGAAAAAAATGTAAATATAACAAATTTTATAATGATGAAAAAAAATTACAAGGAAAAATATAACAAAAGATCATAGTTTTAAGAAAAATCATTCACCCTTCTTCTTCTCTTTTTTACATTAGATTTCTCAATGTTTCCTTAAACTTATTTAACTCTTTGTGATCATCCTCAAACTTCTTGATCTGCCATTCCTGGTCATGATTTTTCTTTTTATATCTTTAATCCTTTCTTATTTATATTTAAGAACTTCTCCTTGAGACTTTATTACTTATTATTACTCTTTGAATTTTTCTACCATCTCTTCCTTGAGTTCCCTTTTTCTTTTCAAATTTAAAGAAACAGAATTAATCTTTCCATTCAGGTCTTTATCTTCTTGAATCTCGACAGCATGCTCTTGATTCAGCTTCTCTAAAAGACTTATTGAAAAGTTCTTGATCATTTCATTTGTCTTATCGAAGGCATCCTTTACTGAATCATTGAAATAATCCATGATTTTTAGATCATCAATCACTAATTTAGACCACTTGGTTATCTCTTTACAAGATCTCCTATGAGCATCATAACCAATTTGAAAAGTCTTAAAATCAACTTCATGTTTTATAAACTTTTCCATGACAATGCTTATTGAATCTATTTTTTGATTGGTTTTTTGTTAGAGTAGCCGACACCTAGAATTAATGCTTGGAAATAAGGAAATGGTATTCATGAGCTTCTTTAAGGACTGAACAAAAAAATATTGTCCTAAGGAAGATGGAGATTCTGAATTAGATTCCTTTGTTGAAGAGGAAAATTTATCTGACTCGTCTAATTTTCCATTAGACTTTCCAAAAACAACTTCCTTCTTGGATTTTTCAACTTTATCTTTCTTTTGAGAATCAACAACCACTTTCTTAACTTTATCATATTTAGATATTGTCTTCTCAACTTTTGGAGTCTCATGATCACTATCAGAAACTTGAATAATCTTATCATCATCATCAGAAACTTTTTCATCAACTTTATCAGCAAATTACTTAACATCGGCAGGATGAATAAAATCATGATTACTAATATCATCATATTAAGTTTTATCAACCTCATCCTAAGCATCACCATTTTTGAGAACTGATTGTTCTTCTAAAATTATCTTAGTGGATTCAAATTGGGAAGTTATTATAGACAGCTTGTCAGAATGAATTTTTTTTATCTTGGTATTATTCCACCATTTTTATTACATCCTCAATTTCCTCTTCATATTTTTATTCTTCTTCTTTCTAAACTACTTATTATTAAAAAATGGGTTATGGAATCAAAATTATTTTCTTTCTTTTATCTACTCCCATAGTTTCAATTAGAACTAATTCTTATAAAAAGGATTCTGGTACCTGAATTTGTTCGGATTATTTTTTAGTATCATTAAGGAAATCTTGAACAATCTTAGCTTCTGAAATATTCTTCTATAACTTCTTCTCTTTAGCTTTCTTCTCAAGCTCTTAAGCTGGTCGAATATTTAAGGCCTTAGCCTCAGTGGGGTCTATCCCAAAAATTGCATCTCCCTCTTTCTTTTTCTTCTTATTATCTCTCCATTTAGTTACCACTTCATCAAAAAATGTATTTTTATTTTTCAGATTGGTTGGAGTAGATACCAAATCAGGTACAGGTACTTTCTCTTATAGTTATGGTTATTTTTCTTTTCTTTTCTTTGGGGTTTGCTTTGAACTTTATCCAACTTCACCTTTCTTACTAATAGGTTGATCATCATTATCAGGAATATCAAAGAACTCTACTGACTTAATACAGAAACCAATTTTCATCCTTATCAGAGTATCATCACTCAATAACATTATCTTAAAAACTTTGGGTTTTGAGCTGCAAGGGATTTTGAAAGATTCTAGGAAAAGGACAATAATCTTTGACAAGATTGCTGGATAAATTATGATCTGAGACTTGAGGGTTCCATTCTTGATATTTTTTATGGTCAAGAGAATATAGTTGATGAGGTTAATCTTCCTTACATTCACTAAGAAATCCATCAAGAAGATATCACATTTCTTAAGTGAATCCTTGTCTCCCTTTCTCAGAATGAGAAAACCTTGAAACCAGAGATATAATAATCTATAGTTGGTTGAAAGATGATTGATCTTAAGTGACTTAACTCCTTTAAAACCAAGGCACTCAATTGCCTTAACCTAATCAAAAGAACCTTCCTTATCTGGAAACTTGTGAGAGAAAAATATCACCTCTCTTTTATAAGGAATATCTAATATACTAGTAGCCTTGTTGAAAGATAAAGAATAAGTCTTTCCATAGATCTTGAAATAAATAATTTCTCTTCGTCCTTATTCATAAAAACGAACTATATCATAGAATTATAAAAGAAGATTATGATAACAGGATCATGATTATTTGGATTGGAAATAAAAAGGCTCTCCTGTCCATTCTTATAATTGATTTTTGAAATCAAATAATCATACTTCGAAAATTAATTTTATTTCACCAACCTTTCTTAGTAAATTAACCAATACGTGAGTTCCTTTTTGGAGGCCATCGGATTTTGTGAGGAAACTTAAATGGACATTCAGAGATTAAGGAAATAGAGAAAAATGAATGGATGATTTGAAGAGTAGCAGAGATTCGATGCAAAAACACTGGAATAACCAATGTAGGACGCAAATATGGGGGGTCCTTTATATAAGATTCATGGTGATGGTTCATATTCCCAAATCAATCCAAAATTTGAGATTTGTTTGATCTGATCTGATGGTTGATACTAATTCCAAATAAGAATTTAAAGGTTTCTATCTTTTGAGATTTTAAGTAAAGATCATATTTAAGGAAAGTGATTCTGATAATTTTTTCTTAAAACAAGATAGAAATACCAACAAGTAAAAAAAATCATAAGATTTAAGTAAGGAAACATACCTTCCAGATTTTTCATTAAGAATTGTTAATATTAATAATTTTCTTCTTATAAAACTTAAGTTCTGGAAATTTTTATCAGGTAAATAAAATTTTAGGTTCTGGAAATAAATTGGAAATTGAAATATAAAAGAATAAACATATGTACTTATCCTATGAAAATGAGTATTTTAATATAAGGATATAGGTTTAAAAAAATTTTAATATGAATGATTACCTTATGGTTATCATTCCTAAATTTTTTTAATTTATTCAAAACTATCATAGGGTAATGATTTTGTAAAAATTTCAGTAAGTTGGTCTTGTATTGTGATAAATTGTAAAATAATATCTCCTTTAAGTGTGTGGTCCCTAAGAAAGTAATGCCTAATATCTATGTGCTTTACACGAGAGTGAGGTTTAGGGTTTTTTCTTAGGGAGATGGCACTAGTATTATCACATATTATTTTTGTTTTGGTAAAACTCGTGTAATAGTATGTGAGTGTGTGTTGCATCCACAACACTTGAGCACAACAAATTCCAGCTGCTACATATTCAATTTCAATAATAGAAAATGCTACTGAGTGTTTCTTCTTGCATGACCAAGAAATTAAATAATCTACTAAGAAATGAAAAGTTCCATATGTACTTTTTATAACTATTCTACATCTACTAAAATCGGCATTTGAAAAACTTTTTAAAACAAAAACATTTCCAGAAGAATAGAAAAGTCCTAAATCCATTATTCCCTTTAAATAGAGGGAAAAATAACTGTTTTTAAATGAGATTCATTTATATTAGATTTATATCTTGCACATAAGCATACTAAAAAATTTAAGTATGGATGACTAGTTTTTAAGTATAATAAACTTCTTATCATACCTCTAAAAGATATTTAATCTATTGGTTTCCCAGTTTCATCAAGATCAAGAGAGTTTGAGGCACCTATTAGAGTACATATACTTTTAGTATTATCATATCCATAATTTTTAAAGGGATATTTAATATACTTATGTTGAAATATATAATTTCCATCTGGTTTTTGAGAAATTTGAAAACCAGGGAAAAATGTTAACTCACCCATCATACTCATTTTAAACACCAATTTCATGATATTTGTAAATGAATTAGTTAAATATTCTTAAGTTGATCTGAATATAATGTCATCAACATAAATTTTAACAATAAAAACATTTTTCTTGTCTTTATTTATAAGGGTTGGATCATCAGTTCCCTTAACATAATTTTTTGTGACAAAAATCATGTAATTTTTTTATACTAGGCTCTAGGAGATTGTTTAAGTCCATATAATGCTTTAGTAAGTTTTTAAACATGTTCAGGATGTTTTTTGCCTTCAAAACTAGGACGTTTTTCAATATAAAATTCCTCTTGAACATATCCATTAAGGAAATCACACTTCATGTCCATTTGTAAAAGTTTGAAATTGGAGAATGCTTCAAAGGCTATTATAATATGAATATATTCAAGTCTAACTACCGGAGCGTAGGTTTCTTCATAGTCTATTCCTTCTTGTTGATTATATCCTTTAGCAACTAAACTTTCTTTATTTATTACAATGATTTAATTTTCATTACATTTATTTCTGAAGACCCATTTTACACCAATTATAGATGTTTCCTTAGGTCTTTCAACCAAGGTCTAGACTTTGTTCCTTTCAAGTTCATTTAGTTCATCTTGTATAGATTTAATACAATCATCATCAACTAAAACTTCATCAGTTATTTTAGGTTATAATTGGGAAAGAAATGCTAGATGTTCTACTTCATTACTTAATGAACTTCTTGTTCTTATAGGTTGATTTACATCACCAATGATACTATCACTAGGATGATTCTTAAGAAACAACTAATTGGGGTTTTTTAAAACTTTTTTATCAACATAAGGTAAAAAATATTCTAGGGTAAATACTTCAGAAACATTTTCTTGAGTATTTTCCTTATCATAAGAATATTCTATCAAAATTTGATAATAAGTTTTTGAAAACACATCAAAATATGTAGGTTGATATTTTTAAAAATAAAAGGACCAGTTTCATCAAATTTAACATGTATTGTTTCTTCAACAGTACACAATTTTTTGTTAAAAACTCTATAACACTTAGAAGTATTGGAATAGCCTAAGAAAATTAATTCATCATATTTGGGTGTAAATTTATATAAGTTTTATTTAGTATTCAAGATGAATACTTTGCATCCAAATACTTTGAAGTAAGAAACATTAGGTTTTCGACCAGTCCACAATTTATAAAGTATTTTATTAAGAAAAGGTCTAATTAAAATTAGATTTATAGTATAGAAATTAGTACTTATAGATTCATCCCCAAATTATATAGCAATAGAATATTAACTCAATATAGTTCTAGTTATCTCTTGTAGAATTCATTTTCTTATTTCAACAACACCATTTTATTGAGGAGTTCTTCGAGATAATAAGTTATGAGTAATGCCTTTCTTACTACAAAAAGTTTCAAAATCTGAATTTTCAAATTCTTCCCCATGATCACTATGAATATTTATCAATGGAAGGTTTTTCTCGTTTTTAATTTTCTCTGAAAAATATTTAAAATAAGAAAAGGCTTCATATTTCTTTGCTAGAAAATAGACCAAAGTAAATCTACAGTAATAATCAACTAAAAATAATACATAGTATTTTCCTCCAATACTTCCAGTTGGTGTTGAAAAAAAAATATCCATATGCACTAGCTATAATACATCATAATTTGAGACTTCACTAATTGATTTAAAGGTTGAATTATGTTGCTTTCCATATTGATAAGGATCACAAACTTTTGAAGAATCAAATATAAGCTCTGGTATATCCTTAACAAGTCTTTTCTTTGTGGGTTTTCATAAGTTCCAAAGATTACAATCTCATAGTATTTTATTCTATAACCAAGATTGATCTTCAATTTCACTAAGGTAAGGTAGGACATGGCTTCTAAGGTCTTATATGTTTAGTTTATTAACATTCTCATGCCTATAGGCACAGAGAATAATCTTTTCCTTGGAATTTTTTACTAGACATTTATCATTCCAAAAATTCACAAGGTAACCTTCATCATATAATTGGAATATGTTTATAAGGTTGTTATTAAGACTTTTAAAAAATAAAACATTTGAAATTAAAGCTTTTCCAAGAATAATAATGTTATATATACCAACAATTTCTCCCTGATCATTATCTATGAAAGTTACTTTTCCACCTTTCATCTTGATAATATTTTCGTAGAATCTTTTGTTACCAGTCATTTTATAGGAACATCCACTATCCATGTACCGTGTATTTTTATTTGAACTTCCTTTATTTTCTTGAAAATAAAATAGTTAGACTTTCAGAATCCAAACTTTCTTAGATCAAGAATTGTTTGAAAGTAAAATCTTAGGTATCCACATTTTCTTATAAAATTAATCTTTATGAAAACCTAAGGATTGGGTTTTATTTAAATAATAATTTTTTTACCAATGTCCAACACATTGACACTTAGTGAAAAAAGGATCACTTATGGGTACAAAATAATAATGAATAAAAATAGGGTTTGAGTGAGTATAACCAAATCAAGAACTATTTCTAAGAGGATGAAGTTGTGAATACATTTTATCAAATTATTTCCTTCCAGAAGTGAAATTTGATAAAAGTTTCTTTAAGAAAAATATTTAAGATTTTAGTATGATGAATAAATTCTTATCCTCATATTCATTAGTCTTAGGGTCTGAGTTATTATCTAAAACATTTTTCTTAGAAATAAAATTTTCAAGATTCTTATAAAGTTTATCCTTCTCAGAATTAACTTCCTTAAGTTTTTTAGAAATATTATCAAAATAAAGAGTTTTTTTATCAAGATATTTTTAAAGATCTAATAATTGTTTTTTTAAAACAGAAATTCCAGAATTTTCTTTCTCTAACTTCTTTTTTATCTTACAGTTCTCATTATCAAGTAATTTAGAAAATATAGAGACTTCTTAAAATGAAGGTAAGGTATTATCTTATGATGAGTAATATTATTCATCCAAAGACTCACAATATTCTTCATTAGGGAAATTATCATTTAAATAAATATTGGATAAATATTTAGTATTGTGTACATTAGCCATAATATAATGATTTTCAATAGGTAATCTAGCTATAAGAATAATATTCTTATGACTAGAAGATTCATATTCCAAGGATTCATCTAAAGAGTCACCACCACTAGCACTCTAGGTTTCATTATCCTTCAATATTTTCATAGAATTATATTTGTATTACTTATTTCTATTCCTTTCAGAATGCTTATCCTTTCTACATTTTCTATTGAGCATAGGACAATCTGGTCTGATATTTCCATCCATTTTTCATTCATAACAAGTTACTTCAAAGTCTTTCTTGTCCTTTATGTATTTATTCTTATATTTACACTAAAAATATTTCTTTCCCACAATCTTGTTCATACTTAGAGTAAGATTGGATAGTTCATTCTTAGACTGGTCACTGTCACCTGATTCATATATTACAATAGCTTTCTTAGCTTTAGATCTAGTTACCCTTTCCAGAGTCTTGGATTTAGATGTAGTAGTGAAAGAAACACTTCTATTATCATTATTATTCTTATTAAAGTCATAATCTCTCTTCATTCTTGTTTCATACTGAATAAGAGTTCCAAATAAATCATCAAGAGTGATTTTAGATACTTTTCTATTTTCATAAATAGTTTTCATTTTAGATTCCCACTCATTGGCCCTGATATCAATTATCTTGTCCACAATTATTTCATCATAAATTCCTTTTTATCCCATAGATTGAAGATTATTGATGATAGTCATAAATATTTATTTCACTTTCCAAACTGGTTCTCCATAAGGAAATACAATTCCATGATATTCATCTCTTAACATAGCTCTTCTTGTTTCTATCAATTTTGAAGTTCCAAAGTGTGTAACTTCAAATTTCTTCCAAATACTATTAGCATATCCACAAGAGGATATTTTACTGTAGATATTCTTGGCCATGGAACATAAAATAGTATTGAGTACTTTGTAGTTTAGTTTATATTCTTGTTTTCCCTGATTTGAAAATGTTATGATTTCCTTGTCAGGAATCTTGTATTCACCAGTGAGCATGACAAAATTGTCCACTCCAATGTTTATAAAAAAGGAGTTCATATTATCTCTATAGTATTCATAATCATTACCATAAAATTTTGGTGGTTTGGAAGGATTTATATTATCTATAGAACCTACTTTCATTCTCTACATTCTATAAGAAAATACAAAATATATTTTCCACAAAAAGGATTAGTAGTAAAAGTTTATACACAAAGATAAAAAATCTTTAAGAAAAATTGAACAAGTAAAGTTTTGCTAGAAAAGTTGAGATAGAAAACTTATATTCAAGTATAATTATTTTAGAGGCCTCATCTGATACCAATTGTAAGATCAAAATGTAGATTAAGATGCTAAATTACAAGAGGTTTGAATTGTATGTTTAAAAACATTTATTTTTATCCTTAAGAAAATCTATGTTTAACAAAGTTAAACAATATGGATTCACAAACCCTATTTAGTTTTTAACTAAGAGACTATCTTGATTGGGATCCGAATAATGGATCTGATAAAAAAACTTAAAAACAATTTACTTAGAGAAATATTCTACCTTAAAGTGTATAAAATCTTATTTATATCAGAGTATACAAGTATAATAATGTATTGTAAAGTTATACATTCTTTCTTTAACATAATGCAGAGGAATTAAAAACTTATAACAAAGAAAATTAAATAGGTATAAGAAATATTTTAACCTAAAGAGAAGGGTATCCAACAACCTTAGATAAAGGTCCCTGGATTTATAATTTCAAGAAAGTCTGTCTTATTCACACCTAGGTAAGACCTCGATAAGAGTATTAGAATCTATCTTGTTATTCTTGTAAGTCCTTAAAATTTAAGGTAGTCGACATATCTATCTTCCTATCCCTAGAAGCCCTCGATTTATCAACAACAATCGAAATCACACTAAACAGGTTGAACAAGTTGTACACGGCTAAACAAGATGTTCACAGATTACACAACAGATGAGAGTCTCTCTCTATAAATCACTTCACTGAATCATATCATATAATATCTTGATTTGTGTTAACCTCTTGTATTTGGATCATTCAAATAACTGGGTATTTATAGGTGAAAATCCTAATAATCGGCTCTTCCTTCAACGGTCATATTTTTACTTAAATCTTAGAGAGAATTGTATGCATGTCACTCAGCCAATGGTTAGTTAGAAATAGATTGTACGACATCATTTCATGTAAGAAAACATGGGAAACATTATCATTCTTAAGAAACATTAACAAGCTTAAGAAACATTAACTTGCTAAGGATCCGATAAAATGAAACATTACTTTAAGGAAATGAGGTAACTATAAGAAAATCATTTAATAGGATTCCTAAGAAAGTGAGAATCCAAGTATAAAAAATATGAACAAACAGACTCTAAAATAATATATAATTGGAATCGAAATTCTAATAAATTCGGAATCTAATTTATGAGGATTTTAGAGTCTGAAAAAATGAGAGTTTGAAATCTGATTTCCAAATAATTTGGAGTCTGATTTTAGAAGAAATTAGAGTATGATTTCAAAATAAATTAGAGTCTGATTTCAGAAGAAATCAAAGTCAGATTTCAGAAGAAAATGGAGTCTAATTTTAGAAGAAATCAAAGTGTGATTTCAGAAGAAATTAGATTCAAAATTTTGGGGAAGTTGGATTCTAAGGAACTGTAAGGTTCTGAGTTAGGTAAGGATTTGATTTTTGACTTAAGAAAAAGATGGTTAGACTTGGTTTGAGAAAACATTAAATAAGACATTGAAACCCAATGGTAAGGATAAAACTTTTCTTAGAGAACAAAAAATTTCCTTAAGAAAACAATTCTTAGAGAAAGATAATTTCCCTTAAGATTTGTGATTTTCAAAACATAAAGGAATGGAAAATTCATAAGGACACTTATTGACTTAACACAAAGGGGCAGAATAAGGGATCTTTTAGAGAAGAGGGTTGTGCTTAGGGGAGTTTTAGTAGAGAGATGACCTCCGGGTGAACGTACCTCTGAAATTTAAATAGGAAAATAAAAGAAAAAATGGAAAAACTAATTAAAGAGTTAAAATTTAATCCATTTAAATAAAATAAAAACAAAAAATTTGTTAAAGAAAATTAAAAACGTTAATATTAATAAATGTTAGAATAAAATAATAATAATAATAAGTTTATTTAAATAATTACTCAACTAAAAAAATTAGAATACATAAATATATATAGGTATATAAAATAAAATAAAATAGATATTTAGATGAAAATTTTAATCTATAGACATAATAAAAATAAAAATACAAAATTTTAATATAATTTAATAGAAAAAATTAATAAAATAATTATAAAACTAATGTTAATGAAACTAATAATAATAACATAATGTTAAATGTATAAAATTAACGTAACTGATAAAAATTAAATTGCTAAAAAAGTGTTATACATTAAATGTTAATAATATATAAAATTAATATAAACTAATAAAAATAATAATAAACTAATAAAGTTAAATAGAAAGAAATATATATATATAATTATATAATTATATAAATTGTGGTTACATGTTAAATTAAATTAATAATTATACACATAATAATAAATAATAAAAATATAAAATTAAAATAAACTAATAAAATATTAAATTATAGATATTAGTATATAAATTAACTAAAAATTATCAAAATATCAAAAATACTAAAAAACTACAAAAACAACCTAAAAATACTAAAATTGGTTAGAAAAATAACTAAAATTAAATTAGAAAATTATTAAAAATGTATGTTAAATCCATGTACATCAACATGAAAACGTGTTTAGGTTTTTTTTCTTTCAATAGATTCTAGGTGTATGAACCAAACTCTATGAAATTTATTGATGATATTGTATTTTAAGGAGTCACTCGAATTAAACCCCAAAACTGTGTAATGCCTTCTAGGATACTGGAGAGAAACAATGGAAAACCCAAGAGACCATGTAATATGTGAGGATCTAGAAAATATCATTACTAGATCCATACAAGCACCACATGATATTATTTTTATGGATTATTAACTACCATCCATCGATAGAGCTACATTGAGCATCATCATGATACCAATTTAGGCAAATAACTTTGATTTGAATCTGGGCATTATTTAAATGATTGATAATATGGACCAATCAAAAGGAATACATAATGATGATCCTTGTGACCATTTATCACAATTTTGAGATATATTTAATGAATTAAAGATAAATGAATTTACCAATAAAATCATCCAACTCTGATCCTTCCCATTTTCATTGAAGGGATGAGACATGGAATGGTTGAAGTCGTAGATGCTATGATATTTTATGACTTAGGTTGAGCTCACTTGCAATTTTTTGGTAAAATATTTTCCATTAGTGAAGATGGAAAAGCTTATAAGTGGTATCTATAATTTTAAAGAGTAGGATGGAGACTCTTACTAATAGGATTATGAATGCTTCAAGGAGATAATATATATATTCCCACTTCATGGAGTTTCCCTTTGGATGCAGATACAAACTGTTTACTTTGGTATAAAAAATAACTCCTAACCCATGGTCGATTCTGCCATATGAGGATGATTAATATTGATTAATTACACTAAATCTCAATTAATTCTAAATGATCTCATGGAAAATATTCCTCTTAGAAAAGTATCTTGAGGCCCACCTCATATAATTATTCACTAATTTAATGAGACAGTCAAGATAATAGCTCAAATAAAATCCATGTCTATAATGACGTTGAAATTTTTAGATATCTGCAATCAAGGATCATACTATATACCTACTCATGTGTTATTATATGAGATATATGGGGAACCATATATATTTCAAGATTTACAAGAGGTTGAAGAAGTTACCTCAATGGGAGTGGTAAATTTTGTGATTTATAACTGGCCTCAACCTTATAATCAAAACCAATTTAGATAATTAGTGAGGCCAGTTCTGAAACATCAAGTCTAGAGAGTAGTATTTGGGTATAATTATATCCTTAATCAATGTTCTATAGGTTTTTCCTAAGTAAATCAAGCACTTGTACCCTTCATCCAACAATTTCAAACTATACTGTCATAATTTGTTCAATAGCCACAAAAACTATTTCAACTTCATGTGTATGAATCCCAACACTCCTTGGAGGAGAGAGTGACTAAGTACATAAAGAGAAATTAAAAATTCCTTATTCATATATATACATATCACTCTTAAAAATAATGTGAATTATTTAGTGAATTATTTAGGGCTACTCTAGAATATTGATACCTGGTTGATACAACCTTCCTAAAAGTTTATTGGGATACATTTTAGAGTTTTTCTGAGCAAAATAGAGCCACTGGTAGAGGATTTTAAGGCCATTACATCACATAGTGTAATATTTATATGGTAAATGAGTGACTATAATTCTATGTAAGTTTTTTTTGTGATGAAATGGACATTGTAAAAAGATATTGAGAAGAAAAAAATAAGCGAATGATAAGAAACCAAACCAAGCAATCCAAAAAGACCAGACAGCATAAAAGGGAGTGAAGAAGTTTAGAGTTCAGCTTTACTATCCAACTCTTCATTTTCTAGTGAGGATGCGCCAAGGGAATATGGAAGTACAATGCAATAAATCCATGGAAATATTCAAGTTTCTTCATATTAACATTCAATTCATTAAAGGCACTATCCCCTAAATTTTCACCATAAATTTAAGGACGGATGAAGGGAAGAAGATATTATGATAGACTTAATGTATATTGACTTATCATATTAAGTATTTCATGAAAAAGGGGGTGCTAAAATTACTTGATTACATAATTATTTACCCCATTTTATATAATGAATGGATAAGTTCACTTCAGTTTGTTCCAAATAAAGGATGAATGGCCATGGTGAGAAATTATTACAAGTTGATTTCCACATGAATAGTGTTGGATAGATTATTTATTTTATTATTGGGAGCTCATTAATTCCATAAGTAATAATAATTTTCTCCTTCCATTTATTGATTAGATATTGGAGAGACTTTCCAGGAATGAATAATATTGTTTCCTAAATGGTTATTCATGGTATAACGAAATTCCCATGGTATATGACGACTAAGAAAAGGCAACATTCACATGATTTTATGCTACTTTATACTATTTATGTGTGTCCTTTTTCATGCATAATTAACTTTCCAATTTTTAGTGGTGTATGAAGCATATTTTTTATGGGATGGATGAGTATTTCCATGAAGTTTTTATAGATGATTTTTTGATCTAGAAGTTGTAATTTGAAGTATGATTGAATAATATTAATTGAGTGCTTGAAAGGTGTGAATAGACATGTGCTGTAATTAATAATGACAAATTTAATTTCATGGTAATATATGGGATTTTTATTGGAAACCATGTCTCAAAAGAAGGAATTAAAGTTGGTATTACAATAATAAAGGTGATTAAGGAGCTATAAGATCCAAAAATATTGTGGTAGATTCAATTTTTTCTAGTCCATACCAGTTTTTTTGAAAAAAAATTGCCAAATATTTATCATAAATAGCTTGACACATCACTCAACTCTTAGAAAAAGATATGAAATTCATATTTTATGAGAAGTGAAAGGATATATTCTAGGAATATAAGAAAATGTTGATCATTGCACCTATCATGCTACCTCCAAATTGGAAATATCCATTTTAATTGATGGGTCATGCAAGTGATTATGTGGTGATAGCAATACTTGGAGAGATAATGGAAATAATTTTCCAACTAATTTTATAATAGGACCTTGATATAAGTTAAGCTCAAATACCCCATTAAAGAGAATGAGTTTCATTTGGTAGTCTTTTCTTTTTATAAGTTTAAACCCTAACTCATTCTCTCCAATGTGGGGGTCCACACTGATCATGTAGTGTTTTTTTGACAAATAAGGATGCAAAACCCCATTTGATTCAATAAATTATTTTGATGTATGATTACAATATTGAGATTTGAGATAAAAATGGGTCATACAACATTATTGTTGACTATATTTTGAGTATGGATTTACCTAATTTATGTGGAGAGAAATATGTGAATATTATATTTGAGTTCCCATATGAACATCTATTTTTAATGGAGGACACAGCTAGAACATGGTTCGCCAACAACATAAACTCTTTTGATATCTAGATCATATACCCATAGTTTTATACCAGAAGAATAAAAGGTTTTTAGTTGATGTTTTTAACTATTTCTAGGATGATCCATTTATATTCAAGTAGTGTGAAGATAGGTTGATTCATAGATGCAATCGATAGAGTGAAATTAAAAGTGTGTTGGAGTTTTCCCACTCTTCACTAACTATATTAAACCATTGACCGAAATAAAATGGGGTTAAAATCATGAAAGTGTATTTTTTATTCATCACTAAACTGAGATTCAAGAATATTTATAGAAGAATGTGACAATTTTCAATGAATAAGGAACATATAAAAAGGGATGAAATGACACAACACCTGATCATGGAAGTTGAAATTTTTTATGTTAGAAATATTAACTTCATGGTACCTTTCCCCAATTCATTCCACCACAAATACATCTTACTATGTGGGGACCAAATTTTCAAGTTGGTTTAAGCTTAATCCACTACCACCAACACTATGAAATTGGTTGCAAAATGTTTTATGAAGAATATATTTTTCAGATTTGGATTATTGAAGGTGGTGACTAGTGATCGGAAAAACATTTTTATAATCATCTCCTGAGAAAAGTGCTAAAGAAATATGATTTTCATTTCAATACAATAACATAGTATCATATAAAACAAGTAGACAAGTGTAACCTTCAAATAGGGTACTGAAGAAGATTTTCAAAAAGACAATGAACTCAAATCATAAGGATTGGTCAAGGAAACTCACTAATGCTTTGTGGGATTATCAAACAACATGCCAGAAAACATTGGGGATGTATCTATTCTAATTGGTTTATGTAAAACCATACCAACTTCTAGTGGATCCTTACCAAATATAATTTTGGGTGGTCAAGGATATTAATTGGAGGGAGTATGAAGTAGAAAAGAAGATATTTATAGAATTAAATGAGCTCAAAGATATCTAAAGGAATGATTATTACAATTATAAAATTTACAAAGAAAAATACTAGAAGATGGAATTAATGTTACATCAGGATGAAAGATCTATACCTAGGATTAAAATTAAATTTATTTAATGCATGGTTGTAATTATTTACAAGTAATATGAGTTCAATATGGTTAGGTTCATTCAAGATCATTCATTTTTTCTTTCATAGAGTTTTAAATATTCTAAAAAATATAGATCCACTCTTCAAAGTGAATATACATCATCTTAAGACTTATATTGAAAAATATCAAGTGAGGGGTTTAATTTTACTAAATTTTGAATTAGTATCCAAGGTGTGTTTATCTTTTTACATTAAATAAAGTTCTAACTATTAGTTACCCTAGGAAATTTTAATTTTTAATTAATGAAATTTTTGTTTTCAAGTCAAAGAGTATATGTATTTAGGGTAGTATATTCATTATTTTAGGTTTTTAAGTGTTCTCTCTTAACTCCTAAATGGGAATCAAAAACCTTCCTAAAAATTAAGAGAGAAATAATTGATTATAAAAAGTAAGTTTAAGAGATTGGATGGAGGATGGAATATATTTCACCAAAGGAAAGGTGAACCACACCATAATCTACATGCCACATTGAAAATGCGGTATTATAGGAAGAAAGGAAAAAAAATATGTAATCTTAAAAAAATTTGGGTGACCACAGTGTAGTCTACACACTCTTCCACATGAATAGGAACAAGGAGAAATTTAATCATACAAATGGTAACCTTATAATGTATGAGTTTATACCATGTTATAGGGACCTAGTGAATAGAAATTGGAATATTAAACCATTATAGATATTTTTTCACCTTCATTCCATATATTATCATCCAAAATGTAAAGACATGACATGAAGGGAAATTTTAATATGAAATATGAAATATCACACCACAGTATCAGGGCCACTCTGTGAGTTTATGATCAATTAAAGAAAAGAAAATGAAAATTTCTTATGTATTATTTTAACACTCTTATGTATCCTAGATAAACCGTATGTAAAATATTAAGCCCACTAAAAACTATGAGCATGACACAATACAGTATCCCTTTTATGTTATAAATCTAATATATATAAAATTTATTCAATGATTCATGGTGTAAGGATTGATTAGACACCATAAAACTTGGTAGGGAGAAAAATACCAAGATTGTGTTATTTGGTGATTTTTTCACCTCTATAAAACAACCATTATCCCGCACTGCAAATTGAATTCATAAAGGAGAATTAAATATAGTTTTCCCCACAATAGAGTCTTATATGATGTATTATTTATAAAAAAATTTATTATAAATTTAAAAATATGGAAATATGGAAAGCACCATGAAAAATTATATAATTTCACACCACAATTCATTAAATAACTATAAATATACATCTTAAAAACTAAATCCACACTTTAAACCCTTTCCTCCTTTACTCTAAATATTCTATAGATTAGCCTCTCCATAATATAAAAATACTCTATTATTTATCTTTGGGATTTGTAATAATTACTTTAATCTCTCTTTTTATTTACTTTTTCACCCATAAGAAATTTCAAAACTATCCCCTTTCTCATTTCATGAAATAAACACCTCACTCATAGTTTTCTTGAATTGTATCTCCAATCTTAAAACACTATACACATAGCCTATATAAACCTCATTCCCAATTTTTTCACCCCTTTCTTAACATTCTTCTATGGTGCGAGTAAACAGTGACACCTCCCCATCAAATACCTCAACCTATCTATCCATAAATTTAACCCAAAATCCTCCTCCCAAATCCAATAATATGCCTATAAAAAACCCTCCAAAAACTAAACTTTTTTCCAAACACAAACCCCAAAATAATCTAACTCCCCACCAGCTAAATGATCGACATGCCAATGAAAGAAAAATCATACCATCTAACTTGATATTACCCCTAACCCACACACATTATATCACTATCCTCATACCATACCACTTCCCAACCCCATTCTAAAACCCTTTCCCAAATCCATTTCTCATACTCTAAATAATCCCAATCTTACCATAACAAAATATTTTGTTTCACTAATGATTCTCACTATCTAAGACATGAAAAATTACAGTGGAATCCTCTTAAAATGTATAATAATTTTTATTTAGTGGTGATATGGTATATAGGCATGGAGAAATATGTCTTGGACACTCTTGGGTAAATGCATTTATAGAATATCATTTAGGTGAGGGAGAATGCACAGAGAGAATTGAAATTAGAGTTCATGAACACTTTAGAATTTGGATCAGAGTTCATCACATGCAGATTGGGAACAAAATACTATAAAATTATAGTTTTTCTATTTGGGATGGCCATTGTTGCTTATAGTGATGAGTTTGTTCAGATTTAGGCCTATGGTGAGTTAGAGGTCAAGATTAGTTACAACCATGTGCTAGATATATAGAATTTATTGATTGTGGATCCCATAGTATGATATTATTCTACAATGAAAAATAACACTTAGCTTAATATTACTCTTCTATGGATTTTGCATCGATCCATCACCCATTCTTGGCTAGAAAAAAGTTGATTTATAGGGATCTATGAGATTTCTATACATAATCAATTTATACTCAATTTATATCCCAAACAAATTGAACATATCTTGGAAGTTTCTATTGTATTTTGAGGGGTATATGAAGAAATAAAAAAGGATGATAAGGGGTAGGAACTTTATTACCCATTTGGTGAATCATATGGATGTTTATGTTGGATCTCAACCACTTACCTTCCTTGAAAATATTGATTTGATTTAAATTTTTTTGTAAAAAATGGGACTATTGATGAAATATATAGATTATTATGTTTGGGTCAATAAGTATGCTCAGGATTCAATAATAGATAAAGGAGAAGACAACTTCTCTCATGCCACCTCCCAACCCAGAGCACCTCTAGAGAAACCATCTACTACACCATCTCAGACATCGATAAGATCTATTACATCATATGAGTGGAATGTGTATTTTTGTATGGAATTTTAGTTATTAATCACCATTTAAAGAAATATTTGTGATTATATGGGAGTCCCATTTGAGTCACCACCTAGACTTCCACATAAATAAATCACACTAACAACCCTCTCTTATACACACCAAGACCCCTCAGTTAGATTTATGCCAACTCATTAATTTTTATCCTTCACACTAATATACATCAACATAAAAAGGATTACTACTTTTAATTTCTTAGGGAAAATATTTCAGATGACTCTTTGGGGGGGACCACTTTGAGAGGATCAGGATTCTTAGGCTCATACTGCTATCTGTTGCCTATTGGAGCTCAATGACTATATAAAGGTGAAGGGAAATATGTTTGCTTCTCCCATAAGGTCCCATTTGTAGACCCTTATTCTATACAAATAGCATCCATCTAAATTAGGTAGATACCATAAGCCACAAAGAGTGATCACACTCTGAAAACCACTAATTTCTCTACAACCCTAACAGTATATCCTATTGAGATCACGAAAAACATTGTCTGGACTAAACTAATTCTGGTCATAACCTCCAAGATAGCCCCTACATCACTATATTTATACAGTACTGTTTCACCCCTACCCCATAGTGTTATTTATACAACATCATAGGGTACCCACTAGGTTATCCTTCCTTATGATACCTTGGTTGATGAAACATCGGTCCTGGGAGAGACTCAATAGCTTGTTGGGTAGATCAGGGATCACAATGAGGAGTCTTAGAACTCCCCTCCCCTATTTCTTTAATTTTGGTCATCACTTTTAATTTTTTTTCTCTTTCATTTATTTTTCATTGTACTTTATGAATTTCAAGTATATATTTCTTATGTTCACTAAATAAAATATAGACAAAAACTATTGAACAACACTTAACTATAGACACTTGATTTTAAATATTATTTTTGAGTTCACAATTCCTTATATACAATATTTTGACTCTTTGGAATGTACTAATCACTCATACATGGATTTTACTATAATCACTTCTATCCAAGGATCAAGGAATATAAGATACATTGTTTGGGGAAGAATTCTTTCCTTTAACCAATTTTTATCCACTCATTTTATAATTTCTACATTAAATTTGTATATATCTCTTTAATTTTGTTTTTAATAATTAGGTAAAATGGGTCCTTAAAGTGTGGTAGAGGGACACTTGGAACCATTTGAATTTCTAGTCCAATGAAAGAATAAGGATACATTATAATGATGAGAAAAAAAATTGGTATGTTAAAAAACATGATTTATATTAGTCATTAATATTGAATATGTAAGTTAAATTTGTTGAGAGTCATGTTCCCACTCCAATTTTGAGTAATTATGAAAATTATTGTTGATTTTACTCTGATTATATATTTTTATTTCTGAAAATTTCATTTAATAGATTGATCACATTGTCCTTTACATGTCCTGATTACCCAAATTAAATTTCCATTCCTCAGAGGCACTGTGAACTTTTTTTGTTATATTATTCCATGTATCCTCTTTCATGATATTTTCTTGAAATTTATATCACTAATAGAATTTTATTGTTTTGATCCTTGAAAGATGATGATTTTAAACCACATTAGAATTATTAATACTATAGTTTTGAAATTTTTAATCCCATAAGATATTAACACCCACCAATACATTTGATCATTTTATAATCCATAGATACAATGGATTTATTTTTAAGATGCCACATTAAAAACCTTATTTCTCTTCCTACATTAACTCTTCAGCATTATTGCATGATATTTAATGGAGCAGAAATAAGAGTTCTTGCAATTCCAAGATATTCTGATATTCTGATATTCTTATACAAAAATGGAAAGTGGGGTTAATATCTTTATTTTTTAAAAATATGCGGACAAAAACTAACTTATAATTTTTATTACATTGATTAGTATTTATATTTGAACAAAATAGAATAAGTGAAAAGGTGAGAAAAGTGAATACCTAAGATTAAATAATAACTTCACACATTCCTCAATATTGTACTAACTATCACAAATAGCATTAGTAGATTATTAATGGTGGGAATATAAGTGTTAGTCGGGTTTAACTTCCAAGGTTGTGATAATTACTCTTGCAAAATTTCCTATAGAAGAAAGAAAATTGAAAATATAAATAAGGAAATTATTTACTATTTAAAACTAAAATTGTACCCCAATAAGGAAACTATTGAATAAAGAAGTTAGAGATGATTCATGACGAAAGAAAATGAGATATTCTATTTATCAATATTAATTAAGATATTAAATTATACTTTTGTGTGTATCATCCTTTTCCATGTCAGTTTCTTTTTATTTTTACATCATGAACCACCTACCTTCAGCCTTAGAGACATTAGAACCTAAATATAAATTCCACTTCATTAGTGTGATTTGAATTATAATTAGATATTAAAATTACTTAAAAACCTATGAATAGATTTAATATCTTTGATATTGATCACAAATCCAATCAAATTAATATTTATTAATAAGTTAATTTATTTTAAAATGAGTTAAATCATAAATTAAATGGATAATTTTTTCAAGGTTGAATAATGTGAGTGGAAAGGGATAGGATTCTTGAAATGGAGAGAGATATATAATGAATGATTTTAATACCTTTTATTGGATGTGATGTGTGATTTTGGTAAATTCATATATGAATTTTTTAATGCTTATCATTAATTGGGTTTTTCCCATATTTAGATTTTATTCTTATTGGATTTAATGTTGAGTTTTTTCTTGGGGATAAGTAAGTTTTCATGTGTGGGAGAGTTTGATGAGTCAAATATATGCATACCATTTGGTAAAAATTTGAGTATATTTATTGATCAAATTTATACTCATGTATGTGTTTTTAAATGATTAGTATAAAATTATATATTAAATAGGATTTGAGGGATTTGGATATTTTTTTAAGGAAAAATGAATCAATCATGTTGTGGTACCTAAATCATGGTGTGATTTAAGATGAGAGGTATTTGATGATCTAATATGGATAATTAACCATGGTGAAACCTAGGAAACTATGAAGAAGTATCTCATTATGGAATATTAAATATGATTTATGTTTTATTTATTTGGAAAACTGATGGATAAGTTGTTCCATGATGAAATACCTTTTGAAATGATACATCTATGGAAGATTGAGGTAAAGTTTTGGAATATTATCTTCAAAGGATAATGGATAAGGTTTATTGTAAAGAGTCCTCTTATTCCATAATCAGAGATATATAAGAATTAATTGAAGATATCATCAGAGTAAACCAACATCCTTCATACTAGTGTTGGATTAATCAGAACTAGTTGATACTGTATGAGAATGATTTAAATATCTCAGTGATGCCACAACCTGATTCCCTACACCATATCTAGTTTTATATAAGAGTAATTATAATTAAATATCTAGAGGTTTCACACTATAGCCCATAAGTACTATGCTACAAAAAAAATTGATAGGTTAACTTAAAGGGGATAATTCCATTTCACATCTCAATGGATCCACCATGACATGGAGGTTCATAAAAAAGAATGATCATAAAATTTAATCTTTAAAAACATCACATTGTAGAACGTCTCTCATGTCACAGCTAGTTCAATGGTTCTATAAATCTTCTCAAATCCCACCTGATAATATTAGAAGACCACTTTATGATTTTTTGATACTCAAGATTTCTAAAGGATATATTTTTCTCCCACACCATAGTGACCCATTTGTGTCTTTAAGCTACTCAACACTCATTGAAAATTCAGGGACATTGTTATTCCATTGTGAACTCACTATGGCTTCACTATGGTTATGTATAAACCTATATATTTTAAAATTTTCTAGAATTTCAAAGGTTAGTGTTTTTGAAAATTCATTTTTTAGGAGAAAATAAATTATAGGAAAAATGTTTATGGAGAGAATAATTGAATGGAGTGACTTAAAAATTTCCTAAGAGAACCGAAATGTGATTATTTTTTACTTTTAGATTGAAGATTGAAGTTTATATGGTAATTAAGTTATTTTTCTTTCACTCTATGCTTTCTTTGTTATTTATTTAAATGAGTGTGCTTATTACATCCCTCAAGGTCGCTATTTCAATCATAATGGTTGACCATTCCATCATGAGTGAGTATTATATAAAGGGATGGTGGATCAAGAGTAATATGATGATGATTTTACTTGAATGATCAATTCATCTTATGAATCACATGTGTTGGATTAATATCATATTTAGAACAATCAAATATTATCCCTTATTCATTTAGCAAGAGTGATAGAGATTATGTGATGAACCCCAAAGTGATAGAGGAAAATGGGGTTGATAAATCCAACTTTAATTATCTTTTCTATTTTGATTTATAACTTAATGAATTTATGAATTACTATATTTAATTTACCATAGTAATAAAATGGATTTAGGTAATTTTAATGATTACTAACCTAGTAAAATTAATTAACTCAAATGGCTCACAATTAATTTCCCATACTGATTAAAAGGATATTAAAATCAAATATATTTAATAAAAAACCTTTGAAATCAATCCACCATCTATGTTCATAATTTAAGTTATTCATCAATCCAGGTTTTCTTTTCACTTTTCTATTATCCTTAATCAGTATCTTGTTCGCAATTATATTTTCCAACCATTTACATCTAATTCACCAAATCAAAAATAAAGAATAATTAATTATAATAGTATCCCAATATTCCCAGTGGTTCAACTATAATGTCCTGATAATTTAAAATAAATACTATATTCGATAGTATACAAGATACGCAACACTGAGCTTAAACAAACAATGAAATACTGTTATTTAAATACGAAAATTATAACCTATCCATTGAATTAGTGGGTATAAATAGGATTAACCACATTATGAAATATATATAAAGGTATTAATCAATAAAATTTTATTTATTAATTATTAGTAAATGAGCACTCAATTTTTCGTAAATTTATTTTATTCCACAAAAAAAATGTTTTCTTCAAAAATGGTTATTATTAATTTTTGTGAGAAAATATTATAATTAATTTTTATATATTTTAGAAATTTTATTTCAAAAAATGATATCATTTTGAAATCATAATTTAAAAATTATCTTAGAGTGGTTTTTTAGGATTTTTCTAAAAAGATTGATTTTCTAAAGAATAGTAAAAAATACTGATTTTCATTGAGAATTATATTTTTGTTTCATAAATTTACAAAGTTCAATTTTATTTTAAAATATTTTTAAAGTATAATTAGTTTCATTATATTATTAACAATCTAATTAAGTTTATTGGAATCAATTTTATGGTTGAAATTTTTATAAAAATGTTTTTATACTTAAAAAAGGAATTTTTCTGAAAAATTGTTTCTCCTTGCATTTTACATTTTAATTTTAAATTAATTTATGAATTTTGTATAAATTGAATCCTAAAAAATATTTTCCATATTTTTAATTATTATTTCCAAATTTGGTAAATATTTCTCTTTTGTGTTTGGTCATTATGAATAGTAGCCATATTAAATAAGTGTCATCATAGTGAGGGTAAATCAGATAATTAAGGTTAAAAATAATATTATAAGTACTAAAACATGACCCTAATACTCTAAATTATCATATTTTATGAGTTTATTTCATCCATTTCCATCAATGTTTTGAAAATATGGAATTATGGTGCCATATTTCTTTGATTTTGATGTTTATGTAATTTTATTTAAAGAAAATTCGAAATTTTCATTCTCATTGTTTTATTATAACAAAATTTATAACATGGGGATAAGAAAAGGATATGTTCAATTATAAAAGAATGATAAATAATTTTTTCAGGGTAATTTATTTCTAATTGTTAGCGATGAAATAATTAACTTAAATGTGTACGCAACGACAACACAATATTTATTCAATTAATAGAATCATATTGATAATATTAAAAGTAATATAAATTGAATGATTTTTTGTGTTAAAAAAAGTTTTAGATAGATATGAAATGTTATTTATGTTGTATATGTATTATATTATAATTAATTTGTTGACATGTTTTTTTCAAATTCAAATTAAATAAATAGTGTCAAAATGACATTAATGATATTTTATGTTAAATAATATTTTATTAAATTATATAAAAGTCATAAAAAATATTGAAAAGGGAAAATTAGGATTATAAATGTTCTAAAATGTCATCCCATGTCCATTTATGAGCTAATTTTTATGTTATAAGTATAATTATAACCCTTTAATATTGAAAAATATCATTATTGAGGTTAAGGTTAAAATTGGTTAAACACAGGGTTAATCCAAAAGATAAGGTTGAAAAGGATATCAAAACCTAGAAAAATTGTATTTTATAGTTATATTAATATCATATATTACTTATTTTTTAATACATGTCATTTTGGAACCATTTTACATGATTTAGATACATATTCTATTATAATAATTTATGTATTTCAAAAAAATGATATAAATGATATTTTATAATAAAAAATATTTTATTAAATGATTTAAAATTCATAAAAATCATATCTTCATACAATTTATTTTTATATGGTTTAAAATTTCAACCATTTTCCATTTATGGGTCAATTTTTCTTTTATAATAATTATTTTGATGCCTAAAGAGTAAAAAACATTGTTATCGAGGTAATCGTCAAAAGGGTTGACATATGGTTAAAACAAAAATATAAGGATGAAAAAATCACCTAAACATGAAAATTTTTTATTAGATGATATTTTTTTACTAATAGTCATATTATCAAGAATTATATTAATTTGGATCCATTTTAACATGAAAATTAATTTTTATTAATTTAATACTTTATAAAATTCCAAGAATGCACATTCCCTCATTATAAAATGGCACCTCATATTATCTTTTCTTCACACATAAAGAACCATTTTTTCAGCCAATACCAACCCAAATAACTTACTAAAGTCCCTACCCACATTATAGAGGTATTATTTTTGGTATAATACCAAACTTATAGAGCTTAAGGTGTAAAGAAAAGAAGGTTGTTTGAAGAATAGGTATAGATTTTAACTGAATGTTTTAGTTTTATTTCTTATTATTACTCCTTATAATATTATTCAAACATACTGAAAGAATAACACCGGTATCTTCCATATAATTATATGTTTTTATGTTAATTTCATAACCTATATCCATATCCTCTTCCATCAAATAGTAAATGAAATTGTTGTTCGTGTGTACGGAGGACTACCGCCTAGTGAACCGATGTAATTCATTTTCTATCCCAAATGCACATGAATGGTTATAATGATGGATTTTAGGTATATATATTATATTAATGAAATAATTAAAATTATTTAAATATAATATATCATCTATTTTCTTACCTTTCTATCCATTGAAAATGATAGCATCTTTCATGCGTACATGTAGACTACAACCTCTACAAAGGGATGTGATTTGTTCTTTATGGACACATCACATGGATGTTATATATAAGTGTATTTAAAAAAATATTATATTTATGATATAATAATCATTATTTAAATATAAAATAATACTTACCTAATTTTTTGTAATGATCGTTGAAAAATTGAAACGTTACTTATATGCACGTACGACATACCATCTCCATGATTGTAACATAGTTCATTTTCCACAACCATATTTCATATTTAGTTTTAAAATTATAATTAATGTATAAAAATGATAATTATTTCATTATAATTATTATAAATATGGTTTAATAATGAACTCTTTGACCATATTAAACCTACTGAAGTCATTTTTGACAAATGCTTTAAATATCTTCCAAATGCCTGACATTGAATTAATCGATTAAGTAATTGATTATTTCATGATAAAAAGAATAATAAACTTGAAAAGGGTTATTAATAAAGTAAACAATTATAATAAACTTATTATCCAGGAAGATAAGTAATGTATTTGATGATTCATACTCGAGATAAGAAATTTTCTTTTAAAAACCCACTTTTAAATTTTTCATTCCAACTCTTTTTCTTCCATATCCATTATCTTCAAAATGATTCAAGAAAATTATTATTTATTCCTTAATGGATGATAAAGTTAATTTTATAGCATGTTTTACTTTTTGTACATTTCTTTAAAATATGAATCATTTTAATATTATATGTAAGGGACACTTTAACTTAAATCCTCTTTTTAAATGTTTTAAATATTTATTTTCAAAATATTTCTCTTCCATGTTCATATTCATCAAATTATTTTATGAATGTATTTACAAGGAAATGAAAGAATTATAAAGTTCATTTTATGTAACTTTTTACTTTTCAAAAAGTAATCTTTTTACTAAACATTTTGAATTTCTTTACAAAGGACAAAATTAATGTTCTATTTTAATATATATGACATTAACAACATTTCCTTCCACCACTTCCATTATTTTATGTTTGATTAATTTAAAGATTCCAGTTTTTCTTCAAAGAAAACCCCTATTTTCCCTTACATCTGGTGATTTTGGTATTGAAAATAGGTTTTTAAAATGAATTAAATATCAAAAAGTATTTTACATATGGGTTTAAAATATATTTTTAAGGGTTTCATGATGAAAATTTGCAAGAATAAATTTTTTTATTCTTGATTTTGTACTAGAGAATTATATATTATGAAAGGGTGAGATAGATGTATCTTATTCAATGTGTGAGACCAAATCAAATTATATGACAATAGATCCAAATACAGTTTATATGATGGATGGTCCCCATTATAGTTCTCCAATTAATTTGGTAATATTCATTGTCTTCCAAGGAAAGAAGGAGGGATTTAACCGATGTGGTATCTCATATGGATTTAATTGGGATCCAATTATTTATAAAATTGGTTATGAATATGATGCTCTAATTTACTTAAAATGGGTTTCTATTTTATTTATATGAGTTTTAAAGTTTTTATTTGAGCAAAAGTGTGTGTTTTTAATATGGAAATGATTTATTTCATATTCTCAAATAATAATGTGGTAAAGGTAAGAATTTTATGGGTTGTAATGTTTTTCACCGACCTAATATATTTCTTCTTTTTTATGTCCCTTACTAAGCTTTAAGTTCTCATCCCACATTTAAAAAAAATCACAGGGTTTAAGGATGGGTAAGAACAAAGAAGAAGTCAAGGTGAAAATCATGAAGAATTGTTATAAAAATAAAATGTGTTTCATTTTAAAAGTTTTATATTTTGGGAAATATATACTGAGTAGAAGTGTTCACTTTATAAAATGTGGGTTTTTCATGTAATATTTCTAGCCTATTTCTCTAAAACTCTAAACCGTAAAGATCCTCAAAATGTAATAAAGTGGAATATTGATTGAAAAATCAAGAATATAAAATTTTTTATGGTTTGGTCCTTACAATTGGTATCAAATGAAAGGTATAAATAACTTTGAATATTAGGATGTTTTCATATGAGCTTAACTTATTAATTATAGATGTTGTAAGGGGTTTATAATTTTAAGGTCAATCATAAGTTTAAAGGCATATATACCCTTTTTTTGATTTAATGGATGGGTTTTTAAGGTGATTAATGATATTTTAGGATGTGATTTATTGGGTTAAGGTATATATAACCCTTAATTTAAATTTGAATGATTATTTTTAAAGAATAATATTACATTTTTTAGTATTTTTATCACATGTTTGAGAAAATTATAGAAATTATATTAATGTTTTTTTAGTAAAAAGAAAACCTATAAGTTGGGTGATAATTTTTTGCATTCAAAAAGGTCACGGGGCTTAATCCCACAACTGAATGGTGACAAGGTTGCAATGCCTTGCACTGGCCTGTGTGATCTCCTAGTTAATTTTGGGAAAATATGTTTTATCATATATATAACCATGTTATTGAAAAGTGATTTATTGATTAAGTGATTAAGGTTATTTTGGAAGAATATCACTATAATTATGGGGAACATTATATTATATTAGGGGGTTTTATTTGAGGAATCAAGGTTGAATTATATTTTGTAAGCATATATGATTTTAATGTGGTTTTATAGTGATTAAATTTATTTATTTAAATTATTAGCATACTTTAGAGATTATATTATTAGGGAATATACATTTTTTGGTTTTTGACTTTATGAGTCACTTATGTTAATTGGAGATAAATGTTAAATTAATATCAAAAGAAATTATGACTAATTCCTTTTGTTTCTTAGGTTACAAACTTTTTCAGGAATATTTTGAATAATTTTAAGGTTATTTATTTATCAAATAATCTAAGTTTAAATTTGTGTTTTATTTTTGAAGCTTTATAGATTAATTTTTTATTTTATCATATGAAGGTTTATTAATTTTGGAAATTATCTTACCTTATGGTAACAATTTTGGATTTGGTTATTTTATAAATATATTAGGAATATATTTTTATATTTTTATGGAATTATTTGATTTGTTATGAGTGTATTTTAGTTCTTTAACCATGAAACATTCATCTTGAATACTCATCGTTCGGAGAAAAATATGAGATTGTGGTGTAATTTGATTAAAGGATTAAACTATACTTTTCAAGTAAGTATATTTCTATAATTTATTAGTCTATATGTTAAACGAATTACTAAAATATAGGAAAAGGATCATAAAATAAAAAATTTATCCTATTATGTTTATTTCAGATGAATCAATGGTATTTTTCACACCTCTTTTATTTATGGTTTTGTGGTTATTGACTTTCTCATGATAATTCAATTTTTTGTGATCAATGTTCATTATCACTCTCCATCATTATTTTAACATTATGTTTTACTCCATATCAAAAAATTTACTTCCCACTAACGTTATCCTATTTTTAAACCTAGTTATGTGTTCAACGTACTTCCCTTTTTCTCTTATCAAGAGGAATTTTTATTAACCCTTTTTATAATGTGGGATGTAGAAAAATGTGTTTTCAAATGTTGAACCTTTAATTATATATATCAAGTTAAAGTGGTGAGGATAAAATTTATTAACTTAGGGGATAACTTAATATCAATATAATTTAAAATAAAAACTATGTTTAATAGCTTACAAGATACACAACGCCAATATTAAACGAAGCATGAAATATTATTATTCAAATATGATCGTTATAACCAAGACATTGAATTGGTAGGTATGAATATGATTGAACACATTAATATATATATATATAAATGTATTAATAAATAAAAATTTATTGATTAATTTTTATAAAATAATCACTCAATTTTTAGTAAAGATGTTATATTCTTCAAATATATATTTTCTTCAAAAATAAGTTTTATTGTTTTTTGTGGGAAAATATTATAATTAATTTCTATAAATTTTATAAATTTTATTTGATAAAAACTATATCATTTTTAAATCATGAGGTCAAAATTATCTTAGAGTGAATCTGTGGGATTTTTCTGAAAAATTGATTTTCCAGTGAATAGTGAAAAATACTGATTTTCATTAAAAACTAAATTTTTTTAATCCTTTACAAAGATAAATTTTATTTTAAAATATTTTTAAAGTAAAATTATTTCAATTATATTATTAATAATTCAATTAAGTTTATTGGAATCTATTTTATGGTTTAATTTTTTATAAAAATGTTTTTAAACTTCTAAAGGCATTTTGCTGAAAAACTGTTTTTTGTTGTGTTTTTCGTTTTAGTCTTAAATTAATTTCTAAAACTTATATAAATTGAATCTTGATAAATGGATTTAATATTTTTAATAAATTTTTCAAAAAATTTAAATATTTGTCTTTTATTTTTTGTCATTGTGAATAATACTATAGTATATAATTGTCACCATGGTAAGGGTAAATCGGGAAATTAAGGTTAAAAATAATATGATAAGGAATAAAAAAAAGATCCTAAAACTTTCCTTTATCATGTTTGATGAGTTTAATTCAAATAACTCCATCCAAGTTTCAAAAATATTACAAATTGGTTCCATATTTCTTGCATTTTGACCTTTGTATTATTTTATGAAAAGAAATGTCAAAAATGTCATTCTCTTTGTTTTATTATCTCTAAATTTTTATATAGGGACAAATAGAGGCTATGATTGGATCTAAAAGGAATATAAATGATTTTTTTATCATGCTAGTTTATTTTTAATTTTTATTGATGAAATAATTACCATATATTCTTATGTAACGCCGACACAATATTTATTCAATTAATAGAAAAATAAAATAAATGGTTTTTAAAATATTAAATGTAATATAATTTGAATGATTTTTTTGTTTTATGTGAATTTTTTAAATAAATATAACATGATATTTATGATTTAAATTATTATATTTGAATTCATTTTCCTTCATGTTATTTTCAAATTCAAATTAAATGAATAGTGTTGAAAATTACATTAATGATTTCAAATATAATATTGAAAAAGTCATTATCGTGATTAAGGTTAAAAAAATTTAACCAAGGGGTTAATCAAAAATATAAGGTCTAAAATGATATATAAATCTATAAAAAAATATTGGATGATTATATTAATACCAAATATTACTTATCTTCAAATAAATGTAATTTTAGAACCATTTTACCTTAGTTAGACATATATTATATTATAATATTTCATGTATTTCCAAAAATGATATAAATGATATTTTGTAATACATAATATTTTATTAAATGATTTAAAATTACTAAAAATATTATATTTGGTTATTTGATTGTAATTTAATTTAAAATATAAAATATGGTCCATTTATATACCAATTTTCCTTTTATAGTAACTATATTAACTCCAAAAGAGTAAAAAAAATTTACCACGGTAATCATTAAAAGGGTTAACAGAGGGTTAAAATAAAAAAATGATGGTGAAAACATCACCTAATATTATTTAATTTTAGTTATATGAGATGTTTTCAACTAATAATCATATTATATTATAATTATATTAATTTCGAGTCATTTTAAAATGAAAATTAATTTATATTAATTTTGTACTTTAAGAAAATCCAAGAATACCCCTCCCCTCGTTTTAAAAGGGAACCTCATCTTCTCTTTTCTTCACACTTAAATAACTAGTTATTTCAATAAATACCTCCCAAAATATATTTCTAAAATCCCTCCACACATTCTAGAGGTATTATTTTTGGCATAATACCAACTTTATAAAGATTAAGGTGTAAAGAAAAGGAGGTTGTCAGAAGAAATGGTATAGCTTCTAACTGAATGTTTTAGCTATATTTATTATTCTTCCTCCTTAAAATATTATTAAAACATACTAAAATAATAACACCATCATCTTACATATACTGATATGTTGTTATCTTAATGTAATAACCTGTATCCATATCATCTTCTATCAAATGGGAAATGAAATCATCGTTCGTGTGTACAGAGGACTACCATCTTGCGAACCGATGTAATTTGTTTTCCATCTCCACTGCTCATGACTAGTTATAATGATTGATTTAAAGTATATATATGATATTAATTACATAATTAACTTTATTTAAATATAATATATTATTTATTTTCTTTCATTTCTTTCCTTTAAAAAATGATAATGTCATTCGTGCGTATGTCTGGACTACCACCTCCACGAAGTGATATGGTTCATTATTCATGGGAAAATCACATGGATATTATATATAAGTGTATTTAAATAAATAATATTATATTTATGATATAATTAAAATATTTAAAGATAAAATAATACTTACCTTCTTTACATAATGATTTTTGAAAAATGGAAATGTTGCGCATGCGTATGTACGACATACCGTCTCCACGATTGTAACATAATTAATTTTTCATAACCATATTTCATAGTTTCTTTTAAAAGTATAATTAATGTATAAAAATTATAATTATTTTATTATTATTCTTCTTAATATGTTATTATAATGACCTCTTTGGCCATAGTCATCCTACTGAAGT
Source organism: Viscum album (assembly GCA_963277665.1). Classification (NCBI taxonomy): domain Eukaryota; kingdom Viridiplantae; phylum Streptophyta; class Magnoliopsida; order Santalales; family Viscaceae; genus Viscum; species Viscum album. The sequence continues at coordinate 1,700,626,163 of OY728161.1, read as the reverse complement.
CATTTTAGATAAATGAGTTGAATATCATCAAAACATCCGATGTGAACTTAATTGATTAAGTAATATATTATAACATGGTAAAAAGAATAATAAACCATATAAAGGTTATTAATAAAGTAAATATTTGACATCAGTTTATTATTCAGAAAGATAAGAAACTTACATGATGATTCAAACTTGAGGTAAGGGAATTTCTTTTAAAAATCCTCTTCTAAAGTTTCCCATCCAACTCTTTTTCTTCCATGTCCATGTTTTTCAAAATGATTCAATAAAATTATTATTTATGATTCAATTGATGTTGTTGGACTCACCTATTTTGATAATCCCAAATCATGTTTCATTTATGTGATAATCATGTTTCTCTTATATGATAATCGTGTTTCATTGATATTCTTAGTTTCTATCAAGCAATAAATATGTATTTTCTAATATTATTTATCTCTTGTTTAAGATTACAGTGAAAAATGTATCTAAGTGAAAGGTCACCAATAGAGGTTACTGATAGAAGGTTATTGTTATAGGTTACCACTGAGGAACCTTGTCACGACCTGTCATCGGGGCCCGCGTCGTGACTACCCCAAACCCGCCTTCCATAGACCAGGGGCTGGAGACTAGCACCAAAGGCGTAAATTTTGATAACTGGGAAGGCATTGCCTTTATAAAAGTAAACAAAACACCACAGAGTAAAAGTGGAATTAAAACACTAAGTACAAAAGAAGTGCTAAAAAGTAAAGGGCCAGAATACAAACTCAACTGAAAAGTACAGCTACAACTGAACAAAAGTACAATAGAAAAGACAAATAGCTGGAAGAATAGAAACAGCTCCTGGGTCGTCCACCTCGAATCCTACCTGAAGGGTAGGTACAGATAGTGCAACTCCTGGATCGTCCACCACAGATCCTACCTGAAGGGTAGGTACATATAGCGTAGCTCCTGGATCGTCCACCATAGATCCTACCTGAAGGGTAGGTACAGATAGCCTCTACAATGCTCTCGCCCGTCAACCTCCTCCGAGTATCGTCATGTCGTGAAGTCCACCTCCAGATACTGACTCATCGTGAGATCCACCTCCGGGTACCGTCCAGTCCTCAAACACTCGGCCTCTGTCAGCGATGCCCGTCGTCTACAACCAACACAACGAGATGCGGGCATAGCCCGTGCAGGGGTGAGTATAACGATACTCAGTAGGGACCCCGAGACCCTCAAGGTCTCACTAAATCCAACAAGGATAACCACAAAGAAAGATCTCAACAGATAACCTCTACTTAGGTATATACCCATACATATACCTAAGTTATCAAGTAACCCATATTAATCATGAGGAAACACAAAGATTATGAAATCAACGGATAACCACTACCTAGGTATATGCCCATACATATACCTAAGTTATCAAGTGACCCATCTCAATCATGAGGTAAATACAAGATCATAGACTCAGCTCAAACCAGGATTTTCATTATCGAAAACGTAACTGCTGAAGAGCCCCATCTCTAGAGTGTACAGTGGTCCTATCACGACTCCGAGGTACTGCTCACTAACCTAAGACTGCTGAGGTATTCCTCATGTCGAGTACCGCGGGTCAGCCAACCAAACATAGTAGTGCTTCCCGCCGGGTATGCCACCCAAACACAGTAGTGCACACCCCCTAATAGCCTGCAGAGGTACTCTCCGGACGAGTACCGCGTGTCTGCACTGCCACACAGTAGTGCTCTGTCTTCCATGGGTCTGCACCCAAACAAAGTAGTGCTCCGTCCATTGGGCTAGTCGACTCACTCCAAGTCGAGTCAGTCAAGCAGTCATCAGGTCTCAGCCGGCTACACGGTCTCCGTACTCCGTACGCTCATCTACGGGAGGGCCCGCTCCATGAGCTACAGGTTGATACTCCAAGTATCTCAAAGTTCCATGAAGAAGTATCTCAAAGGACTGCCTCTTTATAGGGGTCTCAACACAACAGACGGCGCGTCAATCGGACGCCCGGTCTGTGAGTTATTAGCCTTTTCGTCCCAGGGGCCCGGTTGGTTTCGTGTGAGAACCAACCTGGTCGTATCTCAATTGTACTTAGAACTCTCATAGGGTATACTCATAGAGACCGTTTCTCAACGTGATCACCAAAACTGCTGACGGTTCGTCAAACGGACGTCCGGTCTGAAAGTTATCAGCTTTTCCGTTCCAAGGGACCGGTTGGATTTCATGTACAATCCAACCCGTCCATATTCCAATTGCGTCCAAACCTCAGGAGAAGTATGCCAAAAGTTCTGTCTCATCCATAGGAATCCAACAAAGTCGATGGCACGTCAATTGGACGTCCGGAACTCAAGATATAAGTGTTTCGGTTCTGAGGGCCCTTTTGGTTTCGTGTTCGAACCAACCCAGCCATACCCAAAGTTCTCTGAAACCCTGAGTGTAATATACTGAAACGACCGTCTCAATCCAAGGATCGCATCACAACTAATGGTGCGTAGATCGGAGGTCCGAGGCCCATGATATGGGCATTTGAACAGAAACTGCCTGAAAATAGGGGGTTTGGGCCCAGTTCGACCCGGCCCGAGACCCCCTGGGTCAGCCCGAACCGGGTCGACCCGACCCGGGTCCGGGTCTGGCCCACCAGGGTGCGGCCCGGCCCGGCCTGCCCGGCTGGTTGTCCTGCCACGCTGGCGCGGCCGCGTGCCCGCTCGGCTGTCCGGCTGAGCGGAACAGGGGGGTGTGGTTGCCCCCCATGAAAGAAGTCGCGGCCCCCGCATGGGGGGCCGCTCCCTACCAGCGACGCGTCGTCCTTGGTCCCACGCTGCCGCGGGACTAGCCGCCTGCCACCGAAGTGGCGCGTCGGGCACCGCCGCCTCTGGCCGCTGGCGCCGCCGTGCCGACGTAGCGCACCGGCAGGATTTTCTGCGGACCGTCGGACGCGCTCCGGTGGTTCGTTTTGCTCGCCGCCTTCGCTAACGGTCTTCCCGGGACCCGACCTTCACTACGAAGGCTTCAAATTGACTTTGAGGCCTCTCTTGTCGTCTCCCGTCAATCCGCACACAACGATCAACCAACGGAGTCTTCGAATCGCCTTCGTGGCCCCGACTCCTGCTGCGGTTTCGTTCGGCCTCAACGGCGCCGCGCGACGGCGCCGCGCTTCTTCGTCGAGTTCTTTCTTGTTTCTGCGCGGTGCTGTTTCACTCGTCGCCTTTGTTCGTGCCGCAACGAACAAAACAACAAAGGGGGAGGAGAGTCAGTCGTGTTCGTGCGGTCCGACCTCCTCCCGTTAAGTTGATAACAAGAGGCCCAAAAGACGAAGAACGACAAAGGATTTTTCACAAACAAAAGTAATCAACCCCAACAATTTTCCCCGCAATCAAGAATTCCCAACCTGCAAACATATTCTCTGCAGATCAATTTAATATTTAGTTGGTCTGCGTTCTTTTATTTAGAAGGAAGTAACATGGGGTTCATTAATATTCACAAATTAATTCCCTACCTCGAAAAGACGTCGCATGTCATCGTGCCGCGGAAAGAGGCAAGCGTCGCGATGATCGGTCATCGCGGAAGATCGGTGCTGATCCTTTGTCTTCGGAGGAAGATTCATCATCGATGGCAACGTTCCCCGCGGTGATGTCTCCTCCCTTGATGCGGAGAAAGAAGAAGAGAAGGCATGTCGTCGGTGTCTTCACATTCTCCATCGGAGGCGTTCTTCGTTGAAGAGTCGGTGTTCTTCCCCAAAAACTCAAGAGCTCCCACCCAAGAAGTTTTCCCCTAAATAAAATAATAAGATACCTTATTATTTTATTTAATAAAATCCACTTAAAAATTCAACCTATTCAAATAAAAATTAATTAAAGAGGCTGAACTCCTTAATTACAAAGTGTTGGCATGTATTTAATGTGAAAGGAAGTCACATCATTTAATACAAGGGGGTTTTAAGGGGAAGAGTTAAGGGGGTTAGGGAATTTGAAGGGGTGGGGTTCGTGTGGGCCCCACCTCACATTTAACCTCACTTAGGTAGTTAGGTTCACCCAACCTCCATCCTTAAGATTTAACCACTTAAAAGAAATAAAATTAGTTGCACAAATTTTATTTCTTGGAAGTCTTTATCCACAAAACTAAACAACTCGTCCCGAGCAAATGCAACTCTGGAAAAGGTCTTCTTAAGAAATTACCAGCACTGCGAGTTCATCGGTGCCCTCGTATTTCAATTCCAAGCACCGATTTTAAAGTTAGAAAAATCCGCTCGTTCGTTCACTGAACGTACCTGAGCCTAACTTCGGAAATTAATTCTGGGCACACCGGGCCTTGGAATCAGGCGCCGTCAGAAACTGCATTCTTGTAAAATCCCAAAGAAAATTAAGAAAAAATTTCCATTGAATTTTACAGGTATTTACATTACTCCCACCTTAGGGCTTTACACCCTCGTAAAGCTTTAACACAAACTTGGGAAACAAAAGTGGTACTGAGCACGCACCTGAGCCTTCCGCACCCATGTGCTCACCTGGAGGTTCCCGTACTTCTAGTGAAAGCGCACCCAAGGAATCGACCATCGTCGTAGGTTCCACTCCTATCGAACCTCAACCTCTACTAGAACCCCAAAAAAGTCACCCCATCGCCAAATTCCAGTTCCCCATGGTCGATGACATGTGTCGGGTCAAGCACATATCTCCTCAGTTGAGATACGTGGAAGTCATCGTGCACCCGGTGCAACTGAGGTGGATGGGTCAAGTGGTAAACCACCTTGTCTACCCAGATGAGGACCTGAAAAGGTCCGCTGAACCTCGTAGATTACTTGCCACCTCAGCCACATCTCCGTAAACCTCGTCGAGGTGAGACCCGTATAAGGACGTGGTCGTCATCCTTGAACTCTAGAGGCTTCCTGTCAGCTCTGTGCAGTCTCATCTGCCGTGATCCATAGGCGATCACTGCCCACTCCTACATCAGAACACACCCGAGTCCGGTCCCTAATGCGTTGCAGTGAACTATGTAACCAACGCCCACAGGTTGGGCGCACCAGTCAACCCAGCTCCTGAAATCTCTGCTGGAAGTGGTGCCACAACTCTGGAGAATTCTGGCACAAAGGTAAGTTTGGGCATCTCCTGAGTGATCGAATGCACCCTCTTATGCATGATTCCATCCTGTGCTGCCTGGGTTTTCTTTTTCGCCAACCAAGGAAAACCCCATCCCAACGTTGTAGAGAAACCACAACATTTTTGCCTAATACAGTCAATCCGTGTATGAACTGTGGATCTAATCCATACTCATACCAACATTGTAAGGCCTCGACGCTGCCACCAAGAGATTCCAATCGAAACTCTCACCTTGTGGGACAGATCACACTATTGGCATAAGTGTGATTATCGAGTCTCCTCCCAAGGTATCTCCAGACGTGAGGGTCAAGTCAACATCTTAACCAGAAACTCTAGGTCTGAGACAAGATTCGTGGAAGGAAGGAATGATTCGTATCAACGTCTGTTACTACGGCATCTTGTAGTGGACACAGACTGTCCCTCAAATCATTCTTAGAGCCATTGGGTCACTCTCCTTGACCGCATGCAGCTACTCTCTTTCCCTTCCCTCTAGATCCCTGAGCCTGGAGGGAACAACAAAGGTGGGTGGTTGTAACATGTTGATATGTACACCACCTCATGTTGCTCTCCTAGCTCTGCCTCCACGTCTAATACTCTGCAGATTCATTTGTCCTTAACATTTCCTCTTTTTGAAACATTCTCACGCCCAAGTCTCTGAGACTGAAACCAGTTCGCATATTCCCACTATTAACATTCACTGGCTAAAATCGATCAGCCAAAGAACATTCAACCACAAAGGCTCTTTCTAGCACCCTAACATAAGTAGGAATGCGTAGAGAAAAGAGTGCTTACTCGGATATCCTTTAAACACACCTCGCTCTGTGGTCCGAGCTCTAAATCACTAATCATATCGTAGTCATCAAGTACCAAGAACGATCGGTACGCCTCGATGATTACTTAGCCACTGAAACATCATCCTGCCGAAGCTGTATAATCTCTAGAAAACTCTCATCCACCTCCTCAAGCCAGTTCTCAGCTGCCTGTGAGTCGGTTCACCTCGGAACTTGAGGGTATCTGATATTGGAACACGTTTAAGGCAGTAATCTTACATGTTTCACCTACCGGTACCGCCGGTTGTAACTGCAGACCAACATGTAGTGATATATATCTGACACACTACCCGAAGGAACTATCTCAGGCATCGGTCCACGTACCGAAGCCTCATCACTATGCGGACCATCCTCATGGTCACTCACTGGAAAACACTAGTATCCAAGTCTATCATCCACTCTACTGATGTCTCAGCTAGGCAGAAAACTCTATAAATCGCCTCCAGCTAGTGCTCTGCTATCTGGGAATCTGCCTCGCCTCGTAACCTCGGAGGCCGCTGCTGCTGGAACTCGTGCAACGCGCTCTGCCAGCGTGCAAAGTTCACTAGTAAGGATGGTGGTATCTGCTTCCCAATAGGTGGTGGTGCTGCTGGTACACCACCCGAGGGTTCCAACATAGTAAAAATGGCCCCGCACTAGAGCCTCGCCGCTTGGTGGGACGTCATCGAGTACTCTCTCAGAACTCCAACTAACTGTCTGCATAGAGACATCCTGAACAGATGCGACACGGTCAACGATTTATACTTGGTGACCTGACCTGGTTTGAGCTGACTTTAAAACATTGGAAACACACACGCAATCAGTGTTTTTGTGTAAAAAGTTGGAAATCAGTAGTCAGGGTCCTGGTGTACGGATACGTCGGCCGTCGCACCAACACTGGACTCCCTGAACTGAAGACCACACTCGGTACCCTTAACACTATTGCTTTACATAGAAAAAGATCAGAGTCCTTAGTTCTGCGGTAGAACCGAAATCCTCTGATACCAATTTGTCATGACCCGTCCTCGGGGCTCGTGTCGTGACTACCCCAAGCCCGCCTTCCATAGACCAGGGGCTGGCGACTAGCACCAAAGGCGTAAATTCCGATAAATGGGAAGGCATTTCCTTTATAAAAGTAAACAAAACACCACAGAGTACAAGCAGAAGTAAAACACTAAGTACAAAAGAAGTGTTGAAAAGTAAAGGGCCAGAATACAAACCCAACTGAAAAGTACAGCTACAACTGAACGAAAGTACAACAGAAAAGACAAACAGCTGGAAGAATAGAAACAACTCCTGGGTTGTCCACCTCGGATCCTACCTGAAGGGTAGGTACAGATAGCGCAGCTCCTGGATCGTCCACCATGGATCCTACCTAAAGGGTAGGTACAGATAGCGTAGCTCCTGGGTTGTCCACCACGGATCCTACCTGAAGGGTGGGTACAGATATCCTCCACAACACTCTCGCCCGTCAACCTCCTCCGAGTATCATCGCGTCGTGAAGTCCACCTCTGGATACTGACTCGTCGTGAGATCCACATCTGGGTACCATCCAGTCCTCAAACACTCAGCCTTTGTCTGTGCTGCCCGTCGTCTGCAACCAACACAACGAGGTGCAGGCATAGCCCGTGGATGGGTGAGTATAACAATACTCAGTAGGGACCCCGATACCCTCAAGGTCTCACTAAATCCAACAAGGATAACCACAAATAAATATCTCAACAGATAACCTCTACTTTGGTATATACCCATACATATACCTAAGTTATCAAGTAAACCATCTTAATCATGAGGAAACACAAATATTATAAAATCAACGGATAACCACTACCCAGGTATATTCCCATACATATACCTAAGTTATCAAGTGACCCATCTCAATCATGAGGTAAATACAAGATCATAGACTCAGATCAAACAAGGATTTTCATTATCAAAACCATAACTACTGAAGAGCCCTGTCTCTGGAGTGTACAGTGTTCTGTCACGACTTTGAGGTACTGCTCACTAACCTAAGACTGCTGAGGTACTCCTGTCGAGTACCGCGGGTCAGCCACCCAAACACAGTAGTGCTTCCCGCCGGGTATGCCACCCAAACACAGTAGTGCGCACCCCCTAATAGCCTATAGAGGTACTCTCCGGACGAGTACCGCGGGTCTGCACTGTCACACAGTAGTGCTCTATCTGCCATGGGTCTGCACCCAAACAAAGTAGTGCTCCGTCCACTGGGCTAGTCAACTCACTCCAAGTCGAGTTGTTCAAGCAGTTGTCAGGTCTCAGCCAGCTACACGGTCTCCGTACTCCGTACGCTCATCTTCGGGTGGGTCCGCTCCACGAGCTACAGTTCTATACTCCAAGTATCTCAATGTCCCACGAAGAAGTATCTCAAAGGACCGTCTCGTCATAGGGGTCTCAACGCAACAGACGGCACGTCAATCGGACGCCCGGTCTGTGAGTCATTAGCCTTTTCGTCCCAAGGGCCCGGTTGGTTTCCTGTGCGAACCAACCCGGCCGTATCTCAACTGTACTCCGAACTCTCATAGGGTATACTCATAGGGACCATTTCTCAACGTGATCACCAACACCGCTGACGGTTCGTCAAACGGACATCCGGTCTGAAAGTTATCAGCTTTTCCGTTCTAGGGGCCCGGTTGGATTTCGGGTACAATACAACCCGGCCATATTCCAACTACGTCCAAACCTCAGGCTAAGTATGCCAAAAGTTCCGTATCATCAAGATGAATCCAACAAAGTTGACGTCACGTCAATCGGACATCCGGAACTCAAGATATAAGCGTTTCCGTTCCGAGGGCCCGGTTGGTTTCGTGTTCAAACCAACCCAGTCATACCAAAAGTTCTCTGAAACCCTGATTGTAATATACCGAAATGACCGTCTCGTTCCAAGGATCGCATCTCAACTGACGTTGCATCAATCGGAGGTATGAGGCCCATGATATGGGCATTTGAACATAAACAGCCAGAAAATAGGGGGTTCGGGCCCGGTCCGACCCGGACCGCGACCCCCTGGGTCGGCCCGAACAGGGTCGACCCGACCCGGGTCCGGGTCCGGCCCAACCGGGCGCAGCTCGGCTTGGTGGGCGCGGCCCGACCCGGCCTTCCCGACCGATTGTCCTGCCGCGCTGGCACGACCGTGTGCCCGCTCGGCTGTCTGGCTGAGCGGAACAGGGGGGTGCGGTTGCCCCCGTGAAAGAAGCCGCAGCCCCCGTGTGGGGGCCGCTCCCTGCCAGTGACGTGGCCCAGCGTCGCGTCGTCCTTGGTCCCATGCGGACACGGGACCAGCCGCCTGCCGCCGCGGTGGCCCTTCCCGGCGGCGCACCGGGCACCGCCCCCTCCTGGCGGTCGGCCGGTGGCGGCCGCCACCTCCTGTCGTCGGCGCCGCCGTGCCGGCATGGCATGCCGGTAGGATTTTCCGCGGACCGTTGGACATGCTCTGGTGGTCCGTTTTTCTCTTCGCCTTCTCCAACGGTCTTCCTGGGACCCGAGCTTCACTGCGGAGGCTTCAAATTGACTTTGCGGCCTCGTTTGTCATCGCCCGTCAATCCGCGCATAACAATCAACTAGCAGAGTCTTCAAATCGCCTCTGTATCCCTGACTCCAGCCGTGGTTTCGTTTGGCCTCAACGGCACCGCGCGACGTTGCCGCGCTTCTTCGTCGCATTCTTTCTTGTTTCCACGTGGTTCTGTTGCACCGCGCCGCCTTTGTTCATGCCGCAACGAACAAAACAACAAAGGGGGAGGAGAGTCGGTCGTGTTCGTGTGGTCTGACCTCCTCTCTTTAAGTTGATAACAAGCGGCCCAAAAGACGAAGAATGACAAAGGATTTTTCATGAACAAAAGTAATCAACCCCAACAGTTTTCCCCGCAATCAAGAATTCCCAACCCGCAAACATATTATCTGCGGATCAACTTAATATTTAGTTGGTCCGCGTTCTTTGATTTAGAAGGAAGTAACATGGGGTTCATTAATATTTAGAAATTAATTTCCTGCCTCGAAAAGACGTCACATGTCGTCGTGCCGCAGAAAGAGGAAAGCGTCGCGATGATCGGTCATCGCAGAAGATCGGTGCCAATCCGTTGTCATCGGAGGAAGATTCGTCGTCGATGGCAACGTTCCCTGTGGTGATGTCTCCTCCCTTGATGCAGAGAAATAAGAAGAGAAGGCACGTCGTCGGTGTCTTCGCGTTCTCCGTCGGAGGCTTTCTTCAACGAAGAGTCGGTGTTCTTCCCCAAAAACTCAAGAGCTCCCACCCAAGAAGTTTTCCCCCAAATAAAATAATAATCTACCTTATTATTTTATTTAATACAAGCCACTTCAAAATTCAAACTATTCAAATCAAAATTAATTAAAGAGGCTGAACTCCTTAATTACAAAGTGTTGGCATTTATTCAATGTGAAAGGAAGTCACATCATTTAATACAAGGGGGTTTTAAGGGGAAGAGTTAAGGGGGTTAGGGAATTTGAAGGGGTGTGGTTCGTGTGGGCCCCACCTTACATTTAACCTCACTTAGGTAGTTAGGTTCACCCAACCTCCATCCTTAGGATTTAACCACTTAAAAGAAATAAAATTAGTTGCACAAATTTTATTTCTCGGAAGTCTTTATCCACAAAACTAAACAACTCGTCCTGAGCAAATGCAACTCTGGAAAAGGTCTTATTAATCAATTACCAGCGCTGCGAGTTCATCGGTGCCCTCGGATTTCAATTCCGAGCACTGGTTTTAAAGTTAGAAAAACTCGCTCGTTCGTTCACTGAACGTACCTGAGCCTAACTTCAGAAATTAATTCCGGGCACACCGGGCCTCGGAATCAGGCGCCGTCAGAAACTGCATTCTTGTAAAATCCCAAAGAAAATTAAGAAAAAATTTCCCTTTAACTTTAAAGGTCTTTAAAAACCTAACCATTGAGTTATCAATGCAAGATCATCGCTAAAAGTCTACCGATAGAAGGCTACCGATGAAGGTTACCGATGAAGGCTACCGATGAAGGTTACCGATAAAGGCTACCGATGAAGGTCGCCGATAGAAGGTTAGCGATGAAGGAAACTGATGAAGGTTACCAATGAAGGCTACCTATGAAGGTCACCGATATAAGGTTACCGATGAAGGTTATCGATCAAGGCTACCAATGAAGGCTACTGATGAAGGCTACCATTGTAGTCTATCGATGAAGCCTACTGTTGAAGCCTACGATTGAAAAGGCTACCACTACTAGTCTACCAATTCCCACTCTTCTACTCCATACCTTTTCAATTTCTTAAGATTATTCTAACAGTCATATTTGGTAAATTTAATGCTTCTGACATTAATTAATGCTGACTATATACATATCAGGAGACCATATCTGGAGACAGTATAAGGTACGAGGAAGGATGCACGTGATTCACTTATTATTATTATTAGACCTAAAATATAAAATAGAAGACTGAGGATGAAAATAAAAGAGGAGGAATGCATGATAAATAGTTTACTTGCTAGATCAAAGAGAACAATAAATAACCACCCAGCACTTATACTGTGAACCCGGGATCATCACGAAGATCATTTGGGAGAACAAATTCATGTATGCCTTTTGTTCTTATTTAAATCTCTATAAAACCAAGAAGAAAAACACCTCAATACCTGGAAGATAGAACTTGGATTTGCGATACTTTGTTTTGAGGACAACTTCCAGAGAAAGACTCGAACTGCAATTTCTTCACTCCAAGGATTCAAGAGCTGAACTGCAAACACATAGAGCTTTCTAAACTCAATCTTATAATATTAGACCTATTTTGTTTTTTTATTTTACATTTCTAAGAAGTTTTTTGTTTGTCTCTGTCCCCTGTGCTTGAACTGGATGATACTGAAAATCCTCACATCAAACTTCACTTACACCTTGTTTTTCACCTGTAACTATGGAAGAGGCTGTATTTGGTCTGGTTTGTTTGTTTTTTCCATGAAGAACTGTGGTATAGGGTGTAAGCCCTAGAAAGTTTGTGAAAATTGTTTTAAAGTTCGATACAGGCTATGTAGAAAGTTTATTATTAATACAAACTACTTGGTGGTAGGTGATCAACAAGTGGAGAGGATTAAGTCTCAGCTTGAGACTAAACCTCTTGTTTTAATCTATTGTGTACTATATTTAGTAATAATCTATTTTGTCTATTTTCCAATGCTTATAATTTCAAAAATAGAAAACTTTTTTACATTAATTCTGGTATTTAGTTCTGATTTGTGTGTGTATGTGTTTAATTCAGTAAACCTGTTTCAAAAGTTGAAGAAGTGTTTTACACTGATTCAACTAAATACTAATCACCCTTTGAGAAACTTGTTGACCAAATAAACATTTATATCTATACTAATTTAATTAATTGGGTTGTTTCAAAATTGGGGGATCTTCATCATAAAGTTTTTAACATAAATTTTAATTAGGAACTCAATTCACCCCCTCTTGAGTTTCCACTCCGACCAACATTTGGTATTAGAGGATTGTTCTATTACTACTATATGAACTGTTGTGAAAGTTTTTAACAAATTCTTTTCAACTGTTATTTTAGTTGTATCTTAAAGATCTTAAAAATTTTTTCATATCTAAATTTTTAGTTCTTTAAATTCTAATTCACAATGGATAACAGAGTGGAGGGTGATTCTACTAATAGGACACCTTTTTTAATGTTAATAACTATGCTCAGTGGAAGTTGAAAATGAAAATATATCTAGAGAGTATGGGTCCTGAAATTTGGGACACAATAGAAGAATAACATGCCTTTCCTATTAATTCTAGGGAAACATGGTCTTAGTTGACTAAAGCTGCATATAACAATAATTGTAAAGTAATGAATTCGTTGTACTGTTCTCTAAATGATGAATAATTCAATAGAATATCTGATTGTAAAACTGCTTATGAAATATAGGATACTTTGGTTGTTTCTCATGAGGGAACAAACAATGTTAAAGAAATGAGATTAAATACTTATACTATTAAATATGATAATTTTAAAATGAATCCTAAAGAACTTATATCTGAAATGTATCTCAAGTTCAATGAAATAGTAAATACCATGAGTCTGCTTCAGATCATATTATTAGGTTGATTCGAAGCCTACCTGACATATGGATAAAAACTTTTGTTTTTATTCGAGAATATTGTGACATAAGCAAGATACCAGTGAAATAACTAATAGGAAATCTTATGATGTACAAATAAGAGCTTAAGGTAAAAAAAGAGGCAGATAAAGAACCAAGAAATAAATCTGTAGCATTCAAGACTGCTACCTCAATGATTAAAGATAAATAAAAAGTTCAAGCTCCTGTAGACACTTCCACTAGTGAAGACTTGGACTCTGACAGTGATGATGAGATGACTCATCTTTCTAAGAGATTCAAAAAGTTCTACCATAAAAATAAGTTCTTTAAAAATTCAAACTGTAAAGGATGGTATGATAGTAAAGGACAGTGGAAAAAGGACAGAAAATGGAATGAAAACATAAATGAGATAGTCTGCTATGAGTGTAAACGAAAAGGCCATGTGTAGGTTGATTGCCCCAAGCTGAAATTTAAGAAGAAATAATAATACATGGGAAAGGGATATAAAAAGGCTATGAAAGCTACTTAGAGTGCTTCAGAAGACAGCTCCAGTGGATCTGACACTTCTGATATTGAAAAGTAAAAATATGAAAACATATGTTTCATGACAGAAACATCTAAGGTAATACCTAATTCTCCTATATATAATATTTACTATTCTAGGAATGAAAGTGAATCAAATAATGATGAAAATATGAATAAAGATGAACTTTTTGAATACTGCGAAATTCTTGAGGATACCTTTAATGAACTCAAGGATAAATATAAATTATTGAAAATACAACATGCTTTAAATTATAATTATAAGTCTGATCTAGATATTGAGAGAGAAAAATGTGCTCAGCTGTTAAAAGAAAATACTGAACTTAAATTATCAAATGAGAAATTAAAAAGAGATATTGATAAGTTTACTGTAGGTAGAGATACCTTGACTCCGTTTCTAGAGAAAAAAATTGCTCCAAAATACACAACTGGTCTAGGATATCAACTAGGACAGAGAAGTATTATTAAAAATAAATTTGTTCCAAAATTTGGACAGTTCACCTCTAGTTCAATTTCTGGACCATATTTTGAAAAACACTTTTCTAAAGGACCTAACAAAGTGTTCATGTCTCAAAACATATCTGTTGATTATAGGAAACCTATGAGACAAGTATAGGTTCTAAAATCTTTACTTTCTAACCTCTTTTGACCCAAGAAAATCTGGGTAACAAATTTACCCTTCACTTAATCTGTTTTGCAAGAAAATTGTTTAAAGAGCTCCTGTAAGACCTTGTGGTACTTGGACAGTGGATGTTCAAGACATATGACAGGAGACGGTTCATGCTTCAAGATCCCAATTAAAGTTTATGGTGTACACATTACATTCGGTGATAATTTCAAAGGGAAGATCGTTGTATTAGGATAAATTGGTAACCCTAATACTATATTAATTTTGAAATTACTTTTTATTGATGGGTTAAAATACAATCTACTTAGTATCTCTCAGTTGTGTGATGATGTTTTTAATGTTAAGTTTTAAAATAATTCATGTAATGTTTTTAATTCTAAAAATAATTTAATATTAACTGCTCTTAGAAATGAAAATGTATATGTTGTTGATTTAAACTCTTTATCTAAGAAAAATGTTTCTTGTTTAAATGATTTTCATAAGGAATCCTGGTTATGGCATAGAAGATTAAGACACTGAAATGTGCACTCACTTAGGAAACTAACTATGAAAGGTTTAGTTAGAGAATTACCTAAATTTTAATTCCCACATGGAAAAGTTTTTAATCCTTGTCAAAAATTAAAACAACACAAAGTTTCTTTTAAACCAAAGAAAGAAGTTTTCACTTCTCAACCGCTTGATTTAGTTCACATGGATTTTTTTGGACCATCTAGAGTTTCAAGTTTAAATGGGAAGCACTATGTTTATATTATTATAGATGATTTTCTAAATATACTTGGGTATACTTTCTAGCTCACAAAAATTGAATCATGTTCTTACTTCATTAAATATTCCAAGTCTGTAGAAAATCAGAGTGGACTTAGAATTAAGACCTTGAGAAGTGATCATGGTCGTGAGTTTGAAAATCAGGAGTTTGAATCTTTTTTCTCACAAAATGGATATAATCACAATTTCTCTACTCCTACAATACCTCAAAAAAATGGATTTGTAGAAAGAATAAATAGGACACTTCAAGAGATTGTCTGAACTATGCTAAATGAGTATAGCCTACCCATTTATTTTTAGGCCGAAGCTGTTAATACAGCTTGTTACATCATCAATAGAGTCTTAATTAGACTTGTTCTTAAGAAAACCGCTTATGATCTCTAGAATAATAAGAAGCCTAAGATTAACTACTTTATAGTGTTTGGTTGAAAATTCTTTATCCTTAACACTAGGTATAATCTTGACAAGTTTGCTTCTAAGAGTGATGAAGGAATTTTCCTCAGATACCCAATCTCTAGTAAATCTTATAGAGTATTAAATAAGATAACCAAATATGTGGAAGAATCAGTTAATGTAAAATTTTATGAGATGGATCCACATGAACCCAAAACCTCCGTTGAACATCTTGAGGAAGATATGTCAATTCTGAACCTTAATGATAAAGACAGTGAGCCCTTAGTGAAAACAACTAGTTCTGAAAATTTTTCAGAATCTGAGCATAGTGAATCTGAACCTATAGAAAACAATGAGGAGTCTCTTTCAACTCTTTATAGAGGTATTATATCCCTAAATAATCATCCTTCAAATGTTGTAGTAAGTGATCTAAATAGAGGAACACAAACTAGAGCTTCTCTGAGAAACTAGGTTGAACATCAATCCTTTCTTTCACAGCATGAACCCAAAAATATTAATGATGCTATTATAAATGGGTGTTTAGAAATAAAGTTGATGAATCTATAAACATAGTTAGAAACAAGGCTAGACTAGTTTCACAAGGATGTAGTCAAGAAGGAGTAATAGACTATGAATAAACCTTTGCACCTGTAGCTAGACTAGAGGCCATTAGGATACTACTTGCTTATACAGCTCATCTGAATTTCAAACTTTATCAAATGGATGTCAAAAGTGCTTTTCTAAATGGGTACATAGTTGGGGATGTATTTGTTGAACAACCCCCTGGTTTTAAAAATCCCCATTTTTTAAATCATGTCTTTAAACTTTCTAAAGCCCTATATGGTCTAAAATAAGCTCCAAGAGTTTGGTATGTCAGACTTAGTTCTTTTCTTATTTCAAAAGGTTTTACTAAAGGAATAGTTTATTCTAATATTTTTATTAAAAGGATTTCCAAATATGTTTTAATAGTACAAATTTATGTAGATGAAATTATTTTTGGATCCTCTAAAAATTCTTTATGTACTTATTTCTCAAAAATGATGCAAGATGAATTTGAAATGATTTTAATGGGGGAACTTAAATTTTTCATTGGATTTAAAATTTTTCAAAATAAAAATGGTATTGTTTTAAATCAAAGTAAATATAGTAAGGATATTTTGAAACATTTTGTCTTTGATGGTAATAAAGGTAGTGATACACCTATGAGTGCCACTTGTAATTTGGATGTTGATGAAACTGGTAAACCAGTGGATCAAAAAAATTAAAAAGGTATGATTGGGATTATGCTCTATCTTACTTCTAGTAGACCTGATATTATGTTCAATGTATTCATGTGTGCTCATTTTCAAGCTAATCCCAAAGAATCTCATTTAACTAATGTTAAAAGTTTTTTTAAATATCTCAAGTATACTACAAACTTAGGACTATTTTATCCAAGAGGACAATCATTTGATTTAATAAGTTATTCGGATGCTGAATTTTCTGGTTGCAAGTTAGATAAAAAGAGAACCTCTGGAACATGTCACATTTAGGGTAAGTCACTAGTATCATGGTGCAGTAAGAAACAGAACTTTGTTGCATTATCCACTTCCAAAGATTAATATATAGTTGCTTGTAGTTATTGTGCTCAAATTCTATGGATGAAACACACTTTACTAGAGTATGGATATCAATTCAAACATCTCTCTATAAACTGTGGTGATATAAGTGCTGTTAACATATCGAAAAATACAGTATCTCATGTTAGGACAAAGCACATTGATGTGAGACATCACTCCTTGAGATATCATTATCAAAGAGGTGATATCAATCTTGAATTAGTTGGCACTGAACATCAATTGGATGATATATTCACAAAGCCTTTAAGTTTCAAGAGGTTAAATTATATCAAACATGAGTTAGGTATGATAAACTGTTAAGGTTGGACCTCACTGTTAGGACCTCAACATTAGACCTCACTGTTGGACCTCACTATTAGGACCTCACCATTATACCTCACTGTTGGACCTCGCCATTAGGACCTCACCATTATACCTCACCATTGGACCTCACAGTTGGACCTCACCGTTGGACCTCACTGTTGGACCTCACTGTTAGGGACTCACCGTTAGACCTCACCATTGGACCTCACAATTATGATCTCACCGTTAGACCTTATCATTAGATCTCACCATTAGACCTCACTGTTGGACCGCACTGTTGGACCTCACTATTAGAAATCACCATTGGCACCTTACCGATAGTGGATCTTTTTGGGACATTTCATTTTTTTACTGGAATCCGAAACATTTTTAGTATTATTTATTTCTTTTACTTGATTTGTTTTTCGATCCCTAAATGATAAAAATAAATTTCAAATCACATTTCAATCCACTTTAATCCTCTCCTGAATCTCTTTCTCCCTAACCTTGGAACCTAACCTTCTGCTGAAACCCTCTAATCACTCCAGATCACAATGGAAAGACTGAAGAGACCAATGGCTGATGATGAAGAAGATTTTTCAAACCCTAAGAGACCTCAAGCTGGGTCTAGTAGTGGAAGAAAGGTATTGAAAAACTGATCAATCCACATTTGTCAAAGAGGTAAATCATGGTAGAAAAGGAATTAAGTTTGGAATGGATACTATCAAGAAAGTATCTAGTATTGAAGGCACTTGAAGTTAAGGATTGGATAGAATGCTTTACAAATAACAATGGAACTTATTACCCAAAGCTAGTGAAGGAATTTTATGATTCTCTAAAGTTTGAGCTATCTGAGAATGAGAACTGAATGTCTTCAAAGGTAATTGGAGTAAGTGTGAGCTTCTCATCTATTGAATGGGCTGAATGTTTAAGAGTTCCACATGAATGGATTTTTTATTATTACTCTAGATTGGTGACTCCCACTAGTGATTTCTTCTGTTATAAAGAAGATTTGGCTGAACTGACAGGGAATAGAATCCCTAGGAAAGTGATTGCTTCTGAAATTAAAGGAGAAGACAGGTTTCTTTTTAAGTTTTTTCATCATGTTTTGAGTCCCATGAGAGGGTACTTTGATACCTTGAAGTATCAATACATATCTCTTTTGTATCTTTTGAAGCATGGACAAAATATAAATCTTTGTAGGTTGTTGATGATTCAGTTAGAGGATATGACAAAGCCTAGTTCCAATTCAAATGCTTTGTTTAATTCCAGATTGATATCCTTGATGTTGAAAGTGAAAGGAGTTGCTAGAAATAAAGAAGAAACGGTAGTTGTAAGGTAAAACTTCTGCATTACCAAGATGATTTGAAAGTTTATGAAGATAAGTTGTAACCCTTGGAAAAGGAGATGGGTGAATTATGGGGAAAAATATATGAAGAATTAAACCCTGTCACCCATCCTACTACGCCAAAGAATAAGAGAGATCCAAGTTGAAATCCTGATGAAGTGAAGCCAGTATATTCAGATGAAGAAGAGGAGGTTTTTGTTGTATAAGAAAGATAGGATCCTCCTATATATTACAGGAGTGATCCTAACCTTCCCTCAAGTCCTCATGCCAATATTTTATCCTTTGGTGAGCCTAGACCACCAAAAATATTACCTAGAAGAGAGATTGTCCTAAGGGATAGTGATGATGAGGAAACCAGTAAAGAAGAAGGAGAATAAAATGTCTTAAGAGACATTAGAGAGACCTCATAGGAGGAGGATGAAACTGAATCTAGTCATGGTGATTTTGAGACAACTGTTGATGAAAGTGAAGAGGAATGTCTAAGTCTCAATCCTCTGATATGATATAAAAAAATGGTAGAGAGTGTAGATGAATAGGATTCTGAATCGGTTGAAGCTATAATTTAAATGGATGTGGTTGAATATTTTTTAGGATAAGTGGCTGTAGACTCTCCTGTTTATACAGTTGATTAAGGAGGTATGCCAAAGATGAATGTAATTGATCAGGATAATGCTCCAAGTGAGGGGGAGGAACCTGTTTCCATAGGTTCAGTTATTGTTGCTTGTGGAATAGAAGATCGGTTAGAAGATCTTGGATTCATGTTCTTGGGCTTAGACTATGGAGACTCTGATGATGACAAGCCTAACAGAAGTACTCCAATTCCTTCTATTTCAAAGACTACTATTGTGCAGCTAGTAGTTCTTCTACCTCAGAATTATGTAAAGAAGGATGATTTAGAATCATTAAAATATTATTTGAAGAGACACTTTGATGAGAGATCTATTGGGATAGAGAGAATAGTGTCTCTCGATCAAGAAGTTGTGGCATCTTCCTTAGAAAGAGTAATTTCTACCTCTAACTCAAATTTTCTACATGAAATGAAGGAATTTCAAAATCAAGTCAGAACCTTGGAAGAATCTATGGAATCTGTGAAACAATCCATTGTGAGTTTAGACTCTTATATGTATTCAAGGGTTCAAGTGGGAAAAGACCTTAAGTATATTAAGAGTGTTATTCAGAAAGTGTTCACAGTGTTTGAGGACTTTAAGAAGTCTATGGAGGCACATGTGAGTGGTTAGGATGATGATGTGAAAATACTGATCAATGGTCTGACCAAGACTTTTAAGGAGATAGTGGCTTTCACTATGGCACCTCTATGTGCATCTGCTTCCTCTTCAACCTCTCCTCTTGTTGATCTAGAAGTTTTCAATTCAGTTGTTAGAGAATAAGTGGAGAAGTTCTCTGGTACCAGTACCTCAGACCCTCAGTCTATGACTCGGGTCATTTCCACTACCAAAGACATTCATAAGCTTGTGGGAGATTATTTAAGGAAGGCATCTCAAGATCATAATTCCATCAAATAGAAAGTTGATTTATATAAAAAAAAAGGTTGTACACTAAGCATTATATGGATGGTCACTTCAAGCTGCTGTTGGAAAACTTATGAATCCCACCTGCCACTTAGGCTTTTAAGGATCAAGTTAGAAGGATTAGATAATTGACTCCTAACTTGGATAGATTCATGGAGAATAATGATGATTTTATCTCAGCTATGGAAAGAGTAAGAAGAATTATTATGGATTTTATAAATATCTTTTTACCCTTCCTCCATGTGGACTGCACTCCCATTATTGTTCCTCCAGCATTACCTTCGTTCTCAGTTGTCACGGGCTCTACCAGTGCTTCCCTATTGATGACTCCTTCACAGGCCATCAAAAGCACGACCCCTCTGATTCCTTAGAGATCTACTCACTATCGATCTACCAATGCTTCTATAGTATCTCCTCCTAATTTTCTCACTGTCATACCTCAGCCTATCCCTCCATCTCCTGGACCTACCTCCTCAGCTTCCAAAGAAAAAGATTCCTTGTACATTTCTGATGTGGATTAATTGTGGGATGTATTAGTTGATAGGGATCTTTGTAATCATTTTTTATATTGTATTATTTCTTCATTAATACAAAAATCATATTTTTTCTCTTTTTGTCTTACATTATTTTTGTTAATCACAAAGGGGGAGAAGTTGTAAGTTGACTGGAGTCCTTGCATATATACTCTGATCTATTTTCCACAACAAACATGGTTCAATTTTACTTATAAATAATATATGTATGCTAACACCTCTGAAGAAATTAGAAAATGTGCTTAACCCTGATTCAATAATACTTAAATCTAAAATTCCACTGACATAATTTGTGATTATCAAAAAGGGAGAGATTGTTGGACTCACCTGTTTTGATAATCCCAAATCATGTTTTATTTATGTGATAATCATGTTTCTCTTATAGGATAATCGTGTTTCATTAATATTCTTAGTTTCTATCAAGTAATAATATATATTTTCTAATCTCATTGCTCTCTTTTTTAAGCTTACAGTGAAAAATGTATCTAAGTGAAAGGTCACAGATAGAGGTTACCAATAGAAGGTTACCATTAGAGGTTACTGTTGAGGAACCTCACAGCTGAGTTATCAATGCAAGCTCATCGCTACAATTCTACCGATAGAAGGCTATCGATGAAGGTTATTGATGAAGTCTACCGATTAAGGTTACCGATGAAGGATACCAATGAAGGTCACCAATAGAAGGTTTCCGATGAAGGCTATCAATGAAGGTTACCGATGAAGGCTACCGATGAAGGTCACTGATAGAAGGTTACCAATGAAGGTTACCAATGAAGGCTACCGATGAAGGCTACCGATGAAGGCTGTCATTGTAGTCTACCAATGAATCCTACTATTAAAGCCTACTGTTGAGAAGGCTACCATTACTAGTCTACTGATGCCCACTCTTCTACTCCATACCTTTTCAATTTCTTAAGATTATTCTAATGGTCATATTTGGTAAATTTAATGCTTCTGACATTAATTAATGCTTATTGTAGACATATCAAGAGACTGTATCTGGAGAAAGTACAAGGTATGAGGAAGAATTCATGTGGTTCACTTATTCCTATTGTCAGACCTCAAATATAAAATATAATACTGAGGAAGTAAATAAAATAGGAGGAATGCATGAGAAAGAGTTTACTCGCTAGATCAAAGAGAACAAGGAAGTACCATCCAACACTTACACTGTGAACCCAAGAGCATTAAGAATATCATTTGGGAGAAAAAATTAATGTCAGCCTTTTGTGCTTCTTCAAATCTCTATCAAACCAAGAAGCAGAACACCTCATTACCTGTAAGCTAGAACCTGGAGTTGCGACACTCTGTTTTGATGAAAACTTCCAGAGAAAGACTCAAAATGCAATTTATTCACTACAAGGAATCAAGAGATGAAATGAAAACACGTAGAGATTTATAAACTCAATCTTATAATATTATCTATATTATTTTCTTTTATTTTACATTTATTAAAAGTGTGTGTTGGTCTGTTACAAAAAAATTCTCCTATTCTTGAACTGGAGGATACTGAAAATCCTCACATCAAACTTAACTTACACCTTTTTTCCCACATGTAACTATGGAAGATGTTGTATCTGGTCTGGTTTGTTTTTTTTTCCACCAAGAACTATGGTAGGGGTTGTAAGCTCTAGACAGTTTTTGAAAACTATTGTAAATCCCTATATAGGATGTGTATCAAGTTTATTTTTAATATAAACTGTTTAGTGGCAGGCGATCACCAAGTGGGGAGGATTAAGTCTTGGCTTGAGACTGAACCTTTGTTTAACTCTATTGTGTACTATATTTAGTAATACTCTATTTTGTCTATTTCCCCTGCTAATAATTTCAAAAATAGAAAACTATTTTACATTAACTCTGATAGTTAGTTCTGGTTAGTGTGTGTATGTGTTTAATTCAGTAAACATGTTTCAAAAGTTGAAGAAGTGTTTTACACTGATTCAACTAATGAATAATCACCCTTTGAGAAACCTGTTGACCAATTGAACATTTATATCTCTATTTCCTTAATTAACTGGTCTGTTTCAAAATTAGGGGATTTTCATCATAAAGTTTTTAACAGAAATTTTAAGTAGGAACTCAATTCACCCCCCCCCCCTGAGTTTCCACTCCAACCAATAGATGTTAAAAGAAATTTTTTAAAATATTTTAATTTCTGAATAATTTTTTTAAAAATGATTCATTTTAAGGTTTTACTTAAGGGAAACCTTAACTTAAATCCTTATTTTAAATGTTTTAAAGATTTATTTTCAAAATCCTTCTCTTCCATGTCTATATTCTTAAAATTATTTTATGAATGCATTTATATGGAAATAATAGAATTATAATGTAAATTTTATGTCTCTTTTTAATTTCTTTCAAAGGTTTTCAGAAAGAAATTTTTTTATTAAATGTTTTGACTTTCTTTACAAAAGAAAACAAGGAATGTTCTATTTTAATATAAACATTGTCAATGGATTTTCCCACTACCATAACCATTATTTACTGTTTTATTGCTTTAAAATATTTCATGTTTTCTTCAAAGGAAAATCCTATTTCCCTTTTTTTGGGTATTTTGTTTTTTAAAATAGTTTTCCAAAAGGACAGGGTATTTTGATATCCGAAAGTGTTTTACACATGGGTTTAAAAGAATTTTTTAAGGGTTTTATGATGAAATTGTGAAAGAGTGATGTGTTTTATTTATGATTTGGAACTTTATCATTATATATGATGAACAAGTGAGACAAAAATAGATTAAATTATGGGTGATCCTGATACATATTATACAATGGGTGATCCTGATACAACTTATACAACAGGTGAGCCCGATACAACTTATATAATGGGTGAGCCTCATTATAGATCTCCAATGATTTGGTTAATGTTCCTTGTATTCAAAGTAAATAAATATAGAATTAATCGGTGTGGTTTCTACTATGTATTTAACTAGGCACTAGTCATTTCTAACATGGGCTATGAATATGATGCTCTAAGTCACCTAAAATTGGTTTCCATTTTCTTTCTATCATTTTTAAAGTTTTTATTTGATAAAAAAGTGTGTGTTTTCATATAGAAATTATTTATTACATTTTCTCAAAGAATAATGTGATTAAGGTAATAATTTTATGGGTTTTCATGTTTTTCATTGAACTAACATATTTTTTCTTTTTTATGTACCATACCAATATTTATGTGCTCATCCCATGTTTTAAAATATTTTTCATAGTGTTCAAGGATGGGTAAGAACAAAAAAAAGTCAAGTAAAAAATCATGAAGAATTTTCATGAAAAGAAAACGTGTTTCATTTTAACAGTTGTATATTTTGTAAGAAATGGATACTAAGTAGAAGTTTCCACTTTGTAAAATATGGGTTTTTATATAATATTTATGGCCTAATTCTCTAAAACACTAAATTTTACAGATCCTTGAAATGTAATAAAGTGGAATATTGACTAAAAACTCAATAATATGAAATTTTTTAAGGTTGAGTCCTTAAAAATACCTTTGGAATCATATTTTCTATACTACACATGTGTTGACTTGGTGATTAGGGTGTTGTGTTTATAAATTATAAACCCTAACCAATACCCTTAAGAGATGATGATGCTCAAGGGTGAGTCATGCACCATGTCTAGTAGAGTATATGCCATGTCTTGTGCATCCATCAATTTTTTCATGTATTTTTTTCATATTTGTTAGAATTGGAAAATAAAAAGTGTTCTATTCTAATATTTTTTACATAAAAATCATGATGGGATGATCCTATTTTAAATTGAAGACTGTTTTCAAGGTGTTTTGGAAATTTTGGACATACTAACTTTATAAATATCATAAAAAGGTTTGGGAGAGGTGTTTGGAGAAAACATGGACTTGGTAATCCCCTGTGTGTTAGAGAATAGTCCTCTATATGTAGGATTTTGGTACTCCACTGATGGAATGATCCTGATAGGGAACAGTCCCATATATGACTGATGAAATTCAATTAATCCACTATATATCAAGGCATGGTCTTCTATTCATAGTGTCAGTACTCCCCCACATATTGAGGAATGATCCTCCATAAGGATAAGGTACTCCCTTGATTGATATAAATATAGCTTCACATGGTATGGTCCCCCACTAAAATTGTAGAGGTAGAAGGAATTTTTTTAAAGATAAGTAGTTTAGGTGTTTAGGGTCCTAAAACAAATCTAGAATTTGGGGTTTCCTTATAGATATGACTTATTTCTGGGTTTTTTACTTTGGGTTCATTTTAACAACGGTTTTCTAACCTTTAAATCATATTTTATCTACTTCTTTACTTTACTCTACCTTTAGTTTTGAGTTTACTTATCTTTATATCCTCCTTTTTTATTGAGCTATCCTAATGGGTATTGTTATACTCACCCATGTGTGAGCTTCATGCCCACATGTAATGTGTCTATGCTGACAACATATAGTTCATAAGTGACTTTGATGGATGTAGAGTTGGTGGAGGCAAATCTTAGTGTCAATCAATGATGATGGTTACTTCTAGTTTTAATTTTGAGAGTTTTTATGACATGGAGTTATCCTTCCCAATTATTTTAGTTCTATCTTTGTTTAGGGAAGTTAGGATATTTTTTTCCTCTATTCTTCTAGTTTTTCAATTTTCATACTATTGTAATTATTATCATGTGTCACATTTAATATATATTAAAACTAATTATTATGTCTAATTTGGTATTATTATATTCTATTTTTTAGATATGTGGTTGTGTGTGGGTTTATTAAGACAAGGTATCCCATGTTTATGATATTCCTTATTGCTTCTAGTAACTAGACTCTATCTTATTAAAGGTGGTTATGGGGTAGAAAACTTGAATTAATGTCAACCAAGTAGGGGTCTTGGTGGGTTGAGTCATGTTATAGTGATATCAAAATTCTTCTATCTTAAGGACTTAGTTTGGAGTTAGGATTCTTGTGAAGATTGGTTTGGGAAAATAGGGCAGAGTTATTAATGGACTTTGAGTTTATATAACCAACTAGGAAACTCACTGTAGGTATGGGAAAGTAAAAAATCATTTCTCTAGGACTCTGATAGTCTATCAGATGACTCAAAACTCTAGGGAATGATTTATAATCCATAAATGAGATGGTATAAAAATTATATAACATGTAAATTATATTTTTTTATTTTTTTCCTTCTTATATTAGCTTAACCATATATTATTTAATAACCATGGATCTATCCTATTAAATTTTTTATGCCACCCTTTAGAAACAAAACTCATATTCAGAGGTTAGGTCATGATGATCCCATGTTTGTGATTTAGCCTCCAGTTATTGATCGACTAAATGATGTGACATTAGTTCAAGGACTTGAGTAAGAGGTATCTCTATCCCATAAGAAGAGGGATGATCCAACACCCATTATTTAGATATTAAACCCTCCACTCATGAATAATATAGATGCACCTAATAAATAATATGATACTACCCATAGGCGTAATGCACTTCACTAGTTTCAGTGCTATATGCATTATAATTTTTGAGGTGATATAGACCCTTAGGTGGTAGGGGATTTTCATGAGTTAGTGGCTCGTATATTCTATCTAGTTTAGAGACCCATTAACTAGATTTTGATTCTCATATAGAGTCTTATTTAGGTTATATATAACCATTATTGGAAATTTACTACTCATAATCATGATGTTTCCACTTTACCTTGGTCAGAGTTTGATCACTTGTTTAGAGAGGAGTACTATTTGCTGATGTTGAGGATGGTATGATTTCAAAAGCTAATATATCCTTATTAGATAAACATGATCGTTATTGAGTATAATTTGAGGTTCGTATACCTAATTAGTTAATCCTTTAATATGATTCATGGTTAATTTATATAGGCTCATAAGTTTTAGTGGGGTCTCCAAAGGGGTATTTTAATTGGGATTGTACCTATTTATATCCCCACCTATCTAGAGTTATAGAGAGACCTTGTGATATAAAGTTTTATTGGGGGTAATGTACATGTACAAGGATGGGTTTTTATCCCACCAAGGAAGATTCATTATTAGTGTTTATTCAACATTAGTCATCAAGATCTTAATGTCAGAGGCATTATCATTTGTGATACCAATCTAGGGGATTAGTAGTAAAAGGATATCTCAAGTGATCTAACCAGTGGGGAGATAGGATTTTATATGTATATAGAGGTTGGAGATATGTATATTAAGGTTTTATGACTAGGATAGAATCTAAGGGAATCATGGTGTGTACCATGGATAGACCATTATGCCATAGGCAATAACAGGATCAGTGGCCTCCTTGAGGTAGACAAGGAAACCTTCCCAGAGAAAAAATAAAAAGAGTGGGGCTTAGTGTAACAAGAGAAGATAGAGATAGAAGATTCTTTAGTCCACCACCACCACTACCAATTTCATGTGGTTCATTCCAATATCAGTGTGTTTGTTTTTAGGTATATATATAGATATACGTGATGGAAGTCTATGACCAAGAAGTGTTAGAGATGGTCTGAGGTATGATTTGTGTATTATCTACCTTGGAACTCATACTTATTAAACCTAGTATGATCTGTTATTTTCTAAGTACATATTTGGTATAAGATTTTATAATACTATTTTATCCCCTATCCCTACATCTTTTTCTAGATAAACATTTCATAGGTGATCATTCTCACACCTATGTTTTCTTTCAGTATGGGATTTTTCTAGGTAGGGAAATGTTTTCTTAATATCTCACTATGGTAGAAATGATACCATGTGAAGCCATACGTGGTATTTATTGGTTATATATAGTATATTATTTGGTAGGTTTCTATCATATTAGGGTGTCTAGTAGTTAATAAGATATTTCAAGGTTCACCTTCAATGGTGAGGTGTAGCTAGAGGGACTTTTAGAGAATGGTTTCATTATTCCTAGTTATCCCCTAGGTAGATCTAGTTTTGTTCTCCAAGAAGGTATCCATAATATTAAGGATTTATATTAATTTTCACCGCTTAAACCAAGTGATATATATAAAAAGTTACCCACTTTTGAGGATCTGTGGCCTTTTTGACTAACTGGAGGGAGTAAAGAAGTTATCATAGATCGACCTCGGGCCTGAATATTATCATCTTTGATTTTCTAATTAGGACATCCTAAATATGATATTTGGGTGTCTCTATATCCACTATGAGTTTTTTGATATTTTTCAAAATAAAAAACACCCCATATATGTTCATAAGACTAATAAAATAGATGCTAAAACCACTCCTATACTGGTTTTTAGTGTTTTTTATTGATAATATCCTCATCTATTATTCAAAAGAAGGAAAATATGGTGAGTATCTGAGGATTTTTTAATACTTTCTCTGTAAAAATAAATTACATGGTAAACTCTTAATGTTTTTTTATTTATGAATACCATTTTTTAGGGTATGTCATATCAAATGGTGAAGTAGTAGTTATCCCCATAAATGTTGGGGTGTGATGGCTTGGGAGCCACCCAAGATTGTGTTTGAGGTGCATAGTTTCCTTAGGTTAGATAGATATTAATAAAAAATCATATAATTATTCTCTGGTATTATATTTATCATGATCTACCTTACCTAAAAAGGATACCCATTCATATGTTCTATAGAGATTTTAGGAATATTTCAAGGAGATAAAGTAGAGGTTGACTTGAGATCCTATTTTGTATTTATAAAAGGAAGGATTTATGAACAAGGTATTTTATGGTATTTCTAGTGTTTGTATTTCTTTTTTTTAGTTTAGAGGTAGGTGGTGATTACTTATGGGTCTAGGAATTTGAGACACCATGAACAGAACTATGTGACCCATGATTTAATGTTTTCAATGGTTGTGTTTTCCTTGAAAACCTAGAGACATTGTCTTCTCGATGAGAAATTAATAATTTACATATATCACTATAGTCTCAAGAATATTTTGTCTTAGTGTTATCTCAACTTGAGTTAGAGTTAATTACTAGAGTTCCTATAGAATTATGAATTTTAGATAGTTTATACCCTATGTAAAAGGAAACATAGTGGCTAATTCCCTTAGTAATAGATCATTTGCTCAGTTTTTTCTGAAGGTGGCTGAGAATATAGCCTTGATATAGTTCATATTAGTAGAATAGGTATATGTTTACTAACTTTGATTGATATTGGTGGCCCAATAGTTATTAATTATGTGAGAGGACTGGTGTAGGAATATCAATTGTAAGGTTCTGTGTGATCATATATTCTTAGGGCATGCACATGATGGATTCTTTAAAGGTAGGGATCACGTCATTCACTTAAAGGGGTGGATAACAGTTACTATTAGGATTCATGAGGATGTTTTTAGGGAGTTTCAAACCCCCTTTGGTAGTGTATCCTTGTGTGTTAAAGATATACCAGGAACTTAAGTATCATTTTTGATGTCTAGAAATGAAGAAGTGTGTTTCTGATTTTGTGTCATGGTGTCTCACATGTTAGTAGGTGAAGATTGAGCACCAGGTTTAAATGAGTTTGTTCCAACCCATTATGGTTATATAGTGAAATTGAGATAATATATCGATGGATTTTTTTATTATACTTCCACATTCAGTAAATGTTTGTGATTTAATCTAGGTGATTGTCGACCGACTGACCAAGTCATCTCACTTCCTTTCCATAGAGGAATAGATTTCAGTGGAGATATTTTGATGTGTGTACATGGATTAGATTATATAGTTTCATGGATTGACTTTAATGATAATTTCCAACTAAGTGGCTCAATTCACTTACCAATTATAGAGGAAATTTATAAATGATTTTGTGACACATTTTTGTTTAAGTACATGCTATCATCACTAGAAAAATGGTTTCATATCGATGACTATTCAGGTACTTAAGGATATTTTATAGGCTTGTGTGCTCAATTTCAATAGAATTTGGGATGATCACCTGTAATTAGTGGATTTTCTATGAAAATATTATCTACCTCTCAACTATTGTCATAACACCTTTCATGGGATCATATGGGAGACCCTTTAGGCCACCATTTCATTGAATAGTGATTGGTGAGTCATCTTTTATGGGGCTCAAAATCATGTGGTTGATGATAGAAAATGTACAAGTGGTTCAAGAGTATATGAGAATATATAAGAGTCATTATAAGTCCTACATGTCTTGACAATGGAAACATTTGGAGTTTAAAAAGTTATAATATTTTTTCCTAAATGTAACTCTATAGTGTATCTTGAGGTGACTTGGGTGGGTAATAAAACTATTCCCAATGATTATCAGTCCATTCAAGATTTTACACAGGGTAGGTGAGGTTGTTTACTTCCTAATGTTACCCCATAAATTAGACCAGATTCATGATATTTTACACATGTCATAAACAAGGATATATGTGCATGAAACATCAAACATTATTGAATGGGGAGAGTTGGACATTAAGGATAAAAACCCATTTGTGGAGTAATTAGTGGATATTGAGGACCAACAGAATAAAACCATTTGGTAATGAGTGATTCCCTTGGTGAGTTCTATATAGTATAATGAGAATATTTTAGAGAGATCATGGAAGTGTGATAATTAGATGTGATCTTAGTATCCTCACCTCTTTATAAGATTTTTTCCTTTAGGGGTGAAAATACTTAATGGTAGGAAGGATATGTAAAACCAAATTTTTTTAATCGTTTAAAAATATATTTCCATAGGTGTTTGTATATTTGATTTATCTTTTTTTATAATGTGGTAGATTGAATGAATATTTAACATTTAATAAATAATATTTTTATCCCCATTTCACATGATTGAGGTAAATGATTAATATCTCATAAAGAAAGACTTGAATGGAAATTATTACATCGTGGTTATGTTTGGAATGGGGGGTTTTCTTATGGGATGTGTAATATTCATTGGTCTATCATGCTTAGTTTGGTCCTACTCCCAAACTAAATGAAAAGTTTTCCAAAACCCTTACCTACCATAATATAACACTACTGGAAAAATAGCATTTTCAAATGGTTTAGTACCACTGTTATAGGTCCCCAAACCATTGGTATAGACTATACCAACAATTTGGAGGGCCGTTGGCTAATTTAGTTTTGGGATAGACCTATCCCAATAGTTTTGGGAAAACCGTTGTGATATGTAATGTAAAATAAAATACCCAATAGAGGTTTGAACCCATGACCTCCACCTTATATATCAAACACCTAACCACTATGATATAATTATCTTTTGTGAATATATTTGGATATATATATATATACATAATTTATATATTTATTTATTTTATAATATGTGAAAAAATAATTAATAAAAAAATAAGGGTACCTATCCCAACGGTTCTCAAAACCATTGGGATGGGTACACTTATTTTTGGATCCATCCCAACAGTTTTAAGAAACTGTTGGGATATCCTTAACCTATCCCAATGGTTTTGAAGAACTTTTGGGATTGAAATACTTTTTGGGATCTATCCATATAGTTTCTGCAAAACCGTTGTGATAACCTTAACCTATCCCAACAATTTTGAAGAACCGTTGGGATATAACTAATTTTTGGGACCTATCGCAAAGATTTTACAAAACCATTGGGATAGACATATATTATAGGTCCAATCCCAGTGGTTATAAATAACTGTTGGAATATGACCCATATCCCAATGGTTTTTATGAAGTATTGGTATACGAGCATTGGTATTGGTAGGATTTCTAATAGTGTAATGCTCTTTAATCCACTTTTGAGAGGATTGGCTATCAATAAAAAACTAATTGGATAGGGTTTAGAAATTCATTTTTCTTTGAGGAAATGTCAGATTAATGGAACAAAGGCATATTTTTTAGGCCAACAAAGATCAACATTGAATCTTTAGAAACATCTTTCATCAAGGAATGACATCATTATTGATTATAAATCCATTTTTCATTATTCAAGATTGATTAGATTTTTCATTTTTAATTTATCATGGTGTGGATTATATAAAATAAATTTTTTATTTTTCTAGTTTTTTAAAATTAAGGAATCAATTTATTTTTCACAAAATCATCATGATTATTGACCCCTTCTGAATTTGTGATGAATGTATTGTTGAATAAATTTTGAGAGACCATAATCACACTAACCATAAAAATTTCACCCCCTATACCTCCTCATTCTCCCTTCATGTGATGATAATTACTCATCAGGATTTACAATGGAAGACCAATAATCAACAGGTGGGAGTGGAATTAGTTTTTCTGAGGTAATTAATAAAATACATCAATGATAGGGAATAATGGTGGTCAGTATGCAATGGAGGACCCTGGGGAGGTAGTTCATGTATGTATTTGATGGGAGGCTGATTAGACACTAAATTAGGCTAATATTCATTATTAATATATATAATATTCATGTGATTTATTATTCATAAACACCATTTTAGTGCATTTTACACTTTGAACATCATTTCACATTATGATTCTAATTCCTTCTTAAAATGAACTATTATGTGGTACATTTTTTAACATTATTTAAAGTACCCAATGATCTTAATTTTATTTTCATATTTAATTTTCAGGATTCTAATTATATTGGGAACAATTCATATTTGTGGAGTTTTGGAAGATCCACATTGGAAGACCACAAAAATGGGATTTCAACCAAACAATTTTGGTGAAGTCAGATTGGACACTAGCCCACTGATGAGAATGTGGGGCCCAACATACAAGACAAATGAAGACCAACTTTTGTTGGATGCTATAAGACATGTAGAGGAACAAATAATTCTTCATGAGATATTTCTAATTCAGATTCCATGGTAGTTATTAAGGCAGACCAATTTGGAGATAAAATTCTGGGCTAGATTCTGAGGCCCAGAAAAAATATTATCAATATAATCATATCTCATAATTCACAACTCCAAATGGGCCCAAATTATACAGGAGGTTAGAAGACATATGGGGATACATTTTCTTTTTCTATGGACCACTCTAATTATGCCATATATAAGGTCTTCCAAGCACGTCTGTTTAGTAATTACAAGATGGATTCCACCTCGGGTCAAGAGTGGAAAAGTCCAAGTTCCACAAGCTTTCCACCACCCTAGGCCTACCATAATCAAGTGGGATGCTTTGTACTATTTGAGGCTCGACCCAAGGCTCTCAAAATTCCTATTTAAGGTAGTGTTGATGGAGGAGTTTATCATATTTGGTGCTTTGTTCAATTGTAATGTTATGCTCCAATTTTGTTGTCTCAAGTTTGTATTGCACATGTAAGTTGTTCAATTCACTTTGGCTTCTTAATAAAAGTTCTTATTTTCATCTTATTCTATTTTTCTTCATATAACTTTGATACCTTTGGTTCAAGGTGTGAATTTATTCACACCAAAACTTGTTAAATTATCACACAACGGTGGAGTGATTGTTATTTCATTGTTTTTTTTCTTACTTCTCAAGTTCCTCCCTCATGAGTCTACTTTCCACTTCCATTGAAACCAAAAGATCAATGGAGGGATAAACCACTTATGGGTTGATACAAGGGAGTATCAAGGGGCTGTATTGGATGTTATTTATCACTACCTTAATCTCTAATCACTTATTTAAAATGATATTTTTATTTGATGATTTTAAAACTTCTTCATCCTTATTGAATTTTAAGGCCACACACTTCATGTGCTAATACGAACCTTTACCTTGGATTTCTCAAATATTTGATCCTTCAAGTGTATAGGTGATTATTATTTGGGTGTGTAGGCATTAAAACAGTGAGTGATGATTTTGTTTGATCTTCTTAAATGAACTCATCTCAAATATAAGAAATTGAAATAGTTAAAAAAGGAATGCATCCAATCCACCCCAAGTGATAACCTAGGATCAACTCATACTTTAAAATTGAATTAACTTCATTGTATTAGAGTTCACTTAAACCCATATAAAATTAACCCAAGTTTTCCACTTCATAGCCAAAAATATTCCATAGAATGTACGTGTCTATAGGTTTCTTCTTAGGTCTTTGAGGATTCGACAACCCAAACTAAACTATAAGGACTGTTCCACCTTCATCTCTAGGGTAAATTTGAGTTTGAATAAAATTTTGTCACTGTTTGAAAGGACCCAAGTAAGTCATCTAAACACCCATTATATTCTCCCCCTTTTATTATTTTCTCATCCAAATTCTCTTATCTTGTCCCTTTCTTGTTTTTTTTCTTTTGGTGCATGTCTGCCTACACCCGTGATCAATCAAACCGTCTAGTTAGGGTGGATAGTCCTGGGGTTGGGGAGTCAAGTACACCAAGGTAACTCTTTCCATTAGATCCTAATCTTTATAATACTCCAGAGTCAAAAATTGATCCTATTTCAATGTAAGTTATTCAAAGAAATCAACTCATAAACCTGGGTGGGAACCAAAATGGAAACCCAAATGAGGCTGCCCCAAACTTGGGGAATGAAGTTGATCAAACCATGAATGACTACCTCACACCTTCCTGTACATATGCCCCCTAATGAATTAGAAACAATTACCAAGGAGATTCCAACTACATCTTTAAACCCCATGTCCTAAACCACCTTCCCACATTCCATGGAATGGAGTCCGAGATGCCCTACCTTCAAGTTAAGGAATTAAATGACATTGTAGAAACCATGTGTCCCCCACATCAACTAGAATCAGATAAGATGAGGCTATTTACTTTTTCTTTAAAGGATCGAGATAAAAAATGGATAAAAAATTTGATACCATCATCCATCAACTCTTGTGACCAACTACAAAGATAATTCTACAAAAAATACTTTCCCCACCACAAAACAATTGCAATTAAAAAGAGCATCCAAAACTTTTTTGAAAAAGAGGGAGAGTCATTATATGAAACATGGGAGAGGTTAAAAGACACCCTAAACATGGTTCCTCACCATGGTTGTTCTATTCTTTAACAATTGATAATTTTTTATGAAGTTTTGGGTACGGGGAACAAACAATTCATTTACATGATGTGTAATGTAACCTTTAAAAACGAAGCCCCAAATGATACTTACGAGTATCTGGAAATCCTTGCTGAACAAAAACAAACATGGGGAACTTCACCTTATTCTAAAAATCCACAAATAACTTACTAGAATTCATACACTTAGGGAAGAGGAAATCCTTAGGGCTAAACTCGCAGCACTCCCTAGGAAGGCTGAAGAGATAGTCCTTAGGAAAGTCCATGAAATCCAAACTACAGACCCTGTTTGCACAATTTGTGACAAAAATGACCATAAGACATACAACTTCCCAACCATTCCATCTATAAAGGATGTTCTTTTAAGAGGACCCCCAGTGAAATTAAATGCTTTGAACTTTCAAAAGCCTCAATATCAAAACACCTTCAACCTAAGGTATAATAACCACCCAGGCTTCTACTAGAAAGATAACCAGCAACCTAGCCAACCACAAGGACAAAATCCTTACCCCCATCAGAACTACCAAACCCATAACCAGTTACAAACCTAATATATCCAATACCAACAGCCACCAGTCCATTTTCAACAAACCATCCCACCTCCAAAATATCCCCCAGGGATAAACCAATCTTCTCAAGCACCAACCCAAACTATTCCACAAAGCATATTAGAACAACTGTTCAAGAAAATGGAAAGGATGAACTCCGAAGTCTCTTCCCTAAAACAAGAACTCCAAACCATCAAAACTGGAAAGGAACCCATGCCTACTCAGGTGGTACCATCCTCAACATAAAGGGGAGAGTCAATTTGTACTCAAATAACTCATGAACAACTAAAGGCTATGACTATTTTAAGAAGTGTGAGATCAATTGAGAAACCTGAACAAATAAGTCAGAAAACATGTGAAGCTTCAAACTCTAATGAAAATTCAAATGAACCACAAGATCAAACTGAGGAAACTGATAACAATGTGAAAGGAAAAACTCTTCAACAAAAAACCCCACAACCTACACCATTTCATCAACACATGAGGAGGAAAACCAAGCCTAAATTGAGTGAAACATTGAGGGAAATCTTCTCACAAGTCAAGTTAAACATTCCCCTTCTCGATGAAATCCAAACCATACCTTCCTACTCAAAAGTACCTTAAGGACTTGTTCACTTTTAAAAGAAAGTTTTTACATAAAAACCAAGTCCTTTTGGCTACTAATGTGAGTTCCACCATTCAAGGGACCATTCCTCCTAAGTTGAAAGACCCAATTTTCCCTTACATCAATGTTTAACTAGGAGAGAGAAAAGTTTTGAAGGCCTTGTGTGACCTAGGTGCTAGTGTCAATCTCATCCCCTATGTTGTGTACTGCCAGTTAGGCCTAGAAGAGCTCCAACCCACATCTATCACACTTCAACTTGCTGATTGTAGCATTAGGGTTCCAAAGGGGATTTTAAAGTATGTTCTAGAAAAGGTTGAAAACTTCATCTACCCTGCTGACTTCATTGTCCTTGACAACCATCCAAACTTAGGAAATAAGGAACAAACCCCAATTATCCTTGTTCATCCCTTCCTTGCAACAATCAACTCTGTTATCCGAGTCCGAAATGGGAACATGACCATCACCTTTGGGAACATCGGTCTAGACTTGAACATCTATAATGAAAGCTCACAAATAGGGGATGGTGAGGACATTCATGAAGTAAAAATGATAGGAATCACTTATAATGAATCCATAGAACATCAAGGAATATTTGATGGATGTTTAAGTCAGTATGAGATTGATTTCCTTTTTTCACAAGAAGTAAGTTTATCTCCTTGGATTGAATCATTTTCAAATTAATCTTATGATGAATTATTAAGTCCCACAATCAGTGAAACATTTCAGGAAACCACTTTCATGGAGACCACTCCAACTTCCTTCCCTAAATCTGATCAAACCAATATAGTAGATGAAACTTATAAATGTGGGGAATAAATCATATCAAAAACTCTAGGAAATAAAATATATCTTGATCTAATGTCCCAATATTCTGTTGAAATTTTGAACCAAACTGATATTGAATTGAAGGAACTTTCTGTTACACTCAAGTATGCCTTCCTAGGGGACAATCAAACACATCCTATTGTCATTTCTTCTTCTCTTGAAGCTAATCATGAGAGGATGCTTCTAGATGTCCTTAGGAAACATACAGAAGTCATTGGTTGGACCCTGTCTGATATTCCTGGGATTATCCCACTTATCGGGACTCATAGGATTGTTTGGGAATCTAATTCAAAGCCATGTCATCAACCTCAATGGAGACTCAATCCTAATCTCATGGAAGTAGTGAGAAAAGAACTTCTGAAATTGTTAAAAGATGGTATCATATATCCCATAGATGAGAGTGAGTGGTTCATCCCAATCCAAGTGGTTCCCAAAAAGGCAGGAATCACAATGATAACCAATAAGACTGGAGAGATTCTTTCAACCTGGGTGAGTAGTGGATGGAGGGTCTGAATTGACTATAGGAAGCTAAACGCATTCACCAAGAAGGACCATTTCCCCTTACCATTCATTAACCAAGTACTTGAGAGAGTGGTAGGTCATGCCTTCTACTATTTATTAGATGGGTACTCAGGGTATAATCAAATTGATGTCTCCCTAGAGGATCAAGGTAAGACTATATTTACATGTCCATTCGGCACCTTTACTTTCAAACGCATGCCCTTCGGGTTATGCAATGCCCCTAGAACCTTCCAGCAGTGCATGATGGGAATATTCTCAGACATGGTAGGGGATTTTCTTGAGGTCTTCATGGATGAATTCTCTGTGTTTGGGGATAAATTTGAGGGATGTCTGAGGAATGTGGAGAGAGTCTTTTCAAGATGTGAAGAAAATAATCTGGTCCTAAACTGAGGAAAATGTCATTTCATGGTTAAAGAGGGACTAGTTCTAGGACATCTAGTCTCAGGTAGGGGGATTGAAGTTGATAAATACAAGGTTGACATCATTCATCACCTTCCATCACCCTAAACTATCAAGGAAGTGAGGTATTTCTTAGGACATGTTGGTTTCTATAGAAGATTCATCAAGGTCTTTAGTTCAATATCTCATCCCCTTTGTGTTATCCTGGAAAATTATGCTCTATTTGTTTGGAAAGAAAGTTGTGAGGGTTCATTATCAACCCTCAAATCCTCTCTCACCTCTCCTACCATTATGAAATCTCCAAATTGGAACCTTTATTTCAAACTTATGTGTGATTCCAGTGACTTTGTTGTAGGAGATGTGTTAAGATAACATTGTGATAAAACTCCTTATGTCATTGTTTTGCAAGAAAATCCTTAAATGATGCCCAAATCAACTACACCACTACTGAAAGGGAGGTACTTTCTATTGTTGTTTTCCGTAGAGAAGTTTAGGTCCTACCTCTTAGGATCCCCCATAACTGTGTTCACTGACCATTCTGCACTAAAATACCTCTTCCAAAAACAAGATGCTAAGGCTAGACTGATTACGTGGGTCCTTCTCTTACAAGAAGTTGACCTCAAAATCAAGGGGAAAATGGTGTTGAAAATGTTTTATTTGATCACCTATCTAGTTTGGAATTCAAAGACAACTCAAATCACCTTTCTGTGTCTGATTCATTTCCTGATGAACACTTATACTATGTGAGTGACTTCCCTTGGTATACTGACATAGACAATTTCTTAGTTACAGGAGTCATTCCAAAATTCTTAGGGACTCAATCTCAAAGTAAATTACTTTCTAATGTTAGAAACTATGTGTTTGATAATCCATACCTCTATAAGTTCTGCCCTGATCAAGTCATTATGAGGTGTGTCCCAGAATTTGAACAAGAGTCCATCCTTAAATTCTATCATAGTGAGGCATGTGGGGGTCACTTTTCCTCTAAGAAAACAACTTCTATGATTCTTCAGTGTGGTCTCTTCTGGATCACCCTCTCAAGGGACTCCTACACATTTTTTCAAGGATTTCCTAAGTGTCAAGAAGTAGGGTCAATCATGAAAAGGAATCAAATTCCACTCACTCCCATCTTAGTGATCGAAATCTTTGACTGCTGGGGAATCGATTTCATGGGTCCCTTCCCAAACTCTAGGGGATACCTCTACATCCTATTAGCTATTTATTATGTCTCAAAATGGGTTGAATCCATCCCCACAAAGTCTAATGACCATCATGTTGTGATCCTATTTCTGAAAGAGCACATATTTTCTTGATT
This sequence comes from Viscum album, assembly GCA_963277665.1. NCBI lineage: Eukaryota > Viridiplantae > Streptophyta > Magnoliopsida > Santalales > Viscaceae > Viscum > Viscum album. The sequence goes on along the minus strand of OY728161.1, from coordinate 1,700,587,521 downwards.
TGGAATTCTTAGGGCTATAATCAGTGATCGAGGAACCCATTTCTGCAACTGTCCATTCTCTTCACTCATGTCTAAGTATGGGATTTCTCATAAATTTTCCACTACATACCATCCTCAAACCAATGGTCAATTTGAGTTATAAAATAGGGAGATTAAGAATATTCCTGAAAAAACTGTTAATCCTTCTATGAAAGATTGGTCTAAGAAACTCTTGGATGCTCTTTGGGCCTATCGAACTGCATATAAAACCATTTTAAGAATGTCCCCATATAGGTTGGTTTATGGAAAATCATTCCATTTTACATTGGAGATTTAACATAAGGACTTTTGGGAAATTAAGAAAATGAATTATGACCTCTCATTGGCCGAAACAAAAAGGAAGTTAGATCTCAATGAATTTGAGGAACATAGTATGGAGGCTTATGAAAATTCAAGGATCAATAAAGCTAAAGTACAAGCCTACCAATCTCGAAATCATAAAACCAAACACATTTTACTGGGTAAACCTATTCTTTTGTATAGTTATAAACTTCATTTACACCCGGGAAAGTTGAGCTCTAGATAGTCAGGTCCATATATAGTGCATAAGGAGTACCCCCATGGGGTTGTAGAAATTCAAGATCCCACTAATGGTCAAATCTTTAAAGTTAATGGTCATAGAGTCAAACCATTCATAGAACCATTCCAAAAACATGAATTTGATGACTAATTGTGTGAAACTACCTTAGATGATGAAAATAATTAATCAATTAGGGGTCCAAGTAGAGCTAATGACATTAAACAAAGCGATGCATGGGAGGAAACCCATGGTTTTCAAGTTTCCAATAATTTTTTTTAATCAAATTTATATTTTAAATATGATTAATGAATCATTTTGATATTTAAAAATAAAAAAAAAATAGACTATTGACCAGTTCTTCTATTATGAGTATGGATGGGTACGAAAGGGGAGCGTCATATTCATCTGTGTCACGTGGTGTGATCCTTGAGTAATACCTTACCCAGAAATTTAAAAAGAAGAGAATGTATCATCAGTTTATTTTATTTTATTTTTATGTGTTTGTAGGTTAAAATAAAAATACAAAAAAATAAATAAAAATATATTAATAAAAAAAGGCCACATCGTAGGTCATGGGATAAACCCCGTCACAACAGGTGAAGCCACAGGGACTCGAACCCGAGACCGAAGGGAGACAGGGGTGCACACTTACCACTGACCTACATCTTTTTGTGCTTCCTTATTCTATAATTTTATTATATATATTTATATTTTACTTTATTTATTATAATATATATATATATATATATTTGTTTGTTTTTTTTTTGTTTTTTTTTCTCCACTAGGGAATTCTCAGAGTGACATCGAGATCAAGGGATTAAAAGGGAGCAGCAATAATTTCAACTTCAACCACCAGGTGACTTCATTCCATGATCCTCATTTTCAATTTCCTTTTTTAACTCTCATTCTCTACCTCTGCCCCCTTCTAAATTTTCTTTTCTTTAAACACTGGGGATAGTGCTATTTTAAGTTGGGGGGAGATAAAATAAAAAATGATTTAGTGTAAAAAAAATGAATGATTGGAAGAAAAAAGTGTGCCTTAATGGAAGGAAAAATTTATTTAACCTTGAACATGGTAATACACATTGCACACTTTGAAACTTAATATCAAATAATTTAGCATGCCCTGTTTCTGATTTTAATCCTTGTATAATTTCATGAGCATAGATTTTGGAAAGTGTGGTTGTCCAATGTGATATTTCATCGTTTATAATTTCATCCAAATAAAAAAAAAGATCACAATGCACGTTCTTCAGCTAGTGGGGTATTATTTTGAATTCATGGGGTATCCCAAATAAATATGATAGGTTTGGAGATCATTTTAGTTTTAATATGAGTATTAAATATGTAAAGACCCGCAAATTTCAAGGAAATTTTTTTCTTAATTTTCTTTGGAATTTTACAAGAGCGCAGCTTCAGACGGCACCTGATTCCGAGGCCCGGTGTGCCCGGAATCAATTTCCGAAGTTTGGCTCGGGTACGTTCAGTGAACGGACGAGCGGGTTTTTCTATCTTTTGGACCGGTGCCCGGAATCAAATTCTGAGGGCACCGATGAAATCGCAGCGCCGGTATTTGCTTAGAAACGCCTCTTCCGGAGTTGCGTTTGCTCAGACGTGGTTTTTAATTTTTGCGGCTTTAAGTCAGAATAAAATAAAGTTTGTGCGACAACTTTATTTTATTTCACTTAAGCTGCTTGGAAGCCACTTGAAGTCACTTAAAGGCGGCTTGAACTGAGTTGAACTGGATAGGATGCTATCCAGAAATATCCTACCCCCTTGGTAGGATATTTGTGAGGTGGGGCCCGCACGAGCCCCGTCGTTTCTTTCGCTAAGTAACGCACCCGCGAAAACCCGTCAAAGTAACTGAAAAGTCAACCGACGCGTTTTCTTTAATTCTTAACAGACCATTTAATTGGGCGGTTTATTTCGTGAATTAAATGGGATGTTTCTTTCGTGAATTAAATGGGTCGTTTCTTTCGAATTGATGGATCGTTTCTTAACCGGTTTCGTGTGTTGGCATGTTTATAAAATAAGACCAACCTAAAAATCCTTTGAAAGGATTTGAGAGGATCTTGTTTCTTCATCTCCCCGCGAAGAACGCGAAGAACGCGAAGAACGCGAAGAACGCCGGCGACCGGAATTCGACGACGCACGCCGAGATCTGCGACGTCGACGAGCTTTACCCACGACGTTCTTCGGCGACGCCTCTTCTTCCGCAGCCGATTCTCGTTCGGCAACTAAGGTAAGAATCAGATCGTTTAAATTCTCCCTTTTTAAATTTCAATAACAACGGATTTAAATTAATTAAATCCGTTTGTTCTTGATCCGGAGATTGGCGACGCGACGCCGGATACCGCGATGACGCGACGATCCCCCCTTCTTCCGCGACGAGCAATCCCGCGACGATCCCTCGTTCGGCAACGACAGCTGCGAGGTAAGGGATGTTGGATTATTTTATCTTATTTCCCCCGTGTTTATTCTTTTAAAGTGAAGAACATGATCTCCGACAATTTTAATTTATTTAAAATTGTTGTTGATTATTCCTCCCGTGGATTATGACTAACGCGGAGGGTGCGGGTCTAACGAACAAGACCCGGCAACCCTCCGCCGATCTCTTTTGTTGTGCGGATATGGCGGACGACGACGAACCGCGCGGCAGGGGCGATCTGTTGATCCCGCAGTGAAGGTCGGCCCCCGGGAGGAGCAACGGCGCAGACGGGAAAGGAATCGGGCCACCGGAGCATCTCCGGCGGCCCGGCGCGCCGCCGTGGAGGAAGTCCGCCGCGGCTTCAGCCGCGGCGGCGGCGGCGGCCGGTTCCACGGCCGCGCGGAACCGGGAACGGACGCGGCGGCCCGGCCGCGTCCGCGTGACAGGCGGCCCCCCCGCGGGGCCGCGTTTCGCTTGAGCCGCGGGTCAAGCCCGCGGCGCCCTCCTTCGGCCGCTCGGCCGAAGCCGAGCCGGCCGGTCCGGTCGGCCGGGCCGCGCCCAGGCCGGACCGGACCCGGCCTAGCCGGGTCGGGCCGGGTCGGGCCGACCCGGTTCGGGCCGACCCGGTTCGGCCGACCCAAGGGGGGGTTCGGGCCGGGTCGCCCTGGGCCCAGAACCCCCGTTTCGGGCCCTCTTCGGTCTTTCGCTCATATCTTGGGCCTGGGACCTCCGATTGACGAACCGTCAGCGGATACGCGATCCTTGGATCGAGACGGTCGTTTCGGTATATTATACTCAAGGTTTCGGAAGACTTTGGGTTCGTCCGGGTTGGTTCGTACACGAAACCAACCGGGCCCTCGGAGCGGAAACGCTCATAACATGAGCTACGGACGTCCGATCGACGTACCGTCAGCTGTGGTAGATTCCTCTAAGTGAGACGGAACTTTTGGCATGCTCCGCCCGAGGATCGGATACAGGCGGAGTACGGTCGGGTTGGTTTTGCCCTAAAAACCAACCGGGCCCCTGGGACGAAAATGCCAATAACTCTCAGACCGGGCGTCCGATTGACGCGCCGTCTGTCGCGTTGAGATCCTGTTGTCGATACGGAACTTTTGGATACATCAACTTTGGACTACGTGTCAGTTGATGTATCAGCCTCTCGGCTCGTGGAGCGGACCCTCCTAAACGAGCTCGCTTTGTGCGGGAACCCTAGCGTTGGCTGTGACTTCGACGGCAGAGCAGAGATCCTCCGTGGACTGCGACGACGGCAGAGCAGAGATCCTCCGTGGACTGCGACGACGGCAGAGCAGAGATCCTCCGTGGACTGCGACGACGACTGTGCAGAGATCCTCAGTGGACTGCGTCGACTACTGCACTCAGCGATCCTACGTGGATCAGTGCTACAGGTTCTGTGTGAGCCCGATCCTATGTGGGTCCTTACTGCCGGTTCTGTGTGAGCCACTGCCTACAGGTTCTGTGTGAGCCCGATCCTGTGTGGGTCTTTTGCGGGGGTTAGTACCTATCGATCCTTCGTGGGTCCGACGACTTAGATGGATCAGTGATCATCTTTGACGTCATCTGAAAAAGTATACCTGGTTGAGCTGAATCTTATGTTACTCTCCTTCGTGGATTGTGTTGAACTATCCTATGTGGATTTACTGTTTACTCTCCTTTGTGGATTTGAGTCTTGCTTTCCTATGTGGATTGAGTTGTTCTTGAGCTCGTGAGCAGAGCTAGAAGTGGGGACTTAGGTATATGTATGGGCATATACCTAAGTCGAGTCAGATGTTACTTCGTGATTGCATCTTTCTTTTGTGTTATATCCTTTGTGGATTTCGGGAGACCTTCGGGGGTCTCGGGGTCCTTACTGAGTAGCTTGTACTCACCCCTGCACGGGCTATGCCCGCACCTTGTTGTGATGGTTGCAGACGACGGACAGCGCTGATCACGGTTGGGGCGTGGAGCAGGACGGTACCTGGAGGTGGACCACTGGGCGGAACGTGCTCGGAGCGGACGTGGGACCCGAGGAGCCTGGAGGCTATCTGTACCCACCCTTCAGGTGGGATTGCCAGTGGACGACACGAGGCCGCCGTCTTTTCTTCAGTTGCTGTACTTTACTTTTCAGTTGTACTTTACAGTTGGGCTTGTATTTCCGGCCCCCTTTACTTTTCTGCACTTTACTTTCCGCTTGCTGACTCTGTGTGGTTGTTACTTATAAAGGCAATGCCTTCCCTGTTTACTGGGATTTTACGCCTTGGTGCTAGTCGCCAGCCCCTGGCCTATGGAAGGCGGGCTTGGGGTAGTCACGGCACGGGCCCCGAGGACGGGTCGTGACAAATTGGTATCAGAGGTGGTCGGTTCTACCGCAGACTCTGATCGTCCTTTCTTTCTATGTGAAGCAATAGTGTTTAGTGTATTGAGTGTGGTTATCAGTTCAGGGAGCCCAGTGTTGGTGCGGCGGCCGACGTATCCGTACACCAGGACCCTGACTCCTGATTTCCGACTTAATACATGAAAACATTGATTGTGTGTGTGTTTCAAGTTTTCTTTTTGATTACTTGTGTCAGCTCACCGGGTATACTGATCTGCTTTATGAAAGTCTCAAGTTTTCCTTGTGATTACTTGTGCCAGCTCACCAGGTATACTGTTCTGACTGTGGTGCTCTTGTTCTCCTTTTCAGGATGGCCCCGCGACGACTACCAGCTAGGGTTCCGAGTGTAGGGCGCGACGGCAGCCCCCCGAGCGACGAGGCCTCGGTGCAGGGCCCTTTGCCAGCAGTGGCACCGGCAGTAGCTTTACCCGCCGAGCCACCGATGCTACCAGTACCAGACGCTGACGATGCACGTCGCCTCAGGGCACTGCATGAGTTTCAGAGCCAGCGACCGCCCAGGTTTCGCGGTGAGGCGGACCCCCAGGCCGCCGAGGACTGGCTAGAGGCGGTGGTACAGATCTTTAGGCTAGTGAGGACACCAGCGGATCTCATGGTGATTCTCGCAGCGAGCCTCCTGCAGGCGGCGGCAGGACGATGGTGGAGCCTGATGCTCCAGGTTCACGATGAGGCATCCCTGCTCTGGGCGGACTTCGAGAGCCTCTTCCGCTCTGAGTTCGTCCCGGCCACCCTCCGAGCGGTGCGCATCCAGGAGCTTCTCCAGCTGCGCCAGGGCAGCATGACGGTCGCTCAGTACGCGGCGAGGTTCACGGACCTATCTCGCTACTCGACCGACATGGTACGGGACCCCTTCTTCCGGGCCCGGACCTTCGAGCAGGGCTTGCGACAGGAGATTCGGGCGTCGCTGATCTCCCTCAGCATTCCGACCCAGGCGGGAGTGCTGGAGCGAGCCCTCCTGATCGAGAGCTTCCTGGCAGAGCCTTCTTCAGCGGCGAGACCTAGCGCAGGGCGGCAGGTAGCTGAGTCTTCGGCAGCAGGTAGCCGACGGATGACTCACGGGTCCAGGTAGACCAGACCCCCACGCAGACGGCCTCAGGACACCGGCTCAGCGGTGCGAGGCACACAGCGGAGTGCCAGCCTTCCGAGAGGCAGGCTGTGCTACTCCTGCGGCGGGCAGGGTCACATGGCTCATGACTGCCCGACTCGCCGACCAGAGGAGCAGCAGACGGTGGAGGGGCCACCCAGGCAGAGGCAGAGGGTCGACCGTGGCGGTCCGTAGGGAGGAGGCGGACGAGGCAGAGGAGCTGGCCGAGCAGCGGGTGGTGGGGGACGCTTCCAGGCTCTACCCCCACCACCACCAGGAGGGCCACCTCGACCACAGGGAGATGGCGGGCAGGGGCAGGCCCAGCTCCAGGCAGTGGAGGCCTACGACCCCGACATGCCAGAGATGATTCGAGGTACGATCTGTGTCTATTCCACCCTTGCTGCAGTACTTATAGACACAGGAGCGAGTCACTCTTTCATAGCCTCTGCCCTTGTTCGGAGCTCGGAGATTCCGACTGAGCCGTTGGCTCGATCCTTACGGCTAGAGACTCCTACGGGAGCAGACTCGACGATTACGCACTGGTGCCAGCAGTGTGAGCTTACTCTAGGAGGCGAGAGCTTCGGCTGGGATCTCCTTGTAGCGGCGTCGAGGCCTTACGACGTCATCTTGGGCATGGATTGGCTATCCACGGTTCATGCCCAGATCGACTGTTTTAGGCGCAAGGTGCGATGTGTTCGCACCGACGGGAGCAGGTTTACCTTCACCGGCGAGAAGGGAACCTTTGCAGCACAGGATGGACTTCCGCAGAGGAGAGTGCAGCCCATCTCTCATCAGTTGGCTAGCCTCATCCTAGGAGCAGTGGACGTGCGGAGTCCGGCTTTTCCTGCAGTGGTGGACCAGTACGTGGACGTCTTTCCCGACGACGTTCCAGGGCTACCTCCTCGTAGAGAGGTAGACTTTTACATCGACTTGTACCCCGGGACAGCCCCGATATCTACTCCAGCATATCGGATGGCCCCCGCCGAGCTTCGGGAGCTGCGGGTACAGTTGGAGGACTTGCAGAGCAAGGGGTTTATCCGACCCAGTGTTTCACCCTGGGCTTCCCCGATTTTGTTCGCCAAGAAGGCGGACGGGAGCTTGCGACTGTGTGTCGACTATCGTCGCCTGAACCAGGTGACAGTGAGGAACAAGTATCCGCTGCCACGGATTGATGACCTCTTCGATCAGCTCAAGGGAGCGCGGTGGTTCTCAAAGATAGACCTCCGGTCAGGCTATCATCAGCTCAGAGTTCGAGATGAGGACGTGCAGAAGACGGCCTTCAGGTGTCGGTATGGCCATTATGAGTTCTTGGTTATGTCGTTCGGCGTAACCAATGCTCCAACAGTGTTCATGAGCCTCATGAACAGGATCTTCCAGCCATACCTCGACCGATTTGTCGTTGTCTTCATTGACGACATTTTGGTATACTCGACGACTGAGGAGGAGCATGCCTACCACCTGCGAGTTGTGCTAGACACGCTCCGAGAGCACCAGCTTTATGGCAAGCTCTCAAAATGCCAGTTCTGGTTACGTGAGGTCCATTTCTTGGGGCACGTCATTTCTGAGGCGGGAGTTGCAGTGGATCCCGCGAAGATCGAGGCAGTGCTAGCTTGGGAGCCACCCAGGAGCGTGACGGAGGTGCGGAGCTTCTTGGGCCTAGCCGGATACTATCGGAGATTCGTGCCAGACTTCTCCAGAGTTGCGGCACCACTCTCATCTTTGACGAAGAAGGGGAAACCCTTCGTGTGGTCAGACAGATGTCAGCAGAGCTTCCAGGAGCTGAGACAGAGATTGACCAGCGCACCTATCTTGAGGTTGCCTGAGGAGGGAGTTGGGTACGTAGTTTACTGCGATGCATCAGGGACTGGACTCGGGTGCGTCCTGATGCAGGAGCGGGCCGTGATCGCCTACGGATCACGTCAGTTGAGGCCGCATGAGCAGAACTACGCCACTCATGACCTGGAGTTAGCAGCAGTGGTCTTCGCTCTGAAGACTTGGCGGCACTATCTGATGGGCGAGCGCTTCACAGTCTTTTCTGACCACCAGAGTCTCAGGTATATCTTCTCTCAGAAGGACCTGAACCTGAGACAGCGGAGATGGCTTGAGTTCCTCCAGGACTATGACTTTGAGATAGTCTATACTCCTGGGAAGGGGAGCGTGGTAGCCGATGCCCTCAGCAGGAGGACGGGCATTCAGCTACTTGAGGAGGCGACGGAGCAGCTAGCCTCCTTACAGATATCCTTTGTGGATAGAGACGGAGCAGCCTTTCTTCAGTCACTCACAGTCTCTCCTCCACTTCTACAGCGGGTCAGAGAGGCTCAGCGTGGGGACGCTGACTGTGAGACCCGGCGTGCACTGATATCTTCAGGTCAGGCGCCTGATGGCTTCTCCCTTGGAGCAGAGCACGACATCCTTTTCAGAGGACGTACCTTCGTACCAGTCGCTTTACGAGAGGAGGTGCTGATAGAGTTTCACACTTCTCCCTTGGCGGTACATCCTGGAGTGGCGAAGATGTACCAGGATCTCAGGCGACAGCACTGGTGGCCGGGCATGAAGAAAGCTGTGGCAGAGTTCGTTTCTCGATGCCTCACCTGCCAGCAGGTGAAGACAGAGCATCAGGTACCAGCAGGCTTGGTACAACCCTTGGAGGTCCCAGAGTGGAAGTGGGATGGCATATCTATGGACTTCGTGACTGGACTTCCACGCACTTCCAGAGGTCACGACTCCATTTGGGTGATTGTCGACCGACTCACCAAGTCGGCACACTTCTTACACATCAGAGAGCAGGGCTCAGTGGAGAGCTTAGGACGTCTTTACGTCCAGGAGATCGTACAGCTTCACGGTGTGCCATCGTCTATCGTCTCCGATCGAGTTGCTCGTTTCACTTCCCGGCTTTGGAAGGGGTCGCAGGAGGCGTTCGGGACGCGGCTCCATCTGAGCACAGCCTTCCACCCTCATACGGATGGTCAGACGGAGAGGACCATACAGACACTCGAGGACATGCTCCGTGCATGTGTTCTCGACTTTGGTCGCAGCTGGGAGGACCACCTACCCTTGGTGGAGTTCGCGTACAACAACAGCTACCACTCCACCATCGGGATGGAACCATACGAGGCGTTGTACGGCAGACCCTGCAGATCACCGTTGTGCTGGACAGACCCTGGGGAGTCAGCACTCGTGGGACCAGAGATGGTCCGAGCCACGACAGAGAAGGTCCAGATCATCCAGGAAAGGATGAGGATAGCTCAGAGCCGGCAGAAGTCATATGCTGACAGGAGGCGGAGGCCACTAGAGTTCGAGGATGGCGACCACGTCTTTTTGCGTGTCTCACCTCGACGTGGTTTACGGAGATTTGGCCGAGGCGGCAAGTTGTCTCCACGCTTCATCGGGCCTTTCCAGGTCCTCAGCAGGATAGGAGAGGTGGCTTATCGCCTGGCTCTACCACCTCAGTTGCACTGGGTGCACGACGTCTTCCACGTGTCTCAGCTGAGGAGATACGTGCACGACCCGACGCACATCATCGATTTTGGGGAGCTGGACGTGGACGATGGGGCGACTTTTGCGGAGGTCCCAGTGGAGATCGAGGATCGACAGGAGAGGGTCCTACGTGGGCGGTCAATTCCTCTTGTGCGCGTCAGATGGCATCACGGGAACCTCCAGGAGAGCACTTGGGAGCGGGAGGCTCAGATGCGTGCTCAGTACCCCCATTTGTTCCCCTAGTTTTTGATGTATCTTTACGGGGACGTAAAGCCCTGAGGTGGGAGTAATGTAAAGACCCGCAAATTTCAAGGAAATTTTTTTCTTAATTTTCTTTGGAATTTTACAAGAGCTCAGCTTCAGACGGCACCTGATTCCGAGGCCCGGTGTGCCCGGAATCAATTTCCAAAGTTTGGCTCGGGTACGTTCAGTGAACGGACGAGCGGGTTTTTCTATCTTTTGGACCGGTGCCCGGAATCGAATTCTGAGGGCACCGATGAAATCGCAGTGCCGGTATTTGCTTAGAAACGCCTCTTCCAGAGTTGCGTTTGCTCAGACGTGGTTTTTAATTTTTGCGGCTTTAAGTCAGAATAAAATAAAGTTTGTGCGACAACTTTATTTTATTTCACTTAAGCTGCTTGGAAGCCACTTGAAGTCACTTAAAGGCGGCTTGAACTGAGTTGAACTGGATAGGATGCTATCCAGAAATATCCTACCCCCTTGGTAGGATATTTGTGAGGTGGGGCCCGCACGAGCCCCGCCGTTTCTTTCGCTAAGTAACGCACCCGCGAAAACCCGTCAAAGTAACTGAAAAGTCAACCGACGCGTTTTCTTTAATTCTTAACAGACCATTTAATTGGGCGGTTTATTTCGTGAATTAAATGGGCTGTTTCTTTCGTGAATTAAATGGGTCGTTTCTTTCGAATTGATGGATCGTTTCTTAACCGGTTTCGTGTGTTGGCATGTTTATAAAATAAGACCAACCTAAAAATCCTTTGAAAGGATTTGAGAGGATCTTGTTTCTTCATCTCCCCGCGAAGAACGCGAAGAACGCGAAAAACGCCGGCGACCGGAATTCGACGACGCACGCCGAGATCTGCGACGTCGACGAGCTTTACCCACGACGTTCTTCGGCGACGCCTCTTCTTCCGCAGCCGATTCTCGTTCGGCAACTAAGGTAAGAATCAGATCGTTTAAATTCTCCCTTTTTAAATTTCAATAACAACGGATTTAAATTAATTAAATCCGTTTGTTCTTGATCCGGAGATTGGCGACGCGACGCCGGATACCGCGACGACGCGACGATCCCCCCTTCTTCCGCGACGAGCAATCCCGCGACGATCCCTCGTTCGGCAACGACAGCTGCGAGGTAAGGGATGTTGGATTATTTTATCTTATTTCCCCCGTGTTTATTCTTTTAAAGTAAAGAACATGATCTCCGACAATTTTAATTTATTTAAAATTGTTGTTGATTATTCCTCCCGTGGATTATGACTAACGCGGAGGGTGCGGGTCTAACGAACAAGACCCGGCAACCCTCCGCCGATCTCTTTTGTTGTGCGGATATGGCGGACGACGACGAACCGCGTGGCAGGGGCGATTTGTTGATCCCACAGTGAAGGTCGGCCCCCGGGAGGAGCAACGGCGCAGACGGGAAAGGAATCGGGCCACCGGAGCATCTCCGGCGGCCCGCGGAAGGCGGCGGCGGCGCGGGTCGCCGGCGCGGCGGCGCCGGCGACCGGAGGCGGCGGCGCCCGGCGCGCCGCCGTGGAGGAAGTCCGCCACGGCTGAAGCCGCGGCGGCGGCGGCGGCCGGTTCCGCGGCCGCGCGGAACCGGGAACGGACGCGGCGGCCCGGCCGCGTCCGCGTGACAGGCGGCCCCCCCGCGGGGCCGCGTTTCGCTTGAGCCGCGGGTCAAGCCCGCGGCGCCCTCCTTCGGCCGCTCGGCCGAAGCCGAGCCGGCCGGTCCGGTCGGTCGGGCCGCGCCCAGGCCGGACCGGACCCGGCCTAGCCGGGTCGGGCCGACCCGGTTCGGCCGACCCAAGGGGGGGTTCGGGCCGGGTCACCCTGGGCCCAGAACCCCCGTTTCGGGCCCTCTTCGGTCTTTTGCCCATATCTTGGGCCTGAGACCTCCGATTGACGAACCGTCAGCGGCTACGCGATCCTTGGATCGAGACGGTCGTTTCGGTATATTATACTCAAGGTTTCAGAAGACTTTGGGTTCGGCCGGGTTGGTTCGTACACGAAACCAACCGGGCCCTCGGAGCGGAAACGCTCATAACATGAGCTACGGACGTCTGATCGACGTACCGTCAGCTGTGGTAGATTTCTCTAAGTGAGACGGAACTTTTGGCATGCTCCGCCCGAGGATCGGATACAGGCGGAGTACGGTCGGGTTGGTTTTGCCCTAAAAACCAACCGGGCCCCTGGGACGAAAATGCCAATAACTCTCAGACCGGGCGTCCGATTGACGCGCCGTCTGTCGCGTTGAGATCCTGTTGTCGATACGGAACTTTTGGATACATCAACTTCGGACTACGTGTCAGTTGATGTATCAGCCTCTCGGCTCGTGGAGCGGACCCTCCTAAACGAGCTCGCTTTGTGCGGGAACCCTAGCGTTGGCTGTGACTTCGACGACAGAGCAGAGATCCTCCGTGGACTGCGACGACGGCAGAGCAGAGATCCTCCGTGGACTGCGACGACGGCAGAGCAGAGATCCTCCGTGGACTGCGACGACGGCAGAGCAGAGATCCTCCATGGACTGCGACGACGACTGTGCAGAGATCCTCAGTGGACTGCGTCGACTACTGCACTCAGCGATCCTACGTGGATCAGTGCTACAGGTTCTGTGTGAGCCCGATCCTATGTGGGTCCTTACTGCCGGTTCTGTGTGAGCCACTGCCTACAGGTTCTGTGTGAGCCCGATCCTGTGTGGGTCTTTTGCGGGGGTTAGTACCTATCGATCCTTCGTGGGTCCGACGACTTAGATGGATCAGTGATCATCTTTGACGTCATCTGAAAAAGTATACCTGGTTGAGCTGAATCTTATGTTACTCTCCTTCGTGGATTGTGTTGAACTATCCTATGTGGATTTACTGTTTAATCTCCTTTGTGGATTTGAGTCTTGCTTTCCTATGTGGATTGAGTTGTTCTTGAGCTCGTGAGCAGAGCTAGAAGTGGGGACTTAGGTATATGTATGGGCATATACCTAAGTCGAGTCAGATGTTACTTCGTGATTGCATCTTTCTTTTGTGCTATATCCTTTGTGGATTTCGGGAGACCTTCGGGGGTCTCGGGGTCCTTACTGAGTAGCTTGTACTCACCCCTGCACGGGCTATGCCCGCACCTTGTTGTGATGGTTGCAGACGACGGACAGCGCTGATCACGGTTGGGGCGTGGAGCAGGACGGTACCTGGAGGTGGACCACTGGGCGGAACGTGCTCGGAGCGGACGTGGGACCCGAGGAGCCTGGAGGCTATCTGTACCCACCCTTCAGGTGGGATTGCCAGTGGACGACACGAGGCAGCCGTCTTTTCTTCAGTTGCTGTACTTTACTTTTCAGTTGTACTTTACAGTTGGGCTTGTATTTCCGGCCCCCTTTACTTTTCTGCACTTTACTTTCCGCTTGCTGACTCTGTGTGGTTGTTACTTATAAAGGCAATGCCTTCCCTGTTTACTGGGATTTTACGCCTTGGTGCTAGTCGCCAGCCCCTGGCCTATGGAAGGCGGGCTTGGGGTAGTCACGGCACGGGCCCCGAGGACGAGTCGTGACACAATAAAAAAATGAAAAAAAAAACAATAAATTTGCGTGTAGAGTAAGGAAATGACCTAATGCATGGATTTCGGCACTTGGGGATCGTGACTCCATAGTTTTCTGGCCCAGAGTTAGTAATTTTATATTTATTTTTGTTAATTTGAATTTGTTTTTGTCTGAGTTAACTCGAGATGATGCTCGATTATGTGAGATTCACTTGGTTCCCTAAGGTCTTTGAGCCTGGGAGTCATTGGCAAAGTCTCGCTATAGGGGTTGACTCTTTTGAGTGTAATTTCAATTAACATGGAAAAATTGAAAAAAAAAAGAAAATACAATAATAATAAAAAAAATTAAATACTCATCTTAATATTGAAATGTGATTCCATATATCACTTCCATCATTTTCATCTTGAATAAAGATGAACCCCCATGTCTAATGCGATGCACAACAAATCGTCACTCTTAATTGATATTGGATGAAATACGGAGATGAATTTGAACAAAGGAATGGTCTTGGTATTGGGATATTCTTATGAAAATATCATTTATTAAAATGTTTTTATGGGTTTCATGATTTTTTGGTATAAGGTTTTTTGGTGATCATTGTGTATTAAAATGTTTTTGGAAAAGGGAATTCGAATTTTATATTGTATAGATATATTTTGCTCGGGACTACAAAAAATAAATTAGGGAGGTGTTATTAGACAAAAAATGAGGCTAATATTCATTGTTAATATATATAATACTCATGTTCTTTATTATTCATAAACACCATTTTAGTGCATTTTACACTTTGAACATCATTTCACATTATGATTGTAATTCCTTCTTAAAATGCACTATTATGTGGTAAATTTTTTAACATAATTTAAAGTAACCAATGATATTGATTTTATTTTCAGGTTTATAATTATATTGGGAACAATTCATATTTGTGGAGTGTTGGAATATCAACATTGGAAGACCACCAAAATGGGATTTCAGGCAAACAATTCTGGAGAAGTCTGATTGGACACCATCCCACTGATGAGAATGTGGGGCCCAACATACAATCCCAATGAAGCCAAAATTTCTTGGGATGATAGAATAAATATAGAGTAACAAATCATTATTCAGGATCCAGTGCTAATTCTTCCTCCATGGTAGTTATTAAGGTGGCCCAATTTGGCGATAAAATTCTGGTCCAGATTCTACGGCCCAGAAAACATCATACCAATCTAATAATATCTCAGAATTCACAACTCCAAAGGGGCCTAAATTTTACAGGAGGTTATAAGAAATCTGTGGATACATTTCTTTATTCTATGTACTACTCTAATTAGTCCATCTAGAAGCTCTTAAAAGCATGTATGTTCGGTGGTTGCAAGCTGGCTGTCACCTCGGGTCAAGAGTGGAAAAGTCCAAGTTCCACAAGATTTCCACCACCCCAGGCCTACCATAATCAAGTGGGATGCTTTGTAATATTGGAGGCTCAAACCAATGCTCCCAAAATTCCCATTTAAGGTAGTTTTTATGGAGGAGTTGATCATCTTTGGTGCTTTGTTCAATTGTAATGTTATGCTGCGATTTTGTTGTCTCAAGTTTGTCTTGCACATGTAAGTTGTTTGATTCACTTTAGTTTATTAATAAATGTTATTCTTTTCCTATTATTATGTTGTTCTTAATATCACTTTTATACCATTGGTTCATGGTGTGAATTTATTCACACCAAAACTTGTAAAATTATCACACAATGGTGGAGTGATTGTTATTTCATTGTTTTTTTTACTTCTCCAATTCCTCCCTCATGAGCCTACTTTCCGCTTCCATTGCAACCATAGGATCAATAGAGGGCTAACCCGCTTATGGTTTTATCCAAGGGAGTATAAAGGGGCTGGATTAGATGTTATTTATCACTAGCTTAATCTCTAATCACTTCTTTAAAATGATATTTTTATTTGATGATTTTAAAACTTCTTCATCCTTATTGAATTTTAAGGCCACACACTTCAAGTGCTAATACGAACCTTTACCCTAGAGTGATCAAATATTTGATCCTTCAAGTGTATAGGTGATTAGTATTATGGTGTTTAGGCATTAAACCAGTGAGTGATGATTTTTTTGATCTTCTTAAATTAACACATCTCAAATATAATAAATTGAAATAGTTGAAAAGGGAATGAATCCAATCCACCCCAAGTGATAACCTAGGATCAACTCATTATTTAAAATCGAATTAAATTCAGTGTCTTATAGTTCACTTAAACCCATATAAAATCAACCCAAGTTGGACACTTCATAGACAAAAACAATCCATAGAATGTACATGTCTATAGGTTTTTTTCTTAGGTCTCTGAGGATTCGACAACCCAAGCTAAACTTCAAGGATCGTTCTACCTTAATCTCTTGGGTAAATTTGAAAATGAATCAAATTTTGACTCTGTTGCCGAAGACCCAATTAATTCATCTAAATTCCCATTCTATTCTCCCCCATTTCTTCTTTTCTCATCCAAATTCTCTTATCTTGTCCCTTTCTCATTTTTTTTCTTTTGCCGCATGTCCGCCTACAACTGCGATCAATCAAACCGTCTAGTTAGGGTGGATAGTCCTGGGGTTGGAGAGTCAAGTAAACCAAGTTAACTCTTTACATTAGATCCTAATCTTCTTAATACTCTAGATTCAAAAAATGAGCCTATTTCAATGGAATTTTTTTAAAGAAACCAACTCATAAACCCGGGTGGGAACCAAAATGGAAACCCAAATGAGGAAGCCCCAAACTTGGGGAATGAAGTTGATTAATCCATGAGTGACTACCTCAAACCTTCCTAGACCAATACCCCATAATGAATTAGACACAATTTCCTATGATATGACAACTACATCTTTAAACCCCATGTCCTAAACCGCATTCCCTCATTCTATGGAATGGAGTCCGAGATGCCCAACTTTCACGTTAAGGAATTCAATGACATTGTAGAAACCATGTGTCCCCCACATAAACTAGAATCATATAAGATGAGGCTATTTCCATTTTATTTAAATGATAGAGCTAAAAATTGGAGAAACAATTTGATACCATCATCCATCAACTCTTGGGACCAACTATAAGGAGAATTATACAAAAAATACTTTCCCCGCCACAAAACAATTGCACTTAAAAAGAGCATCCAAAACTTTTTTGAAAAAGAGGGAGATTCATTCTATAAAACATGGGATAGGTTCAAAGACACCCTAAACATCGTTCCACACCGTGGTTTTTATGTTCCATAATAAGTGAGAATTATATTTGAAGGGTTGGGTCCGGGGAACAAACAATTCATTGACATGATGTGTAATGAAACCTTTAAAAACAAAGCCCCAAATGATGCTTACGAGTATCTGGAAATCCTTACTAAATAAAACCAAACATGGGAAACTTCACCTTATTCTCAAAATCCACAAAGAACTAATGTAATTCATACACTTAGAGAAGAGTAAATCCTTAGGGATAAACTTGTAGCACTCTCTAGGAAGGTTGAAGAGATAGACCTTAGGAAAGTCCATTAAATCCAAACTGCAGACCCTGTTTGCACAATTTGTGACAAACATGACCATAAGACAGAAAACTGACCAACCATTCCATCCATCAAGGATGTTCTTTTAAGAGGACCACCAGTGAAAGTAAATGCTTTGAACTTTCAAAAGCCTCAATATCAAAACACCTTAAAAACAAGGTATAATGACCACCCAGGCTTCCACTGGAAAGATAACCAGCAACCTAGACAACCATAGGGACAAAATCCTTACCCCCATCAGAACTACCAAACCCCTAACCAGTTCCAAACCCAACCTATCCAATACCAACAGCCACCAGTCCATTTTCAACAAACAATCCCACCTCCAAAATATCCCCCTGGGATAAACCAATCTTATTAAGCACCAACCCAAACTATTCCACAAAGCCTACAAGAACAACTGTGCAAACAAATGGAAAGGATGAACTCAGAAGTCTCTTCCCTAAAACAAGAACTTCAAACCATCAAAACTGGAAAGGCACCCATGCCTACTCAGGCGGTACCATCCTCAACTTCAAGGTGAGATTCAAGTAGTACTCAAACAAATCATGAAAAAAAAGGATGTGGTTGTTTTAAGAAGTGGGAAATAAATTGAGAAACATGAAAAAATAAGTCAGAAACCATGTGAAGCTTCAAACTCTAATGAAAATTCAAATGAACCACAAGATCAAACTGAGGAAACTGATAACATTATTAAAGGAAAAAATCTTCAACAGAAAACCCCACAACCTGTGCCATTTCCTCAACGTATGAGGGGGAAAACCAAGCCTGAATTGAGTGAAACAATGAGGGAAATATTCTCACAAGTCAATTTGAACATTACCCTTATCGATGAAATCTATACCATACCTGCCTACTCAAAGTACCTTAAGGACTTGTGCACTTCTAAAAGAAAATTTTCACATAAAAACCAAGTCATTTTGGCTGCTAATATGAGTACCACCATTCAAGGGACCATTACTCCTAAGTTAAAAGACCGAGGTTTCCCTTAAATCAATGTTAAACTAGGAGAGAGCAAAGTTTTCAAGTCCTTTTGTGACCTAGGTGCTAGTGTCAATCTCATCCCCTATGCTGTGTACTACCAGTTAGGCCTTGAGAAGATCCAACCCACATCTGTCACACTTCAACTTGCTGATCATTACGTTAGGTTCCAAAGGGGATTTTGAAGGACGTTCTGGTAAAGGTTGAAAACTTCATCTACCCTGATGAATTAATTGTCCTTGACAACCATCCAAACTTAGGAAATAAGGAACAAACCCCAATTATCCTTGGCCATCCCTTCCTTGCAACAATCAACTCTATTATCTGAGTCTGAAATGGGAACATGACCATCACCTTTGGGTACATGAGTCTAGACTTTAACATCTATAATGTAAGCTCACAAATAATGGATGACGAGGACATTCATGAAGTAAACATGATAGGAAGAATTGATAATGAATCCATAGAACATCAAGGAATATTTGATGGATGTTTAAGTTAGGATGATATTGATTTCCTTTGTTCACATGAAGGAAGTTTATCTCCTTAGCTTGAATCATTTTCAAATTTATCTTATGATGAATTCTTAGGTCCAACAATCAGTGAAACCTTTCAGAAAACCACTTTCATGGATACCACTCCAACTTCCTTCCCTAAATCTGATCAAGACAATCTAGTAGCTGAAACTTCTACATGTGGGGAATCAATCCTATATAAAACTCTAAGAAATAATATTGATCTTGATCCAATGTCCCAATATTCTATTTAAATTTTGAACCAACCTGATATTGAATTGAAGGAACTTCCCGCTGCACTCAAGTATGTATTCCTAGGGGAAAATCAAACACCTCCTATTGTTATTTCTTCTTCTCTTGAAGCCAATCATGAGAGGATGCTTCTAGATATCCTTAGGAAACATAAGAAAGCCATTGGTTGGACCCTATCTAATATTCCTTGGATTAGACCATTTATCGAGACTCATAGGATTGTTCTGGAATCTGATTCAAAGCCATGTCGTCAACCTAAACGGTGACTCAATCCTAATATCATGGAAGTAGTGAGAAAAGAACTTCTGAAATTGTTAAAAGCTAGTATCATATATCTCATAGCTGAGAGTGAGTGGGACATCAGAATCCAAGTGGTTCCCAAGAAGGTAGGAATCACAGTGATAACCGATAAGGATGGAGAGATTCTTCCAACCAGGGTGAGTAGTGGATGGAGGGTCTGCATTGACTATAGGAAGCTAAACTCATTCACCAAGAAGGACCATTTCCCCTTACCATTCATTGACCAAGTCCTTGAGAGAGTGGAAGGCCATTCCTTCTACTATTTCTTAGATGGGTGATCAGGGTATAATCAAATTGAGGTCTCCCTAGAGGATCAAGGTAAGACTACATTTACATGTCCATTCAACACCTTTACTTTCAAACGCATGACCTTCGGGTTATGCAATGCCCCTCAAACCTTCCAGCGGTACATGATGGGAATATTCTCATACATGGTAGGGGATTTTCATGAGGTCTTCATGGATGACTTCTCTTTGTTTGGGGATATATTTGAGGGATGTCTGAGGAATGTGGAGAGAGTCTTATCAAGATGTGAAGAAAATAATCTGGTCCTAAATAGTGAAAAATGTCATTTCATGGATAAAGATGGACTAGTTCTAGGCCATCTAGTCTCAGGTAGGGGGATTGAAGTTGATAAAGCCAAGTTTTACACCATTCATCACCTTCCATCACCCAAAACTATCAATTAAGTGATGTATTTCTTAGGACATGATGGTTTCTATAGAAGATTCATCAAGGACTTTAGTTCAATATCCCGTCACCTTTGTGCTCTCCTAGTAAAGGATGCTCCATTTGTTTGGATATAAAGCTGTGAGGGTTCATTCTCAACCCTAAAATCCTCTCTCATCTCTCCTCCCATTATGAAATCTACAAATTGGAACATTCCTTTTGAACTTATGTGTGATGCCAGTGACTTTGTTGTAGGAGCTGTGTTAAGACAACATTGTGATAAAACTCCTTATGTCATTGCTTATGAAAGAAAATCCTTAAATGATGCCCAAATCAACTACACCACTATTGAAAATGAGTTACTTGATATTGTGTTTTCCTTATAGAAGTTTAGGTCCCACCTCTTAGGATCCCCCATCATTATGTTCACTGACCATTCTGCACTAAAATAACTCTTCCAAAAACAAGATGCAAAGGCTAGACTAATTAGGTGGGTCCTTATCTTACAAGAATTTGACCTCACAATCAAGGATAAAAGGGTGTTGAAATTTTTTTATCTGATCACCTCTCTAGGATGGAATTAAAAGAAAAATCAAATCACCTTTCTGTGTCTAATTCATTTCCTGATAGACACCTATACGCTGTGAGTGACTACCCTTGGTATGTCGACATAGCCAATTTCTTAGTTACAGGAGTCATTCCAAAATTATTAGGGACTCAAGATCGAAGTAAATTCCTTTCTGATGTTAGAAACTATGTGTTTGATGATCCATACCTCTATAAGTTATGCCCTGACCAAGTCATTAGGAGGTGTGTCCCAGAATCTGAACAAGATTCTATTCTTAAATTCTATCATAGTGAGTCATGTGGAGGTCACTTTTACTCTAAGAAAACAACTTATAAGATTCTTCAGTGTGGTCTCTTATGTCCCACCCTCTCAAGGGACTCCTACACATTTTTTCAAGGCTTTCCTAAGTGTCAACAAGTAGGGTCAATCACAAAAAGGAATCAAATGCCACTCACTCCCATATTAGTGATTAAAATCTTTGACTGATGGGGAATCAATTTCATGGGTCCCTTCCCAAACTCTAGGGGATACCTCTACATCCTATTAGTTGTTAATTATGTCTCAAAATGGGTTAAAGTCATCCCCACCAAGTCTAATGACCATCATGTTGTGATCCAATTTCAAAAAGAGCACATATTTTCTCGATTAGGAATTCCTAGGGTTATAATCAGTGATCGAGGAACCCATTTCTGCAATCGTCCATTCTCTTCACTCATGTATAAGTATGGGATTTCTCATAAAGTTTCCACTTCGTACCATCCTCAAACTAATGGTCAAGCTAAGTTAGAAAATAGAGAAATTAAGAATATTCTTGAAAAAACTGTCAATCCTTCAAGGAAAGATTGGTCTGAGAAACTCTTGGATGCTCTTTAGTCCTATCAAACTGCATATAAAACCATTTTAGGAATGTCCCCATATAGGTTGGTTTATGGTAAAGCATGCCATTTTCCAGTGGAGATTGAACATAAGGCCTTTTGGGTAATTAAGAAAATGAATTATGACCTCTCACTGGCCGAAAAAAAAAGGAAATTAGATCTCAATGAATTTGAGGAACTTAGGATGGAGGCTTATGAAAATTCAAGGATCAATAATGCTAAAGTACAAGCCTACCAATCTCGAAATCATAAAACCAAACACATTGTACCTGGTAAACCTATTCTTTTGTATAGTTCTAAACTTCATTTACACCCAGTAAAGTTGAGTTCTAGATGGTTAGGTCCATCCATAGTGCATAAGGTGTACCCCCATGGGGCTGTAGAAATTCAAGATCCCACCAATGGTCAAACCCATAAAGTTAATGGTCATAGAGTCAAACCATTCATAGAACCATTCCAAAAACATTAATTTGATGAATAATTGTGTGAACCTACCTTAGATGATGAAAATAATTAATCAATTAGGGGTCCAAGTCGAGCTAACGAATTTAAACAAAGCGTTGCATGGGAGGCAACCCATGGTTTTCAAGTTTCCAATCATTTTTTTATTTTAATCAACTTTATATTTTAAATAGGATTAATAAATAATTTTAATATTTAAAAATAAAAAAATAAAAAAATATATTGTTGACTTGTTCTTCTATTATGAGTATGGATGGGTACTAAAGGGAAGCGCCATATTCATCCATGTCACGTGGTGTGATCCTTGAGTAATACCTTACCCAAAAATTTAAAAAGAAGACAATGTATCATCATTTTATTTTATTTTATTTTTATGTGTTTGTAGGTTAAAATAAAAATACAAGAAAATAATAATAATAATAATAATAATAATAATAAAGGCCACATCGTAGGTCAGGGGGAAAACCCCATCACAACCGGTGAAGCCACGAGGACTCAAACCCGGGACTGAAGGGAGACCGGGGTGCGCTCTTACCACTGACCTATGACTTTTTGTACTTCCTTATTCTTAATTTTATTATATATAATTATATTTTAATTTATTTATTATATAAATATATATATATATATAAATATAGTTTTTTTGTTTTGTTTTTTTGTTTTTCTTTTTTTTTCTCCACTAGGGAATTCTCAGAGTGACATCGAAATCAAGGGATTAAAAGGGAGCAGTAAGAATTTCAACTTCAACCACCAGGTGACTTCATTCCATGATCCTCATTTTCAATTTACTTTTTGAACTCTCATTTTTTACCTCTAACCCATTCTAAATTTTCTTTAATTTATACACTGGGGATAGTGTTATTTTAAGTTGGGGGGGGGAGATAAAATAAAAAATGATTTAGTGTCAAAAAAATGAATGATTTGAAAAAAGTGTGCCTTAATGGAAGGAAAAAATTATTTAACCTTGAACATGGTAATACACATTGCACACTTTGAAACTGAATATAAAATAATTTAGTATGCCCTAATTCTAATTTTAATCCTTGTATAATTTCGTGATCATAGATTTTGGAAAGTGTGGTTGTCCAATGTGATATTTCATCGTTTATAATTTCAACCAAATAAAAAAAGATCACAATGCACATACTTTGGATAGTGGGGTATTAGTTTGAGTTCATGGGGTCCCCCAAATAAATAGCATAGTTTTGGTGATCATTTTATTTTTAATATGAGTATTCATTAAAAAAATTAAAAAAAATAATAAATTTGCACGTAGAGCAATGAAATGACCTAATATGTGGCTTTTGGCACTTGGGGATCGTGAATCCATAGTTGTCTGACCCACAGTTAGTAATTTTATCTCTATTTTTTGAAATTTTAATTTTTTTTGGCTGAGTTAACTTGAGATGATGCTTGAGTATGTGGGCTTCACTTGGTGCCCTAAGGTCCTTGAGCCTGGGAGTCATCAGCAAAGTCTCGGTACAGAGGTTGACTCTTTTGAGTATAATTTCAATTACAATGGAGAAATTTCAAAAAAAACATAAACAAATATAATAATAATAATAAATTGAATACTCATCTTAATATTGAAATGTGATTCCACCTAGCAATTCCATCATTTCCCTCTTGAATAAAGATGAACCCTCATGTCTAATGCAATGCACAACACATCATCACTCTTAATTGATATTGGATGAAATATGGAGATGAATTTAAACAAAGGAATGGGCTTAGGATTGGAATATGATTATGAAAATATCATGAATTAAAATATTTTGATGGGTTTTATGATTGTTTGGTATAAGGTTTTTTGGTGATCATTGTGTATTAAAATGTTTTTGGAAAAGGGAATTCGAATTTCATATTGCTGAGATATATTTTGCTCGGGACTAGAAAAACTCAAGTTGGTGTGTTATTATCCACTAAATTAGGCTAATATTCATTGTTAATATATATAATATTCATGTTTTTTATTATTCATAAACACCATTTTAGTGCATTTTACACTTTGAACATCATTTCACATTATGATTGTAATTCCTTTTTAAAATGCACTATTATGTGGTACATTTTTTAACATCATTTAAAGTACCCAATGATCTTGATTTTATTTTCATATTTAATTTTCAGATTTATAATTATATTGGGAACAATTCATATTCGTGGAGTGTTGGAAGATTCACATTGTAAAACCACTAAAATGGGATTTCATGCAAACAATTCTGGAGAAGTTAGATTGGACTCCAGCCCACTGATGAGAATGTGGGGCCCAACATACAGTCCCAATGAAGCCCAAATTTATTGGGATTATAGAAGACGTGTATTTTAACAAATAATTCTTCAAGATCCAGTTCTAATTCGTCCTCCATGGTGATTATTAAGGCATCCCAATTTGAAGATAAAATTTGGGGCCAGATTCTGCGGCCCAGAAAACATCCTACCAATCTAATCATATCTCGTAATCCACAACTCCAAATGGGACTACATTTTACAGGAGGTTAGGAAACATCTGGGGATGCATGTTCTTATTATATGGACTACTCCAATTCGGCCATCTATAATGTCTTCCAAGCGTGTCTGTTAGGTGGTTGTAAGCTGGCTTCCACTTCGTGTCAAGAGTGGAAAAGTCCAAGTTCCAAAAGCTTTCCACCACCTTAGGCCTACCATAATCAAGTGGTATGATTTGTACTATTGGAGTCTCGACCCAGGGCTCCCAAAAATCCTATTTAAGGTAGTGTTGATGGAGGATTTGATCATCTTTGGTGCTTTGTTCAATTGTAATGTTATGATGTGATTTTGTTGTCTCAAATTTGTCTTGCACATGTAAGTTGTTAAATTCACTTTAGTTTCTTAATAAAAGTTCTTCTTTTTCTCTTATTCTATTTTTCTTCATATCACTTTGATACCGTTGGTTCAAGGTGTGAATTTATTCACATCAAACCTTGTGAAATTATCACACAACGGTGGAGTGATTGTTATTTCATTGTTTTTTTTACTTCTCCAATTCCTCCTTCATGAGTATACTTTCCACTTCCATTGAAACCATAGGATCAATGGAGGGCTAACCAACTTATGGGTTTATCTAAGGTATTATCAAGGGGCTGTATTGGATGTTATTTATCGCTACCTTAATCTCTAAACACTTCTTTAAAATGATATTTTTATTTGATGATTTTAAAACTTCTTCATCCTTATTGAATTTTAAGGACACACACTTCAAGTGATAATACGAACCTTTACCTTAGAGTGATCAAAGATTTTATCCTTCAAGTTTATAGGTTATTAGTATTAGGGTGTTTAGGAATTAAACCAGTGAGTGATGATTTTGTTTGATCTTCTTAAATGAACTCATCTCAAATAAAAGAAATTGAAATAGTTGAAAATGGAATGCATCCAATCCACCCCAAGTGATAACCTAGGATCAACTCATACTTTAAAATTGAATTAACTTCAGTGTATTAGAGTTAACTTAAACCCATATAAAATCAACCTAAGTTGGCCACTTAATATCCAAAAATAGTCCATATAATGTATGTGTCTATAGGTTTATTCTTAGGTCTCTGAGGATTCAACAACCCAAGTTAAACTACAAGGATCATTCTACCTTCATATCTTGGGTAAATTTAAGCGTGAATAAAATTTTAGCGTCATTGTGGGGGACCCAATTAAGTCATCTAAACACCCATTCTATTCTCCCCCATTTCTTCTTTTCTCATCCAAATTATCTTATCTTGTCCCTTTCTCATTTTTTGTTCTTTTGGCGCATGTCCGCCTACACCCGCGATCAATCAAACCATCTAGTTAGGGTGGATAGTCCTAGGGTTGTGGAGTCAAGTACACCAAGGGAACTCTTTACATTAGATCCTAATCTTCTTAATACTCTAGAGTCAAAAATTGAGGATGTTTCAATGGAATTTCTTCAAAGAAACCAACTCATAAACTCGGGTGGGAACCAAAATGGAAACCCAAATGAGGCAGCCGCAAACTTGGGAAATGCAGTTGATCAAACCATGAGTGACTACCTCACACATTCCTGGACCAATCCCCCTCATGAATTAGACATAATTCCCTAGAAGATTCCAACTACATCTTTAAACCACATGTCCTAAACCACCTTCCCACATTCCATGGAATGGAGTCCGAGATTCCCACCCTTCACGTTAAGGAATTCAATGACATTGTAGAAAACATGTGTCCCCCACATCAACTAGAATCAACTAAGATGAGGCTATTTACTTTTTCTTTAAAGGATCAAGCTAAAATTGGCTAAACAATTTGAGACCATCATCCATTAACTCTTGGGACCAACTACAAAGAGAATTCTACAAAAAAATACTTTCCCAACCACAAAACAATTTCACTTAAAAAGAGAATCCAAATTTTTTTTGAAAAAGAGGGAGATTCATTCTATGAAACATGGGAGAGGTTCAAAGACACCCTAAACATGATTCCACACGATGGATTTTCTATTCCTAAACAAGTGAGAATTTTTTATGAAGGTTTGGGTCCGGGGAACAAAAAAATTCATTGACATGATGTGTAGTGGAACCTTTAAAAACAAAGCCCCAAATGATGCTCCAGCGGAAGCCTGGGTGGTCATTATACCTTGGGTTGAAGGTGTTTTGATATTGAGGATTTTGAAAGTTCAAAGCATTTACTTCCACTGGGGGTCCTCCTAAAAGAACATCCTTGATGGATGGAATGGTTGGGCAGTTGTCTGTCTTATAGTCATGTTTGTCACAAATTGTGAAAACAGGGTCTGCAGTTTGGATTTCATGGACATTCCTAAGGTCTATCTCTTCAACCTTCCTAGAGAGTGCTGTGAGTTTAGCCCCAAGGCTTTCCTCTTCTCTAAGTGTATGAATTCCAGTAGTTCTTTGTGGATTTTTAGAATAAGGTGAAGTTCCCCATGTTTGGTTTTGTTCAGCAAGGATTTCCAGATACTCATAGATAACCAGCAACCTAGCCAACCACAGGGAAAAAATTCTTACCCCCATCAGAACTACCAAACCCATAACCAGTTCCAAACCCAACCTATCTAATACCAATAGCCACCAGTCCATTTTCAACAAACCATCCCACCTCAAAAAAAATACCCCTGGGATAAACCAATCTTCTCAAGCACCAACCCAAACTGTTCCACAAAGCCTACTAGAACAACTGTGCCAACAAATGGAAAGGATGAACTCGAAAGTCTCTTCCCTAAAACAAGAAATTCAAACCATCAAAACTAGAAAGGAACTCATTCCTTCTCAGGCGATATCATCCTCAACTTCAAGGGGAGAGCCAAGTTGTACTCAAACAACTCATGAACAACTAAAGGTTGTGACTATTTTAATAAGTGGAAAATCAATTGAGAAACCTGAAAAAATAAGTCAGAAACCATGTGAAGCTTCAAACTCTAATGAAAATTCAAATGAACCACAAGATCAAACTGGGGAAACTGATAACAATGTGAAAGGAAACATTCTTCAACAAACAACCCCAAAACCTGCGCCATTTCTTCAACGCATGAGGGGGAAAATCAAGCTCAAATTGAGTGAAAATTTTAGGGAAATCTTCTCACAAGTCAAGTTGAACATTCCCCTTCTTGATGAAATCCATACCATACCTTCCTACTCAAAGTACCTTAAGTACTTGTTCACATTTAAAATAAAATTTTTACATAAAAACCAAGTCTACTAATGTGAGTACCTCCATTCAAGGGACCATTCCTCCTAAGTTGAAAGACCTGGGTTTCCCTTACATCAATGTTGAACTAAGAGAGATAAAAGTTGTCAAGGCCTTGTGTGACCTAGGTACTAGTGTCAATCTCATCCCCTTTTATGTGTACTGACAGTTAGTCCTAGAAGAGCTCCAACCTACATCTGTCACACTTCAACTTGTTGATCATTGCATTAGGTTTCAAAGGGGATTTTAAAGGACGTTCTGGTAAAGGTTGAAAACTTCATCTACCCTACTGACTTCATTGTCCTTGACAACCATCCAAACTTAGGAAATAAGGAACAAACCCCAATTATCCTTGTTCCTCCCTTCCTTGCAACAATCAACTCTGTTATCCAAGTCCGAAATGGGAACATGACCATAACCTTTGGGAACATGAGTCTAGACTTGAACATCTATGATGAAAGCTCGGAAATAGGGGATGATGGGGAAATTCATGAAGTAAACATGATAGGAAGCATTGATAATGAATCCATAGAACATCAAGGAATATTTTATGGATGTTTAAGTCAGGATGAGATTGATTTCCTTTGTTCACATGAGGGAAGTTTATCTCCTTGGCTTGAATCATTTTCAAATTGCTATTATGATAAATTCTTAGGTCCAATAACCAGTGAAACCTTTCAGAAAACCACTTTCATGGAGACCACTCCAACTTCCTTCCCTAAATCTGATCAATACAATCTAGTAGCTAAAACTTCTACATGTGGGAAATAAATCTTATCTAAAATTCTATGAAATAAAATTGATCTCGATCCAATGTCCCAATCTTCTGTTGAAATTTTAAACCAACCTAATATTGAATTGAAGGAACTTCCCACTACACTCAAGTATGGCTTCCTAGGGGACAATAAAACATGTCCTATTGTCATTTATTCTTCCCTTGAATCCAATCATGAGAGGATGCTTCTACATGTCCTTAGGAAACATACGAATTCAATTGGTTGGACCCTCTCTGATATTCCTGGGATTATCCCACTTATCGGGACTCATAGGATTGTTCTAGAATCTGATTCAAGGCCATGTCATCAACCTCAAAGACGACTCAATCCTAATATCATGGAAGTAGTGAGAATATAACTTCTGAAATTGTTAAAAGTTGGTATCATATATCTCATAGCTGAGAGTGAGTGGGTCAACCCAATCCAAGTGGTTCCCAAGAAGGCAGGAATCACAGTGATAACCAATAAAGATGGAGATATTCTTCCAACCAGGGTGAGTAGTGGATGGAGGGTCTACATTGACTATAGGAAGCTAAACTCATTCACCAAGAAGGACCATTTCCCCTTACCATTCATTGACCAAGTCCTTGAGAGAGTGGAAGGTTATGCCTTTTACTATTTCTTATATGGGTACTCAGGGTATAATCAAATTGAGGTCTCCCTAGAGGATCAAGGGAAGACTATATTTACATGTCCATTCGACACCTTTACTTTGAAACACATGCCCTTCGGGTTATGAAATGCCCCTGGAACCTTCCAGCGGTGCATGATGGGAATATTCTCAGACATGGTAGAGGATTATCTTGAGGTCTTCATGGATGACTTCTATATGTTTGGGGATATATTTTAGGTATGTCTGAGGAATGTGGAGAGAGTCTTGTCAAGATGTAAAGAAAATAATCTGGTCCTAAACTGTAAAAAATGACATTTCATGGTTAAAGAGGGACTAGTTCTAGGCCATCTAGTCTTAGGTAGGGGGATTGAAGTTGATAAAGCCAATGTTGACATCATTCGTCACCTTCCATCACCCGAAACTATCAAGGAAGTGAGTTCTTTCTTAGGACATGCTGGTTTCTATAAAATATTCATCAAGGAATTTAGTTCAATCTCCTGTCACCTTTGTGCTCTCCTTGTAAAGGATGCTCCATTTGTTTGGACAGAAATCTGTGAGGGTTCATTATCAACCCTCAAATCCTCTCTCACCTCTCCTACCATTATAAAATCTCTAAATTAGAACCTTCCTTTCAAACTTATGTGTGATTCCAGTGACTTTGTTGTTGGAGTTGTGTTAGGACAACGTTGTAATAAAACTCCTTATGTCATTACTTATGCAAGAAAATCCTTAAATGATTCCCAAATCAACTACACCACTACTGAAAAGGAGTTACTTGCTATTGTGTTTTCCTTAGAGAATTTTAGGTCTTACCTCTTAGGATCCCCCATCACTGTGTTCACTGACCATTCTGCACTAAAATAACTCTTCCAAAAATAAGATTATAAGGCTAGAATGATTATGTGGGTCCTTATCTTATAAGAATTTGACCTCACAATAAAGGATAAAAAGGGTGTTGAAAATGTTGTAGCTAATCACCTCTCTAGGATGGAATTCAAAGACAACTCAAATCACCTTTTTGTGTCTGATTCATTTCTTGATGAACACCTATACTCTGTGAGTGACTGCCCTTGGTATGCCGACATAGCCAATTTCTTAGTTATAGGAGTCATTACAAAATTCTTAAGGACTCTAGATCAAAGGAAATTCCTTTCTGATGTTAGAAACTATGTGTTTGATGATCCATACCTCTGTAAGTTATGCCCTGGCCAAGTCATTAGGAGGTGTGTCCCAGAATTTGAACAAGAGTCCATCCTTAAATTCTGTCATAGTGAGTCATGTGGAGGTCACTTTTCCTCTAAGAAAACAACTTCTATGATTCTTCAGTGTGGTATCTTCTATCCTACCCTCTCAAGGGACTCCTACACATTTTTTCAAGGTTGTCCTAAGTGTCAATAAGTAGGTTCAATCACAAAATGCAATCAAATTCCACTCACTCCCATCTTAGTGATTGAAATCTTTGACTGACGGGGAATCGATTTCATAGGTCCCTTCCCAAACTCTAGGGGATACCTCTACATACTCTTAGTTGTTGATTATTTCTCAAAATGGGTTGAAGTCATCCCCACCAAGTCTAATGACCATCATTTTGTGATTAGATTTCTGAAAGAGCACATATTTTCTCGATTTGGAATTCCTAGGGCTATAATCAGTGATCGAGGAACCCATTTCTACAACCGTCCATTCTCTTCACTCATGTCTAAGTATGGTATTTCTCATAAAGTTTACACTGCGTTCCAACTTCAAACCAATGGTCAAGCTGGGTTAGAAAATAGGGAGATTAAGAATATTCTTGAAAAAACTATCAATCCTTCTAGGAAAGATTGGTCCGAGAAACTCTGGGATGCTCTTCAGGCATATCAAACCACATATAAAACCATTTTAGGAATGTCCCCATATAGGTTGGTTTATGGTAAAGCATTCCATTTTCCAGTGGAGATTGAACATAAGGCCTTTTGGGTAATTAAGAAAATGAATTATGAGCTCTCATTAGCCGAAACAAAAAGGAAATTAGATCTCAATGAATTTGAGGAACTTGGGATGGAGGCTTATAAAAATTCAAGGATCAATAAAGATAAAGTACAAGCCTACCAATCTCAAAATCATAAAACCAAACACATTATACCGGGTAAACCTATTCTTTTGTATAGTTCTAAACTTCATTTACATCTGGGAAAGTTGAGGTCTAGATGGTCAGGTCCATACATAGTGCATAAGGTGTACCCCCATGGGAAAGTAGAAATTCAAGATCCCACCAATGGTCAAACCTTTAAATTTAATGGTCATAGAGTCAAACCATTCATAGAACCATTCCAAAAACATGAAGTTGATGATGAATTGTGTGAACCTACCTGAGATGACGAAAACAATTAATCAATTAGGGGTCTAAGTCGAGCTAACAACATTAAACAAAGTGCAGCATGGGAGACAACCCATGGTTTTCAAGTTTCCAATCATTTTGTTGTTTTAATAAAATTTGTATTTTAAATAGGATTAATGAATCATTTTGATATTTAAAAATAAAAAAATAAAAGAAAAAATAGATAGTTGACTTGTTCTTCTATTATGAGTATGGATGTGTACGAAAGGGGAGTGCCATATTCATCTGTGTCACATGATGTGATCTTTGAGTAATACCTTACCCAGAAATTTAAAAAGAATACAATATATCATCCGTTTATTTTATTTTATTTTTATGTGTTTTTAGGTTAAAATAAAAATACAAAAAAAAAATAAAAATAAAATAATAATAATAATAAGGCCACATTGTCGGTCATGGGGCAAACCCCGTCACAACCGGCGTAGCCACGGGGACTCGAACTCAAGATCAAAGGGAGATAGGGGCACGCGCTTACCACTGACCTACAACTTTTTGTACTTACTTATTCTATAATTCTATTATATATACTTATATTTTACTTTATTTATTATATAAATATATATATAGTTTTTTTCTTTTTTTTCTCCACTAGGGAATTCTCAGAGTGACATCGAGATCAAGGGATTAAAAGAGAGCAGCAAGAATTTCAACTTCAACCACCAGGTGAGTTCATTCCATGATCCTCATTTTCAATTTCTTTTTTGAACTATCGTTCTCTACCTCTACCCCCTTCTAAATTTTATTTTCTTTAAATACTGAGGATAGTGTTATTTTTAGTTGGGGGGAGATAAAATAAAAAATTCTTTAGTGTCAAAAAAATGAATGATTTGAAAAAAAAAGTTTGCCTTAATGGAAGGAAAAATTTCTTTAACCTTGAACATTTTAATACACATTGCACACTTTGAAACTAAATATCAAATAATTTAGCATGCCCTGATTCTGATTTTAATCCTTGTATAATTTCATGAGCATAGATTTTGGAAAATGTGGTTGTCCAATGTGATATTTCATCGTTTATAATTTCATCCAAATAAAAAAAAGATCACAATGCACGTCCTTTGGATAGTGGGGTATTAGTTTGATTTCATGGGGTCCCCCAAATAAATAGCATAGGTTTGGTGATCATTTTAGTTTTAATATGAGTATTCAATAAAAAAATTTAAAAAAACAATAAATTTGTGCTTAGAGCAATGAAATGACTTAATGTGTGGCTTTTGGCACTTGGGGATCATGACTCCATAGTTTTCTGGCCTATAGTTAGTAATTTTATCTCTATTTTTGGTAATTTGATTTTTTTTACTGAGTTAACTCAAAATGATGCCCGAGTATATGGGCTTCACTTGGTGCCCTAAGGTCTTTGAGCCTGGGAGTCATCGACAAAGTCTCGCTACATGGGTTGAATCTTTTAAGTGAAATTTCAATTACCATGGAAAAATTGAAGAAAAAAAATTGAATACTCATCTTAATATTGAAATGTGATTCAACCTAGCACTTCCATCATTTCCCTCTTGAATAAAGATGAACCCCGATGTCTAATGCGATGCACAACACATCATCACTCTTAATTGACATTGGATGAAATATGGTGATGAATTTGAACAAAGTAATGAGATTGAGATTGAGATATGCTTATGAAAATATCATGTATTAAAATATTTTGATGGGTTTCATGATTTTTTGGTATAAGGGTTTTTGGTGATCATTGTGTATTAAAATGTTTTTGGAAAAGGGAATTCAAATTTCATATTGTTGAGATATATTTTCCTTGGGACTAGAAAAACTCAAGTTGGGGGGGGGGTGTAATTATCCACTAAATGAGGATAATATTCATTTTTAATATATATAATATTCATGTGCTTTATTATTCATAAACACCATTTTAGTGCATTTTACACTTTGAACATCATTTCACATTATGATTGTAATTCCTTCTTAAAATGCACTATTATGTGGTACATTTTTTAACATCATTTAAAGTACCCAATGATCTTGATTTTATTTTCATATTTAATTTTAAGGTTTCTAATTATATTTGGGAACAATTCATATTTGTGGAGTGTTGGAAGATCAACATTGGAAGACCACCAAAATGGGATTTCATGCAAACAATTCTGGAGAAGTCAGATTGGACACCTGCCCAATGATGAGAATGTGGGGCCCAACATAAAGGCCCAATGAAGCCAAATTTCATGTGATTCTAGAATACATGTATATTAACAAATAATTATTCAAGATATAGTGCTAATTCGGCCTCCATGGTGGCTATTAAGGCAGCCCAATTTGGAGATAAAATTTCAGGCCAGATTCTACAGCCCGGAAAACATCCTACCAATATAATCATATCTCGGAATCCACAACTCCAAATGGGTCCAAATTTTATAATAGTTTAGGAGACATTAGGGGGTCCATTATCTTATTCTATAACCCACTCTAATTCGGTCATCTAGAAGGTCTTAGAAGCGTGTTTGTTCGGTGGTTGCAAGCTGGATGCCACCTCGGGTCAAGATTGGAAAAGTCCAAGTTCCACAATCTTTCCACCACCCTAGGCCTACCAGAATCAAGTGGGATGATTTTTACTATTTTAGGATCGACCCAAGGCTCCCAAAATTCCTATTTAAGGCAGTGGTGATGGAGTATTTGATCATATTTGGTGCTTTGTTCAATTGTAATGTTATGCTGTGATTTTGTTGTCTCAAGTTTGTCTTGCACATGTAAGTTATTCAATTCATTTTAGTTTATTAATAAAAGTTATTTTTTTCCTCTTATTCTGTTGTTATTAATATCACTTTGATACCATTGGTTCAAGGTGTGAATTTATTCACACCAAACCTTGTGAAATTATCACACAATGGTAGAGTGATTGTTATTTCATTGTTTTTTTACTTCTCCAATTCCTCCCTCATGAGTCTACTTTCCACTTTCATTGAAACCATAAGATAAATGGAGGGATAACCCACTTATGGGTTGATCCAAGGGAGTATCAAGGTTCTGTATTGGATGTTATTTATCACTACCTTGATCTCTAATCACTTCTTTAAAATGAGATTTTTATTTGATTATTTTAAAACTTCTTCATCCTTATTGAATTTTAAGGTCACACACTTCAAGTGCTAATACGAACCTTTACCTTGGAGTGCTCAAATCTTTGATCCTTCAAGTGTATAGGTGATTAGTATTAGGATGTGTAGGCATTAAACCAGTGAGTGATGATTTTGTTTTATCTTCTTAATTGAACTCATCTCAAATATAAGAAATTGAAATAGTTGAAAATGGAATGAATCCAATCCACCCTAAGTGATAACCTAGGATCAACTCATACTTTAAAATTGAATTAACTTCAGTGCCTTAGAGTTCACTTAAACCCGTATAGAATCAACCCATGTTGGCCACTTCATAGCCAAAAACAGTCCATAGAATGTACGTGTCTATAGGTTTCTTCTTAGGTCTTCGAGGATTTGACAACTAAAGCTAAACTATGAGGATTCGACAACCCAAGCTAAACTACAAGGACCGTTATACCTTCATCTCTTGGGTAAATTTGAGCGTGAATCAGAGGCAATGTTGGGTGTGGTGGTTTGTCCAATAAGAGATGGATGAAGATGATGGAAATCTAGAAAGGTGAGGAAGTGACATTTGATGGAATTGAGTGTGTTCAACATCGAAGGCATGATTGATGAAAGAGTTTGTTCTGGTAGAGATAGAGATAAATTTGGGTGATTAGGACTCTAGAAACTAAAATCACAAATACATGACATGTAATTGATGAGGGATACATCATGTACCATTTAAGTTGTGTATATTGTTTATGTGAGGGAGATATATATCACATGAAAATTACTTTTGGTCCATACACCATGTATTTTTAGGTTACATGACCCAACTTTCATTGGATTACATGCCTGACAATCCTCCCTGACCACACATGCCTTCTAGGCTAAGAAGCATGTCGTGTTTAGAGGTGGAACGGGTCTAGGTCCCCTTGATACATGTGTGACTATCTCATGAGTCCCATATGCCATGTCTATTAAGTTATCATGTCATGTTTGTTTACTCCACATAATAAATCTATGATAGTACACACCTGGCCACCTATTAAGCCTCACACATCATGTCCAACATAGTACTTGTCGTTTAATGTGTGTCCTTTGGTGTTTTTTTATATATTCTCACCTATGTGTCAAAATTAGGAAAATAAAAAAAGTCCATTTGGATCATTTTTTCATGCATAGTGTAGTGGTGTGATCTTCTTTTAAATTAGATATAATTTTCAAGGATGTTTAGGTAGTTTTAGGATCCTAACTCTACAAAGATGGATATAGGGTGTGGGAGAGATGTTTATAGTAAACATGGAGTCAGCACTCGCCTATATATTTGTCCATGGACCTCTATAAATGGGTATTAAGTAATCTCCTAGTGATTTTATTTAGGATAGGGCATATTCCCCCACACAATAGATGGAGTTTAGGTATTCCACCATGCGTTAGGGTGTCATCCTCCATACAAGGAGTTAGTAATCCCCCATGTGTTAGGGTGTGTTCCCCCATATGGGTAAGTTACTCCCTCGATCAATACATGTATACCTCGATAAGGCATGATCAATTACTATAGATGAACAAGTGGAATGAAGCTAAATAGTTTGAGTACTTTAGGTCCTATAGAATATCTTCCATTTGAGGGTGCCTTTGAGATGGAGACTTATAGCTAGGTTATCAACTTTTGGTCTATTACAACATTAGTTTTCTGAACCTTAAAGCATATCTAGGATTCTTCTTGATTTTCCTCTGACATAAGTTTTGATATTACTTATATTCTTATCATCATTTTTGTTTTGGAGGAATCCTACTAGGTATTGTCGTAATCACCCTTGTATGGGTCTTATGCCCCTACATGATGTGTCTATACTGACAACGTACAATTTAGAGCTGACTTCGATGGATGTTGAGATGGTGGGGTAGAAGATTTTTGGTACTCAACAATAATGGTTATTAGTAGTGTTCGTATTGGGATTTAGTGTGATGTGGAGTTCTTCTTCCCAATTTTTCAAGGACTATCTTTGATTTGAGGTGTTGGGATCTTGTGTTTTACCCTATTCATATAGTTGTTCATTTTTCATACTGTTATAGATGTTTATCATGTGTCACATGCATTCTATATTACAGTTGATTATTATTTTTAGTTTGGTATTATTATATTATATTCCATATATATGTTATTGTGTGTGGTCTTATTATGATAAGGACCCTTATATATATGACATGACTTATTGGTTCTAGTCATCATTCCTAGAAATACTGGAGGAAAGACTATGGTGGCGCACTTGGCTTAATACTGGACTAGGTGGGGTTCTGGTGGGTCAGGTCATTTAAGCAACACTATATTTTTCAATACAAAATCCTCAAAACATACAACCGTGACCTATACTATATATTTTTTATCAAGATCATGAAATTTTACCTTTAATTCACAATGAACATGATATTCTCAAATTCATCATAAGAGAGGGTGATATAATCCTCTTGTTAATGATAATACTTAATAAGGAGCGGAATGTGTGAGGAGAACACGCCCCACGCACCTCCTATTTTTCAAATTCCCCACCGTCTGTTTTGCCTCCTCCGCCCATGCGGGTATCCTATCCCTCGCCAGTTCCTGCGGCGGCTGATGCTCCTCCCTTACTACCGCCCGTCCCGTTTCTAACCTCTGTTCCCCCAGATCCAGGGGTTCTACCTCCTCCTTCATCTTTCAAGGATGTCTTGACAGGATCTTTCACGAAGGGCCCTCCTCCTCGTCTGACTTCATCTGAGGCCTCTCGTCTGCCTCTGATCCTGGAAATTCCACTCTGTAGTCTCTGATCTTCAGCAGTGGATGGGTCCCATGTTCTGGATTTTCCCCTTGAAGCCTTTGGGGCGGCTATTGATTTCCACCGGTGGATGCTGGTGGCCAGATTTGGGGTGGATGAGTCTCCCCTTCCCATATTCCAGCACTTCTTCCTTTCGTAGGGGCTTGATAACCCGGATCGTGTTTCAATCCTCAACTGAAAGGCGTTTTGTTTGGTCCTCGGCTCTAGGGAGGACTTGGTGAAGGCATGGACTCAGAGCCCCAGATCTATCGGAAAATGGAGATTCAGCCTCTTTCGGTGGACGATGGAAGCCCACTTCGGACGTGACTCCCTTCAAGCAGAGTTATGGGTAAATTTACCTAGTCTCCCTCTTCCCCTCCATAACCATAGATTTCTGTGTGGTATCGGCAGTGCCATTGGATCCTTAATTTATGAAGATGAGCACGCCCTTCAGTTGCAGGATGCAGGTGATGCTCACATTTGCATCGAGATGGACCTATCTCGTCCCCTTCCGCAATGTATTCTTATACGGGCAGGTGCTTCGCTTTCATGGTGGAAAACCTTGATCCTCCTCTCCTTAGCGTAATTCTGCACAGGATGCCATCTCTAGGCCCACTCCCTCCTGGTTTGTAGAAAATGGCTTACTGGGTCGGATGTCTCTCCCCCGGTGCACGCTTCTGACTCTGAACACCCCTGGTCCTGGTGTCGAAGCAACCAGACATGGTGATTTCGGATGCCCCTGTCTCTTCTGAACCATCTCGCATTGTCCTATCAGAGCCGAAGCCTTGGATCTTGGTGGAGGTGGCTACTTCCGCACCTGCTGATCCGTCTCTAGCATGCCCTCCGGACCATGGCCTTTCAGATCCATCTGTCTCATCTCCGTCTGAGTCTCCAAACTTGAATCAAGATCCTTCCTCCTCCGATACTCATGGAGCATGCAGGGGATATTATCATTTTTCAAGAAGATCCGGTTCCTGTCAACAGCATGGAGTTGGACCTGTCTTTCTCGACCATGAATTCTCCCCCAATCAGTCCTGAGCAGGTCAATCATCGAGATGGAAAGAAGCCCGCTGCTCAGTCTCCAGTTTCCTCCAGCCTTATCTGAACATTTTCCTCTCCTATACAGCTTCCAAACGGGTACCGTTTTCTATCTCATTCGGGAGATGATATGGCTCCTCTTCTGTCTCCTTATCATAGTGGTGCCTGTACCAGAGGCTGTGCAAGAAGGGAGCAGGAGCTTTCATCTTCAAAGATTATGGGCCTATTGTTATAGGGGAAATTCCCCAGTCTCTCCCCCAATGATATCATTTATCATCTATAATTCATGGGGCCTGGCCCCTGGGGGAAGTTGTACTTCATCTCCTCCGAACTCTATCATCGCAAAGCCTCATTGGTCGCTATTCTTGAACATAAACAATAGTCGATGAATATTCAAAACTTTTCTTATGCATAGAGAGCCTAATAACCAGCACATCTGGGTCTTTTGGAACAATTATATTTCAGTTGAAAAAGTGGTTGTTTCTGATCAAAATATTTATGTGAAGGTCAATTTGGATACATTTAGTAGCTATATTTCTTTCGTGTATGCAAAGTGCAATTCGAGGGAGCGGGAACTCCTTTGAGAGGAGCTGGAAAACCAGGACACGGGAGATTTGGCCTAGCTTGTGGGTGGTAATTTTAATGTCATTATGGAACCTTCATAAAAGAAGGGGGGGGGGGATATATCCAAGGAAAGACTGACTTTATTTTTCAAGTTTTTCATCTTGGAATGATCTTTTGGACATGGGTTTCATAAGGGATAATTTCACATGGTGTAACAATCAAAGGGGGAACCGTCGTAGGTTATGCCACTTAGATCGGTTCTTGGTAAAAAATCAAGCCATTACTTCCTTTCCAAATGTGAAAGTTGAGCATCTGGTTCAGGCACTGTCAGATCATTCCCCGGTGCTTATTATTTTGGTTGATAACACGAGTCAAAGTAGTCATTTTTTATACTCTGGGCAATGGGTGTTTGACCAAAATTATCATGAAAAAGTGTGTACCTCATGGGAAAAACATATGGGTGAAGGTCCACGGGTTGAGTTTCATAACAAACTCTGATGGATAATAGGTGATCTTCTTATATGGGAATCCAACAAACCCTCTCATTTTCGGGACATTGATGGCCTTAAGGAAGACATTTCGTAGGCTGAGAGGGATCATGAATCATGCTGGGATGATGACATTTTCAGTAATATGGTTGGCATGAAGACCCATCTAGCTAAAATACTTCCCGATCAGGAACGATCAGTTAGGGAGAGGGCTAGAGTTACCTAACTTAAGAAGGGGGATTGAAATACCGCCTTCTTCCAAGCATGCATCTGAGAGAGGAAATGATCTATGGCTCCAAACATCTTGCTTGAGGATGGATCCTTCAACAATGACCCACATGTTGTGGGAGGTATGGCCGCATCCTTTTTTGTCTCCTTACTTGCTAATGATAATCCTTGTATGCAGGACAGTTACCCCTCAGACCACTCAGAAATCTTTGATAGCATCCCTCATTATGTTACACCTGATAATAATTGTCTCTTTGAATGCATGCTAGATGGGAGGGAGGTTTGGGAGGTTGTCTCCTCTATCAATGCTGGAAGTGCCCTCAGTCCAGATGGATTTCCTAGATCTTTCTATATTAATTCTTGGCACATCATTAAGAAGGAATTTGTGGGGACCATTCAGGACTTCTTCCCTGGGGGTGGTCTGCCTAGGGTAGCTTGTGCAACTACCCTTATTCTCATCCAAAAGGTCTCAAATCCTTCCTCTCTTAAACATTATTGGCTGATCAACATGTGCAATTTTACTTACAAAGTACTTACAATGGTCCTCAATAGGAGACTCTCTATCTATCCTCAAAATTGGATTTCTGAGGAACAATAGGGCTTTGTTCGTGGCAGATCTACCCAAGTTGCGATGTATGGGGTTCAGTAATAAATTCCATGGTTCTAACATTTCTATAAAGCTAGATTTGGACAAATCATATGATGGGATGGAGTGGAGCTTCGTCATTAGAGTTATACGATGTATGGGGTTCTCATAGCAGGTTATTGATCTCTTATTTAGATGCATTTGTTCCCCATGGTTTTTTATCACTTTCATGGGGAGAAGCTATGGTTTATTCAAATCGGTCCAAGGATTAAGGCAAGGGGATCCTCTCTCCCCAAGTGTCTTTATTTTGGCTCAGTATGTGTTTAGAATATATCTCAATAAGAACATTGATGAGGGTTACATGAGCCCATTCCGATGCAAGCCTAACATCAAAGGGCCCTCCTACCTTTTCTTTGCAGATGATGTGCTTCTCTTACTGAATGGTAATATCATGTCTATACAGGAGCTTGGCCATATACTTTCATTATATTGTAAATGGAGTGGTCAATCCATCAATCAAGCAAAGAGTAGTGTTTATTCCCCCAATTCATGTCCTACATCAAGGGGAAAGAGAATTAATGATAGTATGGGAATCCAAAAAAGACTTCCTTAATGGAATATATGGGAGCTCCAATCTCCCCAAGTAGAGTTCAGATACGTCACTATGATGGGCTTATTGATAAAATCTTCAACCATATTCTCAACTATAAAAATTTATTCCTTTCATTTGGTGGTCACATCACCCTAGCTAACAGCATCCTATCCTCCATCCCCATGCATGTTTTTTCGGATCTCGTTATCCCTAAGTATGTCCTCCAGAGCCTTGAAAAAATTATTTCTAGCTTCATTTGGGATGTGCATAGAGAAGGTAAATGTCATTGGGTATCCTGGAATAGGATGGATCGCAATGTTGAGTTGCAGAGGAATTGTCTTGAGAAGTGTCACTGAAACCATGGATAATATCCAAGAAATATTAGCATGGGACTTTATGGAAGGGACATTATTGTAGGAAAAGTTTATTTACAGCAAATATGGGAAGGGTATGGTTATTCCAGGGGGTAGGAGTTCCAAGTTGTGGAACTCAATTCGGCGTCACTTACCTACCCTTCAACATCGCTCTCATTGGATTGTTCGATATGGATCTATTAGCCACTGGAACACTAACTAGATGGGGAAGTTTTTTGCATTTCTGGGTTTCCATGTACCAGATATTTCCTTCGCACATGCCAGATCTTATCCTTCTTTTATCCATGCCACCCATAATCACCATGAGCAGGAAGACTAAAACAGCATCATGACTAGTTCAAAACCTGAGAGGTTGGTTTTTACTGCCTCCTCATATGTGCTCTTCTCAACGAAAGATTATCGGCGGATTGTCCACAGTGATCCTAAGCTCGACGCATGGGGAGCTTCTCTGTGGTGTAAGGAATTTCTGGTTAGGTTCTCCTTCCTACTTTGGTGCATCCATAACCATGCCTTGCTGATTGATGAAATGGTGTGATGGAGATGTATCTCACTGGCTTCCCAGTGTAGTTGTTGCCACCGACCTAATGAGGAGACCGTCAACCATCTTTTCTTCAACAGGGAATGTGTGGCTTCTATGTGGACTGGTCTTGGCATTTTTTTGGAATGTTTGATCAGGGGATTTCTAGTAATAATTTTCTGCATACCTGGTTTCACAACTTGCAGGTCAATTCTCGGCATGAGGGGAGGCACAGTTAGAATCTTGTAGTTCTTGTCTGAGATTGATCCATGACGGTTGAATTGGATCCTCTGTTTAAGCAATGGGAGACTTCCCCTTCCCTCCATCGGCTCTTACATGGTAAGGTATCTCCTATAAAGAATCACAAATCTTCCTCGTAGGTCAAATGGGTTCAATGGATTCCCTATGTTACTGGTATCAAAATGAATATTGATGGGTCCTGTATCAACGGTACCATGATAGGGGGAGGTGTTATTTGAAACCAGGACAACTTTTTCATCATTTCATTCAGTGCTTCTTTTGGCACTGGTGATTCCCTCCTTGTCGAAGCTTTGTCCATTAACAAGGGACTGGAATTGTGCCTATCTCACTAGCAAGGGTGAAGAAAAATTCCTCTTTTCTATAGGGGTCTATCTGTTGTACCTCTCGTACCCCTCGTGGTTTAATTTTCATGATCACAATCACTCTTTTTTTATTTAATCTTGTTTTAAGTGTTTTTGGATGATAGACATGATTTCAGGTTGCCAAGGAATTGGGCCAAGAAAGCCAGAAGGCAAAAGTGGACTGATATCAGTCCACCGGCCAACCAGTGGATGACCACCGGCCAGCCGGTGGAATCTTGACAGAAGGCATCCCCTGTCCAGACCACCGGCCAACCGGTGTCCCATCACCGGCCAGCCGGTGGAACCCAAACAGAAGGGACACCTACTGTCTCACCACCGGCCAACTGGTGGCCTCCTCACCGGCCAGCCGGTGGTGCCTGGGCAGAAGGCCTCTCCATTTTCCAAAGCACCGGCCAACCGGTGGCCAAGCACCGGTCAGCCGGTGGAGTCAGTCAAACTAGCCGTTGGGCTTTGACCAGCCTGCTCCCAACGGCTCCGAAGACTTTTCCAACGGCTCCGAAGACCCCGAACGACCATATGAGGGTTCCCCCTCTATAAATAAAGGACTAGGAAGCCCCGGAACGGTAGTGGAACTATAACCAAGCCAACGGAAGCCAACAGACACTTTTTTCATCATTTGGCAAACCTCCGACGGATTCCTTCAGGGAACCTCAATTGCTCCAACCCACTTCCACATCCAAGGAGCACCATCAAAGAAGGTTGGGAGCGCTTTTCATCAACTTCATCAATCCTTTGGCGCTCAAGGCTTCTCCTCTTACGGTTTTTCATTATTTATCTTTTTGAGCATCAATTTGGGTTTGTGCCTACAAACCCCTCTTTCTCTCATCTTCCTTTTTGTTTGGGTTTTCACACCACCTTCAAGGTGTGAAGAGGTTAGTCAAGCCTTCCCTTTAAAAGGCTTGAGTCATAGGTGAGCTAGCCTTCACCTGTAAGAAGGCTAGTGGGTTCTTGCTCAACCATTAAAAGTAAACTGTAATAGGTTCTAGACTACCTTAAAGTCTAGTGGGTTTCTTGCTAAAACCATTAAAAAGCAAGCGGTAGTAAATCTCTCAACGATTGAGTTGGGAGCGGAGACGTAGGCTTTGGTTTAAGCCGAACTCCGTTATCAAGTTTTGTGTCTTGCCTCTTTTATTTCCGCTGCACTTTTAACTTTGTTTTTAAATTGTTAATTATTTTAAAAGGCAATTCACCCCCCCCCCTCTTGCCATCACTCTCCGACCCAACAATTGGTATCAGAGGGAAAATTCGAGTAATACCTTCACCGGTTTCAAATTCAAGATCCATTGTGATGACTTCATCTTCTTCCGCCCCCGAAGGATATTCATTGGGTCGTGCTCCTTTTTTTGATGGAACCGACTACACTTATTGGAAAACCCGCATGACTACTTTTTTTAGAAGTATTGGTTATCCTTTTTATAGAATTGTCATGCATGGTTACTCTCTCTCTTCTCCCGATGAATCCAAATGGACTCAAGCCGATATTAAAAATTTCGAGCTTGATGGCAAAGCCATGAACACTCTTCATTGCGGCCTTGATCGTAATGAATTCAATCGAGTTTCCACATGCACTTCATCTCATGAAATCTGGAAACTTTTGGAGGTTACCCATGAGGGGACCAACAAAGTCAAGGATACTCGATTGGATATGTACCGTCAAGATTTTGAGTCTTTTACCATGCATCCATCTGAAAATATTACTGAAATGTTTACTCGTTTTACTGACGTTTGCAATGGAAGAAAAACTCTTGGAGATGATGTTTCTACAGAGATGATGGTCAAGAAGATCCTTTGGATCTTACCAAGCTCATGGGCACCGAAAGTCACGGCAATTCAAGAAGCAAAAGACATCAAGAACATGCCGGTCGAAGAGCTCATCGGATCCCTCATGACCTACGAGATCACCATGAGGAGGCAAGCTGAAAAGGAAAGCAACCTCATCAAAACTCCAAAGAACATCGCCTTCAAAGTTCAAAAAGAAGAAAGCTCCTCCTCCTCATCTTCTTCCTCTTCAAGCGGCGATTCAGAAATCGAGAATCTTGCCCGCAAAATGCACAAATTCATGAAGAAGCACAAGAAGAAGAAATCACGCAAGGCTCAACCCAACGAAAAATCCGAGCCCGAGGTAACATGTTACGGGTGTGGTAAGAAAGGCCATTACAAGCCCGATTGTCCACTCAACAAGAAAAAGGCCAAGCAAAAGGAAAAGAAGAAGGCATTCAAGACCACATGGAGTGATAGCTCAACATCCTCCTCCTCCTCCTCCTCAAGTGACAACGGTAAAAAATGCCTAATGGCATTTCAGGAGGTATCCTCTTCCGACTCCTCATCCTCTAGTTCTTCAAATTTTTTCAATCATTTATCTTATGAGGATCTCCAACATTCGAGAGATCAATTAGAGGAAGGTTTTCACGAACTTTCTTCCAAATTTATTGCTTTAAAAAGGAAATTCAAAATTCTTTCTT
This sequence comes from Viscum album, assembly GCA_963277665.1. Classification (NCBI taxonomy): domain Eukaryota; kingdom Viridiplantae; phylum Streptophyta; class Magnoliopsida; order Santalales; family Viscaceae; genus Viscum; species Viscum album. The sequence continues at coordinate 1,700,542,925 of OY728161.1, read as the reverse complement.
CCGAAAAGGATCAACTTCTCAAAGAAAAGGAAGACTTGTCCCTCAAGATCCAAAACCTTCCTGATGTTGATTCTATGGAATCAACAATCAAGGATTTAAGGAAATCCCTAGCTAAGTTCACCGAAGGTGAACATAACCTTTCGAAACTCCTTGGTTCCCAATGCATATCTAGAACCACCCAAGGGCTTGGCTATTCCAAGCAAGCTTCCTCTTCCCATGCTCCTACTATTTTTGTAAGGGGGAGCTCCCAATATAAATTTTGCAACTATTGTAAAAAACCCGGACACTTAATTTATGAGTGCAATTGCAAAAATGCCCGGTATGGAAGGCCCAAAACCATTTCCTTTAATGATGAATTTCATAGGAGAAGACCCGCCACTAGACAAGTGTGGATTGAAAAATCCCTTTTAGCGAGTCTCTCCGGGCCAAAATTTGTCTCGGTTTCAAAAACCTCTCCCCGGTGATTTGTTGTTTTTATTTAGGGGGAGTTAGGATTGTTTAAGCCTTTTTGCTTTATTTTCAAAACTATCAATTCAAAACTTTCAATTCAAATTTCAAAAATTTCAATTGGTTTAAAATCTCTATCTTGTTTTTCAATCCTTTCCCTCAATCAAGTTTTATGCCCCGTGCTATTTTGATAATCACAAAGGGGGAGAAATTCTTGGTTGATTGGGGGAGAAATCTTTCTCTCATGCTTTGCTTTACTTTTCAATTTATCCTTTAAAGCATGCCTTTCATTTCAGTCTTTTACATTGCTTGTTTTGGTGATTGTGATCATCAAAATAGGGGGAGATTGTTGTACCTCTCGTACCGCTCGTGGTTTAATTTTCATGATCGCAATCACTCTCTTTTTTATCTAATCTTGTTTTAAGTGTTTTTGGATGATAGACATGATTTCATGTTGCCAAGGAATTGGGTCAAGAAAGCCAGAAGGCAAAAGTGGACTGATTTCAGTCCACCGGCCAACCAGTGGATGACCACCGGCCAGCCGGTGGAATCTTGACAGAAGGCATCCCCTGTCCAGACCACCGGCCAACCGGTGTCCCATCACCGGCCAGCCGGTGGAACCCAGACAGAAGGGACACCTACTGTCTCACCACCGGCCAACCGGTGGCCTCCTCACCGGCCAGCCGGTGGTGCCTGGGCAGAAGGCCTCTCCATTTTCCAAAGCACCGGCCAACCGGTGGCCAAGCACCGGTCAGCCGGTGGAGCCAGTCAAACTAGCCGTTGGGCTTTGACCAACCTGCTCCCAACGGCTCCGAAGACTTTTCCAACGGCTCCGAAGACCCCGAACGGCCATATGAGGGTTCCCCCTCTATAAATAAAGGACTAGGAAGCCCCGGAACGGTAGTGGAACTATAACCAAGCCAACGGAAGCCAACATACACTTTTTTCATCATTTGGAAAACCTCCGGCGGATTCCTTCAAGGAACCTCAATTGCTCCAACCCACTTCCACATCCAAGGAGCACCATCAAAGAAGCTTGGGAGCGCTCTTCATCAACTTCATCAATCCTTTGGCGCCCAAGGCTTCTCCTCTTACGGTTTTTCATTATTTATCTTTTTGAGCATCAATTTGGGTTTGTGCCTACAAACCCCTCTTTCTCTCATCTTCCTTTTTGTTTGGGTTTTCACACCACCTTCAAGGTGTGAAGAGGTTAGTCAAGCCTTCCCTTTAAAAGGCTTGAGTCCTAGGTGAGCTAGCCTTCACCTGTAAGAAGGCTAGTGGGTTCTTACTCAACCATTAAAAGCAAGCTGTAATAGGTTCTAGACTACCTTAAAGTCTAGTGGGTTTCTTGCTAAAACCATTAAAAAGCAAGCGGCCGAACTCCGTTATCAAGTTTTGTGTCTTGCCTCTTTTATTTCCGCTGCACTTTTAACTTTGTTTTTAAATTGTTAATTATTTTAAAAGGCAATTCACCCCCCCTCTTGCCATCACTCTCCGACCCAACACTATCACAAAGGCTTTCTCAATCCCTTGGGATAACACCTATATTTTTCACAGATGTAGAAATATACTTTCTAGTCACATGGATATTACCCACATTTGGCAAGAGGGTAATCTGGTTGCAGACTTCCTGGCCTCCCGTGACACTCCTGTCAATTCATGTACCACCTTTAACACCATCAGGTCATTTCCCTATGTTGGATTGGTGTAGCCCAATCCAGTTGGGCCGAATGCTTGTGGCTTGCAACTGTCGCGGAGTTGACCGACCGACACCGACATGCACTGTAGCATCTCTAACCACTATAGCGGAGCTGACCGACCGACACTGACATGCACTATAGTAGTGCGGACTTCGGAGTCAACAGCACTGTTTCACTTTTGACAAAGGTGGTCGCCGTTCACTGTAGCGACACAGACTTACTTTTTGGAACAGTGATCGTCTTCTCCATTTTATAGCCCATTTTCGGGCTAGGGTTACTATTGAGAAAACTCTGTAATTTGTGCTCCCGAATTAGTGAAGTTCTGCCTCTCCATGGACGTAGGGATTATTCCTGAACCACGTAAATTGTTGTGTTCTTGTTTCTTTCCTTTATTCTTCATTTTCTTTTGTTTATCGTTTCTGTTATTGCGATTCTCGACGATTCCGCAAAAACTGGTATTAGAGGGTGAGTTCAGAATTCTCCAACGATGGATTTGGATGAAGGCACAGTGAAGATCGATCGCTTCGATGGAACTGATTTCAGTTTCCGGAGGATGAAAATCGAGGATTATCTTTATCAAAAAAAATTGCACTTGCCGCTTCTGTGACTGAAGCCAACGGACATGGAGCAGTCATAATGGGAGTTGCTGGATCAACAGGTTCTGGGTGTTGTGCGCCCGACGTTGGCCAAAAACGTGACATTCAACATCAGAGAGGAGAAGACAACAGTGGATCTGGTGAAAACCCTTGTAAATATGTACGAGAAGCCTTCTGCGGCAAACAAGGTGCACTTGATGCGATGATTGTTCAACCTAAAAATGGAAGAAGGGAGAATCGTTACAGACCACATCAACGAATTCAACACCATCACCAGTCAGCTGACATCGGTGAAGATTGATCTTGGTGACGAGGTATGCGCACTGGTCTTACTGTCCTCTTTACCTGACAGTTGGGAAGCAACTGTAACAGCTGTGAGCAGTACCTCGGGGGAATACCAAACTGGTTTTGAAAGATATACGAGACCTAATCCTTAGTGAGGATGTTCGAAGAAGAGAATCAGACAGATTCTCTGGTTCTGCTCTGAACGTCGAAGGAAGAGGAAGATACCCACAATGAGACATTCATAGAGGGAGATCAAGGTCAACTGGGAAAAGCCGAGACAGGGCAAAGGGCGCTGGTCCTACCTGCTGTACATGTGGGAAGAAAGGACATGTCAAGAAGGAGTGCAGAGAAAAATAGAAGGGACCTGAAACCAGTGGAGCAAACACGACAGTTGAAGGAACTGATGATGTGCTGCTGTTGAGCGTGGATAGCCCGATGGAGTCTTGGATTTTAGACTCTGGGGCATCTTTCCATTCTACATCGGAGAAGAGATTTCTGGAAAATTACATTTCAGGAAACTTCGGCAAGGTACATCTTGCTGATGATGATCCCTTGTAGATTGTGGGAAAAGGCGATGCACGGATCAAGACCAACAGTGGGAGCTTGCTAGTTCTGGAAAACGTGAGGTACATCCCCGGTTTAAGAAGAAATCTCATTTCTGTGGGACAACTTGATGATGCAGGGTTGAGTACCACGTTCACGGGTGGTGCATGGAAGATCACCAAATGAGCTATGGTCATAGCTCGTGGAGCAAAAAATGGTACCCTTTACAACATGATAGAAACTTGCATGGACATGGCTGCATCACTCAAAACTGTAGGAGATTCACAACTGTGGCACAACAGGCTTGGCCACATGAGTGAGAAGGGGATGAAGGTGTTGGTAACAAAAGGGTTGCTATCAGAGTTGAAGTCAGTGGATGTTGGCCTATGTGAAGATTGTATCTTCTAAAAGCAGAAGGTGTCTTTTGCAAAAGGAGGCAGAACACTGAAGGCTGGGAAGCTGGATCTGGTGTACACAGATGTTTGGGGGACAACTTGATGATGTAGGGTTGAGTACCACGTTCACTGGTGGTGCATGGAAGATCACCAAAGGAGTTGTGGTCATAGCTCGTGGAGCAAAGAATGGTACCCTTTACAACATGACAGAAACTTGTATGGACATGGATGCATCACTCAAAACTGTAGGAGATTCACAACTGTGGCACAACAGACTAGGCCACATGAGTGAGAAGGGGATGAAGGTGTTGGCAACAAAAGGGTTGCTAGCAGAGCTGAAGTCAGTGGATGTTGGCCTATGTGAAGATGGTATCTTCTGAAAGCAGAAGAAGGTGTCTTTTGCAAAAGGAGGCAGAACACCGAAGGCTTGAAAGCTGGAACTGGTGCACACAGATGTTTGGGGGCCTGCACCAGTACATTCCCTTGGAGGGTCACAATACTATGTGACATTCATCGATGACTCAACATGGAAGGTATGAGTTTTCTTTCTGAAAAGTAAATCGGATGTCTTTAGAATGATTTAGAAGTGGAAGACCATGGTGGAAAATGAGTCAAGAGATAAGCTAAAATGCTTGAGGTCTGACAACAGTGGAGAGTATGGCAGTCAGGAGTTCATAGAATTCTATTCTGATAATGGAATTCGGTGGGAGAAAACTATCCCAGGAACACCACAGTAGAATGGTGTAGTTGAAAGGATGAATAGGACGTTGAATAAACGTGCCAGAAGCATGAGGTTACACTCAGGGTTGCCCAAAACCTTCTGGGTTGATGCAGTGAACATGGCAGCTTATCTGGTCAATAGGAGTCCATCTGTGCCAATGAGAGAATGTTTACCCGAGGAGCTATAGTCTGGGAAGGAGGTAAGACTCTCACATTTACGAGTCTTTGGCAGTTTGGCATATATTCATATTGATGTTAATGCAAGGGACAATCTTGATGCTAAGTCCAAGCCATGTTTCTTTATTGGTTATAGTGCTGACGAGTTTGGTTACCGCTTTTGGGATGATCTCAAGAAGATGGTCATCAGGAGCCAGAATGTGGTATTCACTGAAGGTGTCATGTACAAAGATCGTCTTGTAGCTGAAGATGAAAATGGAAACATTGAATCAGAGTGCAAAGAGCAAGTGGAGCTTGAAGGTGTATCTGAGCATGAGAGATCTGAACCGGTGGAACCTACTACTCCAGTAGAGTTGAGGAGATCAATGAGGGTGAGAAGGCATGTGCATAGGTATTCACCATCCCTGCATTATCTATTATTGACTGACGGTGGAGAACCAAAATGCTTTGAAGAGGAAATGCAGCTAAATGAGTCGAGCAAGTGGGAGCTGGCTATGAAGGAGGATATTTCCTCATTGCATGATAACAACACTTGGGAGCTGACACCCCTGCCAATAGGAAAGAAAGCATTGCAGAAGAAGTGGGTCTACCGGGTCAAGGTAGAACATGATGGAAAGAGGAGGTTCAAGGCAAAACTTGTGGTAAAAGGCTTCCAACATAAGGAGGAAGTGGATTTCACTGAAATATTCTCACCAGTAGTGAAGCTTACCACCATCCGGGTGGTTCTCAGCATTGTGGCGTCAGAGGACTTGCACCTTGAGCAGCTTGATGTCAAGACTGCTTTCCTTCATGGAGATTTGGAGGAGGATATCTACATGCAACAGTCAGAGGGATATGTAGAGTCTGGGAAGGAAGACTTGGTGTAAAAACTCCAGAAGAGCTTATATGGATTGAAGCAGGCACTGAGGTAGTGGAACAAGAAGTTTGATTCATTTATGTCTAAAAATGAATATAAACGATGTGGCATGGATCAATGTTGCTAAATTAAGTCCTTTGGCGATGAATACATTATATTGCTTCTGTATGTAGATGACATGCTCATTATAGGATCATGTATGCAGAGGATTAATGAGCTGAAAGGGCAGTTGGTTGAGGAGTTTGAAATGAAAGATCTTGGAGAAGCTGACAAGATTCTAGGGATGAAGATCAAGAGAGACCGCACAGCTGGAACATTAATGTTGTCGCAGGCTGATTACATTGGGAAGGTCCTGAAAAGATTCAATATGATGGAAGCAAAGGCAGTCTCTATTCCCCTGGCGAGCCATTTCAAACTATCAAAGGAGAAATCACCGAAGACGACAGAAGAGGTGGAGTACATGGCAAAAGTTCCATACGCATCATTTGTTGGAAGCCTGATGTATGCCATGGTCTGTACTCAACCTGACATCGCTCATGTAGTGGGAGTTGTGAGCAGGTATATGGCTAACCCTGGAAAGCAACATTGGGAAGCTGTGAAGTAGATACTGAGGTATTTAAAGGGCACCAAGGAGGTAACTCTGTGCTTTGGGAAAGGTAATTCATTGCATGGGTATGTGGATGCTGACCTTGGAGGCAATGTCGACAACAGGAGGAGTACCAAGGGTTATGTTTTTACCTATGGAGGAACTGTGGTAAGTTGGATATCACAATTGCAGAAGGTGGTGACTTTATCCCCCACAGAGGCAGAATCCATTGCTGTAACAGAAGCTGGGAAAGAGATAGTTTGGCTGAAGAACTTCTTGGGTGAATTGGGAAGAAAGCGAGAGGAGAATGTATTGCACTGTGACAGTCAGAGTTCTATACATTTTGCAAAGAACCTAGTGTTTCATGCCCGGACGAAGCACATTTAGTTGAAGTACCATTTCATCAGAGGTTTGATGCAGGATGAGTTGTTGACTTTACAGAAGATCTGTGGAACCAACAATTCGGAAGGCATGTTGACAAAGCCTATGGTGATACAGAAGTTGTGGCACTGTTGTGCCTCTTTTGGTCTCCACTGATGAACGGAGGATGAGAGGTAGAATAATGGAGGGCATGATGGGAGCACAAGAGGAAAACAGTTTGTATTTCATGAATCTGTGAATGGAAAGCACGCCACTGGTGAGTGAAGAAGAGGAAGAACTCAGATTAAGTAAGTTGTCTTCATCAGTTTGCATCGAAGATTAACAGTGTAGTGGATCAGGCTCCAAGTGGGATATTGTTGGATTGGTGTAGCCCGATCCCGTTTGGTCGAATGTTTGTGGCCCATAATTGTCGCGGAGCTGACCGGCTGACACCAACATGCACTATAGCATCTCTCACCACTATAGCGGAGATGACCGACCGACACCAACATGCAATGTAGCAGTGCGGACTTCGGAGTCAACAATACTGTTTCACTTTTGACAAAGGTGGTCGCCGTTCACTGTAGTGACGCAGACTTACTTTTCAGAACAGTGATCGTCTTCTCCATTTTATAGCCCATTTTCGAGCTAGGGTTACTACTAAGAAAACTCTGTAATTTGTGCTCTCGAATTAGTGTAGTTCTGCCTCTCCGTGGACGTAGGGATTATTCTCGAACCACGTAAATCATTGTGTTCTTGTTGCTTTCCTTTCTTCTGCATTTTATTTTGTTTCTCGTTTCTGTCATTGCGACTCCCGACGATTCCGCAACACCCTAGGAATGTGTGAATCTTGTGACAGTAAATGCTCTTGGGATCCACTATTTTAGGCCCCTGTGACCTTTTTTAGGCTTTTCCGCCATATCAATAAAACTTCTTAATGTCGGATGGATATAATCCTCCAGTTGGTCAGGGAAATTTTCTAATAGCTAAGGGTGTATTTGGTTTAGGTGTTTTCCTAGTGTGCATATTTTCATTATCTTTTTTTATTTAGAGATTAATTTTGTGAAGTTATCTTGGATATAGTTTACATGGATGAATTAAACTTTTTTATAATTTAATTTTTATTCCTAGGATGGGATAGTATCTTAGTTTATGTGACCTAGATTACCCTTTTTTTGGTATTTAGGAGTGTGTTTATTGCTATATATTGTGATTCCATATGTTTTGATTATTATGCATGAATAATATTGAATTTATATTACCTAAAAATATAGATTTCCTACTAGGTTTTTATATTCACCCCTATAATGAATTTTGCGGTGACATACTCTTGATTGTGCAAACATCTCACTTTTTAGGAGAATATAAAGGTTATGGACTAGGTGGTGTCTACCAGTAGTAGTGGTTCTATAGTTACCATCAAATATGTCCAAGAAGAGCTATTTGTATCTGTTGGTTATGGATTTTACCATGGGTTTGAATTTATATGTATGTATTGTGTTTTTTAAGATAGTTATACACATTATTTGTTATAGTATTAGACACATATTTCCTTATCTACTTAAGGAATTTGATTTCATACATGCATACATTTCTAATATAATTATGGTTGTTTAGTTATTTGTGTCGTATTTCAATGTTACATTTTTTATTATGAAGCTATAGGTTTCATATGATAATGCCTCTAATTACGTGTATAGGCCCTATTCTTGCTAGTTACTAGACCCTAAACAATTGAAGGCATGCTTGGGACGGTACACCAGTCCTTGTCACTAACCTAGGTAAGGTATCAATAATTTATTTTTATATTATAGTGGTATTAGAGTGGGTATATCTGAGTATTAGAGTTTGGATTGGGTATATGTGAGGATTTTCTTTGGAAAAATTTAGCAACCACATTCAAGGAATTCGATCTCATTTTACCAAGGGAAATCATCAATAGGGTATATTGGTAGATGCATTCCAATGTAAGGGATATGGTCATTTTTTAACTATCTTGAGTATATATAGTGTTTTTTGAAAGGTACAATTAGTTCGGTACATGCATCATATATTGGTTAGATCATTATTGGTGTGTATTATTTCTTTCCCTAGATGATATATTCTAGGATAGATAACTGGGAAATTTAAATCATATGTTCCAAGATTATATATTCATTTCATTACTAATTGATTGATAGTTTTGAATTATTTATGATCATGATATTTTATTATGTAGTTGTCATTTTGAAGTCATGATCTAGAAATAATCGATTCTATACTAATCAAAATTTCACCAATAGTGAATCCTAAGGATAATAAGAACTTAATTTAGGGATAGGGTTTTGGGGTGACTAATCCTATTAAAAAACCAAGGATATATCCCCACTAAGGAGGTAGAGATAACTCATATAAAGAAGATATTTTATGAGTTTTATTGATTGGTGTTATGAATGTTCTAGGGTGATCGTGATGTCAGGTTCATGGCATTTCCTTAAAGAGAATGGAGGGATTCTCTCATTAGAGATAGCACTTATATCTATAAGATTATTTTCATCAAAATATTATTTCAAGGTTAGAGGGAAGGTGTTAGAAATTTACCTTTAGGATTTTATGGAGAGAAGTGTTGACTCAGAGAGTTTAAAAAAAATAGTGAAAACATTATATTTCATGAATTTGATAGTGGATAGATTATTGTATTCATGAAATTTGTGATAGCATAGCTTGAAATTTATTAAGTAAGCCTCTCACCTTGAGGACCAGTTGAGATTCCTAGAGAAAGGTTAAGAGAGGAGATTCATAATACTTTTTTATTAAATCCAATATCATGGAGAAATATCCATATAATGATTTCACCTCTCAACATACTTCGAGGTGCTAGGATGAGTGATCTAGATTGGGATCATATCAATGGAATAAGGATTGATAATAAGATGGTGGATACATTTTTTCAAATCCAAGACATAAAAACCCTTTATAAGTCACTATTTTTCTTAGTATCAATGTAAGAGGTAAATGATGAGAATAATTGAAAAGATATATTTATTATAGAAAAATATCGAGTGTTAAGTGAGAAACAAGTGGTGGTTCTTATCTTATTTATATAATATAGGATTATATAGTATAATACTATTTATTGGAGAGTCTTTATAGTGGTTTCCAAAGGTAGTGTAGTAAAGGATAGCTTAGAATTGGAGGGAAAGGAAGAGGCCAGTTTCACATTGTGGATGAATAAAATATTAAATTATTGGATTTACATTGAGGTTTATGTTCTGTTATTCCTTGATCAAGATTATGCTTTATTTAAGTTGGTATATCACCTATTCAATAGTGATACTAATTTATTTTTATAGAAATGAAAATTTTCTAGTGAATGTCTTAGTCTATGATAAATGGACAAAGAACCATGTGAAAGATAACAAGATAAGAGTATAATTATGTCAATAAAGTGAACTCATTCTATAAAGATTCTTTTTCACTCAAAATTTTAGGTCATGGAATAAGATTCTCCTGAAATATTGATGAGAATATGTATTGGTGGAAAAAAATTGAAAGAAGGTGAGACATGATGGTTACTTTTGATCTCATGTCAACCATAAAATGAATTGGTAGGATAACTAAGTGTAAGTCTTATCTAACTATAATTAGTTGTAATTATATTAATTTTAGTTTCATTGGAGGCTTAAATGATGGTGTTCATCAAGGCGGTTGACATGGTTTATCAAAACCATTAGAATAATATCTAGTTCGAGTGCGACTCAGAGGTGCTCGTGCAGGCGGTTTGGGTGAATCAGTATCAACTATCATGGAAACTGACCGACAAATGGATCAACTTCCTAGAAAGGCTTGCCAACCTGAATCACATTGTCACACACACGTTTCAGGAAGGTAATTATATTACGGATGGGCTTGCCAACAAAGGTATTTTGGAAGGAAGATGCATGCGACTCAGAACTATGCCTGATGACTTGATGCATTTTATAATCTGGGATAAATGTAAAATACCCTCTTTCCGTATTGTGTAACTCTTTGATTTTTCAATATTAGAGCCTCTGTGCTCATCTTTCTAAAAAAATGGATACAAGATTGAAATAAAATAATAAATAGTTCTTATTATTAGTTCTGTGATCTAATTTCTATCATCTTACACAATATTACCAACAATAACCTAAACATCATCCATATTAGGCATTAAATGAAAAAAATAACCGAATTTAGTAGAATGGGAATTATAATATTTCATAGATTTGAGTTGAGGATGTAGATCCAATCACTAGTATAATTATAGAGAGATGGTTAATAATAAGGAAATATGGTTGGTGTCAACCTGTTTTCATTAGTTTTAACCATGTGAAAACCATTTTATCGCTAAGTATTAGAACTTGCAGAAGGAGTGATTCTAGAAGACTAATTTTCAAAACTAGATAGAGATGATAGAGAGGCTACTACAAAGTTCAGAAGTACAGAATTAGAAAAAATATAAGTAGTGAAACCAAAAGAATCCTAGATGAGTTTGAAGGAAGGAAGTGTGAGGATGCAAAGTAATTTCATTATGGTCAACTTCTAGGATGTATAAAAGTCACTTCCAAAGTTATGTAAGGGTCCTAGGAATACACAGTGGAAATGTAAGGGTAATTCAAAAGGTTACATAAGTGTTTTTCATGAAGTATTTAGATGTGAGAATTGTTCAATGAAAGAATTAGTTAAGGTAGTGTATTCCATTGAATAATTAAAGGTATTTTTATGAATATCATATCTAAGTTTTCATATTCTCTATGAAGATCAAAAAGGGGATGAAACTGGTTTCACCAGATAGAGTCTACATTAAGTATTAGGGTGGTGACATTTTTTCAAGAGCCTTTGAGTTTTGGATATAAAACATTATAATAATATTCCATTAATTTAATAAAGTTATTGCAGCATTCCACCAATAGAGTAAGACTAAGTCTAAACCATGTAAAACTAGTGTTGTTCTTTACCTTTTTTCCTTTTTTTTTTCCTTTTATAAGTTCTTACCTTGTTTGTTCATGTGAATCATAATGCTTCTCTAGGGTGACTTTTCTTCCAAATTCCAAATACATCATGTATGTGGGTTCATTACGATTTAGTGGTTCTTTTTCTTTGTTTCCACTATGTTTGTTCTAGTGTATAAATTCTATTTGAGAGGTTCCATACCCAATAAGTGTTATTAGAGCACATTTACAGAGTTTTAGATTATGAAAACCTGGCCAAGGTGTTTCATAGCTTGGTTTAGAATCATCATTTTACACACAAACTTGTGATAGAATTTTTGTAAATTAGATACCAATTCCATTTATATACTTCAAATTCAATGAGATTTCACCAATTATGAAATAAACGGTGTTTTATGAGGGTAAGGTTAGGGTGGAGAATATTTAGGAGACAAATTTTGGATTCTGGAAGATACAGAGAGAGAATTGTCTACTGTATAAGGATCTTGATCTTCCATTGAATAGACCCAAACCAAAAAAAATAAAGAAGGAAGAATGGGAAAAGCTGGATAAGAAATCACTGGGGTTGATCTAGATTTTATTGGCCTGTAATGTGAATTATAACACCCATTAAGAGAAGAATGCTTTGGAACAAAGGAAGAATCTTTTCAATGTGGATGAGAAGCCAACTATAATGAATATAGTGTTTCTATTATGAAGGATATTTGATATGAGAATTTTTAGAATGAAATAAAATGATTGATCATGTCAATGACTTTAACATGATTCTGACTTGAAACCAGTCAGTGTAAGTTTCAAGGATCTTGAGTGGGATCTGTTGTTACTTTCATCACTCTCCGAATAATGGGATGTAATGGTTACCATGATGATTAATTTAATAGGTAAGATAGATTAAGTGTTTCCAATTTTTAGGGATCTAATTCTAAATAATGATGTTTAGTGGAAGGAGACCTAAGAATCTACTAGAAATATTGATAGTGAGGAAGGTGGGGGATGTCCCATTGCACAAAAGAGTCATGAGAAAAGAAAAAAGAAGGGGAAACGAGATATGTAATAGTATGACTAAAGGTGGCCACATCTATTTTCATTGAAGGAAGAAAGGGAATCTAATGATTGATTTTAGTTAATCATAGAATATATTCTTTCAGGAGTGCATCCTCAAATGCTTTTTTAGACGATGCATAAGGTTTATTATTGATTGTCTCTAGTTTTCTTGAGTCTTGGATTATAGACTATAGATATTATTTTCAGTCTATATTCTAGAAAGGGAGTATGAGAAATTATATTTTTATAAGGTTCAACAAAGTGCAACTTACAGATGATGAATCTCTAGAGATAATGGGTAAGGGTTATGTTTCTATCCAAATAAAGAATAGAAGCTTGCTAGAATTTCCAAGAGCGTGACACATACTAGGATTAAGGAAGAACTTGATTTTGGTATCATAGTTGGATGATGTAAGTTTCTATAAAAAAATTGAATGTAGCATGGGAAGTTGCATGTGGTTCCATAGTCATGGTCAAGGGAGTGAAAGATGAAATATTCTTCTAAAAAGGAGTTTCATAAGGTGTAATGCATGATGAAAAAATAATTCCTACAAAGTTATGGAATGAGTGTCTTAGTCAATTAAGTAATAAACGGATGAAAATACTTACAACTAAAGGAATTCTAAATATAGTAATAATGGATTATGGAACATTTGAAGAATGATTCCTTGGAAAGTAGTAGAAGATTTCATTTCAAATAGAATGTAAGACTCCCAATGATTTGATGTTAGCATCGGTTCATATGAACATATGGGGGGAAGCTCAAGTCTATTCTCATATAGTTTCACTGTACTATGTTTCCTTCATTGATGATGTGACATGGAAGGTGTGAGTGTCCATCTCCAACCATAAGTATAAATTTTTTAGAACCTTCTTTCAATGTATAGAAATGGTGTAAAAGTAGATTGAAAGTAAACTGAAATGTCTGAGGTCTGACAATGGTGGGAAATATGAAAGTAGGGAATTCTATAGGTTCTATTTTAAAAATCCATACAATTCTAGAATACCATACTGGGTACTCCAAAAAAATAGAGTCACCAAGAGGATGAATCATACATTAGTAGATAAGGTAAGGAGCATGAGTATTCACTTTGGTTTTCACAAGGGTTTTGGGGTGGAATCCGTGAATTTTGATTCCTACTTGGTGACAATAACTATCATCTCCATAGGGGAAATAACTTCCATTAGCATGAGATTCCTTGATAAATATTTAAATTTCTCATCTCAAAGTCATTAGCTCACCCACCTATGTCCACATTGATTCTAAGTAAAGAAATAATATATAGGATAATTCACGACCATGTTACTTTATTGAGTATGGTGATGAAGACATTGGATTTTAGATTTGGGATAATAATTTATCAAAGGTTGTTAGAAGCTGTAATTTTATCTTCAATAAAGAGATCATCTGGAAATATCAAAACCAAGAGAAAGTTTCTAGTGATATAAAAGTATCATCATAAGATGAGGTTAGATTGAGTGGAAATATGAAAGTTCCAGATGTTCAATAAAGTTCATGGAGTACATCAATTTTAGAAACACCATACTTTTTGAAAGAAGTTTTTTATAGAGGTCAAATTTTGATGGTGTTACCAATTCCAAAAGGTACCAGAGAGTTCAGGGACTTTGGAAGCTCAAGGAAGAGATGTGTAAAGTGAAGTTATATAAGTAGTGGTACTGGAAGGAGTAGATCCATAAGGTTAGTTATGAAGATCTACCGGGATTCATTTTTATATGGAAATATATGGAATTAAATTGCATTATTTTCTTTGCATATATGATAGAGAACCTAAAATCATTTAGGAGGATGGAAGTATGAATGAATCAAGTCAGTAGGAGTGTTCCATGAGGTATGAAATCAATTCCTTATATATCTCTAGGAAATGGGAGCTAACAGAATGACCTATGATGAGAAGATTACATTATAATAAATTGGTTTATCAGCTAAATGAGAAAGGAGATAGTAGAAGTCAATATAAGGAAAGGCTTGTCATGAAGGGTTGTCAAAAAAATTAAGGTGCTGATTTTTTCAAGATCTTTTTTTGGTTGTTAAATACATGAGTATTTAGATGGTATATAGAATAGTTTCCATGGAAGGGTTACATCCATAGTATTTGGATGTGAAAACCACATTTATTCATGGACACTTAGGTAAAGAGATTCAAGCTAAAGTAGAGCCTTTATGGGTTAAAGAAAGCACCAAGGTAGTGGAACTGGAAGTTCAATTACTTTATGGTGGGACTAAAGTTCATCTAGAGGAATTATGATCATTATTGTTATCAGATAGTGTTTCATGATGGATGATTCATCATCTTACTGCTCTATGTAAATGACATGCTTATTTCTGGACCAATAAAGGAAATGGTTGATAATCTAAAGGTTGAATTGTCTGGATGTTTTGAGATAAAGGATATTATTTTGTTAAAATAGATTTTGGGGATGTGGACTATAAGGGACTTGAATTATAGAACTTTTTCATGAATTAATCTCACTATATCTCAAAGGTGGTGGAACTTTTCAGAATGAGTGAGGAGAAAATAATTACCAATCCCCTAGATAGAAACTTCAATTTGAGTAAGGATAATATGAATATAATGGAATCATAGGTTGAGTACATAGAAAAGGTTCATTTTTCATCAAATTTTGGAAGCTTGATTTATTCCATGGTTTGTACATGGATAGAAATTGTACATGCGGTGGGAGAAACTGTTGTTATATCCTATACCAACAGTTTGGAGAACCGTGGCCAAGTAAGCCATGGGGATAGGTCTATACCAACGGTTTTGAAAACTGTTGGTATAAGTAATATGAAAAATCTATACAAACGGTTACATAAAACCGTTGGTATATGTATTTCAAAAAAGAAGCATTCAGTGGGTTTTGATCCCAGTACCTGGAGTTTATGATTGAATGACCTTACCACTAACCTAACTTGACTTTTGTGAACATAATTTCATAAATATATATAAGTATTATCATAAATATTTTAAACTTTTATTTATTTAATGTTCTCTATAAGAAGATTCCATAAAAAATACATGCAACTATACTAATGGTTCTCAAAACCATTGGTATAGACCTATAACAACGGTTTTGGACAAACCGTTGGTATAGGGGGGACCTATACCAATGGTTTGGGGAAAACCGTTGGTATAGGGTCTCTATTATGGACCTATACCAACGGTTTGGCCAAAACTGTTGGCATAGGTCCATATAAGTGACCTATACCTACGGTTTTCCCCAAACCGTTGGTATAGGTCCCCCTTATACCATTGGTTTGTCCAAAACCGTTGGTATATGTCCAAATTAGTGACCTATACCAATGGTTTTGGCCAAACCGTTGGTATAGGTCCATTTAAGTGAACTATACCAACAGTTTGCCCAAAACCGTTGGTATAGATCTTATTTCCAGTAGTGTATGTGTAAACTTATGTAGGTAAATTTGTGATTTGTATATCAAAGATCCAACTTGTAGTTTTAATTTCAATATCAAAAGTATATTATGATTCATTAAAGAAAGTTTGGAATGAGATAATTTGGTCAAAGGGGCTGATGGAAGATCTCAAAAGAATACATGAGGTTGGAACACTATTATGTGATTCATAAAGTGAGATCCACTTAGCCAAAAATATGATGTTTAATTCTAGGAAAAAGCATATTCAGCTGAGGTATCACTTCATTTAGAAGTTTTTAGAGGATAAAGTAATGGATCTATGGAAGGTATATAGATTTTGGAATCCAATATATATTTTTTCCATGGTTATAGTCTGGGACATACTGATGTGGTGATGTTCCTTAGTTTGTCTAGGATAACTTGAATCTTGTTGTTGGAACCATATAGCTATAAAGGAATATTCAGAGTGGAAGGGATTTGCTGATGTTGATAAGGACTTAGTGGTGAAGGCTAAAAAAATTTATCAAGTGGGAGATTGTTAGGTTCTGTTGTGTGAAAACAATTTTCTAGCTACATGTTAGAATTTATTAATGGATTGATTCTAGAAGTCTAATTTCAAAAAACATATAGTGATGGTGAAGTGGTTGTTGGGACAAAGTTATAATGAATATAAGTAGGCATAACACAGGAAGTACAATCGAAAGCTACCTTTACAATTCTCAATAGAGGAAATGTATATATATAAGTAATTTCATTATGGTTATATCTGAGGATACATAAGACTCACTTCTAAAGTTACATAAGGGTTTTTGGAATACATGATGGATATGTAAGGCTTCTTTATAAGGTTACACAAGGGTTTATCATGGGTTTTTCTGATGCACACACTATTCAAAATAAGGAGGACTTAAGGTGGAAGATTCCTTTGAACAAGTAAAGGGATTCCTATGAAGATTTGATCCAAATGGGCATACACTTAACAAATATCAAAAGGTGCTGAAACCGATTTCACTAGTTGGGCTCTACTTTAAGTACTAGTAGGGGTGTCCAGACCCGACCCAACCCGACCAACCCGACTCGACCTGATCGGGTTGGGTCGGGTTAAAAAATTTATACCACGGGTTGGATCGGGTTGGGTTATATCATGGTTGGGATGGGTCGGGTCACTGGTTGGGAAAAAATTGACCCAACCCGACCCAACCAACCCGACTACTGTGAGTCACCTCTTCAGATTTCGCCCTCTCCCCTGCCTCTCGACCCAATTCCCCCTCACCCTCACCCCACGCCGTTGTCTTTCTCCTTTCCTACACCATCTATTGATTCCATGCCATTGCCTACCATTGCATGAATACTCTATTAATCGCATAGATGATTGAATCTTCCATCACATTTCTAAGACAAACATAAAATAAATTCAAAGGAATCGAGACATGTGAAATCAGTGGAAAAACAATGCCCAGTCAACAAACAAAAACATGAAGATAACTGGATTTCATTTGATTTTGCTATGAAAACTAAAGAACAAGCAAAAAACCAAAGGAAGATAGAACAATTTTAATGATTCGAAGATTCAACGGTGGAGGATCGACTAAGAAAATGATCATTGAACATCTCCCTCTCCCTCACCAGTCCAGTGTATCCACTGCGCCACACCAACATGTACCCCTGCCTCTGACACCACCTCCATCTCCACCGTGACTGTGTGCGGTGCCAAATCTATCGGTGTCAGGCACTACCCCATTGTCATCACCCTCTTGGACTCACCTTGAACCTCCTCAAACCTTGATAACTACTTGCAGACAAGATAATCACAGCACACCATCGAGTCGCAGACTGACATTTTTTTGGGTCGATTTATTATAGGGCGGAGGATGCGGGCGTTCCCTAGTGCGGTGAAGAAGATGAAGTAGAGAAATACGTAACCCGATCAACCCACGAGGCGATAGTCAAAAAAAGAACTGAACAATTTTTTTTGTCGTAACCCGGTCAACCTGCGGGTTGGGATCATAAAAAAATACCAAACAATTTTTTTTCCTTAACCCGATCAACCCGACCCGACCCAACCCGACTTGAGACGGGTTGGGTCGGGTCAGGTCTGAATCCAAAAACATCTCTGATCCGACTCAAACCCGACCCAACCTATTTTGCTTGGGTCAGGTCCAAAATAGCCCTCAACCCGACCCAACCCGACCCATGGACACCCCTAAGTACTAGGGTGGGAATATTTTTTCAGGAGACTTTGGATTTTTTTTACAAAATTGTAATAATTTTTTATTTCTTTGATAAAATTATTGTTGTATTCCTTCATGAAGTAGGACTAAGTCTGAACTATGTAAAACATTTATTGTTTCTTCCTTTATTTTCTCTTTATTATTTACTAGAAGTTATTGTCTGGTTTGTTTGTAACACCCCAAGCTTCCACGGTACACTTCTCTTTGAATAATACAGTAGCGTGTGTTGTACGCAACTTCGAGTTCTAACACACCACAACCAATCAAACTAGCCGTTATGAATAGTAATACCCACTTTTTTAAATTTTATAAATTTTATCTTTCAAAATGGACTTCATTTTTGGATTCAGAATATCGAAATTAGCTTTGGGTGAATTTTTGGTACTTTTCTGATAACTTTCATATTTTGATGAATAGTGAAAATTACTAAATTTTAATTAAGAACAACTTTTTTAATCGAAATAATTAATAGTGATAAATTATGAATTTGAGTGATTTTAAAGTATAATTAGATTATATTTTTACCATTTAATCCAATGTTGGTCATTGGACATAATTTTACATTTAAACTGGACATAAGAAAGAACCAATCTTTTGATAGTTATTATTTCTTAAAAACACGCTTTTTGTTTTAACAACGAGAATTAATTTTAAATTAATTTATGCCACTTTTGTGTTTTGAATTTAGAAAAATGGATTTCATATTTAGAATCATGAAGTCTAAATTGTGTAAATAAGTAAATTTTATTTTTAGACATTTTGAATAATTACTTCGGTAAATATTTTATTTACCATGGTTAAAGGGTAAATCCGATAAATAAGGGTAAAAGAATAATATTATAATAATATTAAATTACCCTAAAATGTGTCCTAACCTTATTGGTTGATACATTTCCAACCATGGTCATCTTTGGGTCAATTTTGGGACCTCATGGAGCCATTTGTAAGTGATAATGACACTTTATACTAATTAAGTTAAAGTAAATACAAAAACGACATAAGCATATATCTTTTAGAAAAACAATTTTTACATAGGGTTATATATGTTATATTTTTGACTATAAATATTCATTAGAAAGATAAAAATATTTCATACATAATGGTATTTTATTTATAATTTTTAGACATTGAATAATTAAATTTATTTATGACACAATAATGATGCAATATTTTTCTTATTAATGAAAGAATCAAATAATTGGTATTATAAATGTTAAAATAAATATAATTTGAAAGTTTTGATGACATCCACGAATTTTATTGGTTAATATGACATGTTAGGATTTCTTAAATGAATTTTTCTTCGAATTAATAAAGTTTTTAAGACTTTAACAAAAATCAATTATTAAATAGTGTCAAAATTGAGATAAATGAGTTTTTAAAACAAATATTATATTATTAACAGATATTATATTCCTAAAAATCTAAGGTTTGGCCAAAGGACTTATATAATGATATGTGTATCATTAATGGACCACTTGGGGCACTACTAGAAAAACAGGTATTTGCGACGGGCTATTTGCGACGGGATCCCGTCGCAAATAGACATTTGCGACGGGGTCCCGTCGCAACTACACTTATTTGCGACGGTCATTCTCCCCGTCGCAAATAGTATTCCATATTTTTGTAAAAAACTTTTAAAATAGTTTTTGCGACGGGACCCGTCGCAAATACCTTTTGCGACGGGACCCGTCGCAAATCTCTTTTGCGACGGTTCCGTCGCAAATCTCTTTTGCGACGGTTCCGTCGCAAAAACTATTTTTTAAAAAAAATAAAAAAAATTAATAATACTAGTATTTGCGACGGGTCCCGTCGCAAATACTATTTTAAAAAAAAAATAAAAAACTATTAATAATACTAGTATTTGCGACGGGTATAGTATCCCGTCGCAAATACTATAAAAAAAATAAAAAAAATAAATTATTAATAAATTATTTTAATTAATATAATAATAGAATTATAATTTACAAATGAAAATAATAAATTATTTTAATTACTATAATAATAGTAGAATTATAATTCAAAAATAAAAAATAATAGAATATTAATAAATGATTTAATTAATATAATAATATTACAATTATAATTCATAAATAAAAAAATATTAATAAGTTATTTTAATTAATATAAAAATAATAGAATTATTTTACATTCAAATATTAAAATAATTCAAGTATTACAAAAAAAATAATTAAATTATAATATTATAAAATTTTAATATATATATAAAATTTTAATATATATATAAAATTTAATATTATAAAATATAAATAATATTATTATTCATATTAATATTGTTATTTAAAAATATAATATTATTAATATTTTATAATGAGACAGAAACTACGAATAGAAAAAAAAAATATTTTGATTTCACAAATTTTATAACAGAAATACAAACTCTAATCTGAAGGAGGGGGGGGGGGAGGGGGGGAGGTGGGGGATCTGCAGATGGTGGTGGAGGAAACTCCATCCCTAAAGCATGAGTGAGTCGGCGCATGTACTCCATCTGCTCCTGATGCTGCTGCTGCCACCGACTCGCCTGCTCCTTGTACAGCTGCTGCTGGCGTCGACGCTCCTCCTCATGCTGCTGACGCATCTGCTCCTGCTCCTGTCGGAGACTCTCTATCTGTGCAGTCTGAGATCGCAACTGATCCTCATACTGTGTAGAAGAAGATGCACGAGCTCCTCTCGAGCTGGACGCCGACATCGCAGCACTGCCATAATAATCTCCGGGAGTCAGTCGAGAGCCGATACCAACTACCCGGCCCTTCTCGAAGGCATACTGGGTGGCCTGCATCCATGCCGCCTCATCAAACTGACGGGCAGTGGTCTGATCTGATGACTCGGCCTGACTCTCAGGCCGGGCCTGTGCCACAACGGCCTCATATGACTCCTATAGTTGCAATTTAAAATTAAAATTGTGAATATATTATATGCAGTTAATTTTTAAACTTGAAAACAAATAATACTGACCACGATGTGATGCTGACGATCACCTCTGAGCTCCCCAGTAGCAGGATCACTATACATCCTCCGATATATGTCGTACTCTGTAATATCGGGGTGCTCGACAGCCTATAAGAATAACAAATAAACTGTTAATATTTATAGTTATATAAAATATTTATAAATAATGTACGTACCAGATGCTGTCTATGAGTACTGAAAGAACGACTCCCAGCTCGATGAGTCACCTCCTGTCTCCCTCGATTCTGCCTCCCCACCGATGATCTCCTCTGAAAGGAACCACTCAACCAGTGCGCACATAATCCATCCCATACATGGGATGAAATATACTCTGGTCGGTGTGCTCTACATGACTCCTCAAAATCTGACACTCCTACTTTCTTCATCGCAGCTTTTCTTAAATTGTGCAAAAACTGACGAAGGCGATCACGCATGGCCACCTCCCATGCCTCGTGGATGGCGTCACGCATGGTATCCTCGATCGAATACCATAAACCCTACAAATAAATCAAAATATCAAGTTAGAAATGAAATAATTTTCAAAATAAAAATTATTTATTTACGTACGTACCAACCAATGGCCGAACATGGCCTGCTGCACATCAATGGGAATCTGCTCCCATGTGGTCCACGGCTGAGAGAAATAGTTGCGCAAAATAGCGCTGCCCTGTCCGACTGCTATATGCGGAAAACTGAAAAAATAATAAACATTTATTATGTGAATAGATTAATGAAATCTTAGTCAAATCCACAGGTTATCACACAGGTTATCACACCTCCGTGTGCGTGGATCAAACCCAAGACGTGGACGTCGCTCGGGGACGGGGTCAGGAATCATCAATCGTGCAAGACCGCGCCCCCTTCGCGTACTCCCTGGAGCGCCTGCAGGCTGAGGGTCATCTGTCAGCAACTCATCCGCATCAAAAGTCAGGTCAGCATCCGCCAACTCACGAAATGTGGCGTCGTCCATCTGAAACAGAAAATGTTAATGTTAGCAAATAATTGATAATTACTATTATATATACATATATACATATTATGATTGTATATAAATACCATGAAATGCTATCAGTGTTCATCTTCATCATCATCTTCATATATGTCAATTTCATCTTCATATTCCTCCTCAACATCATCGATATCCATTCGAGTTACAGTTGCTTCATCTCTTACCGTTTCAAATTCATATGTGACATCATTAACATCATCGTCATCACCGACTCTTAAATGTGGGGTGTCGTCATCGATACTCATGTCTCTTTGTAAAAAAGATTGATTTTGAGTACTCTCTTGAAAAACTTCAATTCTTTGCACATCAGTGAAAGCACATTCACTTTGACTAAACTGATTGTCTCGAATTTTGATTTTTATTACACTCCACCAATCAGTCAAGTCTCTTGATGTTGCACAGTACTTTGCATAATAAACTTGATATGCCTGTTGAGCCAATAAGAATGGTTCATTTACTGCGAGAACACTTTTACATTTAATATCGATGATTCCATGAGTCGGATGAACACGCACGCCTCTCTCTGTATCCAACCACCGACATTTGAACATGGTTATGTAATGTTGTCCAAGATAACAGAGTTCAATGATTTCATCAAGTATGCCATAAAAGTCAACTTCATTTTCTCGATGATGAGATCCTCTCAAGCTAACTCCACTGTTCATTGTTTTTTTCGATTCCCCATATGCATGCGTGTGGAATCGAAATCCATTCACCACATATGCATTATAAGTTTTAACAAGTTTGGAAGGTGGGTTACTCAATACACACAGCCGTTTGTCAATTTTATCAGCATATCGAGACACCTGAAAATTTGTGAAATAATTATCAATATAGTAAACTATACATTGAATGAGTTGCTAAAAGATAAAGAATTTATGTTACCAGTTTTTGAAACCACTGAGAGAAATTTTTCAGTCGACGTTCTTCGAGAGCAGCTGCTGTAATTTATGGAATTTGTTTCTTGATATGATTATCATACAACCTATAAAAACCAAAGTTATTTACTGTAACATAAATGATAGAATAAGTGATATAAACACTTACAGTACAACTGATGTCATCTCTTCACAGTTGAGCAGAACATACGTATGAGCTCTCTGATGTTCATCATCTGAAAGCCAGCGTTCATAAACTCCACCAAAACCAAGCTCTGACTGGTTGAAAATAGATAATTGATTGTCGATTTCATCAATATTCCTCTCGTTCCGTCCCATTCGGTTGTGTTTTGAAGGATACTCAGATTCAAAATAATGGGAGCAGAAAAAAGATATTTCCTCTTGCAAATAAGCTTCTGCAATAGATCCTTCAACAGATGCTTTGTTACGTACTTTTCTTTTCAATTTTTGCATGCATCTTTCAAATGGGTACATCCATCGAAACTGTACCAGACCTCCACATTTAGCTTCATATGAAAAATGTAACATCAAATGTTCCATTGAGTCGAAGAAAGACGGCGGAAATATTTTTTCCAGTTTACATATAATTACAACAACATCTTTTTCAAGTTTTCCTAGAGCATCATAATCTGCCGTAGCCGCACAAATTTCCCGAAAAAAATGAGACATGTCTGTTATGGAATCCCAAATCACAGAATTCAACAGACCTCTTAATCCAATGGGTAGAAGTCTCTCCATTATAACATGACAATCATGACTTTTTAATCCAGTAATATGACCATTCTTTACACATCTACCCAAATTGGAAGCACAACCATCTGGAAGTCTCAAATCTGCAATCCACTGACAAAATAATAAACGGTTTTCTTTAGACAGTGTATAAGCTGCTTTTGGTTTCAGTAACCTTTCTGTTCTGACATTCTCAAATAGTTCCAATTCTGGACGCCTGCAAATTTGGGCAAGATCTAAACGTGCATTAACATTGTCTTTGCTCTTTCCTGGCGTATCCAAAACTGTATGAAACAAATTATCAAAACAGTTCTTCTCAATATGCATGACATCTAACATGTGGCGGACCAACAAATCAGACCAATATGGAAAATCCCAAAATATGCTACGTTTAATCCAATTGTGTTCTTTCCCAAAACCAGAAATTTTCTGTTGGTTTATTGTGGGACCAAAAGTGATGGGAGGTAATGAAAATACAACTGATGTTAACTCCGAACCTGATAGCATTTTTGGAGGTCCATCCATTTCAACTGTTCCTTTTCTGAAATGAGATCTGTTTCTGCGAAAAGGATGATCAGCTGGAAGAAATCTGCGATGACAGTCAAAATAATAAGGTTTCTTTCCATGAATGAGCATAAATGCTTTGTTCTCTCCCATACAGTAAGGACATGATTTCTGACCATGTGTACTCCAGCCAGATAACATCCCATAAGCCGAGAAGTCACTTATTGTCCACATCAATGCTGCTCTCAGTATGAAATTCTGTTTCGTTGCAACATCATATGTACTGACACCAGTACTCCACAATAAATTTAATTCATCAATCAATGGCTTCAAATAAACATCAATATTTTTCTTCAGATGTTCTGGAATTAGTAAAGTCAAAAAGATATATGGATCCTTCATCAACATCCATGGAGGTAAATTGTACAGAGTTAAAAAAACAGGCCAACATGAATATTGACTACCATAAGATCCAAACGGACAGAAACCATCAGTGGAAAGGTCCAGTCGAACATTTCTAGCTTCTAAAGCAAAGGATGGATGCACTCTATCAAAATGTTTCCATGAATCACCATCGGATGGATGATTCAAGCTTTTACCGGTTGAAATATTCTCTTTATGCCATGACATCATTGTCGCTGTATTCTTAGACATGAATAAACGCTGAAGTCTGGATGTAAGCGGAAAATATCTCAACTGTTTTACAGGAATCAAACCAGACTTCCCGTGTTGTCCTTCTTTATATCTCAGTTGCCCACATGTGGGACAACTATCCAACGACTCATTTTCCCCAGAATATAAAATGCAGTCATTTGAACATGCATGAATCTTCTGACAAGTAAGTCCCAAATTTCGAACCAACCTCTTACTTTCATAGTAATTTGCAGGTAAAACATTTCCTTCGGGTAACAGTATTTTCAGCAAAGAAAATATCTGGTCAAAACAGGTGTTTGACATTCCGTTATCTGATTTGATAGCCATAAATTTTGCAACTGCTTCTAATTTGCTCATCTTGCAGCCAGGATATAATGCATCCTCAGCAGACTTCAACAACTCATAAAATTCAGACGGTCCCAACTCAGGATTTGAAGCTATATCAGCCGGAGTTGCTGTATGTTGAACAGATGAACCTGCAACATCATGTACTAAATCTTGAAACTGGGATGGATCCGGAATCAAGTTGGTATCACCTGCTCTGGAACTGCGTTCACCGTGTTGATACCAAAAAACATAATCTGCTTGAAAACCAAAACGCAAGAGATGTTCCCCCACTTTGTCAAACGTGTCAAACGTTCTCAATGCACATTTTCTACAAGGGCATTTTATTTTTCCTTCTGAAACAAATTCTGGATTTGATGCTGCAAATGATAAAAAAATCTCCACACCCTCTATATATACTGGATTTAAACCAGAACCATTTGGATTTCTACGTTGATTTATCCATATGTGGTCATCTAATAATGACTGTTGACGACCTCGTTGTTCCATATTTTTCTATAAAATATAAAAGCATTACTGGTTTTGAATAATTTGTTAGAAAAAACACTCAAGCAAGGATTGAATATATTGAGAATAAAGCAAAACCTGTTACAAATATTGATAATTTTAATATTATATTGATTTTTTATTTTTTTAATAATATTAATATAATTTTTTTCATAAATATTAATTATATAATAATAACATCATTACATTATTAGTATATTTTATTATTAATATTAAAATAATATAATTTTTTATATTATATACAATTCTCCTTTCATCTGTGTGTTTAACATTCTGTCTCCACATGTAATATTGGCATTCACTTTCACCTCTCCATTGACGAGTAGGTTGATAATTTTGAAAAAGAATGCCAATATTACATGTGGAGACAGAAAACACACAGAAAAAAAAAAGAATTGTATATAATATAGAAAATTATATTATTTTAATATTAATAATAAAATATACAAATAATGTAATGATGTTATTACTAATTATTGCAAATTATTACTAATTATTGCTAATTATTGGTAATTATTGCTAATTATCGGTAATTATTGATAATTATTGGTAATTATTGCTAATTATTGCTAATTATTGGTAATTATTGGTAATTATTGGTAATTATTGCTAATTATTGGTAATTATTACTAATTATTCCTAATTATTCCTAATTATTCCTAATTATTCCTAATTATTACTAATTATTACTAATTATAAATAATTATAAATAATTATTCCTAATTATTCCTAATTATTCCTAATTATTACTAATTATTCCTAATTATTCCTAATTATTACTAATTATTCCTAATTATTACTAATTATTCCTAATTATTCCTAATTATTCCTAATTATTACTAATTATAAATAATTATAAATAATTATTCCTAATTATTCCTAATTATTCCTAATTATTACTAATTATTCCTAATTATTCCTAATTATTACTAATTATTCCTAATTATTACTAATTATTCCTAATTATTCCTAATTATTCCTAATTATTACTAATTATTACTAATTATTACTAATTATTACTAATTATTAGTAATTATTGCTAATTATTACTAATTATTGCTAATTATTATTAATTATTGCTAATTATTAGTAATTATTACTAATTATTAGTAATTATTGATAATTATTAGTAATTATTACTAATTATTGGTAATTATTGCTAATTATTGGTAATTATTGCTAATTATTGGTAATTATTGGTAATTATTGGTAATTATTGCTAATTATTGGTAATTATTCCTAATTATTCCTAATTATTAATAATTATTCCTAATTATTCCTAATTATTACTAATTATTACTAATTATAAATAATTATAAATAATTATTCCTAATTATTCCTAATTATTCCTAATTATTACTAATTATTCCTAATTATTCCTAATTATTTCTAATTATTCCTAATTATTACTAATTATTCCTAATTATTCCTAATTATTCCTAATTATTACTAATTATAAATAATTATAAATAATTATTCCTAATTATTCTTAATTATTCCTAATTATTCCTAATTTTTACTAATTATTCCTAATTATTACTAATTATTCCTAATTATTCCTAATTATTACTAATTATTACTAATTATTACTAATTATTAGTAATTATTGCTAATTATTACTAATTATTGCTAATTATTATTAATTATTGCTAATTATTAGTAATTATTACTAATTATTAGTAATTATTGATAATTATTAGTAATTATTACTAATTATTGGTAATTATTACTAATTATTGGTAATTATTACTAATTATTGGTAATTATTACTAATTATTAGTAATTATTACTAATTATTGGTAATTATTACTAATTATTAGTAATTATTACTAATTATTCATAATTATTACTAATTATTCGTAATTATTACTAATTATTCGTAATTATTACTAATTATTCATAATTATTACTAATTATTCATAATTATTACTAATTATTGGTAATTATTGGCAATTATTGGTAATTATT
Source organism: Viscum album (assembly GCA_963277665.1). NCBI lineage: Eukaryota > Viridiplantae > Streptophyta > Magnoliopsida > Santalales > Viscaceae > Viscum > Viscum album. Next base: position 1,700,515,054 of record OY728161.1, on the reverse strand, counting down.
GGCAATTATTGTTAATTATTGGTAAGTATTGTTAATTATTACTAAATATTGGTAATTATTGGTAATTATTACTAATTATTGTTAATTATTGGTAATTATTGTTAATTATTGGTAATTATTCCTAATTATTGGTAATTATTCCTAATTATTACTAATTATTGGTAATTAATACTAATTATTGGTAATTATTACTAATTATTGGTAATTAATACTAATTATTGGTAATTAATACTAATTATTGATAATTTTTCCTAATTATTGGTAATTTTTCCTAATTTTTCCTAATTTTTCCTAATTTTTTCTAATTTTTCTTAATTTTAGGTATTTATTACTAATTATTACTAATTATTGCAAATTATTACTAATTATTGCAAATTATTACTAATTATTGCTAATTATTGCTAATTATTGCTAATTATTGCAAATTATTGCAAATTATTGGTAATTATTGCTAATTATTGGGAATTATTCCTAATTATTGGTAATTATTGCTAATTATTGGTAATTATTGCTAATTATTGGTAATTATTGGTAATTATTGCTAATTATTGGTAATTATTGGTAATTATTCCTAATTATTCCTAATTATTCCTAATTATTCCTAATTATTCCTAATTATTCCTAATTATTCCTAATTATTCCTAATTATTACTAATTATTACTAATTATAAATAATTATAAATAATTATTCCTAATTATTCCTAATTATTACTAATTATTCCTAATTATTACTAATTATTCCTAATTATTCCTAATTATTCCTAATTATTCCTAATTATTCCTAATTATTGGTAATTATTGGTAATTATTGGTAATTATTGGTAATTATTGATAATTATTGGTAATTATTGGTAATTATTACTAATTATTACTAATTATTACTAATTATTACTAATTATTGGTAATTATTGGTAATTATTGGTAATTATTACAAATTATTGGTAAGTATTACTTATTCCTAATTATTCCTAATTATTACTAATTATAAATAATTATAAATAATTATTCCTAATTATTCCTAATTATTCCTAATTATTCCTAATTATTCCTAATTATTCCTAATTATTACTAATTATTCCTAATTATTCCTAATTATTACTAATTATTACTAACTATTACTAATTATTACTAAGTATTACTAATTATTACTAATTATTACTAATTATTACTAATTATTACTAATTATTCCTAATTATTCCTAATTATTCCTAATTATTTCTAATTATTTCAAATTATTCCTAATTATTGGTAATTATTGGCAATTGTTGGTAATTATTGGTAATTATTACTAATTATTGGTAATTATTGGTAATTATTACTAATTATTACTAATTATTGTTAATTATTGGTAATTATTCCAAATTATTGGTAATTATTACTACTTATTGATAATTATTACTACTTATTGATAATTATTACTAATTATTACTAATTATTGATAATTATTACTAATTATTACTAATTATTACTAATTATTGGTAATTATTACTAATTATTACTAATTATTCTTAATTATTAATAATTATTGATAATTGTTCCTAATTATTAGTAATTAAATGAATAATTACCAATAATTAGGAATAATTACCAATAATTACAAATAATAACATTATTAGTATATTTTATTATTAATATTAAAATAATATAATTTTCTGATTTATATACAATTCTCCTTTCATCTGTGCGTTTTCTATATCCACATACAAATAATACATGTGAATACAGTAAACACACAGATGAAAAGAGAATTGTATATATATAAAAAATTATATTATTTTAATATTAATAATAAAATATACTAATAATGTAATAATGTTATTATTCCTAATTATTGGTATTTATTACTAATTATTAATATTTATTCTTAATTATTAAAAATTATTACTAATTATTCCTAATTACCATTAACTATGAACAATACTAATAATTTAAATTTATTAAGTAAGAAAACAATGTAAACATAATTAAATTACAACTAATTAAGAATAATTGAAACTAATAAAAAATTAAAAATAAATATTAAATTAAAATGAACATAAATACCTTGAAAATTGATCTGCTCTGATCGTTCTTCAAAACTTTAATATCAGCTCCGGAGAAAAAAATTAAACTGAAGAAAAACTCAACTTTAGAAACAAAAGTTTGAGAGCAGGAGAAGATAGAGAATGAGAATGATTTGAAAAAAACGGATGGGGGTATTTATAGGTTAGATTATTTGCGACGGGATTCCCGTCGCAAATAGTGTTATTTGCGACGGTACCCGTCGCAAATACCTTAGCCAACATTTATTACGGTCAACGGTTAAATAATTATTTGCGACGGGTCCCGTCGCAAATAACCACCTGCCGACATACTATTTGCGACGGGGAAATATTCCCGTCGCAAATACCTTTAACCGCCGCCGGTTATTTGCGACGGGAATATTTTCCCGTCGCAAATAGTTTTCCCGCGATTTGGCGCGCATCGCGGGAAAACTATTTGCGACGGGGAAAGCAATCCCGTCGCAAAAGCCTAATTATTTGCGACGGGTAAATACCCCCGTCGCAAATAAGTTTTTAACGGGACTATTTGCGACGGGATTTATTCCCGTTGCAAATACCCATTTTTCCCGTAGTGGGGGTCTCTTGTAAGTATATAGTAAGTTTATTAACTATATATTATAAAAATACAAAGAGACATGATAAATGTCAAACTATTTAACTAAGAGTTAAATAAAAAATAAAGTTAATATAGTGACCCAAACCTGTCTAAAACCTATTGGTTGAGTGGTTTTCGACCTTTCCCCACCTTAAATTTTAAATAATCCACTTTGGAGCCATTAGAAACCGAATATGAATTTATTATAAAATAATATTTCTAGCTTTTCCTAAGGTGCCCCTCACCCCTCTTATAAAAGGGCACTCCCCCTACTCACTAATTCACACCTTCAAAGACTTTTGGATTGGCCAAACTCTGCTCAAATATCCTCTCAACTTCCCTCACTTCATCCTAGAGACCCTCCTTTGGCCAGAAAGTCATCTTAAGGAGCCCTTTTGATCAAATCAAAAGGAAGAACCCAAAGAAGTGGTAATGATTTCACCACCCTCTTTCAAGTTCCTTTCTTCTTCCACTTCTTCTTTCTTTGTTATTTCCACTCTAAAATAATAACTCCAGTGTCTTCTATATACTTTGATGTTATTATAAATATGGTACAACCATATTCAGTATTCTATCCATCCTTTGAATAACATGTCACCATACGTGCGTACGTATGACCTACCGTCTCCACGTCGTGGTGTAATTGTTATTCAATATATTATTATTTGGATGGGTATAATAATGATGTGTAATTCATGTAAATAATAAATATAACATGATAATGATTCTGTATATATTATATACCATCCAATTATATATTATTTTAATATCAAAAGAATGATATTGTCACTCGTGCGTACGTACGGATTACCGTCTCCACGAACGTGATGAGATTCATTCCCCATCATATCCATTCAAGACTAAATTTCATTTGATGATTAAAAATAATGTTTAGAGACATGATATCATTCTGTATATGAATAAGATACATCCCATCCATAATAAATATGGCTAACGTAACAAAGAATATAAAGGAAAATGAATCTGTTAACACTCGAAACGACGATAATACTAAGATATTATCAACAAATCAATGTTAAAAGATCATATATGATATCATATTAATGTATATGATTCTTGTATAATTCAATAACAATTATTTCACCATTATAAAGGAGGTTAACCTACCCTCTAACAAGGAAAAAGTACAAAGTAAGGGGTTTCTTATCTCACTTTTAATTCCGTGAGATTTCCATTGTTCACCACTTATTTATTACATGTGGTGTGTGTACTGCCCATGATTGTATTCATTGTGTAATATAATTTAATTTATGGATATTTACATCATCATTTTATGATCCTTCTTTCATGGGTGTATGTTTCGTAAGTAACCAAATCGATAAGGGAATTTGAAATTTCAATTTCCACTCATTCATCTTTACGTATACTTCATTGTTTATTTTACTCCAAGATTACATGTAGAATCACTATTCATTTGCTTATGTCATAATTTCTACTCCCCTTTCTGTGGATATACTTTTGATACACATAATCACTCCATTGAAAAATTCTCAAGTCATCGATATGAACTTGATAAGAGTAATTTTAACTCAATCTTCATTTGTTGAGTTAAATATCCAATTCATTGGTGTTGTTTTTACAAGAATATGTGGGAATGTCCTCTGATGGATTTACACTGAATATCTAATCATATTGAGTGTATTTATATTTGTCACACGTAATTATGCCGCTGATTTATCCTTAACCTAAGGATACGGTCTTTATAAGAGATTTCATCTCAATTTACATTCCATTGAGACTTCTTTGTTGTTATACACAAAATCACTTTTATATGGTGTATATAATGTACTTTGACATAGTATATCATGAATCCCTTTATTCTCATGATATTACAAAGTTTTGATTACCTAAATTATTTTTATTCAAGTGTCTCTCTTTTGGTTAAGAACTCTAACTAAAATATCATTTTAAAATGTTTTAAAGATTTATTATTCTAAATCTTTCTAATTAATGTCCATGTTTTAAAAATAGTTTTAAGGATTTATTTATATAGACATTAAAGTTTTCAAATAAAAATTTCTTTTAAAAGTTTCAAAGTGGTATGGGACACTTTGATTCAAAAATCTATTTTTAAATGGCTTTTTGACAAATAGTGTGACTTTTACATGTTTTCAATAAAAAGGGGGATATTTCTCTCTAATAGTTTTTATGATTATTCTCATCTATATCAATATCCTTCATTATTCTCGATTGAGGTTAATATGATACAATAAAATATTACATATTGTATCGAATGAGTTATGTTTGACTCTGGATGTGCTATTTTTATACCATTCATGGTTTATGGAGAAAATATTGGCATTTCGTATGTTAGTTTTAATACGAATGTTTATGTTATGTTTAAACCTGTTCATATGAGGAATGCATTGGACTTAGTAAGTGATGGGTGGAGCCCGCTATAGCTCTTCGATGCATCATTAGGTCTCATGAGACAAACTAGTGTCTTGGCACAAGGCCTTGACAAAATCTTATTTGTAGTCTTGGCACAAGACCTTGACTCTATGATTATGATAGTCTGGCATTATGCATTCTATCATTATGAAAGTGGTTATTGATATTGCATGTTATTATTCGACTAGTAGAATATCCATGTGAATAATTAAATGGCATTATTTCATTTTATCTTTGCCATATTATGCTGAAGTTCAAGTTTAAAAGGCTTTTGTTTTAGTTATACATTGCCTTAAATGTTTATGCTTATTTATAAAAGTTTCTGCTATATTGTTATCCTTACTGAGCATCTGAGCTCACCCCTTTCTATGTTTTATTTTTCCCAGGATGAGAAGAAGTATTTTATGAATGACCTACAGGGATAATATGAGGATATGAGTGTGGTCTATGGAGACAAGATGTTGTTGTAGTTTTTCACTTTATGATGTAATGTAAAATTTATAAATGTATCTAGTGATTCCAAGGCTATTAAACTAATCATTCTTTCGAGACTTGATCTTTTGTGATCATGCCAATGATACGTAATAATGCACTGACTCTGGCTAACTGGGTTCGGGACGTTACATTGTTCATTTGTGTTTTAATGTGTATCTAGGGTGATTTTTCATCGCTATTCTGAATACATCATGTATGTGGGGTCATTTCAATTTAGTGTTTCCAGTTCATTATATATGTTTTGTAAGTTCCAGATGATATCTTCTAATTAGGAGGTTCCAGACCCAATAGTTTTTTAGAGTTGGCATCATTGGTATGAATTCCTTGACTTATAGAGATAGAAGTGTAACAAACCATATTTTAGGACTCATTTTATTTCCTTAAACTATATTTCTATCATTCTTAAAAAAATTATTCTCTTTTTAAACAATTTAACAATAGTATAAAATAAGTCATACTTGATTTGAATCAAACTAACAACATTTTATTCACTTATAATGGAGCATTATGACAATACAAATGAAACCATGTATTACATACCATATATTATTGCATATCATGGATTATTATATTTCTTAAAAGTGCATAAATTAAAAAGGCACTATAAATTAAAAATAATAATATTTTTTTAACTAGGAAATCCCCTGAATCATCTTCAATCTTGAGAATCACCATTAGTATAACTACTTCTATAATGAAAAAAATCATCATGAAAGGAGAAAGTATGTTGTAAACCCCAAAATTAAAACTATAGGAATTAGATGTGATCTTTGGGAAGATGGAATGAAATAAATTTATAGGATGTAATAGTGGTAATATAGCCATTATATATCTATTTCAAAGGGTCATATAGTTGTTGGGTAGAATACCAGTAAACTTGTTATCAGTTTGAAATTAACGGTGTATAGTTAAAGTTTATTTAGTTGAAAAAATATAAATTATCATTATAAATAATTAAATTGAATTAAAATAAATGATTCTGTAATTGAAATAGAGGATACTAATTCATTTGTAAAAATACCTTTTATTTGAAAGAAACTTTTTACTATAAAATATGAATTTTTCTTAAAATTATTACTTTTAAAGAATGATTTCAGTAAAATGTATTGATAAAAAGTAATTATTAGTAAAATAAATAAATAATATAAAATAAATAACTAATTAATTATAATGAATACTAATTTAATTATTCATATCTAAACAAAAATGTTTTATTTAAAAACATTGATTTTATTATATATTATATGTTTATATTTAAAAGATAAATTTCTCATATTTAAAATACCAAATGAAATTTGTTGTTTACAAATATAAAAAAATGAATTATCAGTCATAAATTTATTATAAATTAGTGAGAAATAAAGATAAAATCATTTAATAGTAAAAAGGGATATTTTTTGAAGATTTTGTTTTCTACGTGTAATGTAATTTATCTTAATAAATTAAATTAATCACTGCTAAAGAATTATTTTAATGAAATATATTATAATATATATAAAAATTAATTAATATTCATCTAAATATTTTTACTTTGAAAGTATTAATAATTAATTCTTATTATTTTTTAAAATATTTTTTTCAAAAAAAAATTATGCGTTATATGTTTTTATATTAAAAATTATTTTTTTCAATGTAGAAATTAAATAAAATAAAAATTATTTCAGAATTTTAATCAGAATATTCAAATTAGATAACGTGTACAATTTCATTTTTAGGTATAAAATATGTTACTAATGTAAAAGCTAGTTACCTTGATAAAGGTAGAAGGGTTATTTTGAAAGAAATTTTTTTTAAGTGTTGCGAATTATTTTCTAAATAAATTAAATTGATCATTTTAAAATGAATAATATAATATAATTATATATATATATAACTATTTTAACACTCATTGAATTAGTGATTGATTGAAAATTAGAATAAGAATACTTAATGTTTTAAAATCCATTGTTTACAATAAGGATTTTTTTATATATATTATATTTTGTAATGACTTTGGTTTTTTATATTTAGTCCTTTGAATATTTCTATATATATATTTGGATTATTTGTTAGAGTTGGTGTTGTTTTTGGGTGTCTCAAGACCCTGGAATTAATATATTAAAAATATTTAATATATTTTAATGCACTTTCATGCATCATTTCAGTATAAATGGTTTCATCATTATTTGGGACCTTGGATGGAAAATATAAGACCACAGTTGAATCTAAAATGTAGGGTTTTCCCTAGGTGTGAAAAAATGTTGGTCGACATCGGACATTCTATGGCAGGTGATCTTTGAATGGTGCATTTGATAGAACAAATAATTTCATTTAATTATTTTAATTAAATGACCCAACCTAGCCTAATCCTCTATAAATACATCATTATGTTGTTTTTTCATTGTTAGCCGCGTAACCTTAGGAGGATTAGAGGAGGAGACTGTTCTTTGTTTACGGATCAGAATCAGAGAATGATGGTGATCTGATCGAGATGGATCGAGAGGCAGGCAGCAAATGCAATAGATTTTCTTCATCACTAGAAAATGTTTTTTTCACCAAAAATTGATCCATGAATGAGGAAAGGATCATTATTTTCAGTTTCTTCCCTTTCTATTTTATAAGCATGGATTTTCTATTTGATTCATCTTGATATGTGATTTCCATTCATCGTATGAGCCCGAAAGAAAGTTGAATTGTTTAAATCAGTTTATATTTGATATGAAATTTTATTTCCCTTGATCATGCACTTTATTATCTTTGGATGGGATCACATTGTCCAACAATGATCATCACCTTTGTTATTGTGCTTCTCTCCCATTATTATTTGTGTTCTTCATCATTAGCCCACCAGGTTGCGGATCAAAATTGTTGGGATGGGTTCGAGTGCTATCAAACCCCTAGATTCATGGTGTTTGCATGAATGATAGAAGGATTGAAAATTTGGGGATGGATCATGATGGTATTGGGATTTTTGGTGAATGATTATGAGTTTTGGGACCTCAGATGGCGACGAACATGCAACAGACTCTCGCATGAGTGATCAGATTCTAATTTCTGGCCACCAGAGGCTGGGAATCGACAGCTGGAGACATTTTACTTTGATTTTGAGTAGAAAAACATGGTGATTTATGATAATGAGACCAGATCTAGAAACCATGTGAATACCAAGCTTTACTACCAGTGAAAAACCCAACTATATGGCATGTAGTCTGGAAGAACACACATCATGTAGTACCCCTGCTATGGTGGAAAGGGTTTTGGGTGAATATAATGATCACACACCATGTATGGACCCTACATGTCGTGTGAACCTATGATGGTAGCTTAGTTTATACTTTGGGAGTACACATGCATGGACACGACCATGCTCACAGGTACTTCCAGGAGTACATGGAAAAAACCTGGTACTAAGACATGACCATATGTACACAGGCACGACTCAAAGTACATGGGAACAACCAGATATAAGTGTGCTAAGAGGACATGGGAAGGCCTTGGGTGAATGAGATGCATCGTGTACCACCTGTAAAAACTGTTTAGTAATACATGGCTTCCTAATCCATGTCCATGGGAGAACATTCCCAAGTGATGAGGTGAGTTCACATGTCGTGTGACCCCATTTACACATTGTGTAATTCTCCATGAACTTCTACCCTTCATATCTCCTTATTCGGGACTCATATTTTGGCCCATGTGTAGCCTATCTTGAGTGTTTTTTCAAATATTATGTGATGATAGCCTTTTTTTTGTAATATAAGATATGATGTGATGTGTTTTGATCATAACTCTTTTTTAAGCAATGGTTAATCGATGGAAGTGATCGTGCAAGACCATCAAAGATTTTTCAGGGTTGGTACTCCCCTATCGCACCAAGGCATAGGTCGCTCATTCTCTTTACTTGGGCAGAGTCGATACTCCCCCATAATAAATAATGGTTTGGTTCATTTATATATGGAATGGTACTCCCCCATCTTCGAGCTCTGACAGGGATAAAATCCTCTGCTAGAGTTGTGTCGCCCTCAGCTTTGGAGCACAGCGGTGAGGTGAGGTCCCCACCACATAGATTCTTGTGAGGTTTCATGGGATTATAGGCATTATATTTGGACCATTGGAGCTTCAAGAAGACTCATCATTTTTATTTGAGTTGTGAGATGGAGATCTCCTTTCTCTATCACTAGGGTTTCTTTATGAGTATATATATATATATATATATATATGTTGGGTTTTATTCCATTTTGTTTTGGGTTGAGCTAAATTTTGTTGTATCTTTATATTAATCCCTTTGTGGGTTTTGGGGCATGTTACTAGGTATGTATATACTCACCCTATGTGGGATTTTTCTTCACATGTCATGTGATGTCCCGAATTGGGTGCCACACATTGGTGCCCTGAGTTGGTTGTCCACATGACCTCAGGTGTGCCTCCTCGTATTCCAGAGGCTGCCAACTAGTAGCGAGTGTCTAATATTATAAGAACCTAGTTTTTATCTTAAGTATTAATCCTTTAAATTTTGGTCTAATTCTCTTTTATGAACCTAATATAGATTCCTAATGAATTTTTTAAGGTTTCATCGGTGTTTGGGGCTTGTTTGGAGGCTGGAGCCAAGTTTTAGGAGTGAAAAAGGTCTGTTGCATGGTTAGAGTAAACCATGCAGAGCAGGCCACATGGTTAGTTTTAACTGTGTGGGTTTAGACAATGAGTAGTAGGAGGGAATGCTACTAACCATGCAATTTGGGGTGCATGGCTATGTGAAAACTTCAAACCAAATTATAGAGGAGTTTCACACAGTTGGTGCACAATTTCCCTAACTATGTGGGCTAACCATGCATGTTCCCCCTTCCTTCAATAGACTATGCATGGTTCCTGTATGGTTTTGAAAACCATGAGGCTAAACCATGCAAAGGAAAATTTTGGTTGATTTTATGGGTTTTCCCTTAAAATTATATTAAACCTAAAATCTTCTCCTATTTTTCTAATTCTAGTAGACAACACCCCTTTATCTCCCATTTTGGATATCTTAATCCATATTTGGTACTATTTGATCTCGGCTTGCTAACCAAAGTCCAATTCGATCAACATTCATCTTGTTGGATCTGTGTTGGTAAGATATTGGTTCCTTTTAAATCTTCTATCATACTTCTTTATATCAATGATGCTATTTAGATGTTGGCTCATATGACTCAATTTTAGGGCATTGATCCAGTCTTCAGATCTCTTCCAATCTAGGACAAACTAGAGGCTGATACTGGATGAGGAGAGTCGTATGGGTATTAGGTAGGTGGTCTATAACTCATCCCTCAAGTTTCTCCATTTTATAAATTGTCATGTGGTCACACCAATTTCATTGGGCATCACCTGTTTAATTAATATTCCTTGCTTGTATTTGTTAGAACCATGTTTTAAGACCCATTCCATATATGTTATTCATCATTTCTAGTAATTTTTGCAATTCCAACCATCCCATTTAGGGTTTTTTTCCATAATTTTTATTTTAGATATTTGACTTGTTTGTCAGCACCACCGTTAGAGTGTGCCTTAGCTTGACCTTGCTAAAGTTAATACTTCCTTGTTAAATAATTATTCAATCGATAAATGAAAATGACCATGCATTCTAATCACTTAAACTGCCTAAGGTAAATGCTTCAACTTGATTAATCAATGTTAAATTCTAAATTATAAATTATATTGTAAATATATTACTTGGATTAGTTAATATTAAATGAACTACATGTGGTTTCTCATACTTATCCCAACCTTGTAATGTTATGAAATTTAAAGGGGAGAACCAAGTAATTAAATATGAAATGAATTAAATGGTTTCATGCCCCTTGGCCTTGTCATACTAATGAAAGGAAAGGCTTGAACCAATTGAAACTTAATAAAAGGTATGACTAATTACATGGCCTTAATTATTAACTAAATAAATTTTAAGGTGCCTAATTACATATAGAACTTGACATTATTATAGGAATGTTCAGACTCAATTTAGATTTTGGTTCTCGAGGTAATTTCTTGATCACTCGTGGACACCATTCTAATTCAAGGATTTAAGTTTCCTTGGTTGATACCCACCTTGTAACCTCCTCCTCCAATGGCCCGAAGGCCTTCATTTTTTTATTGATTTTTTGATAATCCAACTTTCAAGGGGTGAGGTGGAACCCTTACAAGGCCCGTAGGTGTAAGTATTATATGTCCCGTAGGCCTTAGAGGAATTAATTGCCTGTAGGCTTCAAAAATTACATACAACCCAGACTAACTACTTGGAACTGCTCCTCCCTAGCATCTTCATCGTGAAATTAGCTCTCCACCTTCATATGGTTGTTCGACTAGGATTTCTCGTGCATGCACAGGCTTGTCCCGATGGCAGGATCCATACCCTTTCATTATTTCAATCCGTTTAGCTTATGCTATGGTGAAACCTCCTTGCTCCTCCTCTTTCTGAAGTTCGTTCCTTATAGGTTGTCTAGTTTGCATCTACATTTAAGGTGGCCCGAAGGCCTTGTGGTGTCCCGAAGGCCTTACTGACCCGAAGACCTGGGTGGCCCGAAGGCCTTAAAGGACTCGGGGAACAAATCGGTGGTCTAAAGGCCAAAACGGGGGAATATTCCCAGCTGCTACAGTGCCAAACATTTCCTGCTATAGTTCCCTCTACAGTATACCTCCTTTACTATTACAGGATTCCTTGGATACAGACCTTGGATTCAGCGTGGATTCTACGTACATGAGACTCCTTGGTCACATCCTTGGTTCTATCCATTTCTTATCATATTTTACCTTGGATGTATTCCTTGGACTCGATTATATTACACTATTGTGGAATGCCTTGGATGATTCTCCTTGGATTACACTCTTACCCATTAGCCAGACTGCAGTTACTAATGAGTTGGAAACCCTTGAGGTTTAGGTTTCCATGGTTATTACCTTGGAACCTCTTCATCATAAATAAAATCTTGGATTCATTTTCACTATGGATCCTTTAATAGTATCATGTCAGTGCTAGATTTACCTCACATGACTTAATTACATAAACTGGATCTTAATTAATTAATGAACTGGTTGCATTTTTAGACCCCATCCAAGGGCTAAATCTGGTACTTGGGTATTTACATTACTTTACTACTTTGCTTTTATATATGAATGCTTTCATGCTATTTTAGTTTATATTTTATGGATAGGATGTTATAGAAACCATTGGTGGTGGCCTATTTAAATTTATCTCACACCCTATTTCGGCCTCCATTGGCACCTGAGAAGATTACATGTATCCAGCTATTGAAAAGGGAAGTGTATCACTTCAGACACTTGATTTTTTGCTTTCTTAAGATAGAGATAGTAGAAAATGACCAGGTTGGAACTCAGGATGTTGAGGATAGTTTTTGGATTCCTTTTTACTATTTTTTATAGAATATATTCTCTGATACTTTGTATCTATGTTTTCCATCTTTATAGATACATGACATATTATCAGTAGATTTTGTATATGTGTATCAGTTGTTTCAATTATTCACTATTCCAATTTTCTTATATTGTGCCATATATTTAATTATAATTTTACCTCTATTTAACTTATGATATTATATCTATCCATTGTTCTACACTCTGGTAATGAGGTAATAGTTGATCACACTATGTTTTACTATTTTATTTCACCCTTACATTATTGTGTTAAACTGATTTTGTATTGTAAATTCCAATTATTATAAAAAATTTCAATTCATGATTGATTCAAATAGTTCGTTTTTATAACTATTAAAAAGGTTACTTTAACTTTTTTATGATTTCATTGTAGGTGGAGGTGATTTGGAGGATCCAGAATGAAGTTCAAGCAAAGCGGCCCAAACTGCGTAGGATCCCAAGAACCCATGTGGACTCAAATGAACACTATGACTAATAAGTGAATCCAATTTGGATGAAATTTTATGATATGATCCAAAATTCATTGGGATAAAACTCTTATTAAAACACCCAATCCCAATTCATCCATTAAGTGTTCCATAGAAACCAATATATCCAAGAAAAGGATTCTGCTCGAAGTCAAAAGTGGTGTTCTATATTTTGGCTATATCTAGAGATGTGGACCATAAAATGATGCCAAATTTTTGGTGGATATATTAAATAGGTGGGGAAACATGTTTTTATTTTTTTCAAAATAAATATAAGACTATATGGATGTTGAAAACCATGGTCCAAGTGGTTTTATGAAATTCAGGTGCCCAAAACCACCTTCCACTTTGCCAATAAATTGGCACCTTGGGAACCTCATTTGAAAACTCGACCAGGAGGTAAAGATATAGAATTTTTGAGATCAAAATGATTCCTCACTTCATCCTAGAAGCTATGGATTCCCCGATACTCATAGGTATATCAATGATGAAGGCGAAGTTCCACTCGAGCCTCCTCCTCTTCTCGATGGTGATCTAAATTGTGGACGGTCATTTAGAGGGAGCTACACACACTTGGGGTGGTTTATGACACTTTTTATGCTACTAGTTTTGTGTAATTTGTATTTGAAACATTTCATTTAAGTTTTATATTAACATGTTTCTTCTTTGAATGCTTTGTTTTGGTTTAATCAAGTGAAACACTTTTTATCTCAACACCGATTAGGTTGATATTTCAAGTGGTAATCTTAGTTTGATCTGATTGGACAACACAAGAATCTTTTTTCACATTCACATGCATGGTATTTCATTATTATTTGGTAGAACTTGTCATATTATTGAGGTATAAACCTTCACAACATGATTTTTGTGTCAAGGGTTGGTTTTTTATGCATTATTTTAAGAGGCAAGAGGGGAATCAATATCTTGACAACCCTCAACCAAAAAATTCCATTAAACTATGTAAAATTTTCATAATAATTAACTATCCATGATGTGTAGTGAACTTGAAATGACCTCCATCTCTCATAATTATAAAAACACCACCTTCTTTTGTCAACTATTAAACTCTTTAATTGATTAATTTTATTTTTTTAAAATTGTTTTCAATACCACCCCTATTTTAGTCTATTTTATTAAAAACAAACACTTTAAACCCCCAAAAATTATTGAGAGAGGACCTAGGGTCTTCCCTATAATATAAATAAAATTTAAAATCTTAATCAATTTGATGTGTCATGGAAACACGGTAAATAGCCTCCCCACGAACACACCTCGGGCCCTCACTCCTAGTCGATAGCCTCTAGTGTTTGGGGAGTTGCACTTGAGACCATGTGGCCAACCAAACTCGAGTAACCCTTCACTGGAATCTAGGTCCAGAACATCAAAAAGTGGTATCAAAGGTGTTTATTTCTTAATTTAATATTTGGGGCCATAGATTGGAGATTAGTAACGCTTGGTACTTGGTCATAAGTCATGCTTGGGTGTTGTGAACCCATGTTCGGGGTAAATGACGAGTTTCCTAAATTATAATTGTGTTATCTTTTTTTCTTATTATTGTTAATATCATTTCCCTATTGGGTGACTCACATGATATGTGGTGTTGTTTATTATTATTCTGATTGAGTATATCATTTCATACTTGGCCCATTATATGAGGGAAAAGGGGAATTGTTTCATGTATCATTGCAGGCACCTAGAATTCAAATTCCATGCATATTGCCATGCCATATAGGTGAATTGCACTACTTACATTACTTGGTATTCCATTGATTATTGAGTGATCCTTATTTGTATATATATTATTGTGCTTATTTCTAGATGTGATTGAGTGATTTATAGTTTTAATTCATAGGGTGTTATGGGCCCTCATGGGTTGGAATGGGTAATTTACTTAGTCTAGCCACTATAGTTAAATCAAATGGGTGTCTCTTTCAGTGATATGGTGTATGGTCCCAAATTAATTGGGAATGTGGTCCATTCTATATGAACCATGGTATATGTAAATAATAAATTGAAAATTGAAAATTGAAACTTGGCTTATAAAGAGAAATGGTTTGTAGTAAATTATGATTCAAGGTATAGTTGACCCTTTATCTACTGTAACCCTTGTAATTTATACTTGATAACTTACCAATACCTATCCTTATAAGTGGTTAGTTGGGGTAGTATACCATGGGTAGTGAGATCTTTCTTATGTTTAGTTTATGTTAGTGTTGTTATCTATATGCTTTAAATATTATTATAAGGTGTGTGTTTGGAATTTAAAGAACAAACTCACCATGATATCCTCATGTCATACGCCATGAGGGTGGCGATGACCATGCTCCATAAATGGTGGGCCTAATCCTTTAGTCTTACTACTATGAGTTCCACTTGAGGCACCACCTATTGTACCTAATAGGTGCACTAGTTCTCAGCTTCATGATAATTTCCTACATCTAATGCAGTCCAAGAAAGGTGCTCCACAACATTCACCTACGATGGCTAATCTGACCCATGAGTTCTAGCAGTAACATCCTCTTACATTCTTAGGGGATGGTGGTCCAAAAGCTACTGAGTCTTGGATAGAGGTCACCTTGTCTATCTTTTATCATATATATATGCCTCTAGAGTGGAGGTTCAATCTTTCTACTTACATGTTGCGTGATTCGGACAAGTGTTAGTGGTATGTGATTACCCATGATGGTAGCCATCAGGGAATGGTATGGAATTATTTCCAAAATAAATTCTATGATTAGTTCTTGCCTCATATTTTGAGAGATGATAGAGCTAGAGAATTCATGAATCTTGATAAGGGTTCTATATCAGTCATGGATTATTCAGCACATTTCACATATTTTCAACACTTTTCATTACTTCTAGACAGTGATGAGATTTCACATGCTAGATGCTTTAAGGATGGTATTCAACATGACATATGTAATCAGGTGAATGTATTTCACCTACCTACCTTATTTGAAATAATCGATCATGCTCTTATCACTGAGTGCAACCTGAGGGGTGGTGACATTATTTGGTATAAAAGACCAGTGATAAGGAATACTAGTAGTTCCTACAGTAGCAAAAATTGATCCCTCGAGGTTTCTCATCAGGGGAGTGGCAGCCAAAGTACCCATTTCGGTAACTCTATGGTGTGTCACCAGTGTAAATGACAGTGGAACTTGAAGCCTCGATGTGAATGAGACCCTCTAGAGTATTGGAATTGTGATTGTATGGGGTATATTTAGATATTATTTTGGACCTTTCTATCAACTTCTAGTGGAAGAGGTTTCACACCAGCTCTACTTTATGGGGTAGGTTCTTTTACGCCGTGTTATGAGGGGATTTGGAGTAGCACCGAAAACACTAGACTAGAATGAATTTGTGGTCATGGTAACCAAAATTTTGATCACCAGTAGTGATAGAAGATCAATCATGATCATGGTAGTCCAACTGATGCACATGGACGTGGATCAAGTCAGTTGCATGTACTATAGTCGACACCCAAGGATAAGGATGTAAGACCATCTACATTATGAGGTAATATTTTAGTAGCCTCCGCTATAGTATCTACTTTATTTGATACAAATGCTTCATAATTCTTCATCTATTTATCTATTGTGGAAATCCTTGGTCTGGGAATACAATATTATCGTGTTGTAATCACCCTAGATACACTATTGGGAGTACGATTAGAGGGAATATGCAAATATAGGAATTTTTCCATTGAGGTAGGAAGCTACCCTTTCTTGTGGGACCAATTTATTCTTGAGATGATGGTCTTTGATGTTATTCTCATGATGGATTGGTTGGTTTTGTATCATGACTTTATATACTTCTATCACTGAAGGGTGTCGTTTACATCACCAGAGGGAAGCAGTTATCTACATAAGGGTGAGTGGGATGTCCAAGCTAGCAGAGCTGGTCCAAAGCATCATGGGATAGGTGGAGTGAATGCCCAATTTCTAATCTCTTCATGGTGGATTAGGGTTTACTTCAGGGTGAATTACCTTCAATATTAGATCATTTCATGGACTTCTTTCCTGATGATTTTTTCAACTTACCTTCTGAGAGAGAGAGGTATATTTTATGATCGAGATTATTCCAGGATGATCTCTAGTATTAATTCCTCCATAAAGTATGGAACCTACTAAGATCTAGGATCTCAAGTGGTAGTTAGAGGATTTGTAGGCCAAAGGTTTTATATGGCCCATAAATTTCTCTTGGGGATATTCTGTTCTTTTTTCCAAGAATTTAGATGGGACCCTTCATCTACATGTGGATTACAGATAGGTAAACCAGCTTACAGTCAAGAACCGATATCCACTACCCCGAATAGATGATATTTTTTACCAGATCTAAGGATCTATGGTCTTCTCTAAGACCTACATGAGATCATTATATTATCATGTGTGAGTTAGGCCATCAAATATACCTCATATAGTTTTCTATAGAATTTATGGTCAATATGAGTACCTCATTCTATCGTTCGGTCTTATGAACACACCCTCCATTTTCATGGATATGATGAATAGGGCGTTCCACCCCTATCTAGACTCTTTTGTATTAGAATTTGTGGATGACATCTTGGTGTATTATCAAAATTGTTGTGACCATGATAAGAACCTTAATATTGTTTTGAGTACACTGAGAGAGAATCAGATTTATTCTAATATTGATAATTTCCACCTCTAGATCAATAAATTTCACTTCTTGGGTCATATTATCTTGGAATCAGGAGTCCCTGTTGACCTGGAGAAGGTGAGTGTTTTGGTTTCTTGGGAGTAGCCCAAGAATGTGTTTGATATACAGAGTTTCTTTATGCGGGATAGTTATTAAATGTGTTTTATACAGGACTTATCATGACTTTATTAACCTCTTACCGGTCTTAAAAAGAAGGGTGTAAAGTTCTTGTGGTCATAAGAGTGCGAGAAAATATTTTAGGAGTTAAAAGGGAGGCTTGTCTCAACACATATTCTGATTCTTACAAAGATAGGAAGAGGGTATACAATGTTATATGATGCATCAGGCATCAGACTGAGAGTAGTGCCGATGCATGAGGATAAAGTCATTGCATACAAATCTTGGTAATTGAGGCCTCATGAGAGAAATTATATGATGCATGACCTTGATCTAGCAGCATTTTTCCATACCTTATGTTGATGGAGACATTATTTTTTGGGTGAATTCTTTGTGGTGTATACGGACCACAAGAGCCACAAAAATATCTTTTCATAGTGTGACTTGAATCTCAAAGAGTGGATATGGTTCAAATAGCTTTATTCCTTTAATTTAAATCTTTCCTATATGATTGGAAAGGAAAATGTTGTAGCAGATGTGCTAAGTCAGAAAACTTAGACACAGTCCATATGGGAAACCAGTAATGAATGGAAATTAATGGATCTCTTCTTTGAGATACATCTATAGTTTCGTAAAATAAATGAGATGTCCTATCTATCAGCCTTGATATTTATTTATTCACTCCTTTGGAAGGTGAATAATAGGAAATTTTTAGATCTTTAATGCTTTGTTCTTTGTGAGAGTATTTCAAGAGATGACCCACCTCCGAATTGGTCTGTGGAAAGAGATGACAATCTACATATACATGGATGTGTTTGGGTTCTTATGGATATGAGATAAGAGTTTATGTGATAGTAATATTATTCTTACTAGGAAGTTCATCTAGACATCTTCAAGATATATCGAGATATGTGTCACATGTTTTGGTATCTTGAGATGACACTTAATATAGTAGGCTTTATTACTAGGTGTTCCACCTATCAGTAGGTGAAGGTAGATAAATAGAGACCTATAGGTTTGTTACAACTGCTTCCAGTCCCATAATGTAAATGGGAAGTTATTTCCATTGATTTTTTAGTTGGATTACCTAGGTCACCTAGTGGTAGCAACATTGTATGGGTAGTCATTGACCGAATGACAAAAGTATCCCAATTTGTTCATACCTAAGAGTCTTTCTTAGTTAATGAGATGTGAAGATTGTATGTTCATGAGATCATCCAACTACATAGTTTCCCTCATACTATCATTTCAGATAGGGATTCTTGTTTCACATCATAGTTCTGGTCGGGTTATAGAAGGCTGTGGGTACACAGGTGCTTTTGAGCACATATTTTCACCCTTATACCGATGGACAGTTGAAATAGACAATATAGGTTCTAGAGGACATGATCTAATCATGTATCCTTGATTTCGTTGGTTCTTGGGAGAATCATATCCCTCTCATCAAGTTTACTAATATTAATATATTTCAAGTGATGATTCAAATGGTTCCTTTTGAGGACTTGTACGGTATGCCGTTATGTTCGTCCCTATGATGGATAGAGGCAAGATAGGCAACCCTACTAGTTCCTCATATTGTTCAAGAGAATTTGGAGTAGGTTCATCTAATCATGAAGTGTATTTCTACTTCTTAGCCTAGACATAAATCATATGTCAATTATTATCGACGGCCTCTATAGTTAGAGGTCAGGGATTGTGTTTTCTTATAGGTATCGCTCGGGCTAGGGAATAGATAAATATGGAGGAAATGGAAGTTCTTTCCTCGTTATTTAGGTTTTTTGAGATTTTGTAGAGAGTTGGGCCAATAGATTATCAGTTTCTATTACCTCATAGGCATTGTTCCATGCATGACGTTTTCCATGTTTCACAACTTTGTCGTTATCATGTCGAACAATCTAACACATTTTATCCCAAGGAAGTTGAGTTAAATATCAATGCTTCATTTTATGAGTATCCTATCACTACAACAGAATCGTAGTTTAGCGGTAGTTTTTTTTTGCATTTAGTGGCGGTTTAAACCGCTGCTACATTGTTTGGCGGCGGTTTACAAAAACCATCGCCTAATAGGGCGTCACCAATCTATTAGCAGCGGTTATTTGCATTTAGCGGCGGTTTCAGGAAATCGTGGTAGCTGCCTCATTTCGCGGCGGTTTTACAGAATTTAGCGGCGGTTTTACGGGCCTTGGATATCACTTTATTCGCGGCGGTTTCAGGAAAGCGTGGTAGCTGCCTCATTTCGCGGCGGTTTTACAGAATTTAGCGGCGGTTTTACGGGCCTTGGATATCACTTTATTCGCGGCGGTTATAATCACCGCTAATAAACTCAAATTCTAGCAGCCGTAAAACCACCGCTAAAGTCACAGGAACCATCATGGAATGAGGCATCCACGATGCTCCTATTTAGTGGCGGTTATAACCGCCGCTAAATGTAATTTTTATTTTACGTTTAGCGGTGGTTTTCACCGTTTAGTGGCGGTTAAAACCGCCGCAAAAATATGCCCAGAATAAAAATAATAATTCTTTGCTTCTGCTGCACCACTGCCCTGAAAAAAAAATAAAACTAGAAATATAAACCAACTAATAACAACCTGAGAAACAACACCCAACATGGGGATCAATAAGAAGGAATCATATATCATATCAACCAACCAGGTCACTACACCTCCTGTATAGGAGGACAAAGTCATCAGCCTTACAAAAAAAATGTTTCAACATAGACCCACATAAACTTCCATGAAAGTTAATTATCTGTTTATGAAGGCTCAAAGGACTCCTTTGTCAGTAAAATCACACACTAGAAAATATATATGATGTGAATCCTACATGAAAAATATGATGCATGAGAGTCCTCTTTATTTCCCATAAAAACCAAATCTAGTCCACTGTAAAACCCCTTTGATACATGGTTAAAAATCTTTAAATAAATATCATTGAGGAAGGTCGCAATATGAAAAAGAACTACAACATAACGTCACCCAAGGAAGAACCATTATAAATTGACCTCTAGGTCATTGTGTCATGATAGAGGTAGACACACCATAAATAACCAACTGGAAGAACTCTAAATTCATCCTTTGAACACCATGTCATATCAAGAAAGTACCACTCTATGAAGGAAATCTACATAAAACTTCATCCTCTTGTTGATTTTATTTTAGAACCTTTGATCTCTTAAAACTGCATGTAAATTATCCTCCAAACCTCTCGACTCTGTTCACCACTTGAGGGTTGTATTCAGCTACTAAGTTTTCATTTTATCACTAAACATTTATCTTTGTTTAACATTAGTTTGACCTCATCCTTTACTCCTCGTTATATCTCCATGCTTGATATCACTTATCTTAAAAAAATCTAAATTTTATTTTAATCTCAAAACCTCTTTCACATATAGCTTCATTTTATTATAGATTTTTAGTGAGTGAATTTACAACTTGGAAATTAGTTATAAATAAATACTTTAAACCTAATGATCTGGAACTTAATATAAGAAAAAATAACTTAAGTTAATAACTCCAATGGTATCCATCAAGCTATCTTCTTCCATATCCTCAATTGGATACCACTTTATATGTTCTAATGTCACTTTTTATCACCATATTTTGATTGATAACATTGAATACTTTATATAAGACTTTTACACCACTTGAATTTCAAATCTAACTCTATACCACATCAACTCTTTCATTACTATTTATAATTTCATATTTAACAACAAATGACCCAATTTGTTCAAAACATCAACAATGGGCCTCACCAAAGTGTCCAAAACACTATCCCCTTGATCACTATGAAATGACCCAATTTGTTCAACACATCAACAATGGGTTTAACTCCTAGTCATACAAAATCTCAACTACCAATTCAAACACAGAACTAAATGGAATGATGTATACCACATTCGAGAAATTAAGACATAAAAAGAAACATAAAAAATCAATAAAATGCATAAAAAGAAACATGAGAAATCAAGGAAATTTTAGGACATGAAAATGTGTGGTGGAAACTATGTGCCACAAATGTTACATATACAAACCAACTGTTTCCATTTTTGTTAAACACATCAACAATACAACTACTCAGGGTCTGATGATGCATCGTCACCCTCTCCACCTTCATTTCCACTTTTTTCTGTCACCTGTAAGAACATTATATTGAAAATTAAATACGGTTGCATATTTATATTAAAAATTTAAACCAATGAAAGTTATCAAACTAAATGATTTTTATTTTATGTGATTTACCTGCATACCACCACTTGATGCACTCCCACCGGGGGCATATTTACTCATCTTCTGACGTATTTCAGTCAACTATTTCTGCAATGCATATATCTGATCCCCCTGCCGGTGAACTGTGTTTCATAAAGAAACAATATCTTTCTTAGAATTTATGGGTATAGGCTGACTAAAGTCAAGAGTAGATGTAGCAGCTATCCCTGGTGGCCTGCTAAAAACCTCAGATGGCACGGGTCCCAAACCCATCCCGCACACTCTCCCAGGATGCTCCTTCCCAAGGACTTTAGCAACCAGGTCATCCTGGGAGATAGAGTAGGAATGTGCAGGATTGGAATCCCATAGTTCTTTAATTTTGACATATAAATCAAATATCAATATATATTAACACAGTAAAAACTAATAATAAGTTATTATGATAAAAAATTGACTTCATACCCCAACTTCTTTAGCAGGCTCATTAACAAAACAGTCATCTGATTTCTTGTGAACATCCAACCACAGTTCAGTTCTGGATGCTTCATGGCCTAAACTCTGTGACTGCATTAATAAAAGATAAATCAACAATTCAATATATTAAACAGATAATATTTTCTTATAACTATTTAAACAAATTAAAAGATTACCAATGTCGTTCGACTTCTAGAAAAACTTTTTGAGCCTGCAGTGTGCGGGATGACTTGCTTCACTCAGTTTGACGCATTCTATCTTGAGAGATCCTGAAATAAATAAAATGCAATTTAATACTGATTAAATTCAATTTCAGAGGTCAAATTTTCCACTTCATCACCCATATCATACAAATATCTTTGTATTACGTGAGAAACTACACTCCACCCTTCATCAGCAACATCATTCACATAATATACCATTTTTTCTTGTGATGCTAAGATATATGGATCATGCAGTTCACGATCACCAACATCCATCAAGCGAGAGAAGTTCACAAAAGTAAATTTCAAGGAATATATTTTAACACCTCTGATAATATCGACCCATTTGTATTTGAATAAAACAACCAAAAAAAATCTGTGGTAGTTTAATTCAATAATATCATGCAGCTTTCCATAGTATTCCACTTCAGCAAATGAAAATATACCACTATTCTGTGTTCTCAAACCCACTTCTCAATCAACTGTACGAAATCTAAAGCCATTCACATTATAAGCGTCGAACTTTCTAACTTCTTTTAGAGGACCTCTAGAAAGAAACTTCAAATCTTCTGACACCTCTGCTCAAGTATCAATATTCATGATCTGAAAAAAGAAATATACTTTATTAGATTTACAAAATGTATGTGTCAAACTAATATTCGTATTTATTGAAATATTTATGAACTTACACATCGTGCAAACCATTCTACAAGCTCTTTATTAACATCTTTCGTTATATCTTTCTAATTTCGTGTTCGGCCTCTCATTCATATCTTTATTTGTATCCTCAACTCTTCAATAAATGGATCTGTAATTTCACTATTTAGAAGCACATATATACGTGCCTGTAATAATTCCAATTCAGTAAGTGTCACATTTGAGGTCCTCCCAACTGATCGGCCAATAGTAGGAAATATTTTGGATTTCTGATGTATTTGAGATTGAGTCGACGTGTCATCAACACGTCCAACTCGATTAAATATTGTCTCAATATCATCTAAGTATTGAGAACAAAAGGTAAGACACTCCTCAACCACATAGCCTTCAGTAATTGAGCCTTCTGGTTTAGCTTTATTTCTCACGTATGATTTCAAATGCCCAAGATATCTGTGAAATAAAATAAACATAATTATGCATTTAATTAAGTACCAAATTTTTTTACTTAACTGGAAAACATATAAATAAATTACCTCTCAATTGGATACATCCATCGATAATGAACGAGGCCTCCTAATTTAGCTTCCTTAACCAAATGCACAGTTAAATGCATCATTACAGTAAAAAAGGACGGAGGAAAGATCATCTTCATTGTGCAAAGGGCCAATACAAACCTCTCCTGGAGGTTGTCAAGCTGAAATGGATGTAGATATTTCTCACATAGTTTTTTGAAAAAGGTGTAGAACTGGAGTACAACAGCAGTAATTTTTTCAGGTAATAATGTACGCAATGCCAATGGTAGTAACTGTTGTAACAAAATATGTGAATTGTGGCTTTTCAATCCATGTAACTTACGATTCTTCAAGTCAACACACCTCAAGATGTTACTTAAATACCCATCAGATACCTTAACATTCTTTAACATTCTAAGGAATGTATCTTTATCCCTATTTTTCATTGCAAAAATTGTCGGAGGATACTTTTCATTCTCATCTGGTTAGAGATCGCGTTTTATGTTCATTGCTTGTAAGTCTTTGCGAGCATTGAGATGATCCTTCAAATTTCCATGCTCATTAAGCAATGTAAAAATAAAATTGTCACAGACATTCTTCTCAATATGCATCACATCAAGATTATTCCGTAACAAATTAAATTCCCAATATGGAAGTTTGAAGAATATACTTTTTTTCTTCCATTGTTGCGTTCCGGTTTCGCTTGACGATGCACTTCAGACCCGTTTTCCGCTATCATTCAAATGATGAACCTTCCCAAATTCTGTTTCAACATTTTCAAGATGTGTCAATATTTCAAAACCATTTAACAACTTTGGAGGTGGTCTACGATCAATGGAACCATTAAATTTTGATCTGTTCAGCCGAAATCTATGAGATGCATTGAGAAATCTTTGATGACACAAGAAGCACCATTTTCTACTGTGAGGTATCCATTTGGGCTCAAAATAAAATTTATAAATGGGACAAGCCAAACCTGTGTAAGTGTTCCAACCAGATAAATTCCCAAGTCCAGGGAATTCACTAATGGTCCACATTAAAGCAGCATGCATTTTGAACATTGTTTTAGAAGAAACATCAAATGTCTCAACATCGTTGCTCCATAACTCCTATAATTCATCAATCAAAGGCTGCAAGTATACATCAATATCATTTCCAGGCATTTGTTTTCCAGGTATAATCATCGAAAGGATAAAAGATGTTTGTTGCATACACATCCATAAAGGTTGATTATAAGGGATCAAAACAACTGGCCAAATGCTATAATTGGTACTCAAAGTCCCAAATGGGTTGAATCCATCGGCGGCCAATCCCAATCGAACATTCCTAGGATCAGCTGAGAAATCTAGATGTAATGAATCAAATGTCTTCCACGATTGGGAATCTCGTGGATGTCTCATTAACCCATCATTGTTATTATCTACATAATTCCAATTCATGTGTTCGGCAGTTTTCGATGACATGAATAATCTTCGCAATCGAGGCTTCAAAGGAAAGTAACGCAAAACCTTTGCAGGTGTGCTCCTTTTCTTCTTCTCCATGAAATTATGTTCATTTAGACTTCCAACATCACCATTTTCCTGCCATCTAGAAGAAGAACATTTCTTGCAATTCTGTATACTTGAATCCTCTCCCCAATAAAGCATACAATCATTGGGACACGCATGTATTTTTGTATAATTCATACCAAGCTTGTTAACAACTTTTTTCATATCATAAAAAGATTCTGAGATTTTTTCTTCAGGAAATGCATCACGAATCAATTCCAATATCATGGAAATTGCCTTATTTTTAATTCCACATAGACATTTGATATGGTACAACTTCAGCAGAAATGAAAGCTTTGAATATTTCAAACACCCACTATAGAACTCTTGATTTCCATCATCAACTAAATCATGAAATGCATTTTCCTCAATGAAGTTTTCTCTTACATTTGGCTCCACAGAATCAAGAGGAGGATCTAATGATATGTGATAATCTTGATCTGCTTGTGTTATAGTCTCAAAAACATCACTTGTCACGTTGCAATTTGTAGCACCCTATTTTGGTTGTTCTGATATGTTTTGATGCTGATAGTGGTGTCTTGCAGTGTAGAATGCATCATTTATTAGGTTTTTCATTTCATTTTCCATTGTCGATGAACTTGGGACCTCATTCTGCGGATTAACATCAGTGCTCAATATTTATGTAACGTTCTATTCTCCATGCCAAATTCAACAAAAATATTGAGTAGGGAATTGCTTCAGTATTAAATGTTCATAAACCTCATCTCTCTTCAACCATGTTCTAAATTTACATTTAGTACATAGACATTTTATTCTCCCTTCAACGGATCTATTAGAAATTGTAAAATCTAAAAACTCATTCAAACCCTTAACATACTAAGGTGTGTTCCTCGGTAATGTGATCTAGCTTTTATCCATGTATATCACAATGTTACTACACAAAAAACAAGGAATTTCATAAAATAGAACTAAAACAATCAATAAATATATTCAAAAAAGTAATCATTAAAAAAATCTAAATAAAAACTACCGAAAATCCAAAAATAATTTCAACAATCAAAGGTCCCAAAACCACACCTCCAAAAAATTATCAAACATGAGACATCTTCTGTAACCCCATCATCAAAAACAAATAATGATGAACAAAATTTCCATAATAAAGAAAAATTCAAGGATATATCAAGAAATGGGTCTCAGAATTCCTCAAAGTCCCTAAACTGGAAGCACAAAATGGATGAACTCTTTCTATAAGAATGGGCCTTTTCATCATGTTATGGTTCATCCTGACTCTACTCCTTGCACATTGGATTCTCTTCATTCACACTATTAATTTGTTGCATACCTGATAAAAATAAGGAATGAACAACCATCGATTTCCAAGAATATTTAGCTTCCATTCACATGTCCCTAGTGACAACCTCCAAAATGGATGTTATGCCCTAAGAAAGTAGAGATGTACCGAGGTCTGGGTGAAGACCATCACCAAAGAAATGATCTTTCTCATAATTGATGACCTCTATCTTTGGAGAATATATACCAAAACTTGAAAGGTTATTGACATACTCCCATACTGATCTGTCACCAATAAAAAGTCTCATGAGCTCAGTCTATTTCTCTACATTCATTCCCTTAGGAAATAACCATTAAAAAAATCAATCTTGATGAGATTCCCATTCATACATTCATGAAGTTAAGAAGGTACCACTGACTCTCACAAGACTCTACTGAAACTATAAATCCATTTCTAAAAAATTCTCACCCACAAAGTATCAGGTTCCCTAAGATAATTGAGGATCACCTCAATTTGTTCCAACTACCTAACTGCTTCCACTGACCCTTGAAAAAAACTTAATGAAGGAAGATAGTGATTCAGGAATCCTATGATGGTATCCGATATTGAAAATGATTTAACATCAACAAATCAACTTGTATTCTAGGTCGGAATAAGAACTAAATAATCCTTTTTGAAAATTAAAGTGGACAATAATAACATCTAAATGAACTATATCAATTAAATACTCAAAATAAAGCCTAATTATTCTATATGAAAGTAAGAATAAAATACAAAAAAATTATAAATTAAACAAGGAACACACTAATGAAACCAAAATTACTTTTCGTTTTAAACCACCATTTTTTATAAGTAATTATGAAATACCACCTCCAATAAGTGTGAACCTCATTTGGAAAATACAGATTGGAGAGGAGTTGAAACAGGATAATAGGGGGATAAATTGTGATGTAAATGCTTTGGATTTGTGGGATGGGTGTCTAGGTGCAAACCATGAATACATTTTTGAAACCTGAGAACATGTATATGAAACAGGATAATAGGGGGATAAAAGAGTGATATATAAAAATTTCCAAAACTAGACTCAAATGACTCACATGATTCTCCTCGGTTTAATATTAAACCAATATGTTATACTCAAATACCACTAAAATGAATCAGGATAATCATGGAATATAATTTTGTTCAACACTATAAAAATTATGGGATCATTTGTTAGACCAAAAGGCATAGAAATATACTTTTAATGTCCATACCTACTCTGGAAGAAAATCTCCAATATATCAATCTCTATTATTCTTAGCTAGTGAAAACCAGAATGGTGATAAATATTTGAGAACCAGTTATTCACTTTCAACTGATCAAACATATCACCAGTCTAAGGCAATAGAAACTTGTTCTTTACTATGACTCTATTCATCTTTCGGTAATCATTACAAAGGTGAAGGGTTCCATAATATTTATTCACAAAAAAAGCCATTTCCCAATATTAAAGGCTTGGGAGAATAAATTAACACCAATTTTATGTCCAATTTAATTTAATAAAAACCCTATAAAAATTATTTGGATAATTTATGTTCATTAAAATGATTATTAATGGCTTGCTTACATCATATCAAGGTGACTTTAGCCATATTGAACAAAAGAACCATTATATTGTGATGATTCCACCATACTCATGTGTAATATTCTCAATAAACCTAATAAAAATACCATAATCATATATAAATGAATGTTAAACCAAATGGAATGAAGAAGATGAGGGATATCACCTAGAATCTCTATACACAAAATTCCACCCAGAACATCCTAGATCAAGGGGAGTCGTAGGAGGGATGAGTATAAGGATGATGAGCCAAAATGGCCTCCCCCATTTGGTTTGTTTAACCAAGAATCCAAGGGTATAACCCAGAAATTATGGTTCTTATCCTCCTTTTGAAAAAAAGGAATTTATCACATTCATGATGTGACCATGATGGTAACATCATGACTATCCCTTAAGTAGTGGGCTCAACACCCCTGCTTATCTACATTATGGTGAAATATTTCCCTTATGGTGTGAAAATGTTTATAATGTTCACCCAAATAATTTTTAAAGTTCATGTCCATTACGTGACTACCCCCCATCGCAGTGCATCCATTTCATAGGTTTCTTCCCTTTTTACAAAAATCTACATACTCATTGTACCATGAAGTTATTGGCCATGACATGTCATCATCTTGGTAGATAGGACATTAAACTACCTAAACATGATTATAGAGTTACTTAAGAATTTTTATAAGACCTCCCTTGGTAAAATGGGTTATCCCCCTACCTAGATACCATCATGACATTACTTGAGTGTCACATTTTGACTAACACCATAACTAAAATTCAGCAACAGGTTCACCCTAAACCTACTCCAACATCCACCCAAGAACATGATGCTCTTACTAGGCCTTAATAAATATCCAAAAAAAATCTCCTTGAGATAAGATAACTCTTATAATTACAATATGAATCCTAGTTCTCCAAAAAAACACTTCTCTAGAGTCGAAAATTAACATTTCCACTAAAAATTACCACACATAATGGTGTATATCATTATATAATGAATAAATCAATATCATTTTTTCATCTATCTCCCTTTACATGTATTAATAAAAATACCATGTTACTTAAATATCTTCTTGGAACACCTTATTCCATATCCCCTATGGTGAATAATGAATGGAAAACAACAATCAAAGATTTAAAACTACTTTAACACCTAACTTCAACATATTTTGTCCATCCCCAAACTCCACCAATCCCATATTACATTATGGAAACTAATAAAAGGAATGTAAAATAGATTTTATATATTAATAAATGAGGGAAATAAATGTAGATAATATTGAGGATCACCAAATAAGACTCCTCTCATCCCACTATCTCAACATGAAATTAAATTAAAACATGGAAATGTATAACAGATATTGTAACACCCTTTCCTCCCCTGAGATCAATTCTATAAGTTATTTCTCAATAATTATAGAGTTAATAGATCATGATAACAAATTTTAAAATATATATAATAAAAATAAATGAAAAATTATAGTTAACTTATTTTCTATGTTAATCCCCTACTGGGGAACTTATTACACAATGGGTATCCCAATATATTTACACACTATATCCCACTTTCTTACTAGATAATTCTAAAGAACAAAGGAATAAATATACATGATATCAAATATTCATTCCCTATAAATTAATTCTATGTGGCCTCCTTATTGATTATTTACTCAATTTTGTTAGACAATAGGTATGGGGAATATTTTGTGTTCCCCTCAGTACAAGAATGTATTGCATGTGGTTTCCTTCTTAATTTATGTCCATGATGAATTTAAACACCTCCTACATTGAATATTAATCATGGAATATTTTAGATTCTTGAATGATGTGATAGAATTTCCTTGGTAATGTATTCTTATAGTGGATGATGAGGATACATCAAGGTAAAATTTTAATATCAAGAATGGGATTGAGACTACATTGGTTGGTTGAAATAGTTTTACAAAAAAATTGTGATGTTTAAATAGGTTATTTATATATCTTGACATTACATCTTGAGACTATTTTGATGATGAAAAATGCTTCATATTATATCACTTTGTAATTAGAAATTCCCATGAAATAAAACATCACAATGACGATTAAAATATGTCAAAAATGCATCTTGTGTTGGAGACTAGGGTATCAATAGAGAATTGACATATCCTATGTTTTACCATAAGATAGAATTGGTTATTTGAAACCCTGTTAAGGCATAATGTGATATATAAGAATTTCAAACCTTAGGGTTTCGTATAGGTCGTCGAGGAAGCAGGGTCGCCGGGGTCGCGGGGTCACCGGGGTCGTGGGGGGTTGGGGTCGCCAAGGTCGCGGGGTCGCCGGGGTCGTGGGGTCGCCGGGGTCGCGGGGTCCCCAGGGTTGCGGGGGGTCAGGGTCACGGGGGAAGCGGGGGGCCGGGGGAATTTGGGTAAGGAGGGTCTGGGTGGGGGGAAGGGTCGGGCTGTAAAAAAACAATGTTTCGCGGTGGTTTATTATAAACCACCGTGAAACCTTTTTTAAAAAAGGTTTAGCGGCGGTTCCTAGAACCGCCGCTAAATAGCGATTTTGTTGTAGTGTATATGCATCACTGAATAAAGCACAAAGTCTCTCTAAGGTTGGTATACCCCTTTGGTATGGGTGTTTTGGAAGCACGACTGTGTATAGGATGAGACTTGGGAGTGGGAGGCCAATGTACATGCTCAGTGGATAGAGTTGTTCTCAGACTGTTTTTACCACCCTTGGAAGGTAAACTTAGGGATGAGTTCCTTTAAGGGGGGAAGAATATAAGAACTTAGTTTTTATCTCAAGTATGAAGCCTTTAAATTTTGGTATAATTATCTTTTATGGACCTAATATGGATTCCTATGGAGTTCATGAAGGTCTTAGAGGTTTATGGGGATTTTTTGGAGCATAGAGCCCAGTTTTAGGGGTGAAAAAGTTATGTTGTATGGTTAGAGTAAACTGTATGGGAAAAGCCATGTGGTTAGTATTAACCATGCAGGTCTGGATAGAGAGAAGGAGGTGGGTGAACGATTTTCCCTAACTATATGATTTGGGGCACACTACCATGAAAAAACTACAGACCAAATTTTAGAGGAGTTTCTCATGTTTATTGCATGGTTTCTCTAATAGTGCAGCCTAACCATGTGGGTTCTCCTCCCTTCAAAATACCATTCATGGTTGGCACAAGATTTAGAAAACTATGTAGCCAAATTGTGTAAAGGATAATTTTGGGTGATATTATGATTTTTCCCATAAAATTCTATTAAACCTAAACCCTTCTCCAATTTTTCTAATTATAGTGGAAAACACCCCTTTATCTCCCATTTTGGAGCTCTCAAACCATATTCAGTAGTATTTGATCCCAAATCAACATATGAAGTCTAATTCTATCCTCATTCATCTCATTGGATCTACACTGGTAAGATCTTGATTCTTTTTTAATCTTTCATCATTATTCTTTCTATCAACGATTTTTTAGATGCAGGCTTATATGACCCAATTTTATAACATTGATTCGTTATTCATATCTCTTCCAATATAGGCTGAACTAGAGGCTAATATTGGATGAGGATAGTCGTATGTGTATGAGGTAGGTGTTATGTAACTCATCCCTCAAGTTTCATCATTTTATAAATTATCATATGGCCACACTAATTTCATCAGGCATTGCCTATTTAATTAATATTCCTATATTGTAGTTGTCAGAACCATATTCTAAAAACCATTCCATATATGTTATTCATCATTGGTGGTTATGTCCACAATGCCAACCATCCCATATAGGGCGTTTTCCATAATTGAGATTTTAGATCTTTGACTTGTGTGTGAGCTCCCCCATTCGGGTGTTCCTTAGATTGACCTTGCTAAAGGTAAGAATTCCTTGTTAAATAACTATTGAATAGATAAATGTAAAGTACCATGTATGATAATCACTTTACCTGCCTAAGGTAAGTGATTTAACTTGATTAATCAATGCAAAATGGTAAATTGGAAAATATATTGTAAATATATGACATGGCCTAGTTTATATTAAATGACTTTCATGTGGTTTCTAAACCTTATTCCAGCCTTGTTATGTTATGAAAGGTAAAGGAGAAAACTAAGTAATTAAATATGAAATGACTTAAATGGTTTCATGACCCTTAGCCTTGTCATGCTAATGAAAGGATAGGATTGAACCAAGTGAAACTTAATAAAAGGAATGATTAATTACATGGACTTAATTATTAACTGAATAAATTATAGGGTCCCTAATTACATATGGACCTCGACATCATTTTAGGAATGGTCATACTTGAGTTATGTTTTGGATTACTGATGGAATTCCTTGATCACTCATGGAATCCATTCTGATTCAAGGATGGCGGTAGCCTTGGTTGATACCAACCTTGGAACCTAATCCTTTTATATCAGTTGATGCCGTGTATGACACCACAGGTTCTATTATTTACTATTATAGTATTACTTGGATACACTAATTGGATATAGCATTTCTTCTACAAACATGAGATGCCTTGGTTACATCCTTAGGTCTGGAAATTGCTTATCCTATTTTACCTTGTATGTATTCATTGACCTCGGTTAGATTACACTATTGTGGAATTACTTGGACAACGCTCTTTGGATTACACTCTTACCCCTTAGCTAGGCTGCAGTTACTATTGATTTGGTGACCCTTGAGGTCTAGGTTTCCAAGGTTGTTACCTTGGAACCTCTTCAAAATAAATAACATCAGGGATTCATTGTTCACCTTGGATCATTTAATATTATCATGTTAGTGTTATATTTACCTCATGTGACTTAATTATATAAACTGGAGCTTAATTAATTAATGAGTTGGTTACATGTTTAGACACCATCCAAGGGATGAATTAGGTACTTGGGTATTTACATTACTGTACTTCTTTACTTTTATATATGCATGATTTCACACTGTTTTAGTTTATATTACATAGATAGAATTTTATAGACACCATTGGTGGTGGCCTACATAGATTTATCTCACAACCTATTTGGGCCTCCATTGGGACCTGAGAATATTACATGTATGCAGGTGTTGACAAAGGGAAGTATATCCATTCAAACACTTGATTGCTTGATTTCTTAGGATGGAGCTAGTAGCATATGACCAGGTTGAAGCTCAGGATGATGGGGATAGTTTTTGGATTCCTTTTTTATACTTTTGTATAGCTTGTATTGTCTACTTCTTTTTATCCATGTTTTGAAGCTTTATAGATACATGACATATCATCACCAGCTTTTGTATATGAGTATCAGTTGTTTCAGTTATTCATTATTCCAGTCTACTTCTACTGTGCCACCTGTTTACTTATATTTGTTCTTATATTTACCTTTTGATATTACATGTATCTATTTTTCTACACTCTAGTAATGAGGAAA
Organism: Viscum album; assembly: GCA_963277665.1. Taxonomy (NCBI): domain Eukaryota; kingdom Viridiplantae; phylum Streptophyta; class Magnoliopsida; order Santalales; family Viscaceae; genus Viscum; species Viscum album. Next base: position 1,700,481,037 of record OY728161.1, on the reverse strand, counting down.
TAGTATCCCCACAAACACACCTCTGGCCCTCGCTACTAGTCGATGGCCTCTAGAGTTTAGGGAGATGTGCTTGAGATCTTGTGGTCAACCAGGATTGGGGCACCCTTCAGTGAAATCTGGTTCTAGGACGTCACAAAGATGTAATCATGGTGAGACTATACCCATTTTATCAAAGTGTCATAGTGAAGGAAATAAATACAAAATAGCCAAATGATAATAATCGATAAAGACCAAGAATCTCATGGTGAATCCAAAATAGGAAAAAATAACTATAAACCAATGTAGTAAATATTCCATGTCATATATGTGTCAAGTATTAAAATAAACCCCAAAATAAAGACACACTAAAACCTCCCAAGAAGGTTGTGACATCAAGTCTGGTTCCCTCATCCATTCTCCATCCAAGATCCTAACTCAGCTATCTAACATAGGGATCTTTCCCTTATCTTATCCAGTAAATATGAATTCTATTTAGGTACTGATCAGGAAGCCTGAGTGGGGTGTGAATACAAATCAATAGGCCACCACCAATGGAATATAAATTAATATCCTCTTAATAATAGTGTATGTAGTTGTATATAGATTAAATTATAATTGATAAAAAGTAAATAGGTTTTACATTTAATATTATTCTTTAATTAACCACATAGTCCCCTGAGTTAACGGTGACATCTGAACTAATAATACATGCTTCATCCCATGATGGAGTTAGAAAAATACACAAAGGGATATCACATTTCATTATTTCATAAGATTTTATTACTAATTAAATTTAAAATTTCACATTCAAACATTGGGGGCCTAGAGCAGCAGTTTGACACCTCGTGGGTATTTGGATCAACATTCCTTGTCCCACAACTCAGTGATCACATGATATATATATATATATATATATATCAAGGGCCTAGAGTAGAAGTTTAGAACATTGTGGGTATTTGGAGTCGTAGTTCATGTCCCACAAATCGTTGTTCACATTATTCAAAAATATCGCATACCATGGTTTCACAATCATAGCTCATTTATCAACCATTTTCATAACCAATTATTCAAAAAAATTCATAATCCCATTTTTAAACCATATTTTTTTTAAAGTTTGGGTCCGAAGCCTCATTTTTATTATTAAATCAAAGCAAAGACCTCTTTTTAACTGGGTAGAGGGAAACCCATTACATATCCCGAAGGCCTAGTGGGCTTGTATCCCAATACATAGCTCGTAGGCCCAAATTTTATGCCCAATTCACATTCTGTGAATAGTAACCTACTGCTACAGTACCTGCACAGTACCGCCGCTGCTACAGTGCCCTGCCGCCGCTACAGTACCTGCTGATGAACAGTTTCGCCGCTGCTACAGTACCGCTACAGTACTGCTACAGTACCTACACCCCATGGGTTTTTAACCCCCATTTTCCATGTAGTATTACGGGGTGCTTACCACTAAGCCAAACCCCAACTACTTTTAAACCATATTCATAAAGGATCAAATTCAAATATATACACCGATTATTCCCCCTTTTCACATTTCATGATTCATAAATAATCATTTTAATTATATTGGCACACCCCATGGGTATCCATCAAGTCCAGTCATAAAATATCCTACATTTCAATGGGATATGTGAAGGGTTCACAATCCTAAGGGAATCAATTAGTTAATTTAATTTAAAATGAAATTTCCCAACATGGAAATTGAAATTTCATAATTACATACACAAAATTATAAACAAGATTATGGGAATTGGTAATTAGACCCCCCTACCTCAAGATCCTTAATGAACATTCATTAATATTTAACCCTCAATTCTATGTAGAATAGTCGAATTAAAAATAGAGATAAAGATATATAATCAATGCCTAGGATCACAATCAAATGTAAAAAAGGTCCAAAACACCAACCATCAACACAAATTAAAAAATATCTCCATCCAAAGGGAGAGAAATATAGGAGAGAGAGGAATCTAAACAAGGAATAAAACACTTACCAAGGAGGAGTTGATACTTCAAATAGATATTTGATTCATTAAGAAAGGGGATCAAGGAGACCTAGAATCCTCCTAGGAGACTCCAAGACCAAGGTAATTCATGTTAGATTTATTAGGGGAAATGGGAATAAAAATCAAGGGTTTGGAGATTTTTAATCTAATTTTTGGTGGTTTAAAATCCCGCGTGCATGGTCTCCTAGGCAGAGCCCCATGGTCTTCCAAAATGTGCTCCCTAATCAGGAACCCCTACTTTCCTGGGGGTTCACAGTTTCTCATTGAGGTGTACAGTTTGTTAAACCATGTGAAAATCATGAAAACCCTATTGTCTCAAGGGTGCACTGTTTTCTGAGACGGGTTCATGGTTTGGGAAAACCGTGCACCAACTGTGTACTGCCCAAAAACCCATCCAAATGTTTCAAAAATTATCCTTAACACACCCAAGATAAGTTCCAACCAAAATCTAATTAAAAAATGGTAAAAATAATACATAAAAGTGAGCACAATAAATCTCTAGAAAGGTTGGTATCTTATAATCTCCCCACCTTATAATAACTCATCCTTGAGATTCACTCCCAAGCATCACTAAACCTCTGAGGTAAAAAGGTTAGGCCACTATGCTTGAAATCTACTTCTCTATCACATGTTTCTTACTAAACATGGCTAAGATATCACAAAACTCAGACCAATCACGCCTTCTTTCTCTAAAAAACTTTCTCATTGTGATAAAAAGCATGTGTTGGATGCTCCTCAAAATATACATCAGACTCAAACTCAACATCATCAACATCAATCACATGAGAAGGTTCAGTGTCATACTTCTAAAGTTGTGATACATGAAAAACATATTACATGTCACTATACCTCTGTGGAAGATCCAATTGATATGCCATAGAACTGATCCTTTCCACAACCTCAAATGGTCTAATAAACCTGGGTACCAACTTACCCTACCTCTGTATATGATAGTGACCCAATCTCGGTGACACCCAAAGGAACACACAATCTCTGACTATAAACTCAATAGGTCTCTTAAATCAATTATCATACAAAATTTTCCTACTCTAAGTCGTAAAAATATGTTTCCATATCAATTGTACATGTTCTGATGTCTCTTTCACTAGACTCGATCCCAACAACCCTGAATCACCCACCTCCATCCAACATAGTTGTGATCTACATGTCTTATCATAAAGTGCCTCATATGGTTCCATATTAAGAGTTTGTTGATAACTTTTGTTATAAGAGAACTCAACAAGCTCTAAGTGATTATTCCATGATTCACAAAAAATCTAGGAATCATGCTCTCAACATGTCCTATAGAACCTAAATAGTACGCTCTGATTGCCCGTTTGTTTATGGGTGAAAATACATACTAATAAATACCTAATTAACTAAGACATTTTATAAGCCCAACCATAAGTGAGAAGTAAAACATGAATTATGATATGAAACTATACTCTTTGTGACCTCGTGAAAATATACTATCTCTTGATCATACAATTCAACCAACTAGTCCATGGTAAAATTCTATCATATCAGAAATAAATAGGCTACCTTCATCAACCAGTCCACAATCAAAAAAATAGTGTCATTATTCCAACACATCCTTAGAAGACCCACTGTCAAGTCCATGGCAATTTCGTACCACTTCCATTCCAAAATGGGTAAAAGCTATAACAAACCACTAAGACATTGATGCTCCACCTTCACCTACTTATAGTTGTACCATTGTGTCACAAAACCCTCAATCTCCTTTTTCATACCCATCCACCAATACTATTGATGTAGGTCATGATAAATTTTGGTCAAACTAGGATGTAGTTCCTACTTTGAGGAATGAAACTCATGCATCAGTTCCTCATGTATAGACATAGTAAAAATAACAAGTCCCCAAACATATATGATCTAATCCTCATCTATAGTCTAATCAAAAGGTGAATACTCGCATTCAAGGATTTCCCTCAAGGTCGAGCACTTTGAATACTCATATTTCTTCTCCTTGATCCAGATTAGAAGTGTGTAATCAACTAATAACAATATAAGTGTCATCTTCTCCTAGATTTCCGGAAGATCAATGTGCATCTCATCCAACAAGGTCATCATCTTTCACTTAGAGATGGACTCTTGAACTTCCTGAGTCTGTTCCTTCTAAATCCAAGTGCCACCAACACTATTTCCCTTTATATGTGTATATGCTAGATCAAAATCAAAATACTATATATACACAACCCATGTATGCTACTGGAGATTCAAATTTCTCTATGAAAATATACTTTAAGCTTTTGTGGTCGGTATACACAGTATAATATTCACCCAAAAGGTAATGTCTCCAATACTTTAAGGCATAAATCCCCAAATCCAACTCAAGATTTTTTATAGGATAATTCCATTTGTGAGGATTCAACTGTCATGATCCATACACCATTACTTGATCTCCCTACATCATCACTGCTCTAATTCCAATCTCAGATGCATAAAAAAACATAGTATACTCCCCACTCGGCTCAGGTAGGATTAAAATTGGTGCAGTAGTCAACTGCTTCTTTAACTCCTATAAAGAATTCTCACATGCCCTAGACTATTCAAAATCCATCCAATTCTGGGTCAATATTGAAAATGGTGCTTAAAAATGGTAAAATTACTAGATGAAACTCTGATAATATCCAGATAAACCTAGAAAACATTGGATATTAAAAACATTCTTAGGTTTCTCCCAAGAAACAACTGCCTAAAATTTCTATAGGTCCACTAACACACCTTCCTCAGTGATGATGTAACCCAAGAAAACTACATTGTTAGTCCATAATTGAAACTTATATAGCTTGGTGTGTAGAAAATTCTCTATCAATGTACTCAGGATGATCTCGAGATGTTGGGAAGGATCGTTATGAGTCTTAGAGTAAACCAAGATGTTGTCTGCAAAAATATCCACAAACTGATCAAGTTATGAGTGGGATATTCAGTTCATTAAGGCCATGAAAATAGGAAGATTGTTCTTCATCCCGAATGGAATCACAACAAACTCATATAGTCCATACCTACTTTTGAAAGTAGACCATAGTATATCTGAAGGTATCAGTCTCAAATGATGATAACCTAACTTCAAGTCAATCTTGGAGAATACACAAGCTCCTCTCAACTAATCAAATAGATTGTTGATATGTGGAAGAGGTTATCAGTTCTTAATTTTCATCTGGATTAACTTCCAATAATCTACACATAAATGAAACATCTTATCAGACTTCTTAGAAAACAAAACCTGAGAAACTCAAGGTGATGTTCTCAAATAGATAAATACCTTATCCATCAAATCCTCTATATGAGTCTTAATCTCTTGAAGCTCTATTGGTGTCATTCTGAATAGTGGAATATAAACTGAATAATATCCCATCATGAGATCAATTGTAAACTTCACATATATATCAGGTGTAAGTCCTAAGAAGTCCAGAAACACATCTTGAAATCACTTCACTATGGGTGGAAAGAAACTATGATTCACAGCCCTATCATACAACAAAATAATTACAACCTGGGTGGTGAGATCCTCCAATTTCTGATGAACTGGCCCTGCACACCCTGGTTGGATATCCCATTCTCCATGATGAACATAATTGTTACCCAAATAAGATGTAAAGGACACTCTCCTATGGTAACAATCAATGTGGGCTCAGTACAATACCAACCAATACATATGAAAAATCAAGTCAAAAACTAGAATATCAAGTATATAAATATCTCAAAGGAAATGATACTAACAAACCTTGAGATCTTGACCCTTACACAAATAGATATCCCTAAACTATACTACCAATAGTGTGTCAGTCATTATAACTCCTCTCACAAATTCCACCGTCAAACTCAAACCATTCACAAGTTGAGTGGATATAAAATAATGAGAGGCTACTGTATCAAATAAAGTAATAACAAGAGTAGAAGCTAAAATAATAGTACCACTGTCTATCGATGGCCCAACCTCATTATCCATAAGTGCAGGCTGAACTGCATGCAAGTATCCTATATTTTTTCCTTTTGTTGTAGTTTAAGTCCCTTGTGTCACACTACTCTGCTGATATGGGATATCCTTCCCAAAAGTACTGTATCCACTACCTTAACCATCATGTATAGTGATACTCTAACTACTAGACCAGTATGGTGTATAAGACCCCCTTCTCGTACTCTGGTTTGATCTAGCTCCCCCATCAGTACCCATCTATCATGGGTTACTACATAACTATTATATATTCCCCATACTTCTTCAAGATTAGTACTCAACCAGTGGTCAGGGAAACTAACTATGAATGCTACTTGACCTACTTTATTGATGAAATTACACTCAACTACCACTCTGGGTAACTAATCCATCTCCCTAGCTACTCTAGTTTCCATTTCTTTGGTTGATTTTTTCATAGTGATACTTCCTAATCTTGGAATGCATATCTTCTGGTCATCTTTAAAAAACCACTTGTACTCCACTGGAAGCCTCCTCTAGGTTCCCCTTATAAATGAGAGCTTGATTCACAACCTCAACAAATTTCTTCAACTGGAATATATTAACCTGGGACTTAATCTCACATTTAAGTCTATCTTGAAAACATCTCACTGTAGTTACCTCATCTCCTACTATTACTGGAGAAAAGTGCTGCAAGTTAGTAAAGTGACCAAAATAGTCCATCACAGACATACTCCCTTAGTTCAACCAAATAATCTCAACTAATATCTCTTGCTTGATCATATATGGGTGAAAGTGTTATAGAAAATTCTCCTAGAAATTATTCCATACCATGTTTTCTAGCTGCTAATCTCAAGCCTGAATATCCCACCAACACTTCGCTGATCCTCACAACATATAAGCAGGAAACATGGACCTTTTCTTAGTAGGAGTCTCTAAATTTTCAAGTATCATGTTAATATACTCAATCTCAAACTCATCTACCTCAGGTCCACCCTCTCTGGTAAAATTTGGGGGGGTACTATAACTGAAACTCTCAAGTCAAATAAAAAATATTCTAGACAGCCCATCATGGGTCTTTGTCCATGAACTGTATAAAGCGAGTGAAGTTCTCACTAAACTGCTCTCCCACTTCTTCACTTGGAACTAATGGGGCCTCTTATCCCACTACTTGAGGATCATTCTCACCAATTTCCTCTTATCATCCTACCAACAAACATCATCTTGGAGGCATGTCTCTATAATTACAAACACACATCTTAGGAAACCTAACACAACATTAACATATTTTATCAAGAGGGATTCATATAAATCCCTAAAAAAATCCCTCATATGTTATCACATGTTCAAAACTAAGGAACTATCACTACCCTCGACCATCCCTCACCTGGGTCATGGCTAAAACAAGGTAAAAACGTTTCACATTTATAAGTTTCTCCTCAAACACCTATTTTATTAATTTCAAATTTCTATAATTAACATTTTTTTATTCATTATTAATTCATAATTAGGCACCATTTTTTAAAATAAAAATACTCATATGAAGAAAATAATTTTCATTTTTCCATAACCCATTCATAACCTGCTTTTTTTGTGCATGACTAAAATAATGCAAGTCGCATGAAATATTGAGTTTATATAATGATGCATGCATACTCAAATATCATTCCATATCAGTCCATGAGTAAAATATAAGAAATGAAAACATCACACAACAAGTAAATCAACCAAGGTGAAATAAAATTCAATTATCGTAGAAAACATCATGAACAATAATCCCACCCTAAAAAATTGGGTTTTCTCTCACACATGGGTTAGCTACTCCCATACACAAGCTCATGACCAAGTCCCGAATCATAATAGTATCATGTATACCATTATCAAATTGTAAAATAAATAAAAATAATATAAAACTCCTTTAATACCAATTTTAACATCCCGACATAGGTGCCACACACTGGTTCCCTAAGCTGGTTATCCACATGAACTCAGGCATGCCTCCCTGTATACCAAAGGTTTCCAACTAGCAATGAGGGTTTAATATGTAACCATGGGGATAATATACCCACTTTATCAAAGGGTCTTAGTAATAGAAATGAATAAACAATATCCAAATAATAATAATCAATAATAACCGATAATAAGAAAATAACAAGCATCACATGATGATTCCAAAATTGGAAAAAATAACTATAAACCCAATAAGTAAATATGTCATGTCATATGTGTGTCAAGTTTCAAATGAAAATCCAATATAAAGACACACCGACACCTCCCAAGTGGGTCCCTATATCAGGCATGTTTCCCTAATCCATTTTCTTTCCCAAATCCCAACTCATATATCGAATACAAGGCTCTTTCCCTTATCCTATCTTACAAACATGAAGTTTATTTGGGTACCAATCAGGAAGCCCAAGTAGGGTGTGAGTACAACTCGGTAGGCCACCACCAATGGTGTATAAAGAAATATCCAATCAATAAAAATGTAATCATTTATATATAGAGCAAAGTAAAATTGATAAAATTAAACAAGCTTCACATTTAATATTATTCTTTAATCAATCACATAGGACCCTAGGTTCATAGTGACACCTGGACCAATAATACTTTCTTTGGACCATGTTGGGGTCCTAACCATTCAATAAGAAATATCACTTGATTAATCTCATTTGTTGGTTTTATTTTTAATTTAACCTTATCATATTTGAAAATTTTACAATTTTTAGCCACTTTACTTGAGTAAGACCTATATTATATAATAAAGTTTCTGAGTATTTACATGTTTTCCACCAACCTCACTTATAAAAGGGAACCTCCTCCCACACTTTATCCATGATACTTGAGCCACATAGATCAAAAAATTCATACCCAAATATATTAACAAAATAATTATCCATAAATTAAAGTTTTTAGTCTTCTAAAAACACCACTTTAATAAGTATTAAAGTGTAATTCAAAGGATATTTCCAAAAGAAGAGGTATATGTTCTTACTAAGATTTTTCAAGTTCCTTTCTACTTAAACTTCCTCAAAATATTAAATAACCATATTAAAATAATTAAATAATTATATTTACTATATTGACATGTTTTTATTTTAATGGTACATCTATTTTCTTTCTTCTTTCCATCCTATGGAAAATAAAAACACTGCTCGTGCCTGTGTATGGACTACCGTCTCCACATTGAGGTGCAATTTTTTTCATAATCACATCACTTAGATGATTATAAATATGTAATTAATTAATATATATGATATTTATGACATAATTATGATTTTTCAAATATAATATGTCATATACCTTCTTACCCTTCCATCCAATGGAAAATGATAATGTCGTCCGTTCGAATGTGTGGACTACCACCACCACGAAGCGATATGATTCATTTTTCTATTACCAACTTGAATGTATGATTATAAAATTGAACATAATAAATAAATATTATATTAATTAAATTATTAACATTATGGATATGATGAAACCATTTTATAACACCTTTAATTATAGTCAATATACTAAAGTAATTTTAGATAAATTGAATGAACAACTTTAAGTGGTCTACACAAGTAAGGACTATTAAATAAATAGATGTAAAATTATTATAAAATTAACATAAAATTTATAATATAGATTAATTTTTTTATTAATTTATTATTTAATAAATTTAAATTATTTATTTAGGAGGATATAACTCGACTGACCTAGTAAGAATTCAAGGTAAGGGTTTTTCATCACAATTACACTCCATTGAGACATATTTATATTATGCACCTATTTTTTTATAAGGTGTAAATACTGAAACTTTGACATATTATATCATGAATTTATATTTATTAATTTTATTTAAATTTTCAATTATTTTTTTATTTTAATTTCTTTTTATTAAAATTTTATTAAAGTTGTAAAGGTTTATTTTTCAATTTCAATCTTATTCAAGATTATTCATGTTTAAATATGTGTTGGAAGAATTATATGCTATTTATATTTTTAAAACCCATATATTTTATTATCTTATGTTTAAATTTGGAGTTTCCATGTTTTTATTACAACTTTTCTTCTCTTTGGTAATCAAATATTGAAATATATTTAAAAAAATAAATATTTTTTCTCTTTTTCAGTTAGTAATATTTCTCTTCCATATCCATATTATTCAAAAAAATATGGAAGTTATTATATACTTTTAAATGATTAGTAAATGTATTTTTATACTACCTATTACTTTATTTACAAAGGTTTAAAATGAATCTTTTAAAAAAACTGAATAGTTTTTTTAACTTTTTATAGAAGTTTGAAAGGAATGTTATTTTTAACATATATGGTGTAAATGAATTATAACACATCCAAAACCATGATTCACTATTTATATTCCTTTAAAATTTTATATTCATTTTGAAATATATTTTTTTCTTTTTTTCAATGAATTTTTAGTTTTTATATTAAAATAAAAATGCATTATTTTCTAAAAGGTTGAAAAGAATTTTGTAAATGATTTATAACTTCATTTTTACAAAAAAGTTACAAAATATTTAAGGAATGTTATTTTTAAATTTTCACTTCAATTTTTATATCTAATTATCAAAAGAAATTTCTTTATTTCAAACCTTCATTTCTAATAAAGTGATGATCTTTTATCATTCTTTACTGATTTATGGATTATGCCTTATTTTGAGACCATTCACATTCTTTTAATCATATTCTCTATCACTACCCATTATTAATTGGATGTTATTTTCTCCTTCAAGTACATATTTTAAATATTGTGGATTTATTTAGTATCATTTATACTACTTTGATATTTTCTTAACCAGATACCATTTTAATAGATAGTGTTATTTGAAGGAATCTTATTAAGAAAGTTATTTCATTTACTGGGGAAAATATTTATGTTCCATATTCATGATTCAATACAGATATTTATTTACAGATAAGGGATATTAATTATGTATTATAATATCAATTCAATATGTAAGTAATTCGTTGGACATATGTATGTGATGTGTGGGGACCAATTATAGATATCCACTTGATGCATCGATAGTTCTCATGAGACAAAAAATTTAAAAAATTAGTTTGGTATTTTATATATACATACCCATTCATTGAAATGTCATAGAACATGGCCTTGATGGTAAGGTTCATGATGTCTTGTAATGAGGCCTTAATAGTAAGATCATGATGTATGAAATTATGAATTTCATTCATTAAGATTTCAACTATTATTATTCATGTTATTTTTATATTGATATATTCCAATGATAAATTTTTTATCTTAAGGTTTTGAGTAAATTTCATATGTATCACCCTCAGTTTTAGGTAATTAAACCTTTATTTATGTATTTTAAGTATATAAATTAAGTTTTTTTAAGTTTTGGAAGGTTTGGAGGAGTTTTTGCATGGTTTTTATTCTTTTATAAGGTTCATGATTTGAGAACTGTTATTAGAAACCATGAAAACACCTCCAAGAAATTGTGAAAAGGGGAATAGAGTTCACTAGGAAAGCACATGGTTGGCACACAGTTTGGTCAAATTGTGCGTACACCCAATAGAAACCATGAAAAGTGGAGGATAGGGTTTGATCAATTTTGGTCATGGTTTTTCTAATCATGTGATCCAATCATGTGAGTGGTGTTTGGAAGCATTGGTTGGCACATTGTTTGTTTACAGTTTTCCTAACTGTGTGCCTAAACCATATAATGTTAAAAATTAGATCATGATTTTTTGGATCCAATTATAATCATCCCTTAAACCACTTGTTTCTCACTTAATATAACCCTAACTCAAATTTCTCTCCCTCCCAAGGTTATGTAGACTTTCCCTTAGATCTGGGAGAAATCCATCAGCAAATCTTAGTTTGTTGGAGGCCAAATTCCTTAGTAAGGGGTCATTCTTAATGGTTTTCCTTAGTTATTTTTATTCTTACCTCCCTTGGATTCATGTATCTAATACATTTGATATATATCAATTTTTTGTAATTACAATATTTATGAGATATGGTTTTTTTATGATATGGAATAAGATCTAAGGTAGGTTTTGGAAGATCTAGGCCATGTTTTTGGGATTTTTTGTGTCGTTCTTCATTTTTTTCCTAAGTTTTCATGGTAGGTGGATTCACTATGAAATTATATTAGTTAAAACTTAAGAATTAATTTCAAATCTATTTAATTTATTGAATTTAATTATGGAATTTATGTGAAAATCTTGATGGAAACCCTCTTTAGTGATTATTTATGGAATTGTGGAAATTGGTTGTTTTGGTGGAAAGTGAAATTGGTTTCATTATTTTAAAATGATTATTTCAAAATGGTTGTTTGGTTTTGATGTATAGAAATTTTTTCAGAATTTTTTTTTCAATAAAATAATTGTTTTATTGAAATGACTTTTCATTGTTGTTTGTTATGGTTTTTGTAAAAAATGTTTGGGCATGATTTGAATAGGATGGATAACAGTCTTGTTGTTCTACCATCAAAGGGATAAAGTATGGATATAAAGATACACCATAAATGGTAAAAACAATCTTGAGCATGTGTGTGTGTGTGTTTGGTTGTGTGGAATGGAATGGGTTATTCTAAATGGATTTGGTAAATGGGTTGAATGACTTATTTGGTATCTTTCTATAGAAAACTATTTTTCTTATAAAGGGTTTTCGTTTTGAGATAAACTATTTTAAATTGTTTTACATAAATTGTTTTATATAAATGTGATAAAATGTTCTATCCCAGTGGAATGAATAGGGAATTCATTTGGGAAAATCCTACTAAGTTTTATACCCACCCCCTGCTTGGTAACTTTGGTTTGTTTGTAGATATCTTTTATCGAATCACGGGTAAAGGAAATGTATCTCAATTATTTAGTGATTTATCATAATATTTTAGGCATGTTTGTGAAGTTAGAGCATATATTTTTTTGGGAGTTTCTAATTTGGTGTCTTGGAGTCTTTGAGTTTTATTAGTTTTGGATTTAACAATGTGTGTTGATATTGGTCTTGGTTTCCACTTTGTACTCTAATTTATTTTGGTTTAGTTTGTTATACATTGAGTTGTATTAAATTATACAAATGCATTGTATAGTGTTTGTTTTTTATGGTTACCTTATTTTGTTTGTTTTATTTTCAAAGGAAAAAATCATCCCCATCTATTAATGAAGCCCTTGACATTTATTGTCAGCCTTTTTTCTCTTGAGGATATCACCTAAGGCCACCAACACCCTCTTCCTCTTACCAAGACAATGGGTGAGGGGTGTGATGTTATAGGATATGTATTAACTATCCAATCTACTTTATTTTTAATTATTTATCTACTAATAATAGCTTTTGTTGTACACTTTCCTTTATTGATCATCTGAACTCACACTTTATTATGTTTTTCTTTCTCTAGAATTAGATAAGGGGAATTTGAATGAACTTTAAGTATTCTAGAAAGTTTTTATGATATATTATATTTTTCTATTATAATATGGGAATCATGTATGTATCTAGTCTCCTAATAATACTAAGCTAATTTATCCTTTATGTTACAATTCCTTGTATCTTTTACCTATTTAATAAAGTAAACATAATATCTAGGTTACTGGAGTTTGGGGGAATTATAGTTGGTATCAAAGTGTGTTTTGTAATACCCTTGGGAACTATATTTTAGAAGAACATAGCTATAATGATCATTAAGATAAACCCTTATAATATTTAATAAATTTTATGGATTTTTATGTTATGAATCAATATTTATGATGTTATGAGTTAATTATTCATTTTACATTATTTAGATATGGAACCTATATAAAGAAATGGAAATTATATAAACATTTGTAATTAATTTAGGGATTTCCCTAATGAGAAACTAAATACAGTGGGTGTTGGAGCTGAGAAGATCATAAATATATTGGGGAACTGGACCTGGTTATCATAAATAACTTGACTGTATGGAGAAACCTGTTAATCCATAGCATGATGCATTTATATTGAATCTATTTATATGATAGAAGCCTCCATCCTTTAATGGAACTAATAATCCATTATTATTTGAGCAATGGTTCAAGTCCCTTGAAATTTTTTTCTTGAATTTAGTAAGTAATTAAAGGGAATAGTTTATTCAAATATTATATTTTTTAAAGGTGTAAGTTGATTAATGGTGGTCATTGATAAAAAATAATAAATAAGATGATGAAATAGAAAAAATGGTATAGATAAATTTTAAAGTTATATTCTTCAAGAAATATTTTTCTCAAGATAAATAAACTGAAATTGAGATAAGGTTTCATAGCCTAATTTATAAGGAAAAGGAAAGTGTTTTTGAATATGTGTCGAGCTTCATAATATTATAAAGGTATAAAATAGACTACATGTGTAATCCAAAATACAATATTGACCATTTATTTGATGGGATTAATTCAAACCTCTAAAGGGAAATGGTCTCCCAAATTTTTTCATCATATGACAATATAGTATTATGTGGCATCAAGATAAAGAAAAAAATTTCTATGACTTATATCTTCATGGTAAATCAAGAAAATAAGAGGTTGGTTGAGCACTAAGGAAAAATAAATACAACAAAAAAGAATAAAGGAAAGAGGTTATTTCCATAACATGATAATTATGGATAGAAAATCATGGTAAATGTTTAAAGGTAATGATAATTTGTTACAAATTCATAGATAAGGTTCATCTAGATCATGAATATAAGGAAAAGAAAGAAACCATGGTTATCTAGTCCTTCAACTATAGAGATATGGGGCATTATTCAAACCAATACCCCTAGCGTTAATGGAACCTATCATAAAATAGGCCAAGGGAGGAATACCAATATTATATTATCAACACAACTCAAGTTTAAGTCTCTAAATTTTTAGTGAAAGGTACTTTTATCATAAAGTAAAGTTTATCTAATTCTTTATTTGATAATGGATCTTCACACTCTTTTATATCTTCCATGTTTTCTAAGATCATTAACTCATTCCCTGTCACCTTAAGAAGGGAGTTAACTATCAAGACTCTAAGTAGAAATATTATTTAAACAAGGATATATCAATAATTACCTATTATTATGTATAAACATACCCTATTTTTAAATTTGGTTATTATACCTATGGTTAACTTTGATATAATCCTCAACATGGATCAGTTTTCAAAGTATAATGTGAAAATTTATTTACAAGAGAAGGAGATTACTATCCATAATGGAGATATAGAATCCCTTATATTTATAAGGGATACTGAATCATTTAATTCATGTCTGGATCCACATTCATTATCTTACCTTAATGAAATTATAGGAGAAAAAGAGAAAACACAACCTACAGATGGGAAAGGTAACCTTAGATTTGAAGATGTACCTATTATTTTGAAATACATTAATGTGTTTACTAAATAGTTACCTATAAGTTCACCCAAGTAGAAATTTAAACTATTCATTGAAAATATACCTAGTGAAGAACTATATCTAAGACTTTATATAGAATGGAAACAGTGGAATTAGTGGAACTGAAGAAATAACTACAAGAGTTGTGTATTATGGGGTTCATTTTCCTTAATAAATCACCTTGGGGAGCCCATATTTTTTGTTAAGAAGAAGAATGGGTATATGGATTTTTTCATATATTATAGAGAGATAAATTTCATTACTATAAAGAACAATTATCCTCTACCTCACATTGATGAGTTATTTTATTAACTTCTAGAGATCAATATTTTTAAAAGATTGATCTCTATTATGGGTATCATCAATTGTAAGTAAGAAAGAAAGATATTCCAAAAACAGCATTTCTCACAGGGTATAGACATTATGAATTTAAAGTAACTCCCTTTGGATTGACTAATTAACCCTATATTTTTATGGATCAAATTAATAGAGTATTCAAAGATTATCTTGATAATTCCATTGTGGTTTTTATTAGTTATTTCTTAGTATAACCTAAAATCTATGAAGAGAATAAAATTCATCTGAGAATTATTATTGAAACTCATGGAGGGAAGGAGTTATATGGGAAATTATTTAAGTTTGAATTATGGATTTAGGAAAATTATTTTATTGTTCATATTATCTCCAAGTATAGAATATCATTTTCTCATTCAAAGAAAAAGGTAGTCAGTATACCGATGAACTTAATTGAGGTATGTAGTTTACTTGGATTAGTAGTTTACTATCAGCGATTTGTTCAAAAATCATACTGATTAGCTAACCCATTAACGAAGTTTAAATATAAAGGGTTTAATTTCATATGGTTAGAATAATGTAAGGAATGTTTTGAATAATAAAATAGGGGATTGGTCAATGCACCGATATTGGAATTCCATCAGGAAAGGATGGTTTTTTTATATATAGTGATGAATTGAAGAAAGAAACTAGATGAATCCTTATATAGAATGATAGATTTTTTTCTTATATATCAAGATAGTTAAATATCTATGAATAAAATTGTCCAATCTATGATCATGAGTTGGAAGCTGTAATATTTTACTTGAAGATAAGGAGGCATTATCTATATGGTGAAATATTTGAGTTATATTCTGATCATAAAAGTCTGAAATACATATATTCAAAAAAAAGATCAACATGAGACAAATTAATGGCTAGATCTTCTAAAGGATCATGATTGATCAATACACTGCCACCTTGGGAAGGAAAATAATGTGGTTGATACATTGATTAGGAAAGATCATGGAGTTTTAACTAAAATAAGGATTTGAAAGGATCCTATATTCACGGATTTAGTAAATTTAGATATAAAAATAATTAGGGAAGGTGAAAAATCACTCATTTTCCAAATAATTTCCAAACCATATTTACTGGATAAGATAAAAAGTTCATAGCTTAATGATACGAGTTTACAAAAGAAAATTAATGTCGTGATTGATGGTAATATAGTATAATTTTTTTTATAAAGATGATGTGATAAAATTTAGAAAGAGATTATGTGTTCCATAAATTCTTGGTATGAAGAGTGAATTACATGATGAATCCCATAGATTAAATTTCTATATACACCCTAGTAGTACCAATATGTACAAGTATTTAATAGAACATTTTTAGTGGTATAATATAAAGTAGAAAAATGTTGACTATGTATCAAGATACCTAGTTTTTCAATAGGTAAAGGCCGGGAGACAATATCCTAAAGGATTTGTACAACCTCTCCATATTCCTATGTGAAATTAAGATGATATTATTATAGATTTTTTCACAGGATTTATAAATACTCCTAAAAGAAATGATGTCATATGGGTTATTATTAATCACCTTACCAAGTCAGAAAATTTCCTCACTATAATGGAGGATTTACCTCTTAAATTCAACACAAGTATCTATATTAATGAATTTGTGAGACTTCATGGTGCACCTCTTTTGATTGTATCTGATTGTGACTAATGATTTACATAAAAATTATAGAAAAGACTTCAAAAAGATCTCGATACCAAGCTATATTTGAGTACTATATATCATCCTTGGACAAATTAAAAGTTTGAAATGACTATTCAAACATTAAAAGACATGTTGAGGTTGTGCTAACTTAACTTTAAGGTTTATGGGATTAGTATTTACCTTTTTTGAAATTTTATTATAATAATAGATTTCATTCAAGAATTCAAATTTCACCATATAAAAAATTGTATGTGATAAGATTTCATCCAAAAACTTATTGAAATGAATTTGGGGAAAGGAATATTTTAGGATTAGAACTTTTTAAGGATACTACAATGAAATTGTGATCTATTTAGATTCATCTCAAAGTATCTCAAAGTAGTAAAAAGATCTATATTATTAATCGAAGGAAGGATCTCAAATATTATGTATAATATCATGTTTCATTAAAGTTATATACATGGAAGGGTATTATAAATTTTTTAAATATAGGAAAACTAAGTCCCATGTATAATGGGCCTTTTGAGATTTTGGAAATAATTGGAGTTGTTTCTTACCATTTGGAAATACCACCCAACCTCTCTAAAGTACATGATGTGTTCCACATATATTTACTGAGGAATTATATTCTAGACATAATTAATGTAATCAAATTTAAATAAATATAATTGGTGCCTGATTTATCTTACTATGAACCAACTATATATATTTTTGACATTATATAATAAGTGTTGTGGAATTGAGTGACTAGGCTGGTAAAGGTACTATAGAGAAATCATAAGACAAAAGAGGAAATGTGGAAACCTCAAGAAGTTACAATGAATAAATACACACATGTTTTTCATTATTTTACATTATATAAATTTTTAGGATGGAATTTTTTAAATGGAGGAGAATGTTACACCCAAGATTCAATTATAGTAAGTAAATATTTCATTACAAAGAAACTATGGCATAATGCACAAAAATTTACTCAAGAATATGATTGAAACCTATTTTAAAAATCTTATAATTTGAAGTTTATGAAATTATTTTCATTTTTTAATTCATCATTCTAAAATTATCTTAAGATTAATTTTTGAGATTTTTCAAAAATAGTTGATTTTTGTGTCAATAGTGAAAAATACTGATTTTACAAATACTATCACTTTTATGACATTATAATGATATAAGAATGAACTAAAAATTTATGAAACCTTTTTTATAGACCAAATATATATTTAATAAGTAATATAATATAATTTTGAACTTGTATTTCTATGTTTAACATTTCAAAAATCTAAGTAATATTTTTATTCAAATAAAACATATTTTTTATTCTTCTCTCTTAATCAAGTATTCAAAAGGTTCATTTTGGTTTTGGTTTGGTTTCAAAGTAAAATAAGAATATTTTGATTAAATATAATAAAATTAATTTCATTATAATTATAATTATACATAATATTTCTTTTAAATCATATTTATACTTAAAATATGCATTTTTTCTAAGAACAGTTTTCATTGTGTTTTGTAAACTTTTATTTAAAGTAATTTTTACCAATTTTAGAAATTGAATATTTTAAAATGGGTTCCATATTTGGAATAAAAAAATTAATATTGGGTAATAATTTAAACTTAATTTTTCACATAATAAATAGTAACCATGGTAAATGTTTATCACTATGGTTAAGGGTAAAATGAGTTAAAAGGATTAAAATAAAGGGATAGGGATTCAATAAAACTCAAAACACTTTTTAAAATATTATATTTTGGATTTAGTATGAACTTAACCTTATAATATTTTAAACCATGATAATTTGGATCCAATCAACTTGAGTAAGATATATATTATATGATAAAGTTTTAAGTATTTACATGTTTTTCCACTCACCTCACTTATAAAAGGTGAACCTCTCTCCTCACTTATCCATGATTATTGATCCAATCAGATAAAAAATAACTAAATATATATCTTCACAGCATTCTTATACACATCCTATAAGTTCTAGTCTTCCCAAAATACCACTTAAATAATGCTTAAGGTGTAATCCAAAAGGAATTTACCAAAAGAATAGGTATATGTTCTTACTAGGATTTTTAAGGTTCCATTCTTCTTAAACCTCCTCAAAACATTTAATAACAATATTAACATAATTTAATCAGTATATTAACTATAATTAGATGTTTTTATGATGATTTTACATCCATTTTATATCTTCTTTCAATCCCATGTAAAATAAATATATTATTCATGTGTACGTATGGACTACCGTCTCCATATAGTAGTGTATTTAGTTTTCCATGATCACTTAACTTGGATGGTTATAAAGATGTAATTAATGAATATATATGATATTTATGACATAATTATGATTTTTGAAATATAATATTTTATCTACCTTCTTAGCCTTTCATTCATTTTAAAATGAAAACATCGCTCGTGCATGCAAGTGAATTACCACCTCTACAAAGCTATGTGATTCATTTTTTATATTACCACCTTGCATGGATAATTATAAAATTGTATATAATGAATAAAAATTATATTAATGAAATTATTAAACTTCAATATATTATGTAACAATTTCATAATATCTTTGACAATGTTCAATATACTAAAGTAATGTTGGAGAAATTGACCCAACAACCTTAATTGGTCGATGCAAGAAAGAACTATTCGATGAATGGATGTCAAGTGATTATGACTAAACAACCTTAATTGGTCGATGAAAGTAATAAATATTAAATTAATTGATGTAAAATGATTATAAAAGGACCTTAAAATGAATATAGATGGAAAATTTTCTTAATAAAGTATGTAATATATTTAAATTGACTATTCAGGAGGATATAATGTGTCCGACCAAACAGGAATCCAAGGTAATGGTTTTTCATCTCAATTCCACTCCATTGAGACATATTTTATATTATGTACCTAATTTATTTTATATGGTATAAATATTACCCATTTAACATATTATATCATTAATTCCTCTTTATTCATGGTATTTAAACTTTCAATTCAATTTTTCTATTTTAAGGGGTTTTTATTCAAAATTTATTAAATTCATAAAGGTTTATTTTAAAATCTCACTCTCATTTGGTATTGTTAGTGTTTAAATTTATGTTGGAAGAATTATATTCTATTTATATTCTTAAACCCCATATATTTTATTCTCATTTTTTTCACATTTTTCTCCCAAATTTCCCTCTCTTTGGTACTCAAAAATAGAAAGAATGTTTTTAAACAAAAAATGACCTTATTCCTTTTTTAGTTTAGGAATATTTCTCTTCCATATCCATATTCTTAAAATTTTTATGGAAGTTTTTATATAATTTTATATTATTATAAAATGAATTTTTCTACTACTGTTTAATTTATCTATAGAGGTTTAAAATTTATCTTATAAATTTTTTTTGAGCAGGTAATTTTTGACTTTTTATAGTGAGAGGAATGTTATCTTTAATATATATGGTGTGAATGGATTTTTCCACCTCCCTTGCCATTATTCACTTTTTATATCCCTCTAAAAGTTTCTATGTTTTTTAAAAGAAAATAATTTGACATTATTCAATTAATTTTTATTTTTTGATTAAAATAAAAATGAGTTATTTTATAAAAGGCTGAAAATAATTTTAGAAATGATTTATAAATTTGTTTTATGAAAAAGTTACAAAATATTTAAGGAAATATATTTTTAAAGTATCACTTCCATTTTAATATCTAATTCCATCCGAGTTTCATTTATTTCAAACCTTAATTTCTAATGAATTAATCATATTCTATCATAATTTATTGATTTATATATTATACCTTATTTTGATATCATTCACTTTCTTACATTTATGTTCTCTATCACTCTACATTATTCATTAGACATTATTTTCTCCCTCGTGTCCATATTTTTAGTATCATGGATATATTTAGTATATTTCTTCTATTTAAATATTTTATTAACCATATACCATTTCAATATATGGTGTTAGTTGAAGAAATATTATAAATAAATCTATTTCATTTACTAGGGAAGATATTTATGTTCTCCATTATTGATTTAGTACAAATATTTATTTATTGATAATATATATTAATTATATATATATCATTGATTAAATATATGTGTAATGCATTGGAAATATTTAAGTGATGGGTGGGGACTAGTTATAAATATCCCCTTAATGCATAGATAGTTATCATGAGACAAATAGTTCGAAAAATTAGTTGGGTATTTGGTGTATACCAACGCTTTCCTAGAAATTTCATGGCACAAGGCTTTGACAGTAAGGTTTATGATGTCCAAGAATGAGTCCTTGATGGTAATATCATGAAATCCAACATTATTCATTTCATTTATTAATATTTTAGTTATTATTATCCATTTTATTATTATATTGATATTTTCCATGGATACATTTTTATGATCAAGGTTTTGATTAAATGACATATTTACTGATTATACACTTTTCCATATTGTTAATGTCTTATCTAATCATGATATCTTTAATTGTATGTTTTATTTTAATGGTAATTTAACCTCACCCTTTATTATGTTTTCCTTTACTCAATATATGAATAAGGGGTCCTTGAATGATCTTTAAGGATGTAATAAAGTTTTTTATGCTATGTTTTATTTTTCCAATATAATATGTATTGAAATAGTGGGTTCCCTAGACCCAACTATGCAATACTTTTGATTACCATATCATGTGTACAGTTATTTATACATGATATATTATTACCATTATATTGTAGATATTTTTGCATCCACTATATAATGGTAATGTACATAGATTAATTGTAATGTCGAAAGGTTATAGAAGATCCCAAGATATAATGAGATCCTTGATATACTATAAAATTAATCTTAAATATATGTTATATGGTATAGATAAATATTACTAACCGGACACAGTAGATGTTTAACTATCAGGTACCGGGGGCTTATATGCATTGATACTTCTTCTCATGAAGTTCACACTTGGTGATCTCTAGTAGTGAGATCATGAGGACAGACCTGCCAATAGGAACACCATATGTTTTGGGTGTCATTGGTTGTTCCTATCTACGGACATGTGTATTGGTCTCCTAACTTGCGATCATTACCAATGTGTACTATTTTATTTCATACTTTTATGAAAGGAAAAAACCATGGTTTTGAAATCTTGGCGAGGTAGCTTATGGTGGATGTGTCGTTGATGGTATGACTTTGGTTGAAAGGTCAAGAAAGGATTTGTCTCTTCTGTATTTAGGAAGTTGTATATATTAGGCCTAGTTGATCAGGATAGTGCTACCTTCAAAAGTCTTTGGCCAAATTAGTAGAAAGGTAAAATTCATCTGGATAGATCAATAAATAATAATGAAAATAAAGGATGATGACACAAGTGTGCATACTGTTTTAAGAGATATTTAATGTCAAAGAGATTATAGTACACAGTCAGTGTTCGTAGGATGGTATCCATTGCTATGACTATCATTATCTCTTTTGGGGGCCATTATGGGTTTCTAGACTCCACTCTTGGTCTGTGGATTTTATTCACTGCTATCGATATAAGATCCTAGAGGGTCACACACAATAGCGTATTCAATAATCTGCCCTATTTAGATGAATAATAATATTGGACATGGTGGGTCCCACCATGGGGTCTAGGTGTTGTCCAATGTATCAATCACTTATAATTAAATAAATTCATTATTATTAAAGTTATGAATAATTGAGATTGAATTTATTTAAAGTATTTACAAGTTTAGTAAATATGAGATAATATTAATCGAACGAATATTATTTTAATATTGAAGGTTTGTTTAATATTAAGTGGGATTGTGAGTTGAGTTAAATGGATTAGTTTTTATCATGCATTATATTACATATATATTAAAAGTATGTGATAAAATAATAAATAATATTAAAACAGTTTTGTTTGTCAAAATTATTTATTTAGTGGACGTTGAAATAAACGTGGGTTGGGGAACCAAAAAAGGTATTTGGAAACTCCACTATAAATAGAGTTGAGGATATCTTTCCATGCAACTATTCATTTATTTCATGGAATGAAAAATAGAGCCTTTCTCTCCTCTTACTTTCTAGAGAGAGAAGCAGTTGATCTAAGAGCATGGATCAAGATCTCCCTCAAGCATTGAAGGGATCTCAATGTGGTGATCATTGGGACGTCGAAGACATTGTCAGATCTCTATGATAGCACCCAGAATTTGATATTCAATGTTCCAGTGGATTTTTGAAGTGCGTGTGGATGATCTAGAGGGATCCTATAGTGGATTCTTCAAGCAATGATCGCCAGTGACGAGTTGCAGTCGAGCACACCTTCAAATCTAGAAAATTATGTTTTTTAGTTTAATTTTTGTGTTCTTTATAATTTATGTGAGATCCTCAGACCTTACTGGGGCTCAGATCACCAGCAATGACAAGTTTCATCATCCCGTTGATGGAAATTTCAAAATATCCCACCCATTGGATTCCGTTGTGGGATCCAGAACCTTTTAGTGGTATCAGAGGGATTGCGTAGATTTTCTGATCCTATAAAATTAAAATTTCATCATAATTAAGTAGAGTGTTCAAATATGGTCCTAGAAGTTCAGACCTCATTTTGATCTGATCTCGAATGACCTAGTTATGGAAATTTTAATTTTTTGGATTGGATCGAACTTTCGATTTAATCTCGGGTATTAATTTTTCAATCATTTTCGATCTTAGGTATTGTTTTAGTTTTTCCTAAAACCCAAACAAGGATGATAATTATTTTTATTAAATAATAATAATTTTTTTATAATTATTATAAAAAAAATTATTTTATTATTATTATAATAATTATTAGTATAATAATAATTATTATTATTAAAGACTAAAATTTATCCTTTGTAATTTTTCTAAAAGGGGTGGGAAGACTTCAAAAGAAGTCACAAAGAAAATAATAAAAAAGGGGGATGCCCTTTTAAAAATAAAAGAGGAGACTTATTTAAAAAGAAGAAGACTTAAAAAAATGGGGTCTGCATGGACCCCTGGCCTGTTTCCTCGGCATGTGGATGGCGTCGCCACCCACCTCCCGATCATCGTCGTATCCCCGACCTTCGGGTGCCCTCACCCGCACCTGCCGCCATGAAATTCCACGGGCGCCTTGCCTACCGACCACAGCACCGTGGACCGGACATCGGACCTCCCTCTCTGCTTCCCCCCTTGACGGACGCCACCCTAGGTGCCCTCCTCCCATGATGCGGCCCTACCTTCGGACCACCTGGCCTCCTCCCCTCCGTGTTTGCTGAGGGAATCATCCAATGCCACCCGACCCTCCCGGCCTCTCGCAGCAATGCGATGAAGCTGCCTCCCACATCACAACACCAACCAAATCACGGCACCGCCAACACGCCCAATCCTTCCACAAATTGTAGATGTCATCTTCTACGCCGGATAGATCTGCGACCATCCACCACCCCGGGCACCCTCACCCACCACTGCCTTACACCAGTGTCTTACCGTCTTCTCTTCAGATATGCGACCGCGGTCAGATCCATGCACCGTTTTTCAAGAACATACGAACCCTAGTGCATGTAAATCTGGATAGATTCTACATGATCTGGTTTGTCTCGAAACAAGCCCAAGCAGATTTGCCCGACCAAGTTTGTGTATGGGAGGACTTGTCTGGCCCAAATAAGCCAAGAATAGGCTATGCTCAACCCGTTACGGGTCTGCGCAGGTTCGGTGCAACCCACAACATGTCAGAGTGGGGTTTTGAGACCTGGATCATAATTTAAAATTAATATAATTAATCTAATTTAATTTTTTGGATTAAATTAAATTAATTAGTTTATTAATTTTATTTTAAAATAAATAAATTTTAATGCCCGGATAAAATTAATTCTGTTTTATTATTAAATTTAATTAAGTTAAATTAATTTAATTTTGACATTAAAATTAAATTAATTAGCAGAATGATAAATAATAAATTATTTTAATTATTTAATTCATTTAATTAAATTTATAACCCTCATACTCATTTAATATAATTTAATTTTTATCATGATTTATTTTACCCACCTACCAGTCTTAAGCACCAACCCATGTATGGTTTATTTTATTTTATTAATTATTTAACTATGTGCGATGATTGTAATTAATTAAATAGATGTTCTGCACATCTTCTTTCTTTTCGGTTAAAATGTATTAGGGAATGTGTGTCTAATTTTCATGATGTACATTTATTCCCCTAGTTCCCCTCACCTACATGCAAGTATCTTTGTACTTCGGACAAATATGAGGTAGTGTACGTTGTCCAAGATGATGCAAGATGTGACGTGGATCCCACCAAGATGAGGTAGTACTCCAAGACATGATGTGGACCCTGCAAAGACAATACAATACTCTAGATGTGAAGAAGATATACAGAATGGGGGTGAGCAACATCAAGAGTCAAGCTTCAACTCAGGTATAATGCCCCTAAGTTGTTTAGATGTTCAAGAACAGTCAGGTAGTAGTGTACCTTTATGCATTTATTTATTATTTTATGCATTTATAAATAGCGGGAGAAATACATAAAATAATATATAATAAAATTCATAAAGAAGTGATGTGTGTTTTTCTATTAATGTTTAGTTGTGAGCATGACAACATAGATGAACAAGATTAATATAAATGGATTACATTCATCGAGAGAGAAAAAACACAAAGCCATTAAAGTAATATTAAGTCATTATGGCCTTCCATCATTCAAGTTTCAACAAAACTGGGTGTTCGGGGTGTCTTTTATGCCATAGATGAGGGTTCCTCTAACTATAGGGGAGTTCTTATTAGGGTGGTGGGTTGACTTAACTGAAATTGTAGCAAAGAAATATCAATATCTAGCTTGTTTTAATTTTAGAGGGAAACATTGAGTAAATCAAGTAATGATTTTAGAAGATGAGACTTCACTCAACAGATCTAGGAACTGTGAGTTAATGTGGTTGGCCAGCAAAAAGCCTACCTTGAACCCTCTGAGTAGCGGCGTAGCCATATCTTGTAGACTATAAGGTAGGTTCCAGGATCCTTTCCACTAGAATACTCAAACGATATAGTATTCTGATTCTAGTATAGAGGGTTCCTAGAATTTCATAAATTAGTGGGAGACATTTAATGATTAAATTAATCAGTAATGTCACATTTGGTAATCAACATAAAAAGTACTAATATGATAAAGTTTATTTGTAGAGAATGGAAATTAATACCAAAATAAAACTACGATAAATATTGGACAAATTTAATATCTAAACTAGCATGACTTTCAAATATAGTATGGATGCTTGTACATAATATTACTATATCAGAAATTCAAGGTGTTAGTGTCCCAACCTATTAATCCACCTCAGGAAGCAAGAGTGTAAAATTGCTTATAGGAGACTCATGAATCAAGCATATGATGATTTTTTTATTATGTTATCATCAATGTATGGTGTTAGTTTCGGTCGCTATATCATGTCATGGATGATGTTACATGTAGTCTCATCTCCAAGAAGTTTCCAAGGAGAAATCTAAGAAATATTTGAATGTTATGATTGAACTCAATTTTGGTAAAGTGAAAGAAAGTTCATAATATTTCATGGAATCCCATTCTTATTCCTTTTACACCCAATTACTCTAGTTTAATTTAAGGATACAAATTAATGGTATAGAGTAAGCTCTTCATTACCTTTAAGGTAACATTTTCCAAGTAATAAGAATATTAAAGATAGCACCACCTTTTGTTATTATGGCGAATAAATTGAATGACAAGGTGAAAATGCCTATGGAAAGTTATGCCAAAGGGACTTTTGTAATTTCCTTCAAAGAAAAGAGGTTGTTTATTTAACAGAAGGTTATTTTCATCACATATTTAAATAAATTTATTGAAGTTTAAAATGCAATGAACTGAGTTGAATAAGCAAACCCGCTTCTTCCTAAATTTATATACATCAAATAAATGTATTGTTTCTCATATACTTATTGGGTATTAAATAAAATATTATTTTCACATATATTTATTTGAATACAGTAACCAAGTAAGTAGAGAAACATTACTAGGAGTAAGGTGTCTTCTCCAAGCAGCTGAGAAAGGTTGATTCCTAAGTCAACGGTGAGAAACACATAACTTCTAATTTCTATGTGATTGATTCAAATTGAAAAATTTGTTGAGTATAACCAAAAAATTTATCTCACGTGCCATTTTTTCATAATGAGACATTATTCCAAGTTCAAGAATGAATGTTTTTTGTGGTGTAACATACTCAACAAATAGTTCAGACATACTTGAATCAAAGGCAATACATGATGAATATAAAAATGTAAGACTTATCTAGTTGTTCCAAGATGATTCTTTGTCAAGTAAAACTAAAAGTGGACATCAAAAATATACCCAGTATTGTATTTAGGCTCGGCATAGCTAAACACTTTTGGTATTATCGACATCTTTAGTTTAGACAAAGAAACCTTTAGAAATAAAGGTATTCCACAAAGCTTCTGGGGTTAGTTCAACAAGAGAGTGTGAACTATTATAAGGGAAAGCTAGTGGTAAAGATACTTCATAAGATTACTTTAAGAAATTAAGGAATGGAAAAGTGAAGTAAGTTCAATATCAGAATATATGAGTTGCTTCGAATTAACATGCCGAAGAATATCTTGACTAAGCAATCATCGATCATGATAATGTAGCATAGAGTAATTCCTAAATTCACATTAACTTAACTACATCACAATATTGATGTTCATAAGGAGGATCGATGATAAATTCTTACATGTCAGCATAGATCAACAAAATGTAGCATGGAGGAATTCCTAAATTCACATTTTATACATCAAAGTTATGATGTAAGTAGTATCAATGTTACAACCTGCAGTAACTTCCATCATATTTCAAGATGTGAATTGAAAATAATTTCATAAACCCATAACCAATATTCCAACTAAAATGAAAAATGGATATCTTAAAAATAATAGTATGATGAAAATCCATTATATCATAGGACATGTGTTACAGATGCAAAGCATTTGTTAGGATTTAAACAAACATGCATCAAGTTAAACACATTGTGCATCTAAAGTAATTATCCTAATAATTTCTTAGGATATTACATAAATCCCTAAGATAGAAAATATGTAGTCAAGTATTAGCCTAAATTTATATATAAGGGTTCAAATCTCTATTATAGATAGTGGGAGTAGAATTGACTTAGACTTAGTCAATACTCGAGATGCACAAATGGTTGACATAGGAACAAGTTCCACAAGTACATGTGGAATAGGAACGTTCCAGAGACACATAATGAGTCGGAAGGATGAAACCATGATGATGGTTTTATATTCACCATGGCTAGTGATAAATTATTCATTGAGAATAATAATTCCTAAAATTAAGCAGTATATGGAAATTATCTAAGACTGAAAAGAAAAATTAAAAATCAGTAACAGATTACATGTATCAAATTGAAAAGGAGATTATAAATTGAATACTATAGTGGGTATTTATATGATTTGATACATGGTTGGTACAAGAATGGTACCAATAAGGCTAGATTGGTATAACCAATTTTGTATGCCTGAATTCATTAGAATTTTACTTGTCATAGCTAACTTATAAGATCATTATATTGGTAATTGGATGTCAAGATCATCTTTATTGGAAGGTGTCTATACGATGCAACCAGAAAGAGATAATGACACCATCAAATTCCAATGAAGGTTACAAGTTACTAAAATCCAGTTCTAGATTAAAGTATGTAATAATATCTTAGAGCATTTATTTCAAATGAATATTTTCCTTGTATCTACCAAATGTTAGTGGGATCACCAAATTTTTCCAAGATAAATATGTATAACATATAGAAAATAGATTTTGGTCTTACATTTAGATAAGATTGGGTTAAAATTAATTCTCCAGTGATTGACTTCAATTAGAAACCTAAGTTCTATGGAAATGGATCTATCAAAGTAGATTGAACGGTTGCTTGGACCTAGTCAATTGTATATAAAGTAAAATTGTATTGAAAAATACAAGTTAAAACAATTCAAGTTCGGAATTTTTGTCAATGTGACATGGCTTAATATCTTCAAGTTTTCATATTCAGAACATGGGAAGAGATTAAAGTTTTGAGTGGAGTTCCATATGCTTTAGAAATGAATCAATCATGTATGACATAATATGTACAATAATTGATATTTCCATAATATACTTTATAGTAGGAAATATCAATTATATCCAAGAGCAATTAAAGTGATGCAGTTAGAACTATTATCTTATACTTAGATGAGTAAAAATGATATATACCTGGTATATAGAGAAGAAGGTATACTAGTTTTTTTTTGGGACATAAACTAGTAATATTTAGATCAATTTGATCTAGTATCAGAGTTAGTCTAAGGTGATGAGTGATTCAAGATCATAAAATCCAGTGGTAGCCACACCTAAAAATATCGAGTACACTGTATCTTCTAAGGTGGCTAAGAAGCAGTGATCAATTGCAACGATTTGTTCCAGTTATTGTAATCTCACCAAGTAAGTAAAGTATTATCATAATATAAATTGTGATATTCTTACTAGCCTAAATGTCAAGTTTTGACAGTGGAAAAAAGAGATATACTCTAGGATACCTTATCTTGAGAAGTTTTACTCAAGGATATGAGTTCGCATACAACAGATATGACACATGGTGAAAACGTGACATGACTAGAAGTTAAAGCCATAACTTAGTAGAAGAATAATATTTATCATGTGAGTAGCTAACAAGTTTGGTTATCAAGTTGGATCTAGTGAAAGTGGGAGTGTTGAAATAGTGGGTTCCCTAGAACCCAACTATACAGTACTTTTGATTATCATATCATGTGTATAGTTAGTTATACAAGATATATTATTACCATTATAGTGTAGATATTTCCGCATCCACTATATAATGGTAATTTTTGTAGATTAATTGTCATTTCGAAAGGTTATAGAAGATCCCAGGATATAATGAGAACCTTGAGATACTATGAAATTAATCTTAAATATATGTTCTATGGTATAGATATATCTTATTGACTAGACAAAGTAGATGTTTGAATATCAGGTGTTGGGGGCTCATAAGCATTGAGACTTCTTCTCATGAAGTTTGCACTTGGTGATCTCTAGTAGTGAGATCATGAAGACAGAACCATTAATACGAACACCACATGTTTTGGGTGTCATTGGTTATTCCTATCTATGGACATGTGTATTGCTCTCCTGACTTAAGATCATTACTAGTGTGTACTACTTTATTGCATACATTGATGTAAGGAAAAAACCACAATTTTGAAATCGTGGTGAGGTAGCTTATTTTGGGTGGACGTTTATGGTATGAATTTAGTTGAATGATCATGAAAGGATTTGTCGCTTCTGCATTTCATAAGTTGTATATCTCATGCATGGTTGATCAGGATGGTTCAACCTTTATAAGTCTTTGGCCAAAGCAGTAGAAAGGTAAAATCCATCTAGATAGATCAACAAATAATAAAGTAAAGAAAGGAAGATGAAATAAGTGTGCATCCTGTTTTAAGAGATATTTAATAACAAAGAGATTATAGTACATAGTCAATGTTCATAGGATAATAGTTGTTTCTATGACTATCCTTATCTCTTTAGGGTCCATGACGGGTTTCTAAACTCCACTCTTGGTCTTTGGAATCTATTCACTACTATCTAGATAAGGGCATAGAGGGTCACACACAATAGCATATTCAAGAATCTAGCCTATTTAGGTGAATAAGAATATTGGACATGGTGGGGCCTACCACGGAGTCTAAGTGTTGTCCAAATTATCGATCACCGATAATTAAATAAATTCAATATTATTCAAGTTATGAATAATTGGGATTGAATTTATTTAAATTATTTACAAGTTTAGTAATTATGAGATAATATTAATCGAACAAATATTATTTTAATATTCAAGGTTCGTTTAATATTAAGCGGGGTTGCGAGTTGAGTTAAATGTCTAGATTTTTATCACATAGTATATTTTATATATATTACAAGTATGTGATAAAATAATAAATAATATTGACACGGTTTAGTTTATCAAAATTATTTATTTAGCGTACGTTGAAATAAACGGGTTTTGGGGAACCCAACTGTGTATTTAGAAACTCCACTATAAATAGTGGTGAGTATCTATTTACATGTAACTATTCATTCATTTCATGGAATGAAAAATAAGAGCCTCTCTCTCCTCTCACTTCCTAGAGAGAGAATCAGTTGATCCAAGATCATGTATCAAGATATCCCTCTAGCATCAAAGGGATCTCGATGCGGTGATCGTCAAGACGTCGAAGACATCGTTGGATCACTACGCTAGTAACCAGAATTCAAAGATCGATGTTCCAGAATATTTTTGAAGTGAGTGTGGAAGATCTAGAGGGATCCTCAATGGATTATTCAAGAAAATATCTCCAATGACAAGTTAGAGTCGAGTGTGCCTTTAGATGTGGAACAATATGTTTTCAATTTAATTTTTGTGCTCTTTATAATTTATGCGAGATCCTCAGACCTTAATAAGGCTCGGATCATCATAAACAACAAGTTTCGTCATCCCATCGATGAAAATTTCAAAATCCCCAGCCCATCGACTTCCACTACGGCCCCCAGGAACTTTCAATATAGAAGTCATGTATGTATCTTGTCTCCCAAATCCACTAAATTGATCGATCCTTTATATTGTGATCCCTTGTATCTTCTAAAAATGTAATTAATTAAACATCAACTCTAGGTTACTAGAGTCAAGGTTTTATAAGTGTTATAGGTTATAATGAAATGTTAAGGTTATCATGAGTAAGATTTTATTATCAGGATATAGAATATTCTCATTAGGGAAAAAACAGGTTTTGTGCACTAGATAACCCACTAAGTATACCACATGGAGCTTCATACACTATTTATTTTGTATAATATGGGTGAATGGATTATATTTGGATTCCACACTACCATAGTTTTTATATATACCTATCATGAGAGCCTTCATACTTTGATAACTTTATTATGTAATCTCTGAGGCTTAGCTGATCAGGTGGTGATTGGGTATGTTGTTGATCATGTAATCGATTGGAGATCAACTGAGATGGTATCTATATGACCATTAATAGATAGTACATATGATATTATTATATATTCTAGTGAGGGGAATGTGATGTGATCATCTATAAATGTGAATAACATGTGATGTATTCATCAACCTGGTTAATCTATACTTGAATAATCGATAATGTATGAGTGTCTATATGGTATCAACATGCATCATGTCATTTTATCACTCAATTTCTTAGAAAAAGATATCTTATGAGAATGATTGATTTCCTATGATTCAACTAGTGGACAAAGGTATAGAGATACATATGTTTAATAGAGATCACACCAGATCCCTTTATAGATTGAGTAGAATTGATGCTTTTATAGAGGCCAATATTTTATTACATATATGGATCTGGTGATACATATTTGTTTTCAACGATAAAAATTCTCATTGGGTCACACTTTGTGGTTTACTAAATAAGTATTGAGTTTGACTCAAAGAGTTGCTCTAAAAATGTTTTAAAATTTATCCAAAAAAATTGGATGGGTTTTCACAAGGTATTAAATGTGATATGATACAAGGTTAAGTTTATGATAGCCTTTAAAAAGTGTTTTGGAAATATCCAAAAGGATTTTTGGATATGTTTACAAAATTTATTATATATGATACAATGTAAGGTGAAATATAACAAAGTCTACAATGCTATAGTGTAAGTGGAAGATTAAAGAATATATTCTATAAAACCAAAGAATATTTAATGTGTATTAGACCATATCATATTGTATGATATTTTTATTTCATAGAGTATAAAATTAATGGAAACTAAGGCATATCATATGCCTTAGTTTTGGGATATCACATGGGTTTTTATAAGATAGTAGATCCAATGCCTTTTCATGGAATGGTTTGTATGGAAGTGGAAAATTAAAGAGTTAATTTTTAAACCTTCCATGGCTATCATTATGGTAAATTTTCAATAGAATATTTTTTTTATATACATTCATCTAATAGTTTCTTGAATTCTCAAGTGTAATTTACTCATGCATTATAATGCATGAGTAAATGAATAGAACTCAAGGAGTGTCCATGGGAGACTTATATAAAGGTAATAATGATATAATGGGTTGTGATGTGAACCTAATAAGATCTTGGCTGAGAATCTACCTCAAATTTCTCTTTCTTCTTCCACCTTTTCATTACGAGGCGTTAGCACATCGTGGTGAGAAGAGGAATCCCACTCAAACATAGGGTGATTCTTTCAGCCTATAGATACATCATATATAGGGGGTGTAATGGTTTTCCTTGAGTGATATTCATCAACATAATGCATTGAATAAGTTTTCAATATATTTATATTGAAATGTACACTCATTTTACTTAATTTTACAATTTATATAGGATTCAAGTTTCAACACATGGTGATCCCGGTTCTTAGGTTTATATGACTTCTACTATGATTTGATGAGTGTAGTTAGATTCATTGAAAACAAACAATAATGATTCATTATTATCATATATATATTCTTATTTGTTCTAATCCTTTCATAGGATACCTTCATTGAAGTGAACTTTATGGACTCTGATGACCTTCTAGAGGTCATTATCACATATTCTAAATCTAAAGTGTTCCTTATTGTAACCCATAAAAAACATACTCAAGACTTTGTTCCTAATTCTTCCCTTTTATTATCATCAAAATAAATAAATAAAATAAATCCAAAAGATTTAAGGTGGGGAACATAGACATTTATTCCAATCCAAAACTGTTTCGGAAGATGTTTCCCCAATGGTGTGGAAGGGATTATATTTATAAGGTATAAAACATAAGTCGCTTCTTCCATGTAAACATTATTGGGAAAATTTGAATGAATTTTCATAACTATAAATCTATCACATGGAATATTATTCATCCACTCCACTAATCCATTTTCTTATATAGTTCTAGACACCATATTTTAAAAATGAATTATTTTATTCTAAAAAAACCATTTAAACTCTCTAATTCCATACTCCCTGTCGTTATCATACCTCAAGCATTTAATCTTTAAACTAGCCTCTCTTTCCACCATGTTTTTCCACCAAATGATGGTTCCAAATAACTCTAAATTTTTCTTGATAAATAACACCCACACCTTTTGTTTCACATCTTCGATGAAGGTAAGATAATACAACGGACCTCCATGAGACTAAACCATAGCTGGTCCCCATACATCCATATGAACTAGATCTAATTTCTGGTTCTTTGGTGTTATTCATTCCATATTGAAAGGTACCTTACATTTCACTACTTCCCTAATATTCACTCTTCACATGTTTCATAATCCACATGGTTGAGTTTTAGTATTCCATTTGTATCTATGACTTTCATACCTTTCTCACCTAAGTTCCCTAGATGATCATGAAAAAATTCAATATTTTGGAAGTTTTTTTCCAACAATTTGTGTATCTTATAAACTCTCAGTGAGATACAACATTATATATTTCAATATTTTCTCCAACACCCTTGAACCGCATGATATCTTCAACACTCCTTCCAAAAATACTATACAGAAACCTATATCATCCATCTAACCAATAGAGATTAAATTTTTCCTTAATCTCAGTATGTGTTACAACCCATGTAACTTCAACAAGTATCTAATCATAATTCAAAAATTCACATCCCCTTTTCTAACTATCTTAATAATTTTATCCTCTACAAGATACACCTTTCCAAATCTTCAGGAAACATAATTATGCATGACCTCTATTTTGTATGTTAAGTAAAATTAATCCTATGAATCAATAATACATGAATAAAATAGACTTGTAACACTTAGAAATAAATTTATTTCCTCATTAGATGCATTATTTTCAAAAAAAACTTCACAGAGAAAACCTTCCAGAATTTGAACTCTTATCCCTATAATAATTCTTTAAGTTCCCCTCCATCCCATAATGCTAACATGTGGGTATAGTCCCTATATATTTCCCTAATCTCTTTTATATCTTCTCATTCCCCTTATTCTAAATTTTAAATTATCTTTGACCAAGATACCCACTTTCTTCCATACTAAATGTTACTTTGGCATCACTATTGACTTTCTTCTTTCATATCTCTTCATTTAGAAAAAAATCTATAATTTTTTCTAAAGCCAAGTAATTTTTATTGTTAAAGTTACTAACATAATTAACCATTGCATCAAAAGATTTTAAAAGTGATGAAATAATAATTAAGACCTACAAAGCTTCAAATAACTACACCATAATTGTTTCAAGTTGTCTCTAACTCATATTGAATTAATTGACCTAATTATCTACCGACCTTCCTTTCTAAATCTTCATGCCTAAAATTCACCACAACATAAACACTTGGTTTATTATGAAATGATTTCCATACATGTTTTCAATCTTTGTAATAAGTTCCATAGTAATCTTAACATCATGGATGTTGAAGGCCATATTTTAGTCTAACATCATCTGAACCATCCTAATTGATTTCTAGTAAATTATTTACCATTATTATTTGTCCATTTATTTTAGTTTTACACCCTTCAATGTAATATCAAGTACATTATGATATATATAGTCTTTAATTTTTATTCTACAGAATCCAATTTTTGAATCATGGAACTTCTCAATCTTGACTCTACCTTCTTCCAACATCATTCCTTATGAA
This sequence comes from Viscum album, assembly GCA_963277665.1. Taxonomy (NCBI): domain Eukaryota; kingdom Viridiplantae; phylum Streptophyta; class Magnoliopsida; order Santalales; family Viscaceae; genus Viscum; species Viscum album. Next base: position 1,700,445,084 of record OY728161.1, on the reverse strand, counting down.
ATAGTGAACTCTCACTAAAGTAAAAAATTATAAGGCAAGAACCTCTATGATTCTAAAACTAAGCTATGATATAACTTTTTATGCTAAAAGCATAAATTTTATATCACTTTATGATACCTCAATTCACAATACAATTTTAGAAGATTTGAAATTAGTGACAACCAATATAAAATGTTTGTATGAGAGAAGTGGGCTCTAATATATATCACTAAATCACATTGATATTCTATATTCCTTTCAGAAAACACATAAATTAAAACCAAAAATAACTTACACTCACAACATAGAACAAACATAAAAATATTGACGTAGTTTGAAACTTAATCCAACTCTATGGTAGAAACACTACTTTTCTTTATTACTGATGGAAGAGAATTATTAAAGTATTGTGATATAAAAAAAATTATCCCACAATTCTATTTATACAAGATACCCACTAGTATATGTGGTTCCACCACCATCCAATATATGTAGTCAAACCCTACTATCTTCTAATTGATACAAGCAGCCCTTTATCTAGTCAAATCCATATCCTAAGTGCCACCACCTCAACCAATCCATCTGGGGAATAGTGTAATCTATTCTTATGCATCCATATAATGATTTCTATATATTCTTTTTAAATTACCCTTTTATTATTATGTATCCATCAAATTTATCCCAATAAAATCTAGATCTGCTTTCACACTTCCAGATCGGGTAATCATTATCCACTTCTACCTATTCCATATTATGCTTCCTTAAACTTACACTTTTAGACTTTATTTTCTTCATTATAATTCCTATATTTGATTCTAGTACATAAACTCTAGAAAAAATCCTTATATATGTTATAATTCATTTTTCAAAAAACATTTATCACAACATCAACCTAACATGTTTGGTAGGGGTTTCATGGATTGGTTCGTTGGGAAAATGGGGTTTATTTTTATGTGATGGTGGTAGAGTGAGCATAAAATACTTACAGATTTTCATATAAGTATTGTTGTTTTGTCACATGATGAAGATTTAAAGGTGGGTAAAATGAAAACATGGGTTGGGGGTTAAGAATATGAATATGTGGCTAAAAGTATACACCACTAATTTATTGAATGGGAAATGTTTTTGAAATAAAAAAGTGTTGATGGAGGGATTAAAGGATGAAATGGAGGCTAAATAAATGATGTTGGGATGTGATTTTAGGGTATAATATTATGGGAAAAGGAGGTTCGAGGGGGGGGGGGGGGGGGGGTTAGTGTGAAACCATTATGTCCCTTTGGAATCTTATATTTTTTCCTTAATTGGGAAAACCACAACAAGGGATACATGACACCATGATATTGTTGGGTGATTTGAAATTAGGGATTTGGGATTTTTAGGAACTATGTGGTTAAACCATGACATGATTTATGAACTTATCATCATTATATATGGTTGGGTTTTAGGATTTGGGTTTTGGTAAAATACTCCATGATATAGTTTTATTACCATGTCATGATGAGTGTGGGTTTTGGGTTAAAACAGTATGAAGGTATCCATCAAAAAATGGTTAAAATCAAGACTTATTTAAAAAAATCATACATGCCATGAATCAGGGTTAATAAAAAAAATTATAGGTTATGGGATATCAAGGTGAAGTTAAAATTGGTTATGGATAGTAAAATGGTGTGTTTTCTTGGTAAGAATTAATTTGGGGATTTTTAAAACATTGTTAGTGAAAATTATTTGTGCTACATTATGGTGAGAATAGGAAGTAGAAAATAGGATAAAATATTTAACCATGACATGGTAAATGTTATAGTTTGTAAAAAAATATTATATTCTATGGCTTGGATTAACCACAACATGGATTTATTAGTTTTATAATTTTTATAGGTTGGGTGAATAAAATGTGCAAGGAAATGTGGGTGGTAGTCTTGATCATGGTTCTGGGTTTGGTGAGGTAGGGAAAATGGGTAGTGGTCCTTGGGGATTTTTATCATCAAGGTTAGCATATATGTCATGCCACACATTAAAAATAAGGATAAAAATTTCACCATGTAAAGTTCCTTCATTTTTTTCATTTCTCAAAATAGTTAGAAAAGTGATTGTGGTTATGATGTTTTAGTCATTTTCCATCCCCATGGTCAAGTTGAACCTTCACCATGATGGGGTATACTATGAAACACATCAAGGTTTTTCTATTTTCTCAAAAAATTTCTTTTTAATAATATATATAATATAAATTATTTCCATAATTCCTCCATTATTTTATCCTTTCATTTATTTGGGGGTTTCTAAGGATTCACTTTTAGAAAAATTAATTAATATTTTATAAACAAATAAGAAGAAATTCCTAAAAAAATTCTAAAAGAATATTTTTTTTAGTTTTTATAAAACATGCATGGGTTGACTCCTAATTATAACATCATTTAAATTATAGATCTAGATATACCTTTATTATATCTTATTTGATAGAGGTTTATAAGGAATGAACCTCCTTTAAACTTTTATGAGCTTTGATATTCCCTCCATAATATATTTTTTCTCTCTATCTTTATTTGGATGTGCAAGGAATTGTTTCCTTTTAGATTTTATCTTTCTTATTCTGAGGTGGAGGAGGATCCACCCACTTTGTTTCAAATAATCCTGCAATATCAAAACAAATCATCTTTTTAAATATTATAGCTTCTTACCTAGTTATTCATATTTTTATCTTTTTCTAAGGATCTTGTTGAGTGTATTCTAATAAATTATTGGTTAAAAGTTAATCCTTTGGTATTCCAATATCCCATTCTTTCATTGGAGTATACCAAACTTTTTCCTACTTATCAAGGATCATACTTACCTCTAGTTGTTTCATATAGGTGTTCCTTATAGTGTGGTCATATTCTATTCTCCCATAGTTATTTTTAGGGAGAGTCAACTTGACATGTTCGTCAGAAATGTGAGAAAAACATCTCTCCATCATGAACCTTAATATTTTTTCTCCCCATTTATAATAAAGGTATATCTAAAATAAATATAGAATTATTGTATTCTTCCATTCCTAAGATTAAAAAATCAACTGGTAATAAAAACTTACCAACTTTCAGAAGTGCATCATCCAAGTTTCCATATAAAAAGTTTATTGAATGATCTACAAGTTTAAATGTGACTCTTAATTGGATTAATCTATCTTAATTTAAACCTTTTAAAGATGATTTAAGTAATTAAATTGATTCTCACTCCCAAATGACATGATTTTATATCAAATATGGATGCACCAATTATGAAATTAATTGAAAAACATATAATAAATTATAGTTTAAGAGGTATTTTCCTTTAAACTACAATTGAGAATTCCTCATTTAGTTTCATGACTTCCAAATATTCCAAATTATTTTTATTGGAAAAAAACCTTCTAATAACTTCATATAACCCAATATATAAAAAAATTAATTTGTGAATGGGATTTTGATATGAATCTTTTTGAAAATATCCAAAAAATATTGACATTAAGCTTAAAATTTACCTTGACTCATCCTCTATGAGAATAGAAGATGGGGATTGCATGAATATGTATTCTTGTATTGATATGGAGTTTCTTCTAAATTTTCAAGTTCATTTTTTCCTTATATTTAAGTTTCTTTGTCCTCCTCTTATTTATCGTGACACACTCATTTATTTTCATATTTTACCCCTATTTATTTTCCTCTTCTAATTTCCTTCCTCTAACTATCACCCACTATGATGTGTCACTGCTTTTACCTCCTCTCTTGGGTTTTTCTCTATTTAAATTAATAGTGTACTGAGTAATCAGTCCAATGAAGTTTAGAAAGTTTTTTTAACTTGGTGATCAAGATTTCAAATTGTGTATTTTTGATTCATAATATAATTTTCTTGGTTTCCCATTCACTGATTTGAATTTTAAATATAAAAAATGATCATTTTATTAAGATAAGGTTTTCACTATGATGTTGTGTTTAGAAATACTAAAAAGGATGATTAAATTGTGGAAAAAAATATTAGAATCCTTGATGAATGGGTCTTGGGCCTTAGGGTTAAGGGTTATATCTAAGTTGACCTTAGTTCATACTGATTTTTTTGTGTTTTTATTAAATCCGAAGTGGATTTGGATTTGGATTTAGGTTCACTGACCTCCCATTATAATTTTGAAATTATTGAGGAGGTCATTTATAATTCACATAATTATAATCCAATGGTTTTTTATCTTCCAAACTACCTTGAAAATATAAATAAGCATGTATCCCTCCATGCATATCATAAGATTGTGAGATAGGAGTGGGGTGGTAGGTATAGGTTACACCATTTGAAATATGTCTAACATTTTCATTAAGGATTATACTTAGTAAACCAATAATGTAGTTTCCTCTCATTAGGATTCCTCAATCACATTTCCAAAGTCTATCATTATGATAGATTTAATTAAGAATTCCTCATAAAAATTTAGGTGGTTTTAGAATTAATCCTCCATCCATAGATTCATCAATCATGAATCAATATCCATAATAAAATATTATTATCCAAAGATAAACACTAAATCTATGTTGTGATAACTTTATCAACAAATACATAAAATGATCCCATAATTTGAATGTGGCTTCTCTATATCATTGAAAAAAAGGAATTTTGTTTTCAAATTCACCATTTATAATGGCGGGAAGTATTTTTTTCTTGAATTTCTTATCTAAATTGTCACAAGTGGTGATGGAAATGGTTGAAAACCTCTTTAATAATCTTTTACCATATACTTGGGAGAAAATAGGAATCCCCTCAATATTATGGTGTCTGTGTAGGATCTATTATGTTTGAATGTGTCACATATCTTTAAAAAAATTGAAAAGTGTCCATGAAGATCATCATGTTACATAACTTCAAATTTTCCTATGTTTTAAATAATTTAGATTACACTTGGCTTCATTTCAAAATTATTCATTTGAATATTAGGTCAAACAATGTTTTTGGTCATCTCATTAATGGATTGTAGACTGTAGTCCATGATGATCCTTGCACATGGAAATTGTTGTGAGCCTTCTTTACTGTCCTCATGGGTAAAATACCTAACTAAATCATCATGTGAATTGAGGTGATTATATATTATCATGGCTACTTATCAATTAATGAAAAGGTTTCACTCAAACTCATGATTAAAGTATATCACTTATCTTGAATCAATAATGTTTAATTCTATGAGTAGTGTCCTACTCATAAACCTATGAATTTGTGAAGGAAAGAACAACACACCCATGTGCATCAAAAGGATAAGAAAAATAATTATTAATATGATAATATTATTTCATTAATAATATTTTATTTGTAGTATTAAGTTCACTATAATCTCCAGATATAACACTAAAAATTTAACCACCCCTCTAGCATCATTACCTACAATGGGCATAAATTTTTAGAAAATTTTATGCTCAATCCATAACTAAAACTACTAAGTAATAGTATATATGAATTATGGGATTGTTTCTACATGGACAACAAAATGCACCTCAAAAGTATTTTTTACTGATAGTTAAATATTTTCACAACATTAATAAGATTTCAATTAATAAGAAAAACTAACTTCCAAATTGATAGAAAATAATTAATTAAGTAATAAGTTAGAAGTAAATTTCAAATAATGGTTTCATAAAGATATATTATCTTCTTCATTAATAAGTCCACTGAATTAGTTAGTTTCATTGTGAAACAATTATAATATATTGAAATAGTATAATATCCATCAATTCTACTTAAGTTAATATAAATATTTTTATTAAATAAATAAATCAATATAAGTGAATTAGGTTCAACTTTAAAGGTAAAATATTAATCCAAACTATTTTTCATTATTTAATCTTTTTAACCATCTTGGAAACCCTCCTTTAAAAATTCACATTGTAAAGTAATTATTAAATAATGATATTGGATGAAAGTCATAAGATGGTTCCAAATTAAAATAACTCCCTTATGAATTATTTTGATGGAAAATATTAAGTATCCATCCTTATACTCTTGACTTCTTCCCTCTTAAGAGACTAAACACCCGTGATTAAAGAGTATTAAAAAATTAATAGAGAGATCATCTTAAGAATTAAGAATGTATAATGAAAATAATGAATTAAAATTGAACAAAATTGAACAAAATAATTAAAATACTTTTATGAAATGAAAAATCACTAAACTTGAAAGTATATTTCATCAAATATGGATTTTATAAAATAAAATTACTTAAGAGAACTAAAAATAAAAATTCACTAAAATAAACTATCTAAAACACTTGTATTTATAAAATTAGACTAGCTATATTATGGTAGGATACACCACAATATGTTTTTCCTATATAATATTAAAAATGTATAAGATTCCACTAAACCAAGAAAAAACAATTAATTTTTTTTCTATCTGCTAGCCACAAGCAACTATTGCAGTGTCGTTAGGTCAAGACTCCCCATTTTATTTTTAATTCCATGAGATCCTTAGGGAGAAAAATGAGGAGATATTTTTGTGATATATCTTAATTTATCTTCAATACACAAGATAATAAAAATGAATTTCTCTATATAAGCATGACATGGTTTATTGATCGCAGTTCTTATTTATAGTCTCATTCACTCCAGCCATAGTGCTTGGAAATTTTATTCATATTCAATGGTATATGAGTTATCATATTGTGATTTATTGAGAAACATGATGTGGTTTTTTTTATTCTACTTATTTTTTTTCTAAAGTTCTCTATTTTAATCAAATTCTTCAAACTATCTCAAAACATCAATGCATATCATATTTTTATTGTTATTTTATAGTTTTTCAAGTAGATTTTGGTTTTTCTGAGTCATTTTGAATAAATATGTTAATAATTGAAGTTTGTGGTAATTTTTTAAATAAGAATTCATTTTTAATCATGTTCACACTCTAAAATTATTTAAACATGGTCATAGTTAAATATTTTATTGTGAGTGTTTTAATTTGAGACACCAATGTGTTAATTTTCACTAGTGAAGGATAAAACGAGTAAAGGATGAGATACTAGAATAATTTTTCACATAAAATAAAATTTATAATTTGATAAAAAAATGCGTTCATCCCCTAAAAAGTTAACCCGGTCTCATGGACACCCTATGAAGGGAAGGTCTACACAAGCCCAAGGACAAGTTAGAGGTAATCGAGAGCAGTCATTTAAACATAGAAAGGATCATGGACACATATAAAGGGAAATACCATGATAAATGGGGAGTATTGGGTGTATAGGTAGAGAAATTTGATGCTATAGGAGTAAGATATATGGGCGCCACATGGGATTCAGCACCCTGTATACAATTTTGTAATTATTAGAAAGGGATGGTGTTGAGGATTATAAAGTTCTCCCCCTCCCCATGTCATTTTCAATGTGTAATAAAGGATAATATCTATTGAATCATTAAAATGTGTTTTGAATACCTAATATGACTTATTACCATACCTATCATTGGATCATGACATTGGAAGATTTGGGTCATCAACTAGAGTGCCATTTACTTTAATAAAATCAATTAGGGGCTTTCTTGAATTCAAATTTCTCACCAACAACACAAATCACTAGATACTCCATTATCACAAAAATCTTCTAAATATCATTCATATCAATCTTTACATATTTTATTTCCCCAACATATCAAAGAATAAAATTAAGTTAGGGATATTCCATTTTCATTGCCTAAAGTTCAATTTCAATAATTCAATACTATTACCATCACCTAAACCAGAAGGAAGAATAATTTTACCATTTCTCAAACTAATACCATCATGTATACATAACCAACATAGTATTATCCCTTCATAATGTATTACCAACCCTCTAATATAGCCTTAACCCTATCTAATATACTTTAATATCTTAATATATTCTTAACCTATTCTAACATATCCTTAATACCTAAACCATTTATAAATGAATTAGAGCCCTAGGTATCATCTAATTTACACATGGGAAGCATTAATGAGTTGTGAATATCCATAAAATAGGTTATTCACTTATGTCGGGTTACTAGTTTTGGAGAGAACACATAGAAGAATATGTTTAAGTGGGAGTGGAATGAAAGTATCATGATGAATTAGTTTTTTTGGTGCCCAAATTTTGGGAAAACAAGGAATATAATAGAATAGTATAGAATACAAAGAGAATAGATCCATGTGGAGATGATAAAAGGAGGAGAGGATGGGTGTAATCCATATAATTTATGTAGGAAGTCTTGAGGAATCTAAAATTCATTGAAAAGGTAGACTTGAATAGATATACATTATTCTCACCCATACATTTTGAATAATATTATTCTTTCCATCACTCAATACCTATACATCATCAAATGTTCTCTATAATCCCATATATTGCATCCACCCATATTTAGCTTGAGCCCATATAGACCCATTATCACTAATTCTATTCAGTTATCCCATTCTAGATTCACCAAAACACCCCATTCTTCCCAAACATTCCATTCTGCTCCTTATTCAAACCATGTATCCATTGGTAGTGAGAAGAAAAAGTTGTGGCCTAAGGAGAAGAAGATTCCATGCATCATAATAGGTGAGATATTATTTCCCTATTTTTATTCAATGTATTAATTATACTTGGATATAAACTTTGTGGGGTATAAGGGAATGTTCTAATTCTTTGTGTTTCATGTTAATTGAAACCCTAATTTGTGTTATTCATTTTTTATCATATTTTTTTAAGTAATTCATCACTGGTTAATTGGAATTAGGATGAGGGTGATAGATCATGAGTGGAAACCCAAACCAAGAAATAAAATCAAGTTCATTTTATCCTAAGAAATGAGAATTTAATGGATATAATGGAAACTTAATCATAGAAAAATAGACTGAAAACACTACTCATAAGGGAAAAGATCAACCTCACTCTAGATTTTATGAGTAAGTCCTTAGATTCCATCAGAGTTCATTTAAAGGAATTAGTGATGTCTATAACTATAATTATGTTATAAATTCAATTATTGTATAGCAAAAGGTTAATTTCTACCCTGAACACCCCACTCATTACCCATTCAATCAACACTTCGAGTATTGTTTTCCCTATTTCCAAAAAACTTACACACTTACTAATTAAATATAAGAACACCACAAATAATTGATTATTTTCATTATACACACAAAAAACACACATCTATTGAGTTTTAATTCTTTATAAATAAGTGAGTTGGTGGTTTAACCAATATCCTATACCTATGAAGATAACTCATTTACTTATCAATATAGTGCTCACAAATAATTTAATGCACAATTGATACCATTTTTAGGGATAGTCCTGGTTGATCCACTAATTAACGTCCATTTATTTAATAAAAACCATAAAATTACAAAAATACTTCATTCTGTAATTTTTAGAGACAAAAATATTTTCATACTTATTGATTAATTGTTGAAATCTTCATTTTAGATATACTTTCAGTGGCCTTGAAGATCTATTTCATCTGATTTGTTTCTCTTGATATTTTAAATTAAAGGGAATGATCATAGAAGAAATAAAAAGGTAAAATAAGGTATGAAATAATAAAAAAACCTATTGTGTGGATTGAAATGAAAATACATTAGTCTTATATTCTTCCCATGTAAAATTTTGATCATATTTCACTAAGGTTGAGAGACCTATAAATACCCCAAGTGAGAGTGAACTTACATTTTATCAATTTAACACCCAAGGAAAATAATTATGTTATGAATAACCATAAAGTCTAATTTCTACAAACCTTAAATGTTCTACCAATAGAGTACTACTACACTCTCATAAAGGATTTCATTGTAATATTGAAATCATTTACAACTAATGGGATGATATAAGATGAATTATATTTGAAATTTTTTACTTAAAATTTTTAGTGGAATGCAATGAGATGGTTACGTCAACATGAGGATGATTATTTTAATTCTTGGGAGGTTATATGTGATTAATTTTTAATGAGGTATTATCTAATTTATAGAACTATTGATACAGGGAGGAGAATCACTATTTTTTTCAAGGAAATGATGATCAATTATATGAAGCTTGGGAGAGGTGCGTTAGATACAACCAATAATTATCACACCACTAATTTACACCCCAATTTATTATGAAATATTTCTATTATGGACTCACACCAATGAGGAAAACAATTATTAACACAATAATTATTGGATTTTATAGAAAGAAGATAGTTATGGATCTATAATATATTTAAAATTTATTTTTAATTAATTCATGATAGAAAGAAACATGAGGAAGAATAAATTTGATAAATCAATCAAATGCTAATAATGAAGTGCAATTCTATATTGATAAATTTCAAAATTTATTGCAAAAAATGGTTTTAAGGGACCAGGGGAAGAAAGAAGAGTGTCATTCATGTGTAATTCTTGTCTAAAACTCAAATAAGTGTATTCATTTTAAAATTATATCAACAAATTCACTCTATAAAATAGAATTAAACTACATGGGAAGTACTAGAAATCAACTTGTGAATGATAACCTATTCTCAAATGCTTATGAATAAGATTGGAGGAATAATCTCACAACCACTAATAAATAATAAGGGGGATTTAAAAAGATATAATTTATTGACTAAAGGGAAATTTTTAGCCTGTTTTTCATGGTATTAATGAGTAGAAAGGTCTAACATCTGTTGAAAAATATAGAGGGGTTGAGATAATTTTAGATCGCCTTCAGAAAATTCAATCCAAACTTTCAAAAAATAAATAAAGAATAGAAAGATTATTAAAAACCACCTAATCCCACAACCAAAATGATCAATTAAATTTTTATAGGATGGATATAAAAATTGATAAATTTTCTCAAAAAACCCATGTATGTATCAAAAATTGTAAAGCTCAAGTAGAGTTGTTAGTAAAGAAAAAGAGTGTGAGGAATCAAGAATTGAGGTAAAATGATAATGAATTCAACTTAATGGAATGTTTTATGGCTATAATTACATATAATAGAGAAGTAAAAACACATGAAGTTGGTAATAAACTTCCAAAGGTGTAAGAGACAACTAAAATTCCAAAACAGGAGAACATTTCCATTGAAAAAGAAAATGATGGAGAAGGAGATAAAAAATTAGAACTAGAGAAATATGTATAACTTGAAAATTAATAGGATATACAACTAAAATTAAAGGGAATAAATTGGATAAATAAAGTGAAAATTTATGATGATGAGTTGGAAATTTCTTAACCTCATGTACCAACCACTGAAAGAGACTTGATAGTGGATCAAGAAATACCTATTAGCCTTGGAAGAATGTTTTCAGCTATAAAAAATATCAAATAGATGTGAAAAATGGGAAACCAGTTTCTTAATAAAGGTAATACAAAGGGAATGAAAATGTACTTTAAGAGGTGAAAAACCCAAATTTGATTGAATACTACCTCAAGGATAAAATAATTGATCAAGAAAAAAATAATTAGGTGCAAGATACATACCTATTCAGTGACTCATTATCAATTGAAGTTATTGAAATTCAAGGTGGATAGAATAATATGGACAACTTCATTCTTGAAGATGAATTAAAAGAATTTTTTTAAGAGGGATGTGGTATATTTGGAAGAATTGGAAATCTAAGGGAAATAAATTTTCAAAGAACCACATAGGTTCCCATTAAATAAATCCCAATTTCCTAGGTACTATAGTTGATCTCAATAAGGAAGAATTCAAGATAAATACTTTAAAATAATCACTTAATGGGAGGAAACCCAAGAATATTAATTTTATTTAAGACTTTAGTTAGTTTTTTATTAAATAATTTACATATCCTCAATACTAATAATGTCTTTATTTTTTAATTAAAATCCTTATAAAAGAAGAGAACAAGAGAGAACTTGTAATAAAGTGACACACACACTATAAGAAAAAGACAAAAATATAAGGGGAGTCCTCTATTATACCTTTGATATCATTTCCATTATGATTGTATTAATTAATTAAATAATAAATTTATCTCTATAATTTTTTATATATTGACCACATAAAAAGAAACAAGTGGGAGAATATAAAATTTGTAGTGTGTTATGTAATTGTGAGTAACATATTGGAGAAAATTATGTCTATCAATCTCTAAGAGAAAATTTTAGTTTAAATACATTGAATATATTTTTTGAATTATTTGAACATTTAATTATAATTGAATTTTATTTAGGTAACTAAAAAATTTTCATGCATGCATTGTATTAATGAACTCAATATTGAGTGAATTTTTTATTGAACAAGAGTTACACTTCAATTATTGAACCTAAAAAAATTGAATTGGTCATTTTAATTGGTGTAGTATGAGTAGATGATAACCAAATTGAAATTTCTTGAAATATATCAACATAGTGAGTGAGTGTGTGTGTGTGTGTGTGTGAAAAATCAAAATTCATGAATAACCATAAAATGATAATCAACTTCCAAACCCTATTTCCATGACCTGAATATTACAGTTAATCTCAGGGGATTCCTACTTTTTGGGATTGATTAGTTCTAAATTAGTCACACTCAATTATTGAATAGGTTCCTTACACATAATATAGCTATAAAAAATATGAGACTATTCTCTATTATCAAAATAGGAGAAGGGGAAAGTGAACGCTCAAATTATATGAACAAGATCTAGATGAAAGTATCTAGTAGGTGTAAAGTGATGAATCGTTAATTAAAGGAAATTGGGTAGTGTAATGGTGATCTTGAGTGAGTGGAATTTGAAAAGGTGTATTTATGCCAGCATTAGAATTCAAATAATTCCTTTTAAATTAAAATTCAATAATTAAAGATTAAAACTGAGAGGAGATAAATTCTTCGTGAAATATTTTTTAAGGGAAATTAATTAAGGATAAGTGATTCTGAAGTTTGGGGGTGTGCATAACATATTTTTTCATTATTTTTATTTAGTTTTTCAAGTTTATTTTGGTGTTTTTTATGTTATTTTTCATAAATATATTAGGAATTAAATTTTTTATTCATTTTTAATAATGTTTACACACTAAAATCATTTAAATGTGGTCATATGTGAATATTTTATTATGAGTGTTGTAATTTGAGAAAATAATATGTGAATTTTTTATAGATAAATAATAAAAAGAGTAAAGGGGTAGCTTCTAGAATTATTCTAGGTATAAAATGAAATCCATATTTTGAGAAAAAATGGTTTCAAACCCTAAAAATTAAACCTGGTTTTAAGGAAACCAAGTGAAGCGAATTTATACACATTTCCAAGGAAAATTTAAAGGAAATAGAGAGGAAACCCACAAGAATTCCAAGGCTTGTGGAAATATATCAAGGGAAAACCCACTATAAATGGGGTGGATCAAGGGAATGAGAGGATATAATTAACCAACCCAAGATACAATTCAAACAAGCACTCAAACTGATCCACAACTAGCCTAAAGGGAATTCATGATCCACACGAGCTAGTAACAAGTGCATGGGAATCATAGAAACAAACATGGGAATGATTTCACCTAATGATTATAGTTTTTTTCATAATTTAAATTCTACTAAAAATTCATCATGAACCATTCATAAGTCAGATATCCATGTTAAAAATCAGATAAGCAGAAATAAACAAACATTAGATAATATGTATAGAAATAAACTCTCGATTCACCCTCCAAATTTCATCTCTTATAGAAAATACTCTAATAGTTCTTATACTCAAACACTACAATAATACTACACCTATAACTATATAAATAATAAATGGTTTAAATGGTTGATGTAATAAATGAAATTTAAATAAAATAATTAACTAACATACCTTAATGTGACTTCACTAATCACTATCTAATCCCAAACAAATAGTTCTCCAAGAGAGATCATGAATTGAACATGAAACTGAGAGATGAATATAGGTGTGAGCAAAAAAAATCCCATTAGGCCGCAACCCATCGAGACTATGGAAACCCCTTAGTAAAATATTTTATAAAATGATATTTTGAACATAAGGTATAAAATAGGTTTTCAAACACTTTAAAAAAATCTACACAACATGCCACATGAACATTTTTAAAACAATAATCCTTTAATAAAATTAAAAACAAGAATAATTAGAAATTTTTAATCAAGATTTTTGAACCAAGTATGGAGGGCCTTAAAACCATAGAAAAAAAAGAAATTCACCATTTTTAATCTTTCCCAAGCATCTCATGAAAACTACTTTTTTCATAAATAATCTTGAGGAAATCCATTTATTAAAAAGATTTTAAGAAAACCCAAACCATTTTTTTAAGACACACTTTCAAACCATATAAAATAAATCATTTTAAATTTAACCAACACACAATCAAAGTGATGCACACACCACGGAAAGGCACCCAAGAATCATGGAAAGAAAATACAAGAAAAAAACCAAGCAATGGTTCGCATGGTCAAATTATCTAGGGGAATACATTTTAATATTAAAATGAAATTCCCTAAAGTGTATAGAAGGACCTAGTGACATGGGAAATTTCCCTAGGATTTAGTAATGAAGGACATGAACTAGAAACAATGAACCAACAGTGAAAATACTCAACTTATTCACATACCTGATATCCTCATCAGAATAATCAATAATAAACATCCCAGGAGATCACATGCTACCATGGGATATAAAAAGGTTTCTAGTTTAAAACCCACTACTCTCTCATTATAACCAATGGCATGTATCCAAGAAATATTACATGGGTAGACTACTGTTAAACACTAAATTTTTCTCTCATAAAAGTCACCTACTATGTTCTAAGAACTCCCATGAAAATTAAAATAGAGGTGAGAAACCAATAAAGCAATAAATAATCACATAAATACATTTCAAGAATTTGAAATAAACCTCAAATCCTACACCCTCACAGGTAGTAGCCCCAATCACATATCCATGCATAAGAATCCTGCAAATCATTTTTTTTATATTTTCCAAAGCCGGTTTAAGGAAAACCGGTAACCAGGCTTACAACCACAAACCACCATCCGGGATTACAAATTTCAAATTCAAACCAGAAAATCATCATGAGTCTCGAACACCGGGCCGTCTCGAGCAGGTCGCCACCTCGGTCCATGCGCCATCAGCACATCATACAGCATCGCTGGCGAACAAACCCGACGCGCCGCCGCAGTCTTAAACACCGGAGGACAGACACTCCTCGTCGGTGAGCATCACCGGTGACAGACCACCACCGCCCATGCTATGCCATTCATCACGCCCACCAGAAAACAGCAGGGGAACCAAAATATCCAGTACGAAGAAGAGCTGCACCAACGTCCGCAACCCCATAACCCATGGTCTAGATCAGACCACCGCGGAAGACGCCGACGCATACCAGGAAGGATCCAGAGCGCTCCGTAGAGTATGCCGTAGACGAATCGGTCTTACACCCGAAGATCCAGCCAGCAGCGCCGTCAATCTCACCGTAGCCGTAAGACATCAACCATTAGGAAGAAAAATCATCCCCGGCCAGAGAGTACCGGGTAGGGAACCATAAAACCAAATCACACAAGCAGCGAACAAACCACAAACCAAAACACCCTAATCATAGGGAAACAAGAAACGATATCCCCCCACCAGCAAAACCAACACAACCTTAAAGCCGCATCCCAGCCGGCATCAAGAAACCCTACTCAAAGACTAAAGAAGAAACAATAACGGAAACGGAACCTCATTCGCTCAAAGAAAACAGATCCCGACGCCGCCATCTGAGAACTCCAAAGAAACAACGCCCAGCCTTCAAAAACCCAGCTCTGGACGGAGGGACAGTCTCGAACCACCTGCCAGGAACTCAGGCGCAGATTCAACGCTGCGTCAAAGGAAAGACACCAGCGCGCGCATAAACGAGTTTAACAAGGCCGTAGCAACAGAGAAGGTTTGGGGACAACTCAAGATCCCAAGACCATAAAAACATCAAACATGATCCATCCTATAAATAAACACCAAAATTACTCAAATAATGATATCTACCTTAAATAATAATTAACCACAATCATAAAATAAGAAACTATAAACTAAGGGAGATCAAACAACAGTATCCCTGCCATTTAGAACTGATCAAAATGGTGAAGCATCAAACAACAACTCCTACAACAAAATCATCACCAAAATAACCACAATTTACTCAAAACATAAGAGAATCCATAGAATTATACAAACCCTGAACATGAAAAATGATCTCATATTCAAAAATAAATCATTTTCCTAGAAAAACCCAAAGGAACAAAAATCTAGTGAACATCTAAGATCTTAAGATCAGTTCTCCAAAACGAACCACAACCAATACACCCAAAAAAATTAAAGGTCATGAGACCAAGCACCAAAACCATTGTATCTCCAAGCACCCAAATCAATAAGTGGTTAAACACTTTCCTCAATCAAATAAATTACATGGGACCTAAACTTAGATTATAAATTGAGAAAAAATGGGGCAAACTAGGACTTTATACCTAGGCCACTCTCTCATGGTGAACCCAACTAGATCTAAACTAAGACTGGTCAATACATAATCGAAAATGGTGTTATTCCAGTCCTATCCACCTAAATAACTTTCCCATGGACATTCCAAATCCAAAAAAATCAAAATTCACGCAAATACCTCCCTATAATGTCAGAATCACCAAAAGATTCCACATAATGGACAAAGAGAAAGAGGCATGAACAAATCCAAATAACCACCACTCAAAAAAATATCATAAAAATACATTAATTCAAAATCCAAAACTAATAACAAAATAGAAAAAAATAAAAAATCCTCCTTAAGGATATAAGGATATAAACTTATCGAGCACAAATCTTCAAAATAAACTATCATCTAAAGATTAAACTTTCACCTAAAGGATCAAGCAAATCAATCCTTATAAATTCTTCCAATGGACTAGATAAGGCTTACTGAGCCTAGTTTCCCAACAAACTAATAGTTAACACAATACCACATCACCAAAAGAGAACACTTTACACTCTACTTGGATTCTTGGAAATATCCAAAAACAAGGCAATAACAACCCCTAAAGAAAACAACTACACCCTAACCTAAAACTTTTTGGGAGGTATAATTTGTATAAAATGAAACATTAACTCAAATAGACCATGTTACCTAAATCAAATCAACTAGTTTCGACAAACATGGATGGAAAAATCTAAAAACATAATTAATGAAGGAAAATCAGATTCCAAAACTGTATTCTTTTTGAAACCACCACATTCCCAAATGAATATAAAAATATTTCTAAAAACATTTAACTTGGTTTTAGAACCCACCAACTCCTTTTTAAAATAATCCACTCACTCTATATTTCCAAATATATTCCTTTAAAACATTTCAAAACACGTCACTCCTCTCTTAAAAAGGTTTAAAACCATTCAACACTTATTTTTAATTAAATGAAAACAATCTCTTTTAAAACAAACCCCCAAGAGATTACTAAAAACACCTTACAATAAAACCATTAACCAGTTTTAAAACCAAAATATTTTTTGAAAAACCAATTCCATTTTCTAAAAAATCCCAAAGGTTTAATTTATAAACCAAAATTATTTCATGAAATTTAGATACATTTTATAAACAATCCAAAAGGAATTATTTCAAAATATAGTAATTTTCCCTAAAATCCTACTTTTTCACAAAAATAAATCAACATGACAGTCACACCAAAGTATTAACATCAAAAATCAATAAAAACCCAATTCACATCATCAATATATCACAAGACCGACCTTGTCTCATCCACCAAAACTAAGGATCTATCAATTGCGATTTAAAAAAATACAAATGGGATTTGAAACTATGAATAACTCAGTCATATGGATTTATAGAACAAAATCCATCCACACAAAAATATCTAAGATATTTCAAGATTGACCATTTAGTCACTTTTAAATTTATTGGGCCATACAAATTAACCTCTCACCACTGATCCATTCTCTTTTTTTATCCCAAAATCCAAGCCAAACCCCAGGGAAACTCAATCTATTCCAATGAAGATCAACATATAATAAATTTTAAATCCAATAGAATTTAAAATTCAAAATTCAAATCCCACTTCTCATAGTAACTCAGGCACCTTCATGAAGGGTGGTGATTAAACATCCACTCATGACTAACCTCCTAAGTCCTGATGAAATTTTTTAACTTAATCTTACCATGACACTCTCAAATACCATGAGGAATACTCAAAAACCTAGGCCTCTACTAAAGAACATAGGCACTTATTTCATTTATAAAAAACTAGCCCCGTATTCTATCCAAACCGGTAGCCAAACTAATCTACCACTATCCCAAAGGGTGTTCCCGATCTCTATGGACTAACAACTAGTGTATGGGAATCATGGGAACACACTTAGGGATGATTTCACCAAATAATCAGATTTTTTGCATAATGGACATTCTCTAAAAAATTCAACATGACCCATTTATAAGTTGGATATACATTTCAAAAATTAGATAGGTAGAAATAAACAAACAGTATACAATATATGTAGAAATAAACTCTTGACTCTCCCTCTAAATGACCTATCCTAGAGAAAATCCTCTAATAATACCTATCATTTACCACCTAAATAATATTACACCTTCAACCATAGAAAAAAAAAGGCCATAATTTTTAGTGAAATAAAGGAAACTAAAATAAAATATACAACTGGAATACCTCCATGTGACTACACTAGTCACCATCCAATTCCAAATAAACAAAAATCCAAGAGAGATCATGAACTAAACCTAAAAATGAGATATGAACAAAGGTTTGATCATAAAAAATTCCTAGTAGGTCACCACCTAGTGATACTATGGAAATCTCTTAGTAAAAAAGTTTATAAAATTCTAGTTTAAGCATAAGGTATAAAACAGTCTTTTACATGCTTTATGAAAAAAAGCCACATAATATGCCAAATTCACATTTTAAAACAATAATCCTTTTTATAAAATAAAAAATCAAGGATGATTAAACATTTTATATTAATATTTTTGAACCAATGAAAGGGTCCTTAAAACCATAGAAAATAAACTAAATTTCCATTTTTCCCTCTTTCCCAAGCATCTCATGAAAACTATTTTTCCTAAAAAAATTCAAGGGAAAGCATTACTTAAAAACTATTTTAAGAAAAACTAAACCATTTTCCTTTTTAATATGCACCTTCAAACCATATAAAAATAAATCATTTAAAATTAAACCAACACACACTCAAAGTGATACACACACCACACAAAGGCATGAAAACATCAAGGAAACACAATCCAAGAACACAACCAAGAAATATCTCCATTGGTCAAATGATATAGGGGAATAAAATAGAATAATAAAATTAAATAACCTAAAAATATACAAAAATAACTAACATCATAGGAAACATCCCTAATATCTAGTGATAAAGGACTTGAACTGATGATATGGATCCTAGGAAAACACTTTTCTACCTATCCATGTACTCGTAAACCTCATAACACTAATCAAGAATAAACATAAAGATTTCTCACATTCTACTGTAGGATATAGAAAGGTTGTTATCTCATGAACCACTACCCTTTTGGTGTAACGGATTGTGGGTATCCAAGAAACATTCCCTAGGTAGCCCACTACTATTCATTAGATATTTTTCTCATACAGGTTACCAAATATTTTCCTATTACTCCCATGATAATTTAAATAGAGTTGCTAAACTAATAATGTAATAAATCATCACATGAATATATTTCAATCATTTGAAATAATACTCACCTCCTATACCCTCACAAGAAGCAACCAAAATCACAGATCCATGCATAATCATCACAAAATGAATGTCAATATAAAGCATCCCCCCATAGGTTCACAAGACAAACTAGGAAAAATTATATCATGGGACTTAATTGAGGGTCTTATGCAATTATAAAATCATTCTACATAAATTTTCAACCGGTATTTTTTAAAAGATATCAAGAGGCTAAGACATATTCTCTCCATTTGAAAACCATTTTACAAACCACATTGAAAAACTAGTTTCAACCCCACTTAAAATCCATTTTTACGAATAATATTTATAAATTCATTTGGAAATCATTCATTTCCACAAATACACTTTTTAAAATAATAAACCACTTCCAAAAGAAAACAAAGAGTTATGAAAACCCTTTTCACAAAACCCCTACTCACTTTTTAAAGTCCATTTTCAAATCATCATGAGACCCACTATCTCAAAATCATTTAAAATAGGTCTAATTACCTTATTTTTATCAAAAATTCATTCAAAAAATTACACATACATGTCAAAAATAAAACTAGCACTAAGCATAATTAAAAAACATTTAAATCAATTTATTAAATCCAAAAGGGTAATTAAACCAATACATGTCATGTCCCATATCTATGTTCCAAGTATTTAATTTTTTTAAATCTAATTAAAAGCAACAAGGGTATTTTGGGTACATGTAATTCTATAAGAAACATTTTAAAACACTAAAATTGTTTTAAAAGTGACACTAATCCAATTGTAGAAGAACTTGGCATGTGGAATAAGCCCATTCCAAGTGCTAAAAACATTAAAATTCCATTTAAAGTCTAATAAAGTAATACAATATGATTTTAAATTAAAAATAAATCATTTAGAACACACAAGATATTTTATAAAATGTAATATAAGTGAGTTATAAAGTAACACCTACTTCAAATAGATAGAAATCAAGTCAGAATATGTCACCATTGATGGTAGATGGCCAAAAAGTATGAAGGGACCCACATGAACCCTAAAACCAAGAAGAAAAATCAAAATCAGACAGCTTGAAACCCTATGGTTTGGTTGAACCAAGACTCCACGATGGAGAGTAGAAAAATGTGAGTAAAGATAGAAATAAGGGGAGAAGAGATATTACCTCATATATTCATCCAAGAACCATGAAGTAACTACAAAAAAATCAATGAGATAAGGGAGTTCTAGAGGAGGGAGGAGCACATGGTTGAGTGGGATTTGGCTATTTGTGATACACAAGGTAGGGGAAATTAGGGAAAATCCCTAAAAAATTAATGTTAAAATTAAAAAAAAAATTAAAAAAACATTTTTGGGAAGCCTTCAAGGTTTACCAAACTGTATATAAACTTTTTTCCTCACTGGATAAAAATAAACACTATGAATTATTTTTCTTAGGACCCCTCATGGTTTGACTACTCATGAACCAATCATTCCAAATGGAATTTTCCCATTAACAAACCCTCAGGCATGGTTGTCGCATGGTTACTCCTAACCATGCATAACTTTTTTGCTGAAAAAAAAATCTAATAATTTTAAACTCAATACCAAAATTTTTGAAATTTTAATCATTGAAAAATTAATTTAAAATAATATAAAATTAAAAGAATATAGTGAAAGGTGGGTGTCACAGCAGTGTTAAATGGGTAATACAGGAGGGTGTTGCATGGGAGGCCACAACATGATTGTAGTTTTTTTCATTATTGTAAAGTGATAGCATTGAGATTTATAAACTAACCCCCCCCCCAAATTTAATTTACAATGTGGGATAGTGGAGAATGTCTAAGAACACTAAAATGCATTGTGACTATTTGACATGACCTGGGACCCTACCTATCATTGGATCACAGCACCAGAAGATCTTATTTATCCACCTAAGTGACATATTCTTCAACTGAATCAATTGGGAACATCCCTGCATTCGAATTTCTACCCCCAACATAAATCTCTAGTTACTCCACTATCACCTGAATATTTTGAAGCTCATTCATGGAAATTTTGGGAAGTTTAATCACCACGTCATCTTGAAGAATTAGATTAAGTTAAAAAATACCATTATTATTTCCTGAAGTTAAATTTTTATTATTCTATAATATTACCGGCATTGAGGCCATAAGGAAGATAAATATATCCACTACTTGAACCATTATCACCATGCATGCATAGGAAACATAGTATTTTACCTTCCCAATATACTTTAAATACTTTAAACTATCCACAACCATGTCCAATGAACTCTAATATTCCAACGTATTCTCAACCTCCTCAAATGTAGCCTTAACACCCAAACCACCTAAAATGAATTAGATCTAAAGATCCCATATCATTCGCATTCATGTATCCTGAATTAGTTGAGAATATTCATACAAAAAGTAGTTTTCCCAAATTAGGTAATTGTTTATGGATAGCACATGTGAAAGAAGATGGTGGCATGAGAGGGAATGAAAGTATCATATTTAATTAGTGATATTAGTGATCAAAGTATGGAAAACCTAGAAATATTTTGGAATAGTGCATAAGTCAAAGGGAATAGATCCAAGTAGTGATGATCAAAGGAGAAGATAATTGGTGGAATCCATCCAATGCATTGAAGAAGTTTTAGGGGAAGATAAAATGCATTAACACTATGGACCCAAACCTATATCCATTCTTCTCACCCATAAATTCATGATCATACCATTATTTTTATCATTCCATACCCATATATCATCCATTTTTCACCACCATCCCACATATTTCATCTATCCATATTCACTTAGAGCCCAAATAGACCCATTATCACTCATTCCATTCAACCATACCATTCTAGACTCACCAAATCACTCTAATTTTTTCATCCATTTCATTCCACTTATTATTCAGACCATCCACTCGCAATAAGGAGTAACTTCCACCTGAGGTGAATAAGAGGTTGTACATCAAAATTCTGAAGATATTTTTTCCCTATTTTTATTCATTGTATTAATTATGCTTGGATACAAACTTTTTAGGGGATTAAAGTAATGTAGTGCTTCTCTATGCTTTATCTTAATTAAAATATGGATCTATGTTATTTATTATTTTGATCATAATGTTTTTACCAATGGATCAATGGTTAACTAGCATTAGGGTGAGGGTGATAGAGTGGGAGTGGAAACCTAAACTGAGCACTAAATACAAGTTAATTGTATCCTAAGGAGTGATAATTCAAGTGATACAATGGAAACCTAATCACTAAAAAATGAAATAAAAATTCCATAAACCCCTCCTTCCAAAGGTACCCCTTCTGGGATGAAAATGGGGAAAGAGATATAATGACACCCAAATCCCACCTCCAGTGGGCCATGGGTTGGTCACTAGCACCGAAGGTATATCAAGCACACACATGAGATAAATTATACTCTATAAAGTTTAAAGAGTAAGAGATAATATGATAATAACCACGAACCAACACATATATAAAGTAAAGAAGAAATCCTAATACATTTAATTCCATAAATAAACTAAATATAATTAAAAATAAAACTGCAAGTACCAAAAGTAAGACTAGGAAGTGACCAAGAACTCCATAACTCCTAATAGCTTCTCAACAACTTCTCTGGGCTAGTAATACCCATCTTGATCACCAACCTCATCCTACTAACCTAAAAATAGTTTCTATATACATAGGGTGAGCATAACATGTATACTTAGTAGGATCCTCCATAATACCTCTCATGAAAAATTTGAAATAATCATACTAAATCCTAGTGAATAAAAAATGAAACTAACTCATCACCTAATAGGTAATACTAATTTCTCATTCTCACCATGGCTCACTAACCAAGTAATGTATATAACTAAATAATTCTATATCAAAAGTATATATAGGTAGATGAAGGTAACTCACCTCCACTTCTCCACTAGTTTGTCACTCTCACACCCTAATGGGTATGTCTTGTAATTATCTATCCAATAAATCATCCTACACCCTATGAAATAGTATCACCACCATTAATGCACCCTGTGTAGACTAACATATACCATCACCATTATATTCAAGTATTAACTAATTTTATATCTAAAATTCACTACAGCCTGTGTATGTACATTTTACCATAAGATAGAATAGTCCATGAAAATACACCCATGGGAATCTGAAACCACCACATTCAAATATAATTATGTGTTATACCACAAGTAATTACAACCCTCACATAAATGTAGAGTAAACCACGAGCCATCACATCCATGGTAAGAATGCACACTATATTGTAATCCATTATAACCCGGGATACACCTACTCATCTATGTATAGAGGGAAATTGGGGGAGAGGGAGAATCTAGTCATTCATTCATTAAATATCTTGGATATTATAGAAAAGACGCCCAAAAACAATTGGGTGTTAGTTTCCATACTAAAATGGGTGGGGTGACATATGAAATTAGAAAATATAGAATAATATCATGCACATCCACACTATGGGAAAATATCTAGCCTTAGACTCATCTGTTACTATTATCGCATTAAATCCCTAGTTACCACAACTAAGGTCTAGATATAAAACAAGCATACAAGTGTCAAGTTCATTAAGTAATTGATACTATTTTCATTTCCATCTTTAATATTCCAATCTTATAAACTAATTATTAATGGAAATATCAATTATTTTAATTATATTCTTAAGTATATTATCATAATTTTTGAATACCATGAACCAACACCATTAATTTATCAGTTAAAATATAATTTATTGCACATGAGCCTCAGCCCAGTTGGTGAGGTCTCTCTAAGTGCATCCATGAGACCCAGGTTCAAAACCAGGTAGAGGAATAATTTCGGGGGTACTGTAGCAGTTACTGTATCAGTCACTGTAGAAATTACTGTTCGGTATTGTAGTAGCCGAAACTATTCACATTGGGCCACAGGTTTGGGATTGGAGTCCTTAAGGCATTCGGGCCACCCAAGGACTTCGGGTCAGTTAGGCTTTCAGGCCACCTCAAGGCCCTCAGGGCCACCTGATTTGCAGTTTCATAGACAGATTCTACAAGGAACCACTCCAGATGAGGAAAGAGCAGGGCACATCCACCAGAGCAGGGCTAAATGGAATTTGGAAGAATGAGAGGGCATGTAATTTTCCATAGGTACCATGCCTGTGCACCCCTGCACATGAACATGCTAGCCGAATAGTCATACAAAGGTGGAGATCTAATCACGATGCAGATGCTGGGAGAGGAGCAGTTTCAAGTAGTCATAGTCTGTATGATTTCCTTATGACCTATGGGTCATGTAATGTCTCGAAGCCTACGGTAAATGTAATTCCTAATCCTACGGGCCTTGTAAGGGTTCCCCCTCATCCCTTGAAAGGGGGGTTATCAGAAAATCAATAAAAAAGAAGGCCTTCGGGCCATTCAGTCGGTCAAATATAATTTATTAATCATTTAGGTACTTTAGGACTCAGCCTAAGCTTCCACTTCAGATATGAACTTATAGTGAATAACATAAAACCATGTCAAGTAGTTGGAAACTAATCAAGTAAACATCATTTGACTAGTGTGAAATCAAGAAAGCATTAGGAAAGCTTTAAGAAATATTAAACATTTTGATGAAAAATCCCCTCTCTGAACTCATACTAACTTCTCAATTCCCACACCATTGTGCATAACATAATATATTCTACCATCATCAGCATTGAACATCACTATATATCAGTTTCCTAGATCATCTCTCATAAAATCAATCATCAAATAATATAGCCCCAGGCCTCTGGACCATTTCTCATCAAAGGTAACCACAATAAATTATAAAAAAAAAACAAGTGTCTAAATACCTAGAGAACACATATATTTTAAATGTGTTTCCCACACATAGAAAATGGAAATAAGGACAAATAATTGATGCATTTAAGCCTCCTACAATAAGGAATGGGCTTGTCTAACCCTAAACATTTATCCTTTAACAAACAACCATTTTAATTGCATTTTGAATTAACTGGTTCATTATGCAATGTTTATCTACACAATGCAACCTAAAGGAATAGACAACCATATCTTACTATAAATATAAACATGATTCCAAGCATTATTCCATGTAATCAATTCCATGATGAGCGGTGGATATTCATATCATGCCTCTTCCTTTAATTATATCATCATTTGGCTTTACATTATTCATCCATTTAAATCAATTAACCATGATAAGAAAAAAAAATACTATAAATTATATATCACACTATATATTAATCATCAAGGGGTAGTATAAAATCACAAACTAGGTGTGTTCTCAAAACCCAACCATTCATTTAAATATCTACATGAAATATTAATTATCTTAAACACATAATAAATATCATTTAAATACTTTAATTTATATAATTGTAAAATATTAAACATTTTATATATGAAATTTAATTAAAGTTCTAATTTAATGCTTGAATTAATGATAACAACATTATTACATTGAATGTGATTAATTCCACTGAATAATTTAAAAAAAATCATGAAAAATTTCTTCATCTCCTTACAATTTCAAAATTATTGAATAATCATTCAACATACAATTGAATTTTTAGATTATTACCTTATTTAGGTCAATTTCACCCATTTAGAAAAGGGGGTAAATAATAATTAATTAAAACTTGCATATAGATAAAGTATAAGTAATAAATCCCCTACCTTAATTAGGATATCAACGTTCTTTGATAAAAAATAGATAATTGAGAAATAGCCAGTGTCGAAGGAAGCGCCACCAAAACCAAAGGAAATGCTACTATAACATAAGCATGGAAACCACCATCAATAATAGCTTAAACCTCAACCTAAAACAGTATAAACTCCATTAAAATAAAATTATGAAATTAAATAAGAAGAGGGTAAATGAGGGTGAGAGAAGAAAGAGAAGAATACTTTGATCGGTGAATCCAATCCAATGATCCAAGGGGTTTAGGATATTCAAGGCATGACTGAAGAGGGTAAGAGACATAAGTTCAGTTAGTGTTTGAGAGAGTGATTAAAAATATAAACCAAGGGTTCTCAATCCCTCTCTTTATAAATGAATCATGAAATTCTTTAACATAATATGGTGAACTCCCAAAATTCCTATGGTGTCTACAGTCAAAGCATGATATGGTTTTCAAGGCATTTTAAACCAAAGACCACATGCCTTTAAAATCCACATAAACCCATTTTAACTACCTACAAAGCCTTCACCATATCAATATGTAGAAACCCACTTCATTTTACTCCCACTACACCCAGTACTACATTATTGAGGCACCCATACTCACCATTTCTAACAATGCAGCTCACCAAGATCCACACCCATACAACCTTCTTCAAAATGGTTTCCAAATATATTTCCTCATCACCATTTCATACATATGGAGACATCAGGTGGAAATAATTCTGAAATATCTATCCAAGTCATTACTCTCACTATGGTTCACTCCATCGCCAAACAACCAACTCCACAACCAACTTACAGCACCCAAGGATAAAACATCCGCCCCACCCGTAAGCCTCCAAGAAATATTTGAGAAGTCTTGAACCATACCCACCATCATGGTGTGGTAGCCCCTTAAAATGAAAAATGTATTTTCTAACTTAAAAAACTCTTTTAAAATCCCTCATGAAACCTTTTAGCCTTGGGAAAATTAAAAGGGGGAGATTTAGAAATTCAGAACCTTACATCATATACCTCACAAAAAAATTTCATCCTCAAGAATTTAAATAAGAATCTAGAAGAAAGAAAAGGGGTTTAAACAACCACCTTGTGTGATACCTCTCAAGGATCTCACTATAATAGAAACATGACCAATGCAATATGAAGAAAGAGAACATAAAAATTCACCAAAACAAGTAAAAGAAACAAACATATATATCAACATAAGATCAAACATTTCATCTCAAAAAAAGGGAAAATAAAAAAAGCATCATAACAACTCAGGGTATTGAGCGCACATCTTTGACTCCTACTCCTAAGTTCTCTCTTAAAAGCCATCATGTTGCCATAAGAAATGAATCAAAGGTATGACATACCTACATATAACCTTTTCTTGATAGTCCTAAATCTTGATAGGTTATTACTAAAAGGTCAAATTTTCTTCAATATCCATTTAAGTCCAATCAATGACATGGTAATCATCATGAAGGTATTAGAAAATTTGTGATAGGTGGAATAATTTATGGATTTGGATCATCTTTGGGGGTGTTATAACTAATAAATTATGGCTATAACTTGATAAAATACCTCGAAATCCACAATGAACCTAGGAGAAATCTTACTCCCATGACCAAACCTTCACTATCCATGATAAGGAGACACATTCAGTAACACATGGTCTAGAATATAAAACTATTGATGCCACCTCTTATGATTAGTATGGGAATTTTAATGTTCATATTACACCTTCAATAACTCATGAATCACCTATACTTTCTATGTTGTACTTTGCACCAATTCTGATCCAAGAAGAGTTGACTCTCCAACCTAGATCTAGCATAATGTAGACTAGAAATTTTGACCATAGAGAGATTAAAATATAGGAATTCAAATAGTAGAGTGATAATTATTATTGTATTAGAACTCCATTAAGAGTAGGTTCCTCGACCATAAACCTCCAAAGCCCATAATACACACACGTAACATGTCCTCTAGACACAAGATGGTACACTATGTTTGATCATCTTTATGTAGATGAAAAGTATTTCTAAGGCATAACTAAGATCCAAAATCATTCTGGAGACCTCTCCACACCCAAGAGGTAAAATGAGGATCATGGTCAGAGATGGTCATCTTCAGAACACCATGAAGCCTCACTATCTCCTCCTGATATTTCCATAAAAACACATCCACTGATCATAAATCCTTGATTTATAATAAGTGATATGAGTTCATCAAGCATTACATGATCACCCATATATCATGATAACCTCCTTAATCTCTAGGAAAACTTCTAAATAAGTCCATAGAAAATTCCTCCCACTTCCACTGGAGAACATCAAGTGGTCGAAGAAAACCACTAGGAACATGATACTCAGCCTTCACCTTATGGTATACCAAACATCAATAGAAATGATCTATAATTGAATTATTAAAACTAAACCATCAAAAATGGACTCTAAAAGAATGGTACATATTCTTTACACCGTGATTTATTGATAAGGGAAAACTTTTTAACTCACAAAGAACCACCTCACATGTCACTAAAGGAATGAAAATATTTCCCTAGAACAACACCAGGTGTTGTCCATCCTAAAACCATACTTTAGGAGAATAAAAAAAAACAACACGAACAAACCAAACCACTATATCAGAATACCCTAGTTGGGACTCCTCCACCTATCACACTAAGGATGACCACACTATCATCTGATAAAGATAGACACTTCCATCCAATGCTCCCAAATCAAGGTATATGATTGTTAACTCTTCCATGAACCTCAAAGAGACTCTAAAATCATGCAGTAATTGGACACAACATTACCTTTACTAGGTTTAAAGGAAATATAAAAATTGTAGTCCTCCAAGAACTCTATCCATAGTTACTGCCACAAATTCAAGTCATGCTTGGTGAAGACTACTTCAAACTCTTATAATTTGTGAAGAAAAAAAATGTTCACTGGTGAGATAGTGTCACCATAGATTTAGAGAAAACACCACTATATAAATCTCAATATCATGTGTGGTGTAGTTACATTCATTATGTTATAACTGTAAAAAAACATAAAATATAATGTCCGTTTACTGTATCAACACACAACCCAAACCAAGATGTGAAGTGTTATAGTAAACCTTGAACACAATACCCTCCATCGAAAAATTAAGAACTAGATTACTAATCAAATTATCCTTTAAATATTCCAAAGTATCCTATAATTAGTCAATTCACACAAATTTATAATCCTTTCTAGTCAAATTTATCATAGTAATTACCATCCAAGAGAGGTTGAGTATGAACCCCCTATAATAACTAGTAAGTCCAAGGAAATTATGTGCCTCCATAATATTCTTGGAGGCTATCTAAGAAACAAATACCTCAATATTATAAGTATCCATGTACACTCCACATTGAGATATAACATGCCCAAATAAGAGGACCTCAAGAGCCCAGAACTCATACTTCGACAGCTTCCCAAATAGGTGATAAATCGAAGGACTCCCAAAATAGCTTGCAAATGATCTACATGCTCCTCCACTAACTCAGAGAACACAATTTTATCATCAATAAATACCATTATAAACTGTTATATAAATTAATCAGTCCCATGAAAATGGTTGAATAATTTGTAACTCCAAATGGCATCACAGTGAACTCATAATGTTCAAATGACATCTAAAAGCAGTCTTCAGGATATCCACATCCATTACTTGAATCTGATGATATCCATAACACAAGTCGGTCTTCAAGAACTAGATAGATCTCTTCAATTGATTGAATAAATTTTCAATCTTTTTTAGAGGATAATGGTTCTCTATCATCACTTAATTTAAATGGTGATAATCAACACGCAACCACAGACTACAATCTTCCTTTTTCATAAAAATAAATAGAGTTCCCCAAGAAGACACACTAGATCAAATGAATCCTATCTAATAGTGATCATAAACCTGAATTTTCATCTCTAGTAACTCATAAAGGTCTATACTATATGGATAAATCAATATTATAGAAACACCTAGTTGTGGATCTATCATAAAATCAATCTTACATCAAGGGGGTAGTGTCACAACCTATTCAGCGAAAACATTAGGGTACTCTTCAACAACCTTAAGAGACACCACTGGATCATCCTCCATAGAACTTAGAATCACCCAATCCATCAAATAAGATAGAGACTCAAGTCACCTCTTACCAATCTTAGGGTCTTATTTTCCAACAAACACTACCTAGTTCCCATCATGTTTATGGAATATATTGTGCCTACTAAATAAATCTAAGATATACTTCACTTAATACTACTAATCCATACTAAGGATGATATTGTATAGTTATATCCATAAATATAGTAAATATCCCCAAGAGAGATGCTTCCCTAGCACCAACTCATGGTCTTCACAAGCATCAAATAGACTTTCTCAGCCTCCAAATGGTGTAGTCAATTCCAAGGTCACTATAATACTCTCTATTTGAATCCCAAATCATAAACTAGAGTGGGATAAACAAAGTATTGTGTGGTTTTTAAATCAAACAAGTCATAAAAATAAATAGAAAATAGGAAAACATTACCTTGTACAATATTTGGAACATATAGCATTGGTCATTCTAAATAATTCATGTAAACATGTCCTATTATATGGACTATATAGACCTAATGGATACCAAATTTATGGTCATGCTCTTCCCATTGAACCTAAGGATAAAGGATATCCTAGGGATATCTCTTCATGACTCATCCACCATTTTCTAATCAAAATCTGGGATACCCTGATGTTGTTGCCTCATATGATACTATTGCAAAGGATGGTCCTATAATAGGCCACCAACCACACACTAACTATTAAGGAAGGTCATACACTCTCGATTCTAATGGACATGACCTAAAAAAGAGGAAAAAACTATGCTTGATATGTGGTTAGGGTTCTGAGAATGGCTATATCTAGTGAAATGAGTTGAAGAAGGTTCAAACATGCTACCTGCTAACTGAAAATTCTTCTTCTGTCTAGAAAACTGATGAATCTTGGTCACATCTCTTCTCTATAGAAGGTATTGTGGACTCCCATTTCATGGATTTATGGTCCTAGAAAAAATACTCTCAATGACCCCTAAACTTGATAGTACCTCAATATATGACTTCAACATAATTGGAGTGACTTGGTGTTAGATATAAAGATGAAAAAACTCCTTAAAATTCCTCACTTTATCCCTCTAATTTGGTAGAAGGTCAAAATTATAACATATTTCTTCTAGCATAAACTGAACTCTCAAAAATTGGAACTCCCATATTAAAGGGTAAGGATATTATATCAATAATCCCCCATAGTGGTATAAGATAGAAAATTGGCATGAAACTATACCCTAAACTTTTATAAAGAAACAACTAACTCCTCACGATCCCTAAGGAATAAAATCTACCACTACTGAGTTGACCCGCACCGCATCATCAAAGATAAATAAACCTAGTGCTATTTTCAAGCACAAAATATAACTGAATGTTATCTCCACATCCTCTGGTCGATCCTTTATATCCCAATCTAAAATATTGATATTATACTTCTATATAACCCAATACTATAACTCTTAAAGTTTTATCCTCTATGTTTCATCATTGTTGACCTCCACTCTATGATGATCCACTAGAACATCCTGTAGAAATTATTCTATGTGAATTGATGGGGACATCAACATGGTTTCATATCTCTAAGTGAAAAAATGTTCAAATATCCTAAACCTGAAAAAAAAAATAGTTAATTAATTAATTAATTCATTCATTTTAACTTATTTCTCATTGTCTTCTTGATTCAAACACAAGTGTAAAACATCATGATGCATGATTGTTATCTAAACCTCTACCCCAAAAGCAGCATCACTTACCTTAGTGTTATCATTAAACATGAAGTTCCTTATGTAGGATCACAGGTGTCCAAAAAATCTCATGTCCTATATGGTCTCCCTTATTTATAGCTGGCACAAATCCTAGATTATAACGTTTCCCTACCAACCCATGCATCCTCACCAGTGGATAAATCTAAACTTCATTACATATATAAAAACCTAGATAAAGTTAATATAAAATAAATTACATGCCTTATTAATATTCATTAATTATATATTAAAGGATTATATTCATGATAATGGTATTAATAAATTTTCCAATAAAAAAGGAAATGGTTTTCTTTATACTAAATTTCTCTATATGTATTATATGGTTTTATTTAAATGATTGATTTCAAAATTTTAGAATTTTAATTTTAAAAAATTAAATTAATTTTTTAAATAATAATGTCAAAATTATCTTAGATTGAATTTATATATTTTTGAAAAGTTTTATTTTTCGAATGAATAGTGAAAATACCGATTTTTATTGAAAATTGTATTTTCATTTCATGAATTTATAAAGTAAAAAAAATTAAAATGGTTTGAGAGTAGAAAAATCATTTATATAATTAATAATCTAATTAAGACTATTTAAATCAATTTTATTCTTCATATTGGTGTAAAAAAATTATACTTAAGAGGAAATTTTTTCTAGAAAATTGCTTCTAATCGTGTTTTATAGGTTTAACTTTAAATTAAATTATGCCACTTCTATGAATTGAATTCAATAAAATTAATTCCATATTTTTAATAATAATAAATAATATTAGGTAATATGGTTAACCTAATTTTTTTATTATAATGAATATTAAAAATAGTAAAAATTGATTACCATGGTTAAGGTTAAAATAGGTTTACTGGGGGTTAAACTAGAGTGATAAGGGTTAGAATTGGCTAAAAACTTATCTAAACCCTATTTTTTATCCATATTTAGACCCTATATCATATAATATTTGTAAATGTTCTATTTTTAATCAACTTTTCTTGGGTAATAAATTAATATGTTTTAATCTTTATAAAAAGATCAAGTGTGTCCTCTACCACACTTATATAAATATATCTTATATCCTATCATATCTATACTTAAAGAGCATTTTTTTCAAAAAAATACCATCAAAAATACAATCCTAACATCTCTAACCATATAATAGAGGTCTATTTTTGGAATAATATCATCCTTAGAAGGATTAAGGTATAAAGTAAATGAGGTTATCTGAAGAAGAGGTATAGCTTTTAAAAGAATGTTTTAGTTTCATTTCTTCTTATACCTCCATAAAAACTATTCTAACCATTGTGATATAATAAAATAAATATATACCCTAAACTAATATGTTATTATGTTGATTTAATGACCTTTATCCATATCCTATTCATTCAAATGGAAAATGAAACCATCATTCCTATGTACGGCAGACTACCGCCTCGTGAATCGATGTAATTTGTTTTCTATCACCGCCTCCCATGGATGATTATAATTATGGATTTAATGTATTTATATGATATTAATCACATAATTATAATTCTTTAAATATAATATATCATCTCTTTTCTTACCTTTCCATCCATTGAAAAATGATAACATTGTTCACGTGTACGTATGGATTACCACCTCCACGGAGCGATGTGATTCATTTTTCATCATTGCATCACATGGATGGTATATATAAGTGTATTTAAATAAATAATTTGATATTTATGATATAATAATTATAATTTAAATATAAAATAATAATTACCTCCCTTCCCTATTGTTTTTTGAAAAATGGAAATGTTACTCATGCGTATGTACGACCTACCATCTCCATGATTGTAACATGATTCATTTTTCATAATCATCTTTAATGGTTAGTTTTAAAAGTATAATTAATATATAAAAATTAAAATTATATAATTATTATTATTATGGAAGTTATGTAATAATGACCTCTTTAACCATAGTCAACCTACCGAAGTATTTTTGGACATATGAGCCGAATATCATCAAAACATCTAACATGAACTTAATTGATTAAGTAATTTAATATAACATGATAATAAATAAAATAAAATGAATAATAAACATGAAAAGGTTTATTAATAAAGAAAATAATTAATATAATTTTATCATTTAGTAAACTAATGAATGTACATGACAATTCAGAATCAGGGTATGGGATGCTTTACCTTAAAACCCTATTTTAAATAATTTAAAGATTTATTTTCTAAATATTTTACTTACATGTCCATATTCTTAAAATTATTTTATGAATGTATTTATATGGATATAAATTAATTATAAATAAAATTTTATGTATATTTTTACTTTATTTCAAATGTTTTCAAAAGGAATCTTTTTACGCATTTTATACATAATGTTTTGACTTTATTTACAAAAGGAAAAAGAATATTCTATTTTAACATATATGATACCAAAAGATTTTACCATCACTGTAAACAATATTTGATGTTTGTATTCCTTTATAATATTCCATGTTTTCTTCAAATAAAACCTCTATTTACCTTTGTTTTAGGAATTTTAGTTTTTAAAATGGGTTTAAAAAAGGAAAGGGTATTTCAATATCTGAAAGTGTTTTTCATATGGATTTAAAAGAGTTTTTCAAGGGATTTATGATAAAAAGGTGAAAGGTTAAAAATGTTTTATTAATGATATGGTACTTGATAACTATATATGATTATGGTTTATCCTGATATAGCTTATATAATGGGTGATCCTGATACATCTTATATGATGGGTGATCCCAATATAGCTCTCCAATGCATTGGGTAATGTTCCTTGCTTTTAAGGAAATAAGGGGGGAGTTAACTAGAGAGTTTTCTCCTATGGATTTAACTAGGATCTGGTTATTTCTGACTTGAGGAAACATGGGTTATTAATACAATGTTCTAAAATTCCTACAAGGTTTTCAATTTTTCTATTATGGGTTTTAAAGGTTTTCTTTGAGTAGAAAGTTTATATTCCATATGGATGTGAATTATTTTATATGCTCAAAGAGTAATTTAAAAAGGGTAAAAATTTTATGGGTTTTAATGTTTTTTATTATACTAATGGATTTCTCACTTTTATTTCCCAACTAAGGTTTTTTGTGCTCATTCCATGTTTTTAAATGTTTTTCATTGGGTTTAAGGATAGGTAATAATAAAGAAGTCAACTTAAAAGTCATGAATATTTTTAATGAAAATAAAATGTATTTCATTTTAAAAGTTTTAAATTGTGGGAAAATTGATATTGGGTGGATGTTTCTACTTTATAAATTATGAGTTTATTATGTAAGATTTATGACCTAATTATATAAAACTCTAATCCTAAAAGGTATTATGTAAATAAAGAAAGTGAATTTTAGTCTAAAGAAAATATAATATATAATTTTTTATGTATGGGTCCTTATAGTTAGTATCAGAGTGAAGGTTTAGATAAATTTAGATCTTAGTATAATGTTAATAAAATACCCTTGAATAATTTTAATTTATGATTAACTTGAAATTATATATCATTTTAATATTACCATTTTGCTTCATCTAATCATTGTCTATTCAGACTAGTCTTTCATACAAGAAATAGGGAAGTCGAAGTAATAAGGTATCAAGAGGACATTGTACTTCCAAATTAGTATCCTAGAATGGTTGTAATAAGAAATAATAAATTTATTATAGTGATGGATTATTTGATATAGGATATAAATTGTGGTGGAATCCATGTTAAAGAGAAACCATATTTACCATAGAGGAACATATCAATAGTTGGTCATTTTATAAAATAACATCCACCAACATTCAGTAAGACCTCAGATACAGTGGTATCTAATGGATGGATCAATTCTATGAATTATATTTAAAGTGATGGGATATTCATAACTTCAAAAGGTAACTCTTTTTATTTATTGTTTTAAAGGTGAAGTTGATCGGTGGTGATCATTAGTTAAGAATACCAGAGAGAGTTATGAGCTTGATTCTGTGGAATGGGATATGTTTAAGAATATTTTCCTAGAGAAATATTTCCCTAAGTAAGTTCAACTCATAATAAAGAAAAAATTCTTATAATTGAGGCAAAAGGAGGAGGATTCAGTAGCTATGTATAAAAAAAATTACAAGTTTGATCAGGTACACACCAAATTGTATTCAGGCCTTGATAGTAAAATTAATTAATTTTAATCAATATTGAAACCAAGTTATGAATACCATTATCCTTATGGAAAGTTAAAATATATGAGAATTTTTTTCATTATATTGAGAAAATTAAGATGGAGTTTTTTGATGCTTATATTCCTTGAGATAATAAGAGTAATAATCAGTCAAGGTGGAAAGTAATGGAGAAGTATTCGAATAAGAAATCTAGAGGTAATTTGTAACATCCCACCCCTCACCCATTGGATTGGGAATATATGGAGGTTCTAATGACCTTAGGTGACATCCTCAAGACACCAAAGGCTAACAATAAATGTCAAGGGAATAATGGGACATTAGTGGATGTTTTACCTAAATAAGTAAAAAAATTATGCTACAAAAATAGAATTCCAAACTGACTACATGATGTATGAGTATAAAGAAATACAACTCAAAGGTAAAACCAACTATCCAACAATATCATAGTGGCAATATAAATGAAAGAAAACATCTAAAAAGGACTAAAACACAACCAGACCCAATGACATCCAAGTGGCGTCATCCCAAGAAACACTCAAACTTGATCCAAGCTCTAAATCCACATAACATGATCATGGTAAACCAAAAGAATCACCAGATAAGTATGATACCTTTCCTTTTATTGTATCCTGGTAGATGAAATCTATAAATTTGCTAAGGTTCCTAAGAAATGGGTGAGTATAAACTCAATATTCATTACCCAAATACTTCCCAACACATTTCACTAGGATAATAACTGTAACGACCCAAAGTATTTCAATAGAAAATTCCCTTCTTATATCTATGTCATAAAAACACAAAATAATGAACTACTAAGTGATAAGTGACCTTTAAACATAATTTTGTCAACCCTATGTTTGGAATTTTAAAAAT
This sequence comes from Viscum album, assembly GCA_963277665.1. Classification (NCBI taxonomy): domain Eukaryota; kingdom Viridiplantae; phylum Streptophyta; class Magnoliopsida; order Santalales; family Viscaceae; genus Viscum; species Viscum album. The sequence continues at coordinate 1,700,407,940 of OY728161.1, read as the reverse complement.
CCGACATACACGGTTATGTTCAAGATAGTTTTTGGAGTCTAATGAAACAAAAATAATTTTTGGTGAATAGTAACCTACCCTTATAAATAGTAACCTACCCTTATGAATATTAATATGACCCTTATGAATAGTAAATAATATTAACATTACCTATGAATAATAAAATAAAATTTAGACATCTTAGAAAGTGACAATTTGACCTTAGTAAACGTTTTTGGTATTTTATAAGTCAAAAATAATTAATTATAATTAATTAATTAATTTAAATGAATATTTATTTTCCTGAATTATATTCATAAATTATTGAATCAATGTCTAATAGTTTTTAGATAATTTTATAAGACCCTACGTAATTTTTTGAAAGAACTGCAAAATCAGTTTTAATTTTTAAAAACTGTTTTTTTAAGTAAATTATGATTTTAATTAAATATTAAATTAATAATATTTAGAAAATTATTTTTGAAAAATTTACATCATTTTTGGATTCTACACGTCGAAATATGATAGGGGTAAATTTTTGGGTTTATTCTGAAATACTTCAATTTTTGGGTGAATAGTAAAAAAATACCATTTTTCGCATAATCGGTGTACACTAAATTGCATCATTAATGATGTAATGATGAAATAAACATTATAGAACTTTAGTTTCTGCCAAAAACTATTAAAGTTCATAAATTATTCCTTGAAATACAATAAATCCAATTCTCAAACCTAAAAAGAACTTTCCAAAGCCTAAAGTCAAAAGGTGATTTCTTAAAGTGTCTTTTTCTCTTTCTTTCTCTTTCCTTTTAATAAATTAATGAATTAGAATTATAAAGAAGATTTAAAGCCTAAAACTAATTATATTATATTTATATATGATTTAGGATTTCAAAAAACTACTATTACAAGTCTAACTCTTGATATATTATTTTATTTAATATTTTATGCCAAAAACACCTCCCTCCTCATGTATAAATAAGCCCTCCCCCTGCTCTTGCCAAACCACACCTCTCAAGCTTCAAGAATTGTCTAATATCTGCCCAATAATCTTTCCTAGCCTCTCCCCCACGTCCAAGATCTCCTGGTCTCATCAAAAGACCAAGCATAGGCCCTTAAGGAGGTTCTTAAGAGGAGGATTCTAAAGGTAATTTCTCTCCATCTTCTCCTTTAATTTCCTTTCAAGTTCAAGTTCCTTTCTTGATCTCTCCCTACCTATCTTCATCCAAATTGTTTTGTAACTCCAGTATTATACATATACTTTAATCTTATGATTCTAATGGTTTATTATATCACCCCGCACCCTTTCCCTCTTCCTTTTATTTTATTTAAGAGAAAGTTGTTCATGTGGTGATAATTTATCACCTTCAAAAACGACATGTTCTCTACTTCCATTTCTACCTTCAATCTGGTCATGAAACAATTTTATGGTTGAACAAGAATATTTTATATGTATTATGTTCTATTTTAAGTTCTGTAAATAACCTATGGCCTTATTACTAAGTTAAATGTTAAAACAAGATCGTTGTGATCCAAAAACCGCCCAAATTAACCCAAATAACCATCATTAAATTTTTATCTAATGATTCGTCCACTTGGATCTAATATAATTCACTATAAAATTATTAAAGCTACTGTAATATCATTAATAACATGTAGTATCTGTTCTGGATGTTTACCCATGATCTACCTAAACATCAATTTAAGAATACAAGTGGACCGCTCAAGAAAACCATAAAAACGAACATCCCCGAACAATGTTTTTAAACTCTATAAGTCATCCAAAGGAACATAATATGAAATAATGAAACCATAGTGAACCCTATTAATGTATAAAAGGTTCTGGAATTTCTAATTAATGAATATAATGTCATTATACAGGACATTAAAGAGAAGTAGGCATTTGAAGTACAAGGTAAGGGGAAATATCGAACCCAATTTTCTTCCTTCGGGTTCTCCCTCATTCACTCCATTCTTTATATGGTTACTCCTCAAAGATCATTTTTTCATCATTTACTTGACTTTTCTAGGATATACATGTTTTTAACTGGTTTTTATGTCCATCAAAATGTTTTCCAAAAGAACTCTTCTTTCAAGATCTCACCTTTTGCCTCTCATTAAAGGTTGATGGTTCTTGTATCAAGTAAGTTGTTCTATCTTTATTTTGGGAACCCAAAGCTTATGAATGTGTTATTATGAGATGAAACCCATTACATTCCATGGGTTATTTATGTAAATGTTTGATATGTGTTCTATGTGGAAATCATGATAATGATAATGTTATGATGTGATGGGTGCGCCTGGAATTATATAGCGCAATATAAATGTTTAAATGTGACGGGTACACCCGGAATTATACAGCGCTCCAATGCATTGGGTAAAGTGATGAATCTCATGAGTAAATGTGAAATGATGTGTGAACATGATGCTAGATTTGTTCACAAGTATGTGTGGTAGTTAACCACTAAGACATGATGTATCATTTTTATGCATTGCCACATTTCAAGTCTTTTACTTATGCTCCTCTCATGTTCATGATCTTTTGCCTATGTTATGATTATGCTCACCCCATGATGTATTGTTCTTATCTATCCTCTTACTGGTCTTTTAGCTCACCCCTTTTGATGTATATCCTCAGGTGGATACATGTACTAAGGAGAGGACTAGTGCTACTAAGAATCTATAGAAGAAGAAATTAAATAAATGTTTATGGTTGATGTTGTATTTGTTATGTATGGTCCTAGTTTGCCCAAGACATTAAACCTCTGGATCCTCCATGTGTAATACTATTGTGTTGTTTATCATTAAAATGATGTAATAGTAATGTAAGAAAAGGTCGGGTCGCTATAATAACTGGTTATAACATTTTATATAAAGTAGTTAAAAAACAAATAAATAGTTTATATAAATACTTAAAGTAAAATCATGTGAGATAAAGAATAACTAAGCATAAATATGTTCCCTTAATGTTTTGAATAATCATTTTTTCTATCTTTACACTCCCAACCACACACACAAGCTTGGGGTTACCATTAACGATGGTACTTCATGACCATACTCCATCTCACTTTTGATCGTTGTACTTTATGTCCATAATCTATCCTTCTTGAACATAATAAAAACCAATTATGATACATTCCAAGCCAATTAATTTCTCATAAAATAAATCTTCCTTTGAAAAAAATTCATAAAACAAATTTCTTTCATCAAAACCATTCCAAAATTATAAAATTATAAGCTAAAAGGTTATCCAAAATCCAACCCATTTTTTTATGTTTCCAAAACATAAACTCAAAATGGTTTCTTTCTAGAATCACAACACATTTTTACAGAAAATCCAAGAAATGTATTTAAATAAAACCAAGACTTTATGATCTAGATCAAGTGGGGATGAGAGAGAATCCATCTACCTCTAGACTAATGATGGAAAAGAATAATGACACTAAAAAATTCTAGATATGGGATTACAATACATTTCTTTCAATATATCCAACATATTTCATCAAGATCTATAATAGATAACATATATCTATCTATGGAGGACTAGATATAACAATTCGAGTGAGATAAAATGAAAGGATATAAAGAGAGAGGGAGGAAATGATGAATTACCAATGAATTTGGATCTCTAATTCACTTTGACTTTCCAAGAGATGCCTCTAGATTGAAGGGAATTATAGAGGGAGCCTAGGGAGGAAGAGGAGTTCAAGAACCTGGAATAATATGGGGAAATGAGGGTTTGGAGGTCTTAATCTAGGTTAAAATATAATTTTTAGTTCATTAACTACATGTCGCATAGTTAGCCCACACGTTTTGTAAAACTATGTGCCAACCATGAACATGATACTACCTCCCAAACAAAGATCTACACAGTCGTTCCAAATAGTTTGGTCGATCATGCACCAACCATGTGGTGTTATTATCTTAAGGTGAAACCCTCACATAGATGGCTCGCACGGTTTGATAAACTGTGCTCCAACCATGATTTTCCCTCTATTTTTAGTTTCATGGTTTCTATTGAGAATTCACATGGTTTTTACAAACCATGTTCCAACCATGAACCTTTCCATTAACTCTCATCCTAACTTTCATGGTTTCTTGGAGATAGTTCATGGTTTTTACTAACTATTATCAAACCATAAACCTCCATAAATGATTCCAAAACTCTTCAAAATATCCCAAAACATAACCCAAGCATTATATAAGATCAAAATACATAATAAAAGGGTATGTTACATGAAACCAGGGGTGTTAAATAATCCCAAAATATGTTCCAAGTGTGTTAAAAAACATTTCAATAAATGTTTGATAGGATCTTGAAAGTGTTTCTAGTGTGGTAAGTTTGGTCATAGGAATCATTACTACAATGAAAAGAGTCCTGATCAATCCATGAATGGGGTAACAGATATCCATACAATGGTGATATTTTTGAATTGAAATTAGTTGGGGAATTATTCTAATGTGTATCTAAAGTTATTTACTCTTGGTGTAAATAATCATGATCAAAAGAAAAAAGGTGTGGAAAATATTTTTCTACTATTATGGTTAATGTTGGTCTATTTAATAAAATGGATAAAGGTATATTAATTATTTATTTTAATTATGTCGATGCCCTTTTTAACTCTGGATCTTCACTTTACTTTATTTCTAAGAAATTTTCTAGTAAAACGGGAATATCACCTCATGAAAAGAAGATATAACTTTTGGTCAAAACTCCTGATGTAAGTATTAAATCAGTCAAGATTTATAGGAATCTTCTTATTATTCTCAATAGGATAGTTTTTTCTAAAAATATTTTTGAACTATCCATAGTGGAGTTTTATGTTATTATTAGTATGGATTTGATTTCATTTTATTATGCTAAATTGATTTCAACGATAATAAAGTTATATTAAATGTTTTTATACATTTTATAACATATCAAAAATCTAATAAATTTATTAAATATGGAATTGAAAGTTACCAAGATCATATTGATTAAAATAAATAAAATGATCAAATTAATGATGTGCCAATAGTGAATGAATATATAGATTTATTTCCTAATTATTTTTCTAGTGTTATTCATGGTCGAGATGTTGTATTTACTATTTAATTAGTGTATGATTCTAATATAATTTTAAAATACCCCTATCAAATGGATCAAGTGGAACTTTTAAAATTGAAAAAGTAATTGCATGAGATTATTGATAAAGGTTTTGTTCATCTGATCACTTCAACATGGAGTTTTTTTTAAAGGTAATGCTTTGGTCAAAGACCAAAGAACAATTTATTGATAAACAAAAAGGGATTACAAGAGGCGAAAGGATGGGATTTGTTTACAATATCTATCAAAAAGATATAGTAAATCAGAAGGAATAGAGTCCAGCCAAGTCAGGCTCTGATGAACTCATTTGTTGGAAAGAGCATCAGTAATGTCATTCGCTTCACGGTAGGCATGAGTAGCTATATAATCGATCCCATGGAGCAAGTTCAGACAATTCATCCAACGAGTGGTAAGTGTCCAGGCCAGATGGATGTTTCCATTCCTGATGGCATGAATGATAGTGGTTGAATCACTTTCAATCCACATCTTTCTCCAACCTCTTTGAAGCGCAAATTCAACAGCATGAATGACCCCCAACATGGAGTGATCCTATTTTTTGTTAAAATAAATATGGTTCAATTATGATTTGAATTGATTAGAGATCCTTGAATAACATAACTATTAAGAAAAAGTACCATTTCATTTATATTGATGATTCATTTGATCAGATCTAGGGATCATAGTATTTTTTGAAGATTTATATCAGGTTAAAATGCCATCGGTTAAAGTTGAAGGATAAAGATTTTCTTAAGATAACATTTAAAAATAGATATGGGAATTATGAGTTTTTGGTTATTACCTTTGGGTTGTCTAATGAACCGGTTGTATTCATAGATCTTATGAATACAGTTTTCCATAAATATTTAGATAATATTATGGTTGTGTCTATATATGATATTTTATTATATTATAAAATATATGAGAATCATGAAATACACCTAAGGATTTTTTTTCAAACCTTAACAGAAAAAAACTATATAGAAAATTTATTAAATGTGAATTTTTTTTTAACAAATTTCATTCCTTGGGAACATTGTTTTTAAAGATAGAATAATTATTGACCATGTTAAAAGTAAATTCATTAAATAATATTTAGAACCTACAAATGTTACATAGATTCATATTTTTCTTGGAATAGTGGGCTACCGTTATTGGTTTGTTGAAAACTTTTCTTGGTTATCTATTCCACTAACTAAGTTTAATTAAAAATGAGTTAAATTAATATGGACAAAAGAGTGTGATGAATGTTTCTAGGAACTGAAAAGAAGATTGGTGAATGCTCTAGTTTTTTCCACGCCCTATAAAAATGGTAAATTTTCCATCTTTAATGATACTTCTTTGAAGGGACTCAATTGTTTTATGATACAGAATGATCATTTGATTACTTATGTTCATGTAAATTAAAACTACATGAGATAAATTAACATACACATGATCTGGAACTCGCTGTTGTGATTTTTTATTTAAAAACATAGATACATAATTTATATGGATTAAAGTGTGAAGTATATATTGATCATAAAATTTTGAAATATATATTCAACTTAGAAAGAGTTGAACATGAGGTAGAGAAGGTGACTGGAACTGATAAAATATTATTATTTCATGATTCATTACCATCTAGGAAAATAAAAAAAAGTATTTAATGCTTTGATCTGTAAGGATAGTTCATAATTAACAATGCTAAATTTGGAACATGGTCATTTGATAAATTATATAATGAATAGTGGCATAGAAATTGTGATTACAGGAACTTCCTCTATTTTGTTTCAGGTTTGGGTGCAACCTTATTTGTTGGATAGAATTATTCAATATTAGAAGGAATATTATGTTTTTTAGGAAAATATGGAACTATTAAATAAAGTAAATTTACTTTAATTTAACATTAATAGGGAAGGTGTTTTAAGATTTAGATAAAGTTTGTGTGTTCTAGCTATCTCTCAGTTGAAAAGAGAATTGTATAGTGAAGCTCAAATCTCTCCCTTTCTTGTTCATTCCAATAGTACTAATATGTATAGAGACCTTTGACAGTAATATTGGTGGGATGAAATGAAGAAAGATATTATATATTTCACCATGAAATATTTGACTTTTCAGAATGTTAATATGACAACCTGAGACTCACACTCCTATATTTGGTTCTAAAAGCATGATAAATTTTTTTTAAAAAAACTCAAATAAAAAATATATATTCCTTTACATAACCAAGGATATTTTCAGTCTAGGTTTTGGAGTATTAGGAACAACATCCTTTCATGATATCATATTTTACAAAAATTATAAATAAAATAACTATTTGGCTTCACTCGAACTAACTCTTTAGAAAAACCAAACACCTTATAACTTCTAATGAGCCTATGAAAAATATTTTAAAATATAGGGTGAGAATAAAATTGTGCAATAATGGGTTTTAAAAATGGTTGTAAAATCCTTCTATAAATACTATAGAAAATTCTTGTGTAAATTTTCTTTTTAAAACATTATTTTGAAATCATTCCTTTCAAAATATTTCACTTTATATAAAAACATTTGATATAATAAATATTTTTCCAAAAATATAAAACTAGGATTTTTAAAATATAACATAGGAAATGTTTTAAAAAAAATTGAAAATACAAATCAATTTGAAAACTCATTTAATTTTGAAAAATTTAACCTTTGAAATATATATATGGAAATAATTTTCTTAATAAAATAAACCAATGAATTTTCAGAAAAATACTTCATAAGATAAATAAATAAAACCATGAGGCCACCTGGAACATTTAAGGATGTATAGGTATTACCCATCTTAGAGGGTTGGTTTCACTCACCAAATCCTCATCATGTTTACAAAGTCCAAGTGCTTAATTTTCATAATTTTTTTTAAGATTAACCCCATTTTTTCACTAGAGTTTTTAAAAATACTTTTTAAACTCTGAAAATAGATACTTACAAATACATATATATAAGTTCATATATATATATATATGTAATATTTCAATTACTTAATATTTAGTAACCAAATCTTAGGATAATAAAACTCTATAATATATGCATGGATGGTGTATCGGAACAATTATTACATGGCCATACAAAAATTTTAGACCTAGGTAAATATCCATGATAATTAAATTAAATGAATATCACATGAAATGATAACCTTTTACTTAACAACATATATATTTATATATTTGGAAATACTCTCACATAAAGTGATGTATAAAATAATAATAACCATGAAATATTTAACCCTTAAAAAATGTTTAAAATCATCTGCCACATAAAATGATAAAATGAATAATTTAAAACTTCATATTATTTTAAAACATAACCCACCCTTTTAAAAAAAATTAATAAACCTTTGAGATATAAAAAATATAATTTTTAAAACATAAAAATTCCCTTAAAAACAATTTTAAAAACAAAATAATTAGATGATGTTTTAATAAGAGAAGAGAACGTTTTAAAATATAATTTTCAAAAATTAATTCCCATTGTGATGTGTTGAAAAAAATTATTTATTTGAAACCCATAAAATTATTATTTTAAAACAAAAATAACTTAATTTTTTTAAAACATGATCCCCTTATAATACAAAAAATTTAAAACATAAACTTAAACTTTAAAAATATAGGTTCCCCTTATATTAGGGTTTTGAAAATAATAGAAGATTGATAAAATAAAATTTTTTATTTTAAAATATAATTTTGAAAATATAATTCCCTTACTGAAAGGGTTTTGAAAAAAAAAATAAATATTTTTAAAAATAATAGTTTTTTTAATATAATCATAAATACTTTACTATAAAAATAATCCCCTTAATTGATGTTAATGATAAAAAAATCTTGTTATAAACTACTAAAAATTGATCTACCCTATTTTAAACTAGGTCTAGAATATGTATCCTGGTGAAGAAAATTATCAGGAGGCCAATGCGTGAACACCTGATAAGATATACTCTCTTTTATAATCCATACCTAAATCAAAATGGATTGCTTAGAAAGCTATTCTAAAAGGAAGAGGTGTGACCTGAAAATGGTATCATTTTCATTTGCACCCTCTTTTTCACCTCTAAGAGTTTCCTAACTACCGAAGGAATTAATGAAAATTACTTTTTTTAGCATTTAAATTTCATTTTATTTTTCCCCACTTTTCTATTATTAATTTGGTAGTATATGGAGTGGACAACAGTGAATTACCTCTATGAGAAGGCCTCAAATTCCTAGAGACTTCCCTTTTTCAATCATTGAAAACAAAATTTCCACGAGCTAGGGATGAAATTAATGTGGAGAGTTCATCAGTGATCTCCAATTACAATGGTGGATGGATCTTCCATGGGGGACGATGGAGGTCGAAGGAGGGGATGTGGTGGCATCAGTTCCCATCAGTGGTAATTGTTCTGGTGTCCATGTGATAGTGTGTGTGTGTGGATCAAGTGGTGATGGTGAATTAGTTTCACTAGTACTGGTCTTGCAGTGGCGGCCTTGTTGTAGAACGCTTATGGGGTGGCTTAAGAGGAAGAAAACGCACCCCTATTTCATTTCTCTCTTTTTTTCTTCTTCTTTTTCATTGTTTTTTATTGTTTCATATTTTTATGTAATATATATATATATATATGTGTGTGTGTGTGTGAATTTATATTTATCGAATTTAAATATGTATATTTATATATATAATCCACCATTTAATAATTTTAACTCAAATATTTAATTAATAAAGTATATATTTATATTAACACTTTCTCTAAACTATATATGTATATGTATATAAATATGTGACTGCACATGTATATTTATCCACATAAATAACCTTATTATTATTATTATAGTTCTACTTTTAATTAATTTAATCCAATTATATTTACATTTAATTAATATTTTATTGATCATAGTTTTGATAGTCTTCGACAAACATTATTTTTCTTTTAAATTTTTCACTTATTAATTACATATATATGTTCATCTTAAATTATATTGCAGTCAACATTTATAAATTTATTTTAATTTTTATTTATTACATTACCCCTTTTTTATTCTTATTTTATTATTATTATTATTATCATTTTCTTTTGTGTGTGTGTGTATTTATACATATACTACATAGAAGTTCATATATATATTTCACACATAAAAAAATTATAATCCAATATTTATAAACATTGCCTTAAATGTTTGGTCCCTTACACACACACACACACATGTATGTACATGTATGAACATTTTTTTCTATATCATATATTTATATATACATATTTTTAAATTAATATTTTATGTGTCATAGTGGTATAATAATTTAAAATTAACATTCTGTTAAAAACCAAATATATTGGTTTCAAAAATTCATATAGTCTATGATTATATTTATTTTAAATTAATATTTTATTTATTAAGTTTTTTTTCAATTTTATTATAAATTTTATAATAACTATCATGTTATCATTATGATATATAATTATAAATGAATTATCCATCTAAGAATATATACTATAATTATTGGGATGTTACAGTTAAAGTTGAATGAAAATTACCAAAATGGATGCTTAATCCTTTTCTAGTGCCATAGTGGAAATGGGAAAATACATCAATGTATTTTTTTTGTGGGATTTCCAAATACATCTTGAGGTAATAATGAAATTTGGGTTTGTTGAATGATTGAATAAATTTGTAAATTTCCTTCCTATTCAAGGTATAATGTCTTTGGATTAGCTTTCTTGATTATATCTCAAATATATAGTCATGTTACAAAGAATTATACTCTCCATTATATATGACTATGATCCTAGGTTTACTTCTAATATTTGTAAAGGCATTCATAATTAATTGGTTACTGAATTAAATTTTAATATATATTGGCATCCTCAATCTGATGGAAAATTAGAGAGAACAATTAAAACTTTTGGAGACATGATTTGAGCTTTTTTATTGGATTATCAGAAAAGTTGAGATCATCATATTTCATTAATTGAATTTTCTTATAATAACAGTTTTTATTCCATTATATAGATGGAACCATTTGAGTAATTATATATAAAGTGTTTTCAGACTCTGACTTGTTTGGATAAAGTAGAAGAAAATAAGTTATTGGGACTAGAGTTGGTATAAGAAATGATTGAGAAGGTAAATATGATTTAGAAACATATAAGGATATCTTAGAGTATGAAAAAGTGTTATGAAAATAACCAAAGGAACGATATTTCATTTGATATAGGTGATCATGTTTTTCTTAAAGTATATTCATGGGAAAGTGTTACGTGTTGTGGTAAAAATAGAAAGTCAGGACCGCATATTATTAAACTATATTAAATCCTAGGGATAATTTTATCAGTTTTATATTTAGTGGTATTTCCTATAATCCTATATTAGTTACATAAAACATGTCATGATTTTTTGTTAAGAAAATATGTGTAAGATGCATCTTGTGTTTTGAGCCTTAAAGTAGTTTATTTGGAAGAAACATTTATTATAAGGAATATACAGTGCATTTTCTTGAACATATATAGATTTTTGTGTGGAATAAAGTGATTTACCAAGTTAAGTTTTTGCGGAAAATCCATATGGTTGAAGATGCAACATGGGAGAAAATACAATGAAGGAAAAATATCTCCACTTGTTTAAGTAATGAATAAAATTATGAGGAACCAATTTATAAAAGGGGAAAAGAATGTAACAACCCAGGTAAATTTAATAGAAAATAAATTTCCAACCTTATTAATATTAATGAATTAGATATTATAGAATTATATTCATGATAATAATATTGAGTAATTTTCCAATCAAAAAGGAAATAGTTTTCTTCATACTAAATTTGTTTATATATATAATATAGTTTTACTTAAAAGATTAATTTCCAAATTTTTTAATTCTAATTTGAAAAAATGGTCTTAATTTAAGAAATTAGTATTTAAAAATTATCTTAGAGTAAATTTTTTATAATTTTCTAAAAAGTTTGATTTTTCAAATGAATAGGGAAAATACTGATTTTTATTAAGAACTTTCTTTTCATAGCATTTAAAAAGTTAAAAAATGGCTTAAAAGTAAATTTAATTCATTTATATTATTAAAAATATAATTAAGGTAATTTAAATAAATTTTATTCTTAATTTTGATATAAAATATTTTTATACCTAAGAAGACATTTTTTCTAGAAAACTGTTGTTCAACACATTTTCGGGTTTAACATTAAATTAAAATTTGAAAATTTTATGATTTGAATTTTTTAAAATAGATACCATATTTATAATCATAATAATTAATATTATTTAATAATTTTTACTTAATTTTTTGTCATAATGAATAGTGAAAATGTTAAAAATATGTTACCGTGGTTAAAGTTAAAATAGGTTTATCAGGAGATAAACTAAAGCGATAAGTGTTAAAATGACCTAAAAACATTTATAAATCCTATTTTATAGAAATATTTAAACACTATATCATATTATATTCTAAAATTTTCTATTTTATAGACATTTTTATTGATTAATACATTAATATGTTTTAATATTTTTAAAAATATCAAGTGTGCACACTCCCTTGCTTATAAACAGAAATACCCTCTCCTCTCATATCTCCACTTAAAGAGCCTTTTGGTTCATAAAATAACTAACCAAATACCTTCTTAAAATCATTCCTAATATCTTATAGGTCATATATTTTATATAATACCAACCTTATGGGGATTAAGGTATAAATCAAAGGAGGTTGTCCGAAGAAGAGGTATAGATTTTAACTGAAAGTTTTAGTTTTATTTATTCTTCTACCTCATTCAAAACTATTTTAACCATTATGATATAATAACATTATTATATGCCATATAATTATATGTTATTATTTTTATGTAATAACTTTTATCCATCTCCTCTTCCATCAAATGGTAAATGAAACCATCATTCATGTGTACGACGGACCATCGCCTCACCAAAGGATGCAATTCATTTTCCATCATTGCCTATCATGGATGATTAAAATGATGGATTTAATGTATTTATATGATATTAATTACATAATTATCATTATATAAAGATAATATATCATCTATTTTCTTACCTTTCCATCCATTGAAAAATGATAATGTTATTCATGTGTGCGTGTCGATTACCACCTCCATGAAGTGATGTGATTCTTTTTTAATCACTGCATCACATGAATGGTATATATAAGTGTATTTAAATAAATAATATTATATTTATGTTATAATAATAATTTTTTATAGATAAATTAATACTTAACTTCCTTCCCTCATGTTCATTGAAAAATAGAAATTTTACTCATATGTACATATGACCTATTGTCTCCATGATTGTAACATAATTCATTTTTCATAACCAGTATTCAATGTTTGTTTTAAAAGTATAATTAATGTTTCAAAATTATAATTATATCATGATTTTTGTTATTTATATTATGTAATAATGACATATTTAACCATAGTCAACCTACCAAATTTATTTTGGACATATGAGTCGAATATCATCAAAATGACCAATGTGAACTTAATTGATTAATTAATTGAATATAACATAATAATAAATAAAATAAAGTGAATAATAAACATGAAAAAATTTATTAATAAATTAAATAATTAACATAATTTTATTATTAAGGATGATAAATAACGTATGTGATGATTCAGACTCAAGGTAAGGGATGTTTTACTTTAAAACCTTATTTTAAATGCTTTAAGGATTAATTTTTTAAATCACTTTATTCCATGTCCATATAATTGAAATTATATTATGAATATATTTATATGGGCATAAATTAATTATAAAGTACATTTTATATCTATTTTACTTATTTCAAAAAAAATTCAAATGTAATCTTTTTATATATTTTATACAAAATGTTTTTACTTTATTTCCAAAAGGAAAAAAGGAATGTTCTATTTTTACGTATTTGAAACCAATGGATTTTCATGATTTCATGACAAATATTTAATGTTTTTATTCCTTTGTAATATTCCATGTTTTATTCAAATAAAACTCTTATTTCCCTTTTTTATAGACATTTTAGTTTTGAAAATGGTTTTTTAAAAGGAAACGATATTTTGATATCTGAAAGTGTTTTGTGTATAGGTTTAAAAGAGTTTTTCAAGGGATTTATGAAGAAAAGATGAAATATTTAAAAAAATCTTGTGATATGGTACTTGATAATTATAAATAATTAATATTGAGCTCAATAAATATTATACAATAGGTGATCCCGATACAGTTTATACGACAGGTGAGCCTGATACAGCTTATACGATGGGTGAGCCTAATATAGCTCTCTATTGCATTGGGTAATATTACTTATCTTAAAATAAAATAAGGATAGAGTTAACCATGGAGGTTTCTCTTATGAATTTAATTGGTGTCTAGTTATTTATAACATTATTGAACATGAGTTATGAATATAATTATTTAAGATTACTATAAGGGTTCCTACTTGCTTGTTATGGGTTTTAAAAGTTTTATTTGAGAAAAAAAGCGTGTTTTCCATGTGGTTTTGAATTATTTTATATGCTCGAACAGTAATGTAAAAAAGGTAAACATTTTATGGGTTTTTATTTTTTCACTAGAATAATGGATTTCTTAATTTTATGTCCCTTCCTAAGATTTTTGTGCCCATCCCACATTTTTAAATGTTTCTCATAGGTTCTAAGGATGAGTAAAATCAAATAAGTCAAGTTTAAAGTTATGAATATTTTTCATGAAAATAAAATGTGTTTCATTTTAAAAGTTTTATATTATGGGAAAACTAGATACTGAGTGGATGTATCTAATTTTTAATTTATGGGTTTTTTATGTAAGAGTTATGACCTAATTCTATAAATATATAAACCTAAAAGGTATTTGGGAATGTAAGAAAGTGAATTATAGTCTAAAGATATTAGATTATATAATGTTTTATGGTCGGGTCCTTATAATATATCTCAACCATCACCTTTAATACCACTATTTCATGACCCCCACCATCGAAATGTAACCCTCTTGAGATATTAATGGTAAAATATAGATAATAATGCCTGAATCATGACTCAATTAGGTCATGGGTTAGTTACTAACACCAAGGGTATATCAATCACACATATGGGAGACAATACCCTCTATAAATTTTAAGGAGTAAGAGATGATATGATAAAAACCACCAACCAACACCATGGATAAAGTAATGAATCAATCTAAATACATTTAATTTTATACATAAATAGATGAAAAAGAAAAAAGAAAATAGAAAGTACCTAAAAGTAAGACCAGGTGGTGACCGTGAACTCCAATAACTCCTGACAGCTTCTCAACAACTCCTCCAATCCAGTAACACCCAGATCGATCACTGACCTTCTCTTGTTGACATAAAAAAGTTTATATATATATAGAGAGTGAGCATAAAATGTATTCTCAATAGTATCTTCCCTTAAAAATATCAAGAAAATGTGAAAAAAATAATACTAAAGCCCAATGAATAATCAAATGAAACTAACTCATCACCTAAAAGGTAATAATAGTTTCTCATTCTCACTATGGTTCATTCACTAAGTAATTAATAAAATTAAACCATTCTATATCAAAAGAATATATATATATATATATGAATTAAGGTATCCCACTTCTAGTTCTTTACCTGTTTTTCACTCTCATACACCGATAGATATGCCATGTGCTCATCCCTCCTATAATTCATCCTTCATCCTATGAAATAGTATCACTATTACTAATGTATCTTATACAGCCTTGCATATCTCATCACCATCATTTACAAGTAGTAACCAAGTGTATGTCTAGAATCCATGAAATCTTGTGTGTATGAATTATATCTCAATCCGTCATAGCCTATGAAAGTATGCCCATGGAAGTCCAAAACCACCATGTCTAAATATAAGTATGTGCTATACCTCAAGACATTACATCCTATAGATAAATGAAACGCAAATCCTGAGACATAATAGACTTAGTTGGAATGAACCCTATATTGTAATACATTATATCTTAGGATACTCCTACTATCTATATTTAGAAGGAGAGTGGGGGAGAGGGAGAATTCATCCATCCATTCCCTCTCAATCCTAGATGTTGGAGAAAATCCCCCCCATGACATTTAGGTGTCATTTTCCCTATCGACCTGGGTGGGGTAGCATATGAAATCAGAAAATATATAATAATATCACCCACATCCACACTTAGATAAAATAGCTAGCCTTAGACTCATATTTCATTATCTTCACACTAGACCCCAACTTCCATAGATATAGTCTAGATATCAAATAAAAATACAAGCACCATGTTCATTATTAATTAATTATTCATTCATTAATTATTACTATTTTCATTTCTAGGATTAATATTATAATCTTCTAAACCAAGTTTCAATGGAACTATCAATTCTATTACTTATATTTTCAAGTATATCATCATCGTTTTTGAACACCATGAACCAATCCAATTTATTTATTAATTTAAATATCATTTCTTAATAATATAGATACTCTATGACTCATCCTAATCTACAAATTTAAAGATTCAATTACAGTGTATAACATCAAACTACATCAAGAAATTGGAGACTAATAAAATGTCATCTATATATATATACCTCAAGGAGTCATCAAAAAAATAATTAATAAAGATTAAACATATCGATGAGAAATACCCACTTGGAACTCATCCTAACTTATTGATGTTCCACACCATTTAACATAATATAATATGTATCTCCATCAATGGAATCAAACATCATTGAAACTTAGGCTCTCATCTAATCACTCGTTAAATTAATCATCAAACAGTACAACCTATAGCCTCCATTCCATTTCTTATCAAAGGTTCCCAACCATGAAAAGTTATCAAAAAATTAAACAAGGATCTAAATCCCTAAAGCACTCATACATTTCAAATGTATTCCCCGCACATAGAAAAGGGTATTAAGTCCATGGCATTGAGGCATTTAATCCTCCTATAATAAGGAACACGATCATCCATCCCCAAACTTTTATCCTTAAGAAAATAACCATTTTAATTTCGTCCTAAAATAATTGATTTATTATGAAAAAATTATCTACACACATAAACCTAAGGGCACATCCAACTATATCTAACCATAAATATAAACATGTTTCTAAGAATTATTCCATGTAATCATTTCCAATATAATTAGTAAACATTCTTACCATGCCTCTTACATTAATTATATAATCATTTAGATTTATGTTATTCATCCATTTAAAGAAATTAACCATGCTAAGAAAACAACAAAAAAATACTACCAAACATATATCACATTATCTGGTAGACATTAATGGGTAGCATGAAATTAAAAAACTTTTACATTCTTGAAACTCAATCACTCATTTAATTATCCATGTGAAATATTAATTATCTTAAACATGTGATAATTCCCATTTCAATACTTTAACTTTTAGAATTTTAAAAGATTAACCCTTTTATCTATATTATGTTATTAAAGTTATAATTAAGTCCTTGAATTAATGAAAATAAAATTATTCTATGGCATGTGATTAATTCTAAATAATAATTTAAACAAAATCATGCAACAATTATTTTTATCCTTACAATTTTCAGATTATTGAATAATCATTCAACATGAAATTAACTTTCTACATTATTATCTTATTAAGTTTAATCACATCCATTTATATAATGAGATAAATAATGATCAATTCAAACTTTCACATAAATAAAGGAGAAGTGATAGATCCTCTATCTTGATTAGAAGCTCAATATTTTCTGAGAAATAATGAAAAATAAAGAAAAAACCAACATTGAATTAAATAGAACCATAACCAAAGTAAACTCTACTAGAACCTAAGATTGAGAACCACCATCAACACTAGATCTAACCTCAACCCAAAATAGAGGAAACTCCACAAAAATAAACTTTTTAAAGGAAAGAAAAAGAGGTTAAATGAGGTTGAGGTAAGAAGGAGGAGAATAACTTTATCTGACACTTTGATCTAATGATCCAAGGTGTTTAGAATCTTCAAGTCGTGGTTAGAGAGATTTACGAGGAATAGGAGTAAAATAGGGTTTGATATAAGGAGAAAAAATAAAAACCAAGGGATATTAGGCCCTCTCTTTATATAGGAATCTCAAAATACTTCTCCATAATTTATTAAATTCCCAAAACATTTGTGGTTCCTCTAATCAAATTGTGATATGGTTTTTAAGGATTTTTAATCTAAAGATCACATGCCTTTAAAACCCACATTGAACCATTTTGACTACCACCACAGCCTCTACCATGACATGGTGTGGAAACCCAGGTTTTTTTACCCCCAATATGCTTGGTACTATTGTGTATATTCACCTCATACTTGTCATTTCCAACATCATGGCTCATTAATATCCACACCCAGTTTTCATTATTCAAAATAACATTCTGAGCAATTTCTTCATACTCATTTTTTATAAGTAGCACCCTCAAACAAAGAATCTTTTGAAATAGCTAGCCAAGTCATCTCTATCATCGTGGTGCACTCTAACACCAAATGACTAACTACACAACCAAATCAAAACACCAACGTCCAAAATGACATGCCCCATGCTAGAGCCTCAAATAAGGCTTCAAAACAGTATGAACCATTCCCGCCACCAGGATGTGGTTAACCTTTAAAAGTAAAAAACTATTTTATAACCTCTAGAACTCCTTAAAAGTCCCTCATAACACCTCTATAGGAATCTCAAAATACTTCTCCATAATTTATTAAACTCCCAAAACATATGTGGTTCCTCTAATCAAATTATGATATGGTTTTCAAGGTTTTTTAATCTGAAGATCACACGCCTTTAAAACCCACATCGAACCATTTTGACTACCACCACAGCCTCTACCATGACATGGTGTAGAAACCCAGGTTTTTTTACCCCCACTATGCTTGGTACTATTGTGTATATTCACCTCATACTTTTCATTTCCAACATCACGGCTCATTAAGATCCACACCCAGTTTTCATTCTTCAAAACAAAATTCTGAGCAATTTCCTCAAACTCATTTTTCATAAGTGGCACCCTCAAACAAAGAATCTTTTTAAATGTCTAGCCAAGTCATATATATCATCATGGTGCACTCTAACACCAAATGAATAACTACACAACCAAATAAAAACACCAACGTCTAAAATGACATGCCCCATGCTAGAGCCTCCAAGAAGGATTCAAAACGGTTTGAACCATTCCCACCACCAGGATTTGGTTAACCTTTAAAATGAAAAAACTCTTTTATAACCTCTTGAACTCCTTCAAACTCCCACATCACACCTCTAATCCTTGAGAAAATGAAAAGTTAAGAGCTTTATAATTTGGTATCTTACAAAAAACACTACTCATAAGGGATAAGAGAAACCTCATAGGGAATCTTGACTTTATGAGTAAATACTTTGTTACCATGAGAGCATATTTAAAGGAATCGATAATGTTTCAAAATAAAATTCTATTGAAAATTCAATTGGTATGTAGTAAAAGGATGATTACTACCTTGAATACCCCACTCATCACCTATTAAATCTATACTCCAAGCAATTTTTCCCTACTTCTAACCCATGTACACACCCACACATTAAATATAAAATCACAAAAAAAATATTCTTTACATGATACACACACAAAACCCACATCCATTGAGTTTTAATTATTCATAAATAAGTGGATTGGTTAATTAACCAATATCCTATCCCTATAGATATGATATAGTTACTTACTAGTATTATGATCACAAATACTTCAATGAAATCAATAACAACATAATTTAGGTAGAATGAACTTAATTTCATAATAAAAATCCAATGAAAAATTAGTGTAGATTAAAAGTACCATACATGTAACATCATCCACCATAATATAAATTATAAAAAAAGATGAAACATAAAATGTACATATAAAATAAACATTCCATGATACAATATAAGGTAACCAAATAAAATGTTATATTCATACATCACATCCTGACTATATGTAAGAAAAATCTAACTAAAAATGAGTGAAACTGATGTAGTCTCCCTACTGAACTGACTGAAAGTTATTTTTTATTGAGAAATAATGAAGGAACACCACACCAGCCCTTCAAGGAGGCAGAAAGTGATGGAGACCCAAGGCATCCCCTTGGAAAATGTTTTTTACACTCAACAAGGAGAGAATATAGACTATCATAAATCAAGAGCTCCTCCTCCTATCTACCCAATCTAGCCAAAGAGTCTGCTACCAGATTGGTCTCCCTCCAACTGTGATGGACAATGCGCCCCTGTTGGGTCTCTCCTTTTCATTGTCTAATGAGGTAAGTTAATTCCCAAGGGATTGCATGTCGTCCCCGTATGGCCTTCATAAGGACTTCAGAATCAGATTCAATCTTGTCCACCCAGAAACCCTTCCTTCTACAAACCATCATACCGGAAAGGAGGGCTCGCACTTCAGCTCCCAATGAGTTTTCTGGACCATAATAAGCACTTAATCTGATATGGACCGACCCCCATGAGTCCCGTAGCACCCCCCCCCCCCCCCCGCCGCCCCTCGTGACCCCTTCCATATAGGAAGCGTCCACGTTCAGCTTCATCCCACCGCTAAGAGGCTGCCAACAAATCCAATGACCGTTACCTCTACTCATATTATGTGGCTGATTGGTAATGTTGCGGATGGAAACTGAGGCCTGCCCTCCCTTCACAAGCGATTCCATCTCCGCTATAAGCGATTTAAGACGCATCTAAATGAACAAAAGAGATCGACTTGCACCCAGCTGCACACTGTTACGCGCTTCCCAAATGGTCCAGCAGATAGCCGCTAGGATAATTGTTCCAGCGGCTTGTTCCAAGTAACTGGTTTCCATCCCGTGGAACCATGAATCCAGAAATCCTTACATGGAGAAGGAAGCATGATCCATGACTGGATGAGGGCTGACGAGAGACCACAAATAAGAATCTCAATGGCCCTGGAAGAACAGATGAACCGTCGACTCTGTGATGGGTCTCACACAACAATAGCAGCAGGATGCTAAATAAATTCCCTTCTTCTGGATGTTCTCTTCCGTAGGGATGGCTCTATTTCTGATCCGCCAAACTAGGAAGTTCAATTTCATCGGAATTTATTTACACCAAATTTTAAGAACCTACTCTGCCAAATTATCCTCCTCCTGGATAATTCCCATGTAATCCTTAATGTTAAATCTGCCTGAACCGGATTTGGTGAAGTAGCAGATGTCAGGTTCGTTGCTCATGACAATGTTATCGAAGACGTGTCTTTGATGAGTGTTGAGCGCTGCCTGAATAAGATCATACCGCATCGTAGCTTCTCTGAAAGAGACATCCAGAAAAGGACATCCTGGGAAAGCAAGATGGTCTCTGGCCCATTCGGCTTCCCAGAAATTAATGTCACCCCTTCCAATGACCCACCATGAGTGTTCCTGCAGCACCTTGATGTGTGTTGCCATGCATCGTGCTAGCGCGGACATACCTCGACACTCCCCCTCTCCCTGCTGGATATCATACCGCTTCTTGAAGAAGCTTTCCCAAAGAGATTTCCCAATGTTAACCTCCCAAGCCAGCCTGCCCTGCATTCCAGTGATAGTCTTCTTGATATCCCGGAGGCCAACCCCACCCTCAGCCACTGGTTTCGCTAATCACTACCAAGACGTCTAGTGGCATCTCCCAACTTGCGCCGCATCCCAAAGAAATTCATTCATCACTTTTTTCCATCTTTTCCACCATGGCCTTGGGAGGGTTGATAATGGAGAAAATATGCATCAGAATGGATGTGAGAACACTATTGATCAATGTGACTCATCCTCCAAACTAAAGCAGCTTATTCTTCCAGTTATGGATTCTTCCAAGAAGTCGGTCCAAAATTCCATCAAAATGTTGCTTCTTGATGCGGCCACACGAAATTGGGACACCGAGATACTGGATTGGTTACTGCCTCTGCTGGCAACCAAGGATATACTGGATACCTCTACATCTCCTATCTGATCATGTATTAGAGATGTACACGTGAATCTTTGAGGCATTGATACTTTTTCTGCTAAGGCGACCGTAACATTCAAGAATCTCCAAGAATTGGATAAGAGACTTGCGCCTGCCATTCATGAAAATAAGAACATCATCAGCAAACATAATATATGAGATGCTCTCCATACCCCACTTTCCACAAAAAGGCTTCATCCTGCCCTCCTCCAAACCGCAATTCAGATTCCGTGAAAGTGCATCCTGTACCAAAATGAAGAGAGAAGGAGACAGTGGATCTCCTTGGAGAACCCCCCGGACCGATTTGAAATAACCGAAGCACTTTCCCATGAGGGAGACCGAAAGCCATGGTGAAGAGTAACACCTAAAACACAGGTCGCAAAACTCCTCATGGAACCCTAACCTTCTCATAACCCGAATAATAAAACTCCATTCAACACTTTCATAAGCTTTATTCATGTCAACTTGAAAGATGACATTGGATCCCACAGTCTACCGGTGAAGATCATTCACAAGCTCACTAGAAATTCCAATCGCCCCTTGAATACTACACCCCTAAATGAACCCATGTTACTCCTTGGAAACCATTTTGGGAATAATTCAGTTGAGCCTTCTGGCTATAACCGTGGTAAGAATCTTGTATGAAACGTTGAAAAGACAGATCGGCCAGTACTGGGTAATTAGGGTTGGATTCTTGATCTTCAGAATGATGACAATTCTTGAGGAATAAACACCTCTATTAAGAGCACCCCATTCGAAGAAGTCCTGCACTGCCTCAACCACCAGCGGACCAACCAGATCCCATGCAGTCACATAGAAGGAAGCCGGAAAGTCGCCCGGTCTGGGTGCACTTTTTTGATGCATGCTCGTTACCGCTTCTTTCACCTCCCTCTCCGATGGAAGATCTATGAGGAGTCTGTTTTCCACCTCCCTCACAAGCCGTGGAGTCCTGTTAAACAAAATGTCCCCATCTACTGCATCCCGCATGAACCTAGACGAGGTCTCCCTCGATAGGATACCTTCAAAGTGATCCAAGTCCAGTTTACCCGCGATGTCCACGTCTGACGTGAAGGTTCCATTTCCAAGGCTGGGGTTGATCTTCAAACTCTGTTTTTCCTACTTGAGACACTTGAGACGATTCAATAACCATCCCCATGACCTTCCACCATCCTCCTGCTGCCAGGACTCTTTCAGAAGCTGCCTGAAGGAATCATTCTGATGCCACGTGTTGGAGTAGAAAAAACCACGATCAACCGCTGGACAGCTCCTGATATCCACGTGAAGCGGTGCGTGATCCGAGAGGACTCGGGTGAGATGAGTGACAGTTGTCTTTGCGAATGAATCCAGTCCCTGAATGTTCGACATGCATTTATCCAAAAGGATCCAGATGCGATTCATCCCTTTCCGATTGTTTCACCACGTGAACCTGGAGCCCGAAAAACCCAAGTCCAGAAGCCCTGTCGCCATCATGAAACTCTGAAACTCCTGCATGCTTCCAAGGTTGTAGTTGGATCCTCCTTTATTCTTTGTAAACTCCAAAATTGTGTTGAAATACCCTCCAAAGAACCATGGAGTGGTTCCCATTTGGAGAGCTTCCAGATGATGCCAAAGTTCAGTCCGCCCATTCAAAATAGTGCTTGCGTACACGAAGGAGAAGATGACCCCACGTCCCCCGAAAGAAATTTTTGTGTTAACGCATTGTGGCATGAGACTCACAACCTCCACTGCAACGTTATTCTTACAACACACCCAAATATGCGAATTATCAAGGCCTCCATGAAAAGCATTAGCGAACCCCATCTTCTTGACCAATCCAGATGCCTTGCTCGGCTCCTTCTTTGGTTCGAGAATAACCACAACAGAAGTGTTGTTTCATCTGGCCTCCGAGGTAATAAAATCATGCTTGGCTTGGGCTCCCAAGCCCCATGCATTCCAAATAATAACAGAAAGCATTAAATAAGGTCCTTCTGGACCTTGCATCTTGGCGATATTGATAGAGAAGTGGACAAAAACAAACCTTTTTTCTTGGATTTGGACCGAGTGATTGGTCCTGTCACCCACGAAGTGTTGTTGTCCCGAACTGGAGTCTACACGATCTTCTTGAAACCTTCATCAAGGATCTCCAAGAGGGGTCCCCTTCTACGCGGCAGCTTGCATGAGGGCCTTGGAGCCAGCTCCTCTTGAACCATGGAGATCAAAAGGAGCTGATGTGGTGATTGACAAGAAGCGAGAAACTCCTTGTCCACACCAACAGACGCTCATCCAAGCAACGCCATTCCTTCCGTGGGCTGAACCAGATTGCTAACTAGGGACCATTGAAGAAGATCCGTTGAAATCTGAGAGGAAATCAGACAAGAATGAGGAGGGGGAGACAGAGCTTTGGATGGACTCAGCAATGGGCCATGCAAGCAGGCAGTGGGATCCAGCCGCAGCGGGGAAAAAACCACTGGAGAAGGACCACCATCAGAAACCCATCCTTCGTCAACTGCAACCAGAGACCAAGCGATCAGGTTCATAGGGGGCACCGGGGGAGCCGACATGCTTCTAGATGTGACAGGGCTACCCCCCTGATTCTCCGACACTGACATCTGACACGTCAGAGGCGAAAAAGAAGAAGATCTGGTACACCCAACGGTAACATTATCAGCTTTCTTCCCCTTGAAATCGGACGGGTCATGACCTAGAACCCCATCCGACCTAGAACCAGACGGACCCGCAGCCCCCCGCCTCCTTCGACACTGCGACTCTAGATTCCCATGCATACCACAAGCGATGTAGAACTTGGGGAGCCTGGAAATGAAGATTTGTTGCCACTATCAGAAGCCGCCGCTTGTCTTGAGCAGGACCCGGGAGGTCCTTTTAGCCAAAAGGTCCAAATCCACGTAAATACGAGGGTTGGTCGCTGACCGAGCAAAGGAAAGACCCAATATAATATTCCACAGCTTTTAGGATTGACGGGTTGTGAAAGGGAAGAGGCAGACCCAGAAGAGATAACCAGACGGCTTAAAACGGAGACTCACAACCGAAATGACAATCCCATAACCATCTTGACAGGGAGAAGCTCTAGGAGCCACACCGCCGATCCTCCCTCGCCCAGGCCGTCACAAAATCCTCTTTGGAAGCCAGATGAATACAGAAGGACACCCTTGAGAGCTTTGAGACAGCCGCCAGGAGGAGAAGCCCCCAAGAATCCACAAAGCTTCTGAAAAAACCTAGGGAGGGTTTGTTGCGACCGAAGTGAGCCACCAGAGATAGATCATGGAAGGATTCTACCTCCTAAACTTCGCACACTGAGAGATAAACCACTAGGAAAAAATCCTCCTGCCTGGGAGCCCTGGGAGCTATCTAAATAGGAGGAATGGTAGGAAGGCAAGCCGGATGAGCAGGGGGTGTCACCCCAGCTCTGATAGGTTCCACCGACGTACCGCAAAGAACGTCCTTGAAGGAGGCTCAAGGTAGAACTCCTTCGGAATCCGGGGCCCCTGCCGCCCGGGGAGACGACGATATCACAACCATCAAATAAGATGGACCACCGGTCACCAGAGAAGACGCTAAACCACTAACCACTGGCAAGCTGATGGGCAGAGGAGGAGAAGCGAGTGCGGAGGGAGCCATCCCAAGATAGTCTCCCTACTGAACACTCCAAGATATCAACTCCACATATCTCATCATTCTCCAACCTCTAATAACATCTCCTATTGCAATTACTGGTATGAATGAACACAAGAGCTAACAGATCATGAGTGAAAATACAAAAGTGAGTAATAATACTCAATATGGTCATCCCAAGTAGTGATCTAACTCCCATAAACTATTAGTTTCTATTTTCATCATCAATAAATAAATTTTAAAAGAACTAATACCATAACATGTCATTATCAATCATAAAAATATTTATAATTAATTTTTATCAAGCTACATGTAGTTCAATTTTATCATGCTCTCCAATAACACTGTCTACAAACACACATTTTCATATATATGTGTATATGTTATTTTTATTCTCAAATATTATAATAATAATGCCCCTTAAAAACTATGTTCTTGTAGAGGGTTTTTAGGTACTTATAACTCTATATGAATCCCTCATCATCAAAGAGGAGGTTTTGGTTGTAATTTCCTAGCCATATTGAGAATTACCATATACCTCCCTTAATGGATATTGGAACTCACCCAACCCACATGTTGATGGTAATGGTGTAATAGAAATAACATATCAGGAAAAAAATCATATCATATCTCTTCAGAAGTTTCCTGCCCAATAAATCACCTATTATGCACTAGCATGCGTTGTTGTATAAATGTATCTACAAAAATCTCATACTAGAACCGTGAATATATATTTGGTTTGACTCAAACCCAGATTTTTGGGTAAAAAATAAATAATTACTTAGTGCGTCATTATCCACCTCTATCCCAAAATAGTGGGAGAGAAAGAGTGAAAACACTTAGGGTGAAACATCATTAACCTCAAACCCAGTTTATTAGTTTATATTATGATCAACACATGGGTGTATCATCAATATCCTTTAACCTAGATAATTGTATAATAATACATGTAATATCCTGAACTAGATCACTCCACAATAACTAGATTGGTGTGCCATAAGGCCTCAAGTGAATCTCCCCATGTGCTAGAGGATTTTGACTAAATTCAAGGGACTAATTCATATCTTGAAGAGACTATTCCATCGATATCATAACCATCAATAAAAAATAAATAAACTAAAAAATATACATTGAATAATTAGAGTACGAAATATCAATAGTACTCTAATGTTATAATAAATGCAATGCAATCATACAAACATATATCTCAACTAATTTCCCACAGGTCTGATCATATATACAAAATAAACAGATGATATAAATAAACATGGAGGCTCTACTACTATTCATGATCCCCACATACATCTCATATCCAAATCTATATTGAACTACTCTAGCTTGATCCACTACACAATAGGTTCTTGGACCTATATAATAAACATAAGGTCTGAATGTGCACTAGAGTTTATGTGTAAGGTGTGATAAATACATCTCAAGGTCTTACCAAGTTCCCCTAATATACACCATCATATCCATATGTATACATGAGTGAAATAAATATAGAAACACAAACACATAAGCATGAACATTAGGACATTTTGTGTTAACCAGGGCACCATGATTCCCAGCCATACTTTATTCGACCTATATCATAGAAAAAGTAACCTTGTTCCACAATCTCAACCCATGCCCAAAGACTTGGTATATGGTGTTTTACCATATCTTAACCCATACCCATAAATACAAGGAAATTTTTCTTATCATTCCTTAGCCTATATCCAAAGATTCATGTCAAGGTGTCTTACCAAGTCTCAATTACTACCGTCTCTCTCAAGGTGGGGTCTATACCAAACCTTATATTAACCATAACAAGTCTCAATATTTACCCACTCACTTAGGGTATGTTCCCCTAACCATATCCTTGATATCGCGTCTTTTTTAATTTTGGATTTTGACCACTCTCCTCTCTTAGGGAGGGTCACACACCATGTCACATCCAAGAACTGTCTGTTCTCACTCAAAGTAGTCCTACCACTACCTTCTCACTCAATATGTGAAAAAACATCCTAATATATAATATATCGCAACTTAGACCATACCTTCTCACTCAAGGTGGTCCTACCGGTACCTTATCACTCAAGATGAGGCTACGCATAGAGATATCGTCATCAACCCCATTACGCCAACCAATCCCCTCTCTCAAGGTGAGTCTCTCAAACACAACCTGACCACTACCTTATCATTCAAGGTAGGTTACCACCAAAACCTTATCACTCAAGGTGATGGAAACCATTAAGATCTCATACAAAATCACATATCAAAACCCAACCACTACCTTCTCACTCAAGGTAGGGTCTGTCTAGGACTTTCTCACTCAACTTGATGCCATAAATCAACATCTTAAACACTATCTTCTCACTTAATGTTGGGTCATATGTCACATCTTGACCACTACCTTATCAGTCAAGGTAGGGTCATATATCACATCTTTTCTAGTAATATATCACTCAAGGTAGGGTCCTTTCACCACCTTCTAACTTGAGGTATCTCCATCCATCAAATATTTTCATATAACATACACACAACCAACACACACAAGTAATAAAAAACAGGGCATCATAGCCCATACCACATGCTTAATAACTCATCACCTAGGCACTATTCACTTTAGACTTAGCCTCACATCTCAAATCATTAATATCTTAAAGTTTGTTTTGTTTATACATGCATAACATGCCAAGATTATAAATATTCTCATCTTATCCATATGGTCATATAATGGGTTCTCCAAACCCAACCTGGTCTATTCTTGTCAATACCAATATAAACTCATTACCCATAGTGACTCTTCACTACTAATAGAACCTATTAGATCCTAGACTGAATAGGTTGGTCCATTTTATCTTCCAATTTTTTCCTCACAATTCAGTCCCACTAACCAAGGACCGTCTCGGGATAACTCAAGCTAAGGCCCTTGGAAACCAAATTCCAAGTTAACAAAACAATTCTCATGACCCATGCCTAGGTCCTATCTCACATATCTTCTTCTAGATATATCAATCACATCATTAGAAATAAACCCTCCATGTCACACTATATCAATCTCTAGAGGACTTATCCTGCTCAAGGTGTGCACCATGTCTATAATCCATCCTAAAGAGGGTGCTCCCCATCTTGTGTGATACATATGACCATCTCACTCATCACCGTAATGCCTAAGCCTCTCATGCCTTCCCAGTTATCCCTAAGAAACCAACCTAGGATATCCACCACTTATTTCAATCCCAAAGACCTATCTAGGCCCTCTTGTAACCTCAATAATCATCCTCTGTCCCCTTGGTGATATAGTTTTCGGGTGATTCTGAAATAACCAAATTGAAAAAGAGAACTTAATCTAACTCTAGAAGGTTCAATGTCATCCTTATATTCACCTAGGGAAAAAACAGTTTGTATACCTTTTATAAAAACTCATATATTTATCTAGGAATGAATGATCATGCATAAATTGGTATATAGTTTAATATTATAGGGACCACCTACCATTAAAATGGATTTACCATCCTCATCATGCTTCACTCATCCTTGGTCAAGCCCGTTCATGCCTCACCTAGGCTTGTATCAACACCCAATCCCTAAGTAGTTTAAAATCACTGAAACATAAAAAAATGGAATGTCAATGTCCCAAGACATGCTCTCGGTACACTCCTAAACAAAATCCCAATCATATTAGCTCGATTCCACCATGATTCATTAAAATCATCATCAAACCTTGTCTCAAAGATACCAAAATCAGTAGCTAACAAGGAAAAAGAACTAAGGGAGGAGAGGAAAATCATACCTTAAATCACCATAGAAATTTACCAAAAATAATCCCTCATCAAATGGTAATTAAATAGAGTATAAAAGGTGAAATAATGTGGCTAAAATGGGCCTCACATCCTGGTCACTCAACCTAAATATGAAGGTGGTGACATGGAAATGATTGGTTTTCCCCTGCTTTAAAAAAACTAGAAAGGGTATCATCATGGAATGAAACCCTTGCCAATCACCCCTCATGACATGGCCCCTATGGCCATAGCCTGAAACACCTCTCATAGGAAAAACCAAAAATATGTGGTCTAAGCCTTTACGGTGCGGCCCCCTCCCTTCACAGTGTGGCCTTCACCCTTTACAGTATAGCCTACAACCTCACAGTATAACATAACTCACCCCAACTATTATAACGGTGTGTCCCTATGGGTTATGGAATGACCAAACTTCCTCATGAAATTTATTAAAGGAAATATATAAGGATTTTCAGACCCTATATATAAGAGTCTTCATCATAGAGTGGTGCCCTCCCTCCATGACATAACCATAAGTAAGGGTCATATCCCTTTCAAGTATTCAATTTGTAATGGTTATAGTTACTGTATGACACCCTTCACCATAATGTGACCTCCCATATGTATGGAATTTTACTTAGTGAAAAAACCCACACAAAAAAACCATGTCAAGACACCCATAGGTCACGGTGTGACCTGCTACCTTCATGTCATGGTGCCTCCCTTCACTATGATGTGGTCATTTATTATCCCCTCTTCATGGTCTGATCCTACCCTGTCATGGATTAATGATACATATGCAGTAAAAATATCAAAAAAAGGGCCACCATAATCCCACTATAAACTAAAAAGTCAAATTTCTTCTAAATTTCACAACTCGTAAAGGCACGGGTCATTACAAAATCCCCACCATGATTCTTCTCATCTATAAGAATCACCCTAGAACATGTCTAAAATTATAATCCATTGATAAAAATCAAATACCAATCCTCATTCCTAATTCCAAACTTAACCTGATGCATCTCAACTGCCCACACATCAAACCCGGCCACAATGGCCTTTATCCAAAAATTCCTAGTTCGATCACCAAAACACACCCATCATAAACAATGTGATGCACTTGATGTTTTTTTCCTCACCGTATCCAATTATACTCAAAAATAGTATTTAGTCTTCCTCTATTCAACTTCCTTTAAAAAAATCAACCTCACCTACCAACACATCATCACATCACCTAATCATGATGCCTTAATTACCAAAGGCATAACAAGATCATCCAAACTCTCAATCAAAAGTTTGAACCCAACACTTAGCGTAATTACATGGTTGGATCCTCAACCATACAAATTCATCATGACACTCTATCCACAAGTATTGATGTGTCTCTGGTCCAAATCACTCTTAGATCACACCAAATTATATCATGATCTTAATGTCGACACCCAGACTCTATCTAAATCCACACATGAATCCAAAATCTAGTATTAAACGATGAACTAGATAAAATTGTATCAACCTACACATTGGTATCCTAATTATATATTAACCACACTTCTACTAGTTTCACCGCATCTATGACTTTACTAACATGAGGGTTATACATCCACGACAGATTTGATACTCCCCTCTATAGAAGTATACTTATCATCACTTCACTAAACTAAAATCTATAATCTCCATTTCCCATGTCCAGTCCATTATCAAATTCAATGGATGGAAATGACCACCCTACTCACACCTAATTTCCAAGATAAAACACCCATCACCATCCATTTCCAACTTACCAGAAGCATCATCCTAAATATTCACTGAAATCCACCTACAACAAGGGTCACACACTCCAACAGCCAATGGTGTGCTCCTTACCATATGGATTCCATTACATGGATCCTAGAACTCCAAAATAGATAGATTCCATCATTGCACACATGCTGCTATTCTCAATACATGCTAATACCATTCCAGATCACCCCTATCATGACCCAAGTTTGGATCAACTACACTATGATACATTGATCCACCTCTAAGGTTACCAATTATTTTAGATTAAACACTTCCCATTATCATCAAAACATTGGGAAACCATTCCCACAAGTGTCTCATCAAACCATTATGGTCACCCACTCTAAGGGTGACCCCTAAACCGAGGCACACTAAATTCCCACTACTCCCACCCCTGAGTAATCATGACTGGGGAGTATCCATCACCACACCATCAATACTAAACCTCTCAGGTTCCCCTATAACCCAAGAATTATCAATAAACTACACATGACCCATTGATCAATCCATAACCAAAAATGGGTAAAATGCATAACCAACATGCACTAGCCATTTTACCTTAAGGTTTTTTCCTAAAAATCTATGCCAACCCTCACTCTCCTCCTTCTAAGACATAGTGAATCTCTAAGATCCCACTCACTAGTTTTTACCCACTATACATCTCAATCTAATACAAAACCTATATGTGTACACTCTTATACTACTCAATTTCATAGTTGAAATCATGATCCATTGATTCACATACCATCAAACCCAGGATCACACACCTAAACAACTAACCATGATTCCCTTGCATGTTAATCCATCTAGCCAAAAGCATATAGGGTGATTCCTTTACAATAATCCTCAGGAATCTCACTCATTCTAAGGAATACCATGATTTTATTTTTTTAAACCAAAAACCATATAATAATTTTTTACCCATACTAGATAAAACCATCTAATATCACAATCCACTATATCATTGACAACTAAACTTAAAACCAATAGGGATAAGTATGAAAAATGATATTTTTAATACACTTTATTTCATTATTTATTACATAAAGGTACACATAAAACAATCTCATAAGATAATGAAGCCTAGTTTCTTTGAGATATTAGGTACATATCACATCAACTTGAAACATGGATACAACAACATTATTGAAAACTTCCTTAATATTCTCCTAAAATTATATTGCACTTTTAAAATAGCATGGGATAACCTAGAGAATCACATAAGAAAAGGGTGAGTTATAAATCCCAGTAAATAAAGAAACAAAGTACAACATAATTTAAAGTAGTACATGTGATCCAAGGGGAATAGAAATGTAACATGAGTGGGGTGAGAATCATAATATTGAACAATGAGGCATGATATAACATGATAGCATAAAGGCAACATGGGAATGTGGTGACAACATAAATCATGTTATAAACATAATTTAAGGATAACTTCCAAGACATAATCACATAGTTTAAATATACCCATAATGGATTATTTATAATCCCTAATACTATAAATGACATATCATGAGACTAAAACATTAAATAATTCATTGGAGTGCTATCTGTGCACACTCATCATAATATGTACATGCCCATGTGTGCCACGTAGATCATTCAACATAAGGACATATTTTATCACATTTAATCCCATGATTAAGGAGTGTGGGTTACATAAATGAAATTAACCAATCAATTAATTATAGGTACATCTAAGTTAATACTCTTTATTATAAATAATAATGGGTAATCACAACAAAAATGTTTGACATGGAAAAAATGTAAGATAATTATAGAAGTATAATGAGGGTACAAAAGGTTTATAGAAGATATTAATGAGAGTAAAAGGGGTATATAATCACTTTTAAATAATAAGGGAAGTAATATTGATGTTTGAAATCATATCCCAATATGAATAATTGAAAAAAAAAGGTGTAATATAAAGGAGGTGTTTGAATAAAGAGGAGAAGGAGAGGATCCCTTACCTTGAGAAGGTGATTATTAAATATTATTAGGGGATTCTTAAGAGCTTGGGGAACCTTTGGTGGGATATAGAGAGTTAATGGTAGATTAATTCATGATAAAATATTTTTTAGTGAATTATAATGGGAGTTTGAGTGGGTTCCTATAGAAAAATAAAGGAAATTTCTTTTTTAATTTCAAAACATGGATTTTGGACTCTATATGATAAAGTAATCAAAACCAAAAACCTTACCATGGTTTTTTCCAATGGTTTATACCAAAGTGAAGTGGTTTTAATTATTTTAAAACTTTAATAACCTGGATCATTAAAATAATACCCTTGTTTATGTTGAAGTGTGTCATGTTTACAAATAATTGTTTTTAAAACCTTAAGATATAATATAGGTTTTGGAGGACTCATTAAGGGTTTATAAAAATAATCAAACATCAAAAAAATTATTTTAAATTTAAAATATATATTTGTTTATGGACACATTCTATGTCATATATTACATCACTTTTGGGTTATTATGATGTCATAATACACAAATTATATTTATACCAAATTTAATTTTGACCCAAAAATTAGATTGTCTCCGAAAATTATGAAAAAATCATCATTGGATAATTTTAACATAATAATTTAAAAAATGATATTTATTTTATCTATAAAATTATCTAAGTATGATAATTTACACTTTAAAATTCCAAATCCACATTTATTGACAAATACTGGTTTTTTACAATAATATTTTTATGACACTTATAAAAAATTATTTTTAACTTCATAAAATTACATTATCATTTATATTTAATAAATATTATTTAATAATAATAATTTATCAAAATATCATTCATTTCAAAAAGTCTTGAATTCATAAAAAATAGTTTTTTTATTGAACTATAATTTCCAAAAAATACAAGTTGTGTTTCATCACATAAAAATATAATTTCTATCAAACTTATTATTTAATCATTATAAAGTAATAATAAAAGGATAAATATAATCATTATTTTATAAAAGTATACAAATTAATACTATTAGAGTCTATATACATAGCCTTTTATTACACCAGAGAATTATTTATGGGTAAGGTTTGCGATGGTGAGATTTTATTAGGGTGGTTTGGCATATATGGTTTGGGTCGTGATCTTTATGAGCTTGAAATTATCTCTTAAACGATTTCACTCATGATTTAGTTATTGAATATAAACTTGGGATTATTCAAGGGAAAATCTTGGTGATATTATCTCCCTTATAAGCTCTGATAAATGGGCTTCATAGGCTACAATCCTACTAGTCGAGGCCATCACTTATTTCATCTGAATCAATTAGACTTTATCATAACCCTTAATATATACTAAACATATTATCGCTATAAAATATTTATATTATCAATATTTATGATTCTTAATGGACTTTTAAATTTGATGGGATATAAATTATAAAGGTCAAAAATAACTAAAGTAGTGCATGTGTTTTTTGTAACTACATTACATAATAGGAAAGTTAATTTAATAACAAAAGGAACTTAATTTATAAAATTTCAAGTCATTTCATTCTTTCCCCTTAATAAATTTCACCCTTGAAATTTCCATTTAATACACTAAAACAGATGAGGATACTTTTTTTTCATAACCTCTCTTGGTTCCCAAGTCACTTACTCAAACTTGTGTTTCTACCACAACACTTTGACCAGGGGAGTTGTCTTGTTTCTTAGAACTTTGTCTCCATGATCTAAGATCTTCAACAGTTACTACTCGTATAAAATATCATTCTCTAATGGTACCACCTTTGGATTCAGTACATGTGAGGCATCTCATATGTACTTTATTAAGAGGGATACATGGAACACATTATTTACTTGAGATAGGTTAGGTGGAAGTGATAGTCAATAGGACACTGCTCTGATGTGATCAAGGATCTCAAAGGGGATGGTGTATCTTGGACTAAGCTTTCTCTTCTTCCAAAACCTTGTGAATTTTTTCCATGGTGATATATTAAGGAACACTTTATCTTTGACCTTAAAATATAGGTCTTGTAAAAAATTATCTACATAGATTTTCTATTTAATTTTCATGGATTTCATATGATGTTGGATGGTTTGAACATTATTTGTTATCTCTTGGATAAGATCAGGTCACATCAGCTTCCACTCCCTAACTTTATCCCAACATTTGAGAGTCTGATGCCTATTCCCATATAGATCCTCATAAGGTTTTATTTGAATAGTAGAATGGAAATTTTTATTACATAATAACTCCACTATGGGAAGGTATTGATCCCAATATCCTTGGAGATCCACTAAATAAGATCTCAACATTTCCTCTAGATTTTTGAATGGTTCTTTCATACTGACCATTCATCTAAGGTTGATAAATAGTGCTGAAGCTCAGTTCAGTATCCAATTCTTGTTGAAGTATTCTGAAGAACCTAAAGGTAAACCTCATATCTCAATAAAATACAATCAAGAGTGTAACTCCATGCAGTATTAACACTTCCATTATTTATATCTTGATGATTTGGTCAAGAGAGAAATATTACATGATAGAAATGAAATGTGTTGACGTGGTAAGGTGATTGACTACCACCCAGATGGTTTTATTTCCTTTAGGTGTCTTGGGGAGTCCTATTATAACATACATGGTTATGATTTCCCATTTCCAAACTAGTATGGGAAATGGTTGCATCATACCCTTAGACTTTTTTTGTTCTTCTTTGACTTGTTGGAATACTAAGAATCAAGATACAAACTCTACAATCTACCACTTCATGTTATCCCACTAGAAGTTTTTCTTAAAATATCTATACATATTAGTGACTCCTAGATGAATAGATAAGTATAATATATATGCATCATCTAAAAGTTACCTCTTCAGTTCTAGTTTTGATGGGAAACATATTCGGGTTCCAAACCTTATAAATTCATCTTCAGAAAAGTTGAACTCTAGAATATTTGATACCTTTTTAAATATCACCACATCATATTTCCATGCCTACTTTATACTCTCAATAATAGATGGTAGATAAGATATTTATGTAAGGTAGTATGATGATACTTTTATGATTTCAATGTCTATATTTTTCATGTCCTTGAAGATTATATCCCTTGAAATCATCATCTTGGATAGGGTTATAGGGTTATTTCTACTTAGAGCATATGTCACTTTGTTTTCTTTCCCATGATGGTAATGTATTGAACAATAATAATCCTTGGTCATATCAACCACCACTATTGGCGCATATTTATCTCTTTTTGTGTGAATATATACTTGAGTCTTTTATGGTATATATATATATATATGTAAAAATTCTCATAATAGAGATAATTTCACCAAATATTTAGTGTGAAGATCATTAAAAAAATTCTAGATTAATTTTTGGGTTGTTATGCTCATGGATCTTTAATTGGTGGGAGTAATAGGCTATCATGTTTTCATTATACATGAGTACACAACCCAATCCCTTTTTGTATGCATCATTGTAGATCAAAAATCCATCCCCACTAGTGAGTAATGTGAGAACAAGTGTAGTGATAAGCCTCTTATTAAGATCTTTAAAACTTTTATCATATTATTTATTTCAGAAAAACTTTACCCCCTTCAAATTTATCTTGTTTAGTGGTCTTGAAAATCATGATAAATTTTCTCACAAATTGACCATAGTACCCATCTAATCCAAGAAAACTACAGATATCTATCAAATAGGTTGGTATAGTCCATCCTTAAATTGCCTCTATTATTTAATGTTATATAGATATCCCTTTATAGTTATAACATTCCTCAAGAATGTTACTTTATCCAACCAAAATTAACATTTATTGTAATTTTCATACATATTTTCTTTCTACAAGGTCTTTATTACAATATTAAAATGATCCTAATGTTCCTTATTACTTTTGGATTAGATGAGAATATCATCTATAATGACTAAAATAAATTTTTAAAGGTAATCTATAAAGACTCTATTCATCAAGTCCATGAATATTGATGGAGCATTAGTGATTATAAATGGTATCACTATGAACTCATAGTGCCCATACCTTGTATAAAAAATAGTCTTAGGGATATCCTTCTTCTTAACCTTTACTTGATAATATTTTGACCAAATATCCACCTTAGATAAGTATTTTTATCTACATATCTAATCAAACAATTAATCAATATGTGACAGAGGATACTTTTTCTTTATTTTGATCTTGTTGATCTCATGATAATCAATGCAGAGGTGAATTAACCTGTACTTCTTCTTAATGCAGAGGATTGGTGCATCTCATGGTGAAGCACATGGGAATATAAACCCTTTATCTAGATTATCCTATAGTTTCTTCTTCAACTATTCCAATATAAAAAAATAATTCTATATATATTCTTGGTTATTGAAAAAGATCTGGGAATGATCTTAATTGAGAACTCAACCTCTCGGTTGGGAGGAAGAATAGGAAATTTTTTAAGAAACACATCATAAAATTCCCTTACAATGGGCATGTCATCAAGGATAGTTTTTTCTTTAGTATCAATCATTTGAGTAATATACACTTGATAATAGATAAATAATATCCATGCTTGATATGATAATACCAAAGGATATTCATCCTCTTCATTGTACTTGTACAAAATCTAAGGACAATTCCTGATATAGAGGGTGTTTTCCTTCTCTCATAAATTTTTGTTGGCTCTATATAAGGAAAACCAATCCATACCCATAATTGTATCAAATTCTTATAAAGTAAGTATCATAAGATTTGTTCGGAAATTCATCCCAAATATTTGGATAGGGGTGAGTTATATGATTATGATGCAATAATTGACCCATTTTTCATCTTCATTGATAACTCAACTTCCATATTTTGTGGTGGTGTTTGATTAGTTCTACTAAACTTGTGTGATACAAAAGAATGCATAGAAACATAGATGATAAGTCTACCTTTAACTATTTAGTTCTGGTTCTAATCATTTACTTTATCCAAAATAGACTTAGTGATGATAATTTTCAAACTATTAAACACATAGAACGGAAACTATAAACATTAAAGGTATAACTCATAAATGAAATATATTATTTAACCTATGAATTTCTAGTTTTTTAATATATGTTATCCATGATCTATTTCCTAACATAATATCTTTTGAACATTTTTATTCTCTTAATAATGGTTAGTAAGGAGCTTGGGAATTTAACAAAACATATCCCCTAGAAGTGTCAGACCAAATGTGTATGAAGGCCCATTTTCATACATCGGGTGATGATCGAGTCTAGATCAATAAACCTTTTTTCATGGTTATAAACACTAGGTACCTCTTTTCCAAATACATATCTACTTTTAGTATCCATACATGGATTTATTTTCTTGGAAACCACTTACACTATACTTTACAAAAAAAAGGGATTTTTTCCCATGTTTAGTCTTATCCCTAAGTATTTCACGATAGTATTATAATCCTAATCCCAAAAATAACTAGACTTTCCTATGATGAAAACTATGATAATTCATATTTTTAATAAACTTTATTTCATGATTTATTACATAAATGTACACATAAAACAACCCTAGAAAATCATGAAGCCTAGTTTCCTTGGGAGATCATGTACATAGCACAACAACTTGAAACATGGATACAACAAAATTATTGAAGACTTCCTTAACAAGATCCAAAAATTCCATTTATCTTTTAAAACTACATGAGATAAACTAGGTACATACATAATAAATGGGTGAGATGTAAATCACATTAAGGGATTAAAAAAAGCATAGCATAATATAATGACCTGAACTTTTATAAATAAAATTTCATTACTTATTTAATTAAATGTATTATTATATATTATGGATATAGAAAAAACATGAACTTATTTGGTTTTTTTATGTCCTATTAGATTTAAAAAACCATTAAAAATCATTACCATTGATAATATAGTTTTTGAATAGTGATCATATGGTTATTATTGATATAAGGTTTTAAAAAATCTAATTGACACGGACAAAGTAAGTGATGGCCTCAAATAATAGGATCGTACCCTATGAAGCCTATTTATCAAAGATTATAAGGGAGATAGTCTCACTGGTTTTTTCCCTTGACCAATCCCAAGTTGGGATCTAACAACTAAAGCATGATTGAAACCATTTACGAGAGAAGTTTAAGCTCATTGAGATCACATCCCAAACCATGTACATTGAACCACCCCATGAAAGTCTCACCACTGAGCACCTTACCCTTATGTAATTTTATGGTGTATTAAAGGGATATGTATCTCGACCCAAATAGTATTAATATGTATATTATATTTTCAATAGAATAATGGTTATATTTTCATCTTATTATTGTTACTTTATAAATGATTTTGATACAAAAAAACACATATTTTTTTAGGTAATATTCAATTTCAATTAAAGAATTTATGAATTAATGGATTTTTAAAATAAATAATATCTCATTAAAATATTATTATTAAATAATTTTTATTAAATATAAATTATTGTATAATTTTTATGAAGTCAAATGTAATTTTTATAAGGGTTTGAAAATTATTATTCTCAAAAAACCCAACATTTCTCAATAAATGTCAATTATTATTTTAAAAGTGAAAATAAACATATTTATAAAATTATTTGGATAAAATAAATATTGTTTTGGAATAATAATGTCTAAATTATCCAATGATTAATTTTTCATAATTTTCTAAGATAGTCAAATTTTCAGGTAAAAATTAAATAAAGTATAAATATATGTTGTGTATTATAAAATCATAATAACCCAAAAATGATGTAATAAATACTATAAAGACCAAATATATGTTTCCAATTTAAAATAATTCGATTTTAAATTTATTTTATTAATTTTTTAAAGGATTTATTAATCCTAAAAAACCTATAATATATTTTAAGGTTTTAAAATCATTTATTTAAGGTCATGAGTCACTTCCACATCATCAAGAGTAATATTTTAATAATTGTGGCCACTTTCCTTATAAAATAATAAAAACCATCCCTACTTGGTAGAAACCATGGTAATTTTTTTGGTTTTGATTATTTTATTATATAAAGTCCAAAGCCTAAGTTTGATAAATAATAAATAATTCCCCACTTGTTTCCTATATAAACACACCCAAGATCCCATTTATCTTCACTAAAAATCTTAGATCATGTCCTTACTCTTACCCCCCCCCCCCCTATATAGTCCTCCCAAGGTTCCCCCAGGCACTAAATAAGATCCTACCAAGGATTTAAAATCTCTCTCTCAAGGTAAGGGATCCTTTCCTTCTCCTCTTTATTCAAGAATCTCCATTTTCTTATTCATTTTATCTCCATTTCCTAATGTTTGTATATGTTTTCCATATCCCCCTTACTTAATGTATTATTCCTAAATTATGATATACCATTTTCACTCTCATTAAACCCTCTTATGAACATTTATATGCCCCCGTTATGCTGCCAAAATTTCACCGTGATTTTCCATTCCAAACAATTGTGTAGTGAATACCCATACCCATTTCCTTTTAAGGGTGTTCAAATTTTTCGAATTATACTTTTTTTATTAGGTAATTACATGTATATGTTCCACACTCCTTGATCATGGAATAAAATTTTATGATAAATGATTCCATGTTGTATGATCTATGTGGCACACTTATGCATGTGAATGAAATGAAAGTGACGGGTGTGCCCATAATTATATAGCACTCCAATGCATTAGGTAATGTTTTAGTCTCATGAGACATCATGAAATGGATTAGAGAGTGAACCTAATCCATCACAAGACTTTTTCAGTCATGGTTTCTTGGTATTTATCCTTTACCTATGTTTATGATTACATGTTTTAAGTTATTTCTACATTTCCCATATTGCCTTTATGTTATCATGTTATATCATGCTTCATTATTCATGTTTATGATTATAACCCATTTTATGCCTCATTGATATGCCTATTTTTTAACATGTATTAATTTCTTAATTTTATTCCATGTTTATTCCCTTACTAGGCTTTATAGCTCACCCCTTTCTTATGTATGTCCCCAGGTTATCCCATGCAGTTTTAAGTACGATGGAATAATATGAGCATGTTAATGAAGTTTTCAATAATGGTGATGCAGTCCCTATTTTAAGTTGTCGTGTAATATACCTAATTCCCAAAGACACTCAACTTATTGATCTATTAGGTTTTATTATGTGTAATCTTATGTAATAAATCATGAATTAATGTGTAATAAAGAGTAGGGTTGTCATAGTTGGTATCAAAGGGAGGTTTAGTTATTTTTTGGGATTATGATTAGAAAAACATAGAGAAAGACTTATGGATAAGAATAAACATGGGAATACATACATAAATTTTTCTAAAGTATATTTTAAGTGGTTTCCAAGAAAATAAATACATGTTTAGATACTATAAGTGAATGTGTCTCTAGCACAGATGTACATAGGGGTAAACCCGAAAACACCACGTTGAGCTAGACTCAACTGGGAACTAGTGCATGAAAATGGGCCTTACTGCACACCTATTTTTACACTCCTAGGGGACATTATTTGGTAAATTCACAAGCTCGTTATAAACCATTATTAAGGGAACAAAATTCCCATAAGAGTATAATTTAGGAAATATATCATAGATCATATATATTGAATCCTATAAATTTATAACTTAAGGAAATAAATTTCATTTATAAGTTATCCCTTTAATTTAATTGGATTCCTATTTATGTGTTTAATAGTTTAAAATTACTTATCCCTATTTTTCCCTTTATTCTATCCAATGGATGGAAATAGGAGGAACCAAGTAAATAACCAGTGTGAAGGGAAATGTTATGGATGACCAAATGAGATTCCTAACATGATGGGACATCAAGTAAAACATCTTGTGATTATTCCAAAACAACTATAAAAAATACGAATTTATAACTGGCACTTATTTTAATGCCTAAAGAAGATAAGGAATGGGATGATGAAATCTCAAGGAAGTTCATCTAATAATGGTGATAAGGGAAAGAAGACCTAATTTTATTTGTGCAATAAGTTTGGAAAGAGGCATCAAGGGATTGTCATAAAGAAACCAGAAGATGTTTTAAGTACGAAAATCTAGGGCATAAATTATCCAATTATCATGGAAAAATTAATAACATTATAGATGGAAACATATTTCAATATAAGGTAACATATAGATTTCTATGTTGTAAATGTGGAGAAGTTGGGAATTATCCAATACAATTCTCTATGTTGAAGGCTAACAAGTATGATGTATATAAACCCTCAATTTTCATACATAGACATTACATAAATTTTGCGGAATACTTAAAATATTATGCAAACAGACACCCAAATACCGTACTAGTCTAGTGCCTTTGGATACATGGAAACATAAACACTGATACATAAGTGAGCTACATTATCTCCCACTATGTTCTTATTGACTAGAACCATTCTTAGAAAAATCAAACATAATACATATCTTCATAACCTAGGGAAGGAAACATAAAAAAGGGTGATCTCAAATGCTCAATAAAGGTAAACAAGGGAGATATATAAGCATAATCATGAGTGTAAGTGTGTGAGAACATGATAATGAAAATAGAATATCATACCTGGCATATCAAAAATTATATACATGAATCATGGCATAGATTTTGGTAGTTCATAAGGAATGAATCATAAGGAAATCAAGAAAATAATCCATGATAAAAAATGGAATTGTGGTAGAAAAATAATAATATATAATTATTTTCATAGTAGTCAAGGCATTGCTGTAGATACCATCTTAGTGGACAAAGTCTTTTAATGAACTGGTTTCACAACCCATTTTAGCCCTGTATTACTAAACTGAGCTCACCACTTGTTCTATCCCTATAATATTGAACTAAGTTCATTTCCCATTCTAGACCTGTAATACTAAATCTAGTTCATTTTCCATTCCAGTATTATAATATTGAATCGAGTTCATTTCTCATTCCA
Organism: Viscum album; assembly: GCA_963277665.1. Classification (NCBI taxonomy): domain Eukaryota; kingdom Viridiplantae; phylum Streptophyta; class Magnoliopsida; order Santalales; family Viscaceae; genus Viscum; species Viscum album. The sequence continues at coordinate 1,700,364,911 of OY728161.1, read as the reverse complement.
TCCATGTCTATCTCATGAGATATAAATATTTACCCAATTCATTGGAGGGAGATATAGGTCCCACCCTTCTCATAATTAAATCATACATACATGTTCCACAAGATCATAAATAATCATATCAAAATCCATGTAATGAAATGGGTTTCATAAACACATAAACATATCATAACCTATGAAAAACTATACAAGTTTCATAACCATTTCATCAAAATTGTAACCCGTAAAAGAGAAATGGATTTCATAAACATATAACCCATGAAGGAGAAACAGATTTCATAAATATCATGCCATTAAACATAAACCATTCATAGAAATAATATGAATGGAATCTTTAGATAATTTCCTAGAAGGGTATGAGTAACATCTATATATGTCTTCTTAGACAGAAAATAATTTTGAAATATCTTTCAAAAATGTTTCTTAAGGAAAACATCCTTCCTTCTTTGAAAAAGGATTTTTAATACATAAAACTATTTGAAAATCATTTTCTTATAAAATAACTTGAAAATTTATAAATCATACTTGAAATAATTTTGAACACATTTTTCCTTGAAAACTTATAAAATAAGCTTCAAAACATTTTAAAAACATTTTTCTTTGAAAAAACTTTGAAAATTTATAAATAAAGCTTGAAAATATTTTGAAAACCTTTTTACTTGAAAACATATGAAAGAATCCTGAAAATGTTTTGAAAACCATTTCTTTGAAAATAATTTAAAAACTTATAAATAAGGCTTTAAAATATTTTGAAAAAAAATACTTGAAATCATATAAAATAAGCTTGAAAATATTTTGAAACTAATTCTACTTTAAAATATATAAAATAAGATTGAAAAAATTTTGAAATCAATTTTCTTTCAAAACATATAAAATAAGCTTGAAAAATTTTTGAAAATGTTTTTTCTTAAAAATTATTTTTAAAAACATTTTCTTATAAATTATACATTTAAAAATGAAATGGTATCTTCAAATAAATGATGGAGGGTAAATCCATACATGTCATACGAGGTAAAAATAACATTCCTTTTGCACGGTAAAAATGTTAGAAAATGCCTTGTTTGGAAAGTGACAAGAAGATTACTTTGAATAGATTGGTAAAAGAAAAAAAAGGGTAAAATTTTATTTTAAATATTATAGTATAATTGTACAAAATTATTGGAAACCCTTTTTATAAAAAAATGGTTTTTAAGGAACATAGATATCCGACTAAAGAGAGGCAAAAGTTGGGATTTCTTAAAAACACAATCTTAACTATCTTATGTACCAAAGAGTGGAAAATGGTACCAATACATGAATATATCTTGAATAAAAATATAATAAGGAAACTCATGAGTGTTATTGAGAGATGGATCATAATATTTTATCAAATTAATCATAAACATAAACAATCTTGAAAAGTGATGAGATTTTTTCAATACTCTTATAACTTGGTAACTTTGAACTATAATCCCCATGTAAGAAATTTAAATTATAGGAAGCTTAAAATATCATGAAAATAATTTTATTCATGATATAAAATTTAAAATGTAATTATATACACCTCAAAAAATAATTTAGGTTCATAACAAAACATGATTCTCAAAGATGGAAAATCGAGACAAAATTGTTTTACAGATTTTGTAACTTTTGAAACTTAAACCCCATAAAATAAAGATAATAGAATGGATATGTAAATACCCATAAATATAAGTATAATAATAATTGAATAAATCCATGTTAAATATACAAACCATACAAAATTAATGTGTGGTGAATAAATCATGTATCTTACAAAAATAAAAAGTGAGATGAAATCCCCTTACCTTATGTCTTGACTCTCGTCGTACTCATTAAAATCACATGTATAATAAATATAAATTTATTATAAATATTTTAAAGAACCATATTCATATATCTAATACCATACATTTTTTTATTATTACCTTATATTACCATATTTTTAATAGTCTTATGTTAAGGTTTCACTTCCCGTAATATTCGCTTTATTCTTTACATGAGTCTTAATTTGTTATATCTTTGGTCCTTATACTTATATCATAATTTCCAGAATATAAACCATGATATCAATATCATGTATATATAGTATATTTTTATTATAATAATCTATATAATATATAATTTTTAAATTTAATACACCATTCATAGAGACGGTAAGTCATACGTACGCATGAACGCTATTAACGTTTAATTGTTGTGTTGAAAGAAATAAAGTAAAAGACATATATGTATATATATATATATATATAATTATTAAATTATCTTGATTATATCATATATATATCATATATATTCACTAAAATTATCCTTAATACATTCCATGTAGTGTGTGAACGAATCACATCGCTTTGATGGGTGGCAGTCCATACTTCCACAAACAAAATTATCATTTTAACAAAAAATGAAACTTATAAAATAAAATGTGTTGTAAAATGAATATATAAGATTAAATACATAATAAATATAATATATAACATATATAAATATAGTTTCCATCATAATTATCACCATTATAGGAGGTAAAGAAAAAATGAACAATCATCGTTTAGTGAGGCGGTAGTTCGTCGTACATGTAAACAGTATATATGTTACCCATTAGATGAAGGTGTGTGTAAGTGTAGGTTTAACCCATATAATAAAAACATACTGGTATATTTAGGATAATTTTTTTGTTATACAATCATGTAATAAATATATTTAAGGTTGTGGAGAAGGAAAATAAAAGAAAGGAGCTTGAGAGAAGGTGTTACCTCTTAATCGGGTAACTCCATTTGGTTTGTGCCAAAAGGGTTCCTAGGATTTCTTTATGCCCAAGGAAAGTCCTATAGGAGGAAGTTAGGGATGTTATAAAGGTTATTGGATATATATTTTCAAACCTAAGAGGTTTTAGCGGAGTTAGTAAGAGGTAGAGGTGGTGGCCTTTTAAAGAGAAAGGAAAGGACACACTTGGTATTTTTTAAAACAAGTTTGGTGTACCCACATTTTTACCTAAAAACGCATAAAAAACCAATAAAAATCAATAATTGAAGGTTTATTTATGAATAATTTCCAGTAAATTGGTGTTGAAAAATTTTATAAGTCATTTTAGGTCTTAAATTTAAGGTTTAGTCCTTAGTTAAGCTTAATTTTACCTTATTTGGTGTAATTAATTTTAATTAATTTCACTAATATTTTTTGTCAAAAACTAATTTGAACTTATTATAAATTATAAATTATTATTATAACAAATATGGAATCCATTTTTAAAAATTATAACCATATAAGTGGCAGAAATTAGTTTAATATTAATCCAACAGTCGGGTGGACAATACAGGTTTTTAATGTAAAAATGATCAAAATTTTGATAAGTTTTTATATAAAATTTCAATGTGAAATTGGTTACAATGAAATAAATTGGATTAATTGATAATAATATAATCTAATTATACTTTTAAACCAATTTAAAATATAATTTAATCTTATAAATAAATTAGATGAAAAATCAGTTTTGAATTAAAATTCAATATTTTTAACTACTCATTAAAAAATGAAACCTTAGAAAAAATACCAAAAAAATTATCATAACCTAATTTTTATGTTTATATTTAAAATATGAATTTTATTTTTACATATTAATTCAATAAAATTTCCAAATTTTGGATTTAAAATGGGTTCTCTATTAAAAGATGGTAAAACTACATTTGTAAAAATATATGTTTTTAAGCATAAAAATTGGGTTTGTTCCTATATTATGCCTATAAAATCTATTGAATGAATATAAAAAATATTTAATTGAATATATAACATATATATTACATTATTATCAATCACTAATTGTATTTAATTTAATTTATTAGGGTAAAATAGTTTTGTGACCATAAAAATAATAATATTTCCTTTTACTTTCAATGAGTTTTAATATTCATTTATAATTAATTTTTAACCTATGAATTCATATTATATTGTCTAAAAAATATTTTTTCATAAATTAGTTAATACTATTCATAACTTATAATTTAATATCTAGTTTATATCTTATTATATTAAATATTCATATTTTAATAATATATTATTATTCGGTAAACCTCAGTGTTCCATATAGGGAAAGCTAAAGTTTATGTTGCGTGTTGTGCATGATTAAATTAGTATTGAGTATAATGCGACCCAAACTTAGTAATTTAATATAAAATAATCTATCTTCAGTTTTTTTTAAATTAAAAATATCAAAATGGTTAAATTATTTCAAAAAAATAATTCACAAAATCTTGGGGTGTTACATTCTACCCCCCTTAAAATGAATTTCACCCTCAAAATTCATCTATGTTATCAAAGGTTTAATAATTGAAAGTTTAATTCATAGAAACCTACATCATAAAAATTAATACTAAAACGTCCCTTAAAAAAGGAAAATTTGGAACCATAATAGTTACCAAAGTAACATATAACAAGGTTTCCACATAGAAGAACATAGGTTGGTAGTGAATATTGCACATGGAGTAAAAGCGTAAATATTTATAGGGAGTGATTGAGTTCATCAATCACAAACAAGTGAATGATCAAATAAAATGTAAGGGCCTCAAATTCATAAACCTGTGATGATTTATAAGGCCATCAGTTCAACAAAAATAAAGGTATTATGATAAAAAAAATATCATTATTCTATCTTTGAGTAATTATTTTATTAACCAAGAATATAAGGAAATTTACTTACTTGATATATTTATATAATCAAAATTTCATTCTTTGTTTGTGCTTTTAGCTATTTCTAATTCATCTATTACTTTAATAAATGTATTTATAGAAATTAACTTTGATGCCAGAAGCACTAAAATATACTTTTAGAATATATTAAGGCCCATAAAATAATGAAAAGTATAACTATTTATCTATAAAAATTATTAAAAATTAATATGGTTAATAAATTAGTATCTAAAAATAAAAAGTAACATTATTGTTTCATTATAAATAATTACTTGTCAAAAATAATTATACATTAACCAGGATATCGATAAGCATGAAACCCTTACCGTCCTTCGGTCATGGGTTCAAGATGGACATGTTGGACTTGATTGGATGTCACTCGACATACATGATTCCCTTTTCTAAAATAATTCTAATATAATTTTCAAAATAAATTTGATGGAAATCCTTGAAATAAGGTTAATCACTAAATAGTCTTTTAACCAAGGTTTTCAATACAAACATAGTGCATAAATACTTCCTCTGAAGTTTAACTTAAACTTCTCATGAATGGTTAACATTATAACCCTTATGAAATATGAAAATACAAAACTTTAGAAATAAATTAATGAAACCAACTTAACATTGATCCCCCATATATCAAAAAGTAGCTCTTGGTTGTCACATTCCAAACATGTGAATACCCTCGTGGTAAATTCTCTTGGAATATGGTAACAACCTGAATTACCATAAATCCATTTGAAAAACATGCATACTTCCTTATTCCATAAATATAATAAGTTTTAAACTTTTTCAATGATAGCATGAACTACTTGTCAACAAGTCCTTAATTAGTTCTAAGGTAATCAGTACCATCTAATTTACTTATTCATATCTCACATATCTTTATAAAAACAACAATATCATAATATAAGTAACATATTAAGGGTTATATTTCCCTTAATCATGTGTTTTCAATGGAAATCACCTTTCCATTAAATCACTTTTCAATTCCATTAGATCCATTCAATGTATTCTTGTAAATCTATAGTGAAAAAACATAAAATGAACAATCCTTATATATTTAACATTTCATATAACATAATTCTTAAATCCAAATATATAAAAAATTTATTAATTCATCCTTAAGCCCTTAATAAGGCTACATAATCCTATTACATAATTCCTCTTTCCTTTCACATTTCAAATATAGTCTCTTCATTATCAGCAATTTAACCATTACTCTCACCACCTTGTTAATTCTCTTCAGGATATTTCCTCTTGGTACATTGAGTTGCATAATGAATATTTACTCCACACATAAAAAACTTAACCTTTAATGATGTCTTAGGAAGTCTAATATTCTCATCCATTTCGTTATCCAAAATCTTTATTTTTCCCTTACAGCCACTTTATTTATTTCCTTCTTTTCCACAGTCAAAACTTCTTCTTTTTCCTCTAATACATTCACTTAGGTGATTCTTTCCACATTCTTGACATAAAGGAAACTAAATCCTCTTTCCTCCAGGGTCTCCATTACCTGAACTCTCAGTGAACTCCTTATTTATCTTCCTTTGTGAGTACGATAGTTGGTTAAGGTACACATTGTTAATCATATTCCATGAAAAATGATTAGGCATGATCACAACATATTTCACTCTAGTGATCATCCCACTTGACTTTTCATCAGAAAATTGTCTTTCCATTCTATATTAATCTAGTTCCTTCCAGTTCCATCCATTGACTAAAACCAGAAGTATATTGTGATCATTGATTATCATAGTAAAAAGCCACATAGTCATAAAAAGAATTACTTATAGGATGCCTAAATCGTGAAACCCTCCTTAATCTATAACACCCTAGGTTCATCCTAGTTTTTTCATATCCAAATTATATTTAAATCCTTCATAATAGTTCGTGGAGAGTTTGTGAATCCCCAAAGCATATCCCTTGGGAGTGTCAAACCAGGTGTGCAGAAAGGCCCATTTTTGTGAACCATATTACCCCGAGTCAGGCTCGGAACATCTTGTCGGAGTTGTTACCCCTAGGTACATATGTTCTAGAGACACAACCACTTGTAGTATCTAGATAGGGATGTATTTCTAGAAAACCACTTACTCTATCCTTATACTTATCTTTAGATACATACCTAGATATATCATTATAAATATACCTAGGTATATCACTAAAGTTTTATCATCCTAGTTTACAAAGGTTAACTAAACATTTTCTCTGATACCAACTATAGAGACCCTAAATTTTCATAAAAATACATTACATAACTTTTGCAGAATACTTAAACATTATACAAACAGAAGACTAAAGACCGTACTAGTCTAGTGACTTTAGAAACATGGAAACATAAACACTGATACATAAGTGATCTATATTATCTCCTACTAGGTTCTTCTTGACTATAACCCTTCTTAGACACATCAAACATAATACATATCTTTATAACCTGGGGAAGGAAACAAAAAATTGGGCGAGATAAAATTCTCATTAAAGGTAAAAAAGGGAGATATATAAGTATAATCATGAGCGTAAGGGTATGATAACATGATCATGAAAATAGAATATCATACCCTGTATATCAAAGATCATATACCTGAATCCTGGAAGAGAGCATGGAAGTTCATAAGACATGAATCATAAGGAAATAAAGAACATAAACCATGAAATCATAACATAGAAATAAAACATGGAATTATGGCAGAAACATAAACATATATAATGATTTTTATAATAGTCAAGGCATTGTTTTCGATACCATATTAGTGTAAAAATTCCTTTACCGAACCAGGTTCACACCCCATTCCATCCCTGTATTACTGAACTGATTTCACCCCTCATTCCAGCACTTTAATACTAAACCGAGTTCATTTCCTATTCTAGTCTTGTAATACTGAATTGATTTCATTTCCCATTCTATACCTATAATATTGAACCTAGTTAATTTCTCATTCTATCCAAGTCTATCTCATGAGATATAAATCTTTACCCAATGCATTGGAGGTAGATATAGTTTTGACCCATATCATAATGAAATCATACATACATGTTCCATAAGATCATAAAAAATCATATCATAACCCCTGAAATTAAATGGTTATCATAAAATGTAAACATATTATAACCTATGGAAAAAATATACAGGTTTCATAATCATTTCATCAATTTCATAACCCATGAAAGAGAAACGGATTTCATAAACATATAACCCATGAAAGAGAAATGGATTTCATAAATACCATAACATTAATCATAACCCATTCATAAAAAGAATATGAATGGAACCTTTAGATCATTTCCTATAATTTCATGAGTAATATCAATGGATCTCATCTTAGATGGAAAATAATTTTAAAATATATTTCAAAAAAATTTCTTGAGGAAAATATCCTTTATTCTTTGAAAAGGATTTTTAATACATAAAACCATTTGAAAATAATTTTATTATAAAATAACTTGAAACTTATAAAGAATACTTTAAATCATTTTAAAAACCTTTTTACTTTAAAACTTATAAAATAAGCTTCAAAACATTTTAAAAACCATTTTCTTTGAAAACTTATAAATAAATATTGAAAATGTTTCGAAAACCTTCTTACATGAAAACATATGAAAGAACCTTAAAGATGTTTTGAAAAACATTTCATTTAAAATACTTTGAAAACTTATAAATAAGGCTTGAAAACATTTTTAAAACATTTTTCCTTGAAAACATATAAATGAAGCTTGAAAAAAAATTTCCTTGAAAACATATAAAAGAAGCTTAAAAACATTTTGAAAAAAAATCATTAAAAATATATAAAAGAAACATGAAAACATTTTTAAAATAATTTTCCTTGAAAATTACTTTTAAAAAAAATTCTTATAAATTATCTGTTTAAAAATGAAATATTATCTTCAAAGAAATAATGGTGGGTAAATTCGTACATGTTTTACAAGGTAAAAAGAAAATTACTTTTACATGATAAAAAGGTTAGAAAAATGACTTGTTCGGAAAAAGACAAGAATATTCTTTTGAAGATATTGGTAAAATAAAAAAAGGTAAAAATTTATTTTAAATATTATATTATAATGGTATAATATTCTTGAAAACCCTTTTTATAAAACATGGTTTTGAAGGAACATAGATATCTGACTAAAGAGAGGGTAAAGACGGACTTTCTTAAAAAAAAATTCTTAACTATATTATGTACCAAAGAGTATAAAAGTAGTACCAATACATGAATATATCTTTAATAAATATAGTATAAGTGAACTCATTAGTTTTCTTGAGATATGTATTATAATATTTTATCAAAGGAAGCATAAACATAAACAATCTCGAAAAGCGATGAGATTGTTTGAATAAACTCTTATAACTTGGTAACTTTGAACCATAATCCCCATATAAGAAATTGAAATTACATGAAGATTAAAATATAATAAAAATAATTAGTTTCATGACATAACATGTAAAATCTAATTATATACACCTTGGAAAATAATTTAGGTTCATAACAAAACATGAGTCTCAAAGAAGGAAAATTGAGACAAAATTGTTTTACCGATTTGGTAACTTTTGAAACTTAAACCCCATGAAATAAAGATCATAGTATGGATATGTAAATACCCATAAATATAATTATAATAATAATTTAATACATACATGTAAATTATATACACCACACAAAAGTAATGGGTGGTTAATAAATCATGTATCTCATGGAAATAAAAAGTGACATGAAATCGCATTACCTTATGTCTTGACTCTCATCGTACTCATTAAAACCACCTATATAATAAATATAAATTTAGTATAAATATTTTAAAGAACCATATTATTATATATAATACCATATATGGTTTTATTATGACCATATATTACCCTCTTGTTAACACTCTTATGTTAATGTTTCACTTTGGGTAATATTCACTTTATTCTTTGTATGAATCTTAATTTGTTATATCTTTGGTCCTTATACTTATATCATGATTTATATAATGTATACCATGATATAAATATCATGTATATACATTATATTTTTATTAAAATAATCTATATAATATATAATTTTGAAATGGAATACACCATTTATGGAGACGGTAAATCGTATATAGGCATGAATGTTATTTCCCTTTAGTTGTCGTGTTGAAAGAAAGAAAGTAAAAGACATATATGTATATATATGTATATATATATAATTATTAAACTGTCTTTATTATAACATAGATATATCATATATTTACTAAATCAATCCTTAATACATTCCATGTAGTGTATGAACGAATCACATTGCTTTGAGGGGGTAGTAGTCCACACTTACTCAAACGAAATTATTATTTTAACAAAAAATGAAAATTATAAAGAAATGTGTTGTAAAAGGAATAAATAAGATTAAAAACATAATAAATATAATATATAACATATATAAACATAGTTTCCATAATAATTTACACCATGAGAGGTGGTAGAGGAAAAAATTAACAATCATCGTTTAGTGAGGTGGTGGTTCGTCGTACACGTAAACCGTGTGTTCGTTATCCATTAGATGGAGGTGTGTGTAAGTGTAGGTTGAACCATTAGAATAAAAACTTAATATTATATTTATGATACTATTTTTTTATAAAATCATGGAATAAATAGAGTGTATGGGTGGAGAAGGAAAATAAAAAGAAAGGAGCTTGAGAGAAGGTGTTGCCTCTAAATTGGGTAACTCCTTTTGGTTTGTGCCAAAAGGATTACTTGTATTTCCTTATGACCAAGTTAAGGCTTCTAGTAATAAGTTAGGGATGTTTTAAAGTTTATTGGATAGATATTTTCCGAACCTAAGAGTTTTTATCAGAGTTAAGAAGAGGTATATGTGGTGTCTTTTTAAAGGGAAAGGGAAGGAAACACTTGGAATTTTTTAAAACAAGTTAGTTGTACCCACGTTTTTAACTAAAAAAGTTCATAAAAAATCAAAACAAAACTCAATAATTAAAGTTTCATGGACAAATTATGTCCATAAAATGGGTTTTTTACAAGTTTATAATTCTTTTTGAGTCCTAAATTTAAATTTTAGTCCTTAGTTAAAATTAATTTTACCTCAATTGATGTAATTAATTTTAATTACTTTCACTAATATTTTTGGTAAAAATATAAGTTGAACTTATTAGACATTATAAATTATTCTTATTCCAAATATGGAATCCATTTTTTCAAATTTTAACCATATAAGTGGCATAAATTAATTAAATATTAATCTTATAGTCGGGTGGACAATGTGGCTTTTTAAAGTAAAAATGATCAAAAGTTTACTAGGTTTTTATATCCAATTTCAATGTGAAATTGGTTAAAATTGCCTAAATTTAATAATTTATAAAATATAATATAATTAAAATTTGAAACCAATTTTAAATATAATTTATCCTTATAAATAAATTAGATGAAAAAGCGGTTTTGAATTAAAATTCAATATTTTTAACTATTCATTAAAAAATAAAACCTTAGAGAAAAATACCAAAAAAATACACTAACCTAATTTTTATGTTTATATTTAAAATATAAAGTTTATTTTGACATATTAAGTTAATAAAAGTTCCAAAATTCTGATTTAAAATGGGTTCTCCGTTAAAAGGTGGTAAAACTATATTTATAAAAATATATGTTTTTAAGTATAAAATTGGGTTTGTTCCTATATTATGTCTATAAAATATATTTAATGAATATAAAAAATATTTTATTGAATATATAACATATATATTACATTATTATCACTCACTAATTTTATTTAATTTTATTTATTAGGGTAAAAAAGCTCTGTGACCATAAAAATAATAATATTTCCTTTTACATTCAATAAATTTTCATATTCATTTATAATTAATTGGTAACCTATGGATTCATATTATATTATATAAACCATATATTTTTATAAATTAGTTAATATTATTCATAACTTTTAATTTAATGTCTATTTTATATATTATTATATTAAATAATCATATTTTAATAATATAGTATTGTTCGGTAAACTTCAGTGTTCTGTGTAGGGAAATCTAAAGTTTATATTTCATGTTGTTCGTGATTAAATTGGTGTTGTGTATAATATAATCCAAATAAAGTTATTTAATATAAAATAATATATCTTCAGTGTTGTATAAAATGAAAAATATCAAAAATGTTAAATTAATTCGAAAAAATAATAATTCACAAAATCTCAGGGTGTTACATGATGATCATTAATAATCTCCAAGATAAAGGGAACAAGGAATGTACTATTCTGAGATGGATCATGATGACTGGATTACATGTAACCTATACTCCAAAATAGTGTATGTCATGTCATATTTCAATTCATTCCCTATTATCATATCTTTTATGTTTTATAATAATATTGTGTCATAACTTGAAATTATTTTATATCATCAGGGAAAACTTCTATGATTATTGTATCACATGTTTAAGTTTGTGGTAATGTTCTTCTAGAAAATCTTATAAGTCTACCTTTAGTGGAATTTTATGTTATCATAGTCATGTAATGTTTTTTCCTTTTATAAATACAACATAGATTCCTATGAGAAGGTGTCCACCCTCCATACCATGAATCACCCCCCAATTCTATATAAGTAAAAGGAGGAGGATGAATATTATTTAGCACTAAAACCTAAAGAATTGATATTATTTCTCTCTGAGAAAGTGTATCTAACTCAAAGAAAAGATCATCCTTAAATACATGCTGATTGTGAGGGAATATGTTAATGTGTTTCCCATAATAATTTCCATGTATACCTCCTATATGAGTCATTGAGTTCACAATAAAATTTATACCTAGATTGAGTAACATCACTAGGGAATATTATCATGATAAATGAGATATTTTTGTACCCTTCAAATATAGAAGAAATTGGATGATGGCCAAAGCCAACATCTAAAACAGAAATCCATAGTTTCCTTAGATTATCTGGGTACTATCATCGATTTGTAAGAAATTTCTCATGATTTTCAAACCCTCTAACGAAGCTAACTTTGAAGGGATTCAAGTTTTTTTGAAATAATAAATGTGAAGAGAGCTTCAAGGAGTTGAAGAAGTGGTTTATCACTACACTTGTACTTATGCTACCCAAAAGTGGGTAACTTTTCATAGTGTATAACAATGCTTTAAAGAAGGTATTGGGTTGTGTGTTAATCTAAAATGACAAATTGATATCTAATGCTTTAAGGAAATTTAATGTTCATGAATAGAACTACCCATCACATAATCTGGAGTTGGATGTAGTGATCTTCACATTGAAAATCAGATAGCATTATATCTTTGGGGAGAAGTGTGAAATATATATGGATCATAAGATCCTCAAGTATATATTCACACAAAAAGAGATAAATATGTGCCAATGAATATGTTTATAGTTGATTAAGGACTGTGATTTCTCAATCCACTACCATCCTGGGAAAGAAAATAAAGTGGAAGATTATCTAAGTATAAATGATCCATTAATTTTATCATTGATGAGAATTGAGAAGGATCCAATCTTCTTAAACTTGAAGAGGATGTACATGGGAATCATAAAGGAAGGAACGTCATTAATCCTTTCACAAATTATTGCTTAATTGTCCCTTATGGATAGGATAAAGGATTCTTAAAGAGATGATGTGGTAATTCAGAAGAAAGTATAAGATATAAGAAAAGGTAAATCCTCATAGTTCAATGTTAATGAAGAAGGAGTTGTAAGATTTGGGTCAAGACTATGTGAACCATCAAATCCTAAGTAAAAGAAGGATTTTTTAGATGATGTACATACCTCAACCTTCTTTATCCATCCAGGAAGAAAAAAATGTATTGAGATCTTTGAGATCACTATTGGTGGGACAATATGAAGAATGAGATCATGGAATATACATCGATATGTATTTTATGTTAGAAAGTGAAGGCAGAAAGGAAAAATTACAAGGGTATGATGCATACATTAACCATACCTACATGGCAATTGGAAAACATCATCATGGACTTTTTCACTAGTCTTTCAAAGACATCAATAGAAAATAATGCTATATGGTTTGTGGGGGATCATCCTACAAAGACTGCTCACTTCATTTCAATTATAGAGGACTTATCACTCGGTCAACTTTCAAGGATATACATTAGAGAAGTGGTAAGGTTGCATGTAACACCACTATCAATTGTATCTTATCGATATCCAAGATTTACCTCCAAGTTCTTGAAGATTATTTAACATTCTCTAAATAATGAGTTGAACTTCAACATGGATTATCACCCTCAAACTGATGTCTGGTCTGATCAGACTATCTAAACACTTGGGGATATATTGATAGCATGCTCAATTGACTTTAAAGTAGTATCGTATAAACATATTCCTCTGATAAAATTCTCATATAATAACAATTTCCACTCAAGCATCCAAATGGCTCCCTATGAATACCTTTATGGGAAGATGTGAAGAACACATGCATGTTGGGGTGAAGTTGGGGAACATAAAATGTTGGGCCCTAAAATGGTTGAAGAAATGGTGAAAAGGGTCAATACCATTCAGAAACACATCAAATATACTCAGAGTCGACAGAAGAGCTATGCTGACAATCATCGATGAGACCTAGAGTTTGAGGTTAGAGACATGGTATTCTTATACATATCTTCATGGAAGAAAGTCGTGAGATTTAGGAATAAGGGAAATATTAGTCCAAGATATATCATCCCCTTTGATATCCTTGATTGCATTGGAGCAGTTTCCTATTGACTATCACTCCCACCTAACCTATCTCAAGTACATGATATATTCCATGTATCCCTCTTGAGGAAGTACATACCAAACCTCTCACATGTACTTAGTCCAAATATGGTACCATTTGGGAATTATCTTTTCTATGAAGAGCAGCTAGTGAAAATATTAGATTGTATAGACAAAGTTCTATGAAATAAGACAATTCACCTGGTCAAAGTATTGTATAGAAACCACAAGTTTTAAGAGGTAATGTGGGAGCCATAGGATGTGATGAAATGGAGTTACTCTCATCTATTTTAGTGTGTGTGAAATGAAAATTTCTAGGTTGAAATTTTTGAAGGGGGGAAGATTGTAACAACCCAAACTTTTATAAATAAAATTCCATTTGTGTTTTAATTAAATGTATTATTATATATTATGGATATAAAAACACATTCAATTAATTAGTTTAATTATATACTATCAGATTTAAAATACTGTTAAGAATTATTACCATTGATAATATATTCACTAAATAGTTATTATATGATTAGTATAAATATAAGATTTTAACAAATCCAATTGACACAAAAAAAAAGGAAGTAATGGCCTCAACTGGTAGGATAGTACCCTATGAATCCCATTTATCAAAGATTCCAAGGGAGATATTATCATTGGGATTTTCCCTTGACCAATCCTAATCTAATATCCAATAACTAAAGAATGATCAAAATCGTTTATGAGAGAAGATGAAGCTCATCGAGATCACAACCCAAACCATTTATGTCAAACCACCCTATAAAGGCCTCACCATCATGCACCTTACCTTTAGGGATTTTTATGGTGTATTAAAGGGATATGTATTAAGATCATAAAAGTATGAATATTTATATTATATTTTTAATAGAATAATAATTATATTTTCATATTATTATTGTTACTTTATAAATAATTCTGATATAATAAAACACAATTTTTTTTGGGTAATATTCAAATTAAATTAAGTAATTTATGAATTAAGGTATTTTTAAAATAAATAATATTTTATTAAAATATTATTATTAAATATAAATGATCGTATAATTTTTATAAAGTCAAATATAATTTTTATAAGGGTTTGAAAATAGTTATTGTCAAAAAAATCCAACATTTCTCAATAAATATCAATTCTTATTTTAAAAGTGAAAATTAAAATATTTAGAAAATTATTTGGATAAAATAAATATTATTTCTATAATTATAATTTCAAAATTATCCAATAGTGAATTTTTCATAATTTTCCAAGGCATACAAATTTTCGGGTAAAAATTAAATACGGTATAAATATACGGTGTTTATTATGACAACATAATGACCCAGAATGATGTAATAAATAATATAAATGGTATCCATGACCAAATATATGTTTAAACTTTAAAATAATTTTATTTTAATTTTATTTTATTAATTTTTTAAATCCTTTATGAATCCTCCAGAAACTATAATATATTTTAAGCTTTTATAATCTTTTCTTTAAAAACATGACTCGCTTACACATCATCAAGGGTAATATTTTAATATGTTCGCTCCTTGAACTTATAAAATAATTAAAAAAACCTCTATTTGGTGAAAACCATGATCAAAAATCATGGTAAGGTTTGCGGTTTTGGTTATTTTATTATATAGAGTCCAAAACCCAAGTTTGAGAAATAATAGAGAATTCCACACATATTTCCTATATAAACCCACCCAAGATCTCATTTTTCTTCACTAAAAAACCTTGTATCACATCATTAATATTCCCTAACTTCTCTGTATTCCTCTCAAGGTACCCTTAATCTCTCAATATGCTCCTTCTAAGTATTTGGAATCACCCTCTCAAGGTAAGGGATCCTTCTCCTCTTTATACAAGCATCTACATTTTATTATACCTTTTATCTCCATTTCTTAATGTTGGGATATATTATAAAATATCCCTATTAATACCCTTATTATTACTAAATTATTATATACCCATTTCACTCTCATTAATCCCTCCCATTAACATTTATACACCCCCGTTATGCTGCTGAAATTTCACCGTGATTTTTCATGCCAAACAATTTTGTAGTGAATACCCGTACCCATTTCCTTTCAAGGGTGTTAACCTTTATGCACTTATGATTATTTTATTTGGTACTTACATGTATGTGTTCCTCACTAATTGATCATGGAATAAAATTTTATTATAAATGATTTCATGTTGTATGATCTATGTGGCACACTTATGCATGTAAATGAAATGAAAGTGACAAGTGCGCCCAGAATTATATAGCACTTCAATGCATTAGGTAATGTTTTATTCTCATGATACGTCATTAAAGGGGTTATAGAGTGAAAATAATACATCATGAGAATTTTTCCATCATTATTTCTTGGCATTTATCCTTGACTTATGTTTATGATGTTATGTTTTAAGTTCTTACCACATTTCCCGCATTGCCTTTATGTTATCATGTTATGTCACGCCTCATTGTTCATGTTTATGATTCTAACCCATTTTATATCCCACTTATATGACTATTTTATAACATGTATTACTTTCTTCATGTTATTCCATGTTTATTCCCTTACTGGGATTTATATCCCACCCCATTCTTATGTATGTCCCCAGGTTATCCTGTGAAGTTTTAAGTACGATGGAATAATATGAACATGTTAAATAATTTTTCAATAATGGAAATGTATTACATGTTTTAAGTTGTTATGTAATGTACCTAATTCTAAAATAAACTAGACTTCTCTATCTTTTGGTTTGTATTATGTTTAATCTTATGTAATAAATCATGAATTGATGTGTAATAAAGGGAAGGGTTTTCATACATAAGGTAAAGTAGTACATGTGATACAAGGGGAATATCAAGGTAACATTAGAGGGGTGATAATCATAATCTTGAAAAATGAGGCATGATATAACATGATAGCATAAAGTAAAAAATAAGAATGTGGAAACAATATAAATCATTTCATAAACATAAGTCAAGGATAACTTCCGAGAAAACATCACATGGTGGATAGAGTCCTGTAATGGATTAGGTTTACTCCCTTATCCCATACAAAATTTCTCATGAGACTAAAACATTACCTAATGTATTTTAGTGATATTTGGTTGTACCCATTATAATATGTGCATTCTCATGTGTGTCACATAGATCATTCAACATGAGTACATATTTTATCACATTTAATCCCATGATTTAGGAGTGTGGATTATATACATGGAATTCCCCAATAAATTAAGGATAGTTAAATCCACATGAATACTCTTGAGTCTAAATAATGTGGGTATTCATAATAAAAATGTTTGTAATGGAAAAAAACAAGATAATTCTGACAGCATAACGAGGGTACATAAAGGATCATGGGAGGGATTAATGAGAATCAAAGGGGTATATCATCACTTGTAAATCATAAGGGAAGCAATAGGTATGTGTGAAATCATATCCCAATATGAAAAATTAGAAAAAAAAGAACATAATATAAATGAGATTCATGAATAAAGGGGTGAAGTAGAGGATCCCTTACCTGGAGAGTGTGATTCTTAAAGCTTGGGAGGTGATTCTTAAGAGATTGAAAGAACCTTGGGAGGGATATAGAGAGGGAATAAAATATTAATGTCATGATTCAAGAGTTTTTAGTGAAGATGAATGGGAGGTTTTTTGGGTTTATATAGAAAAATAGTAGAAAATTCTTTATTAATTTCCAAACATAGGTTTTGGAATATATATGATAAAGTAATTAAAACCAAAAAAACATTACCATGGTTTTTTCTCATGGTTTCTACCAAAGTATATTTTTTTAATTATTTTACAAGTTTAAGAACCTATATCATTAAAATAATACACTTGGTGATGTGGAAGTGATTCGTGTTTACAAAGAATTGATTTTAAAACCTTGAAATATAATATAGGTTTTTTAGGATTCGTTAAGGGTTTATAAAAATAATAAAATAAAATAAAAAATGCGTTATTTTAAATTTTAAATATATATTTGGTTTTGGATACCTTTCATGGAATATTTTACATCACTTTTGGTTTATTAATATGTCATAATACACATAGTATATTTATACTGTATTTAATTTTGACCCAAAAATTCTATTGTCTCTGAAATTTATGAAAAAATCATTGTTGGATAATTTTGACATACTAATTTCAAAATTAATATTTATTTCATCCAAAAAAATCTCTAATTATAATAATTTACAATTTTAAATCCAAAATCCATATTTATTTAAAAATACTAGTTTTTTGACAATAACAGTTTTCTGACCCTTATATAAATTATTTTTGACTTCATAAAATTATATTATTATTTATATTTAATAAATATTATTTAATAATAATATTTTATTAAAATATAATTCATTTTAAAAATTCTTTAATTAATCAAAATAGTGTTTTGATTGAACTATATATTTCCCAAAAATATAATTTGTGTTTCATCGTATCAAAATCTAATTTTTATCAAACTTGTTATTTAATCATTATAAAGTTATAATAAAAGGATACATATAATAATTATTTTATAAAATTATAAAAATTCATACTGTTATGTTCTAGATATATATCACTTTATTACACCAATTAATGCCCTAAGGTTGAGGTGTTCAATGATGATATTTTCTTGGGTTTGTTTGGCATACATGGTTTGGGTTGTGATCTCAATGATCTTAAACTTATCTCATAAATAGTTTTTCTTGTGAATTAGTTATTGAATCGTATCTTGGTATTAGTTAAGAGAAAATCCCAGTGATGTTATATCCCTTGGAAACTCTAATAAATAGGCTTCATAAGGTATGATCCTAGAGTTTGAGTCTATTTCTTCTTTTGTCTGTATCAATTGGACTTTATCATAACCCTTAATATATACTAATCATACGATCACTATACAATGGATATATTTTCAATAGTTATGATGATTAATGGTATTTTAAATCTTATAAGATATAATTTATAATGTTTTAAAATAACCAAATTAGTGCACGTGTTTTCTATAACCACATTACATAATAGGGAATTAAATTTAATCACAAAAGGAACTTCATTTAAACAAGTTTGGTTCATTACTCTAAGTATCCAAAAAATAGTTCCCTATAAACCAGAACTCTATACCAAAACCACTCTAATAACTTTACATCATGAAAATTAAAATCATGCTTTATACCTTTCCTCCAACCCACAAGGGTATCCACATCCTCAAGGAAACACATGCCCATTTAAAACCACATCTATCAGGAACACCTTGTATGTACCTAACCATCGTTAAGAATCCAATTCCTGGTCCAACCCACCTAGGGTCATTGTACATCCATTATGCTTAGGTATTGTATATTCATCATCAAATAACATCCCATTATGGGGTCCACATGACCTGTCATCCAAAGAATAAAATGGTTTAGTTGAGTAGAATTCCACAAAAAATTATAGTAAAACATCATATAAGTTATTATTAACACTTTAAATAGTTAAAACCTATTTTATTATAGAAATATATCACATGAAAGCAAAAAAAATTCATGTGAATCCTATATTACAAAAATTAAACATGTACACGGGACTCTTACCACTATGTTACAAGAGTTAAAACCAAAAATAACTATCTCAATAAACACATCATACTTGAATAAACATCTTGACCACCCATGAGACGTCATTAATTATTATGGTTAATCAAGTTTATGAAATTAAATCTCATATTAACTATTAACTAAAATGGGTATAGTATGTGGTAAGTTAGAGTTCAAACCCACATGGATAGTTTAGTAAACACATAGAATACTTTGAATTAATAAGAAACAAAATAAAGCATATTTGTGATTTTGATAAATAGAAATCATACCAATCATTTGTAAATCTAGTTTATTCACTAGTGAAGTAAAATAATGATAATTAATCAATTTTTTATTAGAATTAGGTCTAAAAAATACCTTATTCGGTGCACTTTGTCTTTATTCTACTCATGCTCATTTTATTTTCTCAAGTAATTTAGTTAGTTAATAAAACAAGTAACCCAGAACCTTGTTTAAATCTAACAACCTCAACCCACCAATGTTCATGCATGAGAATAAGTATATAGTTAATGAATTAAAAGCATAGCAAACTCAACCCAAAATGTTCATGCATGGAATAGAATAGATAATATTTAGAAGAACATAATAAATGAAAAACAAAAATCTATAATTCATCATAAAAGAATAATTTTTCTAGGAACAAGCCCCTATCATTATATTCTTGGCCATAAAAAAATATCTCCCTCATGATAGTCATGAGGGAGTGTACAAAAAATAAAATAATAAAACCTAGGTAGTAGAAACTATATCTAAAATCACTCCAAACACCATCTCTGATCCTCTAAGAATTCAATACATTCTCAATAACACTATCATCCTCCTTAAATAAATATAATTATCAAAGATATATCCTTCATCCATATCTTCATATCAACTCATTATCTTTCTCCATATATGTAACAATTTAAATCCACCTCAAACTCCACTAAAATAAACTATAAAACACTCGAGATCATTTATATATCCCATAAAATATATCTCTAACTTCAATAATGGAGAGATATGTGATCTATTTGTTATATTTGTAATAGATTTATGCATTAAAACAAAAACAGTGCTTATGGAACAACTTGAACCCTTTGAAACCATCTTACAACATGGTGTGGATGTTGCAACATAAAGATGCTTCACCAAAAACTTGAGAAAATACAATATTATAACCCCCATGGTGTTTTACTGAACCACACCATAGCCATATTCACCTCATGAAAAACACCTCCACCTTTACTCTCATCCACAGTACATGGAAGAACATAATTCCATATCCACTTCCTTCTCTAAAATGATTCTCTTAGTTATAGTGTAGAACTATTTCTTCCACTGCAAATATTCCCCAACCAAAACCTAATTTTTTGCCTCCCCACACATCTCCACAATGTAAGGAAAACCTACAAACCAAAGGTCTTCAAGAAGGTCTTCTTTATCTTCATAAACTATGAAAAAATTGAACTAGCATGCAGTGAAAATTCATTCCATCCCTCACTCCATGCATGCATAGAACCACTCATACCTCATAGATCAAGTGGTACAATCGATCTCTCCTTTATACCAGCTTCAACATAGGTATCCTCATATTTACAATGGTGGTCTTGAGGTTCCTATCAAGCATTCATGGTGTTCCAATGTTCTTCCATAGTGGAGGCATAGTCATCTTCTATCCATAGAGAAAAGGCCAAACTCCTTTTTCATATTTCATAGAAGATCAAGTGAATTAATTCATTACTACAGATTCACATTGGGCTCCTTGGCAGCACAAAAAATTAAGACAGATCTATGTGTCTGTTCATACAATGGCTTCATCCATGCCTATTAATCGTTGATCTATACTGGTTGTAATCCATGATGATTTTATGGTGCATCCCAATCAACTATGGTGCACGTGAAAATTAGGACCCCTTGGTGAGTAAAATGACATAGAACATAAGTGAATGAAAACATTTTTGAAAGTGTGAATAGTGAAAGAGATTCATTAAAACCAGGTCATACTTATTTATATACTATCATGTGGTGGTAGAAACCATGATTAGTATCCCCAAACCACCCCATCCAGGCTCTCCTGACCAATTCCAATATGTGTTAGGCCTTCCACTTGTATTCTCTTAGCCACTAATTGATACTGACTCGCATTAGGATCATTTTCCATGTATGACTCATTCTTTTCTATACAATCCTTTGATATTGTGAAATCCATCTTTTTTTAAACCTTAAAAAATTATTATTATTCTTTACCCTTAAAAAATCTTCAAAATTTATATATATATGTGTGTGTGTATTATTTTTTCTAAATTCAATTTAAATTACCATTCACATGAAATAATATAATTATAATGAATAAAAGGAAAGAAAATTTAAAATTTTAATAAATTGAATAAATTAAATAACAAAAAATATATGCATGATATTTGAGTTGTCATGTCTCAATTATAATTGAAATAACCAAGAATAATAACTCCATAACCTTGGTAACCTTGGTTTCCCACTGGAAAGGTGTTCATGACTCACCAGTTTGAGGTTCATCACAATATCTAATACATTATTATTCTTTTTCTATTGTATCCTAAATATTAAGAAAAAATAAATGTTGCTCTAATACCACTTTGTAATGCCCTATTATAAATCACTCTATAATAACTGGATTGGTGTGTCGCAAGTCCTCAAACATGCCTCACCATACACCAGTGGTTTTTGACTATAATTAAATAACTAAATCATGCATTATGAAGACTATTACCTTGATATCATGACCATTAATAACAAAGAAATAACCAAACAATATCCCCAATTAATAATTCAAGTATGCAAGATAAATAATACGATAATGTTATAAAAATGTAATGAATCCATACAAACATACATCTCAATTTATATCCCACTAATCCAATCATATGTAAAAAATAAACAAATAATATGAATACACATGGAGGATTTACTACTATCACTAATCCTTGTTTCCATCCCATCTCTAAATCCTTGTCAAACTACTCCAACCCAATCCACTGTACAACCTATACTCAAACGTTTATAACATATATAAGGTTAGATTTCATACCATAGTGTTCATATAAGGTATGATAAATACATATTAAAAGGGTCTCACCAAGTTACCCTAATATAAATCATTATATATGTGTGTATGGATAAGGAAAATAATAATATAATCACAAACTTGAAAACATGTGTGTCAGATCATCATATGTTAATCAATGCACTATGATACTTAGTCATACCTAATTTTTCCTATGCTAGAGAATAAATCACCTCATGCCACAATCTCAACCTATACTCAAAGACTTGGGGTATAGTGTCTTACCATACCCTAACCCATACCCAAAGATGTAGGGTAGGGTTTCTTACCAAGCCTTGACTAATACTCAAAGATGCAAGGTTGGGTGACTTAGAAATTCTCGAATATTAACCTCTCTCTTAGGGTAGGGTCTATATTGAACCTTAATATACTCACTTAGTTTAGGGTCCCCCAATCATATCCTCGATCTCACATATCGTATCATATTATATCTTAACCACTCCTTTCTCTTAGGGTGATTCACACACCATTTAACATCCTGGACCCATCCCATATCACTCAAATCAGTATTGAAATTACCTTATCACTTAAGTTGAGTCCACAGATCCCAATTTGTATCATATCACAGCCTAAACCATACCTTATCTCTCAAGGTATTCCTTTAATAACTTTATCACTCAAGGTGATTCCACACATCGAGATCTCATCATCAACCCTCTTGCACTGAAAAATCCCATCTTTCAGGGTAGGTCTCACAAACACAACATGATCACTACATTCTCACTCAAGGTAGGGTCCTTCCAACACCTTCTCACTCAAGTTGAGTCCAACCATTGAGATATCACACCACATCACATATCACAACTCAACCATTATCTTCTCACTCATGGTGAGGCTATACATTGACATCTTGACCATTACCTTATCAATCAAGGTAGGGTTTCATGTCATATCCTAATAATAACCTTCTCACTCAAGGTATGATCCTATATCACACCCCTTACTCTACTTTATCACTCAATATTAGGTCCTACCACCAACTTTTCTCTCAAGGTTAGGCCATCCAATATACACACAACTGATATACACATATAATAATAAATAGGGCATCATAGCCCATCCCATGTTCTCACCAACTCATCACATGGGTTTTATTCACTCGATAACTAGACTAGTATCTTAAAAAACATCTTGTAGTCCATCTATCTTTATATGATAATTTCCTCAAGACCATATTGGTCAAACATTCACAATATGCTGAGCTTATTGGTATTCTCATCTCACCCATAAGGGCATCTAATTGGTTCTTTAAACCCAACTTGGACTATTCTCGTTGATAACTACATGAACTCATCACCCCATGGTGACTCATCATAGCCAATAGACCTTATTAGACCCAATTTTGGGGAGTTTTGTCCATTTCATCTTCCAATTTATACCTCATAACTCGGTCCCACTAACTAGGTGTTTTATCGAGCTAACTTGCACTAAGTTCCTAGGAAACTTAATTCCAAGTAAACCAGATAATTCTTACAACCCGTCCATAGTTCATAACTTACATCTCCACTTATAGATATCTCAAGATTGTTGTTAGGAGTAAACCCTCTATGTCACGCTATGTAAATCCCCAGAGGACTTATCCCTCTCATAACACACACTAAGTCTCCAATTTACCCTCAAGATGGTGTTCCTTATCATGTGTGAGAGGCAAAACCATCTCACCCATCACTAATAGGACTAATCCTCTCATTATTCCAACTATACCTTAAAAACTAACCTAGGTTATCCACATATCATCTCAAGACCAAGGACTTATCTTGACCCTCTCATAAATTAAATCAACATCCTCTCCCCCTTAGCGACATAGTTATTGGTTGATTCCAAAATACCCAAAGTAAGAATAATCACTTACTACAACTCTAGAGGGATCAATTACATCCTATATATATACCTTGAGAACTCTAAATCCTTATCATGTAGTTCCCCAAACCCGCACTCCCGTATCTGGTGTGATAAACATTTTCTTTTCATAATGGTTTGGTACAGACTGAAGTAACCAAAACTTAACCATTCATAATTACAATAACAATAACAAATATTGACTCAATTACATACCCAATACATTTTAGGTTTTATATTTTATAATATTAGGAAAAAACTTTAACTAATAAAACCCATATCTTTCCCATCAAAGGGGAATTTTTTCCATTAAACCAAGGACTCCTTATTTAATAATAAGTCTTCAACATATCCAAAAAAATCTCCACACATGACACCTATATAGAAATTCCATGTGAAATATTATTCTTTATAACCTAAGTAAATGGAAACATACTAAATTTGAGCTCAATCACTTAGTAAGGGGTGGTGTATAATAGAAGCTATCATGAAATAAACAAGGTATGGATAATATGGTGTGAATAAATAAAAAATGACATATAATTGATAACACAAGCATGTGATATATCCATGGATAACATAAAAATGTAAATAATAACATAGATAATAATAATTTATTTCATTAATGAATAATTTCAGACAATATAAATATACCATCAAGGCTATGTTCTAAGATATTATACATAAACAGGTGAAGTTTACATCAAATACCCACACTAGCTTGTCTCATGAAACTTATTGATGCATTAAGGGGCTATATAATTTTGATCCCAAACCATCAATAATTAAGTCCAATTCATTAATAATATAAATTAATGAATAAATAATATAATACATAACCAACATGCCTTTTTAATCAATAAACATTCATATTGAAATGATAAGTATACAGAATGTCAATATTTTCCCCAGTCAATAAATGGAATAAATTTCTTGGTAATAACCCTTAAAATTGACATCATGTATAGTATATGGTATATAGTTAATTAAAAACTTGAAAACAAAATATATAAATAGTGTTAGTGGTATATAATATATCCATGAAATTAAAGAATATAGATATAATGAAGAAAAATTAATTCAAGAGAGAGATTAAGAGTGGAAGAGAACATAACCCTTATGAAAAATTTGAGGTATAAACTATAAATTCATAAGAGTGTTTAAAGGGTAATACATGCAACATAACTCCCAAATATATAGATATTTTAGAGTTTGAAAATAAAATGAAGGTGAAATTATAAAGATAATTTTCATAAAGATTTTGAAATATGGTTGTAAAAACAAACTTTTAAGTCACTTTCAAATAACAATTTCAAGGGATGAAAAGTGAAAAATAAAAATATTGATTTAAGAATAATTCAAAATATTTAAAACATTAAAATAAATGAAGTTAAAAATAGTAAATGTGGAGTGGGAGATAAAAATATACATAAGTGGAATGAAATCTATTTATTTATTCTTTTAAAACATTAACTTTTATTTTTTAAATGTAAAATTCATAGAACAATGGGAATATTATCTTCTTTTAAAAACCACAGAAATTTGAATAGAAATAGTTATTAATAAAAATTGATATAAAAATTGGGAAAAGGTTCTCATGTGGTAAACTTTAAAAATGATATTCTTTTCACACTTTTGAAAAGAAATTCAAAATAGACCCGTGTGGAAAATGTTAAAAAGATTACTCTTAAAAATTTTGTAAATAAATTAAAGGATATTATATAATTACCTTAATAAATATATGAATTATATATAAGAACATTATTGTATCAATATAAAGAATATGTACATGGAGGAAAATGATTCCTGATCATGAAGAAGATATAAGGTCGAGTCCACATACAAGCAACCATTTGGTTGAATTGTGACCAAAGGAAAGTGAAATATCAATAAGACTTGTAAATACCATAAAATAAAGATTTAATATAATATAATTAAATCATATGGTGTAATAAACCAAACTTATAAGGATGAATTTCAAGAATAAGTTTTACAACTTAATGAAAGTAAATTAAGTTAACAACAATCCTTACGACTTAAGTAATGTATGAATCGAAGGACATGGAACAAGGAGAACTTAAATTAAAGTGAAACAATAAATAATAACAAATGATTTAAGTTATTAGAATTTAATATATTAGTATTTACACCATATAAATGTAAATTGTTTTATAATAAGATACATGTCTCGAGGAATTTAAATTGAGACAAATAACCCTTACCTCAAGTCCTGACTCACTTGGTTCATGTGTTTAACCACCTAAATAACCAAATTAAGTTTATTAAATACTTTATTAAGAATATTTTTTCGGTATATTTCATTTTTAAGGTCTATTTATTATCATATTTTATTTGTTTATTGTATAGTATTTTCTCTTATTGACTACTTGGGGTTTTTGGTCAATTTCTCCAAAACTAGTTTGGTAAATTGAACATGGTAAAAAGAGTTATAAAACAGTTTCATAATATCTATAACTATATAGATATATGTTATTTATAATTATATTATCACGAAATTTATATATTTTAATAGGTTTTTAAAAATATATTCAAATTAAGAAAAGTTTTTTTGGCATACTCATTTTAGGCGGTTAAATTTATAATGACCATTTATTATTAATATTATTAATAGAATGAATAATTTCTCATTATATAATATTAA
Organism: Viscum album; assembly: GCA_963277665.1. NCBI lineage: Eukaryota > Viridiplantae > Streptophyta > Magnoliopsida > Santalales > Viscaceae > Viscum > Viscum album. The sequence goes on along the minus strand of OY728161.1, from coordinate 1,700,337,389 downwards.
TAATATCATAAATATAATATTTATTCATTAAATAAACTTTTATAACCATCCATATAAGTTAGTAATGAAATATGAAATATGTTGTTCATGGAGGTGATAATCCAACCATAACATAGGAAACATTTTCATTTTCTAATGAATGGGAGTAAGGTAGAAAATGGTTATTCCATAAACATAATAAAATTTCAGTATAATAATGATAATTATGTCATTATATTATTATTAGTATAATATATTTGGAGGAGGTGTAAGAAAAAACTTGAAAGAACTCGGTTAAAACTATTACCTCTTCCTTCAATATCCTCATTTAGACCACTCCTTAAGCCTTCTTAGATTGGTATTTTGGTGGGAAAAAAACTCTAGAATGTGGAAAATAGGGTCATGGAGTATTTTTGTTAGATTTTTGTTATTATAATAGTATTTATGGGTGATTATATGTGAGGTGGTGAAGGGATCCTTTTATAGGTGAGAGGGGTGACATTTTTATAGATATTAATTTCTTAATATAAAAAGAGATGCATTATTCAAGGAAAGTATATAAAAAACTTATAATTAGATATTAAAAGATAATGTATGGTTATTAAATCCCCCATACACCCATTTATAGTTTATATTTTGTGTTATTTTGAGATTTCACCTCTTTTTTTAATACTTTTACCTCATTTTAACCTTTATTGTGGTGACTAATTTTTACCTTGGTAAATTATTTTTATGAAGAAAAAAAATTAATTGACCTTTTTACCTAATTTGTAAAATATGATTTAAAATAGTAAGTCTATTTTACTTAATCTAATTTCTAAAAGTGATAAAAATTAATTTCAATATATTAACACATAATGAGGGAAAAATTAGGAAAAATATATTTTTTAAGAATATGGTGAATTTATTCGTATTAATTTCCAACAAAAAACATTAAATGAGTATTAATTTAATTTTTTATATATATTATAAATATATTTTATTAAAAAAATTATTAAAAAGTGATCAATTTGGTTTATTAAGATAAAATCACATCATATATATAAATAAAATTCTTCGTAAAATATGTTTCTTAACACTAAATGATTTTAATCACACCCCATTAATTATTTATCTATTAAAATTTAAATTTATTTAATTAATTTATATTAGAAAAAATCAAATTATTCTTTAAAAAAATAATATGTAAAATAAAGTATTTTTTTATCTTTTTATTTACTTGGGGTTTTACTTTTCTTGTAATTTTTTAATGATATTTGAAATTTTAATTTCACAATGTATTAATGTTAATCTTGCATTGTAAAATATATCATGTTTCATTTTAGTTTGGTGTTTTGTGTTATAAAATTTAGTTATCATAGCATTTATTCAAAGAAAAACACTTACTAAAATCTCACGGTGTTACTTATCCATTTTACTCGAACACATATATTCATGCAGGAATGCATAATCATGCATAAATAGGCATATGGTTTGGTATTATAGGGACCACCTACCTCTAACACATAGTTATCATCCTCTCAGTGCTCCAATTATCCTTAACTAAGCCCTTACATGCCTCATCCAAACCTGTATCAACACTCGAGCCCTAATCGGTGTCCACTCATCAAAACATAGAGAAATGGCATGTCAATATCCCACAATAGGATCTTGGTACACTCCTGAAAAAAATCTTCATCATCTCATTTGGATTCCATCATGATATAGATGAATCATCATTAAATCCTAGCCAGAAGATACCAAAATCAATAGCTAATGAGAAAGAAGAATAACTAATTAATGAGAGGAAATCATACCTTAAATTACTAGTAAAATCACTTAAGAATCACCACTTGTCAAAGGAGAATGAAGGGGAGTAAGAAAGGGGGAAGGATCTAGCTGAAATGGAACTCTCTACTTGTAAGATCAACCTAAATCCAAAAGGGTCCAATCCAGAAATGGAAGGTTTACCCCTAATTTAAAAAAAATAGAAATGTCCTTATCATGATGTAACACCTTGAGCCGAATCATCAAGTCTGGGATGAATTACTGCATGACCTCATGCATGTCTCTCCGTATGCATGAGGTCATTGACTAGTAGGATCTGATTAGTGCAGTGAGGAGACTATAAACTCAGTACCAATAATCATACACTATAATCATAATAAGAAAATTATAATAACCCAAAAAGGTATAGGGAAACTGAAAAAATATCATAATACTATAACAATTTCATCTAGGTCATACAATATAAAAATAACAAAGGACCCCTAAAAATTCCCAACCAGGATCAATGTAGTCACTGAGAGGGGGAGGAGGTGAATTAGTGATATCATTTTTATTTTATTTTATATTTCTTGTATAACAACCTTTACCTCCTATTAAATATTTATCACTTTTCTGAAAACTAAACATTCACACATCCATAGTAACACAAGTATATACAAGGTTCACTAATCAATACGAGTATCTAGTCCTTGGAATAGTTTGGAAATAATCTAATACCACACAATCCACTAGAAAAAAATCCTTTTGTGTGGATACAACAAGTAGAAAATACCCTTACACTTGTTTAGCACTATGATCAATACAACAATGCATGTGATTATTCTATCACAAATGATGTAAATAAGTTTTTTGTAAAAATATAAGAAATATTCACCAATAAGTTTAGAACATGTCATTGTTCTCCTTCATTAACTTCCACTTTCTTAATTCTTCAGAAAAAATCTTCACTTTCTTACCCAGTAGTAGGTAAGAACAACTTATTTGGACTTCGTACAAAAACTCAGTTTGATTCCCCAGTATAATTTTTCTATCTGATAGGAAACCAGAATACTGTTCTTTCCTTCTTTTTCTTTCTCAAAATCTATTGGTCCAATTGTTTAGTCTAATCCAATTAATTCTAATCGCTTCTTCATTCTGGAAAACTTCCTCTATTAATTCATCCCAGAAATAAATTTGAAATAAAACCTCTATGATCACACTCTCTCCTACACATGAATAGTTGAAGTGTCAGAATATATGTTGTAATTCCACTTTTATTTATAGGTTCCACAGAATAGAAAAGGTAGGAACCCAAAATTATTTTACCACTCAAAAAAATTCCAGATTTCTGAATTTCACCTTCATTTAAAACTTCATTTTTGACCATTTAAATTTTTCTTAACTCTTTTAGATTATTCTCAAAACTTCTTAAGTCTTCAAAAATATTCTCTAAATCAAAACATCAATTCATAATTTATAACAAAAAAATTCCAATTTATTTTATGAATACAATGACATATCAGTTTCAAGCCTTGTCTGATAAATCTTGGTGTAATTTAAAACTAGTAAAATACAATACTTCTTGCTTCGGTTTTTTAAACCAACTGAAAATGTTTTGTTATAATAATTTAAAATTATAAATACTTAAAATACCTTAAAAATATTTTAGTATAAACATTAACATTTTTTCACTCATTTGTTCAACTACTTCTTAGACTGGTGAAACTGCATGTGATGAAGTTTGGTTTACGATGGCTTATCGATGTTAGTATTTCTTCTGACTTATCGTCCTTCCGATTCTTAAAGAAAAATGAAAATGGTTGACTATATTGATGTAACTCAGCACTTATAAAAAATTCTTTTCCTGGAGAATTTTTCAACTCATCGATCGGTGTCAACAACTCAACTAATTTGAAATCAACAACTTTGGTCTATCCGATACAATTTGGGTAGTCTAATGTTTTACCACTGATGGAATTCTGCATCTGAAACCTTATCGGTGTCAACCACTCATCTAATGAATCGATGGTCCAAATTTTTTGATGTAATGGCCCATAAAATGGATTGATCAATCAGAACTTTTACAAACCTTCTAACTTTAGTAAATTCAAACTCATAGTCTCTAAACACTTATGCATCTAGTAAAATTCTTACATTGATGCTTTGTGACCTAACACTTCAACTTTATAGAAACACCAAAAATAGTATTTCTATTTTCTTCCATAAAATTATGCATATATCATAACTTCTTAATGATATTTATAATATTGAGATCAATATAGTGTTATCTGACTTAATCTCCCATAACATCTTAGGGAAAAAACTTTGTACTCCCAAACACATTTTCTCCACCTTTCTTTCACAAAGCTTGGATCAAAAGTTTTTAGTTAAATTATGATGTTGAGAAATTTTATCTTAGTAAATCATCATTATATTTTATGTTAAATATCTCTAAATACATTCTACACCTGATATAACTTCTGGGTTTGATTCAAAAAGAAACATTCCAAAAATATGATTCTGATAACAAGTTCCCCTAAGAAATAACTTCAGAACAAAAAAATTCAATTGTTGGACATTATTAAGAAAAGAGTCTAATTTTTTTATTCTAATTCACTGTGACTGATCACTATATTTAAAAAGTAAGATAATTTTTTGTAATGACAACAAAAAAACAAAACAAACAGCAAACCACTTCTTTCAACATTCGAAAAACAAGTTCTATCCAACTTGGTCCTAAAAATCTTTCCATTTGCATTTTTTTTGTCAACCAACCTTTATAAATCACTAAAAAAATTAACTCAAGCTATGGATTAATAATCAAAAATTCTAATCCCATGTGAGTAAACTCAATATAATAAATAATCATCATTGAACAAAAAAACCATATTTTCTATAAGTATTGACTTATGAAACTTATTCTTGAACTTAAAACTTTTCACCTCTTCATAACTTCTTTCACTTTCCTATAAGAAAAAATATTCTTACAATAACTTCAAAAAACTATTAAAACAATTCACACATGCACATTTTGAGTTCATAGCTTTCCCATTTTAATGACTCCCCCTAAATACATGATTACTTAAAAGGTTTAATACATATTAATGGATATATTTATGAAACATCAATTTTATCCCACTTGAAAACACTATCCAAAGACAAGAATAGATATGAGATGGAAACACATACCAGAACCTTGGAGAAAAAGATGTTGGATGCCCATGTTCAACCTGTGTTTGTAAAAATATTCCTTTGGTAAAGGTTGTGTGAATATATAAGCAACTCGTTTTGTCATAGGAACATATTCCAACTTGATTTCATTCTTCTCAATCTATTCCAACTATTCATTTATATCATGAATCCATTACGGATTCCCAAAATCTTCATTAACATATTTTTTCTCAAATTTTGAATACAAATAAGCATGTGAAAAAAAAAATTGATGTTCTTCTAGTTCGAATTTTTTTTATTGATCACTAATGATGTTTTGAACATGCACCTATTTCCTCATATTGGGATGAGATGTATAAATTTATTCCTAATCATTAGAAATAGCTAATTTTGATTCATTGATATTTATGTAACCACCATTATTGGATATATTTTCATGTTTTTCAATAACATTTATTTCAATTTCCTCATCTTAATATTTTTTTGAAACTTATTATTTAGCTTTTTCAAGAAATTTTACATCAATATAATCAACTAAATTACCTATTTATTTGTTAAAACATCTATATCCTCTACCATGAGGATCATATCCAAGAAAAAATCCATCTTCACCTTTTTTATCAAATTTTCCAAAATTTCAACCTTTTTTTATGATGTAGGGTATTCCAAAAACTCTTAAGTGTTTCAAACATATAGTTTTATTATAAAAAAAATTATAAGAAGTCATATTAGAACTTGGTTTATAGAAATAATGATTCTGAATATAAATAGCTATTCTCATTTCCTACCTCCAGAAGTAGTGAGAAATATCATATTTGATCAACATTGTATGCCCCATCTCCACCAAACTTTTATTCTTTCTTTCAGCAACACCATTCTATTATGGTGTGTATAGTGAAATTAACTCATGAATAATTTCATGTTTTTCAAGATAAATTATGAATTATTTATTCTTGTATTGACCACTATTATCAATTTTTAACTTCTTCATAGAATATCCACATTCTTTTTTTGATCTTTTCATGAAATTCTTAAACATCTTCAGAGCATCTGATTTATATTTCAAATACATAATACATATAATGAGAGTAAAATCATCTATTAAAGAAATTAAGTACTTATCTCTAAAATATGATTATTTTTTCATTTCCCAAAAATATCACAATTAATCATCTCCAGGGGACAAGTTGAGAGAAATTAAACTTTTCTATGTACAAAGTTTGTAATTTTCCCTTTCTAAAAAATTGAACAACACTAATCTCTTATTCTTGTCATATTAGGAATATCACAAACACTGTCTCACTTTTTTAACTTGCTCATATTCCTCTGACACATATTTACCAACCTTTTATTCCACAATTGATTTTCTTTTATCATGATTAGATAACATTAATTTTGAATATCACCAACTTGAAATAAGTTTTCCTTTGTATGTTGGATCTCATAACGACTTTTCCATCTTCTACTCTTTTCACAAAAAAAATCATATTTTCTGAAAAAACAACTTTATTACCTTCATCAAAAAGTAGTGAAACATTTAAAAAGTTGTGTTTCATTCCCTTAACAAACAAGACCTTTTTGGATTTTAGTTTTTCTTCCCCAATAATAGTAGATCCAAAAACTTTTATTCTGAGTGATTCATCATTTCCAAACATCATTATTCCTTATTTAAAATATTTCAAATTCTTTAATAGCTTCAAATCTTGTATCATGTGTGAATATCACCCACAATCCAAAATCCAAGGTTCTTCACCTTTTGTATCTTTGATAGAAGTATCTACAATAATATCTTTTTCTTTAAATGTATCTTTATTCACATAGGATAATTGAGAATTGTTATAAACATGTTGTTCTACTAGTAACAAAACAAGACACCCTTTGGAAAGATATCCAGTTTGTTCACATCTTTCACAAATAGTTTTCAAAGGATGGAGCCTATTTTCAACTTTCAGAACAGCTTTCTCAAAGTTCATTCTTTGAGGGGATTGACTCCCCCTCAAACTTTTATTCTTGTTACTCATGGGATAATTATAGTGTTCTTGATTAAACCAACACATATTTTTTATGCCCAAATATATAATAATTCCAATAGTATCTATAAAATAAATATTTTTCTCTGTAAATTTCATACTTTCTGGAGTTGTATACATGTTTTTCAACAACTTTCTTACCTTCCACATCAGATTTGAGCCCCAAACATCCTGTTATCACTTGAAATATTCTTATTCAGTTATTATTTCTTCCCAACTTCAAAAGAATCAATGGTATTAGAAACATTTTATTCTGACATTGAAATTTTAGAAACTTGTGAATTTTCAACTTTGTTGGTTTTGGCTACATACACAATTTTATAAGATTTATTAAACCTATGAACATGTTCATTATTATTTTAAATCATTGAAGATAACTTTTTTCGATCTTTATCAGGTTCAAACTTCTCAAATATTTCACTAACTTTTGAAACAGAGTTCTTGAAACTTGTAGTAACCTGTTTTTTTAAGATAAATTTTGTTAAACAAGTTATAACTCATCCGCCTTTACTTTGAAATTTATTTCATGATTTTAGTTTATATTTTTTTATTTTTAAATATATTTCTTTATATTATCAATGTCTTCCAACAACTTATATTTTTCTTCAAGAAATAAATCTTTACAATTTGTTTTTTAACCTTCCTTTTTTATCTTCTTGATTTCTCTTTCAAGTCTTACAATCTTTCAAATACATTCTTTCAATTCTATTTTAAAATAAAATTATAACTAAGTCTCTTATTCTTCAAAACTAATTCTTTAATTATTAGTAACTTCTTTAGAATTTAATTTTTTAATAAATGTGTTCTCTATAAAAAATTTAGTGAAATTTTTAGCTTCAAATTCAATGTCATCATCTTCATCAAATTTAGACAAAACACTTCTCCTTTTAGATTTCTAGAACTTTTTATCCTTTCCCTTATAATAATATTTTTCAACGTGTTTCTTAAAATATTTTCTTGAATTTCTATCATCTTCATCACTTTATTAATTATCCTTTATTCAAGGGAAATTTTCATCAAAATTACCAATAGCTCTACAACAAAATCATTTTAATGGAAAATTCACTTTTGTACTTTCTTGTACCTCTTTTTACATTTTTAAAATACAAGGAAAAAATTATCAAGATTATTACTAACCTCATATTCAGAGTTGAAGTCGTAAACTTCTTCTTCTTTGAGAACTTTCTTAGATTTTCCTTCCTTGGAAGATTTTAAGGACATTTATTGATCAAACATTTCTTTACTTTTCATATCTTTCTCTTTTCTCATTTCATATATAATGAGAGTGTTATACAGATCATCCAGAGAGAGATATTTAGGATCTCTGTCTTCCAAAGATGAAACTTTGGCATCAAACTTTTCAGGAATAATTTGTAAGATCTTTTCACCAATAGTCGAATCCTCTAGTTTCTCACCAAGACATATTATGGTTTTAATAATATCATTCACCATTATAAAGAAGTCACTAATAGATTCATACTCACCCATTTTGAGATCTCTGTGCTTCATCCTCCATATTTTTAACTTTACCTTCTTTACATTTGTATTTCCTTCAAAGATATTCTTAAACTTTTCCCAGATACCTTTAGTAGTTATAAATCCTTTTAATCTAAGAAACTCACTTTCAGAGAGTAAAGAGAGTAGAGAATTTTTATCTCTTCCATAATTTTCTAGATTCTTTATATCAATATAAGAAGAACATTTTCAGTATGAAGAGAAAAAACATCTATCATAGCTTCCATAACTTTATAACCAAGGGACATAAGATATGGAAATATTATATATTTATAGATGTGATAGTTATTTCTATTGAAAAATAGAATCCCCTTATTGTTCACACAATTCAAATTCTCTATAACAAATTCTCTTCAAATTTTAGTAAAGTAGTAAACAAAGGGATCATCACTCTGATACCAATTGAAAAGTCCTAGCCAAGATCAATGTAATCACTAAGAGGGGGAGGGTAAGAATTAGTGATATCTTTTTCTTTTATGTTATATTTATTGTATAAAAACCTTTTCCTCCTATTAAATATTTATCACTTTGTTGAAAACTAAAAATTCGCATATCTATAGGAATATAAGTATTTATAAGGTTAACTACTCATTATGAGAATATAGTCCTTAGAATGGTTTGGAAATAATATAATCCCACATAATAAAATATAAAACAGTCCTTTTTTGTGGATAAATTAAGTAGAAAATACACTTACACATGTGTAGAGCAATGATCAATACAACAGTGCATGCACTTCTTCTAGCATGAATGATATAAAAAAGTTTTTTGTAACAAATTAATAAAAATTCACCAATAGGTTCAGAACATGTCATCGTACTACTTCAACAACTTCCACTTTTGTAACTCTTCAAAAAATAAATCTTTTCTTTCTTAACCAGAAATAGGTAAGAAAAAATTCTCTGGACTTCATAGAAAAACTCAATATGATTCCCCTATCTAATTCCCCAGTCCAATTTTTCTATCTAGTAGGAAACTTGAATACTGAACTTTCCTTTCTCTTATTTCTTAGAATTTGTCAAGCTGATTGTTCAGTCTAAACTAATTAATTTTGATAACTTCTTAATTATATAAAACTTACTCTATTAATTCGATCTAGAAACCAATTCGAAATCAAACCTCATATACTCTCTCTCTCTTGCATGTGGACAATTTCAAAATTATAAAGTATGTTTCACTTCCACTTCTATTTATAGGTGACCCATGATAGAAAATACGGGAATCCAAAATGATTTTTTCAATCAAAAAAATTGAAAAAAATTTAATTTCACATTCAATTAAAACTTTATGTTTGACCATTTTAACTCTTATCAACTCTTATAGATTCTTCAATAAAATTCTTGAGACTTTACAACTCTTCTCAAAATAAAAACATCAATTCACATTTTGTAACCAAAAATTTTTATGATGTATTTTCTGAATACGATGACTTATCGGTGTCAAGCCTTGTCCGATGAATCTTATTGTGATTGAAAACTATTAAAATAAAAGTCTTCTTGCTTTGGTTTTCTAAACCAACTGAAACTATTTTATCATAAACGTCGCTTCAACTTATATGGACTTCAAAACCCTTAAACAACTATTTATTAGAAACTTCAAAAAGTTTTTCACCTTTTCTTCATTTGTTCAACTGCTTCTTGGACCAATGAAACTATGTCTGATGAAGTTCATCATCCGATGACTTATTAGTGTTATTATTTTGTCTGACTGATCGATCTTTTGATTCTTCATGCCAAATAAAAATGGTTGATTACATTATTTTAACTCAATATTTTTGACAAATTCTTTGTCTAGAGACTCTATCAACTCATCTATTAGTTTCAAAAAATCAACTAATTCACAATGAACAACTCTAATCCATCTGATACTATTTGGGTAGTCTGATGTTCTACCTCAAATGGAATTCTGCATCTGAAACCTTATTGGTGTTAACCACTTGTATGATGAATTAATGGAACAACTTTTCCAATGGACCAGCCCATAAGTTGGATTGGTTAATAATAACTTTTTCAAACCTTTTAACTTTGGAAAATTCAAAATCCCAGATTCTAAAAAACTTCTGTATTTGGTAATGTTCTTACACTGATGGTATGTGACTGAACAATTCAACTTTAAAGAAACACCTAAAATAGAATTTCTATTTTCTTATACAAACTCCTATTTATGTCAGGACTTCTTCATGATGTTTAGAATATTGAGATTAGAATAGAATCATCTGAATTAATCTTCCATAAAAACTCAGAGAAATAAATTTGTACCCCTAAACACATTTCCCCCATTTCTTTCACAAAGCTTGGATCATAAGTTTTTAGTCAACATATGATTTTGAGAACTTTTATAACAAAAAATAATCATCAAATTTTATTTAAAACATCTCTAAATACATTATTCAATCAATACAACCTCCTAGTTCAATTAAAAAAGATCCATTCTGGAAATATGAGTTCGATAACAAGTTATTCCATAAAACAACTTCAAAACAAAAAAAAATCAACTACTGGACTTTCTTAAGAAAATAGATTTCGATCTTATGAGTCTGATTCACTGTGATTGATCATTAGATTTAAAAATTAAGGTGATTTTTCATAATTACAACAAAAGAATAAAAAATAGAAAACCACTTCTTTCATCATCTGAAAAACAACTTCCAGCCAACTTGGTCCTAAAAACCCCCTATGTGGTTTGTCCGACTGAAGTATAAGTAGAAGTAAAATGAAATAAATAAATTTTGACATCTATCTAGATCATATTACCACCTACAAACACTAATATTCGTCTTATCAACTACCTATTGTTGTGCCCTTGCCCTTCCCTGGATTCCTGATCATGAAGTTTGTAGGCATGCTGAGATTCTCATGCAGGGTTTGAGTATAAACCTAGTAGGACACCACCAATGCATCCTTAACTTAAATATACATTCATAATAAGTGTATTCCATGATAATAATTAAATGTGAAATAAATAAAAAATAAATCATGTTTCGAGTGACTGTGTGCTAACCAAGCCACCATGAACCCCAGTTATATATAATTCAACTCCATTCTGAAATAGAAGTCATGATAGAAGTCATGATAATGGGCCTACCATAAATCCAGCATATATCTCTAAGTAGTCACATGGCCAAAAATCTTTGGATATGGCCACAAGTATTCTAAGACATGTCTCAGTCATAGGTTAGTACATAAGGTCATCATACCCTAACTCTACCTCAGGTTAGGCCATAAGGTCATCATATCTCATTATTGTCTTAGGTTAGTTCTCAAGGTCATCATACCCTGCCATATGTCAAGTTCCATTATCATCATTGTCGCATTCCACACATGCTCCCTCTCTAAGGATAACCAATCCACGATGGTACACCTATCACTTGCAACTATAATAAAAACCTCCATAAGAAATACATTCACACATAATAGGGTATAACACATATAGGTTCAAATATAGCATATTAAGTGTGAATCTCAGTATCCATATACACACACATGAGATCATTATTAAGCATGGGTATCACATGATACACATGCACACACATGTTATCAATATTAAAACATCAACCTCGTGGATAAACATGTACACACATGTAATCAATATCAAGGAAATAAATTTACACAAGGGCCTGATATGGTAAGGAATTCCTACCCCAATCATGTTGATACCAAACATCAAGATTTTTCTATTGATGATAACTAAATCATGCTCACACACCAACCATATCAAACCCACACACCAAGGATACCAAGAAATGATCCCAATTCATCACAACCACCGAATAGCTAGTGGGTTGGTGGATTCCCACTAGCAATCTGGTGGGACCTATAGAAGTGCAGGCCCACTATCACCACCACCGAATAGCTAGTGGCTTCCCATTATCTGAACAGTGGGATCTGTAGAAGTTAATTTATTATACCACCACCATTGGATAGTTGGTGAGTCTATATTGGCTAGTTGGTGTCACACCAGTGGTTCCAAATCTACTAGTTGATGCCCCTAAATCCATCACTCTTGGTTCTCAACTTCCAATGCCTCAAGTTCACCTCAATAACACCTTAAAAATAATAAAAACAACCAAGATATGATAAATCATAAACATCATGTACCTTGAATTGAGTATGTCACAAACATCCCCCTATTATGAATTATCATCCTCGAGAAGTTCCTCTAGTAGTCCTGCTCAAAAAACTCATTCTATTGAGCCCAAACAAAAAATTCTCATTCCCAAGTCTCTTCTTGGATCCATCCATGCTTCCATTATACTATAGAGTTACTATATTCCCCATTAACACCTTGTCACACCAATATATAATCTGCATTGGGCACTCCAAAAAAATTATATACTTGGTTCCAACTCAACATCCTCATAGTTGATCACATGACAAAATCAGGCTCATACTTCTGAAGCTGAGACAGATGGAACATGTTATGCATACCTCAATAACATGGAGGAAGGTATAAATGGTAGGTCATTATCTCAATACACTTTATGGTCTCAAAAAGTCCCACAAATCATATTGTCGGCTTTCCTTGCCTCCATAAATGATGATACCCCAATCAAGGTGACACCTGGAAGAAAACCCGGTGGCCCAAAGTGAACTCGGAAGGTCGTATCCTTTGGTCGGAATATAATAATTTTCTACTTTGAGAGGTAAAAAAATTATTCCTAGTCAACTACACCCTCTCGAAGACATCTTTTACCATACTCAACCCAGTGATAGTTGCCTCACCCACCTCATGACAACACAGTAGTGAGAAACACGACCGACCATAGAGAGACTCAAATGGTGTCATTTGAATTAAAACTTAGAAATTATCATTTTATGAAAACTTCAACAAGACCATATGATAATCCCATACTCCACAAAAATATAGTATGTATGCCTGCATCATATCCTACAAAATCTGGATGATCCTTTTAGATTGTTCATCGGTTTGTATATGATAAATTATACTCAAATTTAACTGAGTCCCCAAATCCTTTTTCAAGCCTTTCCAAAACCATAATTTGAAACATGTGTCTTTATCTAAAACAATGTTGTAAGTAACTCCATACATTCATATAATCACTTAGATATAAAGCTTACCCAACTCATCTATAGAGTGAGTCTCTTAGATCAATAAGAGATGTGAAGCCTTTTTCAGTCGATCAACTATCACCCAAACAACATCTCAAGTTCTTTGGGTCTTGGGAAACCCCATCATGAATTCCATTATCACCTATTCCCACTTCCACACTGGTACAAGAAGTGGTTGAATCAATCCTCATTTTCATTGATGCTTTATCTTGATCCTCTGATGGTTCAAGTAATGAGAGATGATGTCTATGATGTCTCTCTTTATTCATTGTCATAAAAAGTGTTGAATGATATCACAATATATCTTCATCAAACATGGGTGCAACACACTGAGATTCATGGAATTCCATCATTATCTCTTCCCTTGTGAAAGAAGAAACCAAAACTCTTCCATGAACATAGATCATGTTATATCCATCCATCAACCATCTTGGAACTAGGTCATTTATCACTAACCATTCTAGTATCATTAAGCATTCAAGATCTAACTTCTAACTAGACTTCACCTAGATCATGTTATATCCTTATCTTGAAAGCATTTTTAGGGTGTGGTTAATACATAACATACTCTAACTTCTCCAAGTCTATAAAAATCCTACCTTATAGATTACATGCCCAAGGAAAAGTACCTCCTAGATCTAGAAGTGGTACTTCGAGAGCTTGGTATAGAGACAATCCACTCAAAGTATAATCAACACAATATCCAGGTGTCAAGAATGCATCTCCAAAGTTTGGGAGTATGTGAGGATATCATCAAAAAACACTACAATGTTAGAGTCAAGATATGGGTGGAAGATCCTATTCATGAGGGACATGAACATAATTGGTTCATTTTTTAACCCAAATGTCATGAAAATATACTCATATAGTCTATATCTACTCCCGAATGTTATATTAATAATATTATCCTATCTGACCCAAAGATGACGGTATCCTAACCATAGATCAATCTTAGAGAACCACTGGTCTCCCCTCAACTAATCAAAAAAGTCATAAGTTCTCAAAAACATGTATCTATTATTTATGGTAACCTAGTTCATCTTCTTGTAGTCCACACATAATCAAATACTACCACCCTCCTTCTTCACGAACAACACCAGATCACCCCAAGGATATGTTCTTGGTCTAATAAAACCCTTCACCTCCAAATTCTCAAGTTTCACCTTAAGTTCCTTTAACTCGGTTGGCACCATATGATATAGAGGAATCAATATAGGTTAAACTCTTAAATGAGTTCAATCTCAAAAAAAATATTCCTCTGTTGGGAGGAAGTCTTGAGAAATTTTCTAGAAAGTATTTCTGGTAACGTTCTACCACTGGAGGAAAAGAGGTGGGAGAAACAGCCTAATATACTAAAAAACCATGTCTGTTATCTATTCCATAATAGCTCTGAACTGAATCAGGTCTAGTTTTTTTTCTATCTTCTCCAACATCTTATTTACTAATCAAAAATAATTTATCCCCCTAATTCATAATAAAGGAAACCCATCTCATGTAGCATTTGATGATAACTTGATAACTAGTCAACCGGTCCATTTCAAAAAACACATTGAAACTTGTAATATTAGGAATCATGAAATCCCACATATATCCATAGCTAAATACTACTATGAGACATTCTGGATATCTTTGGATATGATCTACTTTCTTCCCTTGGGGTGTATCAGGGGTGATCAACTCAAAAGATAACTTGATCAGTAAATCAATTCCAATTATAACTTGAATAGATATAAATGAATAGTAAGATCCTATATTAAATAAGGTAGAAGATAATGTATATGTGATCAAGATCGTAACTCAAATAGTCAATAGTACCTCTCCATCATTAATTGAGACCTAGTCCACTATATTAAATATGTCTGCCTCAGCTCTACAACCTTGCCCCTAAAGTGAATAACTTGCCTAGGTCATTAAAGTTCATAGGGTATAATTCTACTATTGGGTACCCCAATCAAATCCCTAGGTTATAGTGGATTCCTACCCTATGCCCCTACAAGATCATATCTGCAACTATGTCTAACAAAACTGTTAAAGATGGCCTATCTTTCCACACTAAAAACACTTGTTCTGAGGTCTTGGGAAAATTTTGTGATAGTACTCACTCTATTTATAGTTGAAACATTGATTACCTCCTCTACTTACATAGTGGTGAAGAAACCCCACTCTACTTTTATTGAATACACCCACCCTACTGCAACTCCTCAACCTTTCTTTTCATGCTACCAGAAGAGGCACCCACTATAGCACTAGGAAGTCTGCCAGCCAATCCACTAAGAGATGGATAAAGAACCATATCTTTTCCCTCTTCTATACCTTTCTCAATCATCAAATCCTTGAGAAGAAACTTTGGATATGTAATTAGGTCAAAACTCCTAACTTTATTCCTTGGTTTTAGATGAAGGTCAATCTCAAAGTTCCTAGACTTCTGTGCCCAATTCCTAACCAAGAGGGAAGTGAAGTGAAGTAGCTCCATGAATCAATCTTAGAAAACATACATTGAAATCTTCCCCTACTAAATCTCCATAAACTACTACAAGAGATCCATATTTAGTGTTTCTGAGAAAAAATACTTAAAGAAAAGATCATTAAAGGTCATCAAAGTAAGATCCTCATGCCTACCCTCCTAGTTCATAACACCCCAATATCTCATAGAGGGTCCCTGAAGCATGAAGGTAGCCATATATACTAATAGGTCCTTCTAATTATCCACTAGATCAAATATTGAATCAATGAAACCAATACAATCCTCAATATCTTATTGGCCTCCAATGCCTTGGAAGGCTAGGGGATGTTGAAGTTGGAATACCCAAGTGTAATTAATAATCATCTTAGAAACTCCTCCACCTTGAACAGACAATATGAAGAATACTTCTAATTGTATCAGTTTCATCTCTTAAAACACTGGAGAAGGTGTAGAAGCATGCATAGAAACATCCTTGTTTCTATCTGGTGGTAGAATAGGAGAATCCTCCCTAGCAGGATAATTTTGAACTACTTCCATTGACGATCCCCTAAGATGTCTTCTAGATTAAATTATCTATAATTCTAATAAACACTAAAAATACCTATAATAGTTTAATTATGTTAATAACCTAAGTAGTTTATAAGAACACATAAGGTATTTCTATGAGATACCTATCCTAGGAGGTTACCCACAATGATAAGGCATATCCCTCCAAACACTACCTAAGGTTCAAGTCTGGTTCTCTGTACCTTGACATTAGTCACACTTATATATATACAATAAAAAAACAAGTATGATCATGTTCAATAAATCTAAATGTCAGCACAATATATCATAGAAGCACAGATCACCACATTTTATTAAATGAACTACCATACATAGCAAGAAACAGGTACATATAACATGTGATCCTATGTTTTTAGTCGTGATGTATGAACATAGCTAAATCCCATAAAATATAATAACACAATATACTCAAAATTAGCATAAAATCATAAAGTCGCAACTATAACAGTAGTCATGTCACTAGTAACTTGGAGGTATATTAAACATGAGCTGGTCAGGCACACATGAAACTCCCCTACCTGAGTTATATATAGTATATATCATTTCTACATTTCCCCAAACATATTCCAAAAGAAAGAAAAGAAAACTCCTTTGATACCATTTTGTAACACCCCAAGATGAATCATTAGGTTCGAGATGAAGTGTTATATAACCTCATGTGCACATCCCTATATGTAAGAGGTTTTCAACTATTATCAAGGGTCTGACCAGTGTAGTGGGGAGTATATTCCCTCAGTGCTAGTATCTATACACCAAAATCATGAAAAAAAAGTATAACAACCCAAAATGGCACAGTAGAACTGAATAATATCATAACTTTATAACAATGTCATCCAAGTCATACAATATAAAAATAACTAAGGACCCCTTGCATGGTAGGTCAGAATAAAGTTTAAGTAGAAGAAATAAGAAATAAATAAAGACACTACATAATCTATTTGATATCTATCTCAGTACTACCTTCAAACACCAAGATTTAACTCCTCGGATACCTGTTGTTGGGTCCTTGCCCTTACCTAGAACCCTGATTATGAATTATGTATATGCAACGAGATCCCCATGCACGGTGTGAGTATAAACCTAGTAGGACACCACCCATGCATCCTTAACATAAGTAAACATGCATAATATTTGTATTCCATGATAATAAGTAAATGTGAAAGCAAGAAACAATCAGTCATATGTTGAGTGATCTTGTGATCACCAAGATACCATAAACCCTTAATGTACCTATTTCAACTCTATGACGGAAGATAATTAAAAATGGAATTCATGATCATGGGTTGTCTATAGGGCCACCATATATCTCTGATTAGTCATGTAGCCAACAAGCCTTAGGTTGGGCCATAAGGCCATCGAGCCCCATCTTTATCATAGGTTAGGACACAAGGCCATCATACCTCATCTCTACCTTGGGTTAGGAAACAATATAATTATTTTTTATCATTGTATTAGGCAATAACATAAGGTTATCATACCCCTACCCAGTTTCTAGGTCCATTGTCATTGTTTTCATAAACTGAATATGCCCCTTCCCCTCTAAGGATAACCAATTCATGATGGTCCACTTTTCACTTGATATTAGAATAAAAACCTCCATAGTCTATACATTCACACACAATAAATAATAACATATATAGGCACAAACATAATATATCAACCATGAGTCTCAACAGCATACACACACACACACTCATGCGATCATTATCAAGCATGGGTTTCACATGATACACATACACATGTGATCATTGTTAAATATGGGTCTCATGGATAACATGAACACATGTTAAATCAATATCAAGTAAACTTTTATATAAGTTCTTAATATGGTAAGAACTTTCTACCTCAATTACATTGATTCCAAATGTTAAGGTTTTCTAAATTTCAATACCCAAATCACTCTCTTGCATAAATTAGATCAAACCTACATGCCAAGGATCCATAGAACTGATCTCAATTCATTGCAAAAGGGTTTCTATAAAAATATTCAACAAGGAGATAGATACATAGGCTTAAAATCAATTCAATTTACCCAAAAAAATTGTCATCAATGATAGATCTAGATCTAGTCCAAGGAAAGGTCTCCAACTCTCTAGATATAAAGTTGATTTATTAAAGGACCAAGAATTATGTGTTAGATCATGAAATAATCCATATATTTAACCAATATACCTTAGATTTGTGGCCAAATCCAAAATAAGAAGAAGATTTGGGATATAAAAAATGAATCTTACCTCATGGAATCCAGTGGATTGATCTAGATTTGGATTTCCACAGAGAGGAGAGGTAGAGGACCAAATTTTCCAAAAGGGGGCCCATGTGGTCATCCAAGTCGAATGAGGGTCAAGACATAGGATGGAGATATCAAAAAGGGGTTTCTGGGTGAAAATAGTTGGTTTCCCTTAATGACTCGGTAATCTAGGCACCACCAGCTAGCTAGTACTAGGCCTTTGGCTGAATGGTGTTTCCATTATAGGTTTAGTACCTCTTTCTAGCCTAACGACTATCTAGGGGATCTAAAAACATGCAGGCCCTCTATCACCACCACTATCTATCTAATGGGACCTATAGAAGTACAAGTGTTTAAACAACACCATCGTATAGATGGTGTGTTTATACCAGTTATCCAGTGGCACACCATTAGCTCTAAAGCTACTTGTTGATTCCCCCAACTCCATTGCTTTTGATTCTCAACTTCCAAAGCCTCAACCATGCCTCAACAACACCTTAAATACAAAACAAAAAACAAGCAATATAAATTGAATCATAAACATCATATAACTTGAATTAAGTATTTCATACACAATGTAACCCTAAGCAGCATAGTGTGATTCCCTCACCCGGTCAACCCTCACGACATGGCCCATATGGACATGGCATGGCATGCCTCTCCTAGGAAGAACCAAAAAAATTTGGCCTAAGCCTTTATGTAATGGACTCCTCCCTTCATTACATGGCCTTCTCCATTCATGGTGTGACCTACAACATCGTCGAAAAACACAAACTACTACGACTCTCATCACAACATGACCCTAGGGGCTACTACATGATTATCCTTGTGAAATTTCTTAAAGGCAATATGCAAGGATTTTTAAACCCTATATATAAGAGTCTCTATCATGGTATAGATCCCTCCAACCATGGTGTGACCATATATAAGGGTCCTTTAATTTTATAGTGTTAGATATGTAAGTTTTATAGTCATGATTTGATGAACTCCACTATAGTGTGGCCCTCTATACATAAGGAATTTTTCTTAGTGAAAAACTCACACAAAAACCACTACACTATAACACCCATTGGTCACAGCATGACCTGATGCCTTCATGTTGTGGTGCCTCCCTTCGCTAAAACATGATCCTTGATTAACCCTTCATCATGGAATTATCATACCCCATCATGATTTAAAGATCCATAAAAAACAAAAATCTATGTATTAGGGCCACCCTAATCCTGCTCTAAACCAAAAAATAAAATTTCCTATGAATTTTGTAGGTCGTAAAAATATTGGTCATTAAAATAATAATAGATACACATATATATATTTATTATCCACTAAATCAAATTAATGGTAAATAATAGAGTAAATATTCACATACAACCATATAAATCTGACCCAAGTTAGTGGGTGAGTATGAAAATGTTCTATATAGTACACCCTTTCCATCAATATCAACCAATCATTGAACTGCATAACATATCAAAGGAATATTAGTAAAAAAACAATCACACAACCCAAAAAATTATCCATCTATAACTAACATGGAACTTCCCATAAATGATTCCCTAATTTCATTGAATAATTCTCCATGAACTTACACATCCTTATCTCATCGAAATTTAGTAGCAATTTAATGTCGGTTGTTGGATTACTAGGTTCACCACATCATTTTATCAATAGTCTCAATGTCTAAGACATATCATAATATCAAATAATTATAAGTGATCTAAAGTTTCATCACAATATTCTATACAATTATCAAATTTATATATGAATCACTCTCTTAAATAATTCACCATATTTTTTATTAAAGCTCAAATTATCATCATGAATTGTCTTTCCAAGAATCAAATATGAAAACCCATATATGTAAAAAACTTTATTTCATGGTTTATTACATAAAGATACACTTAATACAATCTGAAAAGATTTTGATGACTAGTTTATTTGGGTAATTAGATACATCGCACAATAACTTAAAACATGGGTATAAATAAATTATTTAAAAACTCCAAAACATTCCCTTATATTCCATTTATCAACTAATACTGCACAAGGTAATCTAGATATGTACATAAGAAATGGGTGATCTATAAATCCCAATAAGGGAATAATCAAAACATAACATGATGAAAGCAATATATGTGAGTCAATATGAATATAAAGGTTACATAAAAGAGTGATAATCCTAAACATGAACATCGAAACAAGATATAAGGTGATAACATCAAGGCAATATAGTAATGTGTAAACAATATAAAACATGACATCATAAGCATAAATCAAGGATAACTACCAAGAAATCAAAATATATTGTGCTTAGACTAACTTCTTGTGCACCATACATGGTATCTAATGAGATAAAAACATTACCCAGTGTATTGGAGGACTATATAATTTTGATCTCACCTATCACATTCATATTATGTACATGTATTTGTGTGCCACATTGACCGTACAACATAATAAAATATTTAATAACATTAAATCCTATAATTAAATAGTGTGGTATAAATAAATGGAAGTACCAAATAAATAAAGGATAGTTAAATCTAGTTGAATACCCTTGAGTGGAAATGGGTATGGGTATTCACAGCACAAAATTTTGGCATGGGAAATCATGGGATAATTTTGGCAGCATAACAGGTGTGTATAAAGGTTCATGGAAGGGTTTAATAAGAGTGAAAGGTGGTATATAATTACTTTTTAATTGTGAGGATAATAAATTGATGTTTAAAAACACAATACAACATTAATAATTGGAAATAAAAAGGCTTAATACAAAGAAAGTGCCTGAATAAAAAAGGAAGAGGAAGAGAATTCCTTACTTGATAAGTTACTTATAAAAGATTGAGATAAGATTCTTAAGAACTTGGGAAAACCTTGGGAAGTATTTAAAGAGGTATAGGGAGATAAATTCCATGATCAATTTGTTTTGAGTGAAGAGGAATGGGATTTTGGATAGGTATTTATAGAAAAAAAGTGGGGAATTCTTTATTGATTTATAAACTTAGGTTTTGGACTCAATGTGATAAAATAATCAAAACCACAAAACTTATCATGTTTTTTCCAATGGTTTCTGAAAAATAGGAGTGGTTTTAAATATTTTATTAGTATAAGAACCTAAATCCTCAAAATAATGCAATAGGTGATGTGGAAGTGAGTTTTTTTCATAAATAATTGTTTTTAAAACCTTAAAATATAATATAGGTTTTAGAGGATTCATTATAGGTTTTAAAAACTATTAAAATAAATTAAAAAACACATTATTTTAAAGGGGATATATATTTTTGGTCATGTATTCCTTTTATTGTATTTATTTAATTAATTTTGGGCTATTGTGATGTCATAATACATACCGTATTTAATTTTTACCCAAAAAATGACTCTTTTAAAAAATTATGAAAAAAATCACCATTAGATAATTTCGACATGATGATTTAAAAAATAATATTTATTTTATCAAAATAATTTTCTAAATATGAGAATTTACACTTTTAAATAAAAATCTTTATTTACTGTAAAATGCAAGTTTTTATAACACTAACAACTTTCTAGGCCTTGTAAAAATTGCATTGGACTTCAATAAATTATATTATAATTTATATTTAAATAAATATTATTTAATAATAATATTTAATGAAAATAAAATTTATTTCAAAATTCTTGAATTTATCAAAAACAGTGTTTTAATTAAAACTAAATATTTTACAGAAATACTATTTTGGTTTCTTTGTATCAAAATATAATTTTTATCAAACTAATTATATAATCATATATATAAATTAATAATTAAAAGGATAAATATAATAATTATTTTATTAAAAAAAATATAAAATATCATACTAATAGGGTCTTAATACATAACCCCTTATTACACCAACGTACACCCAAAGGATAAGGTGTGTGATGATGGTACTTTCATGGGGTGGTTAGGAGAACATGGTTTGGGTTGTGATATTTATAAGATTTAACTTATACCATAAATAATTTTTATCATGTTTTGGTTATTTAAAATTAGCTTGGTATTGGTCAAGGATCAATCCCATTGATGACATCTCCCTCAAAAGCTCTGATAAATGGGATTTATAAGGTATGATCCTACTGGATGAGGCCATCAGTTCTTTCTTCTGTGTCAATTCGACTTTATCACATCCCTTAATATATATTAATCATTATAGTCACTATATAATGACTATATTAACAAATATTATGTTTCTTTATGGTCTTTTAATCCCAACAGACAATTTTGGCTATATTTTATAAGGGTTTAAAATAACAAATTAAATATATTGCATGTGTTTTCTATAACTAAATTACTTAATAAATAATTTATTCATTCAAAAGGTAATTTTATTTATAAAAGTTTGGGTCATTTAATTATTCCCCCCCTTCAAAAATTTCACCCTCAAAATTTCATTTCATATACTATCACAGATGAGGGTACTTCTATTTCATTGCCTCTTCCAGTTCTCATGTCGTCTCCTCAAACTTATAGTTTTTCCATAGTACTTTGACCAGGTGAGTTGTCTTATTCTGTATAAATTTGTCTCTATGATCTAATATCTTCATTGGTTTATCCTTGTATGAAATATCATTATCCAAATGTACCACCTCATGATTAAGTACATGTGAGAGGTCCAGTATGCACTTCCTCAAGAGGGATACATGGAACACATGATGTACTTGAGATAGGTTGGGTGGTAATTCTGGTCAATAGGATAAACATATGATGTAGTCAAGGATATAAAAGGGGTTGATTTATTTAGGAGTAAAATTTCCCTTCTTTCCAAACCTTATTACTTTCTTTTATGATGATATACAATGGAACACTTTATCTCTAATCTCAAACTCTAGGCCTCATCGATGATTGTCTGTATATATTTTATATCAAATCTACATGGATTTCATATAACACTGAAAGGTTTGAACCTTCTTTATCATCTATTGGATAACATCGTGTACCATAATATTTTTCTCTCCAACTTCATCCTAGCATGTTGGGGTCTAACACCTCTTCTCATGCAGAGCCACATATGGTGTCATTTGAATTCTAAAATGGAAAGTATTGTTATATGAAAACTCCACTAGGGGAAGGTGTTTATCCCAATATCCTTTTAAATCTATTGAACATGATATCAGCATATCCTCTAGAGTTTGGATGGTTCTTTTAGACTAACTATCCATCTAAGGGTGATAAGTATTACTAAAACTTGTCTCTATATCCAATGATTTCTTAAGGATTTTATAGAACCTTAAGGTAAACCTCAAATCTCAATCAGATATAATGGATAGTAGCACTCTATGTTGTCTTAAAACTTCTCTTATATATATCTTGGTGAGTTTGTTAAGTGAGAAGTATTCCTTGATATAAATGAAATGCGCTGACTCTGTAAGGAAATCACATACCACCCAAATAGAATTATTTCCTTTAGATGTCTTGGGGGTCCTATAATGAATTCCATGGTTATGTTTTCCTATTTCATACTAGTATGGGGAATGGTTTCATCATACCCTTAGACTTCTATCATTTATTCTTAACAAGTTGGCATACCAAGCATTCAGATACAAATTCTATAATCTACCTCTTCAAATTATCCCACCATAATTTTTTCTTCAGGTCTATATACATCTTAGTACTTCCTGAATGAATAGGGAAGGATGATCTGTGATCATCATCCAGAAGTTACCTCTTCAGTTCTTATTTTTATGGGACACATATTTGGGTTCCAAACCTTATAACTCCATCTTTAATATATTTTAACTCCAGAATATTTACTAACTTCATCTGGAGCATCTCATTTTATTTTTGGGCCTCCTTGATCCACTCAATAATGGATGGTTTAGTAGTTATTTTAGCAAGGTGGGATGAATTTTCTTTTATGATTCCCATGTGTATCCTTTTCATGTCCAAGAATATTGGATCCCTTTTGATCCTCATCATGGATAGGGTTTCAATATCCTTTCTACTGAGATCATTTTCTACTTTTTTCGCCTTCCTGGGATGGTAATGGATTGAATAGTTATAATCCTTGATCAGCTCTAACCACCTTCATTGGTGCATATTAATCTTATTTTTTCTGAATATATACTTATGGATTTTATAATCTGTATATGTGTAACACTTCTCTCCATTCAGATAATGTCTCCAAATCCTCAATGTAAGGATCATTAAATCCAATTCCATATCATGTGTTGGGTATTTATTCTCATGGATCTTTAATTGGTGGGGATTATAGGATATCACTTTATCATTTTTCATGATTACACAACCCAATACAATTTTGGATTCATTGTTATAGATCATAAATCCTTCCCCACTAGTGGGTAATGTAAGCACAAGTGTAGTGATTAGCCTCTTATTTAAGTATTTAAATCCCTCATTTCATTCATCAGTTCAGACAAATTTCACTCCCTTCCAAGTTAGCTTGGCTAGTAGGCTTAAAAATCATGAGAAGTTTCTCACAAAATGATGATAGTACCTAGGTAATCCAAAGAAACTATGGATTTATGTCACTAATGTTGGTTTAGTTCATCCTTTAATTGCCTCCATTTTCAAAGGATTTGTTGGGAAAAAATCCCTCAAGGTATCATTGAAGAATTTTTGAGGTGATTTTTTTTGTTGACAATGTGGGCCTCCGTGTTGTATTTGTTCACAAAGCAGACCATGATGTATAATTTGTTGACAAAGGGGGTTTATAGGGTGATTTTTCGGGTTCAATAGATGTTGTTGGCTATCCATGTTTTATTCAAGAACCTCGACAAAGGAATGGATGATCTAGAGGTAGTACAAAAAGAGCATATACAAGGTGCTGTCGTTTTCTAGTGTTTGCCAAATTTTTGGGCTTGAAAATCGGAAAATAGAGAGATGTGTTTTTTGCAAAGGGAGGTTCCCGAAAAAAGAAAGTGGTGCGCGACATATTTGTGTGGTGCGTGAAAAAGGAAAGTGGTGTGTGAAATATTGGCATGATGCGCGAAATATAGGATTAGTGTTTTTCATGCAAGAGGTGTTTCGAGATCAGAATCTCAAAAATTGGCAAAGGCATGAGGTGCGTGAAAAATTAGAGCATGGTGCAAAATATGGTGTTGCACGGAGGATGTGTTTTTCATGCTCAAAGAGGATTATGTTCGAAAGGAGTGTTTTTCGTGTGAGGGTCAATTTTTCCTATAAATATGAAGTGACCCCCCTCATTAAAAGTAGCTCAAGACTTAGAGAGTATCTGAGCTATGGCGTGCAAAATTGGAGTATACAAAGGAGTTGCGCATAAACAACAAGTTTGTGCGCAAAAGGAGTGTTTGCGCGTAAAGAAAATTTTGCACGTAAAAGATGGGAGTTGCACGTAAAAACATTATTTGCATGTAAAGAAAAGGTTGTGCATAAAATAAATAGTTGCACATAAAAGAATTCAGTTGGACGTAAAAGTGGTGTTGTGCGAAAAGTGGATTTCGTGTAGGGTAAGGGAATTACGAGTAAGGTGCAGTAAGGGCTGCATGTAAAAATTGGGGTTGCCCGGTACACCCAATGCAAAGTGAGATTTATCTATGGGTGAAAGTTGGACGTCAATAGAGAATCTACATATAGTGGAGGATGCATTCATTAGTGATAATGAACAGACCTATAAGTCCATAAACTGTGTGTGGATCCTTTTCAGAGTAGTGAGCAAAGGAAGGGGAAGAAGGTGATCCTCTCCACTGGTAGTGATCCAGAGAGAGAGAAATAGGGAGTGACCCTTGGGGAAGCATTGAGCTAACCCTAAACATTGTAAAGGCAGTGAGCCTGGGCATAGAAGTGATCTAGCCCGAACATTGTAAACAACAACATATTTTCTCAGCTCAAAGACCATACAGTTTAGTAAAAACTGGTATTGGATTTGATGAATCCCCTCCCATGCATGATAGAAAGAGATCCTTGAATAGTTGTAGAAATGGATAAAATCATATAGGTGTTGGAGACAGACCTAAGAGTACATTAACAAGAGTTAGTGAAAACATGTTCTATTTCTGTGGGATTCATGGCCACACTTCAAGCTTCTGTTTAGAGGCTCAGAAATACATTTTAGGCTGTGAAAATAGAAACTTTACTAAATCTGAGAATAAGAAGAAGTGTTATAAAAAATAAGAAATAAGATTCTCTCAGAGGAATGCGTTTATTATATTCTATTACTATGGAATAATGGGACACACCATGAGTATGTGTCAGGAAGTTCAAGAGGTCAATAAAAAGAAAAGAAATCAAACTGTAGTAACATCTCAACAGAGAAATGATTAAATGAGGTATTCCTTTTATGGAAAATGTTTTATATGTTCTGATTATGGGAATTTGGAAAGACATTGCAGCAAGAATAAAGCAGGAAAGTAAAAGGAACTCGAAAATAGATTCTCAACTCCAGTGGTGTATAATGAGAAATCCTGCACTGGAAGACAAAGTGGTAAATTGATGAATAGGTTTACTACCTCAGGGGAATCACAAGGAGATAAACGGAAGGTTTATCAATCACCTTCTCTATCATACTCGCAACATCTCTCTTGGAGAGAATGTGA
Source organism: Viscum album (assembly GCA_963277665.1). Classification (NCBI taxonomy): domain Eukaryota; kingdom Viridiplantae; phylum Streptophyta; class Magnoliopsida; order Santalales; family Viscaceae; genus Viscum; species Viscum album. The sequence continues at coordinate 1,700,310,086 of OY728161.1, read as the reverse complement.
ATAAACCTAGAAGATTAAGGGGAGATCTACTCCAGCTATGAGTAAGAAGAATTGAGGTTCAGTGGAGGATTCACCACCAGCACAAAATAGTGTGGTGACTTAGATATCTAATAAAATAAAGATAAAAAAGAATGTATTGAAAAATTCGCATGTCGTGTGCCACAGTGAGAAGTGGAGGAAATAGAAATACCCCTGCAATGGTGGATAAGAAAGTGAAGATTACAAGTAGAGTGATTCCTACCCAGATAAGGAATCAAAGGAAATGGATTTTTGGTGGAACATCAAAGAAGGAAATGTGCACTAGTGGGTTTAAACCCCAAATAGTGAGAAATTCCAGGCCTAAAGAATCTACATATCATAAAAAGACTCATCATGTGGGTAATGAATGCTTAGCCATATGGCCAGAGCAGTTGAAGTTGGCTAGGCAGCTAGAAGGAGCAAGGAAGGATTGTGATTCTCTGCAAGAAAGAATCAATGGGTTGACCCATCAGGATCAACCACAATCCTCACCTTGAGGATTATAGAAAGTTCCCCTATCCCTATGTATATAAATGTTGTTAACTGATGATTCAAGTGTTTCAAGTTTTAGGGAGATACGATCCAAGGGGAAGTGACATCAAAAGATGTGAAGCAGTGATGTGATGTGATCTATATTGTCAGTTGATTCAAATCAGTTACCAGAGTTAAAGAAGGAATTTGGAAGAATTCCAAGAAAGGATTTAATGTTATATGGCTGCATGAGACATGTGAAAGTTGTCACGACCCGTCCTCGGGGCCCGTGTCATGACTACCCCAAGCCCGCCTTCCATAGGCCAGGGGCAGGCGACTAGCACCAAGGCGTAATTACTGATAAAAAGGGAAGGCATTGCCTTTGTAAAGTAAAAAAACACCACAGAGCAAGCAAGCGAAGGTAAATACTAAGTAAATACTGGGTACAACAGTAAGTGTGGAAAAGTAAGTGGGCCAGAATATAGACCCAAACTGACAGTAAAGTACAACTGAAAAAGGGAGTACAACAACTGAAAAGTAAAGTCGCAGCCTCGAGCCATCCACTGGAAGTCCCACCTTAAGGGTGGGTACAGATAGCCTCCACAGCTCCTTGGGTCCAGTCGTCCGCTCTGAGTATGCCGCGCCCAGTGGTCCACCTCCGGGTACCGTCCTGCTCCTCCTGCCTCAACCACGATCAGCGTTGTCCGTCGTCTGCAACCAACACAATGTAGTGCGGGCATAGCCCGTGCAGGGGTGAGTATAAGCTACTCAGTAGGGACCTCGAGACCCTTGAAGGTCTCCCAGAATCCACAAAGGATAATCCACAAAGAAAAGTTACAGTCACGAAGTAACATCCGGCACTACTTAGGTATATGCCCATACATATACCTAATTCATCAATTCTCGTTCGTCTCCAACATCCGAGCTCAAGTACAGCCCAGTCCACACAGGAAATCACAACCCAATCCACACAGGAAAGCATAATGTAATCCACACAGGATATCAAGTCAATCATATCAAAGATAAGGATTGAAATTCAAAATACAGCTCACACAGTTATACTTCTTCGTAAGACGATAGAGATGATCAGATATTGCCACTGATTCATCTAAGTCGTCGGACCCACACAGGATCGATAGGTACTAACCCCCAAAATGACCCACAAAGGATCGATAGGTAACTAACCCCCGCAATGACCCACACAGGATCTATAGGATCTGGCCCACATGGGACCGCTGAGCGCTGACCCACACAGGATCGGTAGCACTGATCCATGTAGGATCGCTGAGTGTTGTAGTCGTCATCGTCGAATCCACGGAGGATTTCTACACAGTCGTCATCTTCGTCGCAGTCGCAGCCAGCTCTAGGGTTCCCGCACACAGGAAGCTCATTCGGGAGGGTCTGCTCCACAAGCCGAGGGGCTGATACATCAACTAACACATAGTCCGGAGTTGATGTATCCAAAAGTTCCGTATCGTCAACAGGAACTCAACGTCACAGACGGCGCGTCAATCGGACGCCCGGTCTGAGAGTTATTGGATTTTCCGTCCCAGGGTCCCGGTTGGTTTTTAAGTCAAAACCAACCCGACCATACTCCAACTGCATCCAAACCTCGAGCGGAGTAAGCCAAAAGGTCCGTCTCACTTAGAGGAATCCATCAAAGTTGATGGTACATCAATCGGACGTCTGGAGCTCAAGTTATGAGCGTTTCCGCTCCGATGGCCTGGTTGGTTTTGTGTACGAACCAACCTGGCTGAACTCAAAGTACTCCGAAACCTTGAGTGTAATATATCTAAACAACTGCCTCGATCCAAGGATCGCATCTCCACTGAAGGTGCGTCGATCGGAGGTTTACATCCCAAGTTATGGACAAAAGACCGTGAGAGGTCCAGAAGTGGGGGTTTCGGGCCCAGACCGACCCGGCCCGAGACCCCCTGGGTCGGCCCGAATCGGGTCGACCCGACCCGGGTCTGGGTCCGGCCCGCTTGGGCGCGGCCCGGCCCGGCGCGCTGGCCAGGGCCAGGTGGCTCTCCCGTTTCGTCTGAGCGGATGGGGGGCGCCTGCCCCCCTATTTCGTAACTGTGGCCCCCATGATGGGAGGCCGCACATGCTGGCTAGCCACGGGTCGTAACCCTCGGCTCCTCCCTTGACCGGCCGGTTCCCCTGCTCTGATGCCGGCGGCCCGGAACCGACCACCGGTCCCTGCTCCGCCGCGGCCTATGGCCGCGGCCTTGGTCCGCCCGGCGCGGCGCGATGGCGCCACGCCCCTCCGCCGCGGCCCCGCTCTGGTCGCGGTGCCTTCGGGGTTCTCCGGCGCGGCATGATGGCGTCGCGATCTTGTTTGATTCAACGGCGCGGCGTGATGGCGCCGCGCATTCCTTTCCGCATGACCCCGCGTGGTGCGACTGCACCGCGCCATCCTCGTTCCATTCCACCACAAGGTAGACAAGAGAAAAAGGGGAGGAGGGTCGGTCGTGTTTGTGCGGTCTGGCCCCCTCCCGTTAACTGGTAATAAGCGGTCCAATTGTACGAGGAATGATGATGGAATAAATTCACGAATAGAAACACATAAATCCCCTACCTCGTCATATTCTTTGAGCGAGGGTTCGTTGCAGAAATAACCATCACAGAAGAAGGTGTCGTGGAAGGAGAAAAGATTCGTCGGCGTCGCGTCGTCGATCTCCGAGGATCCGGCGTTCTTGTCGACCTTCGTCGGAGGTTGGAATTCTTTGCATTCTTCGTGTTCTTCGTCGAAGAAGAAGAAGATCTTCAAGCCCCTTATCTTTTCTCCAAAATCCTCTCAACGCAACAAGTCCAACCCCCAAAAATAAAATAAGTCCTTCACTTATTTTATTTTCATGACTTAAGTTTGAAATTCAAAAATTGAATTAATTCACTCAATTAATTAACTCAAGTTGTCTTAATAAATGGAGGGTTATGGAAGGTTAGGGGAGATGAAGAAGTGGGGTTCGTGTGGGCCCCACCACCCTCATAACCACACTTGGGTGGTTACCCAACTTCCACCCAAAGGTTAACCACTTAGAGAAAATAAATATTGTAGCTCAAATTTTATTTTAACTTCCACAATTTTTAACAACTTCTCCCGTGTAAAAGAAACTCTGGAAAAGGTGTTCCTAAGCTATTACTAGTGCTGCGAATCCATCGGTGCCTTTGGAATTCGATTCTGAGCACCGGTTCAAAAGATAGGAAAACCTGCTCATTCGTTCACTGAACGTACCCGAGCTAAACTTCGGATAGAAATTCTGGGCATACCGGGCCTCGGAATCAAGTTCCGTCAGAAACCACGTTCTTTTAAATTCCCAAAGAAAATTAAGAAAAAATTTCCCTTGAATTTTAGGAGTATTTACATTACTCCCACCTCAGGGATTTACGTCCCCGTAAAGATACATCAAAAACTAGGGGAACAAATGTAGGTACTGTGCACGCATTTGAGCCTCCCGCTCCCAAGTGCTCTCCTGGAGGTTCCCGTGCTGTCATCTGATGCGCACTAGAGGAATCGACCATCCATGTAGGACCCACTCCTGTTGATCCTCGATCTCCACCAGAACCTCCGCAAAAGTCGTCCCATCATCAATGTCCATCTCCCCATGGTCAATGATATGATTCGGGTCGTGCACGTATCTCCTCAGCTGGGATACGTGGAAAAAGTCGTGCACCCGGTGCAACTAAGGTGGTAGATACAGGCGATAAGCCACCTCGCCAATCCTGCTGAGGACCTGGAATGTTACGATGAAGCGCGGAGATAACTTGCCGCCTCGGCCAAATCTCCGTAATCCACGTCGAGGTGAGACCCCTAAGAATACGTGGTCACCATCCTCGAACTTCAGTGGCCTCCGCCTCCTGTCAGCATAAGATTTCTGCCGGCTCTGGGCTGTCCTCATCCTCTCCTGGATGACCTGGACCTTCTCTGTCGTGGCATAGACCATCTCTGGTCCCAAAAGTGCTAAATCCCCAGGGTTTGTCTAGCACAGAGGAGATCTGCAAGGTCAGTCATACAACGCCTCATATGATGCCATCCTGATGGTGGAGTGGTAGCTGTTGTTGTACGCGAACTCCGCCAAGGGTAGGAGGTCCTCCCAGCTGTGACCAAGGTCGAGGACACATGCGCGGAGCATGTCCTCGAGAGTCTGAATGGTCCTCTCCGTCTGACCATCTATCTGAGGGTGAAAGGCGGTGCTCAGACGTAGCTGTGTCCCGAATGCCTCCTACAACCCCTTCCAAAGCCGGGAAGTAAAGCGAGCATCTCGATCGAAGACGATAGATGATGGCACACCATGAAGCCATACAATCTCCTGAACGTAGACACGTCCCAATCTCTCCACTAATCCCTACTCTCTGATGGGTAAGAAGTGAGCCGACTTGGTGAGTCGGTCGACAATCACCCAAATGGAGTCGTGACCTATGGAAGTGCGTGGAAGTCCGGTCACGAAGTCCATAGATATGTCGTCCCAATTCCACTTCGGGACCTCCAAGGGCGGTACCAAGACTGCTGGTACCTAGTGCTATGCCTTCACCTGCTGGCAGGTGAGGCATCGAGAAACGAACTATGCCACAACCCTCTTCATGCCCGGCCATAAGTGTTGTCGTCTGAGATCCTGGTACATCTTCACCACTCCAGGATGTACCGCCAAAGGGGAAGTGTGAAACTCTCTCAGCACCTCCTCCCACAAAGCAACTGGTACCAAGGTACGTCCTCTGAAAAGGACTCCATGCTCCCCTCCTAAAGAAAAACCATCAGGTGCATGTCCTGAGGATATCTGCGCACGCCGTGTCTCACAGTCGGCGTCCCCACGTTGTGCCTCTATGACCCGCTGCAGTAGTGGAGGAGTGACTATGAGTGACTGAAGAAAGGCTGCTACATCACTATCCACGAAGGATATCTTCAAAGCGGCTAGCTGCTCTTTTTCCTCCCCAAGTAGCTGAATGCCCGTCCTCCTACTGAGAGCATAGGCTACCACGTTCCCCTTTCCAGGAGTATAGACTATCTCAAAGTCATAGTCCTGGAGGAACTCGAGCCATCGCCACTATCTCAGGTTCAGGTCCTTCTGCGAGAAGATTTACCTGAGACTCTGGTGGTCAGAATAGACTGTAAAGCACTCGCCCATCAGATAGTGTCGCCACATCTTCAGAGCGAAGACCACTGCTGCTAACTCCAGGTCATGGGTAGCGTAGTTCTGCTCATACTGCCTCAACTAACGTGATCCATAGGCAATCACATCCCACTCCTGCATCAGGACACATCCGAGTCCGGTCCCTGATGTATTGTATTAAACTATGTACCCCACTCCCTCCTCCAGCAACCTCAATATAGGCGCGCTGGTCAATCTCTGTCTCGGCTCCTGGAAGCTCTGCTGACATCTGTCTGACCACACAAAGGGTTTCCCCTTCTTCATCAAAGCTGAGAGTGGTGCCGAAACTCTGTAGAAGTCTGGCACAAATCTCCGGTAGTACCCAGCTAGTCCCAAGAAACTCTGCACCTTCGTCACGCTCCTGGGTGGCTCCCAAGCTAGCACTGCCTTGATCTTCGCAGGATCCACCGCAACTCCCACCTCAGAGATGACGTGTCCCAAAAAGTGGACCTCTCGTATCCATAACTGAAAATTCGAGAGCTTTTCATAAAGCTGGTGCTCTCGGAGTGTGTCTAGTACAACCCGCAAGTGGTAGGCGTGCTCCTCCTCAGTCGTCGACTAAATCAAAATGTCGTCGATGAAGACCACGACAAATCGATCGAGGTATGGCTGAAAGATCCTGTTCATGAGGGCCATGAACACTGCTGGAGAATTGGTTACACCGAATGGCCTAACCAAGAACTCATAGTGTCCATACCGACATCTAAAGGTCGTCTTATGCACGTCCTCGTCCCGAACTCTGAGCTGATGATAGCCTGACCTGAGGTCTATCTTCGAGAACCATCGTTCTCCCTTGAGCTGATCGAAGAGGTCATCAATCCTCGGTAGCGGATACTTGTTCCTCACTATCACCTGGTTCAGGCGATGATAGTCGACACAAAGTCGCAATCTCCCGTATGCATTCTTGGCGAACAATATCGGGGAAGCCCAGGGTGAAACACTGGGTCGGATGAATCTCTTGCCCTGCAAGTCCTCCAACTATACTCATAGCTCTCGAAGCTCAGCGGGGGCCATTCGATATTCTGGGGTGGATATTGGGGCTGTCCCGGGGTACAGGTCAATATAAAAGTCTACCTCTCTGCGAGGAGGTAGTCCTGGAACGTCGTCGGGAAAAACGTCCGCATACTGATCCACCACTGCAGGAAAACTAGGACTCTGCACATCAACTGCTCCTAGGATGAGGCTAGCCAACTGATGAGTGATGGGTTGTCCTCTCCTCTGCGAGAGTCCATCATGTGCTGCGAAGGCTCCCTTCTCGCCGGTGAAGGTGAACCTGCTCCCGTCGGTGCGTACACACCACACCTTGCACCTAATACAGTCAATCTGAGCATGGACTGTAGATAACCAATCCATGCCCAATATGACGTCGTAAGGCCTCGACGCCACTAAAAGAAGATCCCAGCTGAAGCTCTCTCCCCCTGGAGTAAGCTCACACTGCCGGCACCAGTGCGTAATCGTCGAGTCTGCTCCCGTAGGAGTCTCTAGCCGTAAGGATCGAGCCAACGGCTCCGTCAGAATCTCCGAGCTCCGAACCAGGGCAGCGGCTATAAAAGAATGACTCGCTCTTGTGTCTATAAGAACTGCAGCAAGGGTGGAATAGACACAGATAGTACCTCGAATCATCTCAGGCGCACCGTGGTCATAGGCCTCCGCTGCCTGAAGTTGTGCATGTCTCTGCCCGCCAGCTCCCTGTGGTCGGGGTGGACCTCCTAGCGGTGGTGGTGGTAGAGCCTCAAAGCATCGCCCACCACCTGCTGCTCGGCTAGCTCCTCTTCCTCGTCCGCCTTCTCCCTGCAGACCACCACAGTCGACCCTCTACCTCTGTCTGGGTGGTCCCTCAACCGTCTGCTACTCCTCTGAACGGCGGGTCGGGCAGTCACGAGCCATGTGGCCCTGCCCTCCGCATGCATAGCACTGTATGCCTCTCGAAAGACTGGCTCCGCGTTGTGTGCCCCGCACCACTGAGCCAGTGTCTTGAGGTCGTATGCCTGAGGGTCTGGTCTGCCTGGACCAATGTGCCATCCGTCGACTGCCTACTACAGAAGACTCTGCTACATGCCGCCCTGCGGTAGGTCTCGCTGCTGATGCAGGCTCAGTAAGGAAGCTCTCGATCAGAATGGCTCGCTCTAGTACCCCTTCCTGTGTCGGAATGCTGAGGGAGATCAGCGATGCCCTGATCTCCTGCCTCAATCCCTGCTTGAAGGTCTGGGCCCGGAAGAATGGGTCCCGTACCATGTCCGTCGAATAGCGCGAGAGATCTGTAAATCTCGCCGAGTACTGGGCGACCGTCAAGCTGCCCTTCCGCAGCTGTAGAAGCTCCTGGATGCGCACAGCACGGAGGGTGGCTGGGATGAACTCCGAGCAGAAAGGCTCCCAAAGTCCGTCCAGAGAAGAGATGCATCATCGTGCACCTAGAGCATCAAGCTCCACCATCTTCCTGCTGCCGCGTGCAGGAGGCTCGCTGTGAGGATCACCATGAGGTCTATTGGTGTCCTCACTAACCTAAAAACTCATACAACTTCCTCCAGCCAGTCCTCGGTGGCCTGAGGGTCTGTCTCCCCACGGAACCTGGGTAGTTGCTGATGCTGAAACTCGTGAAGTGCACTAAGGTGACGTGTATCGTCAGCAGCTGGGGCTGGTAGCATCGGTGGCTCGGCGGGTAGAGGTATCGTCGGTGCCTCTGCTGTCAAAGGGCCCTGTACCGAGGCCTCGTCGCTCGGTGGGCTGTCGTCACGCACAACGCTTAGAACCCTAACTGGCTGCCATCGTGGGGCCATCCTGAAAAGAGACAGGTGTGCCACGGTCAGAACAGTATACCTGGTGAGCTGACACAAAGTAATCACAAAGAAAACTTGAAACACACATGCAATCAATTTTTTCATGCATTAAGTCGGAAATTAGAAGTCAGGGTCCTGGTGTACGGATACGTCGGCCTCCGCACCAACACTGGACTCCCTGGACTGATAAACACACTCAATACTCTTAACACTATTGCTTCACATAGAAAAAGATCAGAGTCCTGAGTTCTGCGGTAGAACCGAACTCCTCTGATACCAATTTGTCACGACCCGTCCTCGGGGCCCGTGCCGTGACTACCCCAAGCCCGCCTTCCATAGGCCAGGGGCTGGCGACTAGCACCAAGGCGTAATTCCTGATAAAAAGAGAAGTCATTGCCTTTATAAAGTAAAAAAACACCACAGAGAAAGCAAGCGAAGGTAAATACTAAGTAAATACTGGGTACAACAGTAAGTGTGGAAAAGTAAGTTTGTCAGAATACAAACCCAAACTGAAAGTAAAGTATAACTGAAAAAGGGAGTACATAAACTGAAAAGTAAATCCGCAGCCTCAAGCCGTCCACTGGAAGTCCCACCTGAAGGGTGGGTACAGATAGCTTCCATAGCTCCTCGGGTCCAGTCGTCTGCTCCGAGTATGCCCCGCCCAGTGGTCCACCTCCGGGTACCGTCCAGCTCCTCGTACCTCAACCACAATCAGCGTTGTTCGTCGTCTGCAACCAACATAATGTAGTGCGGGCATAGCCCATGCAGGGGTGAGTATAAGCTACTCAGTAGGGACCCCAAGACCCTCGAAGGTCTCCCAGAATCCACAAAGGAAAGTTACAATCATGAAGTAACATCCGGCACTACTTAGGTATATTCCCATACATATACCTAAGTCATCAATTCTCATTCGGCTCCAACATCCGAGCTCAAGTACAACCCAGTCCACACAGGAAACCTCAACCCAATCCACACAGGAAAGCATAACGTAATCCACATAGGATATCAAGTCAATAATATCGAAGATAAGGATTGAAAGTCAAGATACAGCTCACACAGGTATACTTCTTTGTAAGATGATAGAGATGATCAGATATTGCCACTGATTCATCTAAGTCGTCGGACCCACACAGGATAGATAGGTACTAACCCCCGCAATGACCCACAAAGGATCGATAGGTAACTAACCCCCGCAATGACCCACATAGGATCGGACTCACACAGGATATGTAGGCGTTGGCCCACACAGGACCGCTGAGCGCTGACCCACACAGGATCTGACCCACACAGGATCGGTAGCACTGATCCACATAGGATCGCTGAGTGTTGTAGTCGTCGTCATCGAAACCACGGAGGATTTATGTACAGTCGTTATCGTCATCACAGTCGCAGCCAGCTCTAGGGTTCCAGCACACAGCAAGCTCGTTCGGGAGGGTCCGCTCCATGAGCCGAGGGGCTGATACATCAACTGACACATAGTTCGGAGTTAATGTATCCAAAAGTTCTGTATCGTCAACAGGAACTCAAAGTCACAGACGGCGCGTCAATCGGACGTCCGGTCTGAGAGTTATTGGTTTTTCCGTCCCAGGGCCCCGGTTGGTTTTTAAGTCAAAACCAACCCGAACGTACTCCAACTACATCCAAACCTCAATAAGAGTAATCCAAAAGGTCCGTATCACTTATAGAAATCCATCAAAGTCGACGGTACGTCAATCGGACGTCTGGAGCTCAAGTTATTAGCGTTTCTGCTCCGAGGGCCCAGTTGGTTTCGTGTACGAACCAACCCGGACGAACCCAAAGTACTCCAAAACATTGAGTTTAATATATCGAAACGACCTTCTCGATCCAAGGATTGCATCACCGCTGACGGTGCGTCGATCGGAGATCTAAAGCCCAAGTTATGGGCAAAAGATCGTGAGAGGTCCGGAAGTGGGGGTTTCGGGCCCGGACCGACCCGACTCGAGACCCCCTGGGTGTAACACCCGAGACTTTTACGTTATATAAATCATCAAAGGAATCTTTTTCTACACAACACTTGCTTGGCATGCTTTTCACGCAATCGCGACCTTCCTCGATAGCTTGCGTCGTACGCAATACCGAGTTTCACTAAACAACAATATGCTATTAAAACTAGCCGTTATGAATAGTAATAACCACTTTTTAAAATTTTATAAATTTTATTTTTCAAAATGGACTTCATTTTTGGACTCAGAATATTGAAATTAGCCTAGGGTGAAATTTTGGTATTTTTCTGAAAACTTTCAATTTTTGATGAATAGTGAAACCACTAAGTGGTAGGTTAAAAACTGAATTTTGCATAAAACTTAATTTTACCGCTTCTGTGAATGGAATTTCGAAAATCCGACAGACACGGTTGATATCAGTAAGTAAAATGTGGTTCAATGAGATAAAAATAATTTTTTGGTGAATAGTAACTTTTTACTTTTTTTTACCGCGGTTAATAGTAAATAGGGTAACTAAGGGTAAATATGATATTAATATTACCCTAACACATGTCCTAATTCTATTGGGCAAGTGTAATTCGACCAAAAACAAACTTAGGAATAAAATATTACCATTTAGGCCCACTTTGATTAGATTAGGACATTTATTATTAATTTATTTAAAGAAGGGTTAAAATAGTAAAAATCAAAGTTTAATAAGTAAATAATTTTTAATATGGGGTTATACATAAGATAAATTCAATTTTAAATATTCATTATAAAGCTAAAAATATTTCCTACATGATGATATTTTATTTGTAATTTTTAGACATCAAATAATTTAATTTATTTATGACACAAAGATGATGCAGTAATTATCTTATTAATGAAATATTGACAAAATTGATAATATAAATACCAAAATAAATGTAATTTAAGACTTTTTATGAATTCCACTAATTTTCTAGGTTACTATGATATATTAATGTTGATTTAATCAACTTGGTTCGAACATATAATTCTGTTATGACTTTCACAAAAATCATATATCAAATAGTGTCAAAATTGACACAAAATAGTTTTTAAATCAAATATTATATTATTAATTGTTATTTTATTCCTAAAAATCTAAGGTTAGGCCAAATGACTTATATAAGGATATATATATTAATAATAAACAATTTGGGGTTCGTTTGGCATGTTATAGTAAGTGTATTAACCATATAGTGAAAGAAAACAAAAAGACACGGTAAAAGTTAAATTAATTAACTTAGAGTTAAATCTAATTGATAAGGTTAAAATAATACCCTAAACTTGTCTAAATCCTATTGGTTGATAGGATTTCAACCCATCCCCACTTTATCTTCTAAATAAGACCCTTTGGAACCATTATAAACCGATTTTGACTTTAATATAAAATAATATTTTGTGATATTCCTAAGGTGCCCCTCTCCTCCCTTATAAAAGGGCACCTCCTCCCCCTCCTCCTCACACCAATTTGAGAACTCAAGCTCGGCCAAACCCTGCCATTTTCTCCTCTCCACTTCCCTAGAATAATCCTAGAGGTCCTGGTCTTTTCCAAAGACCAATCTTATTTCCTTAAGTGGAGGATTCAAAGAGGCGTTCCAAAGAAGAGGTAATATCCATTACCGATCTTTTCAATTTCTTTCTTCTTCAACTTCTTATTCTTTAGTTGTTTCATGATAAAGTAATAACATCAGAATTAATTACATACTGATATGTTATTATAAATATGAAACAACCCTAATTAACCTTCTATCCATCCTACGAAAAAATGAAATCACCGCGCGTGCGTACGTACGGAATACCGTCTCCACGCCGTGGTGTAATCTATTTTTCCACCATCACCTTACAAGGATGGTTATAATGGTGTAATAAGTAACTATATATGATTATTATGAAGTAATATTGATACTGAAATAATATATATATATACTCCAATACAATTCCATGATCATAGGAACGATATCATCACTCGTGCGTACGTACGGAATACCGTCTCCACGATGTGATGCGACTCGTTCTACATGATCTTCATTTCATAATGATTATATAAATGAATTGAATGAATGAATATGGTATATACTACACTAATACCATTCTGGAAATGAATTATCTATAACCTAAAGATAAGAATAAGAATTTATTCAACAAAACACGCATAAGAACAAAAAGTTATAAAGACCCGAGTAACAAGTAACAATGAAATATTACTAACAAGAAGCTAATAATATGACCATATATGATATCATATCAATATGTATGATTCTGGAATAAGTCAATAACATTATTTAAACCATTATACAGGAGCTTCGGACACGAAAAAAGCAAATCGGACCTAAGGTAAGGGATAATTGTGCAAATCTCATTTTTATCCGAGATTGCTTATTCGTAAGTATTTAATGGGGTTATTGCTATAATCCTTGTCCATGTTTTATAAAAGTGTATTCATGTATGTTTAATGTCCTTTTTACCCATTTTGACTTTTACCCCATGGTATGGAAGGAATCTTTCTTTTATTTACCCTAAAAGGTACTTTTTGACTTTTCCGACAAAAGTACGAGAAGAATGTTTTCTTTTAACTTATACGGCATGAATGGATTTTTAAAAAATTATTTCCAAGAAGCTTCCTTTTAAAGTTTTCATGTTTATTTTTAATCAACTTCTTTTAGTTTAAATTTTTATGACATGTTAAGAAAGGAAAAATGTTTTTAAAGAAGAAAGGATATTTTCCTCAATAATTCATTTCAAGTGTTTTTTTTCAAAATTATTTTCCATCTATGATAATAAAGGGTTCTGTTTTTATCCCTATTATTACATTGATTTGATTATGTTGTGATGGAATTATTTTTATTAATTCCTTTATCTTATATGAATTGTTTTATGATGTCATGATGTTTAAGATTTCCATTTTTATTACATGGGTTATGCAATGATGTATGTTTTAAGATTTTGTGGCACACATAAGAATGGTATCATTATGAGATGGGTGGGACCTATATCTCCCTCCAATGCATTGGGTAAAGATTTTATATCTCATGAGATAGACATGGCTGGAATGGTAGGTTATACCGGTTCAGTAAAACAGGACTGAAACGAGGGTTACTCGATTCAGAAAGGGACTTTGTCCACTAAGATAGTCTTGGCAATGAGTCATGACTAACAAGAAATGATTTCCATGATTATGTGTGCATGCCACAAAGTTTCAAGTTTTATGTTATGATTATGGGGATCTCATTTTCACTTCTATGAATTATTCCATGATAAGATATTATGATCTCTTTTGCAGGTTTTGATTTTCAAAAAGATATGATATGAATTTTATTTCCTTTATTTGCCCTTGCTGAGCATTTGAGCTCACCCTTTTATGTTTTCTTTTCCCCAGGTCAGGAAGATGGATATTAAGTAGAATATGCTAAAAGGGACCCTAGATATGATGAAATAAATGGGAGACACTGTAGAAGATTTATGAACCAGTTGTTTATGTTTCCCAGTTTCTAAAGACACTATACCTATACGGTCCTTTGTGGTTTTGTCATATGTTGTAATAAGTGTGCTTCAATTTTGAAGTAGTAACAATATATGTAAAGTATGGGTCGTTATAGTTGGTATCAGAGGAAAGGTATAGTCAACCTTTGGAAACTAGGATGTGAAATCCTTAGTAAGAACCCTAAGGATAAGTCTAAGCATAGAACACAATCTTAGTGTTTTAGAAATGGCCTTGAATAACCTAGGATAAGACCATAAGCATGAAAATTTTATTCTTGAATTATGTGGTTTCCTATTATAATTAGTGTTGCTCACACTATTCTTCTTGGTTTTAGTCAATGGCTGGAACCCGAAGGAACCGTGTTAATGCGGAATGCGATGGGCAATGCAATGATTGTCCCCCTGAGCAACCAAACGATATGGGAGCTGGAATGCAAAATCTTGTAGCCATGCTCACACAACTTTCTCAAGCTATGAATCATGCAGGATTTCCAAACGAGCAAAGGAGGGAGCAACATTCTGTTGAATCCTTCATGAGGCAGCGTCCACCTTCTTTCAGCGGGTCTACTGATCCATTAGTTGCTGAACAATGGATTAGTACTACTGAAAAGATATTTTCAGTTCTTCAATGTTCTGAGCATGATAAAGTCATCCTAGCATTGTATCGTTTGGAAGGAGATGCTGATCAATGGTGGAATCTTGTTAAGAATACGAGGCAAAGGGATGAAATTGAGTCTATGGAATGGGACGAGTTCAAGAACTTATTTTTCAATAAGTACTTCCCTCGTATTCTCCGAACAAAGATGGAGAAAGAGTTTCTTGAACTGAAGCAAAGGGATGATGAATCTTTTGGTACCTATGAAGCAAATTTTACAAGACTTGCAAGGTACGCTTCTGGTATTATTATCCAACCTGAGAGTAAGATCGATCGATTCTTTAGTGGCTTAAAACCAAGTCTTCGAAGGGCGTTAGCCATAAGGGACTTCAATAGCTACGAGGAAATCGTTCGATGTGCTCTCAAAGTCGAGATGGAGATTGGAGTAACCCATCAGTCACATGGGTTTGATAAGAAGAGGAAGATGGAATTCAAAGAAAAAACTAAAGAGCACACGGAAAAGAAGATGAGCTTTTCCTTATGCTCAAAGTGTGGAAAGAAACATGGAGGGAGTTGTCTTAAAGGGGCAAGTAAATGTTTTAAATGTGGAAAAGAAGGTCATCGGGCATTTGAATGCCGTGATAATGGGAAGAAGATGTCTAATGACGCAAAAAAAGGAAGGGATACACAGAATGAACCTACTACACTTCAATGTTTCAAGTGCAAGGAGATGGGGCATTATGCCAATCAATGCCCAAATCCAAGGGTTGATGATGATGGTCGACGTCAACAAACTCTTAAGGCTAAAGACAAAGGAAAGTCACATGCAATTTCTATCAGCGATGTGGAGTACGATAATGATGTGGTGAAAGGTACACTTACCATCCACTCTAAAGTAGAAAATGTTTTATTTGATTCTGGATCCACCCACTCTTTTATTTCTGAAGACTTTTCTAAGGGTATCACCGTATTACCTCAACAATTAGATGTTGAGTTAGCTGTGACAACACCTAATGGCACATCAATCGCATCAAAAGTTTATAATTCTTCTCCGATCGAAGTTTGTGGGAAAGTGCTTCCTGCAAATCTTGTGATTCTTCCTTTAGTGGAATTTGATGTAATTCTTGGCATGGATTGGCTTTCTCTACATGGAGCTCATATCGATTGCCAAAGAAGGGAAGTCACATTTCATATTCCAGATCAATCTACGATCGTCTATCAATGCAAGGATGAACATAACCTTCCAGTGGAAATTTCTTCCATCTTATGGGTATTGATTCCACTAAATGAAGGTTATTTATCTCAAATGGTTGGTGAGAAACTCACGATTAAGAATATGCCCATTGTACGGGAGTTTGATGATGTCTTTCCGGAGGAATTGTCGGGTCTTCCACCAAATCGTGAAGTTGAGTTTTCAATAGAACTCGTACCGGGTGCTTTGCCTATTTCAAAGACACCTTATAGAATGGCCCCAATTGAGTTGCAGGAATTGAAGAAGCAACTCCAAGAGAATCTTGATAAGGGATTCATACGCCCTAGTGCGTCACCTTGGGGAGCACCTGTTCTATTTGTTAAGAAGAAAGATGGATCAATGAGACTTTGCATTGATTATCGAGAACTTAACAAGATCACTATCAAGAACAAATATCCTCTCCCACGCATTGATGACTTATTTGACCAACTACGCGGAGCTCAATACTTTTCCAAGATTGATCTTCGTTCAGGGTATCATCAATTAAGGGTCAAAAGGGAGGATATACCAAAGACGGCTTTCCGTACAAGGTATGGACACTATGAATTTATAGTAATGCCATTTGGTCTTACTAATGCCCCTGCTATCTTCATGGATCTAATGAATAGAGTCTTTAGAGACTATCTTGATCAATTTGTGGTAGTCTTTATAGACGATATTCTTGTCTATTCAAAGAGCAAGGAAGAGCATGAAGATCACTTGAGAATTATATTGAAAACCCTGAGAAAGGAGAAGCTTTATGCCAAATTTACCAAGTGTGAATTTTGGCTTCAAAAAGTTGCATTTTTGGGTCATATAATCTCAAAAGAGGGGATATCTGTGGATCCAGCAAAAACAGAGGTTATCGAAAGATGGTCAAGACCAACAACAGTAACTGAGATCCGAAGTTTTCTTGGTTTGGCTGGATATTATCGACGTTTTGTAAAAGATTTTTCACGATTATCTAATCCAATCACCAAGTTGACTCGGAAGGGAGTTAAGTTTGTCTGGACAGAGGAATGTGAAGAGAATTTCAAGGAGTTGAAAAGAAGGTTATCCAGTGCACCTGTGCTCACACTGCCTTGTAGTGGAGAAAGGTTTGTGATCTACAGTGATGCATCCAAGAAGGGATTGGGGTGTGTTCTTATGCAAAATGATATGGTGATAGCTTATGCCTCACGACAGTTGAAAATCCATGAGCAAAATTACCCAACACATGATTTAGAGTTGGCTGCGGTAATCTTTGCATTAAAGATTTGGAGGCATTACCTTTATGGTGAAAGGTGTGATATTTATACTGATCATAAAAGTTTAAAGTATATTTTCACACAAAAGGAGTTGAATATGCGTCAAAGAAGATGGTTGGAGCTGATTAAGGATTATGACTGCTCAATCCATTACCACCCTGGGAAAGCAAACAAGGTGGCAGATGCATTAAGTCGAAAAGACCATGCTAGTTTATCCATGATGAGGATCACAAAAGATCCAATATTTATGGATTTACAAAGGATGGATCTTGGAATTATAATGGAAGGGGAAAAATCTTATCTTTCTCAAATGAATGTTCAACCATCTATACATGTGAAGATTAAAGAGGCACAGAAAGAAGATGTCGAGTTACAAAAGAAGGTGAGAAATGTTCCTGAATTCAACCTTGATTGTGATGGGATAATAAAGTTCAGGAATCGGGTTTGCGTTCCTCCCATCCCCGAATTAAAGAAAGAGCTATTGGATGAGGCTCATAGTTCTTCATTCTCTATTCATCCTGGAAGAACGAAGATGTATAGGGACCTGAAAGAGTACTTCTGGTGGGATGGCATGAAAAGAGATGTTGCTGAATATGTCTCTCGATGCTTGGTTTGTCAACAAGTTAAAGCTGAGAGACAGAAGTCTAAGGGGATGTTACAACCATTACCCATACCCGAATGGAAATGGGAAAACATCACTATGGACTTTGTCACAGGACTTCCTAAAACATCCAAAGGCAATAATGCTATCTGGGTCATAGTTGATCGTCTTACAAAGTCTGCACACTTCATTGCTATTAGAGAGGATTTCTCTCTAGATCAGCTTGCCAGGATATATGTAAAGGAAGTGGTAAGATTGCATGGAGTAACACTTTCTATTATATCTGATCGAGATCCGAGATTTACCTCGAAGTTCTGGCGAAGTCTTCAGCATACTCTGGATATAGAGTTGAGTTTCAGCACTGCTTATCATCCCCAGACAGACGGTCAGTCTGAGAGAACAATTCAAACCCTAGAAGATATGTTGAGAGCTTGCTCTATGGATTTCAAAGGAGGTTGGGATCAACACCTACCTTTGGTGGAATTTTCTTATAATAATAGCTTTCACTCCAGTATTCAGATGGCTCCTTATGAAGCTCTCTATGGAAAGAAATGCAGGACTCCAACTTCCTGGGATGAAGTTGGGGAAAGAAAGCTATTAGGACCTGATCTCGTTGATGAAATGGCAGAAAAGGTCAGATCTATTCAACAACACATAAGAGCAGCTCAGAGTCGACAGAAAAGTTATGCCGACAACCGAAGAAAAGACCTAGAGTTTGAAGTGGGCGATAAAGTGTTCTTACGAATATCTCCCTGGAAGAGGGTTATGAGATTTGGAAAGAAGGGGAAGTTGAGCCCTAGATATATCGGTCCTTTCGAAATACTGGATCGTGTTGGGAAGGTAGCTTACCGATTGGCGCTTCCACCGAATCTCTCTCAAGTTCACGATGTGTTCCATGTATCTCTCCTGAGAAAGTACATACCAGATCCTTCACATGTACTCAGCTCAGAAGTTGTACCGCTGGAGCAAGATCTTTCTTATGAAGAATAGCCGATAGAGATTCTGGATCGTAGCGAAAAAGTCCTACGAAACAAGACCACTCGCTTGGTGAAGGTTTTATGGAGGAACCACCAACTTGAAGAAGCTACATGGGAGCTTGAGGATATGATGAGGGAGAAGTATCCTCATTTGTTTGTTACAAAGTGACGAATTTCGAGGGCGAAATTCTTTTTAAGGGGGGTAGAATGTAACACCCGAGACTTTTACGTTATATAAATCATCAAAGGAATCTTTTTCTACACAACACTTGCTTGGCTTGCTTTGCACGCAATCGCGACCTTCCTCGATAGCTTGCGTCGTACGCAATACCGAGTTTCACTAAACAACAATATGCTATTAAAACTAGCCGTTATGAATAGTAATAACCACTTTTTAAAATTTTATAAATTTTATTTTTCAAAATGGACTTCATTTTTGGACTCAGAATATTGAAATTAGCCTAGGGTGAAATTTTGGTATTTTTCTGAAAACTTTCAATTTTTGATGAATAGTGAAACCACTAAGTGGTAGGTTAAAAACTGAATTTTGCATAAAACTTAATTTTACCGCTTCTGTGAATGGAATTTCGAAAATCCGACAGACACGGTTGATATCAGTAAGTAAAATGTGGTTCAATGAGATAAAAATAATTTTTTGGTGAATAGTAACTTTTTACTTTTTTTTACCGCGGTTAATAGTAAATAGGGTAACTAAGGGTAAATATGATATTAATATTACCCTAACACATGTCCTAATTCTATTGGGCAAGTGTAATTCGACCAAAAACAAACTTAGGAATAAAATATGACCATTTAGGCCCACTTGGATTAGATTAGGACATTTATTATTAATTTATTTAAAGAAGGGTTAAAATAGTTAAAATCAAAGTTTAATAAGTAAATCATTTTTAATATGGGGTTATACATAAGATAAATTCAATTTTAAATATTCATTATAAATCTAAAAAGATTTCCTACATGATGATATTTTATTTGTAATTTTTAGACATCAAATAATTTAATTTATTTATGACACAAAGATGATGCAGTAATTATCTTATTAATGAAATATTGACAAAATTGATAATATAAATACCAAAATAAATGTAATTTAAGACTTTTTATGAATTCCACTAATTTTCTAGGTTACTATGATATATTAATGTTGATTTAATCAACTTGGTTCGAACATATAATTCTGTTATGACTTTCACAAAAATCATATATCAAATAGTGTCAAAATTGACACAAAATAGTTTTTAAATCAAATATTATATTATTAATTGTTATTTTATTCCTAAAAATCTAAGGTTCGGCCAAATGACTTAGATAAGGATATATATATTAATAATAAACAATTTGGGGTTCGTTTGGCATGTTATAGTAAGTGTATTAACCATATAGTGAAAGAAAACAAAAAGACACGGTAAAAGTTAAATTAATTAACTTAGAGTTAAATCTAATTGATAAGGTTAAAATAATACCCTAAACTTGTCTAAATCCTATTGGTTGATAGGATTTCGACCCATACCCACTTTATCTTCGAAATAAGACCCTTTGGAACCATTATAAACCGATTTTGACTTTAATATAAAATAATATTTTGAGATATTCCTAAGGTGCCCCTCTCCTCCCTTATAAAAGGGCACCTCCTCCCCCTCCTCCTCACACCAATTTGAGCACTCAAGCTCGGACAACCCCTGCCATTTTCTCCTCTCCACTTCCCTAGAATAATCCTAGAGGTCCTGGTCTTCTCCAAAGACCAATCTTAGTTCCTTAAGTGGAGGATTCAAAGAGGCGTTCCAAAGAAGAGGTAATATCCATTACCGATCTTTTCAATTTCTTTCTTCTTCAACTTCTTCTTCTTTAGTTGTTTCATGATAAAGTAATAACATCAGTATTACTTACATACTGATATGTTATTATAAATATGAAACAACCCTAATTAACCTTCTATCCATCCTACGGAAAAATGAAATCACCGCGCGTGCGTACGTACGGAATACCGTCTCCACGCCGTGGTGTAATCTATTTTTCCACCATCACCTTACAAGGATGGTTATAATGGTGTAATAAGTAACTATATATGATTATTATGAATTAATATTGATACTGAAATAATATATATATATACTCCAATACAATTCCATGATCATAGGAACGATATCATCACTCGTGCGTACGTACGGAATACCGTCTCCACGATGTGATGCGACTCGTTCTACATGATCTTCATTTCATAATGATTATATAAATGAATTGAATGAATGAATATGGTATATACTACACTAATACCATTCTAGAAATGAATTATCTATAACCTAAAGATAAGAATAAGAATTTATTCAACAAAACACGCATAAGAACAAAAAGTTATAAAGACCCGAGTAACAAGTAACAATGAAATATTACTAACAAGAAGCTAATAATATGACCATATATGATATCATATCAATATGTATGATTCTGGAATAAGTCAATAACATTATTTAAACCATTATACAGGAGCTTCGGACACGAACAAAGCAAATCGGACCTAAGGTAAGGGATAATTGTGCAAATCTCATTTTTATCCGAGATTGCTTATTCGTAAGTATTTAATGGGGTTATTGCTATCATCCTTGTCCATGTTTTATAAAAGTGTATTCATGTATGTTTAATGTCCTTTTTACCCATTTTGACTTTTACCCCATGGTATGGAAGGAATCTTTCTTTTATTTACCCTAAAAGGTACTTTTTGACTTTTCCGACAAAAGTACGAGAAGAATGTTTTCTTTTAACTTATACGGCATGAATGGATTTTTAAAAAATTATTTCCAAGAAGCTTCCTTTTAAAGTTTTCATGTTTATTTTTAATCAACTTCTTTTATTTTAAATTTTTATGACATGTTAAGAAAGGAAAAATGTTTTTAAAGAAGAAAGGATATTTTCCTCAAGAATTCATTTCAAGTGTTTTTTTTCAAAATTATTTTCCATCTATGATAATAAAGGGTTCTATTTTTATCCCTATTATTACATTGATTTGATTATGTTGTGATGGAATTATTTTTATGAATTCTTTTATCTTATATGAATTGTTTTATGATGTCATGATGTTTAAGATTTCCATTTTTATTACATGGGTTATGCAATGATGTATGTTTTAAGATTTTGTGGCACACATAATAATGGTATCATTATGAGATGGGTGGGACCTATATCTCCCTCCAATGCATTGGGTAAAGATTTTATATCTCATGAGATAGACATGGCTGGAATGGTAGGTTATACCGGTTCAGTAAAACAGGACTGAAACGAGGGTTACTCGATTCAGAAAGGGACTTTGTCCACTAAGATAGTCTTGGCAATGAGTCATGACTAACAAGAAATGATTTCCATGATTATGTGTGCATGCCACAAAGTTTCAAGTTTTATGTTATGATTATGGGGATCTCATTTTCACTTCTATGAATTATTCCACGATAAGATATTATGATCTCTTTTGCAGGTTTTGATTTTCAAAAAGATATGATATGAATTTTATTTCCTTTATTTGCCCTTGCTGAGCATTTGAGCTCACCCTTTTATGTTTTCTTTTCCCCAGGTCAGGAAGATGGATATTAAGTAGAATATGCTAAAAGGGACCCTAGATATGATGAAATAAATGGGAGACACTGTAGAAGATTTATGAACCAGTTGTTTATGTTTCCTAGTTTCTAAAGACACTATACCTATACGGTCCTTTGTGGTTTTTTCATATGTTGTAATAAGTGTGCTTCAATTTTGAAGTAGTAACAATGTATGTAAAGTATGGGTCGTTATACTGGGTCGGCCCGAACCGGGTCAACCCGACCCGGGTCCGGGTCCGGACCGCTTGGATGCGGCCCGGCCCGGCGCGCTGGCCAGGGCCAGGTGGCTCAGCCGTTTCGGCCGAGCAGATGGGGGGGGGGGCCTACCCCCCCTGTTTCGTAACCGCGGTCCCCATGATGGGGGGCCGCACATGCTGGACAGCCGGGGGTCGTAACCCCCGGATCCTCCCTTGACCGGCCGGTTGGTTGTTGCCGCCATGGGACCGGCGCTGGCCAATCCCCCTGCTCCGATGCTGGCGGCCCGGAACCGGCTGTCGGTCCCTGCTCCGTCGCGGCCTTGGTCCACCCGGCACCGCACCCCTCCGCCGCGGCCCCCTCCGGCCGCAGTGCCTTCGGGGTTCTCCGGCGCGGCGTGACGGCGCCGCGATCTTGTTCGATTCAACGGCACCGCGCATTCCTTGTCGCATGACCCCACGCAGTGCGACGTCACCGCGCCATCCTCGTTCCATTCCACCACAAGGTAGACAAGAGAAAAGGGGGAGGAGGGTCGACCATGTTTGTGCGGTCCGGCCCCCTCCCGTTAACTGGTAACAAGTGGTCCAATTGTACGAGGAATGATGATGGAAGAAATTCACAAATAGAAACGCATAAATCCCCTACCTCGTCGTATTCGTTGAGCGAGGGTTCGTCGCGGAAATAATCGCCGCAGAAGAAGGCGTTGCGGAAGGAGAAAAGATTCGTCGGTGTCGCGTCGTCGATCTCCGAGGATTCGGCGTTCTTGTCGACCTTCATCGGAGGTCGGCGTTCTTCGCATTCTTCGTGTTCTTATTTGTAGAAGAAGAAGATCTTCAATCCCCTTAGCTTTTCTCCAAAATCCTCTCAACGCAACAAGTCCAACCCCAAAAAATAAAATAATTCCTTCACTTATTTTATTTTCATGACTTAGGTTTGAAATTTGAAAATTGAATTAATCCACTCAATTAATTAACTCAAGTTGTCTTAATAAATGGAGGGTTATGGAAGGTTAGGGGAGATGAAGGGGTGGGGCTCGTGTGGGCCCCACCGCCCTCATAACCACACTTGGGTGGTTACCCAACTTCCACTCAAAGGTTAACCACTTAGAGAAAATAGAAATTGTAGCTCAAATTTTATTTTAACTTCCACAATTTTTAACAACTTCTCCCGTGTAAATGCAACTCCAGAAAAGGTGTTCCTAAGCTATTACTGGCACTGCGAATCCATCGGTGCCTTCAGAATTCGATTCCGAGCACCGGTTCAAAAGATAGGAAAACTCGCTCATTCGTTCACTGAATGTACCCGAGTTAAACTTCAGATAGAAATTCCGAGAACACCGGGCCTCAGAATCAAGTGCCCTCAGAAACTGTGTTCTTGTAAATTCCCAAAGAAAATTAAGAAAAAAATTTCCCTTGAATTTTACGAGTCTTTACAAAAGTAATTGAGCACAATAGACAGTGATTGTTTTATTAACTTTATCTCTTGTTTCCTACACTAAGTTTGACTCAGTAGGCTTAGAGGTTTTGTTTATGGCTCATTACTAAGATTTGAATTCACCCAATGAAGATCTCATTGATATAATTGAGCTAGAGAAGTTTCTTAAACCTACAGTCACATGTGAAGAAATGATGTAGGATAAGTAGAATGTTGTGGGTCTAAACAGTGGGATCAATAATAGGAAGAGTTGTACATAAAAGTGGGAGTATTCCATCTCCTAGTCATATGAAATTTATCAAAGGGATATGATGGTTGTGTTCTGTAAAAAGATGAGATTATATGATAAAGAGTATACATTGAAACTGAATATCTCTCAACGATATACATGGATTATCTAGTGGTTTTGAGTTGCATTGAATATATATCCATTGGTATCATTCCCCAATCCAGGTGTTAGTTATCCACTGAGAGAAGACAGATTACGGTGAAGCAGCAATAATCATACATTTCAGGATTATCTATTTTGTTCTAACAATGTGGTATCACATATGACTGTTTTTAGGATACCAATAAGCTATGAGAGAATATCAATAATCATTCAATGAGAAGATGAGAAAATATGTTGAAAGAGATGAAATGACACAGTGGAAAGTTTCTTGTTGAAAGTGATGAAGTGGTAAGAGACTCTGTCACATCTCGTGTTTTGAACCAGATAAAGTACCAAGTTTTTTGAAATTTTTCTTTTATCAACAGGTCAGTTTTAAAAACTGAGCTTCGGAGCGAGGTCCCAAGTTTTGGAACCGTTATAAGCGGTGATATCGGACTGCGTGCGGTAGGTTTAACCGTGTGGGTCAAACTGTGTGCTTCGGTGAGTTTAGGTTTTTGTTTAAAATTAAAATAAAATAAAATAAAATAAAATAAAGAAAAACCTAAACTAACTCTCCCTCACCCTCACTCGTCAAAACCCCCCACGACGCACCTCCCTCCTCTCCTGTGAGCCACGCGCAACCCCCCTCTCCCTCTCCTCCTCCCTCGGCCGACCTCGCAGCAGCCGGAACACCAGCACGGCGGCCCCCTCTCCCTCTCCTCCTCCCTCGGTCGACCCCGCAGCAGCCGCGCAAAGCGGTTCGGACCAAACCGTTGCAGCGCGCAATGGCCCGACACGCGACCTCCTCCTTCCATGGATGATTTCGTCCGGTTTTCTTCACCTTCTAGATTTGATCCGCCACGGTAAAGTCTTTATATGCGTCCTTCATCCTCGCTTTGACGATTCATCCCTTTTTTCAGTGCCCATTTGGTTTGTCCGAATTTAGGGTTTTTTGTGGTAACCCAAATTTTTGGCTTTCTTTTGGTTTTAGGGCATGCGAATGATTATTTAGGACTCCTTGATGTGCGTTTTGACAACCGCTGCTGAAGGAGAAGTGGTTTGGGTGGTTTCAAACCATCGGTATGGTTTCTGGGTAAGGATTTCACCTCTTTCTTTGTTTCGCACTTATTAAATTTGGGGCTTTTGATGTTTATGAGTCCCTGGTTTGTTGTTGGAAGTGCGTTGAGCTTCGCGGTGTGGTTCGCCTTCGTTTTGGTTTGTCGCCAGCACCCGAGGTAAGGGTTTATTATTTCTGGTTGGTTTTTCCTTGCCTAAATTGGTTTATCTTTGTGTCTTAAGGTTCGTAGTGGTTGTCTTATATTGAGTTGGAGGTTTTGGCGTGGTTTCGAGTCACTAGAGTCTAGGAGACTCACCTTCATAGGCATAGGTACGTATTTATATGTACGTGGGTTCCCCCGGCATGCGAATATTTTTCCATGGCAGATAATATACATGTACGGGGCTAGTTGTCCCCATTGCATATATAAAAAGTTCCTGCACAGGTGAGTGGAGACAGGTGTATGTGTATAATAATATGTGTAAGGATCCTCTTGCACACGCTCATGGCCATACGGAGTGTGTTCATAGAGGCTAGGTGTCCTTATACATATGTGAAATCACATATGCCTTGTGGGGGGAGCAGCAGCGGCTCTTAGTTAGTTAGAAAGCGCCAAGATCCGGAGTGGACGGATGGATCCACCTTGAGGTAGGGTCCCTCTCCTTGCCCTTTAAATTTAAGTAAATTAATAGTGAGGTTAATATTGCACTGCCTTAGCATTTTAATTATGCAAGTTTAGTTCTGATTAAATGCTTCTGTGCAAATCCTGTGAATTGCAGGAATAAGATAAAATAGGTTGCTTGGTCACTAAACTAACGATTTAATAATAAAACCCCTCTTCCGAGGTGCGCTGCCTTCAATCTAAAAATGTAGCAATAGCGTTTCATGATTGCCTTTCTTATTGCTTGGATTCTTAATTTTGTTAAGTATTGAATGAGTTTTAAAATAAATGTTAAATATAACCAAATGAATTGTTTGATAAAGTAATGAAATGTTTTCTAATAAAACTCCTCCAATGGAGGTGCGCTGTCTTCAAGATAAAAATGTAGTAGTAGATTTTTGTGCTTGCTTCCTTAAATGTCTTATGACTCTTTATACTTGACATTATGCTTGATAAATGACATTATCGTACATGTACCTTACTGGTTACCTCAAATGACGTTGCTTCTTGAAAAATAATAAATGAGCCATGACACCTCTTAAGTTCATGGCTTAACATGTAATTGGAACTTTTAGTATAGGGTGTTTACCCTCTTCCCTTTACTTTGGCGCTTATGTCATGCCACATCTTGTGCCGCTTGTCGCAACCTTTCAGTGATGCCTCATTATCTCTTATTTAAATTCTTGGGTGGTTCGATCATGCCCATTGTGGCCTTCATTTATGGTGAAGCCAATCCTGGGTGCTCTCTTTGCCTCTTGGCCACCCCCTTGGGTGTGCCCCACCTAAACATCCCCCTTTTTCCATATTTATTAAGTTATAAATGTAACATGATATTTTGAATTTAATGCCTATCTTGAACAAGTTTGTTAGATTGTACCATTTTTTTATGTCATTAATATCCTCTCATTGAGGCATGTTGGTGCCATACACTTTTGTTTACCTTCTATTTCTCATGAAAGTGACAGAATGCTGATTAAAGATAATTAATTATGAGAATTAATTAGGAAAAGTTGAGAATGAATTTGGATGATTAAATGTGAAGAATTAATTATGAAATGGGAATTGTGTCGACTGATTAATTAATTGATAAATGGTAATAAATAAATGAGATTTTGGGTCCTAGACATGGTGTTCTAGACCAATTTAAAAGTTGGGTTTGGACATGGCATTCCTTCCCAATGGTTATCCAATCTTGTGATATAGGTTGTTAGACATGGCGATCTACACCAAATAATTATCTAGGTGTTAGACATGGAGATCTACACCAAATGTGATTTGGGGTGTTAGACATGGAGATCTACACCAAATGAGAATTGGGGTGCTTGACATGGAGTTCAACACCAAACGAATGATAATAATGATTTATGAAAATAATGAGAGATGTGGTTAAAACCCGAGTGAAATGTGATCAAATAAAGAAAGGTAAGAATGAATGGATTCCCAATATGAGTTGAAATGATAAGTGAATAAATAGAGTAAGTGAGAAAAATTATAAAAAGTGTTTTTATGCTTGAACCAAATGCACATACATTGTTTTAAGCAGGTTCTTATTCCAGCTATGGGCTGATGCAGGTATTGCCATCAGGTGTCCTTTTTGGAACCTAGATGGGCGTTTATTGTTTGTATTGTATCGTTATTGTTTGTAAATACCAACACACTGTTTAATTATATTTCATGGTCTAGAGTGGGCTAGACCCCGGTGGTTCTGGCCTACTGAGATATATATCTCACACCCTACTCGGGCCGCCATTGCACTGGGGTACCCGAGTAGATTCTATTTGGTTGCAGGACCTTGTCGTTGTTGTTTCTTGTACTTGGAATTAGGAGCAAAGGACCAAGTTGGGGCTCGGGATGCTCATGGAGATCGCCCTCGGGGCTTGAGACTTTTGTTTATTTACTTGTACATTGATGTGTAAGTATGTTGCATGGTGTAATGCTTCCATTGTATCATTATCATGTCATGGATGCATCTCCTATATAAACCGACGCTCACCAATTTTATTCAAACCTTATAAATGAAAAATGTGTTCCGCTATTTTCTTATTATTTACACTACTTCCGTTATTGCTGTATTTTGTCCTTTTTCTTCACTTTGATAAGAGGGTATAGTCTCCCCCCTGACTTACCTTACACCCTCGCTGCTATTCAGCAACCTCTGGTGTAAGGGGAGACGCGCTTGAGGCCATGTCGCGGGCCCGCTCGGGTGACCGGTTTAGGGTCGACCCGGGTTGGTTCGTGAAAAAATGGTATGAGAGGGTCCTATTTTTTTTCTTTGTCCTACTATTTTTGGGATTGAGGAGACTGGGAATGTGTCGGCACTTGGGTTAATAGTCGTGCTTGGTACTGATCACCCCACATACGGGAAATGACCAAGTGACCAGGGTTGGGATTGTTGTTCATGATTTTCGATATTATAGTTGATATGATTTCACCTCAAGTGATTGGTGTAATTTATGATGCTTATGGTTTATAAGAATTATAGTATTTAACCCTTAACCTATTATGGTAAAGACGAATCATTTCATGCATCATAATAGTCACTTAGATATTCACATGTCATGCATATATATCATGCCATGTAGTTGCATTATTAGTATGCTTGCTAGTATGTATTTTGTGCCTTGAATATTCTATATATTGTACTTGTTTACCATTCCCTTTTAGATAACATGTTTCAGTGGTAGATCTAACATGCTTGAGTGATAATATGTCATGCTTCTGTGGCATGCTTTTGTGTTATAGCATGTTTTTAATAGATTCATAATGTTACTTTGTGTTTACTGCTTATGATGGCATGTCTTGCTTTGGTTTTACCTGGGTTGTGAATGAACGGGAACCAATTTTCGATTGTAAGGTGTATGGGCGCCTTACAACTGGGAAGGGGTAACCCGTATATTAAAACCATTCTAAGTATGATATAAATACGTTTGTGGGGATATTGGTAAAAATGTAAAGTTGTGGAAATTAAAATGCGAAAGTAAATCTGGTTTTGATAAAAAGGGGAGTCAGTTTTCAATCCATGAAGTGTATGGGCGCTTCATGAATTGGGAAATGACAACCCGTATTAAATGTAAAGGCTTGATGTATTTTTAAATGATTAAATGGAAAGGTTGTTTGACTTCTAAATTGAAAGGTTTTGGCTAACTGTTAAGTGTGAAACTGGACCCGAGTAGGTCAGTTGAAAAGTGTTGTATCAGATAACCCGGTTGAGGTGTTTGAAATTTTTAAAGGGATTTGAGTAACTTCTTGGGACTAATTTTTAAAGAACCTGTGATGATTAAAATGGGACCCTCATAGGTCACCTCTTAGGTTAAATGGTTTTGTTTTTCTCTTTTGATTGATAAAGACGGGATTTCTATGAATGTTTAATGTTTTTAAAAGGAAGTTTTTTTGTGAGAAACTTTCATGTTTTCTTGATGTGTGGTTGGAACTTTGAAATAATTAAAGTTTAAACGAGATAAAAAGTTAAGGGCTTGGTAATGGAACCTGTGGTGGTGTGTTGAAACCCTAGTGTAAGGGGTAGTTTTGAGAATCTCGTCAAGTTTCCTTGGAACGGGACCGTAGGTGTCTCCGTAAGAGTTATTTTCTTTAGCGGTGGATTGATGATTGGCTTTTGAGCCTAGCGAATTTGTTTCGCGTGACCCGGCGTTAGGTTCTATGTTTGATCTTCGTAAGGGGCTAGCCCATGATTGGTATAACCCTTATCATTTTAATGATTTTCTTGTACCATGGGTTTTCTGACGTGAGGTTTTGTTCGGGTGTCGTTGTCCCTAGTCAGAATCCCCTAGTATAAATTGACACCTTTGTTCGGAAGTGTGGTCATGTTTTCCTTTACCTTTGTTTCAGGCTTGAGAATCATGTAGCGCTCTTTTCCAGTAGGTTATACAATCTCAAGTAAGTTTCGTCGTGGTGTTTCGATTGGGAAATGAGTGTTGGCTCAGATTTTAATGGCTTATGTGTCGCTTGACTAAAAAATGTTTGATCAAGTTTTGGACGTTTGAAGACGCAACATGACCCTTTGTGCAAGACTTCCTGAATAGCGTAGGATGGGTGAGGGTTATGTTGTTCCCGAAGGCTTATCGGTGATGATAATTTCTAAGGTGGGGAGGTTGTCACGTCCCATGTTTTGAACCGGATAAAATACCAAGGTTTTTGAACTTTTTCTTTTATCAACAGGTCAGTTTTAAAAACCGAGCTTCGGAGCGAGGTCCTGAGTTTTGGAACCGTTATAAGTGGTGATATCAGACTGCGCGCAGTAGGTTTAACCGTGCGGTTCAAACTGTGCACTTGGGTGAGTTTAGGATTTTGTTTAAAATTAAAATAAAATAAAATAAAATAAAATAAAGAAAAACCTAAACTAACTCTCCCTCACCCTCACTCGGAAGAACCCCCCACGGTGCACCTCCCTCCTCTCCTATGAGCCGCACGCAACCCCCCTCTCCCTCTCCTCCTCCCTTGGCCGACCTCGCAGCAGCTAGACCGCCAGCGTGGCGGCCCCCTCTCCCTCTCCTCCTCCCTCGGCCGACCCCACAGCAGCCGCGCAAAGCGGTTTGAACCGAGCCACTACAGCGCGCAACGGCCCAACACGCGACCTCCTCCTTCCGTGGATGATTTCATCCAGTTTTCTTCACCTTCCAGATTCTATCCGCCATGGTAAAGTCTTTAGATGCGTCCTTCATCCTTGCTTTGACAATTCATCCCTTTTTTCGGTGCCCGTTTGGTTTGGCCGAATTTAGGGTTTTTGTGGTAACCCGAATTTTTGGATTTCTTTTGGTTTTAGGGCATGAAAATGATTCCTTGGGACTCCTTGATGCGTGTTCCAGCAACCTCCACCAAAGGAGAAGTGGTTCGGGTGGTTTCAGACCATCGGTATGGTTTCGGGGTAAGGATTTCACCTCTTACTTTGTTTCGCACTTGTTAAATTTGGGGGTTTTGATGTTTATGAGTCCCTGGTTTGTCGTTGGCAGTGCGTTGAGCTTCGCGGTGTGGTTCGCCTTTGTTTTGGTCTATCTCCACCACCCGGGGTAAGGTTTTATTATTTCTGGTTGGTTTTTCCTTGCCTAAATTGGTTTATCTTTGTGTCTTAAGGTTCGTAGTGGTTGTCTTATAGTGCGTTGGAGGTTTTGGCGTGGTTTCGAGTCGCCAGAGTCTAGGAGACTCGCCTACACAGGCATAGGTACATATTTATTTGTACGTGGGTTCCCCCGTCGTGCGTATATTTGTCCATGGTAGCGAATATACACTTACGGGGCTAGTTTTCCCCATTGCATATATAAAAAGTGCCTGCGCAGGTGAGCAGAGATAGGTGTATGTGTATAATCATATGTGTAAGGATCCTCTTGCACATGCTCATGGCCATGAAGAGTGTGTTCATAGAGTCTAGGTGTCCTTATACGTATGTGAAATCACATATGCCTCATGGGGGGAGCAGCAACGGCTCTTAGTTAGTTAGAAAGCGCCAAGAGCCGGAGTGGACGGATGGATCCACCTGGAGGTAGGGTCCCTCCCCTTGCCCTTTAAATTTAAGTAAAGTATTAGTGAGGTTAATATTGCATTTCATTATCATTTTAATTATGCAATTTTAGTTCCGATTAAATGCTTCTGTGCAATTTGTGTAAATTGCAGGAATAAGATAAAAGAGGTTGCTTGGTCACTAAACTAACGATTTAATAATAAAACCCCTCTTCTGAGGTGTGCTGCCTTCAATCTAAAAATGTAGCGATAGCGTTTCATGATTTCCTTCCTTATTGCTTGGCTTCTTAATTTTGTTAAGTGTTGAATGAGTTTTAAAATAAATGTTAAATATCACCAAATGAATTGTTTGATAAAGTAATGACATGTTTTCTAATAAAACTCCTCCAATGGAGGTGAGCTATCTTCAAGATAAAAATGTAGTAGTAGATTTTTGTGCTTGCTTGCTTAAATGTCTTGTGACTCTTTATACTTGACATTATGCTTGATAAATGACATGCTTGTACATGTACCTTACCGGTTACCTCAAATGATGTTGCTTCGAAAAATAATAAATGATCCATGACATCTCTTAAGTTCATGGCTTAACATGTAATTGGAACTTTTAGTGTAGGGTGTTTACCATATTCCCTTTACTTCGGCACTTATGTCATGCCACGTCTTGTGCCACTTGTCACAACCTTTCGGCGATGCCTCATTATCTCTTATTGAAATTCTTGGGTGGTTCGCTCATGCCCATTGTGGCCTTCGTTTATGGTGAAGCCCATCCTGGGTGCTCGCTTTGCCTCTTGGCCACCCCCTTGGGTGTGCCCTGCCTAAACGTCCCCCTTTTTCCATGTTCTTTAAGTTATAAATGTAATGTGATAGTTTGAATTCAATGCCTATCTTGAACAACTTTGTTAGCTTGTACCATTTTTTTAATGTCATTAATATCCTCTCATTGAGGCATGTTGTTTCCATACACTTTTGTTTACCTTCTATTTCTCATGCAAGTGACAGAATGTTGATTAAAGATAATTAATTATGAGAATTAATTAGGAAAAGTTGAGAACGAATTTGGATGATTAAATGTGAAGAATTAATTATGAAATGGTAATTGTGTCGACTGATTAATTAATTGATAAATGGTAATAAATAAATGAGATTCTGGTCCTAGACATGGCGTTCTATACCAATTTAAAAGTTGGGTTTAGACATGGCGTTCCTTCCCAATGGTTATCCAAGCTTGTGATATAGGGTGTTAGACATGGCGATCTACACCAAATAATTATCTAGGTGTTAGACATGGTGATCTACACCAAATGTGATTCGGGGTGTTAGAAATGGAAATCTACACCAAATGAGAATTGGGGTTCTTGACATGGCGTTCAAAACCAAACGAATGATAATAATGATTTATGAAAAGAATGAGAGATGTGGTTAAAACCTTAGTGAAATGTGATCAAATAAAGAAAGGTAAGAATGAATGGATTCCCAATCTGAGTTGAAATGATAAGTGAATAAATAGAGTAAGTGAGGAAAATGATAAAAAGTGTTTTTATGCTTGAACCAAATGTACTTGCGTTGTTTTAAGCAGGTTCTTATTCCGGCTATGGGCTGATGCAGGTATTGCCACCAGGTGTCCTTTTTGGAACCTAGACGGGCGTTTATTGTTTGTATTCTATCGTTATTGTTTGGAAATACCAGCACACTGTTTAATTATATTTCATGGTCTAGAGTGGGATAGACCCCGGTGGTTTCGGCCTACTGATATATATATCTCACACCCTACTCGGGCCATCATTGCACTGGGGTACCTGAGTAGATTCTATTTGGTTGCAGGACCTTGTCATTATTGTTTCTTGTAATTGGAGTTAGGAGCAAAGGACCGAGTTGGGGCTCGGGATGCTCATGGAGATCGCCCTCGGGGATTGAGACTTTTGTTTATTTACTTCTTCATTGATGTGTAAGTATGCTGCATGGTTTAATACTTCCATTGTATCATTATCATGTCATTCATGCATCTCCTATATAAACTGACGCTCGCCAATTTTATTCAAACCTTATAAATGAAAAATGTTTTCCGTTGTTTTCTTATTATTTACACTACTTCCATTTTTTCTGTATTTTGTCCTTTTTCTTCACTTTGATAAGAGGGTATAGTCTCCCCCCTGACTTACCTTACACCCTTGCCGCTAGTCGGCAACCTCTGGCATAAGGGGAGACGCGCTTGAGGCCATGTCGCGGGCCGGCTCAGGTGACCGGTTTAGGGTCGACCCGGGTTGGTTCGTGACAGACTCTGGGGGAGAAAAAGTGGAAAATGTTTATTCTGAAAAAAATTCAGTTAATGAGAATGAAAAATTCTATTATATATCTCCAAAGATGCCAAAGAGTCGAGCTGAATTTGATAGGAAGAGTGTCATCGGTGATCAGATGGTGCTGGTTCAAATGAAGAAGATAGGAACTCTACAGCAAGCATGATACTTATCACATGTAGAGCCTAAATGTTTCAAAGAATAAATTGATGATGAGAATTGGGTTCAAGATATGAATGAAGATCTTAACTAAGGTGAGAATAATTAAACATTGAATAGTGTTTTGAGGTCAATAAATAAGATGGCGCTGTGATTCGAAACAAATCATGTCTAGTGTGAAAAGGTACTTTAATATAGGATATATCATTGTCGATTAGATATTTGCACCTATGAAAAGGCAGGAGACAATTAGTGTGTTCTAGATGCATTTCAAGTCTACATTTTTGAATGGTGTCGAGAACAAGAATTAGATATTGAGCAGCCAGAAGAGTATAGTATTCAATGCAGGATCAGTTTTTGATGAATCTTGGTTTTTGACATGGCGAAATTGATTGAAATATGTATGTGCAGGCAGTTTTATGAATTGTGAAAATGAGGTGTTGAGAAGGTTTTGGAAAATAAAAATCCAAGGAAATGAGAATTATGGTTGCTACCTAGATAAAATAGTCATGGGATATACAGATGCAGATTGGGCCGGTTTAGCGGATGACAAGAAATCGATGTCAGGAGGTTCTTTCTATCTTGGTAGATTGTATATTTCTTGGCTAAGCAAGAAGCAAGATTTCATTTCATTGAGTACCGCAAAAGCTTAGTCTATTGCTGACACTCAAGCTTGCACACAGTTATTGTGGATAAAGCAGTAGCTTGATGATATGGGAATTGAAGTGACATCTATGATCAGAATTCATTACGATAACTCAAGTTCTATAAATCTCAGCAAAAATATTATCCATCACTCCAGGACAAAGAACATTGAGCATGGAATCATGAATTTGGAGTATGTGCCTAAAGAACTACAGGTTATAGACATTCTGACAAAGGCATTACCCAAGGAATCTTTTGAGAGACATCGACTAGCTCTAGGAGTCCAGTCGACTCCCTACACTTGAAAAAGTGTGGATGTGGGACCCCCCCCCCCCGAGGTATGGTGTGTTTTTCCCTAATGTGATGACATTTTTTCTCTACTCTATTGCAGACCACAAAGGAGTGACCTTTGGGTTCATTGACAAAGGGGGGGAAATAGTGACTCCTCATGTGGGAGAAATTATGGCTAAGGAAGGGAGAAAATGTCTTAGTCAAAGACATGGGGAGAAGCTGACAGGTGGACCAGCGAGATAGGGGGAGAGAAATAAGATAGGGGAGTTGAAAGCTAAAGAGGAGTTAAAGCTTTAAGAAGACAGTGAGAGTTTTAAATATGATGATTCTAGAAGTGATCGATCAAAGAGTAGATATCACAACAGTTGAGGATCATGATAAAAGTAGAAGAGTGATGTTGGAATGGTGTCAGAATGTTTCCAGCTATCACCAATTGGTTTCAGAGTGGTATTAAAAATTGGTATCAGTTTGACAATTGGTATTAGTTTGGTTTCAACAGCTGGTGTTAGAAATGAAGTGATTCATTGATGAACTTTTCATTTATTTTTTTTTCTCACACTGAGCATTTCTCATGTAAGCTTAGAGTATATGTTGAGTAAATCTTTGATCATTATCTGTATCGTAAGAGGTAAATGGTGGTAACAGCTGGAAAAATCTTTAATGAGGTATCAAAGTGAAGATAATCATTATGAAAATAGTTTTCAACAAACCCAAAGGGGTATATTGTTGGGAAAAATCCCTCAAGGTATCATTGAATCATTTTTTAGGTGATTGTGTTTGTTGACAATGTGGGACTCCATGTTTTGTTTGTTCACAAAGCAGACCACAATGTATAATTTGTTGAAAAAGGGGGTTTACATGGTGATTTGTTGGGTTCAAGAGATGTTGTTGGCTATCCATGTTTGATTGAAGAACCTCGACAAAGGAATGGATGATCTGGAGGCAGTACAAAAAGATCAGATACAAGGTGGTGCTATTTTCCAGTGTTTTCCAAATTTTTAGGCCTGAAAACCGGAAAATGGAGAGATGTGTTTTTGGCAAAGGGAGGTGCGTAAAAAAGGAAAGTGGTGTGCGAAATATTTGTGTGGTGCGTGAAAAAGGAAATTGGTGCGCAAAATATTGGTGTGGTGTGTGAAATAGAGTATTGGTGTTTTTCGCGCAAGAGGTGTTTTGAGATCAGAAACTCAAAAATTGGCAAAGGCATGAGGTATGTGAAAAATTGAATCATGGCACGAAATATGGTGTTGCGCGAAAGATGTGTTTTTCATGATCAATGAGGATTATGTGTGAAAGGAGTGTTTTCGCGCGGGGGTCAATTTTTCCTATAAATATGAAGTGACCCCCCTCATTCGAAGTAGTTCAAGACTTAGAGAGTATCTGAGCTCTAGTGTATGAAATTGGAGTACGCAAAGGAGTTGCATGTAAACAAAAAGTTTGTGTGTAAAAGGAGTGTTTGCGCATAAAGAAAAGTATGTGCATAAAAGATAGGAGTTGCACGTAAAAGCAGTATTTTCATGTAAAGAAAAGGTTGTGCGTAAAAGAAGTTAGTTTCACGTAAAAGTGGTGTTGCACGAAAAGTGAATTTCACACAAGGCAAGGGAATTACGCGCAAGGTGCAGTAAGGGTTGCGCGTAAAAATTGGGGTTTCCCGGTACACCTGATACAAAGTGAGATTCATATATGGGTGAAAGTTGGACATCAACAGAGCATCTACATATAGTGGAGGATGTATTCATTAGTGATAATGAATGGACCTACAAGTCCATAAATTGTGTGTGGATCCTTTCCAGAGCAGTGAGCAAAGGAAGCGGAAGAAGGTGATCCTCTCTACTAGCAGTGAGCCAGAGAGAGAGAAACAGGTAGTGACCCTTGGGGAAGCAGTGAGCTAACCCTAAACATTGTAAAGTTAGTGAGTCTGGGCATATAAGTGATATAGCCTGAACATTGTAAATTGGTAATGAGCTTTAGTGGATTTGGTACAACGGTACATCGTCGTTGTATGCTCCTTTGACGTAGCCCAGTGAGGGTGAACCAAGTAAAAATCTGTGTCTGCCTACTTGCTACCCTACATTGCATCCAAAGCATCCTTATTAGATAAACAAGGAAAGAACAAGATAAACATTAACAAAATAAGATCAAACAAAGTGACCCTTATAATATAGAGGTCAAGATCCAATGGGTCAGGAAGATTTTGAAATAGAATATCTATACCCTGATTCACCTCCCCTCTCAGGGTATCTAGGCCCCTTTTGGTCCTAACAGGGTCTATATATATCCCTTTACTAGTGATATCATGCCCTAGTAATGTTACTTTCTCCATCTAGAAATCGTATTTATTATACTTCACATATAAATTTTCTTTATGTCAGGCCTTTAGTACAGCATTCAAATGCTCCTCATGTTATGCCTTAATTTTGGAGTAGATAAGAATATTGTCAATAAATAATACCACAAATTTTTCATGGTAGTCCCTAAAGACTCTATTCATTAAGACCATATATATCATCAGGGTATTAGTGAGTCTAAATGGCATCATTATAAACTCATAGTGTCCATACCTTATATGGAAATAAATCTTGGGGGTATCCTTCTTCTTAACCATTACTCAATAATATCTCAACTAAAGATCCACTTCAGAGAAGTATTGAGCTCCATGTAGATGATGGAATAAATCTTCAATATGAGATAGAGGATTCTTGTTCTTTATCATGATATTATTGAGCTCATAATAATAAATTTAGAGGCGCATTAACTCATCCTTCCTCTTGATAAAAAGGACATATGCACCCCATGGTGAAGCACTTGGGTGTATAAACCATTTATCTAGATTCTCTTTAAGGGTGTAATTTTGGCTCGGGCCTGTCCTGCAAAAAATCAGGCCACTGACCACTATTCAGGCTGGGTCAGGCCAGCCCGAACAACCCCATGAGGCAGCCCGAGCCTGGCCTCGGGCTGGCCCAAACCATTGGGTTGGGCTAGGTTTTTCTAGGTCGGTCCGGGCTTTTTCGATTCGGTCCATGGATAGCTTTTATTATTTTCAAAATAAATGTTTTTTTAACTTTTTTTAAACATTTTTATTTAAACATTTTTTTTAACATTTATTTAAAATGTTTTTTTACATTTATTTTTGAATGCATCTTCTTTAGATATATTTTTTTAAAACGTTTAACATTTTTTTTGTAAAAATATTTATTTTATTTTTTATTAACATTTTACAGTAGGTGGATATGTTATTTTTTTTTCTAAATAGATTTATATATGTGAATCTATATATATTATGTGCAAATTGTAAAAAAAATTAATAAGGGGTTGGGGATGTGCAGTAGTGGGTGAGTTTAAAGTATTGTTATTTAAATATTTTTTTAACATTTAATTAAAAAAATTACATTTATTTTTTTTAACTTATTTATATTTTTTTAAGCTTTTGTTAACTTTTTTTATTTAAAAATTTCTATTTAAACCATTTTTAAAAACTAATTAAAATATTTTTTTACATTTATTTTTAAATGATTAATTTAAAAAAATTAAATTTTTATAAATGCATGATTTTTACAAGTATTTTTTCAAAACATTTAACTTTTTTTCAAATTTTAATGTAAATTTTTTTTTTAAGTGTTTCTTTTAAAAAAAATTAATTTAAATGTTTGTTTTAAAAAAAATTAAACATTTGTTTAAAAAAATTATTTTAACCTTTTTTTAAACTTTTTTTAACATTTGTTTAAAACATTTTTTACATTTATTTTTAGATGTTTGATTTAAAACGTTTTTTTGAACGCATGTTTTTTACATGTATTTTTTTAAACATTTAACATGTTTTATGTAAAAACATTTTTTTATTAACATTTTACAGTTGGTTGATATGTTATTTTTTTCTAAATAGATTTATATATTTCTATGAATTTATATATATTATGTGAAAATTGAGAAAAAATTTAATGAGGGATTGGGG
Organism: Viscum album; assembly: GCA_963277665.1. Lineage (NCBI taxonomy): Eukaryota > Viridiplantae > Streptophyta > Magnoliopsida > Santalales > Viscaceae > Viscum > Viscum album. The sequence continues at coordinate 1,700,271,431 of OY728161.1, read as the reverse complement.
GTGCGCAGCAATGGGCGGGTTTGAAGCGTTGTTATTTAAAAGTTTTTTAATCATTTATTTAAGATGTTTTTTACATTTATTTTTTTAACCTATTTATGAAAAATATTTTTAAGCATTTGTTTAATTTAAAACATTTTTTTAAACTATTTTTAATTTTTTTTAAACGCATGTTTTTTACATGTATTTCTATTAAATGTTAACTTTTTTTATAAAACATGTTTATTTTCTATTTTATTGACATTTTACAGTGGGATGATATATTTTTTTCTAAATAGATTTATATATGTGAATCTATATATATTATGTGCAAATAAATAATGAGAGGTTGGTGGGGTGCACAGCAGTGAGTGAGTTAATTTGTTTTCTAAATAGATTTATATATTTATATATAGTATATATAATATATGAAAGTTTCATCATATTTAAAAAATAATAATGAGGTTGGGAGGTGTGCAGACATCATTGGGTGAGTAGTTATTTTTTTAATATATAATAAGTTATTATATATATATATATATAATGTTAAATGATTGATATATATATATATATAATATGAAAAAATTGTAAAAAAATAATTAGGGGTTGGGGGTGCGTCGCAGTGGGCGGGTTTTTTTTCTAAATAGATTTATATATAATATATGCAAGTTGCAATATACTTAAAAAAATTAATGAGGTTAGGGGATGTGCACGAACATCATTAGGTGAGTGTGTTATTTTTTTTATTGATATACAACAAGTTATTGTATATATATAGTATTAAATCATTGATGTATATTAATAGCTTTGTTTATATATATATATATATAATATTAAATCATTGATATATATATATTATTAATGGATTTTAAAAAACCACACTTAATTGATATATATTATTAATGGATTTGTTTATATATATATAAAAATTATTATATATATAATTATATATCTTTGAATACACACACACACACGGTATAATTATATATAATAATAATTATATGTATATATATATATATACATTATTATATATACATATATATTATTTTTCGTTAATATATAATGATATATATATACATATATTGTTGATATATATATATATACACACACACACACGATATGGTGATAACATAATAGGCGCAGCCTTGGAAGCCTATGGTAGGGGGATCGAATCTCCCTACCAGCAGTTTCCCGTTAAATTGTTTTATAGCATACAGGCTTTGCACGGGCTAGTGGGTCGGGCTTCACACGGGCCAGCGGGCTGGGCTTCGCATGGGCCAGCAGGGCAGGCTTTTTTGGGTCAGCCCGACCTAACCCGCAGGCCTTCTTGGATAGACTCAGGGCCAGCCTAATGAACCTACAGCCTAGCCTGACATGGGATTTGTCGGGCCGGGCCGCTCGGGCTTTCGGTTCGGGCCTGTTAAGCTGCTGAGCCGGAATTATACCCTTAATTCTCCTATAGTTTCTTCTTCATCTCTTCAAGTACAATGGTGTCCATTCTATATGGAGTTTTGGATATTTTTTTGGGTATAAATTCGATTGATAACTCAACCTCTCGGCTTGGAGGAAGACCAGGAAATTCTTTGGGAAACACATTATTGTATTCACTTATAATGGGTACGTCATCAAGGATGGTATTTTACTTAGTCTCAATAATTTGAGCTAGATAAACTTTATCATAAGAAAATAATATTCATTCTTGATATAATTATTCCAATTAAGATTCACCATCATCCTTACACTTTTATAGAATTAGAGGGAAATCCAATATATAAAGGGTGATTTCCTTCTCTTGGTAATTTATGTTGTATTTATATAAGAAATTATAATCCATAACCATAATAGCATCTAATTCCACTAAATAGGGTATCATAAGGTTCTTTGGGAAATCTATCCCACAAATATTGACAAGGGATAAGTTACATGCTTGGGATAAAATAATTGTTCTATTTATCATTTTCATTGATAGGTATACTTCCACATGTTGATTTGGTGTTTGAATAGATCTAATAAACTTGAATGATATGAAGGAATGTGTAGAACCAAAATCAAATAGTATGTTTTCTATCCTTGAATAAAGAACCAGTGTATCTGTCACCACTTCATTGTTAGGATCCACCTCAGTAGTTATTATGGCATATGATCACCCTTACTCTCTAGGCCTTGGAGGTAATTTTCATCGGTTATCATTGACAACCCTTGGATTAGTGAATTGGTTTAAAAATTTTCCTTGTTCCTTGCAATTGAATCATTAGACAACGAGATGAGGGTTGATTGGAGCATTCCTTTTCCCCATCACATTGGTGGGTTTTTCTCATCGGCATTCACTAACTAGGTTCTCTTCCTTCCCAAACCTAAATCATTTGCTTTTCCATTTTAGGTAATTTTTGGGATGTTTCTTCCCACACATTTTACAAATGGGATGTTATACTTTCTTATCCCTATGATATTTCTCCATCACTCCATCAGAATTAAACTTCATTCTCTACTTTTTGTCTCCAGACCCATGAGACCCTTAAGATTTTTCAATCTCAATTTTTACTTTGAGGGAATATATTTCAAAGTCTCAAATCACCAAATATTTTTATAGATTCATATTTATCCCACAAAATAAGTGGTGAACTTTACTTTCAGGGTCAATGCCAAATCTAGAGGCATATCATGAAACTCTTATGAAGTTTTCTTTATACACCTTGATGGATTCATCATCCTTTTACTTGAGGCCAAGGAAATCCCACTTCATTTTATGTTAGAGAGTGTGAGGAAAATATTTATCAAAAAAACATTTTTATAAATTCTTTCTACTTCATTGCTTCAATTTCTTCCTTGGGCTTAGTATTTTTGATCAAAATAAATCATTGATCAGTTTCTCCCTCCATGTGATAAAAACCCAACATGACCCACTATTTCTAAAAGAATTGAATATTAAATAATATCTTTTAAATGGAGTTGATCCATTGCTCCATGATTAAGGGATCAAAATATCCATAGAAAGTTAGAGGCCTTTATTGTATAAAGATATCAATTGAAACTTTCACTTTCTTAGGGGGTGTGGGTGTTACTCCTTATTCAAGTTTTTGTTAAAAACTTGCATTAATTGAGAAAGTATTATCATGAAGTTCCCGACTCCTACTCCCATCAAATTGGGCATCTCATTTGGGAAGTCATCATATTTCTCATCACATTAGTTGTTGACTTGGTTCCTCCTATTTCCAGCCATTGACTAAATTAAAGGAGAATTAGGGATGAGTATTTTTAAACTATTAAACATATAAAGAAGAACTATGAACATTGAAGGGATAACCCATAAATCACATGCATTCCTTAACCTATGAATTTCTAGGTTTTAATCTATTTTATCCATGTCTATTTTCTAACATTAAATTATGTGTTCATTTTCATTCCCTCTATAATTTTTTGAAAAAATCATATGATTAACCAAATAATAACTCCCGAGAGTTTCCTTCTAGGTGTGTAGTATTATGAATCTTTTTCATGCACTAGCTGATGATTGAGTTAATACCCAATGCATTATTTTCATGGTTATTTCCCCTAAGTACAAATGTTCCACAACCACATCCGCTTTCCAGTATCCATATAGGGATTTATTTTCTCATAAAATCAAAAAATATACACTTTACCAAAATTTAGGGATTTTTTCCTATGTTTAGTATTATCCATATGGTTTTTACTAAGGTTTTCTAATCCTAATCCCCATAAATAACTATACCTTTCTCTGATGCCAACTATAATAACTCATATCTTCAATATACTTTATTTAATGATTTATTACATAAATATACACTTAATAAAATACCAAAAGATCATGAGGCATAGTTTCTTTGGGTAATTTAATACATAGAACAATAACTTGAAACCCGGGTACACCTACATTATTTAAAAACTCCAAAACATTCCCTTATATTCCATTGATCTTCTAATAATGTACCGGATAACCTGGGGATGTACATTAGAAAGGGGTGACCTATAAAGCCTAGTAAGGGAATAATCAAAGCATAACATGATAAAAGTAATACATGTGAGTTAAGAGGCATATCAAGGTGATATAAAGGGGTGATAATCATAAACATGAACATAAAATCATGATACAATGTGATAACATCAAGGAAATATAGGAATGTGACAACAACATAAAACATAACATTGTAAGAATAAGTTAAGGATAAACACTAAGTCATCATAATATAGTGTGCTTAGGATAAATTCTCATGATCTGTACATGGTATCTCATGAGATAAAAAAATACCCAATGCATTGGAGGGTTATATAATTCTAGGCCCACCCGTCACATTCATATTATGTAAATGTATTTGCATACCACAGAGATTATACAATATAAAGACATATATCATCACATTTAATCCCATGATTAAATATTTTGGGTTATATACATGGAAGTATCTGATCAATGAAGGATAGTTAAATCTAGGAGAATACCCTTGAGTGGAAATGGGGCTGGGTATTCACAACACAAAATTTTGGTATGGAAATTCGTGGGATAATTTTGGTAGCATAATGGGTGTACATAAAGGTTTATGGAATAGTTTAATGAGAGTGAAATTTCATCCCTCATTAATTGGGTATCATGGGGATAGTAAAGTTATTTATAAAATAACAATACAATATGAACAATTGTAAATCAAAAGGCTTAATGTAAATAATGTACTTGGATAAAATGGAAGGGTAAGAGAATATCTTACTTGATAGGTTACTTCTAAAATATTGGGAGGAGATTTTTAAGAGATCGAGAACACCTTGGGAGGGTTTTAGAAAGTGTTAGAGAGAGGAAATTCATGATCAATGGGTTTTGACTAAATATTAATGGTATGTTGGGTGAGTATTTATAGAAAAAGAGAGGGGAATTCTTTATTAATTTCTAAACTTGGTTTTTGGACTCTATGTGATAAAATAATCAAAACCACCAACCTTCCCAAATATTTTTTCCAAGGGTTTCTTCAAGAAATTAGTGGTTTTCAATATTTTATTAGGATAGGAACTGAAATCCTTAGAATAATATCATGGGTGATGTGAAAGTGAGACATGTTTATAAAGAATTGTTTTTAAAACCTTAAAATATAATATGGGTTTTGGAGGATTCATTATTGTTTTGTAAAATTAATAAAATAACTTAAAACACATTATTTTAAATGGAAAATATATTTTTGATCATGGATGCCTTTGATAGTATTTATTACATCAATTTTGGGCTATTATGATGTCATAATACATACCGTATATTTATACCATATTTAATTTTTACCCAAAAATTCGACTGTCTCATTAAATTATGAAAAAATCACTATTGGATAATTTTGACATGTTTATTTCAAAAATAATATTTATTTTACCGAAATAATTTTCTAAATATGAGAATTTACACTTTTAAATAAAAAATCTTATTTACTGTAAAATGTTAGTTTTTACGGCACTAACAACTTTTTGACCCTTATAAAAATTACACTGGACTTCATTAAATTATATTATAATTTATATTTAAATAAATATTATTTAATAAGAATATTTAATGAAAATAAAATTTATTTCAAAATTCTTGAATTTATCAAAAATATTATTTTAATTGAAACTAAATATTTTCTAAAAATACAATTTTGGTTTCTTTGTATCAATATATAATCATATATATAAATTAATAATTAAATGGATAAATATAATCATTATTTTATTAAAAATAAAATATTAAAATTCATACTAGGGTTTTAGATACATGAACCCTTATTACACCAGCATACACCCTAAGGGTAAGGTTTACGATGTTGGTACTTTCTTAGGGTGGTTCAGCGAGAATGGTTTGGGCAGTGATCTTGATAAGATTGAACATCTCCCATAAACGAATTTAATCATGCTTCAATTATTAAATCACAACTTGGAATTGTTCAAGGAAAAAGTCTAGTGATGACATCTCCCTCAAAAGCTCTAATAAATGGGATTCATAGGGTATGATCCTACTAGTCAAGGTCGTCGCTTCTTCTTACTGTTCCAATTAGACTTTACCATATCCCTTAATATATTCTAATATTAATGGTAATTGTAAAATATCTATATTAACAATGGTTATGATTCCTAATGGTCTTATAATTCCAATGTTTAATTATAGCTATATTTTATAATGGTTCAAAATAACAAATGAAATGTAGTGCATGTTTTTTCTGTAACTGCATTACTTAATAAATAATTTATTCATTCAAAATGGAATTTCATTTATAAAATTTTAGGTCATTACATCAAAATTTATCTACTAAAAATGAATTATAACATTAAGGAAACACTTCATATTCATTAGGATATTCATTAACATTGTTAAGATTATTTTCCTTTTCCTTTTATGGCTGACATCATTAGTTTTTAACATAAGGTTGACAAAACTCATCATCTTATTTTTCATTAATTTTTCTTAATAAATGACATGTGTGTGTGTGTAATTAAGATATCTCCATTGGTTTTTAACTTTTTTACCTAATTTAAATTACCAAGTGCCCTTAAATTATAATTATTACTTAATTAATCAACTCGCATCCTTCATACATTATTAATGTTACCATAGATCTTATGGTAAATCCTTTAAAACTCATTGACTATTAAATATATTCTCTTTAATTTTAAACCATTATTTACATCCTTTACATGAATTAAATTTTATCCCATAAAACTAATTTAATTATAATGAATTAATAATTACTTTTTAAGTCACCATAATATCATAAGGAGGGTCATTAATAATTTAATTATTAATTATCATTATTTTCATTAACATTAAATTATTTTATCATGGAATTTAAAATAATCAATATAATTAATTCATTTCTATTTTGAGTAATCCTAATTATTATATAACTCATTCCCTTTATAAAAAATACATAATGTCTTGGTGAAAATCACTTCTCAAATACTTAAACAATTCATAGTGAAATTATTACTAATTTAATAATAATAATTTATATATTTTTCATCGCTAATTATTCTCATAGTCATAAAACATTATTCATTAACACATTAAGGAATCAAATTATTTACCATAACATACCTATGACAAAAATGAAATAATTTATTGAAAGTCGGCATGAGAGATAGTAAACATGGGCTCATGGATCATATTTAATAAAAAAATTCTAAATAGATCTACCAAGCTTCTCTAAAATGACTAAAATAGGTTTCTTATGGTTATTAGATATCAAGGGGAGCCTAATAAAATTTTTGAGATTGAAAAAAGAACCATGCATGCCTCCAGAGTATCATGGCCAATCAAATGGTACCATATAGCACCTACACATGCTCATCACACACCAAACCACCACCCACATCATGACTCCCTCTCAGTTATTCAATCTATACATTACCATGGATCATAAAATCCATGTGCCTTATTGTGACCATGGATATGATAAGCTGAGCTACCTCTCCCCTACCATATTATCTCAAGTATTGGACAAATCATGCTCATAGAACCACTCTTCACCCATTTATGTGATGGGGTTATGTAGCTCATCCCACTACTATTTTATCAAAGATCAGTCAAGCCTAATTTCACCGTCATCACCTCACCATGCCCTCAGAATTGATCATTGTTGTTTCCACCTAGTTCTACCTACAATGTTTTTTTAGAGAGATAAAGTCTATGAATAGTCCCAAATTTTCATAGTAAATTTATCTCATCATGAAGATAAAAAAAATAAACTTCTAGCAGTTAATTAAATGAATAAGCTACCAAGATTCAGTGAGAATATAAAAATCAAATAAACTTATCTCTTTTATAAATTGAAATACATATATTATATCATCACATTATTAGACTTATTGGATTCATTTCAACATTATCTACACAATGATATATCATTTGAAATGATATTTTTCATAAATTTATTTATCCTTAAAATTATCAAAAAAAAATACATCAAAACTTTTATCTAAAATATATCCAAAACTATAGATCCAAATTTTATAAAATTTATGTCATTAAAATAATATTAGAAATAGAATCAAAATATTCAAGCCATTCATCATTAAATTTAAGTCTCGACCTTCAAATATTAGAGAGGAATTTTAGATAACCAAACTTCTCTTTAAGAATAACCTCAATCCATAACTCTGATTGGTGTCATTCTAATTTTATTATATTTATCATTATTTATTATTAAATTCACATGAATTTCATTTAATAATTTATTTTATGGATAAAGAAATAATAATTTGGATAATAATTCCTTAAAATTATCAAATGGAATTTTTGGATCAAAGAACCATACCTATTTCTTTGTTGGTTCCTCATTCTATAATGGATTCTCTAAATTTAGTAGCAGCCTCCATGTCTAGAGAAAACTAAACCCCAACCTCTATATTAATACATTTAAAATATGAATATATATATGGATATTAGGAAAGATATAGTTTTTAAATAATAATAATATCTATTAAAAAACTCTCACTATTGATACTAAAAGTTGTAATGGTGTCACTCCAATATGAAAATAACACCCTAGAGGAAACATCATTTCACATACTCAATGGAAAAGTCTATTTCTTAATCCAATACTCTATCAAGGGTAAAATTAAATTTTAACCTTTTTAACCAGAAATAAAAATTTCCTTTCAAAATTTCAAAAAGTTTTTATTTCAATTTTAGCAAAGAATCATTTAATACATGAGGACATCATTGAATTCAATAAATTCAAGACTGGAGTCAAATTCCAAGTACAGAAAAACCCATTTTCAAATAAAATCCATAATATTACACCCAATACTATGTTATATTTATTTTTAGGGTGAGGGTTTATAATTTTTATGAACTCGAGATGTAAAACCCCAAGAGTGTACAATATTCTTATTTTATAATAAATTTCATTTTTTGTCCTAAATTGATTTATGTGAAACACCAAGATAATATTATGTTAAAAAACATAAATTTTATTTTTATTTTCACAAAACACTGAGGTTATCTTTCATTACATACAGGACTGACTTTTCTCAATGAATTGCATAACATGCAAGACCAAGTTTTACCTAACAATAATATATTATTAAAAATATTATTATTTAATATAATAAGATATAACCTAGCCATTAAATTATAGGTTATGAATATTATTAAATAAATGATGAAAATATATGGTTTACACAAATATAATATGAATTCATTGGTTTCCAAGTAATTAGAAACTAAAATATAAGCCAATTGAATATAAAGGAAATATTTTTATTTTTATTCTAACAATCGTTTTATCCTAGTAAATTAAATTAATTACTATTATTAAATAATATTGATGAAATTTATATATTATATATACAATAAAATATTTTTTATACTCAAATAATATATTTTATAGGAATAAGATAAGAACAAACCCAATTTTATGCATAAAAACCTATATTTTTAAAAAGGTGGTTTTACCACCTTTTAATGGAGAACCTATTTTAAATATAATTTTTGAAACTTTCATAAATTTTATATATCAAAATAAACTTCATTTTTGAAATAGGAATATAAAAATTATCTTAGGATGAATTTTTTATATTTTTTTGTGAGGTTTTATTTTTTAATGAATAGTGAAAATACTGAATTTTAATTCAAAACGGTTTTTTGTATAAATTATTTATAAGGTTAAATTACATTTTTATTAGTTTTAAAGTTTATTTATGTAAATTATACATCAATTAATCCATTTTTAGTTATTGGAATCAATTTCACATTGAAGTTGGATATAAAAACTTAGCAAACTTTTGAACGTTTTTACTTTAAAAACCCGCATTGTCATCCCGTCTCTGAAATTAATTTTAAATTAATTTCTTCCAATTATGTGATTATAATTTATAAAAATGTATTCCATATTTTGAATAATAATAATTTATAATATATAATAAGGTAAAATTAGTTTTTGACCAAAAATATTAGTGAAAGTGATTAAAATTAATTATAGGGATTAAGAGAAAAATTATATTAACAAAGGATTAAACCTTAAACATAAGGCCCAAAATGGCCTATAAAGTTGTCTAAAATCCATTTTATGGACATATTTAGACACTATACTAAATTTTATCTAATTTTTATCATTATTGGATCCACTTTCAATGGAAAAAATGTGGGTGGAATTCCCTTTCCAAAAATTTACAAGAATGCCACTCCTCCTTCACTATAAAAATTCACTCACCCCTTCTACTTCATCACACATCTAAATCCATTTGTCTCAAAAAAAATATACTCAAATAATCTCCCAAAATCCCTCAAATAAACCTATAATCTTCCCTTTTTAATAAATTCATCCAAGGAATCCCTTTGGTGCAAACCAAAAGGAGTTACCTAAAGAAGAGGCAACATCCCTCCTCAAGCTCCTTTGTTTTATTTTTATTCTCCAGACCATAAACTATTATTATTTAATTATTATATAATAAACTCATTATTATAAATATAATTATATGTTATTATTATAATTTTTAAATCTACACTTACACACACTTCCATCTAATGGGTAATGAACTTACCGTTCTTATGTATGGTGAACTACCGCCTCACGAAACGATGTTGTTCGTTTTCCCTTTACCGCCTATCAAGGTTGGAAATTATGATAGTAATGCTATTTTTACATTATATTTATGTTGTGTTAATACATATTTAATTTTTATATAACACATAACTACATTATTTCCATTTTTTATAAATATAACAACATCGTTTCTGGAAGTGTGGACTACCACCTCTTCAAAGCGATGTGATTCATTCACGTGATACATGGAATGCATAAAGGATGGTTTTAATTAAAAAATATGTGACATAAATAAAATATATATGATATTAATTACATAATTAACTTTCTTTAAATATAATATATCATTTTCTTTATTACCCTTTTCACACACTAAAAAGTGATAATGTCGGTCATGGACGTGTGGACTACCGCCTCCTTGACATGATGTGATTCCTTTTATATCACAATAATTCCATATATAAGTATATATTATTAAATAACATGGTATTTATGATATAATTATCATTATGTAAACATATAATTTTTCTTACCTTCTTTCTATAACGATCATTGAAAAATGGGAATGTTACTCATGCGTATGTGTGGTCTACCGTCTCCATGATTGTAACATTGGTTCATTTTTCATAACCATATTTCATGATTGGTTTTAAAAGTATAATTTATGTATAAATATGATAATTATTTAATTATTTTTATTTATGATATTTTTATATAATGACTCCATTGACCATAGTTAACCTACCAAATTCATTTTTGACACATGAATCGAATTTGGCCAAAAACACCCGACGTAAACTTAATTGTTTAAGTATTTTTATAAAAAAATTAATAAGTGAATAAAAAGTAATAATAAACTAGAAAAGGTTATTAATTAAGTAAATAATTAATATAAGTTTATTATTTTGGAATATAAATACATGCGTGACAAGTCGGACTCAAGGTAAGGGATTTCATCTCAAATTACATTCCATTTAGACTTATTTGTTGTTATGCACAAATTCACTTTTATATGATGTAAATACTACCTTTTGACATGTTATATCATGAATATCCTTATTATCATGATATTATAAGTTTCATTTAATTTTATTACCTCATGGTGATTATGATTCAAATGTTTCAAAGTGGTATAGGACACTTTGGAGTGTTTAATGATTATTTTCCTCAAGAATGTTTTAATGATATTTCAATAGTATTTTCATTCATAGACATCAAAAACTATTATTGTTACTTATCTTACACTGAGTAAATATTCATAAATCTATATTTTTGTTAAATATATATATTTTATAAGGAATATTTTTTATTAATTAAATTGATTACTCGATATAAGGAATGATTTAGACATGAAATGATGGGTAGGGCCTGGACTTTATATAGTCCATTGATACATCAATAGGTTCTCATGAGACAAATTAGTTGGAAAAATTAAACTGGTTTCTACCTATAGTTTTAAACTTTCTGGAGGATAGATCTTGATAGTATAGGTTTTCATGTGCCTGAGACATGACGTCCAATAATTAAGCATTAACTTCATTTTGATTCATTATTTATTATCCATGATATTTTCATATGCAATGGCCCAAAATTCCATGATTTTTTTTTAAAAAAAATTATATTATATTTTTACGAGACTGGGCTCTGAGACGGCCTGTAATTCTGAGACCCGGAGTAGTTGGAATAGATTTTCAAACTTTTTTTAAAGTTTATTAATTAAACATGAGAGCGGGTTTTTCTATATTTTGAACTGGTGCTCAGATCGAAAATATAAGGGCACTGTTGAACTCAGAATGTCGAGATTCTCCTAGAAATGGCCTAACATTGGCTGGTGTGGGGAAATAGTGGAAGTTAGTTTTTTGTCATAAATAAAAAAATTAAGTAATAATTATTTTATTTTCAAATCCTTATAAATCCTAAATGGTAACTTAGATTGTAAATCTGAGAGTGTCGTTGAGCTCGTGAGGGCATGTTTTCCTTAGTTATAGCTTAACCTCAACCGGCACGGGTCGAGGGTGAAAGTTATTTTTTTAGTTTTTTAAGTAAATTAAAATGGCACGCATGCGCGATTTTGGAAACTTTTAAACATGTGACCATATTGAAAATCTGAGGGCACTGTTGCATCCAGAATGGTGACATTACCTAAGAATAGACATAACATCGACCGGCGCGGGTCGACCAGAAAATATAGTTTTCATACTTTTTTAAAAAAAGTTAAAATAAAATAAAGTGGATGTTTTATTTTATTTTTTTGAACTTTTGAAACCATTACAGAAAAATGGAATCTAATGAAATAAAACTAAATACGTTATTTCATTAAATGAAATAGTGTAACGACTTCATAACAGTAATGTAACTGAAATGCTAATTTTCATTTTTCCCTTTAATAGCCAAGCATACAATGTAGGATTGTTGGAACAATCCTGGTTCTACTCCGAAGCACTGATGGGTGATGATGACGAATGCCAACCCCACTTTGAACGGATCCTCACTAATGATGATCAACCAATGGCCATAAACATAGGATCACGGAACGACGAACGCAGCGACACTGTTCATCACCAACGAATGATCTGACCCGGGTAGGGGTTGTTATTTAATACCATTCTTTCTCCGTTCTTGGTTTTAAACGATGACTGCGGATCAACCCAAGAACAAGTTGACCCATGAATCATCATTATTGTGGGAGGGTCTTTATTGGGTTTGACTTTGGGAGATTAATTTGTGTTTTGATTCCTCTAATGGAAATGGATCAAAGCTATAACAAAGAATGGTTGAAGATCGTTCCTTGATTTTTTTCCCTTATGGACCTTCTCTCCTTATACCCATGTGTGGACACATCATGAATTTGGTGCGATGATGATGGAGGTGGTTGGACCAAAGTGGTGTGTGAGACATCGTCAATCGATTGATTTCCATCGGAAGGGATCGCAATGAATATTTGAGCCCCAGGAAGTGAAGAGGGGGGCCTGAGGGTTCCCGAACACCTTCCAGATCGAAGAACAGACCACCAGAGCGTGTTTGGTGGTCCGATAAATGTTCTGTTGGGCCACCAGCGCCAGTTCCGGTGGTACGTAGTGGCGTCGGCCACATGCCGGACGATGGGGCAGTGTGTGCAGTGGAGAAGGTGGCGGAAGCCGATCGACTGACATGTGAAGAAAGCTACAGTCTCTAGCTATGGGGTGAGCTAGACCCATGGTACAGGTCTAGCTGGAAGACCCAATCCATTTAGCGGACTGGTTGGCAGAAGTGGTGATGCCCCTGGCACTGCCTAGTGGAAAGCAGGTGTGACTATGCCGCGTACGGTCTAGAGGAGCTGGCCCACTCTGATGTGGGCCGGGTTGCTACTGGCGGGCCGCGCCCAGCCATCCAGGTTGGGCCGAGCCCTGTGGGATATGCCCAGCCAGTCTGGATCAGACTCGATATGGGTCAGGTCGGTCCGACCGGGTCGGACCCGACCCGGACCCAACCGGCCCCTGTTTCGCTAAAACGCATGTAACTTTCAAATGGAGCATTCGTTTGACAACTCGCCTGTGGATTTGGGACCCTTGGGTTGAGAAGGTTCTTTTGAGATACTCTAAGTGAGTTTTTGAGAAAGTTAGAGGATGACCTCTTTGTTGTACCCCACACTCTTTGATTTTCATGATCACAATCACTTTCATTTTTGTATAACATTGTTTTTAAGTGTTGTGGATGATAGGAAAAAGATTGCCAAAGGAAATGGGCCATGAAGCAAATCAAGTGGACTGAAATTCAGTCCACCGGCCAACCGGTGGCTTCACCACCGGTCGACCGATGGACCCTGGGCAGAAGGCAGAGCCACTGCCTCACCACCGGCCAACCGATGGCCGCAGCACCGGCCAGCCGGTGGCACCCAGATGAATAGTGCAAGCTACTGTCTGCCCACCGGCCAGCTGGTGGCTCTGGCACCGGTCAGCCGGTGGAGCCTGGACCAGAATTCTCCTCCTCTGCCAAGGCACCGGCCAGCCGGTGGCCCTGCACCGGCCAGCCGGTAGACCAGTCAAACTAGCCGTTGGCTTTGACCAGTCAACCCTCTTTTGGCCTCCAACGGCTCCGAGGACTTCTCCAACGGCTCCGAAGGCCCCCAATGGGTTCCATGCCTATAAATAAAGGCCAAGGAAGCCCCGGACACCTACCGGATCATATACGAAGCCACCGGACACATTGTTGATCATTTTGGCGAACCTCCGGCGGATTTCCTCAAGGAACCCAACGTGCTCCAATCCAATTCCACATCCAAGAGCACCACCAAAGAAGCTTGGAAGCGGCCTTCAAACATCATCAATAAATCAAAGGCGCCCAAGGCTTCTCCAATTACGGGTTTTATCATATTTTTCTTTTTGAGCTTAAAATTGGGTTTGTGCCTACAAACCCCAAACTTTTCTCATCCTCCCTTTCTTTTGGGTTTCACATCACCACTAAGGTGTGAGAAGGTTGTCAAGCTTTCCTTTAAATAGCTTGAGATATAGGTGAGCTATCCTTCACCTGTAAGAAGGATAGTGGGTTCTTGCTAAACCATTAAAAGCAAGTGGGTTCTTGCTTAACCAATAAAAGCAAGCTGTAATAGGTCCTAGTGCTACCTCAAAGCCTAGTGGGTTTCTTGCTAAAACCATTGAAAAGCAAGCGGTAGGAATCTCTCAACGGTTGAGTTGGGAGCGGAGACGTAGGCCGGGTTTTGGCCGAACTCCGTTATCAATTTCGTGTGTCTTTCCTCTTTACTTTCCGCTGCACTTTACTTTGATTTTTAATTTGTTAATCAATTTTTTAAAAGGCAATTCACCCCCCCTCTTTCCATCATTCCCGCTTTTGTTCCGACCCAACAATTGGTATCAGAGGACGTTTTTGAATAATTCCTTAACCGGTTTCAAATTAAAGATCCTTTTTGATGGCTTCTACCGCTTCAACCTCTAACACCCCCGAAGGTCTTTCTTTGGATCGTGCTCCATTCTTTGATGGAACCGATTATAGTTTTTGGAAAACCCGCATGACTACATTTCTTAAAAGCATTGGTTATCCTATTTTTAAAATTGTCATGCATGGTTATTCACTTTCTTCTTCCGATGAATCTAAATGGACCCCCAATGACATTGCTTTTTTTGAGCTTGATGGCAAAGCCATGAACGCTCTTCATTGTGGTCTTGACCGTAATGTTTTTAATTGCATTTCTACTTGCTCTACCTCACATGATATTTGGAAATATTTAGAGCTAACCCATGAAGGTACTAGCATGGATCAAAAGAAAGAACCCGCTCCAAAGCAAGAACTCGCTCAAGAGCAAGAACTCGACGAAAAATCCGTACCCGCTTGCCCACTTCACAAGAAAAGGGCCAAGAAAAAGGAGAAGAAGAAGGCTTCAAAGGCAACATGGAGTGATAGCTCCACCTCTTCATTCTCCTCCTTCTCCTCGACCGACCAAGGTAAAAAATGCCTAATGGCAAATCATGAGGTATCATCATCCTCTTCCTCTTCTTCCTCCTCTAGTTCTTCTAATTCATTTAATCATCTATCTTATGAAGAACTCCAACATGCTAGAGACCAATTAGAAAATGGTTTTCATAAGCTTTCATCAAAATTTGTCGCTTTGAAAAAGTCTTTCAAAAAACTCTCCTCCGAAAAAGAACAACTTCTCAAAGAGAAGGAGGAGATGTCCCTCAAAATCCAAAATTTCCCAAATGTTGATTCCATGGAATCAACCATCAAAGACCTAAGGGAGACCCTAGCTAAGTTCACCCAAGGGGAACAAAATTTGAACAATCTCCTAGGTTCCCAACGAATTTCTAGGACCACTCAAGGACTTGGCTATACCAACCAAGCCTCCTCCTCCCATGCTCCCACTGTTTTTGTAAGGGGGAGCTCTAGTTATAAATTTTGCAACTATTGTAAGAAACCCGGGCACCTTATTTATGAATGTAATTGTAAAAACGCCCGGTACGGTCAACCCAAATCTTTTTACTTTTCGGACGAGTTTTATAGGAGAAGACCCGCTATGAGACAAGTTTGGATTGAGAAATCCCTTCTTGCGAGTCTCTCCGGGCCAAAATTTATTTCCTCTCCCCGGTGATTTATTGTTTTTATTTAGGGGGAGTTAGGATTGTTTAAGCTTTTTTCAATTTCAATTTTTCGATTCAAACTTTTAATTTCAACACTTGGTTTCAAATTTTCATTCAAAATTTTCATTTCAATTTTGATTCAAAACTTTCAATTCAAACTGTTATTCAAATTTTCATTTCAATTTCAAAAATCTCAATTGATTTTTCAATTCTCATATCAAGTTTTTCAAACCCTTCCCTCAATCAAGTTTTATGCCCCATTCTATTTTGATAATCACAAAGGGGGAGAAAATTCTTGATTGATTGGGGGAGAATCTTTTCTCTCATGCTTAGTATTTATTTTCAATTTTTCATTTAAAGCATGCCTTCATTTAAGTTTTTACATTGCTTTGATAAGTGATTGTGATCATCAAAATAGGGGGAGATTGTTGTACCCCACACTCTTTGATTTTCATGATCACAATCACTTTAATTTTTGTCTAACATTGTTTTTAAGTGTTGTGGATGATAGGCAAAAGATTGCCAAAGGAAATGGGCCATGAAGCAAATCAAGTGGACTGAAATTCAGTCCACCGGCCAACCGGTGGCTTCACCACCGGTCGACCGATGGACCCTGGGCAGAAGGCAGAGCCACTGCCTCACCACCGGCCAACCGATGGCCGCAGCACCGGCCAACCGATGGCCGCAGCACCGGCCAACCGGTGGCACCCAGATGAATAGTGCAAGCTACTCTCTGCCCACCGGCCAGCCGGTGGCTCTGGCACCGGTCAGCCGATGGAGCCTGGACCAGAATTCTCCTCCTCTGCCAAGGCACCATTCAGCCGGTGGCCCTGCACCGGCCAGCCGGTAGACCAGTCAAACTAGCCGTTGGCTTTGACCAGTCAACCCTCTTTTGGCCTCCAACGGCTCCGAGGACTTCTCCAACGGCTCCGAAGGCCCCCAATGGGTTCCATGCCTATAAATAAAGGCCAAGGAAGCCCTGGACACCTACCGGATCATATACGAAGCCACCGGACACATTGTTGATCATTTTGGCGAACCTCCGGCGGATTTCCTCAAGGAACCCAACGTGCTCCAATCCAATTCCACATCCAAGAGCACCACCAAAGAAGCTTGGAAGCAGCCTTCAAACATCATCAATCAATCAAAGGCGCCCAAGGCTTCTCCAATTACGGGTTTTATCATATTTTTCTTTTTGAGCTTAAAATTGGGTTTGTGCCTACAAACCCCAAACTTTTCTCATCCTCCCTTTCTTTTGGGTTTCACATCACCACTAAGGTGTGAGAAGGTTGTCAAGATTTCCTTTAAATAGCTTGAGATATAGGTGAGCTATCCTTCACCTGTAAGAAGGATAGTGGGTTCTTGCTAAACCATTAAAAGCAAGTGGGTTCTTGCTTAACCAATAAAAGCAAGCTGTAATAGGTCCTAGTGCTACCTCAAAGCCTAGTGGGTTTCTTGCTAAAACCATTAAAAAGCAAGCGATAGGAATCTCTCAACGGTTGAGTTGGGAGCGGAGACGTAGGCCGGGTTTTGGCCGAACTCCGTTATCAATTTCGTGTGTCTTGCCTCTTTACTTTCCGCTGCACTTTACTTTGATTTTTAATTTGTTAATCAATTTTTTAAAAGGCAATTCACCCCCCCTCTTGCCATCATTCCCGCTTTTGTTCCGACCCAACACTCTTTGGTTTGAAAAGTAGGCTCTCCCGGTACGGGTAGACTTTGGGCAGAATCGGGGTGATTCTTATGATGAGATGTTAGTACGGTTACTTCCTTGATGACTCAAGGTGCGGGTAATCCTTATCCCTCTACTTTGTTAGATATGGGACTCCACACATTTTGGGTGTGGGTTTGTTTTCTTTTGGGTGGTTTCCTCTAACAATGTTACTCCACTATAGGATTAGGGCGTAGGTTCTCAGAGAAGTTCATAAAGGAAGAGTCGGTACTCCCCTTTCGTGCCAGGGAGTGGGTTCTTTATCCTTGGAGTCAGTACTCACCTATTGTACTAGGGTGAAGGTCCTCCGTATCTAATGCATATAGAGTCGATACTCCCCTACCGGGTAGGGAGCGGGTCCTCTATTGTAGGAGTCGGTACTCCCCTTCCATTCTAGGGTGAGGGTCCTCCTTACATGGTGCTATGGTAGAGTCGATACTCCCCTGCCCTTCCAGGGAGTGGGTCCTCTATCCTAGGGTTGGTACTCCCCTAGCGTACTAGGTTGTGGGTCCCCCATAGTGAACAGACTGACAGAGTCAATACTCCCCTATATTACTAGGGTGCAGTTCCTCTAGTCACTGAGTGGTACTCCCCTACTGGGTAGGGTGCGGGTCCTCGATATACAAAGTTGTACTCCCCTGCCGATATAGGGTGTGGGTCCTTCATGAGTAGTACTCCCCTATCATACTAGGGTGTGAGTCCTCTAGTCACTGAGTAGTACTCCCCTACCGGATATGGTGTAAGTCCTCGATTGGAGATAAATCTCCCTCAGCTGTCGGACATAGTAGCAAGGAGAAGGCAGATCCACTTGATGAAAACGATACCTAGATAGGAGTTAGTGATCCCTCGATGAACTGAGTCATGGGCCACTCCTTACAGGATAAACTAAGGTATTGTAGGTTAGTCTAGAGTAGCGCTCCCTCAACTGAGCGCAGTGATGAGGAGTAGGCCTCTTTACTTGTGTTTACTTTGTATTGAATGGGGCGCATAAATGTGACAACTAAACCTATAGTGTCAGGCACTAGAGTCAGACCTAGTAGGATGTTCTCGATGGAGCACGTTATCTCAAATGTACCATTTGGAATGGTAGGATTGTACCTGATGGAGTGCATCTATCGGATGGGTTCCATTAGGGATGGTTGAGCTCATGGAGTGTGATCTCCTAGTTTGTGTGTTATGACTTGAGTCTTCGATGAGAATCCTAAAGTTGGCGGTGTGTTTGGGACCACATATTTTCTTAGTGGCTGAGACGAGTATATATGGATGTTCATGGTATATGTATGGGTATATACCCGAGTAGAGCTGATTGTGCATTCCTTTGTGGTTTTTCTCTTGTGCTTTACCTTTGTGGTTTCGGGGTCCCCTACTAAGTATTGTTTTACTCACCCCTACGCAGGCTTTGCCTACACATGTCGTGTCTTGTGTAGAAAACTGATGCTTTGAAGGATTCCAGGGAGGACCAGGTCCTGGTGGTGTTCAGTGAGATCAAACAGACGAAGTGCGCTTCTATAGCTTCAAGCATCTACCCTTCACCTACCCTTCAGGTAGGCTTCCCATCATATGAGTTTCAGGGACTTTGAGTTTTAGTTTTGGTTTTATTTTTCTTCTGGTGGGATTTTATATTGTCCTGGGCCGCCACCTTGTACTTTACTTTCCGTTGTACTCTGGTTGTGTTTTACTTAGTGTATTGAATGCATGGTTTCCTTGGATTTTACTTTCTAGTACCTTTGGATGGGAGTAGTGTGTGTGTGTGTGTGTGTGTGTAGGTACTCAGGAAAATGCCTCCCACTTTTGGAATAATGACTTTGGCACTAGTCGTAAGCCCCTAGCCTTTGGGATGCAGGCTTGGGGTAGTGACGACACGATTCCCAGGGGATGGGTCATGACTAATTGGTATCATAGGTGGTCAGTTCTACCACAAATATTGGGGGTCTATTGTTTTTTGTTTTGGGAAATAGTGTTAAGTGTTTCGAGTTTGGCTTTCAGTCCAGGGACTCTAGTGTTTGTGAGGTGGATGACGTGTCCATACACCAGGACTCTGGGCACCTGTTTTCCGACTTGGTACATGGGGACACTGGTTGCGAGGAAATAAAGGGTACATGCATCTTGTAGGAATAGTTGTTATTTATATATCCTTATTGAGTCATCTCCCCAGATATACTCTTTAACTATGGTCCATCCTAATATATTTTAGGATTCCACCATGATGACAGACATATAGGATTCTACAACATGATCGTGATGATGATCCGCCCTGAGTGGAGGCTTCAGTGCAGGGCACTGAATCTATGGCGTTACCTTTAGGTGGTGCACTAGAGATGCAACCATCCATTGATCAGCAGTTTTTACCAGTGCTACTAGTGGAGGATACACGTAGTCTGAGTGCGCTACATGATTTATAGAGGAAGATACCTCCCAGGTTCTGAGGCGAGACAGATCCTCAGGTAGCTTAGAATTGGCTTGAGGCAGTTATGTGAGTCTTTCTCTTAATGAGGATACTACCCGACAAGATGGTAGTCTTAGCTGCGAGCCTTCTATAGGGCTCAATAGGATGATGGTGGAGCTTGGTGATCTAGACACATGACGAGACGACCCTCACCAGGATTGACTTTGAATGCCTCTTTAGGGATGAGTTCTTTCTGATGACTTTATGATTTGTGCGTATACAGGAGCTACTGTACCTATGATAGGGAAGCATGATGGTATCAGAGTACTCAACAAGATTCGAGGATCTTTCTCGCTAATCTACAGATATGGTGTGGGACCCTTACTTTAGGGCCCTGACCTTCAAGCAAGGACTGCACTATGAGATCAGGGCATCAGTGATACCCCTTAGTATTCCAACATATATTGGGGTGATGGAGCAAGCCCTTGTGGTTGAGATCTACCTTATAGAGGAGCAGATGGATGTGACCTATAGCAGAGTTCATGAGGTAGAGTCATCTGATGGAGCTATAAGACGACAGGTGAAAAAATCGCAGCGTAGGAGGCATACCCATGCCCTAACATAGACACGTGGTTATGTGGAACATGAGTAGCACCAAGGATCGTATCAACTAAAAGAGAGGTTGTGTTATAATTGAAATGGATGGGGGCATCTTTCTAGAGTTTTTCCGACCCGCCATTCCGCTGAGAGGGAGCTGGCAGACGAGAATCCTTAGTAGAGACAGTGCTTGGAACAAGGAGTTCCATAAGATGGCGGGTAAGGTAGAGGAGCTAGACGAGCAGCAAGAGGTGACAGGCAGTTTGCATCTTTACCACCACCACCCCCAGGTAGTCCACACCAGGCTCAGGGAGCTTGAGGACATGGAAGAGGATAGTTGCATGTGATATTGGCTTATGACCAAGAAGCTCCATGAGAAATTCAAGGTATGATCTGTGTATTTTCTTCTAGATGCCTTTTTATATATACACAGGTTTTGGATGTTCTCTTTTTTCCATGAGTTCTATTTGAGACTTCGAGGTTCTGGTTGGACCGTGGACTTGACCCTCATGCTTAGAGACTCCTACTAGAGGAGACTCGTTGATCACACACTGGTGCTGATAGTGTGACCTAACTCTTGGAGGCAAGAGTTACAGTTGGGATCTCTTAGTCATGGCGTCGAGGCCTTACGACGTCATTCTTGGTTGGACTACTACTTTTCATGCCCATATTGATTGTATTAGGCAAAGGATGTGGTATGTATGCGATGGTGAAAAATAGTTTTTCCTTCTGGTGAAAGGAAAACTTAGGTAGAACAAGGTGGACTCTCAAGAAGAGTCATGCTTAGAAACATTCCATGGTGGAAGAGTTAGACCCCATGATGTTTCCACAGTATGAAATGGTTGTTTATCATCCATACTCAGCTAATATTCCACTAGTGAGTGCAGCAGTTTTCCAGTTTTGGCAGGTTGTGTGGTCGTTGGAGTTTGTAGACAGAGGTCCTAGTAATACCCAACATTCGCTCATGTTCAGCCCTATTTCATTAATAAATACCCTTGCGTGTTTATCATCAAACCTGAATGCATAACGCTTGTGGAGGCTTTAGCATAGTTCATCCAAGGGTGGATGTGAACTGTGGGTTTCTATTTGTATCTATGTTAGGTTAATGTGGAGGTGAGCCGCTAAACCCCGTGACTACAAATAGATCAGAGTGTTTAGTTATTTTCCCACTTGTCACATCTAAAGAGATATATGCTCATTGTTGCATAATGTTGACCTAACATAAGTTGGACATGAGAGCGGTAGACCTCGGTGGTACCTTGAGGTGCGTGCTTGTAAGCAGTGCAGAGACCCTGGATGAACTTAGTTTTCTTCCCTTGAGGATAGGGTTTTACTTTTCAGGGATAAAAAGTCTTAAATTGGGGAGAATGTAATGGCCCAAAATTCTATAGAATTTTTTTAAAAAATTAAATGGGATTTTTACGAGACCAGGCTCTGAGACGGCATGTAATTCTGAGACCCGAAGTGGTTGAACTGAATTTTCAAACTTTTTTTAAAAGTTTATTAATTAAATGTGCGAGTGAGTTTTTCTATCTTTTGAACTAGTACATAAATCAAGAATATGAGGGCACCATTGAACTCAGAATGTTGGGAT
This sequence comes from Viscum album, assembly GCA_963277665.1. NCBI lineage: Eukaryota > Viridiplantae > Streptophyta > Magnoliopsida > Santalales > Viscaceae > Viscum > Viscum album. Next base: position 1,700,248,582 of record OY728161.1, on the reverse strand, counting down.
TCACCTAGAAAGGTCCCAATGTTGGTCGGCGCAGGCTAACAGTGGAAGTTAGTTTTTGGCCATAAATAAAATAATTAAGTAACAATTATTTTATTTTCAAATCCTTATAACTCTTATATGGTAACTCATATTGGAAATCTTATAGTACCTTTGAGCTCGTGAGGGCATGTTTCCCTTAGGCAGAGCTTAACCTTGACCGGCACGAGTCAAGGGTGAATGTTAGTTTTTGAGTTTTTTAAGTGAATTAAAATGGCGTGTGTGCATGGTTTTGGAAACTTCTAAATGAGTGCCAAGATTTAAAATATGAGTGCACCGTTGCATTCGGAATAGATACATTACCTAAGAATAGACTTAACATCAACCGACATGGGTCAACCAGAAAAGATAGTTTTCAAACTTTTTAAGAAAAATTTAAAATAAAATAAAGTTTATGTTTTTTTTTTTGAACTTTTGAAACCGTTGTAGTGAAAAGGCATGTAACGCAATGAAACTGAATATGATATTTCATTAAATGAAACAAAATAATGACTTCGTAACAGCAACATAACTGAAACATTGATTGGAATTTCTCCCTTTAATGGCCAAGTAGACAACGTAGGATTGTTGGAACAATCCTGGTTCTACTCCGAAGCTCTGGTGGGTGATGGCAACGAACGCCAACCCCCCTTCGAACAGATCATCACCAACAATGATTGACCAACGACCGTAAATAGAGGATCGTGGAACAACAAACACGGTGATGTTGTTCATCACCAACGAATGATCCGACCCAGGTATGGGTTGTTATTTAATACCGTTCTTTCCCCATTCTTGGTTTTAAACGACGACCGTGAATCAACCCAAGAACAATTTGACCCGTGGATCTTCGTTCTTGTAGGAGGGTCTTTATTCGGTTTGACTATGGGATACTAATTTGTGTTTTGATCCCTCTAATAAAAATGGATCAAATATATAACAAACAATAGTTGAATATCGTTCCTTGATTTGTTTTCCCTTGTGGACCTTCTCTACTAATCCCCACGTGTGGATACGACATGAAGTTGGTGCGACGACGATGGCGGCGGTTGGACCATAGTGGTGTGTGAGACACCGTCAATCGATCACTTTACAATGGAAGGGATCACAACATAGATTTTAGCCCCAGGAAGTTAATAGGAAAACCTGAGGGTTCCATAACACCCTCTAAATAAAATAACGGACCACCAAAGCACGTCTGGTGGTCCTTGAAAAGTTATGTCGGGCCGCCAGTGGCGCCGACTACGTGTCGGACGGTGGAGCGGCGCACTGCGATTGAGCAGGCAGCGTCAGCCACTCGGCTACCGCATGAAGAAAGTCGCATCCTCCAACCGCAGCATGAGCTAGACCCATGGTGCGGGTCTAGCCGGAAGACCCGATCCACATAGTGGACAAGTTGGCGGAAGTGGCAGCGCTAGCTAGCACTTCCTGGTGGAAAGCGGACGCAGCTATGCCGCATCCAGTCTAGAGGAGCCATCCCGCTCTGATGTGGGTCGGGTTTCTTCTGACAGTCCATGCCCAACGGGCCAGGCTAGGCCTCACCGGTCTGGTCCGGACCCCTTGGGCCGGGTCGGACCCGACCCAGACCCAACCGGCCCTCGTTTCACTAAAACGTCTGTAACTTTCAAATGGAGAATCTGTTTGACAATCCGTCTATGGTGTTGGGACCCTTGGGATGAGACAGTTCTTCTGAGATACTCTAAGTTGGTTTTTGAGAAAGTTAGAGGATGTCTTATTTGGTTTTAATATTAGGATCTCCTGGTACATGCAGACTTTGAGAAGAATTAGGGTGATTATTATGATGAGATGTTAGGATGGTTACTCCCTTGATGACTCAAGGTGCATGTACTTCTTATCCCTATACTTTGGTAGATATTGGGATCTCCACATTTTAGGTGAGGGTTCGTTTTCCTTTGAGTGGTTTCCTCCAACAGTGTTACTCCCCTATAGGATTAGGGCGTGGATTCTCGGAGAAGTTCAAAAAGGAAGAGTTGGTAATCCCCTTTTATGCTAGGGAGCGGGTCCTCTATCCTTGTATTCAGTACTCCCATATTGTACTAGGGTGTGGGTCCTCTATATCTAATACATATAGAGTCGGTACTCCCCTACCGGGTAGGGATCAGGTCCTCTATTGTAGGAGTCTGTACTCCCTTTTCGTTACAGGGTGTGGGTCCTCCTTACGCAATGCTACAACGGAGTCGGTACTCCCCTATCATGCTAGGGAGAATATCCTCTAGACTAGGGTCGGTACTCCCCTAACGTACTAGGGTGTGGGTCCCCCACAGTGAACAGACTGACAGAGTCGGTACTCCCTTATATTACCAGGGTTCAGGTCCTCTAGTCACTAAGTGGTACTCCCCTACCGGGTAGGGTGCAGGTCCTCGATATACAAAGTTGTACTCCCCTGCCAATACAGGGTGAGATTCCTTCATTATTAGTACTCCCCTTTCGTATCAGGGCATGGGTCATCTTGTCACTGAGTATTACTCCCCTACCGGGTAGGGTGTGGGTCCTCGAATGGAGATGGTGCTCCCTCAGCTTTCGGACACAATAGAAATGAGTGGGCCCATCCACTTGATGAAAATGATACCTAGATAGGAGTTAGTGCTCCCTCAATAGACTCAGGCATGGGACACTCATTATAGGATCGACTAAGGTATCACAGGTTAGTCTAGAGTAGCGCTCCCTCAACTGAGCGTAGTGTTGAAGAGCGGGCCTCTTCACTTGGTTTTCATTAATCTTTCATGGGGATCATGACTGTAACGACTAAACCTCTAGTGATGGGCACTAGAGTTGGACCTAGTAGAATGTTCCTGATGGATCACATTCTCTCAGACGTACCATTCATAATGGTATGATTATACATGATGGAGTGCATCTCTTGGAAAGGTTCCATCAGATATGGCTGAGCTCGTGGAGTGTGATCTCATGGTTTGTGTGTTATAAATTAAGACTTTGATGAGAATCTTGAAGCTATTAGTGTGGTTGGTATCACATGTTTTCTTATCGGATGAGACGAGTATATCTGAATGTTCATGGTATATGTATAAGCATATACCCTAGTAGAGTTTACTGTGCATTCCTTTGTGGTTTTTCTCTTGTGATTTAGCTTTGTGGTTTCAGGGTCCCCTACTGAGTATTATTTTACTCACTCTTACATGGGATTTGCCTATATGTTTCATGTCTTGTGCAGATGACCGAAGATTTGACTGAGTCCAAGGAGGACTAGGGCCTGGTGGTGTTCAGTGAGATCAGACAGACAAGGTGCACTTCTACAACTTCAGGAAGCTACCCTTCACATACCCTTTAGGTAGGCTTCCCGATGGATGAGCTTTAGGGACTTGGAGTTTTACTTTTGGTTCTGTTTTTCTTTTGGTGGGCTTGTATACTAGACCAGGTTTCCACCCTATACTTTACTTTCTATTGTACTCTAGTTGTGTTTTACTTAGTGGATTGCATGCATGGTTTCCTTGGATTTTACTTTCTAGTAACTTTTATTGGGAGTGGTGTGCGTATGTACAGGTAATCAGAAAAATGCCTCCCACTTTTGAAATAATGCCTTTAGTGCTAGTTTATAGCCCCTGGTCTTTGGGATACGGGCTTGGGGTAGTCACGGCACAGGCTCCAGGGGACGGGTCATGACATCATATGATAAAATCTATGGATGCATTTGATTTTCAATTTATTGATTTAATTCTACATGCTTTCAGTTTCTTACATTTCCATATTGATTATGCCTCGTCCAGTTATTTAAATGGTATGTGTTCTTAGTTATTTACATTTTCATGTTGAGTTATTCTTATTGATTCATTATTGTTTCTGTTTTACTAACCCATACTGAGAATCTAAGCTCACTCTTATTATGTTTTCTTTCCCCAAGTTATGAATAGTAATCCTTTGAATGAGTTTCAAATGTTTTGATCTTTCATTTTTATTATGATTTATTTACTTTCTCAATGTAATATGGGTATCATATATGTAATCTTGTTTTGAAAAACTACTAAATTGATTGGTACCTTGGGATTTGAAGCTTGTATCTATGCCAATATAATAAATTAAGTCACCAGATCTTAGATTCTGGGGTTGGGGAATTACAATTGGTATCATAATAATTTTAGCAGCAACCTTGGAAACTATATTTAGAAAACTTATATTGGGGAACATAACCCTAAGATAGAATTTGAGGATAAATATATAAGAACATCATAGAATTTTGGTAAGGTAGAGACTATGTGGGTATTCCTATCAATACATCCTATCTAGATACTACAAGTGGATGTGGTTTTAGAATATATGTACCTAGGGGTAACAACTCTGACAAGGTGCACCAGTCCTGACTCGAGTGTAACCTCATACATGATAATGGGCCTTACTATAAACCTATTTTGACACTCCTAGGGGATACACTTAGGATAATTCACATTTTCTTTACAACCCATTATAAAGGATTTAAAAGTAAAGATATCCCCAAATAAACCATGTTTATTATTATGAGATTAGTTATGGAAAACATTTTTAATTTATGATTAGTGTTTCACTAGTTTTAGGATTATAAATTATGTTACATAATGTTATGGTCTAATCCAGTATATTTCATTGTTTATAAATGGTACCTGGAAAGAAGAATGGTATCAATATTCATGGAAAATTTAGAGATTTCCATGTTTAGGAAACTAATAAAACTGGTATTGGAACTGATAATTTTCTGGAAATATTAGGGCATCTTAATTAGGTTACGAAACATAACCTTATCTAGATGGATCAGCCTATTCTACAGTGATATTCTTTGATGTTGGATCACTTTATGCAATAGAGGACACCATCATTTAGTGTTACTACTAACCTAATGGAAGCTAAGCAATGGATTAAGTATTTGGAGAATATATTCATGGAATTATGATGTGGTGAAAAAGAAAATGTTACACTAGAAACATATTGTATACATGGAAATGCATATCAATTGTGGTCATTGATCCAGAATACTGGGAAGGAAGAAGAAATAAAACTCATGGAATGGAGAAATTTTAATGAGACATTATTTGATAAATACTTCCCTTTTGAGCAATAAAATGAGATGAAGAGAAACTTCATTAGTTTAAAGAAAATGGAGGAATAAAGTTTTGTGAATTATAAAGATACCTTTACCAGGTTATCAAGGTATGCTACAGATTTCATACACAACATAGAATGAAATATTGATAATTTTTGTTAAGGACTTAATCCAAGTCTTCTAAGAGTGCTTGTGTCTCAAACCTTTTATTCATGTGATGAAATATTTTTATGTTCTATCAAGATAGAGAAAGAATTATCCAAATCTTATGGATTTAAAGGGAAGAAAGAGAAAAAGAGAAAGGAAGAGCAAATGACAGATAAAGAGAATAAGGGAAAGAAGGATTTTCCCACATGTGATAAATATAGAAAGAATCACCTTGGTAAATTCTTGAAAGGATTGGGAGTTTTTTATAAGTGTGGATAAAAGGGTCACCAAGCAAAATAATATAAAGGGAAGAGGTAAAACACTATTATTCAGTGTTACAAATTCAAGGATATGGGGAACTATAAATTAATGCCCCAAGTGTCAAGAGAATATACCTCAAAAGAAGATAAGGGGTTAAGTACAAGCATATGTTATTGACACAATCGAAGTGGGATAATTAATGTACTTCTATATTTGGATCTAGGAAATATGTTGTAAAATTATTTTATTTATGATGTTCTCATTATATGATTTATGAGATATATAAGTATACTTTTTCATTGAATATTTGAGATCATATGTTGAATGGTACGAAGAAAAGTGATTCGAAAGCAAGTAATTTTTTTTGGAAAATATATGGTTAAGGGAAATATAAACCTTAATATGTTCTCGATGTTGGGATAATGATGTTTGGATAAAGAGATTATATATATGATAAAGTAAATTGGATACTACTAACAACCATGGAAATGATTCTATAAAGTGTTGGATCATAATCTTTTGAAAAATTTAGTCATTTATGAAGTGTTTTAAGTTTATATTTGGATGAGGTTTTAGAGGTTAATGTATTACATCACCATATGATGAAACCAGTGCTAAGAAATGAAGTAGAAATAGTTCAAGAAACTACCAAAGGATAATATTTTGTTTATGAAATAGAAATGTATATTTACTTATATTTTTATAGAGTGAAATAATTCCTAAAATATAGGAAAAATGGTCTTGAAATAAAAATTATGTCCTATTATCAACATTTTTTATGATATCAATGACCTTTTCATGATAGTGGTTTAAGGATTTGTGGCCATCAACTTTCAGTTGAACATGTTCTCTAGCACTCTCCATCAGAACTTTATTGTAATATTTTTCTTCTGTATCCATGTTTTAATTTCCCACCTATGTTCTCCTACTAGGGAACTTAATTACGTGACCATTGTACCTTCATTTCTCTCTTATTAAGAAGATATGTTATTAACCTTATTCACGATGTGTGTTTTTCAAAAATAGTTTATTTTCAAATATCAATCCCTTGATTACCGATATTGAGTTTAAATTGTGAGGATGTGATTTATTTAAGGTGGGAGGAATTTAACACCCCAAGACTTTACAATATTTTCCTTTTAGAATAAATTTAATTTTTTTTCCTATATTTCTTTATATGAAACACCAAGTTAAGATTATGTTGCACAAAACATAAATATTAGCTTTCTCTACACAGAACATTGAGGTTATCTTGTGTTACACACAAGACTGACTTTACTCAGTGGCTTATGTAACAATGACTGAAAGTTTCTTTTTTATTCAGAAAACAACATGAACCAATACAGGAATCAAGGGGGGGAATTAATGTAACTTCAGAGCATTATGTTTAACAACAATCTTACAATCATTAGGAAAGGATCCCAATTTGTTGTAAACGATCAATCTATCCCCCGGGTTGCCTTTACTATCCAACGAATCATCCGTGTAATTCCCTTCATGCCAAGTGTGTCTAACCTTAGTGTTCTGATTGATGTATCTCTTTCATGATCTTAAGGTATACACCAAACCCCATGGAGCATCACCTTCTCCAAGAATAAATTTAACCAGCATCGCAGAATATTTTTCCACTTCCGAAATCCGGATATTGGCTTGTCTGTATAGGATGAGACCTATATCCAAGGCCTTGGCCTCTTCCACCATTAAATTACCATCACTGAAGTAATCTGATAACCCCAAGAGCATAGAGCTTACATAACACGTATGAATGAGTTTTACCAAACAATAATATATTATTAAAAATATTATTATTTAATATAATAAGATATAACCTGGTCGTTAAATTATAGGTTAGGGATATTATTAACTAACTTATGAAAATATATGTTTTACACAAATATAATATGAATTTATTGGTTTCCAATTGATTATAAATTAAAATATAAACCAATTGAATATAAAGGAAGTATTTTTATTTTTATTCTCACAAAGGTTTTTTATCCTAATAATTAAATTAATTACTATTAATACATAATATTAATGAAATTTATATATTATATATCCAATAAAATATTTTTTATACTCATCCAATAGATTTTATAGGCATAAGATAAGAACAAACTCAATTTTATGCATAAAAACCTATATTTTTATAAAGATAGTTTTACCGTCTTTTAATGACGAACCTATTTTAAATCCAATTTTTTGAAATTTATAATTTCTATATGTCAAAATAAAATTCATTTTTTAAATAATAACATAAAAATTATCTTAGGGTGGTTTTTTTGTATTTTTCTATGAGGTTTAATTTTTTGATGAATAATGAAAAATATTGAATTTTAATTTAAAACTGCTTTTTCATCTAAATTGTTGATAATGTTAAATTAAATTTTTGATTGGTTTTAAAGTTTAGATAGATAAAATTATACATAAATTAATATATTTTAGGTTATTATAATCAATTTCACATTTAAATTGGATATAAAAACTTAGCAAACTTTTGAATGTTTGTATTTTAAAAACTCGGATTGTCGTCCCGTCTACGAGATTAGTTTTAAATTAATTTATACCACTTATGTGATTTTAATTTGAAAAAAATAGATTTTATATTTTTAATAATAATAATTTATAATGTCTAATAAGGTCAAATTAGTTTTTTTCCAAAAATATTAGTTAAAGTGATTAAAATTAATTAGAGTGATTAAGAGAAAAATTAGCTTAACAAAAGACTAAACCTTAAACTTAAGCCCCAAATTGACCTATAATTTAATGTCTTGGAACTATCAAATCCATTACTTTGTCAAAATATAGTGTTTGGTAAGGGTTTTCAAACTTGGCCCAACCCGTCTGACCTGATCAGGTTGGGTCAGGTTCAAAAATTCATATACATGGGTCGGGTCATTTCGGGTCGACCCGTGGTCCGGTTGGGTCGGGTCACGGGTTGGAAAAAAAATGATCCAACCTGACGGACTACTGTTTCACCTCTTGTGGGTGCCACCTAGCCTCACCACCACTCATTGTCGCTTCTTTTGTATCATACCTCTTCCCTAAGTCATCCATGTTGTCACCTAGCCTCTCGTTCCATTGATACCATGTGTTTCCTCACCCTCACTATTGTCTTCCTCCTACACTACCTTCGACTCCACCTCCATCATCTCTATCACGACTGTCGCTGCCTCCATCTCTCCACCGTGACCGTCATGACCCTAGAATTACTAGATACTACCCCTCCCTCCACCTTCACCTCTACATATTTCTCCACCACAAACCAGACTAATATGATAAATGAATAAAATATACAAACTAAATATATAAAATTAAATAAATAATCAATCCAGGTCGTGGGAAGCTAAGGTCAGTGAGTCGTAGGGGAAGGAGGACTCGATGAGTCTTCGTCAAAAATCCTGGGGTCTTGGGAGTCACTCGGGGAAGGAATACATCAGTGGGTCCTAAATATCAGCAGTGTTAGGAGTGGAAGGCAGGGGAAGGAGGCGGGCATCGGCGGGAGAAGTCAATCATAGAAGGGGGGAGATGGTAGAAATAGGATATTGCATGCACAGATCGAGGATCAAGGGGTTTTTCTAAATTTGGGATTGGGGGTTTCAAGATCTACCACGGTACCTATAGGAGGGAGAGAGATGGGAATCTCACCCATGAATGATCATGCCTATAGCCACCAGTTTTTGGGTCGATTCGTCACTGAGATCCTCCTGGCGTAGTGAAGAAGATGAAGCACAGAAGTGGGAGAAACCGTATGACATGTAGGCAATTTATCTAGGAGCGGATTTTTTTTACATAACCTGATCAACTCGACCAACCCAACCTGATCTAGATGGGTTGGGTTGGGTTGGGTCCCCAAAAAAAACTTTAGACCCGACCTAACCCAACCCAACCTTTTTTGGTTGGGTCAGGTCCAACCCCCCCCCCCCCAACCCAACCCAACTCGACCCATGGACACCCCTAGTGTTTGGGGTGTTCTTGGAGGCAATAGTAGCTCATTTCAAGAGTTTCCAAAATTCCAGTTTTTTCATTGGTAGGTCGTGTCAGTGACTCAACGTCGGTAGGTGACGTCGGTGACTCAGTGTCGGTAGGTCACATCGGTGACTCAGCATCAATAGGTGGTATCGATAGCACACGTCGGTAGATTAGTGTCTACGGCTCAGTGTTGGTGGCTCGTCATTAGTAGGTCGAGCATCAGTAGGTCAAACGTCAATAGGTCGGGCGTCTATAGGTCGAGCATCAGTAGGTCAGGCATCGATATGTAGGGCGTCAGTATGTCATGAATTAGTGACTCATGTTGGTATGTCAGGCATCGATGAGTCACGTCGATGATTCACTATCGGTGGGTCGCATTAGTGACTCGCTGTCAGTGAGTCATTGTTGGTGAATCATGTTGATGAATCGCCCATCGGTGAGTCGTTTCCATATTTTTCTAGTTTTTCCAGTTTCACCCCTCTTATGTTTTATTTGACATAAATCGAGTTTAAAACCTTGTTTGAGCATTTCTAAAGGTGTTTCAAAGGATATTAATTATATCTTTAATATTCTAAATCTTCTAGGACTTTGAAATGGTCAAACCACTAATCTTGACCACGATCCGACTTTAATGGCCCTTCAAACTATTTCCCTTCCATTGATACAGGATCTGGCTCTTCTAAGATGAGATATTCTCTTCCCTGTGTGTTTCCATTTTTCTCTTGGTGTGCCCATAGACTTTATTCCCCAAAGAGTCATGTATTGTTTTTTGGCCTTTGAATTCAGTTTCCCTTGGAGTCTTCTACTGCTTATGTGACCCTCTGTTTTGGTGCAAGGAGGATTTGTTGATCATATATTTCTCAAGGTAGGGATTCCTTAGTCCCTATTTATTTGAGTATCATGTGGGGTGGGTAAGCTAATGTCTCTTTGAGAATATGGTCAAATAAAAATATTAATTAAGGTTGTTATGAATATGAACAGACCAATTAGGATAATGGGTTTGACTACCTTAATAATAAATGAGGGGCTAGAAAGATGATATTGATTATCATTGTTTTATCTGTTATCTTTAATCTATGTTGTGAATTATATGAGTTTTATCATTCTTAAAATCATGGTTGTTGGTGGTCCTTGCTAGTGCACGGGTGATGATTTATACTTGTTGTTGATCCTCTTTTGAATGGATGCAAATATGAAAATATGGTCAATCATGTATACCTGGTTAAATAAATGGATTCCCCATTATTAAACTTGTGTTCTGATCGCCCCTAAATTATGAAAGTGGAACTAAAGAACAGTGTTGGTCAAATATGAAGAAATCCTATTTGATAGATGTTTTTGTGTGTTGTGTATGGTTTTTTTCAGATTTGGTAATGGTTGCAGTGGGTTTTGTGTATGGGGAGGTGCAGGTGGTGTAATGGAATATTAGGTTGGAGAGTTTGATTGATTATAAAATGGATGAAATTGTTGAATAATGGTTTTGCATCTGGGTTATGTTTTGGTTGTTGAGCATGGTTTGTTTTTGTACTGGGACTACAACCCAGTTGAGTTTTGTTGTTTTTCTAGATGTGGTGATTTTCATGTAGTGGGACTATCGAGGATGGTTTGTGAGGGATAATTTTGAAGAAGTATGGTGTTACCTTGCATGGTCCTTTCACTTGAAGTTTCCAGAGACTTTTTTGAAGTGTGTGTGGGTTATGATGTTACTTATGGTGTGGTGTATTTGGTAGTTGCTCAGGTAGGGATGGAATAAATAAATTAATGAATTTTTTAATGTAGAGTGATAATTGGTTAAATGAATTGGATGGGGTTATGAATTAAGTTTGTGGCTGGTTGTGTGTTTAGGCATTAGAGGTGGCAGTAAGGGTAGTTTTGTGTGGGTAGGCTGTTTGTTTGAGAACCCATAGGTTGGGCTGAGTGTTTGGTACATATATATATACTTGTAGTTCCTTGTGATTTCTATGCTCACCCCACCCTAGTTTAGCATTATGTGTTGAACACCCCCATTTCATGGGGGAGGGTGTTTTTTCCAACATCCTGGTGGGAGGATGGATGGCTGGTTATTGGATCTTCTCTGCTCCCTCTTCTAGGCATTAGTATCCCAAGACACTTCAAGTAGGATGTGGTATGGTTTTGAGGCTCATGTTTCTTCATGTGATGTGTGTTTTCCCAGGTGTGTTCAGGGTGATATGTGGTGTGCTTTCTTAGGTGTCTTCAGGAATAGGTTGTGGTTTTTTGGTTCAGGTGTCTGCAGGCAGGATGTGATTTGGTTGTGGTCCAGGTGTTTGCGTACAGGATGTGGTATCTGGCCCAGGTGTGCACGGGCAGGTTGTGGAAATGGGGATTGTGGAAGATCATGGTAGCATCGGGATGTTTTATGTAAGGGATGAGCAGTTAACTAGTGGTAAGTAGTGTGGGGTACCCTATCATCGATGTGCTGATTATATTACTTTACTTGACTTGTGTTATTTGGGAAGTGTACCTTGGTGATATTTGGGATGGATAGTATATCTTGTTAGGTTCTTTTGGGTTTTGATTTTTTTTCATAAGGTAATTAGTATGCTTCTCCACTTGTGCATGAGAGACTTTGGTTTTCCCTATTGAGTATACTTGTATACTCACCCTATGTATATAAAACTATTTTCAGGTTTCCAGAAGGACTATAGGGACCGTGATGGGCATCACTATCTTGGTCGTTGGGATAGTTTCCATGTCACTACTTAGTTTTGTTTTTTTAGTATTTAATTTAGAGGTTTCCATTGTATTTCTAGCAGTTTTACTTTAAACATTCATGTGGTATGGATTTTGGATTCTTATATGTGTGTGTGTGTGTGTTGGAGTTGTTTTAAGGTTAATACATCTTATATCCCGATCTTTGTTACTATAGAAAGGGTAATGTCTCCCATTTTTTTAGATTTGTATACCCTTGGTACTGGTCACCACCCCGGGGCCTACTGGATGTGGGAATTGGGGGTCATTATCTCTTTTATATCTTGAAGAAGGAAGGTCATGACACTTTTTCATCCCTTCCCTCATCTTGACAAAGGAGGGTCATGATAGAATGGTATCAAAGTTGATTCTTGAGAGATAGGATGGAGTTTGGAGTTAGACATAGTGAGGATTTCATGGGTTGGTAGGGAAATAGTGTCAGGTGATCTTGGTGCATGAAATAGTCTAGGGAATACCGGCTATGACATAGGGTTTTAGGGGCCCCCATGATCTGATGCAAGGACTATGAGCTTACAAAACGACCAAGTGAGGCTACACTGTTTACGGGGTAGGGAAAGGTATATTCATCATGATGACTTTTTTTATTCTTTTTTTGGGTGTTTTTGGGAAATTAAAATAAAAAAATGAGTTAAAATGAATCCTAAATAAATTCTATACTACTCATTCGTAGGATTTTCCTATTTACTTTTTTAGCTATGGAACCTTGTCATCATTCGCGTGTGGTACGAGTAGTGGAGGCTCATCAGGTTGACCCAGTTGAATGATGGAGGGTTGATCTAGTGGGGGGGATTATTAGTGGCATAATACGCTTCATGATTTCCAACAGTAGACTCTGGGAAAGTACGAAGGCAGCATTTTAGATACAGAGATGGAGAGTTGGCTTGAGGAGCTGGTGATCACTTTCAGCTTGATTCAGGATTCGACAGAGTATTGGGTTCCTATAGTAGTGATCCAGATATGGGGTGTTATGCATTAGTGGTGGATGCTCTACCTAGGGTAGAGTAACGAGACCAATGTTATGTGGGTTGATTTTGAGAAGGAGTTCTGGGTGTAATTCCTTTCTTCGATCATGAAGTCTGAGAAGAGGCAAGAGTTAATCTCCCTCCAGTAGGGGAGTATGTCAATATGGGAGCTGGGGATCAAGTTCAAGGATATCCTTCACTTTTCTCTGTATCTCTTTTCAAATGTGGGTGAGATTCTTAGAGGAGGCACTCCATCCTTCCCTCAAGTATGAAATTACTCCCTTCACCTTATCGACATACCTAGAGGTCCAAAAGAAGGTGAAATTGGTTGAGAGGATGCACTCATGAGGAGTTCTACCATGAGAGGGGAGCTAGAAAGGTTCTAAAAAGGGCATGTCTTCCATTAGTAGGTCTTAGGTGCTAGGGCCTTCGAGGCTCCAACCAACAGGGAGTCAACCTCATCAGTTTCAGTTTCGACCTTCTAGTCCTCGTGATTTTCCTATAGGCTTGGGACCAAGGTGTTCCACTTATGGAGGTCATGGGAACCTTCATAGTCAATTCCCATTTCGAGAACAGTATGGTGGAGGTGGGAAGATTCAGCGCCAACCTCAATAGTAGTTGTCATCTAGGCCGTTTCAGCAGCAAGGATAGTAGGCTTCTTCTCCATCGAGGGAAGACGGAGTAGGTGGAGGACGACCTCAAGTCTTTCATCAAGGACCTTGACCTGGACATAGTCGAGGAGGTGGTCGACAGAAGAGGGGTAGAAGGGATGGGTGTGGTCAGTTTCACACCAAAAAGGCAGTAGTTCCAGTGGGTCCAGAGATCATTTGAGGTACAATCAGTGTGTTCAGTACTCTTTCTTGTGCTTTTTTTGATTTGGGAGCTTCAAACTCCTTCCTTACACCCACTCTAACCCATGTTTTGGGACTATACATAGAGATATATTCCATTCCCCTGGTGTTGAGTACACTAGTCGGAGGTTAGACCAGCATGTTTGATATTTTCTAGGGATGTAGACTGATGTTGGGGATGCATCAGTCCTATGGGGATCTCTTCTTAATACAGATGCAGTCATATGATGTCATCCTTAGCATCTAATAGTTGTTTTACATGCATGTTTTCATCAAATGATCCCAGAGGAGATTCATGTTTTTAGACATGGATGACCAACGTGTGGCTTTTGTTGGCAAGCAGAGTTGTCTGATGGGCAGTCAGTGTGTGGAGCCTCTTCTTTCCTTGTTGGTCGATTTGTCAATGGAATTAGTGGATGATGAGATGGTGGGGGTTCCCAGAGTTTTTGGGGAGTTATTGTATGTTTTTTTATGAGGAGGTTATGACTATAACCCCTTGATGTGACATTGAGTTTAGGATAGACTTGCAGCCCGGTGCTTCTCCGATTTCGATAGCTCCTTATCAGATGACACCTTCTAAGCTATGGGAGATAAGGATTCAGATTGAAGATTTAATGAATAAGGGAATTATTCATCCCATTGTGTCACTATGGGGTTTTTCATTATTGTTTGTGAATAAGGAATATGGTGGTTTGAGGCTGTGTATAGACTACTGAAGGTTGAATCAGGTAAAATTCAACAACTGTTACCCTCTCCCAAGGATATCTGTTCTTTTTAACCAGTTAAGGGGGGCAATTTGGTTCTCTAAGATCAATATGAGGTCTAGATATCCCCAACTGTGGGTGAAAGAGGATGATATCCTGAATCTTCTTTCATGTGCAGGTATGGGCACTTTGAGTTTTTGGTTATGTCGTTCGGTGTTACGAACGCACCAGCCATGTTCATGGGGATTATAAACACTATATTTTGTGAGTTCCTAGACCAGTTCATCATTTTATTCATCGATGAAATCTTGATCTACTCGAGGTTAGAGGGGGATCATGCACATCACCTCCGGACTGTCTTGGATGTTCTTCGATGCCACCAGCTCTATGGGAAGTTTTCCAAGTGAAAGTTTTGGACAAGAGAGGTACACTTCCTTAGGCATGTGGTGTGTCATCAGGGTGTATTAGTGTACCCATCAATGGTTTAGGTAGTTGTTTCTTGGGAAGCACCCAAAAATGTTATAGAGGTTCGCAGTTTTCTTGGTATGGTGGGTTATTACTGGATATTTGTACTCGATTTATCTCGAGTTTCAGCTCTATTTATGGCTCTAACAAAAAAAAGTCCAAGATTTTGTGGGGATCAAGTAGTGTCAGGTAGTGTTTGGTTATCTAAAGGGGAATTTGTTGAGTGCTCTGCTACTCTGGTTTCCAGAGGAACGTGTGATGTTTGAGGTGTTTTGTGATTCTTCCCATTTAGGCTTAGGGTGTGTGTTGATGCATCAATGAGGAGTGATCTCTTATGGGTCTAGGCATTTATGTCCCCAAAAATGTAACTATTCCACCCATGATCTAGAGCTAGCAGTAGTCATTTTTGTGTTGAAGTTTTGGCGGCATTACCTCATTAGATAATGCTTTGTGGTATTCACAGATCACAAGAGATTGCGGTATATATTTTCCCAGTGAGATATGAACTTGCGACAGTAGTGGTGGATGGATTTTCTTCTGTATTATGACTTCGAGGACTCTTATACCTCAGGAAAGGGGAATGTTGTGGCCGATGATTTGAGCAGGAAGTCATAGAAGTAGGTTGTTTGGGAATCTTCAGATGCTTTGAAAGTTATAGAGGAGTTATTTACCTTGCACCTAGATGTAAGGATGGATGGTGGTAGAGGTTGTTTGTTTTAGCTGAAATTGTATTCATCACTGATGTATCAAGTGGAGTAGTCTCAGTGGGAAGACTTGGAGGAAGAGGTGATGCATGATCATGTTGACTAGGGTGATGCTCTGGAGGGGTGGTTAGAGGATGGACAAAATATGATATTGTTCCATGGGAAGCTGTTTGTCCCAATGGAAATGCACGAGGGGGTTCTTAATGAGTTTCATAACTCAACCTTGGTGGTACACCCAAAAGTTTCCAAGATGTACCATGACTTAAGGGAGTATTTTTGGTGGCTCGGGATGAAGTGAGCAGTGGCAGAGTTTGTGGTAAGATTTCTAGTGTGCCAGTAGGTGAAGGCTGAGCATCATGTTCCTAGCTGTTTGTTATAGCCCCTAGACATCCCTAAGTGTAATTGGGATGAAATATCGATGTATTTTGTTATAGGACTACCTAGGGATCAAGAAGGCTATGACTCTATCTGGGTAGTGATGGACTGACTGACGAAATCAGTTCACTTTTTAGAAATTAAGGAGTCAAGGGTAGTGGATACCTTGTTCAAGGGGTATGTGGATGAGGTGGTGAAACTTCATGGGGTTTTGAGATCCATCATCTTAGATCAAGATGTGAATTTTACCTTGTGAGTCTGCAGGATATTTCAGCATGCTTTTGGGACTTAATTGTTCCTAAACATTTCCTTCCACCCTCAGAAAGATGTGAAAATAGAACGGACAATCTAGAAATTGGAGGACATGTTGTGGACATGTGTCTTGGATTTTGGTGGATCTTGGGTGTGACTTCTTCCCTTGGTAGAGTTTTATTACAATAATAGTTATCACTATTCCATTATTATGGATCCATTTAAATCCTTTTACAGGAGACCATTTCATTCACCTTTGTGCTGGACATAAGTTGGGGAGGTAGTTGTTCTTGGCCCAGATGTAGTGCAGAGTATGACTGAGAAGGTGAATCTTGTTCGTGAGAGGATGAAGGCAGCATAGGATCGGAAAAATTTGTATGTCGATCGCAGGATGAGGCCCTTGGAGTTTGAGGTTAGAGACCACATGTTCTTGAAGTTTTCCCCATACCTTGGGCAATATAGGTTTGGATGAGGGAGTAAGCTTTATCCTAGGTTTATCGTACCCTTTGAGGTGTTGGGGCGAGTTGGTGAGGTGGAATTCCAGTTGGCATTGACACCATAGTTGGAGAGGATCCATGATGTCTTTTATTTCTCCCATCTTCTTCGGTATCTTCACAATGACCCCCATGTCATTGATTGGGGAGAGTTGGATATCGAGGATGATGAAATGTTTGTGGAGTGGCCAATAGAGGTCCAGGATCTTTGGGAGAAGGTGTTGCATGGACGAACCATTCCTTTGATCTGTGTGTTGTGGAAGCATGGTGACCTGGAGGAGAGTACTTGGGAAAGGGGGATGCAGATGTGTTCCTAGTACCTAAAGTTTTTTTGAGTTTTTCTTGTGTGTTTTTCTTTGTGGTGTAGTGCTTGAACCTTTCTTTCTATAAGATAGGTTTCTTCCTTGTTCCATAATGTGTGATGAAGTCCTAACATGTAGAAAGGGGAGGACTTGATTCCTAATTGAGAAAAATTTATTGAGATGTGATAAAACTCGCGTGGGCGAGTCATTGTCGCCTAGAGAGGATAGTATCTCAACATGAAGGAATTATCTAATTTAGATGTTCGTATAGTGTGGTTTTGGTGCTCGTGTGGTGTGTCTTTTAGTTGGTTGGGGGTAGTATATGTTGGAGGAGTTGTTCTTGGATTTTTAGGTTTCACTCCACCTTTCGAACAACATATGGTGGTTTATCCTTGATAGGTATCTTATAAGGTGGTTATTCAGACCCCTCTTTCTTATGGGTTTGGTTTTGAATTCTCAAGCATGAAAATAGTTTGAGAGGTATCTGATGTAATGGCTCGAACATACACGGTCCATCACTTTGTCAAAATATAGTGTTTGGGGTGTTTTGGTAGGAAATAATAGATCATTTAAAGAGTTACCAAAATTTCATTTTTCCATTGGTAGGTTGCGTTGGTGACTCAGTGTTGGTAGGTCTCATCGGTGACTCAGCATCGGTAGGTCATGTCGGTGACTCGGCATCGGTAGGTCACATCGGTAGGTGGTATCGGTATCTCGCTTTGGTAGATCAGCATCGATGGCTCGGTGTTGGTGGCTCAGCATCAGTGGCTCAACATTGGTGTCTCAACATCAGTAGGTCGGGCATTGGTAGGTCGTGTGTTGGTAGGTCGGGCGTTAGTGACTCGCATCGGTGAGTCAGGCATTGGCGAGTCATATTGGTGAATCGTTGTTAGTGGATCGCATCAGTGACTCATTTTCGATGACTCTCATCAGTGACTCACCCATCGATGACTCACCCATCAGTGACTCACCCATCAGTGACTCGCCCATCGGTGAGTCATTTCCAACTTTTTCCAGTTTTTTCATTTTCATCCCTCTTACATTTTATTTGATATAAATCGAGTTTAAAACCTTTTTTGAGCATTTCTAAAGGTGTTTCAAAGGATATTAAATATATATTTAATATCCTAACACTTATGGGACTTTGAAATAGTCAAAATATGTAATCTTGACCATGATTTTACTTTAATGGACCTTGAAACCATTTCCCTTCTGTTGATATAGGATCTGGCTCTTCTAATCCAAGATCTTATCTTCCCCATGTGTTTCCATTTTTCTCTTGGTGTGCCCACAACCTTTCTTTCATGTGGATTCATGTGTTGTGTTGTGGCCTTCAGATTCAATTTCCCTTGGAGTATCCTTCTTCTTGCACAACCCTCTATTTTGGTGTAAGGAGGAGTTATTGATCGTCTATTTCTCGAGGTAGGGATTCTTTAGTCCTTATTTATTTGTGTGTCATGTGAGGTGGGTAAGGTAATGTCTCTTTGAGAATACAGTTGAATCTAAATCTTAATTAAAGGTGTTATAAATATGAACATACCTGTTATGATAATGGGTTTGGTTACCTTAGTAATAAATGAGAGGCTAGAAAGATGATGTTAATGATCGTTGTTTTATCTATTATCTTTGATCTATGTTGTGAATTGTATGGGTTGTATCCTTATGAAAATCATAGTTGTTGGTGGTCCTTTCTTTCATATGGGTGATGATTTATACTTTTTTTGTATCCTCTGTTAAATGGATTCAAATATGAAAATGTGGTTAATCATGTATACCCTATTAAATAAATGGATGCCCTATAATTAAACTTGTATTGTGATCACCCCTGAATTATGAAAGTGGAATTAAGGAACATTATTGGTCAAATCTAAAGGAACTTTATTTGATAGGTGTGGTTGTGTGTTTTGTGTGGTTCTGTTGGGATTTGGTAATGGTTGCAGTGGGTTTCATGTAAGGGGAGGTACATGTAGTGTAATGAAATCTCATGTTAGAGAGTTTGATTGATTATGGAATGGATGAACTTGTTGAATAGTGGGTCTGCATCTGGGTTGTGTTTTTTCATTGAGCATAGTCTATTTGTGCAGTGGGACTGCAACCCTGTTGAGTTTTTTTGTTTTGCTGGATGTGGTTCTTTTCATGTAATGGGGTTGCCCATGATGGTTTGGGAGGGATAATTTTTAATAAGTATGGTGTTACCTTGTGTGGGCCTTTCTCTCAGATTTTCCAGAGACTTTTGTGAATTTTTTGTGGGTTATGATGTTACTTGTGGTGTGGTTTGTTTGGTAGTTTCTCGGGTAGGTATGGAATAAATATATGAATGAATTTTTTAATATAGAGTGATAATTGGTTAAATGAATTGGGTGGGGTTATGAATTAAGTCTATGGATGGTTGTGTAGGTGTATATTAGAGGTGGCAGCAAGGGTAGTTTTATGTGGGAAAGTTATTTTTTTGAGAAACCATATATTGGGATGAGTGTTTGGTCCCTATATATATACTTGTAGTTCCTTGTGATTTCTATGTGCACCCCACCCTAGTTGAGCACTATGTATCGAACACCCCCATTTCATGGGGGTGTTTTTTTATAAAATCCTAGTGGGAGGATGGATGGATGGTTATTGGATCTTATCTTGTCCCTCTTTTAGGCATTGGTAGCCCAAGACTCTTCAGATAGGTTGTGGATCGGTTTTTAGGCCCAGGTTTTTGCGGGCGAGGTGTGTTTTACTAGGTGTCTTCAGGATGTGATTTGTTGTGCTTTCCTAGGTGTCTTCAGGATGAGGTTGTGGTTTTGTGGCCCAGGTGTCTGCGGGCAGGATGTGATGTGGTTGTGGACCATGTGTTTGTGAGTGGGATGTGGTATGTGGCCCAGGTGAGTGTGGGAAGGTTGTGGCAATGGGGCTTGTGGAAGAGTGTGGTAGCTTCAGTATGTTCTCCATTAGGGATGAGCATTTTACCAGTGGGAAGTGGTGTGGGGTACCCTATCATCTATGTTCTTATTATATTGCTTTACTTTACTTGTGTTATTTGGTGGGTGTACTTTAGTGAGATTTGGGATGAATAGTATACCTTGTTAGGTGCTTTTGGGTTTTTCTATTTTCTCATGGGGCATTATTATGCTTCTCCACTTATGCATGAGGGACTTTGGTTTTCCTTACTGGGTATACTTGTATGCTCATCCTATGTATATAAAAATATTTTCAGGTTTCTAGGAGGACTACAGGGACCTTGTTGAGCATCACTAGCTCAGACATTGGGACAGTTATCATGTCGCTACTTAGTTTTGTTCTTTTGGTATTTACTTTATATTTTTTTCATTGTATTTCTAGTATTCTTACTTTAAACATGCATTTGGGATGTATTTTGGATTTTTTTATGTGTGTGTGTGTGTGTCTTGGAGTTGTTTTGAGGTCGATACATCTTATCTACCAATCTTGGTTACTATAAAAATGGTAATTCCTCCCATTTTGTCAGATTTTTATACCCCTGGTATTGGTTTCCACCCCGGGGCCTACTGGATGCGGTACGTGGGGGTCATTATCTCTTTTTCATCTTGAAGAAGGAAGTTCATGACACTTTGTCATCCCTTCCCTCATCTTGATGAAGGAGGTTCGTGACATATAAACTTATCCAAAAGACATTAGATACCATATTTTGACTCTATACTCCCTTGGATAATTTTTTTACCATTATTAGAGTGACTTTAAATGTAAAAAATGTGGGTGGAATTCCCTTTCCAAAAATTTGCAAGAATGTCACTCCTCCTTCACTATAAAAAGACACTCACCCCTCTCACTTCCTCGCACCTATCAAGCCATTTGGATCACAAAAAATCTTCTCAAATAATCTCCCAAAATCCATACCCTCAACCTATAATCCTCTATTTTGGAATAAATCCATCCAATGAATCCATTTGGTGTAAATCAAAAGTAGTTACCCAAATAAGAGGTAACATCTTTCCTCAAGATCATTTGTTTTATTTTCATTATCTTCCCCCCTCAACTATTCTTATTTCATTATTATATAATAACCTAAGTATCATCAATATACTTAAATGTTGTTATTATAAGTTTTATACCTATAATTACACACACTAACATCTAATGGGTAATGAACTTACCATTCTTGTGTACGATGAACTATCGCCTCACGAAACGATGTTGTTCGTTTTTTCCTTTATCACCTCTCATGGTTGATAATTATGATGAACATGATGTTTTTATATGATTTTTATGATATTTATGTTGTCTTAATAATTATTTAATTTTTATATAAAATATACCTTCATGCTTTTCATTTTGTGTAAATATGATAACATCGTTTTTGGAAGTGTGGACTATTGCCTCCTCAAAGCGATGTGATTCGTTCACGCGATACATGGAATGTATAAAGGATGTTTTTAATTAAAAATATGTGACATAAATTAAATTTATATGATATTAATTACATAATTACCTTTTTGGAAGTATAACATATCATTTTCTTTATTACCCTTTTCACACATTGAAAAGTGATAACGTCGGTCGTGGACGTGTGGACTACCACCTCCTCGACACGATGTAATTCCTTTTACATAAAAATGATTCCATATATAAGTATATATGATTAAATAAAATGTTAATTATTATATAATTATCATTATATAAATATATAATGTTTCTTACCTTCTTTCTATAATGATCATTGAAAAATGGGAACGTTACTCTTGCATACGTATAACCTACCGTTTTCGTGATTGTAATGTCGGTTCATTTTTCATAACCATATTTAATGATTGGTTTTAAAAGTATAATTGATGTATAAATATGATAATTATTTCATGATTATTATTTAGTATATATTTATATAATGACCCCTTTGACCATAGTCAACCTACTAAAGTCGTTTTTGACACATGAACCGAATTTGGTCAAAAACACCCGACATAAACTTAATTGTTTAAGTAGTTGTATAAAAGATTCTAATAAGTGAATTAAAAGTAATAATAAACTTTAAAAAAGTTTTGAAGTAAGTAAATAATTAACATAGGTTTATTATTCAGGAATATAAAGACACACGTGACAATTTGGACTCAAGATAAAGGATTTCATCTCAATTTATATTCCATTGATACTTATTTGTTGTTATGCACCAATTCACTTTTATATGGTGTATATACTGACCTTTGACATGTTATATCATGAATATATTTATTATCATGATATTATAAGTTTCATTTAATGTTATTCCTTCCTAATTATTATGATTCAAATGTTTCAAAGCAGTATGGGACACTTTGAAGTGTTTAAAGATTATTTTTCTCAAGAATGTTTTAATAATATTTCAATGGTGTTTCCATTCATCAAAATCAACAAACATTGTTGTTAATTATCCTAAAATATGTAAATATTGATAAATCTTTATTCTTTATTCAATATGTATATTTGATAAGGAATATTTTTTATTGATTAAATTAACTAGTCGATATAAGGAATGCTTTGGACATATAATGATGGGTGGGGCTCAGACATTATATAGCCCCTCAATGCATCAACAGGTTCTCATGAGGCAAATCAGTTGTCCAAATTAAACGGTTTTCTACCTATAGTTTTAAACTATATGGAGGATAGATCTTGATAGTATATGTTTTCATATGTCTGATACATGACATCCATTAATTAAGCATTGCCTTCATTTTGATTCAGTATTTATTATCCATGAGATTTTCATATGATAAAATATATGGATGTAATTCATTGTCAGTTTATTGATTTAATGGCACATGTTTTTAGTTTCTTACCTTTACATATTGATTATTCCTTATCTAGTTATTTAAATTTAATGTGTTCTCAGTTATTTACCTTGTCATGTTGAGTTATTCTTACTGATTCATTATTGCTTTTGTTGTACTCACCCTTGATGAGCATTTGAGATCACCCTTGTTATGTTTCCTTTCCCTAGGTTATGAAGAGGAATCCTTTGAATGGGTTTCATCGATGCTGATCTTATTTTTGTTATGCTTTATTTTATTTCCCAATATAATATGGGTATCATGTATGTAATCTTTTTTTTCAAAACTATTAAACTATTTGGTCCCTTCAGATTTGAATCTTGTATCTATATCAATGTGATAAAGTAAGGCACCAGCTCTGAGCTTCTGGGTTCTATGTGTTACACAATATGGAATGGTCAAATTTTTAACATTATTTTGGGAGAACTAAAAGACATGATTTTTTTATAAGGTGTTTAATTAAGGAATTTATTTATTTATCTAGTTTTTTTATTTATTTTATATGTGTGGGTGCTTTATTATTTTTTCTTGCATGTTTATGAGTGGATCGGTAAACACTTCACTTAGTTGAGGAGTCTCCATATAAACTAGTGTGTGTGTGTGTGTGTGTGTATTTATGTGTATGAATGAGTTTCATAATCAGTGAAATATTATATATATGTGTGTGTGTGTGTGTGTTTCCTAGGGTCTTATTTAAGTATTCTTTCAACCCAATTTGATAGGGATTGGTTTCAAGTTCTTAGAGTTTCCCTCTAAGAGTAAATACAACTGAAAAAATATAGTGGATCATTTTATAAGCTCATGAACAAAATAAAAGGGGTGACTCTTTATTTAATTTTTTTATCTTTCCTTTCACTACCTTTATTCTCTTGGTATTAATTTTTTGGTTTTGATGTTTAGCTAGTAAGGGGTGATGGGAGGTTAAACATCCCTTGCATTAAAATTCAAAACAAGGATATGGTGAAGCAATAAATGTGTTTTTAATGTATAATTAATGTTTATTGGTTGATTTTAAATAATGTGTGTGTGTTGTGTTAGTTTTTTTTATTCTTGGTAAAGGTGTTTGGTCGTGTACCTTAAGTAAAAGATTTTTTCCCTTGTTTTAAGTTAATGAATCAAGTGATTTGGGGCGTCGGAGTTGGATTTGGTTCCCTAGAACCAACTTACTTATACTTTATGATTACCTACATTCATTATTTTGAGTATTAATATACTTATTATCACATAATTATTATTCTTATGTGTGACATAGTATGTGATAATTTCCTAAAAATAATTTTCACTGAAAGGTCATAACATTTCTCCACTATGATGAGAACCTAGAAGTGTCATGAAAATATTCTTAAATATATTTTCTATAGTTGTATGATATCATTTAATAGGACACAAATGATATAGGATATCAGAGGTGAAGACTCTTGGGAATTTGAGTCACTTTCTCATGGTTTACATCCTTGGTAATTTTCAGTGCATGAGATTATGAGAACATGACCCACCATTAGGAAATTCACATTTATAAGTATCAATGGATGTTCCTATTTGCACACATCTGCATTGATCCTTATACTTTAATATTATTATTAGTGGATATTATTAGTCATGTACTTTGATGTATTAATGAAAATTGTAGTGACATATGTTCACGGTGAAGCAGTATACATTTTGATTGGAATGAAACAACCTAAATAAATCCATGTTCATGGTATTCTATGGGTGGGTTCATTTCCAAAAAGTCAAAGAAAGAGACATCGAACATATAGGTTGATGACAACAGAATGAAACCTTCTTGATTAGAGATATTGTGATAAAGGGATTATATTACACAATAAGTGTTTGTATGAGGTTGTATGTCATTTTGACATTAAATTCTTTCTCTATGGATGTATTGGAATGTTTCTAGACACTAACCTTGGACTTTGGGTGGCTCCATCTAATGCCACTGAGAAAGAGGCATGGAGGGTCATACACTAAGTGTATGCAGTACCTCAGTTAAATATAGAAATATTATTTATTATCTAACATGTTGAATAAATATTAAAATTATATGTGGTTAAATAATTATTCATGTTTTCTTAATCATATATATTCAGTCACTAGTTATTTGAGAGAATATTTGTGAGGAAAATATATAATAAATATTTATTTGTTATTTAGTGAATATAATATATATTTATTTTTTCATTTTTAAATAATGTGGTGATATTTATTTATTAAATAAATATTCATTATTCAATGCTTGATAAATATCGTGGAGGAATGGAAGAACGATTTTAAAGGTCTGGTGAGAAATAATATATATTAAATATTATTTGAATAAATTTTAACAATTTATTAATTAAATAATATTTAATAAATTCATAAGTATTGTGCATGTCAATAAATAATAATATTATTATTATTATAGACATAAGTTTTCTCATGGATTAAGGAAATAATAAGAGTAGATGTGCAATTATTATTTTCTAACTCTAACACTATTTAAACCCAATTATATTATTTTCAACCATAACGCTAACCATTTGTGGGTTGTGCACAACGAAATAGAGAGAATCCTCTCAATACTTAGAGATATCATCTCCAAGAATTCTCTCAATAATGGAGAGTGATCCTCCTCCTCCACCCATCTCAATTCCAAAGAGATCAAGGAGATTCATTCTTAGAAGTAATTCTCATGGTGATCAAAGACGAATGATGCAAGTGTTGGGATCTTCTACACTAGCACTCAGAGATTCCTATGGCGTCGCTCAAAGGTTTATGGTGCATGTGAAGATAAATAATTCAAGGAATATACACTTGATTATTGTGGAAAAGAAATGATACGACATAGAGACGTTTTTAGATTCATCAATAAAGAAATCATTCATCACAAGGTAATTTTTTTTACAGCTTAAATTAATTATAAATAATTATGTGATGATCCTATGTTTGGTCCTGATGTTATCATGTTAATTAATATTTTATTAGATTTTGTTGGTCACAACATTCTTCTTCGTTTACATCCGGATTAATCATAAATTATGAAAAAAAATCTAAGTTAGGCTCACCCCCACTGGTGCTTTCAATGTGCCAAGAATCTTTAAGTGGTTTCAGAATGGTTTCATAATAATTTATAATTATTTAAATATCATTAATTGATTTATGAATTTATTGTTAATTTTCAATTCTGTCTTAATAATTATTTAAATATGAATCAAAATATATCTTTTTTCTCCTCTTCATTCTCACAAATATAATCAAAAATAGATTAATTATGAACTAAGGACATTAAAATAAATCATCCAAAGGTGTCAAGGATTCTGTTTAGATAACATGAGAATACATGGTGTGTGGAATGTAGGTACACATCATGTACCCATGTTTAATTCACCAGGATGCCTCATGAATTAATTACAAGTTTCATGCATTTATTTCATGCAGTGTGTATTTAATACACTATGTGTTGACCAATCCATCCTAGTGCATGGTTATCTAGACTACATGGCATGTAACTTGCGTACATGATGTGTAGTCCATTATTCAAAGATAATCTGTGTGTTTTTACTTGGAATGTGTGACTTGTAACTATGAAACTCTGAGACCATGTGACGTTTATCCCATATACACATCGTGTACTCCATTAATATCTACACAAGACAATACACTCAATCCCTAGGTGTGTGCCATAGATAGATAGTGAATAACTATACACAATGTGTATCTAGACAGTACATGATGTATATATTACCCAATTACATAGAATTTAAAATTAATTTATTATAATTCTTAAACCTTATCAATATGTGTTATGTATGTCATTCATTTGACTCATACATTCCATGCGGTGGGTTTTATATATATTAAATCTAATTAATTTTGGTGTAATATTATGAACTAGTTCATGTATAAGTTGTAATACAACAATTATTTTATGTGCATTAATACATAACATGATATGTAAATATCATGTGTTCGTGTGTCATTTATTTGATAGTAAATGCCATGAAATTACATGATAAGATGTGTATGGTACATACCATATGATTAAATTGTATATGAATATCATACATGTTTGGTAGTTCAAATGGGTACTCATTGTGTTTCCTCCAAGGTACGTGTTTTTTACTTATTCAATTTTAAATAAATTATTTAATTAATTTAAAATAATTATGGATGATAATCTCAATAAAGTTTGTATGAGAATTAAGATAAAATAATTGATTAATTAAAGAAGATAATTAATTGACTCAAGCATGGTTTATCTTAAATAAGAACGATTGGGAATGGATGTTAGATTATTAAATGTTTAATTCATTGCTTGTATGTGGATAATCATGAGAATAGACAAGACATTTTTATGTGATTGGTTTCCTTTTAATTTATTATTAAATTTAATTGATGGAAATCATGGCACCCCTCCTCTCATTATGTAACAGCTTGTGTGCCCATGATTTCCCTTTATATAAACCCCTAAACCAATCTTGCGGTTCTTATCACATACGTGTGAGTAAAATCTTATGTAATGGATGAAGATCATAGGAGATTGGAGGTAGTTCAAGTTTGGATTTGAGGTGAAACCAATCCAAGAGATACATGAGAGGATAGGTGGAAAGATGTAACATGAATCAAGTCAGGGTTCAAGATTTTTTTCCCCTGGTTCGATGATTGGTTTATCATCTACAAGATAAACTAACAATTAGTAAAAAATCATGATTATACCCCTCTTATTATTTTATTTATTTCAAGTTGTATGGTTTATTTCATTATAGATGTTTTTTTTGTGATCACATGAATTAATGAATTAACAAGCATACAAGATAGAACTAAAATAAATTGGATTATATGTAGAATTTATCCATGACATAGTTAATCACTTAAGTAAATACACTTAATATGAACAATTATATAATAAATATAAAATGGGAAATTTATATATAAAGATGAAAAAACCCTCAATTATATATATTAAGTTGGTATAACCTTCTATTACTTAAGTTAAAATTAAACCATGGTTCAAAGTGTTTAACCGACCAAAGTTGGAGTGCTTTCAATTATTGGAGAATTATAACTTGAGTTTTAGGTCGACTTAACTTAGTGCACATTAAGGGTTGACTGCCAAAGTATAACTTGGTGTAACTTAGAGACAAGGGTTGAGGAAATACAAATCTAGTATTTTAGGATTGGGGATTCTAAAAGATCAAGGAACTTTTAACTTGGTGTAAAAGATCAAGGAACTTTGAGTTAATACAATTGGGAAAATTATGTCTACCTAAAATGATTCAAATAACTTGTCAGACCAAAGTTTGGGTTATGAGAAGGGGAATATGGGTCATTACCACTAGAATTTCCAATCAATGATATATTTTAAAACCAATGGTGAGGGTCGTTAGGACTTGATAAAATAGTGGGAGATTAATAGATTTAATATTTATTATCTAATTTTATAAATCAGATAAAGTACTAAAATTTTGCTCTTCTTTATTGTATAAATGATAATACACATGAATTCAACCATATCATTGTGATCCATACTTGATAAGGATAACCTTATCACTAGTAATAATTTACAATAATGGAAAAGTAACTTTCATGTTATTCTACACAATGAACGAAAAATATATGTGCTCAAAAATCCCAATCCTAAAGTGCATAGTCAAGAGGCTGGTGTGGAAGAATTATCTCTGTATGAGAAACGTTTGGATGATCCCACAAATGTATAATTTTTCATGTTATCATCCATGTAAAATGAGATTATAAATATTCATGATTATATGGATGTGTATATCATGATGTCTCACCGCCATGATATCTATAAAGAGAAGGCAAGACAATATAGATATGAGATCTTCAATGAACTATTCACATGAAATCTTGGAGAGTGGTGTCTACTGGGCCTCGTTAGTCAAGATGATTAACTATATAGATCACTTGGGAATTTTAGGAATAAAATTCTCTGATGTACTGTGCACAGACCTCATTATATCCCCATTGCCTAAATCCTTCTCCAGTTTTATTGTGAATTACAACATGAGTAATAGCGAGAATAATCTTTTAAAATTTCTTACTCTCATTCACCAAGTTGAAAAGGAAATGAGGAGTGAAACCCCTACAGTTCTTATGGTGAACAATAAAAATAAGAATAAGGAAAAGTGTCTCAAGAATCATACTAAGTCAAAAAAAACATGAGAACCATCCTTCCAAGAAGATGAATATTTAAAGGAATGTAAATCAAAAATATTTAGTATGTTTTTCATGTGGAAATCTAGGCCACTGGAAGAAGAACTGCACCCAAAAACAAGGGTAAGATAAAGGTGCATTAATTATCAAGTGTAATCTTTCTATATCTATGCATTGGGTATTAGATACAAGTTTTGGTGCTCACATCTGTATCCAAATGAAATAACCAAGTAAATTTCAAAAGATTTCTAGAGGATAGGTGGATCTTCAAACAACCAATAAATCATGAATCATTGCTTTGGATATAGGATACTACCACCTTCTATTGCCAACTCAGATGATTTTGGTTTTAAAGAACTGTTATTTTGTGCCAAGTTTTGCTAAGAACATAATCTTTGTTTCTTATCTTAGCATGGATGGATTTATTTTCAAAATTGAAAAATAAAGAATGATTTTTTTACAAAGACAACATTTTTTATGGTATGGTACAACTAAATAATAGTTTTTATGTATTAAATTATTAAAACTAGGTATTATCAATAGATAACTTATGTTGTCTTCACAACACATATAACACTCAGTTGTGGCATCACCATCTTAGTCATATAAATGAGAAGTTTCTGACAAATATCTATCAATATGGTTATTTAGACTCTTTTGAGATAAGACCAGTTGAAAGATATCATGCTTGTTTGCAAGGAAAAATGACCAAACCACCATTCAGTGAACAAAGTGAATGGGGTTTATATCTTCTATGATTGGTACACACTAATGTGTGTGGATATTTTCTAGTATAATTTATAGGTGTATATTCTTACTTAATAATTTTTACTAATGACTTGAGTAGATATAGATATTTCTACTTGATGAGGTATAAGTCTGATACCATTGAGAAATTCCAAGAGTTTAATAATGAAGTAGAGAATCAACTTGGTAAGAATATAAAGAATCTTTGATCTAATCGAGGTTGTGAATATTTTAACCAAGATTTTATTGACTTTCTACGAGAGTTTGGGATTATATCTCAACTCACTCCAACTTATACACCATAGTGGAATGGTGTTAGTGAAAGGAGGAATCATGTATTACTAGACATGGTAAGGTTAATGATGAGTCATGTGGATCTTCCATTATCCCTTTAGGGATATTAATTTCAAAGTGCGGCATACACACTAAATTGTATACCAACTAAAGTGAAAAATATAATTACCTTTGAGTTATGGAGTAGAAAGAGACCCATTTTGTCACATATATGTGTATGGGGATGTGAGGTGCTTTTTGAGGCCACCTTTGGAAACAAACCCACACCATGAGGCAAAAAGTGTATATTTATAGGATATACTAAGGAAACCAAGGGATATTATCTATATAAGCTCTCAAAAAAGAAAGTGATTGTCACAAGATATGTCATCTTTATCAAGATGGGACATATCATCAAGAAGGATAGTTGGAGAATGATTTATTTCAAGGAATTTAATGCTCAAGATACACAAGAGTAGGTACATGAATAGATTCTATATGTCCTCATCGAAGAAGTTGTTCCTGAAACACAAGTACCGTATAGGAGTACCAAAGAGGTAAGAGAACCTAGAAGATATGGTTTTCTAGTCACCAAAGATGGTGACTCATTATTGATTGAAAATAATGAATCTATCTCCTTTAAATAGGTAGTAGAGAGCTCTAAAGACGCAAGATGGTGAGAATCCATGAATTTTGAGATAGATTCCATGTATCGGTACTAAGTTTGGGTTCTGGTTGATCCACCAATTGATGTAATTCTTGTTGGTGTAAATGGGGATTCAATAGAAAACTAGACATAGAAGGTAAAGTAAATACCTAAAAAACATGGCTAGTGGATAAAGGGTTTAAATAGAATCAAGGAATTGACTATGAAGAAACCTTATCTCTGGTTTCCATTTTTAAATTCATTAGAATTATACTTGTTATAGAAACTTACCATGACTATGAAATTTAGCATATGGATGTCAAAATAACTTTACTTAATGATAACCTTCAAGAAAATGTATATATGAAAAAACCAAAAATATTTGTGACTCCAAGAAATGCCAAAAAGTTTTGAAAGTTGTAGATATCCATTTATGGATTGAATAAAGCATCCAGGTCATGGAACATTTGGTTTGATGAAGCTAAAAAAGAATTTAGTTTCACTGAAAACGAATGTGATCCATGTGTTTACAAGTGATTCAGTGAGAGTGAATTCATTATCCTATTAGTATATTTCGATGACATATTACTTATTGGAAATGACATATCAGTCTTACAGTTTGTTAAGTACTTATTAATCAAGTGATTCTCTATGAAGTACTTTGGTGGAGCAGCCTACATTCTAGGAATCAAGATCATTCATGAAAAATCTAAGAGGTTGATTTTATTAAGTCAAGGTGCATACATTGATCATATACTAAAGAGATTTAATATGGAATAATCCAATAGAGGATTGGTTCTAGTGTTGCATGGTATATATCTTTTCAAGAAAATGTTTCCTTGAAAACGAGAGGAGAAAAAGAGAATGAGTAAGATCTCACATGCTTTTGCAATGGGATAAATCATGTATGACATGTTTTTTATTGGGCTTGATATTACCTATGTCTTGAGCATGGTAGGTAGATATAAAGTTGATCCAGGTGAATAACTTTGGTTTATTGTTAAGGTTATCCTTAAGTATTTTAGAACAACTAAGGATATGTTCTTACTGTATGGAGGAGACGAGGAGCCGGTAATTGGGGTTATACTGATGTTAGCTTTCAAATAGATAAAAATAATATAAAGTTGAGGTTAGGATATGTCTTTAGTCTCAACGGAGGAGCTATGAACTAAAAGAGTTCAAAGCATCCAGTTGTTATCAATTCTATAGTGGAGTCTGAGTTTATAGCGGCTTCTAATACAGCCAAAGAATCCATTTTGATACAATTTTTTTTCAAAAATATTGATGTGGTTCCTAGCCATAAAGATCCTATAATATTATATTATGATACAATGCAACAGTGGCTCTCGTAAAGGAGTCAAGGTCACACCAACAAACAAATCACATACTTTAAAAGTATCACCTCTTGAGGGATTTTTTCACAAATGGGTGGAGTTGCAGTGAATAGAGTTTCCATAGAAGAAAGCATGGTGGAACCCTTTAATAAAGATTTATCTCAATAGAAGCATGAGTATCATGTATGAGCTAACGGGTTGAAGGTTTTTAGTAGTTTCCTCTAGTGCAAGTGAGAGTCTATTGGAGTCGGTTACCTAGAACCATCTTTCATATACTTTGTGATTACCTATATTCATTATTTTGAATATTAATAATTTTTTCTATCACATCATGATTATTATTTTGTGTGACATAGTATGTGAAAATGTCCTAAGAATAACTATCATACTGAAAGGTCATGGCAGTTCTCCACTATGATGAGAACTCAGAAGTGTTATGAAATTATTTGTAAATATATGTTCTATAGTTGAATTATATCATTTGATGAGATGAAAATGACATATTCTATCAAGTGTGGAGACTCATAGGACTTTTAGACACATTCTCATGATGTATGCCCTTGGTAATTTTCAGTGTAGGAGATTATGAGAACACGGTCCACTGGTAAGAAATCCACATTAATATGTGTCATTGGATGTTCATATTTGTGGATGTGTGTAATGATCCTTAGACTTTAAGATTATTATTAATGAATATTATTAGTCACGTACTTTGATGTATTGACTAAAACCATGATGACATATGTTCACGGTGAAGTAGGATATCACTACTACAAAAACAGGCAAGGGAAGCACTACCGTTTTATCAGTGCTAAAAAAGTGCTGATAAATGGAGGCCTTTATAAATGCTAAAAAAAGCGCTGATAAAGGGGCGCTTTTAACAGTGCTAAAAAAAGTGTTGTTTAAAGTTCCCCTTTATCAGCGCTTTTTTTAGCGCTGATAAAGGCCCCCCTTTATCAGCGCTTCTTTTAGTAGCACTGATAAAGGGGGGATTTATCGGCGCTTTTTCCCACCGCTGATAAATTTTATGTTTCAAAAAAAATCATGAAAAATAAAATATTGTTATATAAGTATATTTATATTCATATAAATATAATATATATTTTTTAAATATGTTTTAGATAAGTATAAATAGATTATTACATTTAATATATAAGAAAATTAGTGAAAATGACTTTAAAATATTTTAAAAAATATTATTAATTAATAATTTTCTAATTATTATTGATTAAAAATCATTTAATAACAATTTGAAGACACAAAAAATAAAAAAATAATAATAAAAGATCTAAAATAAGTTGAAAATGTAACTCAAACTTCAAATGGCCATAAATTTTGATCTAGGTGTCCATTTGAGCTCTACAGCATATCAAATAAAATCATGTGATGAGCTCTACATGCTAGTGACATAAGAAAAGCTTCTGTCACATTTTTTTGAGGCCAAAAAAGGCCTAGAAGGCCTCTAAAAATGAGTTTTTAGTCGGGATACCCTGATTTGTTAAAATTCAAACACATATAACTTCTTATCAGGATGTCTGTTAGGCCTATATCACATATCATATCGAATATTGTTTCATTTTCTTCGATTTTACTAGTTTTGGAGTTGAAACGGGCTTCTAGATTATAAGTTATGGTCATTTTAACGTTCTATGGCTTTTCAAATACACATATATATGTATTTATTCGTAAATATATATGTGTCTGTGTGTGTGTGTGTGTGTGTATGTGTGTGTGTGTGTTGTATATATGTATGTATGTATTTATTTATTTATTTATAAACACACATAAAAAACATATTTCATAAATATATTTAAAACTAATCTTATAAGTATATATTAATATACAAATAAATATACGGATAAAAAATTATAACTAAAAATATATATATAAATAAATATAAATATATATTAATATAAGAATGAATATATATATATACTAATATATGAATAAATATATTTATATTAATATGAATCTATATTAATATACGAATAAATATAACTATATATATATATATATGAATAAATATATATATCATTAAATAGAGAAAAAAACGAAATGGATTAGTGGTAAAGGTGCATTCGCGAAAGGGGGGAGTTCATGGGTTCGAGTTCGGTAGAAGCAAAGGGGTGCGTGCATGTGGGGATGTGCGGGAAGGGTAGCGCGTGAAAGAGTGTGAGGGGGGGTCTGCCTAGCGCTGATAAAGGGGGGGTCAAGCACTGATAAAATCTCCCCCCCCCCCCGCCGCATTATATAATTTTTTTTTATTTTTTTTATTTTTTTTTACTTTTATCAGTACTTTTTAAAAGCGCTGATAAAAGACCCCTTTTATCAGCGCTAAAAAATCATTGATAAAGGGGTTTTTATCAGCCCTTTTTTTAGCAATAATAAAAGGGGCCTTTATCAGCACTTTTCAGAGCGCTGATAAAAGGGACCTCCTTTATGCTCGCCTTAATTAACATCGCTTTTTTGAGCACTGTTAATAAAATTTTCTAGCGCTGATAAAGGTCATATTTGTAGTAGTGTATGTTGGGTGCGTCATGAGTAATGTTGCATTAATGAATAATGCAAGAAAGGATTTTCCCCTTATGTTCTTTAATGAGAAACAACCTGAATAAATCCATGGTCATGGTGTTCTGTGGGTAGGTTCATTTCCAAAAAAGTTGAAGAAAGAGGCATTGAGCACATAGGTTGATGATACTATCATGTAACCTACTTGATTAAATATATTGTGATAAAGGGGTTATATTACATAGTAAGCACTCTTATGAGGTTTTATGTCATTGTGGAATTAACTTATCTCTCTATGGGTTTCTTGACGTGTTACTAGACGTTGACATTGGACTTTAGGTGGATCTACCTAATGCCACCAAAAAAGAAGACTATAGGTTCACCCACTAAGTTTTTCCAAAACCTTAGTTAAATATTAAATATTATTTATTATTTGACAAGTTGAATAAATATTATTTTCATATGTGGTTTAATAATTATTTATGTTTTTTGATCACATATATTTAGTCACTAGTTATTTAAGAGAATATTTGTGAGCATGGTATTTAATGAATATTTATTTATTATTTAGTGAATGTAATATGTATTTATTTATTGAGGAATAATAAAATGATATTTATTTGTTAAATAAATAGTCATTATTCAATGCTCGATGAATATCATGGAGGAATGATGAACCAAGTTTAAAGGTCTGATGAGAAATAATATATATTAAATATTATTTGAATACATTTAAAATAGTTTATTCAAGAAATAATATTTAATTAATTCATTGATTTTGTGCATGTTAGTAAATTATATTATTATTATTATAGATGTAGGGTTTCGTGAGGATTAAGGAAATAATAAGGGTCATGTGCAGTTATTATTTTCTAACCCCGCCGCTATTTAAAATCAATTATATTATTTCCAACCTTAACGCTAGCCATTTGTGGGTTGTGCACAACAACATGTGAATAATCCTCTCAAGTCTTAGAGAGATCTTTTCCAAGAACACTCTCAAGAACAGAGAGTGGCCTCCTCCACCACCCTTCTCTATTTCAAAGAGATTAAAGAGAGTCCTTCGAAGTGATTCTCATAGCGATCAAAGAATGACGATGCAATCATTGAGATTTTTTGCACTAGCACTCATAGATTCCTACGACATCGCTCAAAGGTTCGTTGTGCACGTGTAGATCGCCGCTTGAGGGAATCTACATTTGATTTCTATGAAACAATGATGGTACGACATGGAGATGTTGCCAGATTCATCAACAAATAAATAATTCATCAAAGGGTAATTTTTTAACTGTTTTAATTAATTATAAATAATTATTTGATGATCATGTGTTTGGTTTTAGAATTCTCATGTCAATTATTATTTGATTCAATTCTGTTGGCCACGTCATTCTTTTTCATGTACATCTCGGATTAATCATCAATTATTAAAAAAAAACAAGTTTGGCTCAGCCTCACTGGCGCTTATGTTGTGCTCAGAACCTTTAGTTATCTATGTGTTTGAGTTTTTTATAACACCATGCCAAATGATCATGTTTATAATTTTAATTGGATTTATTATAGGATCAAAGGATAAATTGATTAGGATTATATTACTAATATAGGATAGAGGTTTTATTACCATTGTTGTTGTTTACATTAATAAAGTTTATTAATCAATTCAATTATATCTTTTTATAGTCAATTGCAGCAATATTACTTCGTGTTTACAACCCTAACATGTTTCCTTGAGTTAATCTAAAGTTATTAGCTTGCCTTAGTTTTATGCATTACAAATCAAACCTTAATAATTTTCTGAATATTTGGAAGTTAACATTACTTCAAGATCATTCCATTCCTTATGTGATCAACTCACTTTCCACTATCTACGTATTTAAAGTCATTTTGTTTAATTATAGTTGCTAAATTTTTTAATAACATATCATTATTTTGGTAATCCGCAAAAAATCGAGAATTTAACTTAGAATGCTTAGTAATATTTTGGTTTCGATATTTGCTATTATGAAATCATATTTGATGCATGGAAAGTGAAATATATATATTTTTCCAGCACATCCACACTGATAATATTTTCACTACAAAATTAATTTTACATGTGAATTAATTATTAACATTTATATCTCTAAAAATACCTTAATCGTAAGTGTTTCCAGTAATATCGTTTTTAAAAGAATTGTTGTCATTTGATGTTCATAGAAATATTTTAAATTATTTTGTGTGGGGGCCACTCCCAATCAAGGGGATAAATCAATGGAGTAATTCCTCTGTCGGCAAAGAGACTTCTCCTTTGGTGGGTAGCTGACGCGATTAACAGTAGCCAATGACATGGATTTTTCATGGGTAGATGAACTACCCAAACAATCGGAGAAGTTTTTGGTTTTCCTTAAACTTTATAACAATATTGAATCCCATGAATTCTAAAAAGATAAAAACCCATTGTAATCTTACTACGTGATCCTCCGAAGTATTATCTGGAGAGAGATTAGAAAGTCCCTCATTCTCCTATGGACGTAGGCAACCCTTTTCAAACCATGTAAATCTTGTGCGTTCTTCATTTTTATTCTTTGCTTGTGTGTTTTTCGTCACCACGAAGCTCTGCTACCCCAACAAAGTGGTATCAGAGGGTTCGGGTTCAAAATAGTGAAGTGGCAGTGAATTTTTATGGCAACCAGAAAATTGAAGTTGCGCGGGAATTTTTTTTGAGTCCAGATATAGGAAGATCTCAGTGAGATGATTCCAACGACATCAGCGGTGTCAAAAAACAGAGCTAAAACGAAGTCGGTAGAGCCAGTAGAATTTTTATTCAAACTGAAGGAGCTAAAATATCCCCTTTCTGGAGAAGAAGACACTATTCACACCGGTGGTGACTTTCTAGCAAGTTTTTTGGCCACTATTCCAGCAAGCCGCATCAGGGCCACATCAGTAGTTGATTTGGACAGTTGAAATTTTTTTGGCTATATTTTGGCCAATCGGAGTCTGTTTGCAATGATTCAGGGGTCGATTCTAGCTATTTTGATAATTCCAAACACATTCGTATGGTTATATTTTAGAAATTTTTACTCCATAAATAGATGAAAATATCAGTAATATGATTAATCTTAGCACTTTCAATTATGTCATTTGAAAACCCAAAATGGAAGGTCTTTTATATATTAAAGATTTTTGGAAACTAATAGCAGAAACCACTAAGCCCATTATAGCACAAGTGGAGGAATCATCAACAAGTGTTCAATCCGATGAGAAAACGAAAACTAGTACCCCACTGGTTGATGTAGAGGGGGTCGTGCTCAACAGAAAGTGTGTTGCCCAAATTAGACAGTGGATCGACAAAAGTATTTTCCAGAACTTTGCCAACAAACACGATGATTCCATTCTATGGTGAAAATTAGAAAAGATGTATTCAAGGACAACCACATAGAACAAATAAAACCGAATACACCACATTTGCAACTTGAAGTACAAATATGAGACTAACATATCAGAGCACATGAGTGAGTTTCAAGGTACTATTAGTCAGTTGAATTCCATGAAAATGATGATTGATGATGAGTTGCAGGAACTTTTGATGTTGAGTTCTTTACCAAAGACGTGGGACACATTAGTTGTGTCGGTCAGTAATTAAACTCCAGATGGAACTCTCACCGTGGAGATAGTGAAATATATAATGTTGAATGGAGAGTCCAGAAGAAAAGATGAGGGGCATACACCTGAATCAGAGGTGCTTGTCACTAAAAGAAAAGAGAAGCAGAAATGGCAGGGAAGAAGCAGAGGAAGAGAACCCCGTGACCGAATTCTACAGAGGAGGAAGTGATTGAAATCTTGATCAAGATATGACATGAAGTGACACCATTGTGGCAAGCCCAAACACTTTATCCGATAGTGTAGAAGGCTGAAATCAAAGTAGAGGAATCAGGAAAGTAAGACCCAAAATAACGATGTTGTGATTGTCAATGAAGAAATTATTATTGTTTAGGAAGATAATCAGGTCAGTCTTGCAATCCAAGATTCGACATGGATGATTGATTCTGGAACCTCTTACCATGTCACTGCTAGAATAGATTTGTTCTCATCTTAAAGTTTAGGGAGTTTCAGACATGTGAAGATGAGAAATGATGGCGCATCCAAAATCACTGATATTGGTAATATTTTTCTTAAAACTAGTATTTGATGTAGGTTATTATTGAAGGATGTGAGTCACGTTCCTGATATTCACCTCAATCTGATATCCACTAGAATGCTTGATGATGAGGGATATTTCAGTTCCTTCAGTGATTAGAAATGGAATCTTACTAAAGGAAACTTGGTAATTGCTAAAATAAAGAAAGATACTTCTATTTATCTCACATATTTCAGACCATGTGGAGGAGAAGTCAATGCAGCCAGAAAAGATCTTCCTGTAGAAGTTTGGCACAAACGGCTTAGTCATATGAGCGAGTGAGGAATCAAAATGATCTCTAGGAAGGGTCTCTTTCTAGGACTAAAAGGTACACATTTGGATACTTGTGTTGATTGCATCATGGGAAAACAACACAGAGTATCATTTCGTGGTTATATACCATCCAAAAAAAGAAAATGTTTTAGATTTGATTCACATTAATGTCTGCATGATGAGCACTAAGTCGATGGAAGGTGCTATTTATTTTGTTACCATCATAGATGATCATTCTAGAAAAGTCTGGGTCTTTGCTTTGAAAACTAAAGATCAAGTTCATGATGTTTTCAAGCGGTTTCATGTGAAGGTGGAAAGAGAAATAGACAGATGGTTAAAGTGTATGCGAGTAAACAATGGAGGAGAATACCATGGTCCATTTGAGGAGTATTGTAGGAGTTTCAGTATCAGGTTATAAAAATTAGTACTGAAGATGCCTCAACATAACGATCTTACTAAGAGGATAAACATGACAATTTGTGAGAGAATCATATGTATTCTCTCAAATGCAAAGTTACCAAACACCTTTTGGGGGAGGCAATGAAGACTACAGTTGATCTCATCAACCTTTCTCCATCAGTTCCACTGAACTAATACATTCCAGAAAGTGTTTGGATAGGTAAAGATGTTTCATAAAAACACTTGAGAGTATTTGGTTGTAGGGTATTTGTTCACATCCTGAAAGATGAGCGGGCGAAGTTGGATGAAATAGGAAAGCAATGTATCTTTTTGAGATATGCCCATGAGGAGTTTGTATACTGACTCTGGGATCCTATCAGTAGGAGGATCGTCAGAAGCAGAGATGTGGTGTTTCTTGAGGATCAAATGATTTGAGATTTTAAGAAGCTATAAAATGTACAGAAGTTGCAGTCTAAGGAAATTTCAATCAGTATGGAACTAGTATCACCACCATTAGTACCAGCTAGTGTAAGAGAGATATGCAACACTGATGATAGATCACTACCATGCAATGTGTCTTCATCGACTGATATTTATTCATCATATGATGTTCCAAAACAAATTCCCCTCAAAGCGTAGTTGAGGAGATCCACCAAAGAACGATAACTGAGTCGTAGATACTCACCACATGAGTATGTGATGCTCACTTATGGGGGAGAGCCAGATAGTTATGATGATGCGATCAGGAGTCAGTGGAAGATGAAGTGGAAGAAGGCCATGCAATAGGAGATGAGATCATTGCACAGGAACCATACATTTGATTTGGTAGAGTTACCACATAGAAAGAAGGTACTCAAGAACAAGTGGGTGTACAGAATTGAAGGATAAGATGGTAGCTTACAGCTATGCTATAGAGCGAGGATGGTTGTGAAGGGATTCAGCCAGAAGAAAGGTACTGACTTTGATGAAACTTTTTATCCTGTGGTAAAATTGTCTTCTATCAGAGTTGTTCTTGGATTGGCGGCTAGTCTGGACCTGGAGGTTCAACAACTAGATGTAAAGACAACATTCTTACATGGTGATCTTGATGAGAAGATATACATGGATAACCCAGAGGTATTTAAGGTGAAAGGTAAATAAAACCTGGTATACAAGCTCAGGAAAATTTTATATGGTTTGAAACAGACATTGAGGCAATGTTGTAGAAAATTTGACTCATTCATGGAGAAAAATGAGTACAGGAGGACGACTGCTAATTACTGTTGATGATATGCTGATTATTGGCAGAGATATCACCAAGATTGATAGGTTAAAGAAAGAGTTGAACAAGTCTTTTGAAATGAAGGACTTGGGATATGCTACTTAGATTCTTGGTGTGGTGATTACTTGTGACGAGAGGAATCATAATATTTGGCTATCTCAGGAGTGGTACATTGAGAAGGTTCTTGAAAGATTCAACATGAGAAAGGAAAAACTAGTTATCACTCCACTTTCGAGTCATTTCAGGCTCACGACAAGTCAGAGTCCTTCAACTGAGGAGGAGAAAGCAAAAATGGAAAAAGTCTTATCAAACAGCAGTTTGCAGCCTTATGTATGTCATGGTGTGCACAAGACCAGACATTGCTCGCACTGTCAGAATTGTGAGAAGATTCTTATCAGATTCATTAAAGGGTCATTGGAAAATGGTCAAATAGATATTGAGGTATCTCTAAGATACATCTAGTCATTGTTTATGTTTTGGAAGTGACAAACCTGTTTTAGAAGGATGCACATATGCAGATATGGCTGGAGATGTAGACACAAGGAAATCCATATTTGGGTACCTGATATCATTTGTAGGGGGAGAAATTTTATGACAATCATGAATTTAAAAGTGTGTTGTGTTTTCTATCACATAAGCAGAATATATCGCGGTCACTGAAGGCTTCAAGGAGATGTTGTGGATGGAGAAGTTTTTACAGGAGTTGGGACAGAGTCAGGAGAATTATATTCTCTATTGTGATAGTCAGAGCGTTATTCATCTCAGCAAGAACCTGACATTTCATTTCAAGTCTAAACACATCGATGTGTGATATCACTGGATCCGAAATCTGTTGGAAGAAAAATTGTTTAAAGTTAAGAAAATCCACACCAATAATAATGACGCAGATATGATGACGAAGGTTCTACCGAAAGAGAAGCTAGAAGCATGAAAGGAGACTACATGTCTAGATTCTACCCCAAATTGGTCGTGAAATAGAGATGTGTGGGGTCCACTCCCAATCAAGAGGATAAATCAACAGAGTAAGTCCTCTATCATCAAATATACTTCTCCTTTGGTGGGCAGCTGACGTGATTGATAGCAACCAACGACGTGAATTTTTTCACGGGTAAATGAACTACCCAAACAACCAGAGAAGTTTTTGGTTTTCTTTCAAAATTATAACGAGATTGAATCCCATGAATTTTAACAAGAGAAAAAACCTTTGTAATCTTGATGTGTGATCCTTCGAAGTATTATCTAGAGAGAAATATAGAAATCCCATCATTATCCTATGGACGTAGGCAACCCTTGCCGAACCACGTAAATATTGTGCGTTCTTCATTTTTATTCTCTACTTGTGTGTTTTTCGTCGCCATGAAGCTCCACTGCCCCAACATTTTGAAGGACCACAAGATTTGTTAACAATAAGATGTTTCATTTTTCATGCTTCATCAATATTATGTTAAATAAAAATCATAGTATTTTCACATACTTTCGAAAATACTTAACTACCTTATTCAATCATATTTTCATGACTGCTGAAGACATTTAATATAAATGATTAAATTATATAATTTTTTTTGTTATCGAGAATATCACTTAATAGATAATCCATGTTAAAGATGAAGAAAAAATCTTAGCAAGTATTTATTAATCAAAACAAACACAAATTGTAGACATGAATGTGCTAACAACATGTAATAAAGAATATTTGAAACAAATCATAGGGGATGGTGGAGAGTTTTGTCTGATTGTAATTCAGTTTTTATTTTTCAAATCTCTATTAGATATGAAAAAAAAGTTTTTAATGAGTTTCATTTTACAAACTAATTATTAAAACAAATAAAACAAACATAAGATATTTTTTATTTTCACAATTCAATACAGTTTTTAACATATTTTAAAAACTAAATTTAAAACAACCTTAAATTTGTTATGAAATATTATTAATGGATGTCATAATTATGAAAATTATAATGACTCATGAATTCCCAATTAATTCCCCTCTTAATGGCCAACCTTTCATATTCTCACCGTTGGATCAGATCTCATGTACTCTATAAATATGGTGATATGTTAATGAAATGAGATGGACTTTTGGCTCTACATTGTGTTCTCTACTTCTTGTATTTCTTTTGTATTTGTATTTATATTTGTTATTATCATCGTTATACGCAAATTTTACATTCGTTTTCTCAACGATGCGCTTCGCCTACGATCGATCTTACATTTCTGGTTTTGAAATGCTTTGCGGTTTCAATCGGCATTCGATCAATTTCATAACACGTTATCAGCACGATCGTCTTCTCCACATTGCGCATTGTGACGTCATTGTCTTCATCCCCATCATCGGCATAAGAAAAATCTCATAGAAAAAAAGGTATGCCACATGTTTTTATAAACATTCTTATTTTGACATACCCTTTCGTATGCACATCGATTCCACTCATTCAAGGAGATACATCAAAAGGTGAGCCTTATTTTATATTTAAGATATTGTTACATTTATTTTTCCCCTCTTGATAAATATAAAAATAATATATGATTTTCTCAATCTTTTGATGCGGGAAAAATAATGAGCTCCTGAAGAGCTGTAATGATTCACGGTTGACAAATTTCAATACATTCCATGAAGAGAATGTGTTTAATTAATAATGTATGTGGTCGATGTCGAGACAAACATCATTCATCAAATTAATAAAAAACTACACCACTAGAAGTAGTTGAATGATGAACATCACGTACCCTTCGTACGTCGAGCTATTGAATGATGAACATTGCGTACCCATCGTACGTCTAGTCATTGAGTGATGAACATCGCGTACCCATCGTACATCAAGCCGTTGAATGATGAACATCGTGTACCCGTCGTACGTCGAGCCGTTGAATGATGAACATCATGTACCCTTCATACGTCAAGCCGTTGAATGATGAACATCGTGTACCTGTTGTACATCGAGAGGAAGTTTGAGGAACATTGCGTACCAGCAGTACGTCGAGACAAAGTTCGATGAACATTGCGTACCCGTCGTACATCGAGAAGAAGTTTGATGAACATCGTGTATCCGTCGTACGTTGAGCCAAAGTTTGATGATCATCGCGTACCTGTCATACGTCGATCCGAAGTTCACTAATCATTGCATGAACCATGAAATTTCATATCTATTATTTCTTGTTCACCCTGAAGGTGTCAAGTTTGATTATGTTATATAAAGGTTCATGATGGATATGATGTTTACTTTAAATATTTGTAAATATTTGTTTTATTTATTTTCTTTCTTTTATTTCTTATAAAATGTTTTAGAGAAATTAAATATTCTTGATGAACAAGAATAAATATATTTTATATATATTAATCCCTCGAATTGGATGAAATTGATGAAATTACTGAATTGAATATTCATACAATTATCTTGAAGACACTATAAAACTCGAACTAATAATTTTATTATGTTCCCTGGAGTGAATGAGAATATTTATTGAAAATGATTTATTTCATTCCCTGAAGTGAATGAAAATATACCTGATTTTATTATAAATCAAGTTTAAGGTGAATATGATGTTTTGTGAATGATCATTGTGTTGTATTTTTTTATAATAAATAATAAAAATATAACCACCAGAAGTGGTTTGATGGCAATAAATATTTACATAGCACAATAAATTTTATGAATATTTATAAAATAATACATCCCTAAAGGATGATATGAAAATAATGTCCTTTGACATTATATTGAAGAATATCTTCATTTATCATCTATTGTTCATGCATCAACAATATAAAGGGAAACAATATTATTTATCATATTCTTATGGATTATCAATATCATCTCATGTAATTCATATATCCCCTGAAGTGGATGTTGTTGTTCATATAATTCATAAATGAAATGATTGAATTGCATAGTTTTGATAATTCAATATATATTATGAAAATGATTTTACCACCTGAAGTGGTTAAAGCAATGATCATCATAATCAATAAAATTTATATTTTATACAGGATGATCATTATTGATAAATAATAAATTATCATTCATGGATCATGAAATCCGATGAATGAATGAATTCCCTGATGTGAATGTAGTATTAATTATTATATCTCATTCCTTGAAGCGAATGAAATTATTCATGATTTTTTTATGATTTATGATATCATGAATATTTGAGAGTTGATGAGGTTTGATCAAATGATTTATCTTTCATTTG
Source organism: Viscum album (assembly GCA_963277665.1). Classification (NCBI taxonomy): domain Eukaryota; kingdom Viridiplantae; phylum Streptophyta; class Magnoliopsida; order Santalales; family Viscaceae; genus Viscum; species Viscum album. The sequence goes on along the minus strand of OY728161.1, from coordinate 1,700,203,595 downwards.
ATAAAGTGAATATTGTTTATGAATTATAATTTTGGATGGTGATAAGGTGTGTCGTCAATCCAGAAGATTCTTCCACATTGGTTCTCGCTACCACATTCACCAGCTTTAAAATATGTGGGGGCTCCTATCCCAGGTAGATGTATTGTAAAATAATATTTGGACCTGAAGTCTCAAAATATTTTGGCCAGAAGTTCTAAATTATGCAATAATCTGCTTTGTGATGGGCCTAACCCGTTATGATTATATTATGAATTCATCAACCACCATAAGTGAAAATTATAATGAAAAATATGAGTTTTCACAATGAAAGATCCTAAAGATCTTATATGTGTCGATCTTGAAGCAAAATATTATTTTGATTAAATGCTTCAAAAGAACTTGCGTTAGTATATGCTCATATAAGTACATTTACCAGTAGTGAAAATTAATAAAGGACTCCAGAAGAGTGAATATATTCCTACCTGGTAGTATAAAATTCTTAATGCTTTGTTATATCTAAAGTCTCAATGAGATATATGAATGGTATTCATAAAAATGAATATCATATGGAGACAAAAGAGGTACCTCGATATGTAACAAGCATTCATAAAAGTGATTATAAAGAATTTGTTATGTACAATCGAATCAATAATGTTAAACCAGAAGTTTGCTGATCCTGGCACTTCAAATATATGACATGATGATTTAGGCCATCTGGGATCAATTATAATGAAAGATATTGATTTAAGTATACATGAGCATCGATTTATTGATAACATAGTAGACATCCATCAGGGGGAGGATGATGAATTTATTTAATGGATGCATGTATACAAAATTATCAATGAATTTATTATCATTAAGTCATTATAAATTCCCCTTGTATAATAATTTACCCTGAGGTACCCATTTTTTAGGTAAATTATTTATATCATCAACAGTTATTATGGAAATAAATTTCTCATATACTTATGAAGAAGTATATATGGGGCGCGCCCACCATGTGATCTATCTATATGAAAGATGCATCCAATAAATGATCGCATATGTTATTTGTTGTTGGTGAGTATACATTGCATGTTATGCATGTTGATTAAAATAAATATTGAGTATCATATAATATATGGTCCTTCATATAAGATGCTCACAACACTTACATGAATGTCAAGTGTTGGAAATCAATAGTCTGATTATACACACCTGAAGTGTGGTTGAACTGATTATATAAAAGCATTGTTCATCATGAGTAGAAAGAAATAAATATATTTTACCTTGAAGAGGAAAATGAATATATCGACAACATTATATCTTTTTAGATATTGTCCCTGAAGTGACACTGGTACCAGAAAAATTATGATATCTCAATCAAATGTTGTTGATGATATATTTTCTATGAATTCTTTTAAAACTCATTGATGACAATGGATTTTGACATATGTCGACAACATAATAATTGGCCAAAATTATTAAAGTAACTTATGAAATGTTCAACATATAAAGTTCTGGATTGATTATCCAAACTATAAATAATATTGAATATCAATGATCTTATTATAAGAAATATTCTTCCTTGTATATTTGGATATTTATATGAATCCTATAAGGGTTTGAAATTCCTGAAGCATATTCAAAATTATGGAAGTTTCACCCAACCTGATAAATTATTCAGTGAACTGAATAAGATTTATCCATATTGTAACGTCCCGGTTCTGGAAGCCACCTAAGGGCGCCCCGTACCCAGTTGGTCACATGGCCTCAAGCGGATTTCCCCAAACTCCAGAGGCTGCCGACTAGTAGCGAGGGCCTTGGGTGTAATAGTGGGGAAACTATTCCCTCATTGGCAGATTACATAGCAGAAGTAAACAAAAATGCAATAACGGAAGCAGTGAATATCCAAGAACAATAAACAGCGGAAGACTAAAACAATAAATAACTAGAGCACTCATTTATATATGAAATGATGCACAATACATATGTCTAGGGAAGCTATCAAATAAGTCACAATGATGAATACAATACTAAACCAAAGTACAAGGAAAAATAAACAGATAAGCAACTCCTCAGCATCGTAAGCCTCGGCTTGGTCCCATGCTCTCCTGCTCTAAAGAAATCAAGTATCAGAAGTCGAAGAGCGCTTGCCCTTGTCTATACCCGCAACAACATAGTCTGCTTGGGCCCAAAAGCATGACCCAAACAGGGTGTGAGACTAAATCCCAATAGGCAACCACCCGAAGATCTGTTCCTAACAGTCAGTGAGCATATGGCAGGTAATAGTGTAGTAAGCAGTAAATAGTAACAATAAACAGTAGGCAGTAACAGTAAGTAGTAACATGATGATATGCAACAGTAATCAATCCATAGAACAACAAGCAGTAGTGAAGCAAATAGCTAACCACAATAGAAACCCCTCTGGGAAGTACTCATAGCCAACCCCTCTGGTCCTATCCAAGAAGTACCCACAACCCTCTAGGCAGTGCACTCAGCCTAACCCCTCTGGTTTGGTCATACGAAATTATAAGACTCTCTGGGGAAGCTCGCTCGGTCAATTCCCCTTATAGTCTAGGGTAGTTAGGGACTCTCTGAGGAAGATCATGCGGTCTAACCCTCTTATAGGCCCAAGGTCTAGAAACTCTCTGAGGAAGCTCGCTTGGTCAATTCCTCCTATAGTTTCAGGTCTATCACAGACTCTCTAAGGAAGCTCGCTCAGTCAATTCCTTCTCTAGCCTGGAAAGGTTTAAAATAAATTCAAACAAAGTAAAGACTCTCTGAGGAAGCTCACTCGGTCTACCCTCCTGTAGTCTATAATATCCAAGACTCTCTAGGAATCACACTCAGTCTATCCCCTATAGTCTATAATGTCTAAGACTCCCTGAGGAATCTCACTCGGTCTATCCCCGTATAGCCTATATATCCAAGACTCTCTGGGAAGCTCACTCGGTCTATCCCTTATAGTCTAGAGCACTAGGTTCTCACGGTCTCGTGCCATTCAGTGCATAATAATTCTATAAGGCCAAATTACAGCTATAGAGCTACTTGGCTAACCAGTCTACAACATAACAAGCATGTCCAGAAGTATCATTCCATCCTACGGTCACAAGGCATGGAAAATAGGTATAACGGCCAAAGGCTAACAAAACCCAAAGGTTATAACAAGAACAAGGCATGGGAAAAACATCCAAGCATAGCAATTACATACAATCATGATCAAATTTACCTCTACACAAGCATACAAGAAAGGTAGGAAAACAACAGGGTCAAAAAGGTAAACACGCAATACCCTGTTCACGGGTATTGGTGGAATTGCACATAAAACTCAAAGACTTTGGAAGGTAAGGCACAAACCACCTACCTTGATGCTAGGAGATCAAAATAATTTGACCATGAGGCTTGATTCTCCTTATAACAACATAGATATATAAAAACGCACAAAATGTTCAACCCACGATATCTTGAGAAAGAGGGAGAATCATGGAATGAAACTCAAGAAGAAGGAAGAGCTTACCGTTGTGGTCCCAACGCAATTGACAGCGGTTGATTCGGAGAACGAACGGAGGCACCGGGGATTGGAAAAGTTATGCGTCTGTACGGGTTCTCTCGGACAAAGATGACCTAGAAGAAGTGAGTTTTTTCCGTCAGGCGCGACCCCGGTCCGTTTAATGAAAAAAGGAAACTACACGGCGTGTACTTATGGGGTACATGGCGTGTACTTAGCTTTTTCATACTTCGCTTTAAGTAGACTTCGCATCGCCCCTACACACCGTGTGTGTGGCCCGAACACGGCCAGCACACGGCCTGGCGTGACATCAAAGTACACGACGTGTACTTATAAAGTACACGACGTGTATTTTGAAAATTTCAAAATTTTCCTATTTTTCTCAAAAATGACCAGAAAAGGAAAAACATACCTGAAACGAAGATCCAGGTTCTTACAAACTTCCCCCCTTAAATAAATTTGTCCCCAAATTTCCCTAGCGAGGCATAGAAGAAGAAGCCTCGAACAGCTCCGGCCACTGCGATCGTACATCGACCTCCCTCTCCCAGGTCTCGTCCTATACTCGCCCATGCTGTCATAGCACTCGTACCAGAGGAACAGACCGGCTATGGAGAACCTTCGTACTGCGATCGAAAATCCGGATAGGATGCTCCTCAAATGACGTATCTGCTTCAAACTCAACCTCCTCGGGTTGAAATACATGAGATGGGTCTAAAAAGTAACGTCAGAGCTGAGAAACGTGGAAGACGTCATGCATAGCCCGATACCTCTGAGGTAACTTCAACAGATAGGAAACTGACCCAACTCTCTCAAATACCTCAAACGGTCTAACGTACTGTGGTGAAAGCTTACCCTGTCTCTGAATCCTCTTGTGTCCCAACCTTGGTGAGACACGTAGGAAAACCTGATCCCCGACCTCAAACTCCAGAGGTCGTCTCCGCTGATCAACATAAGACTTCTGTCGAGACTGTGATGTAGCCATCCTCTTCCAAATCAACTCTATCTGCTCTAAGGTCTCCTGAACAAGACGAGGTCCCAGAAAAGCTTCCTCTCCTGCCTCTAGCCACCATAAAGGTGATCGACATGGCCTACCGTACAAAGCCTTGTAAGGTGTCATCTGAATAGTTTCCTGAAAACTGTTGTTATAGGCAAACCCCACAAGAGGAATATGCTTCTCCCAAGAACCTCTGAAGTCTAGAATGTAAACTCAAAGCATATCCTCAAGAACCTGGATCATACTCTCAGATTGGCCATCTGTATGGGGACGGTATGTTGTTCTCAAAAGTACCTGTGTACCCAAAGACTTCTAAAGCCCCTGCCAGAACCGAGAAGTAAAATGTGCATCCCTGTCTGAAACAATAGAGTGTAGAACTCCATGCAGACGTACAATCTCTCGGATGTACAACCTCCCTAGCTCATCAACACTAAAGGTCTCCTTGATCGGCAAGAAGTGAGCAACCTTTGTAAGCCGGTCGACGACAACCCAAACAGAATCACTCCCTCGGGGTGACCTCAGTAACCCAGTCACGAAGTCCATCACAAAATCGTTCCACTTCCACTTGGGAATGGGTAACTATTGTAAAATCTATACTGGTTGTTGATGCTCCGCTTTCACTTGCTGACAAGTAGAACATCTCATGAAAAACCCAGCAACATCTCTCTTCATAACTGGACACCAATACTGGAAGTGTAGATCACGATACATCTTGGTGACGCCAGGATAAACTGCCCAAAATGAAGAATGAAAATCCCGCATTAGTTCCTCGCGTACGTCTACTGGCACCCATACGTTTCCCTGGAAACGCAAGATCTCATCCTCGCCCATTGTCCATCCAGGAAGAGGGTCCTCTCCTGATACACTCTCTCGTAGGACTAGGCCTTCTGAGTCTAATAGCTACCTTATCTGTACCCGATCGAGAAGGGTAGAGGTAACAACTACAGAAGATAGAAAAGTCTATCCCTATTTGTCGTGCACCTCCAAGTGCATCTCAGAGAACAGATCCATAAGATGTCACTCATTGATGGCCTCCTAAACTGCCTGAATCTAAGTTCTCTTGCTCAATGCATCAGCCACTGCATTGCCCTTTCCCAGCATACAGGCAAGCTCAAAGTCGAAGGACTGAAGATACTCGACCCACCTGCACTGTCTCAGATTCAGATCGTGCTGAGTGAAGATATACTTGAGACTCTTGTGGTCGGTGAAAACCATAAAGTGATATCCCAGAAGGTAATGTCTCCAACAGTGTGAGGCATGAACAAAAGCTGCCAACTCCAGATCGTGCGTCGGGTAGTTCCTCTCGTGTGGCCTCAACTACCGAGACTCGTAAGCAATGACTCAATCTCCCTGCATAAGCACAGCTCTCAGCCCGACACCTGAAGCATCAAAATAGACTGTATAGCTCTTGACCAGCTCTGGAAAGACTAGTATTGGTGCTGATGTCAACCTCCCTTTCAGCTCCTGAAAGGCTATCTCACAAGAATCTGACCATAATAAATTCACCCCCCTTCTTGGTCAGACCTGTCAACAATGCTGCAAGGCGTGAAAAGTCCTGTATGAAACACCTATAGTATCTAGATAGCCCTAGAAAACTCCGCACCTCAAATACATTCTTTGGTTGGTCCCAAGAAACTACAGCTCTCACTTTCTATGGGTCTACAGATACTCCTGCCTATGAGATAACGTGACCCAAGAAGTGAATCTGATCCATCCAAAAGTGGCATTTCGAGAGCTTAGCATATAACCGATGCTCCCTCAGTGTACTCAGAACAATCTCAAGATAGGTAGCATGGTCGTGTCGAGTGTGAGAGTACACTAAGATATCATCCACGAAGACCACCACAAAAGAGTCCAAGTATGGATGGAACACTCAGTTCATCAGTGCCATAAAAATTGTTGGTGTATTCGTGAGACTGAATGGCATGACTGTATACTCGTATAGACCATACCTGATCCTGAAGGTTGTAAGAGGTATATCTGATGGTCTAACGCGCAATTGATGATAACCGGACCTCAAGTCGAACTTCAAGAACACTAGGGATCCTCGAAGCTGATCAAAGAGGTCATTGATCCTCAACAAGGGATATCGGTTCTTGATCGTCAACTGGTTCAGCTTCCGATAATCCACGCAAAGCCTAAGGGTGTTGTATGCCTTCTTCGCAAACAGGATAGGCGAAACCCAAGGAGAAGTACTGAGTCGGACGAAACTCTTTGCTTGCAACTCCTCTAGCTTCTTTTGAGCTCCTACAACTCAGGTGTAGCCATCCTATAAGGAGGAATGGACACCGGTGCCGCTCCTAGCACGAGCTCAATCGAGAAGTCTACCTCACGCTTCGGAGGTAAACCTGAAAAGTCCTCTGGAAAGACATCCCTAAAATGATCCACCACTAGAGTAATGTCTAACTGTAAAGTCCCCTAGTCATCCAGATAAAAACTGGAAATCTGGGCTATAACTCCTCCTAGCCCATGATGCTTTGGTCCAGCTCTACCCGCCTGGACATCCCACTCGCCTCTATGAAGAAAAGATCTGCTCTCTGGTGATACAAAACTCACCCTGCGGTGATAACAATCTACGACTGCCTGGAAGGGAACTAACCAGTCCATACCGAGAATGACATCATAGCCTGTCATCTCTAGGACATAGAGGTCCCATAAGAAGTGACACCCTGCAACCTCAAGAGGACACTCTATGCACTGACATATGTTAGATGTCCTCATCCCCAATGGTGTATCAAGAGTCAACATGTCAGCAGACGAAAAGATACAGAGCCCAAGGCTCTCCACAATAGAAACAGAGATAAAGTTATGAGAAGCACCAGTATCGAAAAGGGCTGAAGATAAAACTGAGGCTACTAGGATCGTACCTAGAACTGTGGAAGGGCCGAGATCCTTCTCCTGATGGGTCTGCTCCACCATGAAAGTCTGGCCTAAACCGCGGCCCTGCGCCCCTGGCTGACCACTCTGAGCTGATCCACTCTGCTGTCGCTGGTAACCTGGTGACTGACCACCATGGTCGCGACCTCCACCTCGGCCCGAACGGCCGGAAGAACTCCAGTTCCTAGACTGGTGAGAAACTGGCGATGCATCACCTGAACGCGGGGTCATAGAAGAACCCCTACCACCAGCTGTAGGCGAGAAGATCTGACAAAAACGCTGAAGATAGCTCATCTTGCCGCAAGATCAGCACTCCATCAGGTCTCTCTAACACTGAGGCCTAGTATGCCCACTCCTACCGCACTAGTAGCATACGATCTGGCTGCCCGAAGATACATTCTGCCTACCCTGCTCACCTCGAGCAGACTCCCTGTGGCGCTTCCTACTATCTGTAGGAGGAGCAATGACTCTGGATGTCGAACCGCCCTGGCTCAATGCTCCAGAATCTCTCAGATTGCGCTTAGTGATCAGCGCCTGGTTGACGATAGAGGAGATCGAAGTCAACCTAAAGATATTCACCTAGGAACAGATCTCCTACATGAGACCATCCTCAAACTTCCTAACAAGGAACAAAATCATCACCTGCTGGAATCGGCGTGAAGCGCTGCAGCTCGGTGAAGCGAGACGAGTACTCCATAACAAAAATAGTACCCTGCTCGAGACTCATAAACTTCTGGGCTCGGTCGGCCCTCAATGTCTCTGGATAGAAGTAATTGTAGAAGATGCGCTGAAAATCATCCCAAGTCATACTCTGCTGGAGCCCTGACTGTGAGATCACCTCTCACCACCTCTTGGCGGTGTCTCAGAGCATATAAGTCGCAAGATTTACCCTTTTCTCTGGAGGTATCTTCAGATGCTTGAAGATTGTCAGCGTGGCCTCTAGCCACGACTCTGCAGCCTGGGGTCCTCCATCCCCTGAGAAAGTAGGATGATGCTGCTACTGGAAAACCCATGTCAACTCAACCATCGACGGGGAAGGAGGCGGCGCTCCCTAAAAGGTATGCATCATCCTCAAGAAGTCCTCTCTGAACTGCGCATCGGCGCCTGCAACGGGTATAACTGCTGGTGCCAAGGATGGCACATCAGGAGGATCTGTAGGAGATCCCTGATCGGCCATATCCAGTGTCTGATCACCATCTGGCAACTGACATACAACCAGAGGATGTCTCGAAGGTATAGCTCTGAAAGATCAAAAGCACACCTTAAGACAAGATTATCAAGGGCAGGGAACACAAGAGTACAAAATGGGAATAGGAGAAAATAACAAGAAAGTTCTACAAAACACGACTACACAACGTGTATAAAAACTACACGGTGTGTCCTCTTAAGCCAGACACATGGGCATGTACTTCAGCCACAGCTGGTTGTGTAACACCCTCGACTACACGGCGTGTTACCCCCACACACGGCGTGTACTTTAACCCCATTCCCCTGCCCGAGTCTCTTTACACGGCAAACTCACACGGTCCTCTTAACCCTAGACTACACGGCGTGTTTCACTAAGGACACGGTGTGTACTAAACAAGGTTTCGGAGACCCGTGTTGTTAGCTACACGGTCGGCTAGACAGAGGACCCTTACACGGCGTGTTCTGAACAAACACGACATGTATAGGAGAGATAACACCGACCCATGTTGTTCGTGACACGGTCGGGTACCTAGAACAAGGATACACAGGGTGTTCTTACCAAACACAGTGTGTTCTGCATGAGCTTCCCTGACTCGTGTTGTTAGTGACACGGCCGGGTACACGGCTCACTACTACATGGTGTGTAACTACCGTACACGGTGTGTTCCTGAAAACTTTTTCACCACCCCGTGTTTCTGCTCACACAGTCAGTGACACGGTCTAAAACTACACAGCATGTAGTCAAGTACACGCCGTGTATTCTGGGTTTTTCCGGGCAGCAGCTCAGAAACTACACCGAATCCCAGAAAACACTGAAAAATAAACATGGAGGTGCCAAATTCTGATCCGTGAGGGCTCATACTCTCCGCGAATCAAAGCTTGACATCTCCTACATATCAAATACAAGGGAAACAAGTCAATGATCCACCAAGTTCCAATTCATGAGGGCCCATAACACCTCAAGAACCAAAATTTGGCGTTCATTTAAGCAAGGTACAATAAAAACAATTTCTCTATCAAACTGCAGGGATTCTATCAAAGCATCTATCACAACAGCATGCATAATCTACACAACGTCTATCAAAACAACATGCAATCGCTAATACACCCTAGATGACATGGCAAGAATGCATGACATGTGATTTCTAACAAGTGCCTATATGATGCATGAGATGACATACCCTCATCTCATCGGGTTGCGACAGAAATAGAACCGCAATAGCATAACAATAACAACACAAGACATGTCAGTCACTCTAGGTGAAATCATATCAACCGTAAAATCTCAAAACCAGAAAACTGCAATAAACGAGGTAGATTGGTTTTTCCCTGTACACGAGTTAGCTACTCCCGGGCACAACTTATTACCAAGTACCGAATCCATCCTATCCTTGGCTAAAGCCTCCAAATAGTAAATCAAGAGAAAAGAATTCCTCTGATACCACTTTGTAACGTCCCAGTTCCAAAAGCCGCCCAGGGGCGCCCCGTACCCGGTTGGTCACATGGCCTCAAGCGCATTTCCCCAAACACCAAAGGCTGCCGACTAGCAGCGAGGGCCTTGGGTGTGATAGTGGGGAAACTATGCCCTCATTGGCAGAGTACACATCGGAAGTAAACAAAAATGCAATAACGGAAGCAGTGAATATCCAAGAACAATAAACAACGGAAGACTAAAACAATAAACAGCTAGAGCACACATGTATATATGAAATGATGCATGATACATAAGTCTAGGAAAATAGCCAAACACGTCATAATGCTGAATACAATACTAAACCAAAGTACACGGAAAAGTAAACAGATAAGAAACTCCTCAGCATCACAAGCCTCAGCTTGGTCCCATGCTCTCCTAATCCAAAGCAATCAAGTACCAGAAGTCGAAGGGCACATTCCCTTGTCTATACCTGCAACAACATAGTCTACTTGGGCCCAAAAGCATGACCCAAACAGGGTGTGAGACTAAATCCCAGTAGGCAACCACCCGAAGATCTATGCCTAACAGTCAGTGAGCATATGGCAGGTAATAGTGCAGTAAACAGTAAATAGTAATAGTAAACAGTAGGCAGTAACAGTAAGTAGTAATAGGATGATATGCAACAGTAATCAATCCACAGAACAACAATCAGCAGTGAAGCAAACAGCTAACCACAACAGGAACCTCTTTGGGAAGTACTCGCAGTCAACCCCTCTGGTCCTATCCAAGAAGTACCCACAACCCTCGGGCAGTGCACTCAGCCTAACCCCTTTGGTTTGGTCATACGAAATTATAAGACTCTATGGGGAAGCTCGCTCAGTCAATTCCCCTTATAGTCTAGGGTAGTCAGGGACTCTCTGAGGAAGATAACGCGGTCTAACCCTCTAATAGCTCCAAGGTCTAGAAACTCTCTGAGGAAGCTCGCTCGATCAATTCCTCCTATAGTCTCTGGTCTATCACAGACTCTCTAAGGAAGCTCACTCAGTCAATTCCTTTTCTAGCCTGGAAAGGTTTTAAAGAAATTCAAACAAAGTAAAGACTCTCTGAAGAAGTTCACTCGGTCTACCCTCCTGTAGTCTATAATATCCAAGACTCTCTGGGAAGCACACTCGGTCTATCACCTGTAGTCTATAATGTCTAAGACTCTCTGAGGAAGCTCACTCGGTCTATCCCCGTATAGCCTATATATCTAAGACTCTCTGGAAATCTCACTCGGTCTATCCCTTACAGTCTATAGCACCAGGTTCTCACGGTCCCATGTCAGTCAGTGCATAATAATGCTATAAGGCCAAAGTACACCTATAGAGCTACTTGGCTAACCAATCTACAACATAACAAGCATGTCCAAAAGTATCATTCCATCCTACGGTCACAAGGCATGGAAAACAGGTATAACGACCAAAGGCTAACAAAACCCAAAGGTTATAACAAGAACAAGGCATGGGCAAAACATCCAAGCATAGCAAATACACACAAGCATGATCAAATTTACCTCTACACAATCATACAAGCAAGGCAGGAAAACAACAGGGTCAAAAAGGTAAACATGCAATACCCCGTTCACGAGTATTGATGGAATTGAACATAAAACTCAAAGACTTCGGAAGGTAAGGCACAAAACACCTACCTTGATGCTAGGAGATCAAAATACTTTGACCATGAGGCTTGATTCTCCTTAGAACGACGTAGATCTACGAAAACGCGCAAAACGTTCAACTCACGATATCTTGAGAAAGAGAGAGAATCATGGAATGAAACTCAAGAAGAAGGAAGAACTTACCGCTGTGGTCCCAATGCAATCGACGACGGTTGATTCAGAGAACGGACGGAGGCACGGGGGCTCGGAGAAGTTCCGCGGCCGTACGGGTTCTCTCGAACGAAGACGACCTAGAAGAAGCGAGTTCTGTCCGTCAGGCGCGACCCTGGTCCGTTTAATGAAAAAAAAACTACACGGCGTGTACTTCTTGGGTAACGACGTGTACTTAGCTTTTTTGTACTCCGCTTTAAGTGACCTCCGCATCGCCCCTACACACAGTGTGTGTGGCTCGGACACGGCCTGACACGACATCAAAGTACACGGCGTGTACTTATAAAGTACACGACGTGTATTTTGAAAATTTCCAGATTCTCCTCTTTTTCTCAAAAACGACCAGAAAAAGAAAAACATATCTGAAACGAAGATCCGGGTTCTTACACATATTAAGTTAAGGAAGAATATAAATTGAATTTATCATCCCATGGTTTGTATGAATCATTGAATTTGTCATATTATTAAGGTGTTTTGAAAAATATCTAAACTCTTGAAGAGTTCTAAAATCAATGAATTGTTTGATCATGAAATTACATGGAATGTCCTTGTATTTTGAATTAATCACCCTGAAGATGAAATATTAAATTTTGGAATGGTTTTACCCTTAATGAATAATTAAATCTCTTGCTTCCAAGAGTGATAGATTTCATACATAAGGGGTTGATGAAGAACATACTTATCCCAAAAGGATTAAATATAAATGCACATTTTATTTATCCCTGCAGGATATAAATGTACATGTGAATATGTACCTTGAAAATGACAATAAATCATATTATGATGCAAGTTAGTGTTCTTCCCCATTTATTGAAATCTAAAGGGTATGAGTTATTATTATTCCAAAATTCAAAACTGAATGTTTTGGTTGTGAATTGATCATGAACATTCTATGAGATAAATGATGATCATTATGAATGAGAGATGTAACTATTATACTCTTTTTCCCTTAGTCAAGTTTTTCCCACTGGGTTTTCTTGATAAGGTTTTTAACGAGGCAACACTCCGAGGACTTGATGTCATTGTACTCTTTTTCCCTAATCAAGTGTTTTCCCCTAAAGGGTTTTTCCTTGATGAGTTTTTTAATGGGGTAATAATACATCATAACAGATATCCAATGGAATGTTATAAATTATTATGGATATCTATAATTAATGGAAATTGTTGGTCTTCCCCATGAGTCATAATTTTCAATGAGGCCATTCATTATTACCTTTGGTCTTCCTCCCATGTCTCGAATACATAATTAAATAATAATATTAATTGATGTCCTGAAGACACATCTAAATGATATAATCAGGGGGAGTTGGGAACACTGCACTCTTTTTCCCTTCATCATTTTTTTCTCAGTGGGTTTTCCTGATAAGGTTTTTAATGAGGCAGCATGACATATAATTCTTTTATTTTGGCTTCACTTATTTTCCCACAGGGTTTTTTAAGTGAAGATTAAATAAGGTTCTCTGAAATTATGACATCAAGGGGAAGTGTTATGAAATATTATTAATGGATGTCATAATTATGACAATTATGATGACTCATGAATTCCCAATTAATTCATCTCTTAATGGTCAACCTTTCATATTCTCACCGTTGGATCAGATCTCATGTACTCTATAAATATGGTGATATGTTAATGAAATGAGATGGACTTTTGGCTCTACATTGTGTTCTCTACTTCTTGTATTTCTTTTGTATTTGTATTTATATTTGTTATTATCATCGTCATACGCAAATTCGACATTCACTTTTTCAACGATGCGCTTCGCCTGCGATTGATCTTACATTTCCGGTTTCGAAATGTTTCGCGGTTTCAATCGGCGTTCGATCAATTTCACAACAAAATTTATTTTATTAGAGAATTGACCGATAATTTGCCGAAAATTAAAATGATTTTCATCTTACTTCACCGTGAAAAGGATTGTGATCGGGCCGGGTCATTTTCCACCAGGTCATCATCACCCGAATCCGATCTGGGGTGGCGTATCACGGGCCGGGCGAACCCAAATCCGACCCGGATCTACGTCTTCGTGGGAAACGTCAGTCGCCATGAAAACCCGGCTGGTGGACCGACGGGGCGCACCTCTACGGGCACCAGCGCAGCAGTGACGGGCGCGCGGGTTCAAGTGGCTTGTAAATCCCTCGGCGGTCTCCGCCATGTCTCTGCCTCATCACCAGCCTGCCACCATCGAGGAAGTCAGGACCCTTTGGATTGGGGATCTGCAGTACTGGGTCGACGAGAACTACCTCAACACCTGCTTTGCTCACACGGGCGAGGTTCACCACCCTCCCTCCCTCTCTTTATCTGGGCGTGGGTGTGGGTATGGGTTTGGGTGTGATCTTCCTTTGCATAACTTTGATGACCCCCTTCTTCCACGCGTATCTCTGTTTTTTGTTGTTGATACGAATCAATAATCATATCGTAGCCCCCCCTCTCTTTGTATTTGTCTTTCCGCCATCTTCAATTCAAGGCAGGTATGGATTATGCGATCCTTCGGGTTTTAGTTGTCATTTTCTGTTCTACCGCGTTTAACAGGTCGAGATTGTACAAAAATGAATGGTGTTTACTTTGAAATAACATGTATTATTGTGATGGAGATGGATGGTTCTTACCACCCTAGACGCTTTCGCAAGGCCCTATGTTGATGTTAATCCACTCTTTCTTTTTGGTGATAATCAACTATATTTTATTCTTGATTACAAGTTTCAGTTACCTGCCACAAGCCACTATTTGATTACACCATTGCCCAAAGTCCTTGCAGTAACATGCTTGATACTGTTCATGGCTCTGGTATGGACTCAGAAAATTCAAATACGTGTTCTGAGAACAGGGTTTTGATTCAATTTGTTCCCTTTGCTTTGGAGAAAAGCCTATTTTATGATGAAAAACCCTTCAAGAATCATCAAAATGCAAGTTCTTCATTTTCTCGTGTTCATGATTACCTATGACTAAACAGACAGTGATAACTTTTGAACATTAAGATATACTAATCTAGAAGGCTAAACAAATGTTACACTTCATGCAGGTAATCTCGATAAAGGTAATACGTAATAGAATCACCAGCCAGCCTGAGGGTTATGGGTTTGTGGAGTTTGTTTCCCATGCAGCAGCTGAAAGGGTTCTGCAAACATATAATGGAACACAAATGCCTGGAACTGAGCAAATGTTTAGATTAAATTGGGCATCATTTGGAATCGGAGAAAGACGGCCAGATGCAGGGCCTGAGCATTCTATCTTTGTAGGGGATTTAGCACCTGATGTCACGGATTATTTGTTGCAAGAGACATTTCGTGCTCAATATCCATCTGTTAGAGGTGCAAAAGTTGTAACTGACCCAAATACTGGAAGATCAAAGGGTTATGGGTTTGTTAAATTTTCCGATGAGATGGAAAGAAATCGTGCCATGACTGAAATGAATGGTGTCTATTGCTCCACGAGGCCGATGCGTATCAGCGCAGCAACTCCAAAAAAGACAACTGGACTTCAACAGCAATATCCTACTGCAAAAGGTAGTATGGAACATTTATTATAATCATTATTATTGTTATTAGGATGATTATGACGATCATCATCATCATCATGATTTTTATTTTTATTTTTTTTAAGTGCGGCCTTAAGGCTTTGGGTGTGGGGTGGTGGGGGGGGGGGGGTAATGGCCTTTACATAGGGCGACCTGCTTGACATTTGAGGGTGACCTTAAGGCCTTACATTAGAGGATGACCCCGGGGCTTTACATTTTAGGGCGGCCCAAATGCCTTGGCATTTGAGGGTTGACTTGAAGACCCCAACAATGCTTGTTGGCATCGTGTCCGCGTGAGGATAGCTTGGAGACCTTATATTTGAGGGTGGTCTGAAAGCCCAAATGGTGCCTATTATGATTATGATTATGTTTGTTATGATTATTATCGTTATGATTATTATCGTTATGATTATTATCATTATGATTATTATCATTATGATTATGAGTATTACGATTATCATTATGAATATTACGATTATCATTATGATTATTACGATTATCATTATGATTATTACGATTATCATTATGATTATTATTACTATCATGACGACGATGACTACGTTGACGACGACGATGATACTGATGATGACGATCATCATCACCACCATGCTTAATAATAGCCACCAGGACAGTATAACGAGAAGTGGATCTGAGCATATATTCTTACTAAGGTTGCACGCTTGCCTCATAAGCTACAAAAATGAATAATTTTTATGCTCTATTTTACAACACTAATTGAAAATTGCTTATAGCACTTATTGCCTATGATAAACGCTTCCTTACAAGTGTTTTAGATTTCTTATTGAAAAATACTTTCCTGCCACTTATTTATGTGATTTGCTTATGGAATTTAGGCTTATAATAAGTGTTAAGTGCTATAAGTAGTTTTCAACACGTGATGTCAAACAATGCTTTGATTTCTGTGATAACATAAGGTAGATCACAAATTTCACTGGTTGCTTTTAGGAATGTCTTGGTGATGTTTTATTTTAACCGACTGGTGAGAAATGTAAGACTTTTCATGATAAAATTACAGGTGTGCATTGTTCATGGGGGCTGAATTTCTCCATATTGAAAAGCCTGGGCATTGTTGCATGGAAAGTGTCAGTTGTTGGTTTTTAAGGTGTGTCTTGCGACATTCCAAGCTTGCTGCTTTGCGATGAAGGGTTTTGTAGACATCTAACATGTTTTGAATGCAGCAAAAAACAACAAAACCTTAATCAAGATCTACCAAGAGAGGTTTAAGAGAAATAAAGACTAAATGAAGGACGCGCCTTTGCGCTGTTGAACTGAGTGTCATCTTAATAGTATGTTTGATGAAGATCTCTTAGCAAGAACTAATTTTTTCTTACCACTACAGGTGATCAACCAATTATGGAATCACGGTTCCTATTCCCAAGAATTTTTTATGTTGTCTATGATATGCTAGTATCTCCAAAGGGAAAAGGAGAAAGGAAATTGAAAAAGAGTTTTGATCAGTGAAGATACCAAATATCTTTGCAACGAGGCTTGGATCCCTTTTATTACCTTCATCATTAAATGAAGAAAGCTCCAAGGGTTGTGCGTTTCTCAAACACTCTTTGTTTAACTACAATATGGTACAACCCTTTGTAATGTACGTTGTTATATAAACCAAGTCTGCATAAATTGTGTGAACACTTCATACAATTAATACAACATAATTAAACTCCCAGCTCATCATCATCATATGATGTGGTTGATGCGGTAGTTGTATTTATGACGGCTTAATAGTAGAATCGAGAAGCTCATTGGCATAATTATATCAAACCAATCGCAACACATACGCTGCATATCACGCGATATGATATGTCCTGCATATTTCATACATATGACTACCCACATATCCTCAAATATGACTTGTAGGCTTTGGGGCATTGCTCCTTCAATCCCCCACTTGCATTAAAATTTCACAAACTTGGAACATATTTCACATTATGTTGCATCACATACAACTAGTAAGTGAAAACATATCCACTTTTTTGGATAAAACTCCAAACTCTTTTGGATAAGTTATCATATACTGTCAAATTTTGGATAAACGTTTTGTACCAAAATGAATTCTTATTCACATAGCCTCATGTGTGATGTTGTGGACCTTTGTAGTGTTGACAATGATTATAAATTCCAAATTCATAAGCACAAGCAAAGAGCGACATCTAATAACACATCAATGTTAAGCTATAAAGGGATCTTGCGCGATCTCCTTTAAACCCAAGTATTTCCTTATGAGGGTTTACCAAATGTATCTCATGCATCACATGTATACCCATACAATCTCTTTTTTGAATACATTTAGTATAGTCACGAGACATGAAACATGTCAGTGTCGTATAAGTTAACTCATCCATCCTTGATTCTCCGAGTCGTTGAGTCGACTGACTAAGACTGATGAGTACATCTTATGTCATTCATCCAGGTTGACGAGCACGCCAAATGCCACTTAGCTAGGTATGACTATACGCGGGCCTGAATGTCATACCAATTATATAGGACAAATCTTACTTGGTTAAGCAAAACCCTTTTCATGATCAACAACAGACCCAACCACCCTCTGATTAGCTCAATCTCAAGACTGACTTAAGATGAATATCAAAGTAGGAATGTTCACATGTAGAATGCCTTGTTAACATCAAGTATTGGGGATTACCATTAAGTATACTGTTGGATTGATGTAGCCCGATCCGGTTGGGCCGAATGCTTTCGGCACTGTAGCAATGCTGACCACTATAGTAGAGCTGACCGACTGACACCGACAGACACTGTAGCAGTGTGGACTTCGGGGTCAACTGAACTGTAGCACTTTTGACTTCCAGCCGGCAGCCACTGTAGCGCTTTTGACAAAGCTGGCTGCCGTTCACTGTAGCGACGCGGACTTATTTTTCGAACAACGATCGTCTTCTCCATTTTATAGCCCATTTTCAGGCTAGAGTTACTACTGAAAAAAACTTCTGTAATTTGTGCTCCTGATATAGTGAAGTTCTGCCTCTCTGTGGACGTAGGGTTATTCCCGAACCACGTTAATTTGTGTGTCCTGTGTCTATTTTCTTTCTGCATTCTTCTTTCGTTTCTTGTTTCTGTCGTTGCGACTCCCGACGATTCCGCAACATATACACCCGAAGTATACTAATTACATTATGTATGACATTTCATATGGTAGACTCAACCGAATAAGTCCATACAACAAGTCATATTTGTGTCTAATGAGTGAACTTTGCACATGAGTTCCTATACACACTAATCTTAACATATCTTCATAACTCATGTTTTTCCATGACAATCATTGATTAAGGACAGTTTGGAGGTTTACCTTTGAGGGCTTATTTATTATCCAACTCATGTTATAAATGCAATACACATCAATGAATGATAGCGTGAAAATTGCCCAAGTATAAAATTCCATGATACATTTGTATAATTCCTAAACTGCAATTGTAAAATTCCATGATACATTTGTATAATTCCTAAACCTTTTCATTACATGAATAAGTTTTCGGGTAACAAAACCACAAACATTAGAATGAGTCCTACTGCATATTAATACGGAAGGACTTTAAACAACTCTTGTGTCTTTGTTGCGCTAGCGTTCTTGTTAAAGAACATGCTAGATCAACTTTAACACCTGCTACATCATTATACAACCACTCGACAAATCATTACATCAACATTTATATATTTCTAAGCCTTTTCATCACACAAATTGGTTTTAGGGTAACAAAACCCCAATCATTAGTTTTAGTCTTATGCATCTTAATACACAAGGATTTAAGATGATGACTTACATAATACTCTCCTCTATTGTCATACCTCAAACATTTCAGCTTTGATCCCGACTCATTCTCCACCAGTCTTCCACTTCTGAAACATATTCAACACATCAAATCTTCTTTTCAGAAAGTAAACTCGTACCTTGTTGAGTCATCGATAAATGTCACATAATATGTACTGGTGCAGACCCCCAAACATCAATGTGCATCAGGTTCAGGCCTCCTTTCGTAAAAGTTGCATTCTGCTACTTTTCAAGGGACAATCTTCACACATGCTGACTTCCACCGACTTTAGCTCTGGTAGCATTTCTTTTGTTGCAACCATGTCCATGCAATTTTTTGTCATATTGTATAAGGTTCCATTCTTCACTCCATGAGCTATGACCATAGCTCCCTTGTTAATTTTTCATGCACTACCAGTGAACATGGTGCTGTAACTTGCATCATCAAGCTGATTGACGAAAATAAGATTCCTTCTCTATCCAGGAATATATCGCATTCAAAACGAGCAAGCTCCCACTGTTGCTGAATTGGTTTCAAGTGCCTTCCGTTCTTCTTTGCACTTCTTGACTTATCCTTTCTTCCCACAACTCCAACATGTAGAACCAGCCCCCTTTGCCTTGTCTTGACTCTTTGTTCTTGATTTTGATTGTTCTCCGCAATTATCCCGTTGCATGTATCTGCCTCTTCCTTCCATGTGCATAGCAGAACTAGAGAATCTGCACGACTCTTTTCTCCAAATATCCTCACTGAGGATTAGATCTCTCACATCATTCAACTTCAACATTGTATTCCCCGAAGAACCAGTCACGGCTTTTACAATAACTTTCCAACTATCAGGTAACGAAGACACTAAAACCAGTGCACATACCTCATCGTCTAGCATAATTCCCATCGATGTTAACTGACTTGTGATGGTGTTGAATTCGTTGGCGCGATTAACAACAAGCCGCCCTTCAATCATCTTCAGATTAAATAACCGTCGCATTGGATATACTTTGTTCGACGCAAATGACTCCTCGTACATATTCGCGAGTGGTTTCATTAATCCCGCCGTCGTTGTCTCCTCTTTGACGTTGAACGTCACGTTCTTTACCAACATAAGACGCACGACTCTCAAAACCTGCTGATCTAGTAATTCCCACTCGGACTTCTCCATCTCTGTTGGTTTAACACTCAAAAGTGGAAAGTGCATTTTTTCTGATAAAGATAATCCTCGATCTGCATCCTCCAGTAAGTCAAATCTGTTGAGAAATCCGACCTCGATCTTCCGAACCCAAGCTCTGATACCAGTTGTTACAGAAACGACGGAGCACCAACAACAAACGATTCCAGAAATATGAGTAAAAAGGAGAAAAAGAAAGAAGAACAAGAATGCGAACGCGGAGATTGATGTGTTTCGGGAATAATCCCTACGTCTACGAAGAGGAAGAATAATTTCACTATATTCGAGAGAAAATTATAGGGTATACACATGGAGTACAGAAACCCTAGCTCAAAATGAGATCATAAACCAACGCGGTGTTACAGTAATCCGTGTTGTTACAATACCCAATCTGCATAGTTGGTCCATTGTGCTACAGTACCGATGACAGTGAAGTCCACAGAGCTAGAGTACCATGTTGAAGTTCACACTGCTACTGTACCCGTTGTCGGTGTTGTTGGTCAGCTTTGCTACAATTGGTCAGCTTTGCTACAGTGTCTCACCGTGAAGATTGAACCGTGAGAGTTGCTGGATTGTTGTTCACTATGAGCCACTAGCATTTGACCCAACCTCATTCGATGGATTGGGCTCTACCATTCCAACAGTGGCAACTTTTTGTAACATATGATGTTATACGAACCAAGCTCACATTAGTTGTTTGAACACTTCAAACAACTAATAGAATACATTTAAACTCCTCACACATCATTATATGGCGTGGCAGCCATATTTATGATAACTCAGTAGAAAAATCGAGAAGCCCGTTGGCATAATCATATTAAGTCAATTGTAAGACATATGCTGCATATCATACAATACGATATGCCCTTTGTATGTCAGTAACTTTTTTGGTGGATCTTTATCATAACTGCTGACCACTGACAGCATGGTGCAGTGGTTATCATCTATTCTTCTTTCTGCAGTTATGCTATCCTCTTTCTTTTCCCTGACTTGTTAACTTCTATTTTATGATAATTTCATAGTTTTTGATGATCCAAGTGGTTCATCCCACAGGGAAACAATTCTAAAAAGATACTCATTTTATGCTTTCTTGGCAGCCATATATCCTGCTCCAGTTTACACTACACCAGGTCAGGCGCTTCCAGCTGATAATGATATAAATAACTCAACAGTAGGTGAAACTTATAGCTAATTTCTGGTGTCATATGGCCATCTCTCTCTCTCAAAACTTTTCCCCACTTTGTTTTGAAGGTTCTTGTCAGTAACTTGGACCCTAATATAACAGAGGAGGAACTGAAGCAAATATTCCAGCCATTTGGGGATCTTGTCTATGTCAAAATTCCTGCAACCCGAGGCTGTGGCTTTGTACAGTATGGAACTAGGTTTGTGCTGCATGGATCCTTTTTCATCACCTCAGTAAATTAGTGACGTGTTAAATGGATCTAATTCTGGTATCATGGTTTCATCTTATTTTACTGTAGGTCTTAGTTAAAGTTGTTTTACCCTCCTTTATATCCCTTCATGAATGTTACCCATGATTGTCCATGCAGGGCATCCGCAGAAGATGCAATCCAAAGGATGCAGGGAGTTATGATTGGTCAGCAAGTCGTCCGCCTCTCATTGGGCAAAAGCCCATCACCTAACCAGGTAATTCCATGTAAGGGTGGCAGTTCAGGTTCAAGTGTCGTGTTTGTGTCAGGTTAACGTTGACCCTAACCCATTTAACCCGAACCCGAACCCGAACCCGAACCCGACCTGTTTAAGTAAACGGGTTGACCTGCCCCGCCCTGTTTATAAAAGGGTCAGCCTGAACATGACCCATCTAACGTTTAATCAAAACAAATTGAAACCTGATCTGTTTAACCCGAATAACCCACATAACATGATTCATCTAACTCGAATAACCTGCATAACATGACTCATCTAACCCGAATAACCTGAACAAAGACATACAATTTTATCAGGTTAATGGGTTACATGGGTTATGATAGGTCAACCCGAACTAAAACCCGAATATTATTCGGGTCAGACAGGCTGACCCGATTACAACCCGAACCCGTTTGTACTCGACCCAAACCCGTTTAAATTCTGGTCATGTCAGGTTGGGTTATCCTGTCAGGTCAGAAATTGCCACCTCTAATTCCATGGTCCTAGGTAGTTCATTTTGTACTTTAATAATATAATAGTATCTCTGGTTTAAATTATACGGGGAAAAAGGGTTGTCTTTTCATAGTTCAAAACATAATAAGCAAATTATAGTGTTTTTATATTTTTATTTCAAAAATAATCTTCAACCATTCTCAAGAGAACACCTTTTTTTTTCCGAGTCAATATTTATGAAAAATTGTTCTATGATGTTTTCTATGAATGTAACTGTTTTTAATCGATTTCCATAATCTGTACTAAAAAAGTTTTTCTTTTTGAATTATTTAGACATGAGAAAGTATTTCATTTTATGCAACACCATGGATTGCAGGAGGTATCTAGCAGTTGGGGCCAGCAAGCAGATCCTACCCAATGGAACAGCCCTTACTATGGTTACGGACCGGGCTACGATGCATATGCTTATGGGGCTACACAGGATCCATCATTGTATGCCTATGGTGCATATGGTGGTTACATGCAGTACCCTCAACAGGTAAGTTGTTAATTTTAGTTTTGTGTACCCACTCCTTCAATCTATCTCTTCAGAATTTGCATCCTCGTAAGTCATGTTTTGAATGTCAAGAGGTTATTTCTTGTCAATCTATTCCATTCCATCATAAACATAACCTAAACAACTCTCAAACTTGCCTTAATGGTATTGCTGCTCTGTAGAGCAGGAAGGGCACTGATGAAGGGCAATTAATCCATGCGTGATGCAGATTCCTGGAGAATCTCTTGACTGTGTTTGCGTTCTTCACTTGTTCTTTTGAATGTCAAGAGGTCATTTCTTGTCAATCTATTCCATCATAAACATAACCAAAAGAACTCTCAAACTTGCCTTAATGGTATTGCTGCTCTGTAGAGCAGGAAGGGCACTGATGAATGGCAATTAATCTATGTGTGATGCAGATCCCTGGAGAATCTCTTGACTGTGTTTGCGTTCTTCACTTGTTCTTTATTTGCAGGCTGAAGGTGTCCAAGATTTGGCAGTGGCCTCGGGAATGGTGGCGGGCATGGAACGAAGGGAGGATTTGTATGATCCGTTGGCGGCCCCTGATGTTGACAGATTGAATGCTGATTACATTGAAGTTCATGCAAGTGCGATTTTGGGTCGCCCCATGTGGCTGAGAACCACCTCCCCGCTGCCTCAGAATCCTCCTGCCCTCTGCTGATCTTTTGCTCCTTCACTGACTCCCTGCTGGTTTCTTCTGGAAACAGGTTTTTGGTTCTTGTTCTTTTAAATGCAGTGACATTTCTTTGAAGTACAAGTGATCTACCATTTGGCTGTTTCTTGGTTAGAAAAGTGATCAACTATTTGAATTATTGCTCTGCTTCACTAACATTCAATGATTTTAAACAATGTTCAAACTTAGAAATAGCCTAGGGTTTAGTAAATGTATCAGTTAGATCCCCACTTGTATGTATCTTATTGACACACACACACATGGCTAGATTCAATCACATCCCTAACAAATGCTGAGATCCACCATGATAAACATGATTCTTGTATAAGTGTAAAATACTGACTCATAAAAAATTGAAATCGAGAGATCCCCAACTTAATGCATGCTACACTTCCAGGTAATAGGGAAACTAAATGCAATGAACACAAGATCGGCAACTGACTTTCATATTAGTAACATAGTTCGACTTTACCTATCTAATAATAGTAGTCATTGTCAACAATTTTATCATAATACAAACTGAAATCAGGAAGAGAACATGACATATCTGAAAACCCATTTTAAATGCATGCCAATGTACTTAACCCATATTACCCAAGAACCTACGAACAATGCTAAGTGCATGTGATAAATCCGGTTGCCTACATATCATAACATACATCCGCCAACAATATTAGCATATGAGATTCCACTCATGTTATGCTGATCATGTTCTGCTTGAGGTAAGTATAAATTATTGTATTAGGGCAGTACAAACGGTTTTCAAAGAATCCATATGAAATCTTTTCAAAGAATCCATATGAAATCTTGAGACAAATATAACTTATTCTTTTTCTCTCCCAATTTATATGCCTAAAATTTGCTCTCCAAGATCTAAATTTTTCATATCAAATTTTGCTTTAAGCTTAACTTTGACATGGTTAATGAGTTTCATGTGTTTACATGAAATGAGCATATCCCATACATCAAGAAGATAATAAATCATGCCATGCTTTATTTAAACATAACAATCATAAGAAATTCTCACTAAATCATTATCAATTATGTATGGATCAAATCTTTTATACCATTGTTTTGACGACTATTTTAATCCATAAAGCGGGTTGTTCATTAGGTATGCTTGATCATGCTTAAAATCACGAATGAATACATGTGTTTCCATGTAAAACTTTTCATCAAATTCGCAGTATAGAAATGCGGTTTTTGCATCTAATTGCTCAAGATGAAAATCACAAACAATGAAAGCAATAGTGAGCAAATGGATTGGTGTTCAAAGCTAGTAATAAAATTTCAAAATAATTCAAAGCTAGTAATAAAATTTCAAAACAATAAATTTATTCTTTGTGAATACCACTTGGCTAAATGTCTAGTTTTGCATCTAATTGAAGGTTTTGGGGCACAAAAATAGTTGGATCTGTTCCTAAAATTAATGTTTAGCAACACGTTAAGACATACATAAAGAGGCTGACGTCGCAACGACAACCTCCTACGAACGCTCATCGTGTAATATAATATCTTTGTCCCAACATCTCATCAAACAAGTTGCACATACGTCATCAACTCATACACTTGATATATCATTCTTTGACTTTCTTGAAATGAACTCGTCAATAAAACCGCCATGACCATGGACTTAATCAAACAATTCCATTCCACTTAAAGGGCTTAAGATATTTAATTCCATTAACTTGGAAGCGACAAATTTTTTCTTGGCTTGTTCATTTATGTCATATCACTCATGACACATTCACCATATCCTACCTTACCGTGGACATATGTCATCACAGTTTTCATCAATACATCTAAGTACACGACTCATGATATGCATTGATAATAATACAAAGTCCATGGATGAATACACACGTCCACAAATAGGAATATCCAGTTACACAAATAACATGTGAAATTTCTACAGGTGAGTCTGTTCTCATAACCTATTCTCTTGGAGATTACCAATGATGAACTTTATGAGAAGAAGTCTCAACCCCTGGTAACCTGTACCATCTGTGTTTAGTCAGATGATGTTATCCGACTATTGAACATGTATTTAAGAATATCGTCATTGCACTTCAAGGTTCTCATCATAGCAGAGAACTACTATGACCTTTTGATGTGACAGATACTCAAAGCACATTATCACATTAATTTCACGCAGAATCATCATGTGATAAGATATTTATTAATATTTAAGACTCTGAGTATACTAATAATCAAAAGTTCAACATGACATCAACTTCAATCGACTCCCACTTGAACTAGAGCCAACTGCTAATGACATTTAGTCCGCTAGCTCTCACATTATATTCATGTTTCTATTGAAATAAGACTTTGATCAACGGGCCCGTCATGTTCTCCTTTGTGGAAACTCTGCTTCTTGTGACCTCATCCCTTTGAGAAAAATCCCTCAAGACGTGAGACTTTCGAAGTATATTCTTCATCCGTTGATGTGACCTTGACTCCTTAGCGAGGGTCATCGCTATAGTATCATCATGATACAATATGATCGAGTCTTTACTGCTAGGCACCACTTTAAGCTTCTGAACAAAGTTGTGTATCCATACTGCTTCTTTAATTGCATCAGAAGTGACGATATACTCAGATTCTGCTTTAGAATCAACGACCACCTACTGTTTTGAGCTCTTCCAACTCATAACTCCTCCATTGAGGGTGAAGACATATTTTGGCTGTGATTTCATATCATCCTGATCTGTCTGGAAACTAGCATCTGTATATCTCATGATGACTAGCTCCTTATCTCCTCCATAAACAAAGAATATATCCTTAGTATGCCTCAGATACTTCATGATAGTCTTGACCACTATCCAATGATGGTCTCCTGGACGTTCTTGATATCCGCCTACCATATTTAAGACATAAATAATATCAAGCCTGATACATAACACGATATACATGATTGATCCTATCGCTGATGCGTAAGAAATCTTGGTATTCTCTGTCTCTCCTCTTGTGTTCGAGGACATATTTCTTGGAGAGATTTATACCATGTGACACTGAAAATAATCCTCTCTTGGATTGTTCCATACCGAATCTCTTCAGTATATTGTCAATATATGTACCTTGGCTTAGTCCAAACAACATATTAGATCTATCATAGATGATATTGATCCCTAGAAATGTAGACTTGCTTCACCTAAGTCTTTCATGGAGAAGCATGTGTTCAACCACATCTTATCTGACTGTAAGATTGGTATCTTGTTTTTAATTAGTATTATGTCATCAACATATACTACTAGGAAAACAACCACACTCTCACTAACCCACTTATAGACATAGTGTAAAGACCCCGATCCTAGTAGTCCAGAGCTGGTGACTACTTTTTTACATTAGTACTAAATACAAGCAATCACATCCCAAAAGACCGAATAATTTAGTAGTCTTGGAGATACATACTTGAATTTCACATTACATTTAAAAACATAAAATACAACATATTATTTTCTTTGAGAATGCCATTATTCCCTTTGAGCATATCCTTACATATCAATCATAAAACATTTCCTAACATCATGGGGAAAAGAAACATAAAAAATGGGTGAACTCAGATGCTCAGTAAGAGAATGTATACAACAGAAGCTAAAAGAGTCATGAATAATATGTCAAGAATAAATGATAATCAAATAATGACATATAAATAATCACATGAGCTAAAAACTTATCAGTGGATATAAAAACTATTCAAATAATCACATGGACATCAATAACTGATTTCATAATGATGGAATGCCAGACATCTAAAACTTACCATCGAAGCCTCGTGCCAAGTCATCTTAAACATATCGTCAAGGCCTCATGCCAAGACATCTTATATAAATGGGTATGATCTCAGCCAAAACCCAATCTAGTTTGTCACATGAGACCTACCGATGCATCGAATGACTATGTAATTTTGGGCTCCATCCGTCAATAAGTCCAATGCATTCTTCATATGAAAGGGGTGAAACATAATCAACGTAAACATTCATATTGAAAAACTAACATACAAAATGCTAATACTTTTCCAAATCAACAAATATAATCATAAACCATTTAGAGTAATATGGTGAATATTATCAAAATAGTACATACTCATAAACCATCTAGAGAAATGAGGTGGATGTTATCATTAGAGTATATCCTTAGCATATGATTCGACAAAAGATGTTGACATAGTTGAAAATACTTTAAAAAGATCACTGTAAAATTTCTTGAAGAAAATACCCTTTTTTACTTTGAAATCTAAAATATCTCCCAAATATTAAGGAAAACATCTTCTTTGAAAAGAACCTTATAAACTTGTAAAGTAAGCTTCAAAGCATCAGGTGGTAATAACGGTGAGAAATTCCGTTCATGCCATGTAAGTTAAAAAAACATTCCTTTCACACTTTTTTAAAAAGGTCAAAAAGTATCTCATTTTGAAAGCGATAAGAATATTCTTTTTAAACCATTTTGTAAAAAGCCAAACATGGTTAAAAATGTCTGATAAATCATTAGAGAATAGTAAAAACATTTTTGAAAACAGTTTTAGAAAATATGGGCATGAAAGAAAATAGATTTTCGATCGAAGAGAGAAATGAATTCAGCTTTTCTTAAAAAATATTTTCTCAATCATTTTAAGTACCAAAGAGAGAGAAATGATACTTTTACTTGAAAAGTTCATGAATAAACAGAGGAGAAAAAAATAGTTTGGGTTTAAGATAGAAATATTAAACAATTCCCAAAAGGGATATTTAAACATAAACAATCCTGAATAATGATGAGATTGTGAAATAAACCCTTACCTCAATATATTAAAGATACCGATGTTTCCATTTTATGATAAATACCATAGATTTAGAGGAGATAAAAGAAGAAGTAAAAATAAAGCGATCGATTAAGGTGATTACCTCTTTTTTTGGAAGAATTCATTTGAGTCTCCTCTTGAGGACCCTAGGATTGGTCTTTTGGGAAGACCAACACCTCTAGAATGTGGCTAGGGATGTTGGAAAGAGAAATGGGCTGAGGGTGGTCGAGCTAGAAAGCTTAATGTGGTGTAAAGATGAGAAAAGAGCGGCGTCCTTTTATAAGTGGGGGAGACAACACACTTGAAATTTCTTAAGATAATAAAATATAACAATGCTATTCTCAAGCCATATGCTTACAAATGGATAAAGATTTGAAGTTTGGATAGGATGAGGTTGTAATACCATCAACCAATAGAATTTGGATAGGTTTAAGTGGTGTTTTAAACCTTATCTTTTGGTTTAACCCCATAGTTAACCCATTTTAACTTTAACCACAATAATGACTGTTTTACTTCTAAAGGGTTATAATTTTACTTATAAGGTAACTATTGACTCATAAATGGAAAAATGATAATATTGTAGACCATGTCTTATCCCCTTGTCCTATTTCAAGATTTTAATGATTTTTAAATAATTTAATAAAATATTAAATGGGGGAGATGACACAATAGAAATTTATTAAGAGAATAAAATATAACAATGCTATTCTCAAGCCAAATGCTTACAAATGGATAGAGATTTGAAGTTAGGATAAGATGAGGTTGTAATCACATCAACCAATAGAATTTGGATAGGTTTAAGTGGTGTTTTAAACCTTATCTTTTGGTTTAACCCCATAGTTAACCCATTTTAACTTTAACCACGATAATGATTTTTTTACTCCTAAAGGGTTATAATTTTACTTATAAGGTAACTATTGAATCATAAATGAAAAATGATGATATTTTTGACCATATCTTATCCCCTTGTCCTATTTCAAGATTTTAATGATTTTTAAATAATTTAATAAAATACTATTTTCATAATATATCATTATTGTCAATTTTGACACTATTCATTTAATTTGACTTAAAAGACATAAAAATAAAGTTGGAATTCGAATCTAATACTTTTACAAAACACTAATATGTCATATTTATCTATAAAAATCATGGAACATTATAAGTCATTCAAATTATATTATTTTTAACATTTCTTAAATCATTTATTTTATTTTTCCATTAATTGAAGAAATACCACATTGGGGTTGTATAAGAATTTAAGGTAATATATAATTACTAAAATTTAGAAATAAATTTCCATCATGAAAATAATTTCATTATCCTCAAAATAGACATTTATATTCATCCACAACCTATTTTTGTCCCTATATGAACACATGAGACATTTTTAAAATAGTGACATTTTATATTTTCCTTTGCTTTAAATATCATATAGGTTATTTTCATGGGAAAGTGTCCATTAAAAAATTCAATTTTGAGCTTAAGGTGACAAGGGTCAAATTTCCTCCATCAATTAAAAATTAAGATGAAAAATTATGGTCTTATCATTTAATTTTAACCTAAATTATCCTGATTTAACCTTTATCATGGTGATAAATTTTACCACAGTTACTATTTATAATTTCTAAAAACAAAAGAGACCTATTTACTAAATTTAGACCTCCTAATTCTAAATATGAAATCCATTTTAAAATAAGTGCGCAAAACGCGATGAAAACTGCTTTAAGAAAAATATAATTTTTTAAGCATAAAACTGGATTTATTCTTATCTCATGCATAGTGAAAATGTTGGATGAATGTTAAAAAATTTGCTTGAATATATAATATATAAATTTCATTAAAATCATTCACCAATAGTGATTAATTTAATTTATTAAGATAAAAACATGTTGTGCGCATAAAAACTATTTTTCAAAAAAACAACTCCTTTAATTTCAATTGATTTTTTTTTATTTTCAAATCTAATTAATTGATAACTAATGAATTTATTTTATACATATGTAAACCATACATTTTCATAATTTAGTTATCCTGATTCATACTCACCAATCTAATGACTAGATGATAACTATTAAATAATATTTTAATAGAAGATCACAATTCATTTAAAATCTATGTTGTGTGTAACACAAGCTAGAGAAGAAATAAAATTTATTAAAGAGAAATATAATATAAAATCTCGAGGTGTTACACAGAGGACTCATATACTTTCTTTATGAAACCAAATTCCCTTATGGCTTCATCAAAGCGAATGTTCCATGTTTTGGATGTTTGATTCAATAAATAAATGGATCTCTGCAACTTGCATACTTTATTGACATCTTTTGGATTCACAACCCCCTCAGGTTGTTCCATATAGTCATCTTCCACAAGGTTTCCATTAAGAAAATCAATTTTGACATCCATCCTCCAAATCTCACAATCATGGTAAGATGCTACGATAAGAAGAATTCTTATGTATTTTAACATGACAACTGGTGAAAAGGTTTCATCATAGTCTATGCCTTGATGTTGTTTAAACCCTTTATCCATTCTCATAACCTCCTCTTTTGGAGATTACCAATGACAGACTTCACGAGAAGAAGTCTCAATGTCTTATGATCCCCCTAACCCTAATATCCTATATCATCTGTGTCCAGTCAGATTATATCATCTAGCCATATAACATGTATTTAAGAATATCATCACAACACTTCAAGGTTCTCATCATAACGAGGACAAGCTATAACCGTTCAATGTGACAGATACTCCAAGGACATTATCACATTAATGTTATGTAGAAGAACGATCATAATGTTATATAATCTTTATTAATATTCAAGATTCTAAATATATAGGTAACCAAAATTACAAAGTGGTTGGTTTTAGGGAAACAACTCCAACACTAACTCCATCTACACCCAAATTACCCCATTTGATTGTATACACAACAATGATCATTTTTTTGTATGTGCATTTGATTTTAAATCCCCCGTTTAGACATTTTGAGGTGGGAAATAGGCTAAAAAGGGGTCAAAGGAGGTTTGGGGAGGTATTTGTAAAAATGTTGCTAAAAATGTAAAATTAGGGAAGGCATCATGAGCCTACTAGAAGTCTAGTGATCCAGACGATGGCTCTACCACTACTTGATTGACATTGAAACCCTGATGGCGTGATATTAGAAATTTGGTGGTTACTAGAGAATCAATGATGAGATAGTGGAAGTCCAGTGGTAGGCCTGGCTATTTTTTTAAAAAATGGGAAATTTTTATATTTCATGAGAAACACTTTAAAATCTCACCCTCTCCTTCCCCCCCTTAGGCATTAAACCAACCCCCTTTCCCTCTATTTCTATTAAAAATTTCCCCTCTTCTTCATTTAGATTTGAAGTTCCTTCGTATAATGAGAAACACTGAGAAGGGGAGGGAGGGGGGGGGGGTTGAATCCGTGTTGATATTTTACAATTTCAATTATATATAAATTAACCCATGAAACTTGTTAGAGTTATTATCCTTATCAACTTTATATAAAAATCTCAAAAGCATGTAATAATAAGAAAATAAAGTAAGGAATGCAAGATTTACAAGGTTCTCCCCTAGTGTGGGTGACTACATCCTTTCCCTAACAACTCCCATTGGTCCAAGAAAATTATCTATAATAGAAAAGTGAATACAATGATTCAAATCCTGTTAGAATCCTTCTATCTCCCAATAGGTATAATTATATTGACTCCCATCAGTTACAAAAGTTTTCTTATATTCCCAATCCAAAATAAGATGGAAATTTTTTCTAAAGAACTCACTGAAAGTTTGTCTGAAATTTCTCCATTCGATATGTTCATCCAATATCTCCATCTGTTGCACCTTCTAACTCCATCTGATATTCTTCATCTGATGCACCTCACAAAAACTATGCCTGTTCTCTGAGCTCTATCTAATGAAAAAAAGTCCTACACCTCCCAATCTGTTCATGATCTATGTACGATGCAAAAATGGTATATCTGACTGACTCCTCTGTCTGATATCTCTGAGTGGAATTTATGTATGGTGTCTCATAATTGAATCTCTATCCAATGAATCTGATTGATAACTTTTCTTCTTCAACCAATTTGGTTGAAAACTCTCATTGCTCAAAACTTTAGCTTTTATCTCTTGGTATGGTATCTATGTTCGATACCTTTTCTGCAACACTTCAATTTTCTAACACACTTGAACAATACACCTATTCACACTGTACTTGCACCCCTTTTATAAGTGAACACAAAAGAGAAAAGGGAGGAACTCAAATTCCTTTTCCCACTCAACTCAAATTCTATTTTCAAACATCCCGCCCATATGAATTTCACTGGATGCTTCTCAAAATTTCTAGATTCTTCTTAAAGCTTCATTAAAACTTAGTGTTATCTTAAACTCTTTGAACTTCCTTAACCTTGAAATTAAATAAATTATTCAATCTTCCTTATCTCATCTAGATAACAAATGTTGATAGACCGACTCAACATCGACATGTTAATGGGGCTTTAACAAGTTTAGGTAAAGCTTCTCGAAACTCTATCTAGTGGAATGTTTTTATGATATCTTCTTTAGGAACTCCTCTATCTAGTTCATCCAACCGAATCTGCCTGTTTAACCCATCTCAGCTAAAACTTTATACTATGCTTAGTTTACAAAACTCAGTTTGGTATAACATATTTGAATCATCTATCTGATGAAATCATGATTGTTTTTCCGATTCTCGTCTGTCTGATGGATCCTTCTCCATCCATTTCACTTCCTTAAATATGTTCTACCTTCCTCCAACTGATAGATTTGATATGCTATCCTGCTTAAATTTATGTAGGTCATGTAAAATAAGGTTCATCTTTATGCATCCTTCTCGGTCCAATGGTTCATCGTTTAATGGACTCGAACTGATGCCTTCATACTGTAGTACCCTTCATAACTTCAAACATCATAAAATGTGTAACATAAAACTTTGACATTTGAACTTCTTATATCCTACAAAAAACTCAATGCATTACACTTTGTATGAACTATCTGTCTAGAAACCTTAGTTCCTTCTGTTTGGTGTACTTGAGCCGTTGATTGCGTGGAAACATTGTTGAAACTTCTAAATATTTCTATCATAAAAGACTTTCCCCTTTGTCCGATGGAAAGGTCCCTGCTCTTTCTGGAATTGGAGATTCAACTTTGTACTCATACTCAAACATTAATCTTTTCACGACTTTGTACTTCTCCCCACTTTGGACCTCTTGAAAACCTCTGACCGGTAACAACCTCCTCGGTCCCACAGATAACTTTATATTACATCTTCTACTTTGGATTTCTTCTAGATATCTATCTGCTTACAACTATTCGGTGATCTATGTCTAGTAGTCTATGTCCGGTGATTAGCATATGGTGACATTGGTGAACTTCTCTCTCTTTGTGTGAGAGTGTAAAAACATCATCTTGGATCACAAGTTTCATCATGATATTAGGAAATTGATGAACAACTTAGCATAGTCTGACTTAAGTAATGTTTTCCTAACATAGTTAAGGAAAAACTTCCTTCATCACCTCCAACACTTTATAAGGAAAACTTTCTTAACAATATTTAGAAACTCTTTCTCACCTGTTTAACAAAAACATTAATAAAAAATACATTGACAACAAATACAAAACTTATTATAAAAACATCACAAAGGATATTCAATATCCCCCTTTAGATTTGTTGGTAACATTCACAAAAACTTTTCAACCCTTTTTTTAAACAACCCTTTTCTCAAATTTTCTCAACTTTTATCAAACTACAACCTTTATCATAGAGAATTTCCTAACACCACATTGCTGAATAAATATTTTTTTGAAGGAATTTCATCCTTCGGTGACAAGAAATTTTGTGGTCATGTTAAGATAAACCCCCCTCAATATTTTATCTCCTCCTTTTTCATGATCATAACAACTTCAGATTCATATAAGAATGATTTGTACACCTTCTTATAAAGTTTCACTTACTCTCCTCCTTTGACTACACAATCCAAAGAACGGTGGAGGCGTCTCCCTTAAGAACTTTAGGAAGTCATTGGTGGAAGCTGAATATATAGTTGCAGACTCAATTCCGTAAATATTTCCCTTGATATAGCTTTGGTGAAAACAATTATACTTTTTTGAAATGTAAAGATCTGAAAATTCCATGTATTTTTTTTAATTAAATGGAATTATTATGAGTCTGCGAAAATTGATGGCACTTGATTATGAGGCCCAGAGAGCTCAGAATGAGTTTTTAAACCTTTTTTAAGGTACGTTCAGTAAACGTGTGGGCGACAAATTCTATCTTTCGAACCAGTGCTCGAATTAAAAATCTGAGGGCACCGTTGAATCCGCAGCACCAGGATTCGCTTAAGGGAAGCTTACCTTTGACCGACAAGGGTTGAATGAAAAAGTTAATTTTTGGACTTTACAAAAATTATAACAAAATAACTCAACGAGTTATTTTATTTCTTTCTTATAACTATTGAGCAGCGGTGGCGGGACCGCTGGGTTGTCAGACCATTAAATGGATGGTTACACTTGGTTTTGTAACCGAACTGTTGGGAGAATTAATAGGTTCATTAATTCAATTCATCAATGAACCTCTTTAATTGTGCGGTGCGTTGATCCTCTCTTTCATCTCTTTAAATGAAGATCGGGCATGAGTTTTTGGCACTCAAGAGAGGAACCTCTAACGAAGTGACGCAATGTATTCCACCAACCTAGAATGAGGCTTCGACAACCGTTGGAGGATTCGACAATGGGAGCCAAAGGATGTGAACCTTATCCTTCATTCGCAACACCCTCATACGTGGACACTCCTTCCTCATCCATAGCGACTTCCAACGAACTCGAGGTAGGGGTTTTGTTTTAAGAGTTAAATTGTTCCATATCCTTTGATGATGTTGAACCCTACCCCATGTTTAATACGCTAACGTAGAGGGCGCGGGCCGAACCCAACAAAGTCCCTGACCCTCCGCTAAACTTGTCCTTGGTGTGTTCTTTGTGGCAGAACAACGAACGTGGTGACAAGGCGTATTTGAGGGATGCACAGTGAAGACGACAACCCGGGAGGCCCATAGGCGCAGACGAGAAGAAGAACGAACCACCGAAGAATCTCCGGTGGCCCGTAGAGGTAACCGCCTGCGCGGCGGCGCCGACAACCAACGATAGTGGATGGTTGAGCCAGCCGCGTGGAGGGGTGGCACTCGACCGAGCCAGTCGTGCGGAGGAGCGGCGCCTGCAGGTGCTGCGACGGCCGGAACCACGACCATCTGGGACGCAGCGGTGGAAGGGTGCGACGCCGATGCGCCACACGGAGGAGCAGCCCGATCAGCTGGACAAAATGGATGGATGAGCCGACCATTTTGGGAGAGAGGCGTCCGGTCAGTGCGCCATCAACCGGCCCGCTTGTGGGTCGGGTTCTTCCAGGAGGGCCGGACCATGAGCTGGGCCAGACTTGCGAGCCGGGTTGGACCCACCAGCCGGGCCAGACCCACCAGTTAGGCCGGACCCATCAGTCAGGCTGGACCTGCCAGCCGGGCTGGGTCTGCCGGCCGGGCCGAACCCCTACCGAACCCAGACCTGACCGGCCCCGTTCCACTAAAACGGGCGTATCTCGCATACCGGGCATTTGTTTGACATGCCGTCAACTACATGAGGACAATTAGTATGAGTTGGTCCTTTTGATATACTCCAATTTGGTTTTGGAGAAAGTTGGAGTACAGACAGGTTGGATCAGACTCGAATCCAACCGGGACCCCAGCACTAAAATGCCTATAACTTACAGACCGGACGTCTGTTTGATGCGCTGTCTGTTGTGTTGGAACCCTTATGACATGGAAGTTCATTGATTTACTTCTTCATGGGACTTCGTGCTGGTTGAAATACAACCAATGGATTGAGGAGAGGATCCTCTCAGAATCAAGCGTGCTAAGTGCGGGAATTTAGTGACTGGATGAGACGTGAAGAATGAATAGCGATCCCGTGTGGATCAGCACCAAGCGATCCTGTGTGGATCAGCACCGAGCGATCCTGTGTGGATCAGCACCGAGCGATCTAGTGTGGGTCAGTAGCAGAGCCTCATGACAGAATAAGATGATCTACCTTTATGACTAAACATCTATACTTCTGTACTTGAGTTAAACTTGGTGTGAGATTTCTTTTGCTTTGTGCTTTGTGATTGAGATCATGATTTGTGGTTTTTATTTATAGAATTCTGAGATACCTTTGAGGGTCTTGGGGTCCCTACTGGGTATTTTCATACTCACCCTTGTATGGGCTTTGCCCACACCTTGTTGTGTCTTGTGCAGACGATGGGCAACTTTGAATGAGTCTTGAGGAGCCAGGACTTGATGGTGTACGGAGGTGACCGATTGGCGTGGAGATCCACAGTGACGAGCTGTACCTACCCTTCAGGTAGGATCCTTGGCGGAAAACCTCAGGGGCTGTTTTCCCTTTTTGCTGTATTTCCATTTTAGTTGGGCTTGTATTCTGGCCCCTTTACTTCAGTATTTACATTTACACTCTGTGGTGGTTTTTAGTTGTGGTTTCACCTTTCTTCTTCCATTGTGTTTTACTTGTGCGCAGTGTGTCCCATATGTGTGTGTACATGTTTTGAGGCAATGCCTTCCCATTTTAGGGAAATTCCCTTCTGGTGCTAGTCGCCAACCCCTGGCCTATGAAAGGCGGGCTTGGGGTAGTCACAACACGGGTCTCGGGGATGGTTCATGACATGAAATGCACTCAATCATAACATCTACAACAATAAATTTCTATTTTTTGAAGTGATAGTTAATATCAATGTACTTTGATCTCGAATGTTGTATATGATTTTTGGAAAGATCAATGACACTTTGATTATCATAGATAATCTTCAATGGTTTAAAAACATTCATTCTTAAATCTTCCAGCTGAACTTTCATTCAAATCATTTGGGTACAAGCATGGGTGGTGACACCATATTTTACTTCCACTGTAATCAAAGTAATAAAACTTTATTTCTTACTATGATAGCTCACATAATATTCTCTCAAGAAAAAATTATATCTTGATGTTGATTTTTTATCATTAAAATTGTAACGCCCCGACCCCAGTTGCCCGGAGCCGGTACATTATTTCATTACATTGACATGCTTACAAGAAATTCATATCCCGAAGGACCAAATAGTTTAGTAGTTTTGGAAAATCAGATACATACATAGGTTTAACATTACAACTTAAAATTAAATACAACATATAAGTATTATTGAGAACATCCACAACTCTAATTTTATCCTTACAATTCATTCATAACACACCTCTTCGAATCCTAGGAAAAAATAAAATATAAGAAAAGGGGTGAGATCATATGCTCAGTAAGGGTAAATAATAAAATGGAAGATATCATAAACATAGACATTATGCATTATGAATAACTAAAAACAAATGTCATTAAAAATAAACTTGTACATACTATGACAGGAATAAGAGCTGAATAAATAACGCCATAATAAAACATAATCATGGGTATTCTACTAGTCGAATAACCACATGAACTTTCAATTACTAGCTTTATAATGAGGGAATTCATAATGCGAGATATCATAACCATATCGTCAAGTCCTCGTGCCAAGACCATAAATATCCATTATTTCAAGGCCTCATGCCTAGACCATAATTTGTCTCATGAGACCTACCGATACACCGAGTGGATATAGCAGGACCCACCCAACACTTACTATGTCCAATGAATTTCTCTTATGAATGGGGATAAACATAAAAAACATATACATTCATATTGAAACAAACATATGAAATGTAAATAAATTTCCCCGTACATTAAATATAAACACTAACCATTCGAAGTAAATTGGTGAATGGTATCAAGATAGAACATCCGCATTCAAACTAATCAGAAACCGTTCAACAAAATATTGTAGATTATATCATAAGATATAAACCTCTATGAAATAAAGATTTATCAAAGGATGTTGACATAAATAAACATAATTTTAAATGATACCATTGAGATATTCTTGAGGAAATAATCTTTAAACATTCAAAAGTGTCCCATACCACCTTGAAACATTCAAACCATAATCCCTTAGAATATCATGAGAATAAGGAGACTCTTGATATGATATACCAAGGGGTATTACATAAAACACTTGTAAGGAATAAGTGGTGAACACGATATATATCTCATAAAATTTAAAGTGAGGTGAGAAAAATCTATTTTACTTTGGAAAGAAGAGTTCTTTTGGAAAATCATGTGTATTTTTCATAAATATGGTTTTAAACATGTATATACCAGAAAAAGGGAAGGATATTGAGATTAAATGTGAGGCATAAATTATGTCCCACTGAAGTGAAATCATGTAAAAAGTGTTTTTAAAGAAGCTTTAGAATTAAAACATTTTAGTGTAGTTTAAGGAATTCATTAAAGAGATTTTAAAGCGCCAAGGAATGTTTGCTTTAATAAAACCAGAAATGAACCAAAATAGATTTTCATGTTAAAATGTGTGATTTTAGAAAGATAAATCTGGATTAAAATATATTATAGAGTGAACTTTAAAATAGGTAATATTTCGAGAAGTTCCTTGAATCGTGCTTGCATTTCAGAAGAATTTTTGAAAGATTATTTTTAAAAAATGTAACTCCCCATAACATAAAGAAGGATTATGATTGGTAAACATATATAAAACATTAACATAGAATTTATGATGATTACATAATAATAAATAATAATTTCATTGAGGTGAGTAGAGAATAAGAGCAACCCGAATGAAAATGGAGGTTCAGGTAGAAAATACTTACAAATTTGTAATCAATTGAATCGTATGCCCCAAAATTAATAACCATCAAATGATACATTGAATATCATGAAAATAAATAGATTAATAATATAAAACATCAATGGGCAGTATACATACACCATACACAAGTAATAGTAGTGAATAAAAAATATCTCATAAAAATGGAAGTGAGATGAAGAAACCCTTACCTTAAGTCCAAAGGTGTTCTACACTTGATCTTAATGACCCGAATAATCAAATTTAGGTTTATTAATTAATAATTATAGAAACTAATATTCATTTAATTCATTTTTTATAACCTTATTAATTCCATTCATGGCCTTTTTGATGGGTTAAGAGGTTCAATTTCATTGTTAGGGTTTGTTTGTTTCATGATCAATATACTTATATACATGAATGGATAATCATGTAAAATGAGGCTGATTGTCTAGAATTGAAGTTATATTTTATTAGTTAACATCCAAAAGGTTACATGGTTGTAAATTTCATTTGGTTACTTGGAGTGAATATGAATCATTATATAAATTATTTAATGATAACTGTTTGGGTTAATTGGTGGGTTTTGAACTCGATGAACTCATTTTTCTTTATAAATCAAAACCATGTGTACAAAAATATTCCAAAACCATAGATAAGACATAATAGATATATTATAGTCTGGTTCAACCATAATAATGGTTTCATGACCATAATTGAATACGGTAATAGAAATTGAAAACCCATCATCCTTGAATGTGGTAAATTAGCACATATCGAATGGTGTTTTTTTACTACTAGCATAAAAGAAGGGCAAAGGAGAGATGATAATAAATTATTCCATAATCATAAAAAAATTACAGTACATGTGAAGTAATGGAGTTGTCATAACATTTTTATGAGGATAGGTGAGGATAAAAAAGAAAACAAAGGAACTTGAAAAGAAAATAAAAGAATTGAAAAGAGGAATTTACCTCTTTAATTAATCATCCTTGAGAGCCTCTTTAGGGGAGATGATTTGGTCTTTTTATGAGACCAAAGGATGATGGACATGGGGGAGGATATTGGTAGGATATTTGAGCAGAATTTGGACAAGGAAAAAGGCTTTATAGGAGTGATGAGAAGAGGGAGTGAGGCGGGTTTTTATAGTGGGGGAGAGGAGATTTTTCTTAATATTTTAGTCATTAGTTTATTATTTTTCCATAAGACAAGAAATAATGATGATTTCATTACCAAAATTAGTAATAAGTGCACATGAGTTCGAACCAAAGGTTTTTACATCAGTGATGATGCTAGGAATAGTGTATTTAATTCGTAATGTATATATACAATAAATTACCATATTTCACTATAGTACGCCGCTGTAATCCTACATGAAAAATGGGGGTTCAAAACCCATTAGGCGCATGTACTATAGCAGGACAGCGGCGTACTGTAGCGGTGGCGGGTACTGTGTGGTACTGTAGCAGGCAGGGTACTATAGCAGTACTATTTATAGAATGGGCTTTAAGCCATAAAATTGGGCCTACGGGCCATGTAATGGGATAAATGCCCACTGGGCCTTCGGGCTATGTAATGGGTCTCCCTCTACCCAGTTAAAGAGGCCTTTGCTTTGATTTCATAATAAATGAGGCTTCGGCCCCAACCTTTTATTTTTTTTAAATAAAATCATCATTTACTCATAAAATATAGTTTTAAAACTAAAACTGATTTTGTAATGACCTGAAAAATTAACTAAGGTTTTATTAAATTATCATAACATACCAGGACATAAAAATTTTGATTTAGGAATAAATTTTATGAAAAATTATTTTTATTTTAAATAAATTTATTAATTATAAAATTATAATTAAATATTTACTGCTCAAAAAAATACAAACACTTAATCATTATTTTTTAAAATATTCAATCTCATTTATAAGGTGCCTAAATTTTATTTATACTTACATGAGTGATGTTACTATTCATAAGGGTATATTAATATTCATAAGGGTAGGTTACTATTTATAAGGTTAGGTTACTATTCAACAAAAATTAAGTTTGTTCTACCAGACTCCAAAAAGCACCCTGAACGCAACCGTGTATGTTAGATTTTAGAAATTCAAATCACAGAAGTAGAAAAAATATGTTCATTGGATCAGTTTTAAAAAAGTGTTGTTTTGTATAGACTCATTGTTTCATGAATTCAATATTAAATTTATTTTTAAATCCTTGGGGTTTTAAATTCTCCCTTCCTTACAAAAATTTCATCCTTGATATTTTGAAATTGAATTTTTAAAGTTAATGGTTGATACTTGAAAATTTTTTGTGGGAAACCCACATCAAAATTATGGTTAAAATATCCTCTTAATAAGAGGGAAAGGTAAATTCATCATTTAATACGAAACTACACATTACAATTGGATAACATGGTTATGGAAGAATAATCAAACTATTATGTTCTGATGGAAAGTGATAGAGAACATGATCAGATGAAAGATCATTACCACAAAACCATAAACTACAGTTATGAAAAAAATGATATTAGGATAATTTTGTTTTTAGAATATTTTCCTAAAGTTGATGAATTATTCCACTCTATAAGAGTATAAATATACATTTATATTTCATAAATACAATCTTATCCTTTGTTTGTGCCTTGAACTATCTATACTTTATCTCTTTGCACAGGTTGCATCATCCGGTGACATTAAACTCAAAAACCACATACAATGATCAACTTAAACCATTTCATAAATTGTTTAACTTTCCTAACGATCATGATCCAATACTTTAGAATCATTCCCATATCCATCCTTGATAGATCCATGTACACAGGGTCCTTGAAAATCCTTATTTTTTTAGAACTCTATAATCCATCCTGATCAATACATTCACCACCTTATTTGCCTTTAATCAACATGAAACAACCCTAAATTTTCACATTATAAACATGTGAATATGTTCATCATTTATCCTCTTGAAATATGGTAATAACTCAAATTACCATAAAAACTTATTGGAAACATGAACTCGTCCTTACACATGCTATTGGATATATTCCTTATATCAAAAAATGTTGTAGACTCAATCAATGATAACATAGAGCACTTTTTGAAAAGACAATAATAAGTTTTTAGGTAGTCAATACCAATCCAAACCAATCATTTCTTATTCATTATCTTAATCATCAAGAATCTATTTAGGGTTGTCTTTCCCTCAACTATATACTTTCCCAAGATATTAACTTTCTACTGAGTCACTTATCCTTGGTAAAATTCATCATACAACCTCAAATACTTAATGAAATAGTACTGTAGCACAATCCTCATATGTTCCATAATTCTTATAACTAGTACATTACTGATAAAATATTCAAATGACATGATTATTGATAAGGAATATTAATCCTTCCACTTAATCTGCAGTAGTATCATGAATTGATCATTATCTAGTAACATAATTTGGGGCATATTCCTTTGATGCTTGGGATATTGACTCACATAGTGTACCATCTCCTTGAAGTTGAAGCATTGTACATCAGAAACCTTTTTCTTACCCTTGAAATCATGAAATTGGTGTCCTTTTTTTCTACACTTATAACAAAATCCCATTCCCTTCAATCAATTACCAAGATGATTCTTTATATAGTTACCACATGTGTGAAAAACCTTCTTTCCCTTCTTCCCTTTATCCATGTTTTTCTCTACCACCCCCTTCTTCTTTTTCTTCTCTTCAAATACATAGGACTTAGACAATTCTTTACATACCTTGTTAACACATGACACTATTTCCTCAAATGATGAGGATACATGAGAGAATATATTTCTTATAAATGATGGCTTGAGATAATTAGAGATTCTTCTTACTCTTTGCATCATGTGCATTGGTGAAGTTCTCATTCCTTATGCTAGGCGCCATTTCTAATCAATTACATAAAATATATTAGCTCATAAAATTATGAACTCTCTATAACTCTAAACATAGCACAAACTAATGCATTTTAAATCCTAGAACAATATACTTTGGTTACTTTGGGGGCATAAATCCTTCATAATGGTGGGTAAAGAAAATGTGAATTATCCTAAGCATATCCGTCAGGAGTGTCAAACTAGGTGTGTAGTAAGGCTTGTTGTCGTGTACCAGGATACCCCGTGTCATGCCCAAAACTCATTGTCGGAGTTGTTACTCCTAGGTACATCTGTTCCAGAACCACATTTACTTATAGTATCCAGATAGATATGTATTTTCTAGAATGATCCACATAATCTATTCCTTACCAAAATTCCAGGATGTTCTTGTATGTTTATCCTTAAAGACTATCTTAGGATTTTGTTCCCTAATCTACGTTTTCTAAATCTAGTTTCCAAGTTTTCTACTAAACTTCATTTGATACCAACTATAACACCCCGACCCCAGTATCCCAGAGC
This sequence comes from Viscum album, assembly GCA_963277665.1. NCBI lineage: Eukaryota > Viridiplantae > Streptophyta > Magnoliopsida > Santalales > Viscaceae > Viscum > Viscum album. The sequence continues at coordinate 1,700,160,032 of OY728161.1, read as the reverse complement.
TGGTACATTATTTCATTACATTGGCATGCTTACAAGAAATTCGTATCCCAAAAGACCAAATAGTTTAGTAGTTTTGGAAAATCAAATACATACATAGGTTCAACATTACAAATTTAAATGAAATACAACATATAAGTTTTACTAGGAATATCCAAAACTCTAAGTTTATCCATAAAATTCATTCATAATAAACCTTTTTGAATTCTGGGGAAATATAAAACATAAGAAAAAGGGTGAGTTCAGATGCTCAGTAAGGGTAAACAATACAGTGGAAGATATCATAAACATAAACATTAGGCATGGTGAATAACTAAAAACACATGCCATTAAAAATAAAATTGTACATACTATGGAAGAAATAAGAGCTGAATAAATAATTCCATAATAAAATATAATCATGGGTATTCTACTAGTTGAATAACCACATGAACTTTTAATTACTAGATTCATAATGAGGGAATTCATAATGCGAGAAATCATAACTATACTGTCAAGGCCTCATGCCAAGACCATAAATATCCATTTTGTCAAGGCCTCATATCAAGACCATAGTCTGTCTCATGAGACCTACTGATGCACTTAGGGGCTATAACAGGCCCCAACCAACACTTACTAAGTCCAATACATTCATCTTATGAATGAGTATAAATATAAAAAACATATACATTCATATTGAAACTAATATATGAAATGAAAATAACTTCCCCTGTACATTAAACATAAACACTAACCATTTGAAGTAAATTGGTGAATGGTATCAAGATAGAACATCCACATTCAAACTAATCAGAAACCCTTCAATAATATACTATATACGATATCATAAGATATAGAACTCTATGAAATTCAAGATTCATAAAAGTATTTTGACATAAATAAAGATACTTTTAAATGAGACTATTGAGAGATTCTTGGGGAAATAATCCTTAAACATTCCAAAGTGTCCTATACCACCTTGAAACATTAAAATAATAATCCATTAGAATATCATGATAATAAGGATACTATTGATATAATATACCAAGGGTAAGTACATACACCTCATGCAATGAATAAGTGGTGAATAAGACATATATCTCATAAAAGTTAAAGTGAGGTGAGAAAAATCTATTTTACTTTGGAAAGAAGAGTTCTTTTGAAAAATCATGTGTATTTTTCATAAATATGGTTTTAAAAATGTATATACCAGAAAAGAAAAGGGAAATACATTTAGATTACATTTGAGTCATAAATAATGTCCCACTGAAGTTAAATCATGTAAAAAGTGTTTTTAAAGAAGGTTTAGAATTAAAACATTTTAGTGCAGTTTAAGGAATTCATTAAAGATATTTTAAAGCGCAAAGGAATGTTTGATTTAATAAAACCAGAAATTAACCAAAATAGATTTTCATGTTAAAATTTGTGATTTTAGAAAAATAAATATGGATTAAAACAGATTATAGAGTGAACTTCAAAATTGGTAAGAATTCGAGAAGTTCCTTGAATCGGGATTGCATTTTAGAAGAATTTTTGAAAGATTATTTTAAAAAATGTTACTCCCCATAAAATAAAGAAGGGTTGTGATTGGTAAAAATATATAGAACATTCAAAAAGAATTTATGATGAGTAAATAAGAATAAATAATAATTTCATTGAGGTGAGTAGAGAATAAGGGCAACCCGAATGAAAATGGAGGTTCGGGTATAAAATACTTAAAACTTTGTAATAAATTGAATCGTATGTCCCAAAATTAATAATCTTCAAATGATAAATTGAATATAATTAAAATAAATATATTCACGATATGAAACATCAATGGTTAGTATATATACACCATACCCAATTAATAGTAGTAAATACGGAATATCTTACAAAAATGGAAGTGAGATGAAGAAACCCTTACCTTAAGTCCAAAGGTGTTCTCCACTTGATATTAATGACCTGAATAATAAAATTTAAGTTCATTAATTAATAATTTAAAAACATAATCTTAATTTAATTTATTTATTATAATATTTTTAAGTTCATTAATGGCATTTTTGATGAGAGAGGTTCAATTTCATTGTTTGGGTCTGTTTGTTTCATGATCAGTATACTTATATACATGAATACAAAATCATGTAAAATGAGGATGGTTGTACATAATTGAAGTTATTTGTTATTAGTGAAAATAAAAAAGGTTACATGGCTGTAAATTTCATTTGGTTACTTGGAGTGAAGATGAATCATTATATAAATTATTTAATGTTAATCGTTTGGGTTAATTGGCGGTTTTTGAACACGAAAAACTCATTTTTCTTTATAAATAAAAACCATGTGTAAAAAAAGATTCTAGAACTATAGATGAGAAATAATAGATATATTATAGTCTGGTTCAATCATAATAACGGTTTCATGACCAGAATTGAATACGATAATAGAAATTGAAAACCCATCATCCTTGAATGTGGTAAATTAGCACATCTCAGATGATGTTTTTTTACTACTAGCATAAAAGAAGGGTAAATGAGAGATTATAATAAATTATTCCATAATCATAAAAATTTTACATTACATGTAAGGTATTGGAGTTTTCATAACATTTGTATGAGGATAGTTGAGGATAGAAAAGAAAACAAAGTAACTTGAAAAGAAAGTAAAAGAATTGAAAAGAGGAATTTACCTCTTGAATTAATTTTCCTTGTGAGCCTCTTTAGGGGAGAGGATTTGGTCTTTTTATGAGACCAAGGGTTTATAAACGTGGGGGAGGATCTTGGGAGGATATTTGAGTAGAATTTGGACCAGGTAAAAGGCTTTATAGGAGTGAGGAGGAGTGAGGAGGGTTTTTATAGTGGAGGAGAGGAGGGTTTTCTTAATATTTTAATCATTAGTTTATTAATTTTCCAAAAGATAAAAAATAGTGATGATTACATAACCAAAAATAGTAATAAGTGAATGTGAGTTCGTACCAAGGTTTATTACATCAGTGATGATGCTAGGAATAGTTTATTTAACACATAATGTATATATACAGTAAATTACCGTATTTCACTATTCATAAAAAATTCAAGTATTTTTGAAAAATTCAAAAAATTATCCCTGTGCATTTTTAGACATGTAGAATCCAAATATAAATTCCATTTTATCAAAATAATTTTCTAAATATGTTAAATTTAATTTTTAAATAAAATCATCATTTACTCATAAAATACAGTTTTAAAAATAAAACTGATTTTGTAATGCCCTAAAAAATTAACTAAGGTTTTATTAAATTACCCAAAAATCCTAGGAAAATAAAATTTTGATTTAGGAAGGAATTTTATGAATTTTTTTATCTTAAATCAATTTATTAATTATAAAATTATAATTAAATATTTACTGCTCAAAAAAATACTAACACTTTATCATTAATTTTTAAAATATTCACTCTCATTTATAAGGTGCCTAAATATTATTTATACTTACATGGGTGATTTTACTATTCATAATGGTATATTAATGTTCATAAGGGTAGGTTACTATTCATAAGTATAGGTTACTATTTGCTAAAAATTATTTTTGTTCTATCAGAATCCAATAATTACCATGAATGCAACTATGTATGTCATATTTTCGAAATTCAAATCATAGAAGTTGCAAAATTATGTTCATTGGCTCGGTTATAACAAAGTGTTGTTTTGTATAGACTCAATGTTTCATGAATTCAATATTAAATTTATTTTTAAATCCTTAGGGTGTTACAACAATCTCTAGAAAAAACAATATTAGTGTATCTAATAAAGTTCACGTCACAACTTCTTTTATACAACAAGCTATAATAAGATGTTCCTTTAACACACCTAAGTATTTTTTTTACTACCAACACATGTTATTCCTTTGGATCAATATGATATCTTTTACAAAATGTATCAACATATATAACATCTTTCCTTGAATCTGTAAGATAGATAAATCTTCTTATCAACTTCTGAAAGTCTTTCTGATTCACACTTTTCTTAGCTTCATCTTTATTCACCTTAATGACAATAGAAATAAGAGTAGAAAATTATTTAAAATATACCATACCAAACTTTTGTAGAAATACTAGGAATACTTTTCCTATGATATAAAAATACATCTTTCTTTTTTTTGAACTCATAAACCTGTAAAGAAAGTTAATTACCCGAGTAATGAAATTTCAATGTTTTTCTTCATATGCTCAGAAAACCCTTCACAAGTTTTATCCCTATCATCTGTAAAAATTATACCATCAATGTAATTAATAAAAATAATGGTACATGTGATCATTTCTTTAACATGTAGGCTATAATTAAATTTTCATTTTAAAAAATTTCAACTGCTTCAAACAACTTTCAAGTTTAGAGTACCATGCCTGAGGAGCCTATTTCAACCCATATAAATATTTCTTCAACTTACACACTATGGTTCCATATTTATCAAGTAGAAACCCACTAGGTTTCTCAATATAAAATTCTTATTCAATTTATCCATTTAAGAAATATGGATTGACATCTATCTGATAAACTTTGTAAAAATAATGTGCAATGACTTCCAAGAACATCATTATAGTTTATAGTCTCACAATAGAGGAAAAAGTTTCTTCAAAATCAACACCTTCCACATGTGAGTAACCTTTGAAAACAATTTTTGATTTGTTTCTTGAAATTTCTCCATGTTCATTCAACTTATTTCTGAACACCCACTTTGTTCCTATAACATTCTTTCCTACTGGTCATAGAACAAGTTCCCAGGTGTCATTTTTCTCAATCTATTCTAAATATTTATTCATATCTTGTACCCATTCTTTATGTTCAACATCCTATGAAACTGATTATGGTTCAACCTATGAGATAAGTGATTTCTAGTTCTCTAACCTCAAATTCCTTTTGGTCTGAACTAGAGGTTTATTATTTTCAATGTTTTCAGATTCAACATGTTTATGTAATGTATGAAATTTTAGAGATTTTCTTCCCATATAATTTTCCTCATCACCAGAATGATCTAAGTCACTTTGTATATGTTTTGTCTCACATTTATATTCACTTTTATTATTCTCATTCGAATTATTGAATTTATCTTCTTTAACATTTTCAATATCTTTTATTAAGGAATTTGGATTTTCAATAACTTTAACATCATAAGAATCAACCAAATTTTGTAATCTTTTATTCAAACATTTATAACTTCTTTTATTGGATGAGTATCCCATGAAAATTCCTTCCTCAACTTTTCCATGATTCAAATTTTTGATCTTGATTAAGCAAAGACTCCTAAAAATCTTAAAGTATTTCATTGAATGTTTTTTATTATACCACATATCATAGGGACTCATTTTAGATTCTGGATTCAATAAACATCTATTTTGTACATGAACTACATGACTAATAGATTATCTTCAAAAAAACTTATGAAGTTTATATTCATCCAGCATACTTCTTCCCATTCATACTAAAATTTTATTTTTCTTCATTCTGTTACTCCATTTTGTTAAGGAGTGTATGAAGAATTGTGTTGGCATTTGATTCCATGTTTCTTCAGATAGAGTTTGAAATCATTGATTGTGTAATCTTTTCCATTTTTAGTTCTCAGTTTTAGTTTATAAACACCCATCTCTCTTTCAACTTCCCTTCTGAAATATCTAAACATTTCTGTAGCCTATGATTTATGTTTCATAAACATTATGTTGGTTATACAAGTGAAGTCATCAATGAAATTAATGAAGTATAAATAACCTTTAGTTTATTTTTGTCTCATCAGCCCAAAAAGATTAGAGTGAATGATATCAAGAGGTATGGTGGGTTGGATTTCAACTTTCTTATGTATTCCACTAACTATATTCCATTTTGGACATGTTGTATAAATAATATCATCTTTCCTTTTCAATAGTAGTAAGTTTCTAACAAGATTTACTTTATAAAGTGTGATAATAATTTTCTAATAAATATGCTCGAGTATTTGATGCCACAACTTATTTTCATCCTCAAAATTTAAGTAACATGAGTTATAAAGATCTTTGATCTAGAAAATATTATTACTGATTCTTTCTCCCTTAGTAACTACTTTTCCATCTTTCAAAATTTTTATGATACAATAATATTTCCTAAAGATAAATTCCTTAACATCATTAAAAAGTTAGATAAACCTAATTAAGTTGTGTTTGATACCATCAACATATAAAACTTCTTTTGATTTCAGTTTCTGATATTCAATCTTAGTAGTTCCCATTCCCATGATTTTTAAGGAATTATCTTCTTTGAAAGTAACTGCTCCTATTTTATATTCTTAAATATATTTCAAGATCTTTATATCTCCTATCATATGTGAGGAGAATAAAATGTCAATAATCCAAGGTTTTTCTATTTTTTCTAGCTTTTAGAGATGTCTCAAAAATATAACCACTTTCATCAATTTTCTTATTTACAAACTCATTTTACTTTCTATAATAAGAAAATTGTTCTAAAAGAGTTATCATACATTTTTAAGAAAAGTGAACCAGTTGTTCACATATTCCACAAACTTCATCTAGACAATCAAATTGGTTTTGTATTGAAAACTTTATATCATTTGATGATTTTGTCTTACTTTCTTCCTATAACTTAATAAAGTTACTCTCTTTTCTTTCACCATTTCTCCCCTTTGTTCATGCCTATTTCTTGAGAGAGGAATGTTGTGCCAATAGATATATACCTTGTTCCCATATATACCGCAAAACTAAAAATACCCACTAAATATTGATCTTCTGTAGAAGTAATATCTTTCCTTATATAAGGTTTGTTGAGGTTAATAACATTTTTTTGTACTTGTTTCCCCATAGCACGGGGAAACTTTCTTATGAAGATTATTTTCAACTTTTGTGATGTGTTTTTCATATCCCTTATAAATATATGTTTTCCCAACATTTTTTATAACACATTCATGGTTAAAAATATTAGATGAATTTTTATGTTTAGTGGGTAAATATGTCACCTAATTATTGGGAAGAGTTTTCTCAGTATCTCTAGATTTTTCAGATTTTACCTCAGAAGCCTTGTTGAAATTTTTTATCATCTTATAAAGAATTGTTTTCATTATAGTCATATTTAACTTTCTTACTCAGTATACTTTTTCTATTTTTTTGGTGAACTTTTTCTCACTTTCAGTAGATTTATTATCTTCCTTGGAAGTTTTATCCACCTCTTTCAATAAGGGTTTTCTTCAAAATCATCTTCATACTCTCCATGTTTCTTATTAGACAAATTCATAAAAAAATTCCCAATTCCTTCACACTTGAAATATTTAAGTGTGAGCTTCCCTCCATACATTCTTCTACATCATCAGTAATTTTTGGAGATAAGAGACATGATTTTCATTCATTAATTTAATTATCTTCATTATCTTTAGAATAAATGAGGTCAATAATCTAAACATATTCAATTTTCATATTTCTTATATCTTAAAAAGTTGTTTCATCCTTGATCTTCTTTTTGAATACTGGAGTTTTTCTCATCTCATATGAAACAAGAAGGTTATATAATTCATTAAGAGATAAAACATATTTGTCTTTTAAGGATTAAATTTTAGAGTCAAACATATCTGGAAAGTTTCTGACGAGTTTTTTAATAATGGTGGTATTTTACAAGACATCTCAGAATCGTATGATGTTGCAAACAATTTCATCAACTCTAGTTAAGTACTTATCAACATTTTCTTCATCTTCCATTATGATATCTTCAAACTTTCTCTACCAAATTTTTAGCTTTGCTTCCTTTACTTTGATATTTCATTCGAAGATATATTCGAGTTTGTGACAAGTTTCCTTATCTATTTTTAGTCCCATAACCTTTATGAAAACATTCTTTGATATACATTAGAATAATATTTCTATAATTCTCATCAACCTTGAGATTTATTTTTTCAGAAAATATCATATAAGTATTTTTATCAATGGGTGAAAACCTAACTGTAGCTGCATAAATTAACTCCAGGCCAAGTAATAGAAGATATGATATCATTATATTTTTCCAAACATGACAATTTATTCCATTTAAGGTAGGAATACCTCTTTTTTTCACTGAGTTTATATTTTCCATGATAAGGTTCAAACCAGGGAATCTTGGCTTTGATAAAAATTTAAGTTCCTTAAGATTATCAAAAATATTGAGGGGGGGGGGGGGTTGAATCAGTGGTGATACTTTCCAATTTCAATTATCTAGAAATCAACCCCTGTAACTTAATATATTTATTATCCTTTTTAACTTTATATAACAATCTCACAAGCATGCTATGATAAGAAAGTATAGTAAGACATGAAAGATTTACAAGGTTCACCTACAGTGTGGGTGAATACATACTTGTCATGATAAATCACATCAGTACATGAAAATTAACTATAACAGAAAATAGAATACCATAACACCCTGAGATTTTAAAAAAGAGCATTATGTTTGATAGCGTATTCAACATGCAACACCAAACTTAAACAACATACGAAATATAGAACTGTTATAAGCAGTCATTAAATTGGTGGGTATGAATAATATTAAATAATTTATGTTATATATATATATATATAAATTTCCTACTCAACATAAATTATTGACAAATACTTAGTAAATAGTGAATAAATTTTTAGTAAAGTAATTTTATTCTTCAAAAATATGTTTTCTTCAAAAATGATTTTTATGGATTTTTATGGGAAAACATTATAATTATTTTTTGGAACATTTAGAAGATAAATTTCATAAAATTTAATTAATTTTTGAAAGTATCATATCAAAATTAACTTAGGTTGAAAATTTTGAATTTTTCTGAAAATATTGGTTTTTCATTGAATAGTGAAAAATATTGATTTTTGTAAAACTATTATTTTTTTTCAATAAATTATGTAATTTAAAAGTACCATTATGTTTTGAATATGATTTCAAGTAAAATAAGTTTTATTTATTTATATTTAATACACTTAATTAAATTTTAATAATCTTTATATTGGATTTTAGTTTTAGTTTATTTTTAGGTTTAAAAACATGATTTTTATGAAAGCTATTTTAAAGTGCATAATGTTTATCCTTTTTAATTAATTAAAACAGACCATAATGGGGAATTATTTAAATAAAATTTATATATTATATATTATTAAATATTAATTGGTATTCATATAATGATGATTATTATTCATAGAGTTAATATAAAATTATATTTTTCTTAAAAAATACACTTCTTGAAAACTCACTTTTTCGCCGTGTTTGTGAGTTTAATTTTAAATTAAGATTTTCCAATTTAGTGAATTGAATTTGGTGAAATTGATTAAATATATGTAATAATAATAATTTATATTATCTAATTAGTTTAACTTAATTTTTTACCATAACGATTAGTGAAACAGTAAAAATTAATTACCACAGTTAAGGTGAAAACAAGTTTATCGGGGGTTAAACTAAAAATATAAGGGTTAAAATAAAATTAAAGCTTGTATAAAATTTATTTTATGATTATATTTAGACTTTATAATGTATAAGGCTCAATAGTGGTCCATTTTGGAGCCTTGTGACAAGTGAAAAACATGGGTACACCTTTTTTTTCAAAAATTACAAGTGCTCCACTCACCTCACTTATAACAGGCCACCCCATCTCCTCTCATCTTCACACATTCAAATCCATTTGTATCATCCAATAATTAAACAAATGTATTAATAAATTCAATACCCATAACCTAGATCCCTTATTGTGATAAAAAATAAACCCTAAGAAGGATTTTTGTGCTTACCTAAGGAGGTTATCTGTAGAAGAGGTATCGTGCTCAACCGTATAATTTTATTTTATTTCTCATTCCAACTACTTAAAATATTATTCAATAATTATGATATAATAAAACCAGTATATAACACATAATAATATTTCATTATGTTAATTTCATAACCTAAATCCATCTCCTCTTCCATTAAATGAGATACAAAATCATTATTCTTATATATGTTGGACTACCATCTCGCGAACCGATGTAATTCATTTTCCATAATCACCTATCATGGATTGTTATAATGATGATTTTAAAGTATATATATATATATATATATATATATGATATTTTTAAAATATTTATACTTATAGAGTTATTATATCCCATATACCTTCTTACTTTCCATTCTTGGGGGATACGATAACATCATTCGAGTGTACGGCGGACTACCGTCTCACAAAGCGATGTGATTCATTTTTCAATAATGATTTATATGCAAGGTATTAAGGATAAATTTGATGAATATATGTGATATAAATGAAATAATTATGATATTAATATCATATTTATCATTATGAAAACATAATATATAATTTTCTTTCTTACACTGAAAAACGATAACTTCGTTAATGCGTACATGTGGACTGTCTCCTCCACGAAGTGATATGATTATTTTTTCATCAACACAACACATGGATGATATATATAATAATATTTAATGATATAATAATATATTTATGATATTATGATAATTATGTAAAGATAAAATATTACTCACCTTATTTCCATTATGATTGTTGAAAAATGGAAATGTTACTTATGCATACATACGACCTACCATCTCCATGATTGTAACACAGTTCATTTTTCAAAACCATATTCCATTAATGGATTTAAAAGTATAATTTATTTATAAATATAATAAATTTGACATGATTATTATTATGGATATGTTGAAACAACAACCTCTTTACCCACGTTCAACACACTGAAACCATTTTGAAACAATGAAATGAACATCCTCAAAACACCCGATGTAGACTTAACTGGTTAAGTATTTAAATAAGCCATTAAAATAAATAAAATAAATTATTTAAGTATAAGTTATTAAACCTGTAAAGGGTTATTAAGAAATCAAATAATTTATATAAGCTCATTATACATGAGTTAAAGGACACACATTGAAAGTATGGATTTGAGGTAAGTGTTTCTCATCTCACTTTTTATTTCTGTGATATATATGACATATTCACTACTTGTTTTTATTGTGTGGTATATATAATAAAACTAAATGTATGTAATTATTATTTTGTTAAAAATTATTGGAATTTAAAAATCTATATGAGGTTCCACCTTTCATGAGGTTTTAATCCAGATATTACCAAAGAAGCTAGAGAATTCATCTCAATTTTCCTTTATTGAGACATATTTTATTGTTATACACCTAATTTATTTTATATTATAACAACATAGGATTTTCATACATAAATATTATATCTTAATAGATGAATATTGAATACATTGTAAAAAAAATACACTCGAGGACCATATAAGTTTAGTGTCTTTGGAGATTAGATATCAATATTCTTAATTTATAAAATATCTTCAACGTATCCCATAAATATCTTCTCTTATGAAACTATTCATAGGTATATCATACCAAAAAATTTCTTCATAACCTAGGGAAAGGCAACATAAGAATGGGTGAGCTCAGATGCTCGGTATGGGTAATCATAAAAGATATTAATTAATAATCATATGAAAGCATAAGATAATAATAAGGCTCTAAGATTATGACCATCACTTAAAAAGTTCATACAAAATCTATAAAAGATCATAAAATATGATTTATGGAATAAAAATTTATAATTTTAAAAGACACGAATCATAATAATGAGAAATCATCATAACTGAATCATGAACCATAAGTTCATGTCATAAACATGTGTGACATCATAATAAGTATATAAAATTATTTTTTAGTAGTCAAGGATCATTTAAAAGGATATAATAGTGGAATGAGTTCACTTAAAAAACCATCATAGTATTCTAGTTTCACTCCCATGACTATCATAGTGGACAACGTTCCTTATTAAATTGAGTTCACTCCCAATTTTAGTCCTGTTTATCTCATGATATATCAATAATTAACGAATGCATTGATAGGACCCAAAAATCACATAATTAAAACCATATATATGTGTTCCACAAGATCATAAATCATTCATCATATTATATCCCATAAAATAAAAGGGTTTTATAAAAATTTTATCATAACTAATGGAAAAGAAATGGGATTCATAAACATCATGCCATCATAAACATAAACCATCCAAAGAAATAATATGGATGATATCCTTGGATCATATCCTTAGTAAATCATAAGTAACATAAAATAATGTTATCTTATATGGAAAATGATTTTTAAAGATCAATTGGAATAATTCTTGAAGAAAATAACCTTTCCATTTTGAAATCATTTGTTTTTTTAAATCCACACAATTGTAAAGGGAAAAAATTTATTTGAAAAGAACATTGAAAAATTGTAAATAAAGATTAAAATAATTAAGGATTCATGATATAAGGAAAATAATATCATGCTATATAAGTTAAAAAAATAATTCCTTCTGTATTTTTGTCAGAAAAGTCATAAAGTACCTTATTTGGAAAACAATAAAAATGTTCTTTTCAAACCGTTTTATAAAAAGTAAAACATGGGTAAAAATGAATTTAAACAATTGTATGAGAATAATATATTTTTTTGATTTTTTTATAAAACATGGACATGGAAGAGAAATATTCCTTAGATAAGACTTAAAAATAAACAATCTCGAATAATGATGAGACTGTGAAATAAACCCTTACCTCAAGTCTCACCTTTCCCCATTCACATTCAAATATTATGTATAATAAATATGGATTTATTATAAATGTATCTCATAGAAATATTAATATATATAATATAATTTATTATTTATTTATAAAATCTTATCATATGTTTATTAATAATTTGTTATCAAAATCACTGTTCTAGGTGATAACCGCTTCATTTTCCAAGCATGTTTCAGTTGGGCATTCTCGATCCTTATAATTTTATCTTGATCCCATATTTTCCAGAATTTTAATAATGTTATAAAAATAATATATATTAATTATACACATGTTTATAATAATTCATAAAAATTAGAGATAAAAAAATAAATTACACCAATTTTGGAGACGGTAGGATGTACGTACACATGAAAACTGTATTCACTTTTTGAAATATAGAAAAAAATAAAGGTATAAAGAATCATATATTATATAATATATATAATATATATTATATATATTCATCATATACATCCTAAATATCATCCTAGTAAAATATAAATGAAAAACGAATCACATTGCTTTATGATGGTGGTAGTCCACATGTACGCACGAGTGACGTTATTATTTTCGAATGGTTTGAAAGGTAAGAAGGTAGATATTATATTTTAATTATATAAGAATAATTATTTCATAAATATCACATATAAACTTTAAACTCATCATATTATCCATCCATAAAATATGGTAATGGAAAATGAATTGTATCGCTATGTGGAGACTGTAAGCTGTATGTATGCACGAGCGATAATTTCACTTCTTGTTTGATGGAAAAGAGGGTGTATAGTGGTGTTTTCATAATAATAATAAAATTTAATCATATTTAGGATAATGAATTTATTATTTTACAATAAATATCATAGATATTTATGAGGTAAAAAATAGTAGAAAATGAAAGTGATGGGTTTGGGCAATTACCTCTTCTTCGAAACGACTCCTTTAGATCTCCTTTAAAGGGCTCTAGGGTTGGTATTTTGGAAAGGAAAGAACCTCTAAAATGTGACTAATTTGAGTAGAGAATTTGGTTGGGTATGGTCAAGATACAATTCTCAAAGTGTTGTAAAGAAGTGAGGGAGGAGGGGCCCTTTTATAATTGTGGTGAGGGGAACCTTTGGAATTTCTCAAAAGATTAAATTAAAATAAGACTATTCTAGAGCCAAATACTTACAAATGGACTATAAATTAAAATGAGATGAAATTTTATACCATATATTATCCTATTTTTCCTTATTTAATATTTTTATGTTTTTTAAATAATTTAATAATATATTATTTTCATAAAATATCATTATTGTCAATTTTGACACTATTCATTACTTTAATAACATCAAGACAACAATATAAATTAAAAAAAAATATTTTAACACATCCATAAAATTTCATTTTTATTTATAAATTTTTTGAAACATATGAATTATCTCTAATTATAATAATTATAATATTTTTAATATCATTTATTTTATTTTTTCATTAATTGAATAATTACCGCGCCAGAGTTGTGTAAGCATTTAAGGAAATTATTTCTTCACTAAAAATTAAAAATAAATTACCATAATGAAGATAAATATTTTATATTTAAAAATAATATTTATAGGTGAACATATCCTTTGGATAAACCCATATTAAAATATTATAGTTATTAAAAACAAGAGTGTGGCATGTTTGACTTTTCTTGAAATAAAATACTATGAAGGTCATAATCTCATCCAAATGGTAAAAAAGGTCATATAATCTAACATTGGATGATTTTTAACTAAATTAACTCATAAAATAAAATTTATTCAAGTTTTGGGTTTATTTAATATTCCTTATCATTTTGTAACATAAATTACCCAATTTATACTTATTGTGGTAATAAAATTACTATAGTTACTATTCATAATAAAAAAATAAAAGAATACTAGTTACCAAATTTAGAACCAATGATTCCAAATGTGGAATTCATTTTTAAGATTCAAATAAAATAAGTGAAAAAAATTTAATTTGAATTTAATCCTGAAAAACATAATGAAAAACAATTCTCTTGAAAAATACATTTTTAAGCTAAAAAATGTATTTATAACAAAAGAAGGTACAAGGATGATTAAAATGTAATTAATTAAAATATATATAAATAAATAGTACTTAATTTAATTTTATATCAAATAAAAATCATTAAGGTACTTTTTAATATAAAGAAAATGATAATTTTATAAAAATAGGTATTTTCACTATCCACTGAAAAATTAATCTTTTAAGAAAATTCTCAAAAAAATCATCCTAAGGTAATTTTGAAATAATAAATTAAAAAAATGAAATTATTTTTTTCAAATACATTTTCTAAAACATTCAAAAATTTATTATAATATTCACCCACAAGAAAAACTTTTTTAGAGAAAATGTAATTTTTAAAGAATAAAATGACTACTAAAAATTGAATGATTATTTACTAAGAATTTATCAATAAATTTATATTGAGTAAGAAATTTATATATATCTCATAAATTATTTAATCATATTCATACCCACCAAATTTATATCTAAGTTACAATTTTCACATTAAATAATAATATTTTAACAGTGTATCATGATTTGTTTAAACTCGGTGTTGTGTTTAACACAAGCAATCGAAGAAATAAAATTATTTAAAGAGAAATATTTTCTAAAATATTGGGGAGTTAAATTACCCTGTTTAATAAATTTAATGCTCATAATTTGAACTTGTGCTTTGTAATCAAAGGATTTTCATTTAAAAATTCCTTTTTGGAAACCCACATCGTAAAAAAGGTTAATAGAAATTTCTCTTGAAAAGAGAGAAAGAGAAGTATAAAGTTCATCTGAGATTACACATACCAGGTTTCCAAATATAAGAAAATTAGTTTTAAGTGAATATATGAACATGAAAGAAAAGTAATGTCTAGAGATCATTGATCATAAGAAAGTGAATGATCTTGATAAAGTTAATAATAAAAAAATTATAAACCAAAGATATGAAAAAGACCCTCAATTCATTGGAATTGAAGGTTATAGGACAATTTTATTTCTTAAGATCATTTTCCTAGAGTTGAAGCATTCTTTTACCATCTAGACTAGGAACATAAGGAAATATAGTTACTTGACAAGTAAAATTTCATCCTTTAAATTTCCACCACAATCTCATATTTTTCTCTAAATAATGAATATTCAAGATGAATAATTCATACCTCAAGCACTAAGATA
Organism: Viscum album; assembly: GCA_963277665.1. Lineage (NCBI taxonomy): Eukaryota > Viridiplantae > Streptophyta > Magnoliopsida > Santalales > Viscaceae > Viscum > Viscum album. The sequence continues at coordinate 1,700,144,290 of OY728161.1, read as the reverse complement.
AACTTATAACAGATCACATAATCCACAAAAGGATAACAATCTACTCCTCCTGTCTTTAGATATTAACCAAAACCAAAATAGTTAGCAAAAGTTATCTAATATGGATAAATAAATTAATTTCTAAAACATCAACAATAATGACAAAGGTTTATCTTAATCCAGTCCATAAGTAGTTAATCATAAAACACCTCCAAAATATATTTTATATAATTCAAGACCCAAAAATTTAGAAAGAAAGTTACTATTATTGCAAAATAAACTTAACATTAATCCCCAACAATATACATTAATGTCAAATATCTAACATGTGAATACCCTGGTCATATATTCTTTAGAAAAATTGTAATAAACTAAATTACCATAAAACCTTAATGAAAAAATTCATGCTTCCAAAATTGACATTATCATTTTTTCTTAAATAAAACCATCGAATATTTAATATATCCCTCAAATCCAAAATTCAATAAACTTTATCAAAGACGACTTAATTACATTTTCATCAAATCAATAACCAATTTCAAGGTTTTCAAAACTATCCTATTAGTGTAAATCATCTCTTTATCCCAACTAAATATTATTATCTTTACATTGGACACATATTAAGGGTTATCTTTCCCTCAATCACGTGTTTTCCAAAAATATCATCTTGCCCCTAAATCACTTTTCTTGGTTATTAGTACCAGTCGACATATAATTTCAATTCCTTAAAGAAAAACAACTGAGGAAAAACCCATAGATGTTTTTTATAATCTAGAATAATATTCATAAAACACTTTTTTAATAGAATTATCAAATCCCAATACATAATCATTTCAATCATTCCACATACTTCTTAATCTATTAACCAAGATTTTCCATATTTTTCTTTAACACTACTCTCCTTTTATAGGTCATTCATAGTCTCTTCACCATCAACAACAAAAAAATTACTTGTATAACCTTGCTGATCCTTTTCTCAAGATTTCCCCCTAGGTCATCAATTTGCATAATGCCCATAATTTACACATTTAAAACATTCAACTGTCGATGATACCTTATTGAAACCATTATTCCCATCCATTATGTTAATTGAACCATTCAATTTTTTCTTGGTAATTAATTTATCTATATCCTTCTTTTCCACACCCAAAACATCTTCATGTTCCTTTGAGGAATTATCCTCCATGCTTATTCCCACATTCTTGACATGATGAAAATTGATCTTTCTTTCCTCTATGGTCATTATAAAACTCCCTTTTCCTCTTGTTAGGTGTGTAAAGAAAATCACCTAAGTTGATATTGTTGATCATATTACGAGATTGCTGATGAGGAAAAATAATATGGTTTCTCTTTCTAATTTCCATTTTATTTAGCTACTCAAAAAGGAATATCATTCAATTTTCCCTCACATTCACCATTAACTTTAATCCTCTTGTCTCTAACCATTATTAAAAACCAAAATCATAGTGTGATAAAGTATAATCATAGTGGAAAACCACATAATCATTTATAGGATGTATAAATCATGACACATTATTCTCAATCTATGACACCTTAGGTTTAACCTAGGCCATCCATGATTATCATCTATTCAAATACTTTATAATAGTTTATAAAGAGAATATGGATTAACCCAAAGCATATCCTCCAGGAGTGTCAAACTAGGTGTACAGTAAGGCCCGTTGTTATATACCAGGTGACAATCAATTCTAGCTCAATGTTACCTTTTCGGGGTTATTACTCCTTGGTAAAACTATTACAGAGCCACATCCACTTTTAGTATCTAGATAGAGATATAATTTCTTGGAAAATCACACAATATCTTCCTTAAAAAAACTTTAGGATGTTATCCTATACTCAGAATTATCCTCAGAGTTTTCACCAAAATTTTCTAACCCAAATATCCAAAGGTTGACTACAACTTTCTTTAATACCAACTATAATGACGTAGGATTTTCATACATAAATATCACATCTTAATAGATTAATATTCAATACATTTTACAAAAAAATATCCCGAAGGACCATATAATTTTTGGTTCTTTAGAGATTAGATATCAATATTTTTATTTTATGAAATATTTTCAACATATCCTATAAATATATTCTCTCATAGTACTCTTCACAAGAACACCATACTAAAAACTTAATTCATAACCTAAGGAAAAGAAACATAAGAAATGGTGAGCTTAGATGCTCAGTTAGGGTAAACATTAGAGATGTCAATTGATAATCATATGAAATCATAAGATAATAATAAGGGTATAAGATCATGAAAACCACTTAAAAAGTTTATAACCAATCTGAAAATGATAAAAAAACATGAGTTATGACATAAAACTTTATAATTTCAAAATATATGAATCATAAAAATGATAAATCATTATAACTCAATCATGAACCATAAGTTCATTTCATAAATGTTTGTAGAATAATCATAAGTATAGAAAATAATTTCCTTATCATTAAAGGCTCATTTCAAAATCTATAATATTTAAATGGGTTCACTCCCCAAACCATAATAGTAGTCTAGTTTCACTCCCATTACTATCATAGTGGACATTGTCTCTTACTGAACTGGGTTTACTCCCCATTCCAGTCTGGTTTATCTTAGGAGATATCAATATTTACCAAATGAATTGGAGAGAGATATAGGTAAAACCCATAAAATAATTAAAATAATATATATGTGTTCCACAAGATCATAAATCATTCATTATATTATATCCCATAAAATAAATGGGTTTCATAAGCATTTTATTATAACATAACTCATGGAAATGAAACATGATTCATAAACATCATATGATCATAAACATAAACCATACAGAGAAAGAATAAAGATGACATACTTGGATCATATCCCTAGTAAAGTATAATTAACTTAAAATAATGATATACTAGATGAAAAATGATTTTTAAAGATCACTCAGAATAATTCTTCAGGAAAATAACCTTTCTATTTTGAAATCATTTCTTTTTTCAAAAGCCAGAAAATTATAAAGGTAAAAAATTTATTTGAAAAGAATCATGTAAACTTGTAAAGGAAACTTAAAATAATTAAGGATTTATGTTGGTGGGAAAATTCTCTCATGATGTATATGTTAAAAAAACATTCCTTTCATATTTTTATTATAAAATTCATAAAGTACCTTGTTTGGAAAATGAAAAAAAATTCATTTTAAACCGTTTTTAAAAAAGTCAAACATGGGTAAAAATGAATTTAAATTTTTTTAGGAGAATAGTAAAAATATTTTTAAAAAAATTTATATAAATCACGGACATGGAATAAAAATATTCCTCCCTTGAGACTTAAAAATAAACAATCTCAAGTAATGATGAGATTGTGAAATAAACCCTTACCTCAAGTCTCACCTTTCCTCATTCATGTTCAAAACTACTATATAATAAATGTATATTTATTATAAATTTATTAAATAACAATATTTATATCTATAATATCATTTATTATTTATTTATAACATCTTATCACTCATTTATTAATAATTTGTTATCAAAATCACTATTCTGGGTGGTAACTGCTTTGTTTTCCAAGCATGTTTTGGTTCGACAATCTCAGTCCTTATACTTTGATCATGATGCCATAATTTATAGAATTTTAATCATGATATAAAAATAATATATATTAATTATATACATATTTATAATCATTCATAAAAATTATAGGTAGAAAAATTAATTGCACCGTTCATGGTGACAGTAGGCCGTACATACACATGAACGCTGTATTCACTTTTTGAAGGTTGGAACAAAAGAAAGGTAAATAATAATTCACCTTTCCAGAATAATTATTATATCATGTATCTCATACATATTAATCATATTCAATATCCTTACCATCCTATTAAAATATAAATAAAAAATGAATCACATCGCTTCATGGAGGTGGTAGTCCACACGTACGCATGAGAGACATTATAGTTTTCAAATGATTTGGAAGGTAAGAAGGTAGATATTATATTTTCATTATATAAGAATAATTATTTCATAAATATCATATATAAACTTTAAACCCATATTAGTAACCATATATAAAATATGGTGATGGAAAATGAATTGTATTGCCACGTAGAGACGGTAAGCCGTACGTAAGCATGAGCAATACTTTCAATTCTTGTTTGATGGGATAAAGGGTGTATAGTGATATTTTAATAATAATAATAAAATTAAATAATATTTATGATAATTAATTTATTATTTTATTATAAATATCATAGTTTTTAGGAGTTAAAGAATATAAAAAGAAAGTGATCAATTAGGGTGATTTCCTTTTCTTCAAAATGGATCCTTTAGATCCCCTATAAAGGCCTATAGGGTTAGAATTATGGAAATAACATCATATATAAAATATGAATAATTAAGCTGAAGATATAATTTGGTAGTGTAAGAACCCGGATCTTCGTTCCAGGTACGCCTTTCCTTTTTCTGGAGTTTTTTTTAGGAAAAATGAAGTTTCTAAATTTTTTTTAAGAACAAGCCGTGTACTTTCTGAGTACACACCGTGTACTCTTCTCCATCTCGAAGCCGTGTGATGGCCATGCCCGGGCCACACACACGATGTGTAGGGGTGACATGGAGGCTGATTTTGGTGGAGTATGGAAAAACCTAGTACAGGCCGGGTACTCTAAAAGTACACGCTGTGTACTTTTATTTTTTTCACTAAACACACCGGGGTCATGCCTGATGGAAAGAACACACCCCTTCTCTAGGTTCTTCATCTGAGAGCGACCTGTATGACCGAATCTTTCCCGAGCCCCCGCCTCTCCATCCGTTCTCCGATTCGAGCACGATCCATTGCGTTGGAAGCGCAACGGTGAGTTCTTCCTTCTGCTTGAGCCTTGTTTTCCAATTCTTCCTCCTTCTCAAGTTATCTAAGGTTGAACATTTTTTGCATTTTCTCAGATCGACGACATTTTAGGGAGAATCAGTCATCAGGGTTCAATTATATCGATCTCCTAGGATCGAGGTAGGTGGTTTATGCCTTTCTGTAGAAAGTCGATGAGTATTTTTGTGAAAATTCCACCAATACCCTTGAACAGGGTATTGAGTGTTCCCGCTTTTCCCTTGTTGTATTGCCTACTTTTCTTGATTGCTAGAGTAGATGTTTTGCTTGTGATTCGGGTAGTTTTTACTATACTCTAGATGTTTTCCATGCTTGTTTTTCTTGTTTGGCATTTTTTCGGTTGCCATGCCTAGTTATAGGATAGTGGAACTGTTGCTTTGTTATGCTGTTGAGCCTTAGAATGATAGCCAAGTAGTTCTTGAGGTCTACTTGGATGATACACGTGCGCTGAGCATGTTAGTTTCACACAGGACTGTGAGGACCTAGTGTAGTAGACCACATGGAGAATAGATGTAAGGGCTTCTCCAGAGTGTCTTTTAATACAATGCGAGACCACACGGGGAATTGACGATGAGTGCTTCCTCAAAGAGTCTGTAGTTCCTCGACGCGGGCCACAGGGGGAATGGGACGTTGAGTGCTTCCCCAGAGATCCTTTAGTACGATACGATACTATAGGGGGAATTGACGGTGAGTGCTTCCTCAGAGAGTCTATTATTAGCTGAACCAGGGGGGGTGAGACTGTGTGTGCCTCCTAGAGGGTTGCTAGTACTTGTTGGTTGAACCATAGGGGTTAGGTTATGAGAGCTACCCAGAGGGTTACCTGTTTTCTTTTTGTTGCTGACTATTTACTTGTGTAATTTCTATGCTAGAACTGTGGACTGTGAATGCTAAGCATTTTCCTGTTTACTGTTCCGTACTTTACTTTCCATGTATTAATTGACTGTTAGGCACAGATATTTGGGTGGTTTCCTACTGGGACTTTGTCTCACACCCTGTTTGGGCCATGATTTTGGGCCCAAGCAGATTATGTTGTTGCAGGTATAGATAAGGGCAAGTGCCCTTCTACTTCAGGTACCTGACTTGCTGGAGCTGGAGAGCATGTGATCGAGCCGAGGCTTGCGATGCTGAGGAGTTTCTCTTCTATTTTTCTTTTTCTATTGCTTTAGTACTTGTGTTTAGTTGTATTTCAACACTTTGGTTTGTTTACTACTTTCCATAGACATATGTACCATGTTGCATCATTATTATTTTATACATTGCTTCCACTGTTCAGTTCACTTGTTGTATGTTGTTATTGTTTCCGCTATTGTGACTTGTTGTTCTTCCGCTGTATATGTTACCGAATGAGGGTATAGTTTCCCCACCAACTCACCAAGGCCCTCGCTGCTAGTCGGAAGCCTCTGACGTTTAGGGAAACGCGCTTGAGGTTATGTGGCGAACCGGGTACGGGGCACCAGTGGAGGGGCTCCGGATTCGGGTCGTTACAAAGTGGTATCATAGGAGTTCTTTTCTCTTGATTTACTTTTTGGAGACTTTAGCCAGGGATAGGACAGAATCGGTACTTGGTATTAAGCTGTGCTCGGGAGTAGCTAACCCGTGTACGGGGAAAAGCCATACTACCTCGTTAATTGCAATTTGCTGGTTTTGAGATTTTATGGTTGATATGATTTCACCTAGAGTGATTCACATGCTTTGTGTTGTTATTTTCTTGACGATTATGGTTCTATTTCTGTTGCAACCTGATGATATGAGGGTATTCCATCTCATGCATCATATAGGCACTTATAGAAATCACATGCCAAGCATTCTTGCCATGCCATCTAGGGTGCATTAGCAATTGCATGCTGTTGTGATAGACTTCGTGTAGATTATGCATCCTGTTATGATAGATGCTTGATAGAATCTCTTTTGCCTTGTTAGAGGATTGTTTGATTCCTACTATTCTTAAATGAATTCCAAATTTTGATTCTTGAGGTATTATGGGCCCTCTCGAATCAGAAATGGGTGGATCATGATCCTATTTTATCTTGTCTATGATTGTAGGAGATGCCAAGCTTTGATTCACGGGGAGTATGGGCCCTCACGGATCGGAATTTGGAACCTCTTTGCCTTGTTTTCAATGTTTCTGGGCTTCTGTGTAGTTTCTGAGCTACTGCCCAGAAAAACCCAGAATACACGACATGTACTTTTTGGATACACGCTGTGTAGTTTTCAGGCCGTGTCACTGACCGTGTGAGCATAAAAACAGTGTCATGAGAATAACTTCAGGAACACACCATGTATGATAGATACACGCAGTGTAGTTCGGAGCCGTGTACCCGGCCGTGTCACTAACAACACGGGTCGGAGGAGCTCGAGTAGAACACACCATTTTATAAAGGAACACGTCATGTAGTCCAATCCAGGTACCCGACCATGTCACGAACAACACGGTTCGGCGTCACCTTCTCTTAGACACGCCGTGTGGTTTTCGGAACACGCCGCGTAGTCGTGTTCAGGTACCCGGCCATGTCACGAACAACACGGGATGGTGTCACCTTCACATATACACGCCATGTTTGTTCGAAACACGCCATGTAAGGTTCAGCCATGTAGACGACTGCGTGTTTAACAAACATGGACCGCCAAAGCCTTGTCTAGTACATGCCTTGTTTGTTCAGAACACGTTGTGTAGTCTTGGGTTAAGTCGGACCATGTGGGTTAGCCGTGTAAAGAGATTCGGGCAGGGGAATAGTTTTCAAGTACACACCGTGTGTTGGGTCAACACGCCGTGTATTTTGAGGTGTTACACGACCTGTAGGGCAGGGGTACACGCCCATGTCGGTGGCTTAATAAGACATGTCGTGTAGTTTTTATACACGCCATGTAGTTGTGTTTTGTAAACTTGTGTGTTTTCTTTCCCCTGTTCCCATTTTGTAATCTTGTGTTTCCTGTCCTTGTTTTCTAATTTAAGGTGTGCTTTTGACCTTTTAGAGATATGCCTCCGAGACGTCCTCCGGTTGTATGACTGTTGTCAGGCAGTGATCAGACGCCAGATATGGCTGATCAGAGACTTCCTGCCGATCCTCCAGTCGAGCCAGCCTTGGGACTGGCTGTCATACCAGTTGCAGGAGCTGATGCACAGTTAAAGGAAGGTTTTATGAGGATGATGCAGACCTTTCAGGGAGCACCGCCTCCTTCCTTGACTATGGCAGACTTGACGCGGGTTTTCTAGCAGCAATATCCTCCTACGTTCTCGGGGGAAGGAGTACCTCAGGCTGCAGAGTCATGGATGGAAGCCATGCTGATTATCTTCGAGCATCTGGAGACGCCTCCAGAGAGGCGGGTCAAGCTCGCTACCTACATGCTCCGAGACTCCGCCAGGAGGTGGTGGGACATGATCTCACAGGCGGGTCATCAGCAGGTTATGGCTTGGGAGGAGTTTCATCACGTCTTTTATGACTACTTCTACCCAGAGACCCTGAGGGCCGATCGAGCCCGGGAGTTCATGAGCTTAGAGCAGGGTACTCTTTCTATCATGGAGTATTCCTCTCGTTTCACCGAGCTGCAGCGTTTCACACCCCCCCGGGATGGGAGTGGGGTGTTCTTAGTAAGGAAGTTCAAGGATGGTCTTAGGTGGGAGATCCGCTGATAGGTGAATATCTTCCAGTTGACTTCCATCACTTCCATCGTCAATCAGGCACTGATTGCGGAGCGCAATCTAAGAGACTCCGAAGCTGCGATCCAGGGCGGTTCTGCTTCCAGAGCTAGTTTTCCTTCTGATGAGAGTAAGAAGTTCTGTAGAGAGTCTATGTGCGGTGATCCGAGGAAGCGAGATGCATCGTCAGATAGCCAAGTGGTATGCTACCAGTGTGGCCGGTCAGGGCACACGAGGCCGTAGTGCCAGAGAGACCCTGTGGAGTGCCGATCTTGCGACAAGATGGGTCACCTTTATCATTTCTTCCAGGTTTTCTCATCAGCAGTGGGTGACCGAGGTTCTTCCATGACTCCTTGTTCAGGAGAAGCACCACCAGTTTCTCACCAGTAAGGGAACTGGAGTTCTTCCGGCCATTCGGGCTGAGGTGGAGGTCGAGTCCGTGGCAGTCAGCCACCATTCCCTCAGCACCAGCAGGGAGGTTCAGCTCAGAGTGGTCAGCCAGGGGCACAAGTCCGCGGTGCAAGCTACTCTTTCGTAGTGGAGCAGACCTATCAGGAGAAAGATCTTAAACCTTCTACAGTTAGAGGTATGGTTTTAGTAGCCTCAGTTTTATCTTTATATCTTTTCGATACTGGTGCTACGCATAGTTTTATCTCTGTTGCTATTGTGGAGAGCGTTGGGCTCTGTGTCTTTTCTTCTGCCGACTCGTTGACACTAGACACACCTTTGGGGACAAGGACATCTAGTGTGCGCCAGTGTAGAGAGTTACCTCTTGAGGTTGCAGGGTATCGTTTCTTGTGGGATCTCTATGTCCTATAGATGACAAGCTATGATGTCATTCTCGGGATAGACTGGTTGGTTCCCTTCCAAGCATTCGTCGACTGTTATCGCTGCAGAGTGAGTTTCGTTTCACTAGAGGGTGAATCTTTTATTCATAGAGGTGAATGGGATGTTTAGGCGAGTCGAGTAGGACTCGAGCATCGTGGGCTAGAAAGGGTGACATCCTAGATTGATAGTCTTTATTTGGATGATCAGGGTACTTCGCAGTTGGACTTTCCTCCAGTGGTGGATCGTTTCAAGGACTTCTTTCCATAGGACTTTTCAGGTTTGCCTCCGGAGCGTGAGGTAGAATTCTCTATCGAGATCATGCCAAGAGAAGAACCGGTGTCCATTCCTCCCTATATGATGGATACACCTGAGGTGCATGAGGTCAAGAAGCAGTTGGAGGAGTTACAGAAAAAGGGTTTCATCCAACCCAGTACTTCTCCTTGGGGTTTGCCTAACCTGTTTGCGAAGAAGGCCGACGGTACCCTTCAGATTTGTGTGGATTATCGGAAGCTGAACCAATTGACGGTCAAGAACCGATATCCCTTGACAAGTATCTATGACCTATTTGATCAGCTTCGAGGAGCCCAGGTGTTCTCAAAGATCAACTTGAGGTCTGGTTATCATCAGTTGTGCGTTAGACCATCAGATATACCTCTGACCGCCTTTAGAAGTAGGTATGGTCTATACAAGTATACAGTCATGCCGTTCAGTATCAGGAACGCGCCTGGAGTTTTCATGGCACTGATGAACCGAGTGTTCCATCCTTACTTGGATTCCTTCGTCGTGGTCTTCATGGACGATATCTTGGTGTACTCTCACACTCGACACGACCATGCTACCCACCTTGAGATCATTCTGAGTACACTGAGAGAGCATCGACTTTATGCTAAACTCTCGAAGTGCCACTTTTGGATGGATTATATTTACTTCTTTGTACATGTCATCTCAGAGGCAGGAGTATCTGTGGACCTAGATAAAGTGAGAGCTATAGTTTTCTGGGAGCAGCCGAAGAATGTTTTTGAGGTACGAAGTTTCCTAGGGCTAGCTGGATACTACAGACGCTTTATTCAGGACTTTTCACGCCCAAAAGAACCTTTGAAAGGTCTGACCAAGAAGGGGGCAAAGTTCTTATGGTCAGATTCTTATTAGTCAGCCTTTCAGGAGCTGAAGGGAAAGCTGACGTCGGCACCGATACTAGTCTTTCCAGATCCAGACAAGAGCTACACTGTTTATTGTGATGCTTCAGGTATCGGGCTAGGATCTATGCTTATGTAGGGAGATGGAGTCATTGCGTATAGGTCTCGGTAGTTGAGGCTACATGAGAGGAACTACCCGACACACGATCTAGAGTTGGAAGCTATTGTTCATGCCTTACGCTGTTGGAGAAACTATCTTATGGGAGAGAACTTTGTGGTCTTCATCGACCACAAGAGTCTCAAGTATATCTTCACTCAGCGTGATCTGAATCTGAGGCAACACAGGTGGGTCGAGTATCTTCAATCTTTTGATTTCGAGCTTACCTATACACCGGGAAAGGGAAACGCAGTGGCAGATGTGTTGAGCAGGAGAACTCAGATTCAGGTGGTTCAAGAGGCCAGTAGTGAGTGACAGCTTATGGCTCTATTCTCTGAGATGCATCTAGAGGTGCACGACAGACAGGGATAGACTTTCCTATCTTCTGTAGCTGTTACCTCTACACTACTTGATCGGGTACGGATGAGGCAGCTATCAGACTCAGAAGGCTTAGTCCTGTGGGAGAGTGTGTTAGGAGAGGACCCTCTTCCTAGATGGACAATGGGTGAGGATGAGATCTTCTATTTCCAGGGACACGTATGGGTGCCAGCAGACATACGTGAGGAGCTGATGTAGGATTTTCATTTCTCAGTTTGGGCAGTTCATCCTGGCATCACTAAGATGTATCGGGACCTTCATCTCTAGTACTGGTGGCCAGGTATGAAGAAAGATATTGCTAGTTTTTTCATGAGATACTCTACTTGTCAGTAGGTGAAGGCGGAGCATCATCGACCAAAATGCCTTTTACAGTAGTTACCCATTCCGGAATGGAAGTGGAACAATGTTGCTATGGAATTTGTGACCGGGTTTCTGAGGTCTCCTCGGGGGAACGATGCTGTTTGGGTTGTCGTCGACAGGCTCACGAAGGTTGCTCACTTCTTTCCGATCAAGGAGAACTTCAGTGTTGATGAGTTGGGAAGATTTTACATTCGAGAGATTGTACGTCTGCATGGAGTTCCACACTCCATTATTTCATACAGGGATGTGCATTTCACCTCTCGGTTCTGGCAGGGACTTCAGAAGGCGTTGGGTACACATGTACTTTTGAGTACAACATACCATCCCCAGACTGATGGCCAGTCTGAGCACACCATCCAGGTGCTTGAGGATATGCTCCGAGCTTAAATCCTAGACTTTGGCGGTTCTTGGGAGAAGCATATCCCTCTGGTGGATTTCACCTACAACAATAGTTTCCAGGAGACCATTTAGATGGAACCATATGAGGCTTTGTACGGTAGGCCATGCCGATCACCCTTATGCTGGCCGGAGGCAGGAGAGGCAGCTTTTCTGGGACCTCATCTTGTTCAGGAGACTTCAGAGCAGATTGAGCAGATTCAAAAAAGGATGGTTACAACACAATCTCAACAGAAGTCTTATGCTGATCATTAGAGACGACCTTTGGAGTTTGAGGTTGGGGATCAGGTTTTCCTGCGTGTCGCACCGAGGTTGGGACACAAGAGGATTCAGAGATAGGGTAAGCTCTCACCACGGTACTTAGGGTCATTTGAGGTGTTGGAGAGAGTTGGACCGGTTGCCTATAGGCTGTAATTACCTCAGAGGTATCAGGCCATGAATGACGTCTTCCACGTCTCTCAGCTTCGACGTTACTTTTCAGACCCGTCTCATGTCTTTCAGCCCGAGGAGGTTGAGCTCAAAGCGGATGCATCGTTTGAGGAGCATCCCATCCAGATTGTTGATCGCAGTATGAAGGTTCTCCGAGGCCGGTCTGTTACTCTTGTATGGGTTCTATGGCAGCATGGGTGAGTACAGGATGAGACCTAGGAGAGGGAGGCCGATGTGCGATCGCAGTGGCTGGAGCTGTTCAGGATTTCTTCTTCTACGCCTCGCTAGGGAAATTCGAGGAAAAATTTCTTTATGGAGGGAAGTTTGTAAGAACCCGGATCTTTGTTCCAGGTACGCCTTTCCTTTTTCTAGAGTTATTTAAGAAAAATGAAGTTTCTGGAAAATTTTGAAGTACACGCCGTGTACTTTCTGAGTACATGTTGTGTACTCTTCTCCGGCTCGAAGCCGTGTGCTGGCCGTGCTCGGGCCACACACACGGTGTGTAGGGGTGACGTGGAGGATGATTTTGGTGGAGTACGGAAAAACCTAGTACACTCCATGTACTCTAAAAGTACACTCCGTGTACTTTTTTTTCACTAAACGCACCGGGGTCGCGCCTGATGGACAAAACACACTCCTTCTCCAGGTTCTTCGTCCAAGAGAGATCCGTACGGCTGAATCTTTCCCAAGCCACCGCCTCTCCATCCATTCACTGATTCGAGCATGGTCAATTGCGTTGGAAGCACAGCGATGAGTTCTTCCTTCTGCTTGATCCTTGTTTTACAATTCTTTCTCCTTCTCAAGTTATCTAAGGTTGAACGTTTTGTGCGTTTTCTCAGATCTACGTTGTTCTAGGGAGAATCAGTCATCAGGGTTCAAGTATATCGATCTCCTAGGATCGAGGTAGGTGGTTTGTGCCATTATGTAGAAAGTCGATGAGTATTTTTGTGCAAATTTTACCAATACCCTTGAACATGGTATTGCGTGTTCCCGCTTTGCCCTTGTTTTATTTCCTGCTTTGCTTGATTTCTAGAGTAGATGTTTTTCCTGTGATTATGGTAGTTTTTACGGTACTCTGGATGTTTTCCATACTTGTTTTGATTGTTTGGAGTTTTTCCGATTTCCATGACTAGTTATAGGATAGTGGAACTATTGCTTTGTTATGCTGTTGAGCCTTAGAATGATATCCAAGTAGTTCTTGAGGTTTACTTGGACGATACACGCGCGCTAAGCATGTTAGTTTCACACAGGACTGTGAGGACCTAGTGTAGTAGACCACAGGGAGAATAGATGTAAGAGCTTCTCTAGAGTGTCTTTTAATACGATGCGAGACCACAAAGGGAATTTATGATGAGTGATTCCTCAAAGAGTTTGTAGTTCCTCGACGCGGGCCACATGGGGAATGAGACGTTGAGTGCTTCCCCAGAGAGCCTTTAGAACGATACGAGACTATAGGGGGAATTGACGGTGAGTGATTCCTCAGAGAGTCTATTCTTAGATTAACTAGGGGGTGAGACTGTGTGTGCCACCTAGAGGGTTTCTAGTAATTGTAGGTTGAACCACAGGGGTTAAGCTGTGAGAGCTACCAGAGGGTTACCTATTTTTTTTTTGTTGCTGACTGTTTATTTGTGTACTTTCTATGCTAGAACTGTGGACTGTGACTGCTGAGCATTTTCCTGTTTACTGTTCTTTACTTTACTTGCCATGTATTCATTGACTATTAGGCATAGATCTTTGGGTGGTTTCCTACTGGGATTTTGTCTCACACCCTGTTTGGGCCATGCTTTTGGGCCCAAGAAAATTATGTTGTTGCAGGTATATATAAGGGCAAGCGCCCTTCTACTTCAGGTACCTGACTTGCTGGAGTAGGAGAGCATGGGACCGAGCCGAGGCTTGTGATGCTGAGGAGTTGCTCTTCTGTTTTTCTTTTGCTGTTGTTTTAGTACTTGTGTTTAGTTGTATTTCAGCACGTTGGTTTGTTTACTTCTTTCCATAGACATATGTACCATGTTGCATCATTATTATTTTATACATTGCTTCTGCTGTTCAGTTCAGTTGTTTTATGTTGTTATTGTTTCTGCTATTGTGACTTGTTGTTATTCCGCTGTATATGTTACCGAATGAGGGAATAGTTTCCCCACCGACTCACCAAGGCCCTCTCTGCTAGTCGGCAGCCTCTGGCGTTTGGGGAAATGCGCTTGAGGTCATGTGGCAAACTGGGTATGGGGCACCAGTGGAGGGAATCCGGATTCAGGTCATTACAAAGTGGTATCCGAGGAGTTCTTTTCTCTTGATTTATTTTTTGGAGACTTTAGCCAGGGATAGGATGGATTCGGTACTTGGTATTAAGCTGTGCTCGGGAGTAGCTAACCCGTGTACGGGGAAAAGCCATACTACCTCGTTAATTGCAGTTTGCTGGTTTTGAGATTTTACGGTTGATATGATTTCACCTAGAGTGATTCACTTGATTTGTTGATGATTACGGTTCTATTTCTGTCGCAACCCGATGAGATGAGGGTATTCCATCTCATGCGTCATATAGGCATTTATAGAAATCACATGCCATGCATTCTTGCCATGCCATCTAGGGTGCATTAGCAATTGCATGCTATTGTGATAGACTTTGTGTAGATTATGCATGCTGTTGTGATAGATGCTTGATAGAATCTCTTCTACCTTGTTAGATGATTGTTTTCTTCCTACTCTGCTTAAATGAACACCAAATTTTGATTCTTGATGTGTTATGGGTCCTCTCGAATCAGAAATGGGTGGATCATGATCCTGTTTTCTCTTGTTTATGACTATAGGAGATGCCAAACTTTGATTTGCGGGGAGTATGGGCCCTCACAGATCAGAATTTGGAACCTCTTTGCCTTGTTTTCAATATTTATGGGCTTCTGTGTAGTTTCTGAGCTACTGACCAGAAAAACCCAGAATACACGGATTGTACTTTTTGGATACACGCTGTGTAGTTTTCAGGCTGTGTCACTGACCATGTGAGAATAAACACGGTGTCGTGAGAATAAATTCAGGAACACGCCGTGTACGGTAGATACACGCCGTGTAGTTTGGAGCCGTGTACCCGGTCGTGTCACTGACAACACGGGTCGGGAGAGCTCGAATAGAACACACCGTGTTATAAAGGAACACGCCATGTAGTCTCGTCCAGGTACCCGACCATGTGACGAACAACACGGGTCAGCGTCACCTTCTCTTAGACACACCGTGTGGTTTTCGGAACACGTCGTGTAGTCGTGTTCAGGTACCCGGCCGTGTCACGAACAACACGGGACGGTGTCCACCTATACACACCGTGTTTGTTCGGAACACGCCGTGTTTGTTAGGAACACGCCGTGTAAGGTTCATCAGTGTATACGGTCGTGTGTTTAACAAACACGGACCACCAGAGCCTTGTCTAGTACATGCCGTGTTTGTTCAGAACACGCCGTGTAGTCTCGGGTTAAGTCGGACCGCATGGGTTAGCCGTGTAAAGAGATTCGGGTAGGGGAATAGTTTCAAGTACACGCCGTGTGTTGGGTCAACACGCTGTGTAGTTTGAGGTGTTACACGACCTATTGGGCAGGGGTATACGTCCATGTCAGTGGCTTAAGAAGACATGTGGTGTAGTTTTTATACACGCCATGTAGTTGTTTTTTGTAAACTTGTGTGTTTTCTTTCCCCTATTCCCATTTTGTAATCTTGTGTTTCCTTTCCTTGTTTTCTAATCTAAGGTGTGATTTTGATCTTTCAGAGCTATGCCTTCGAGACGTCCTCCGGTTTTACGTCTGTTGTCAGGCAGTGATCAAACGCCAGATATGGATGATCAGAGACTTCCTGCCGATCCTACAGTCGAGCCAGCCTTGGCACCGGCTGTCATACCAGTTGCAGGCACTGATGCACAGTTTAGGGAAGGTTTTATGAGGATGATGCAGAACTTTTAGGGAGCATCGCCTCCTGCCTTGACTATGGAAGACTTGATGCGGGTTTTCCAGCAGCAGCATCCTCCTACGTTCTTGGGGGAAGGAGGACCTCAGGCTGCAGAGTCATGGCTGGAAGCCATGATGACTATCTTCGAGCATTTGGAGACGCCTACAGAGAGGGGGGTCAAGCTAGCTACCTACATACTCCGAGACTCCGCCAAGAGGTGGTGGGACGTGATCTCACAGGCGGGTCATTAGCAGGTTATGGCTTGGGAGGAGTTTCAGCACATATTTTATTACTACTTCTACCTGGAGACCCTGAGGGCTGATCGAGCCCGGGAGTTCATGAGCTTAGAGAATGGTACTCTTTCTATCATGGATTATTCCTCTTGTTTCACCAAGCTGCAGCATTTTACACCCCTCTGGGATGGTAGTGGGGTGTTCTAGCAAGGAAGTTCGAGGATGGTCTTAGGAGGGAGATTCGCTCACAGGTGAATATCTTCCAGTTGAATTCCATCACTTCCATCATCAATCGGGTACTGATTACGGAGTGCAATCTGAGAGACTTCGGAGCTACGAGCCAGGGTGGTTCTGCTTCCAGAGATAGTTTTCCTCTTGATGACAACAAGAAGCGCTGTAGAGAGTCTATGCGTGGTGATCTGAGGAAGCGAGATGCATCGTCAGGAAGCCAGGTGTTATGCTACCAGTGTGGCTGGTCAGGGCACATGAGGCCGCAGTGCCAGAGAGACCCCATGGAGTGACGATCTTGTGGCGAGATGGATCACCTTTAGCGTTTCTTCTAGGTTTTCTCACCAGCAGCGGGTGACTGGGGTTCTTCCATGACTCCTCGTTCAGAAGAAGCACCTCCAATTTCTCACTAGTCAGGGAACTGGAGTTCTTCCGGCCGTTCGGGCTGAGGTGGAGGTCAAGGCCGTGGCAGTCAACCACCAGTCCCTCAGCACTAGCAGGGAGGTTCAACTCAGAGTGGTTAGCCAGGGGCGCAGGGCCACGGTACAGGCCAGTCTTTCACCGTGGAGCAGACCTATCAGGAGCAGGATCCCGACCCTTCTACAGTTCGAGGTACGGTTTTAGTATCATTAGTTTTATCTTCAGCTCTTTTCGATACTGGTGCTATGCATAGTTTTATCTCTGTTTCTACTGTGGAGAGTTTTGGCTCGGTGTATTTTCTTCTGCCGACTCGTTGACACTAGACACACCTTTGGGGACAAAGAAATCTAGTGTGCGCCAGTGTAGAGAGTTCCCTCTTGAGGTTTCAAGGTATCGTTTCTTGTGGGATCTCTATGTCCTAGATATGACAGGCTATGATGTCATTCTTGTGATGGACTGGTTGGTTCCCTTCCAAGAAGTCATCGACTGTTATCACTGCAGAGTGAGTTTCATTTCACCAGAGGGTGAATATTTTCTTCATAGAGGCGAATGGGATGTTCAGATGAGTCGAGCAGGACTCGAGCATCGTGGGCTAGGAAGGGTGACAACCTAGATTGCTAGTATTTATCTGGATGATCAGGGGACTTAGCAGTTGGACTTTCCTCCAATGGTGGATCGTTTCAGGGATGTATTTCCAGAGGAATTTTCAGGTTTTCCTCTAGAGTGTGAGGTAGAATTCTCTATTGAGCTTGTGCCAAGAGCGGTACTGGTGTCCATTCCTCCCTATAGGATGGCTACACCTGAGGTGCAGGAGCTCAAGAAGCAGTTAGAGGAGTTACAGGAAAATGGTTTCATCCAACCCAGTACTTCTCCTTGGGGTTTGCCTGTCCTGTTTGCGAAGAAGGAAGACGGTACCCTTCGGCTTTTTGTGGATTATCGGAAGATGAACCAGTTAACGGTCAAGAACTGATATCCCTTGCTGAGGATCGATGACCTCTTTTATTAGCTTTTAGGAGCCCGGGTGTTCTCGAAGATCGACTTGTGGTCCGATTATCTTCATCTGTGCATTAGACCATCAGATATACCTCTCACTACCTTTAGAAGCAGGTATGGTCTATACGAGTATACAGTCATGCCGTTCGGTCTCACGAATGCGCCTGCAGTTTTCATGGCACTGATGAACCGAGTGTACCATCCTTACTTGGATTCCTTCATCATGGTCTTCATGGATGATATCTTGGTGTACTCTCACACTCGACACGACCATGCTACCCACCTTGAGATCATTCTGAGTACACTGAGAGAGCATTGAATTTATGCTAAACTCTCTAAGTGACACTTTTGGATGGATTAGATTCACTTGGGACATATCATCTCAGAGGTAGGAGTATACATGGACCCAGAGAAAGTGAGAGCTATAGTTTCCTAGGAGCAGTTGAAGAATGTTTTTGAGGTATGACGTTTCCTAGGGATGGATGGATACTACAGACACTTTATTCAGTACTTTTCACACCTAGAATCACCTTTGACAGGTCTGACCAAGAAGGGGGCGAAGTTCTTATGTTCAGATTCTTGTGAGCCAGCCTTTCAGGAGCTGAAGGGAAAGATGACGTCGACACCGATACTAGTCTTTCCAGAGCCAGGCAAGAGATACACTGTTTATTGTGATGATTCAAGTATCGGGCTAGGATATGTGATTATGCAGGGAGATGGAGTCATTTCATATAGGTCTCGGTAGTTGAGGCCACATGAGAGGAACTACCCGATGCACGATCTGAAGTTGGCAGCTGTTGTTAATGCCTTACACTATTAGAGAAACTATCTTCTGGGAGAGCACTTTGTGGTCTTCACCAACCACAAGAGTCTCAAGTATATCTTCACTCAGCGTGATCTGAATCTAAGGCAGCGCAGGTGGGTCGAGTATCTTCAATATTTTGATTTCGAGCTTGCCTATACGCTGGGAAAGGGAAACACGGTGGCAGATGCGTTGAGCAGGGGAACTCAGATTCAGGCGGTTCAGGAGGCCAGCAGTGAGTGGAAGATTATGAATCTATTCTCTAAGATGCATCTGAAGGTGCACGACATATAGGGACAACCTTTCCTATCTTCTGTAGCTGTTACCTATAAACTACTTGATCAGGTACGGATGAGGCAGCTATCAGACTCAGAAGTCTTAGTCCTGCGGGAGAGTGTGTCAGGAGAGGACCCTCTTCCTGGATGGACAGTGGGTGAGGATGAGATCTTGTGTTTCCAAGGATGCGTATGGGTGCTAGTAGAAATACACAAGGAGATAATGTGGGATTTTCATTCCTCAGTTTGGGCATTTCATCCTGGTGTCACCAAGATGTATCGGGACCTTCATCGCCAGTACTGGTGGCCAGGTATAAAGAAAGATGTTGCTAGTTTTGTCATGAGATGCTATAATTGTCAGCAGGTGAAGGCGGAGCATCAGCGAACAACATGACTTTTACAACAATTACCCATTCCGGAATGGAAGTGGAATGATGTTGCGATTGACTTCGTGATCGGGTTTCCAAGGTCGCCTCAGGGGAATGATGTTGTTTGGGTTTTCGTCGACAGGCTCACGAAGGTTTCTCACTTCTTGCTGATCAAGGAGACCTTCAGTGTTAATGATCTGGGACGATTGTACATCCAAGAGATTGTACGTATGTATGGAGTTCCACACTCCATTATTTTAGATAGGGATGCACATTTCACCTCTCGGTTCTCATAGGGACTTCAGAAGGCGTTGGGTACACAGGTACTTTTGAGTACAACATACCATCCCCAGACTGATGGCCAGTCCGAGCACACAATCCAGGTGCTTGAGGATATGATCCGAGCTTGCATCCTAGACTTTTAAGGTTCTTGGGAGAATAATATCCATCTGGTGGATTTATCATACAACAATAGTTTCTAGAAAACCATTCAGATGGAAGCATACGAGGCTTTGTACGGTAGGCTATGCCGATCACCCTTATGCTGGCTGGAGGCAGGAGAGGCAGCTTTACTAGGACCTCATCTTGTTTAGGAGACTTCAGAGTAGATAGAGATGATTCGGAAAAGGATGGCTACAACACAGTCTCAACAGAAGTATTATGCTGATCAGCGGAGACGACCTTTGGAGTTCGAGGTCGGGGACCAGGTTTTCCTGCGTGTCGCACCGAGGTTGGGACACAAGAGGATTCAGAGACAGGGTAAGCTCTCACCGTGGTACGTTGGGCCGTTTGAGGTGTTGGAGAGAGTTGTTCTAGTTTCCTATAGGCTGCAATTACCTTATAGGTATCAGGACATGCATTACGTCTTCCACATCTCTCAGCTTCGACGTTACTTTTCAGACCCATCTCATGTCTTTCAGCCCGAGGAGGTTGAGCTCGAAGCGGATGCATCGTTTGAGGAGAATCCCATATGGATTGTTGATCACAGTAAGAAGGTTCTATGAGGCTGGTCTATTCCTCTTGTACGGGTTCTATGGCAGCATGGGTGAGTACAGGATGAGACCTGGGAGAGGGAGGCCAATGTGTGATCGTAGTGTCCGGAGCTGTTCGGGATTTCTTCTTCTATGCCTCGCTAGGGAAATTCGGGGTTGAATTTCTTTAAGGGGGGAAGTTTGTAAGAACCCGGATCTTTGTTCCAGGTACGAATTTCCTTTTTTTGGAGTTTTTTAAGAAAAATGAAGTTTTTGGAAAATTTTTAAGTACACGCCGTGTACTTTCTGAGTACACATCGTGTACTCTTCTCCAGCTCGAAGCCGTGTGCTAGCCGTGCTCGGGCCACACACACGGTGTGTAGGGGTGATGTGGAGGCCGATTTTGGTGGAGTACAGAAAAACCTAGTACATGCCATGTACTCTAAAAGTACATGCTATGTACTTTTCTTTTTTTCACTAAACGCACCAGGGTCGTGCCTGACGGAAAGAACACACCCCTTCTCTAGGTTCTTCGTCCGAGAGCGACCCGTACGACCGGATCTTTCCCGAGCCCCCGCCTCTCCATCCATTCTCCGATTCGAGCACGGTCGATTGCGTTGGAAGCGTAGTGGTGAGTTCTTCCTTCTACTTGAGCCTTGTTTTCCAATTCTTCCTCCTTCTCAAGTTATATAAGGTTGAATATTTTGTGTGTTTTCTCAGATCTACGACATTCTAGGGATAATCAGTCATCGGGGTTCAAGTATATCGATCTCCTAGGATCAAGGTAAGTGGTTTGTGCCTTTCTGTATAAATTTGATGAGTATTTTTGTGCAAATTCCACCAATACCCTTGAACGGGGTATTGCGTGTTCCCTCTTCGCCCTTGTTGTATTGACTGCTTTGCTTGATTGCTAGATTAGATGTTTTGCCTGTGATTATGGTAGTTTTTATTGTACTCTGGATGTTTTCCATGCTTGTTTTTCTTGTTTGGCGTTTTTTCAGTTGCCATGCCTAGTTGTAGGATAGTGGAACTATTTCTTTGTTATGATTTTGAGCCTTAGAATGATATCCAAGTAGTTCTTGAGGTTTAATTGGATGATACACGCGTGCTGAACATGTTAGTTTCACACAGGACTGTGAGGACCTAGTGTAGTAGACCACAGGGAGAATAGACGTAAGGGCTTCTCCAGAGTGTCTTTTAATACGATGTGAGACCACAAGGGGAATTGACGATGAGTGCTTTCTCAGAGAGTCTGTAGTTCCTCGACGCGGGCCACATGGGGAATGGGACGTTGAGTGCTTCCCCAGAGAGCCTTTAGCACGATATGAGACTATAGGGGAAATTGACGATGAGTGCTTCCTCATAGAGTCTATTCTTAGCTTAAACAGGGGGGTGAGACTGTGTGTGCCTCTTAGAGGGTTGCTTGTACTTGTAGGTTAAACCATAGGGGTTAGGCTGTGAGAGCTACCCAGAGGGTTACCTGTTTTCTTTTTATTGCTGACTGTTTACTTGTGTACTTTCTATGGTAGAACTGTGGACTATGACTGCTGAGCATTTTCCTGTTTAATGTTCCGTACTTTACTTTCCATGTATTCATTGACTGTTAGGCACAAATCTTTGGGTGGTTGCCTACTGATACTTTGTCTCACACCCTGTTTGGGCCATGCTTTTTGGCCCAAGCAGATTATGTTGCTGCAGGTATAGATAAGGGAAAATGCACTTCTACTTCAGGTACCTGACTTGTTAGAGCTGGAGAGCATGGGAACGAGCCGAGGCTTGCGATGCTGAGGAGTTTCTCTTCTGTTTTTCTTTTGATATTGCTTTAGTACTTGTGTTTAGTTGTATTTCAGCACGTTGGTTTGTTTACTGCTTTCCATAGACATATGTACCATGTTGCATCATTATTATTTTATACATTACTTACGCTGTTCAGTTCAGTTGTTGTATGTTGTTATTGTTTTCACTACTGTGACTTGTTGTTCTTCCGCTGTATACATTACCGAATGAGGACATAGTTTCCCCACCGACTCACCTAGGCCCTCGCTGCTAATCGGCAGCCTCTGGCATTTGGGGAAACGCGCTTGAGGTCATGTGGCGAACCGGGTACGGGGCACCAGTGGAGGGGCTCTGGATTCGGGTCGTTACAGGTAGGGTATGGTTAAGATAGAAGGATTAAAGTTGTGTAAATAAGTGAGGGAGGAGGAGTCCTTTTATAATTGAGGTGAGGGGCACTTTTGAAATTTATAAAAAGATCAAATTATAATAAGACTATTCTAGAGAAAAATGATTCAAAATGGCCTATAAATGAAAATTGGATGGATTCTTTACCCTACATTATCCCATTTTCCATTATTTATTTTTTTTATTTTTAAATAATTTAATAAAATATTATTTTCATAAAATATCATTATTGTGAATTTTGACACAATTCATTACTTTGAATTTAATAACATCAAGACATTAATATAAATCCAAAAAAATATTTTAATACATATATAATATTTCATTTTAATCTATAAATTTTTTTATCACATAAATTATCTTAAATTTTAATACTTTTAATATTTTTAATATCATTTATTTTATTTTTCCATTAATTGAATAATTACTACGTCAAGATTGTGTAAGAATTTAAGGTAATTATTTATTACCTAAAAATTAAAAATAAATTACCATAAAGAGTATAAATATTTTATATTCAAAAATAATATTTATAGTCAAACATATCCTCTATATAACTTCATATTAAAATATTATAGTTATTAAAAATAAGAGTGTGACATGTCTGACTTTTCTTGAAATAAAATACTATAAAGGTCATAATCTCATAAAAATTGACAAAAAATGTCATATAACCAAAAATTTAATTATTGTGGATGAAATTAACTCATAAAATAAAATTTAGGCATGTTTTGGTATTATTTAATAGTTCTTATCATTTTATTTTTAACCTAAATTACTCAATTTACCTTTATTGTGATAATAAAACTACTATAGTTACTATTCAAAATGAAAAAAAATAAAAGGGATATATTTAAAAAAATTTGACCCACTAATTAAAAAATATGGAATCCATTTTTCAATATTCAACTCATATAATTGGAATAATTTAATTTAAAATTAATCCCACAGAACACAATGAAAAAAAATTTTCTTGAAAAATTTGTTTTAATCCCAAAAATGTATTTATACCAAAAGAAGGTGTAAGGATGATTACAATTTAATTAATTAGAATACATAAAAATAAAGACTACTTAAGTTACTTTTATATAAAATTCAAATCATAAAGTGACTTTTTAATATAAAGAAAATGATAGTTTTATAATAATCAGTATTTTTCACTATCCACTAAAAAATTAATATTTTCAGAAAATTCTCCAAAAAAATAATCCTAAGTTAATTTTGACATGATGAATTCAAAAATAAAATTAATTTTTTTAAATAAATTTTATAAAACTTTTATAAATTAATTATAATATTCATTCACAAGAAAAACCATTTTTGGAGAAAACATATTTTTTGAAGAATAAAATGACTTTACTAAAAATTGAATGATTATTTACTAAGAATTTATCAATAAATTTATATTGAGTAGTAAATTTATATATATTTCATAAATTAGTTAATAATATTCATACTCACCAAATTGACGACTATGTTATAACTATCACATTAAATAATAATATTTTAATACTATATTGCAGTTCGTTTAAACTCAATGTTGTGAGTAATACAAGACATTGAATAAATAAAATTATTTAAAGAGAAATATTTTATAAAATATAGGGGTGTTACATATATGGTTTATATACTTCCCATTTTACATGTAGTATCATGAATCCTTCATAATTGATGGTATTTTAAGTTTCAATTTGAATTATTTCATCAAAGGGGGCTTGGTTTGAGAGCTACAAAGTGGTAAAGAGTTTCTTAATTCAATTTACTTTTGTTGGGTTGTAACTATTATTAATTAACTCTATTATAATATTTTTATGCGTGAATTGATGAATAAATTGTTTTATTATGTATTTCCACTTATTTTTTTGTGGATTTACATTTGTTACACATAATCACTCATTTGATTAACTCTGAATTCAGTGATATGATCTTTGTAAGGGTTAATTGTCCCAAATTCCTTTCTTTGGGACATATGTTTACGATATGAACCTATCTTATTTTTTGAGGTGTATATACTACCCTTTGGTATTTTATATTCTGAATATCATTATGGTTATTTAAATTTATTCTTTCACGGGGATTATGATTGAAAATTTACCAAAATGGAAAATGTTTTATGTTACAATATCCTTTCTTTCAGGATTGTTAATGTTCAAGGTTCCTTTAGAGGAAATAATATACTCTTATTTTCTTAAACTGCATATCTTTTATCTCCAATGGTTAAGAATGTGTTTAACATGTTTTATTTCCATTTTATCCCTTATTGATTAAATAAATTTCAAGAAATTCATTTGTAAGTGATACTGATCTTGTATTTTCTTTTAGATCAGTTATCTTTCTCTTCCATATCCATGTTTTATAAAATGTTTTAAAAAATATCCTTTATAAAAATAAACTATTTACTAAATATATTTTAAATGGTCTTTGACATTATTTTAATTTTTTTAAAGGAAATTTTCTTAACATTTTCCAAATGGATTACTTTGACTCCCTTTACAAAATATTTTAAAAAATGTTTATTTTTAACATTTATGGCATGAATAGAATTTCTATCCATCATTACCATTATTTTATTTGAAACTTATATTATATATTTCCAAGTTTTTTTTTCAAATAAAAGGTTTTTTCATAATATTTTGTGAATTTTTAGTTTTTAAAAGTGATTTTCAAAATGAAAAAGTTATTTTCATCAAGAATGTTTCTAATGATATTTTAATGGTATTTCCATTCATCAATGATAACAAACCTTGATGTTAATTACACCCCATTAGGGATATATGATATTTATATCATCCTTATTCTTTCTCTAGATGGATTATGAGATTTACATAGATCCCTTTTCATTTCCACTGGTTAATCATGTTTCAAAGAGATTTTTAAAAAACACTTTTCTTTTCCATGGGTTAATCATGTTTCAAATAAATTGTTATGGTACCCATTTATTTTCCAGTGGTTAATCATGTTTCACATATATTTTCATGGAACCTATTTCTTTTCCAAGGTTTATTTAATTTATGAAAGGAATAATGGTTGTTTTATGATCTTTATGATGAAACATAAGCTCTATGTACTTTATTCATGTTGTAGTTCTTGGAAATTATATATGATGAGTGTGATCATATAGCATCGGGTAAGCCTGATATAGATTATACGATGGGTGCGCCCATATAGATCCAGGTGAGCCCGATATAGCTTATATGATTATTGCACCCAGATAATGCTCCAATGCATTGAGTAATGATTATGTTATCTGAATAATTATATTATAATTTGGCTGTATAGTTATTCCAATTATAAAGGTTTTGTAAGGGTTATAATATTATGATATTCCAAGGTACCAACATGTTTTTTCTATACTTTATATGGGGTTATAATGTTTCCTTTAATCAAGATTGATATCACATGGATCATTATTATTGATTCTTATGACTCTTTACTTTGTTAAACCCTTATTAAATATTTCATGATTTATGAGTCATGTATTGATGGGTATGAGTTTTTTAGGGTTTTATCATGAACTCTGATTATGTCGTCACACCCTTATGCACTTTTTATTCTCATTGATAACATTTAATTATTAATGATTTTGTTTACCCTTAATGATCATTTTATATCACCCTTATTATGATTCATTTTCCCTAGGTTATTAAGAATTATGTTTAATGATTTATGTCTAGAAGGGTTTCATTTGGATGATGATGATAACCTAATATAGAATATGAAAAGTTTGTTATAGTGGAAAAAAATACTCTCTTAAAGTCATGGATGTTGTTTATGCAAGAGTTTATCCTAATTATCTAAAACTATAAACTTAAAAGGTACTTGGGTATGTAAGTGATCCAATATTTCCTTTTGATATTGTAAAGTTTGGATGGAAAAAATTAGGTCACATTTATATGTATCAAATCCATAAATGTAAAGTTTATGAATTTGTCACCAGATTCAGGAGTGCGGGTCTGGGGCTATTATAGTTGGTATCATAGTTTGGGTTATATAACTTTGTAAATTAGAATGTTTTCATGTGAGGTTATCTTAAGAGTTATGGATTCTATCATGGGTTTATAAGTTTAAGGTTAATCATAAGTTCAAAGTTTTAGAAACCCCTTTTGAGGTTTTAAGTTTTGGAAGTCTAAGATTATTAAGAGTATTTTGGGAGATGTTTTATTGGTTCTAGTTATATATAACCCCTAGGTTCAAAATTAAGTTTTATTTGAGGAGGAATTCTATTTTTTTCACAAGTTTAAAAGTATTGATTAACTTCAGGTTTTATATGATCTTTGATGATTATGGTTATTTTAAGGATATTAATAATATTCCTAAGAATGTCATAAGGATAAAATTTTAGGAAAAAAGAAAATCTAGAGGTCGAGAAACAACCCATCGCATCTGGTAAGGCCATGAGACTTGAATCCACAACTGAAGGGAGATAAGGGTGCAGTGCTTGCCAATTCCCTAAGTGATGTCTTGAAGAAGATTGCTATATTTTTGGGCTTTCAAGATGAAAGGTATGATAGAACCTTCAAGTTTAAAACACACTTTAATGTTGATTTCATTGAGGTTATTTTTTATATAGTATCATTTATATGTTGAATTATTTAGTTTAAACTTTTTGTATTACTATTGAATTTTGGAGATTAATGTATCTTTTTCATCATAAGAAGGTTTATTAATTTTTGGAATTACATTACCTTGTGCTAACCATTTTGGTTTCATATAATGTATAAAGATAGGAGGAATAAATTTAAATCCCTTTTATGGCTATGCCATCCTTTAAAAGTTTATTTTAGTGCTTTAGGCATGAAAACTTCATCTTGAATACTCATAATTTAGAGTAAAAGATTAGATTGTGGTAAAAATTGATAAAAGGATGAAATTATACTCATAAAGTAAGTATATTTATATATTCTCTCAGTCTAGATGGTAAAATAATTCCTCAACTCTAGGAAAATAATATTGAAACAAAATTTTTTCCTATTACCATCATTTATTATAAAATCAATAACATTTTTCACACCTCTTTGGTTTATGGGTTTTTGGATTTTAAGTTTCTCTTAATCATTCACTTTTTTGCGATCAATGATATTTTTCACTCTTCATAATTATTTGGTAATTAAACTTTCATTTCATGTCAAAATATTCAATTCACACATATGTTATCTTTTTTGGAAACCTAGTATGTGTTACTTCAAATGAACTTTGTGACACCTTTTATCTCTTATCAAGATGATGTTTTATTAACCCTTTTTATGATGTGAGTTTCCAACAATGGTATTTTTAAATTTCCAACATTTTATTATTGATATAAAGTTCAAATTTAGTGGATGAAATTTATTAGGGGGGGTAGGATGTAACACCCCAATATTTTAAAATAAGAGAATTATGTTTGATAGCGTATTCAACATGCAACACTGAACTTAAACGACCTGTGAAATATAAAACTGTTATAAAATAGCTATTAAATTGATGGGTATTAATAATATTAGATAATTTATGAAATATATTTATATTTAAATTTCATACTCAATATAAATTTTTGATAAATACTTAATAAATAATCAATTAATTTTTAGTAAAGTAATTATATTCTTCAAAAAAATATTTTCTTCAAAAATGATTTTTATTTATTTTTGTGAGAAAATTATATAATTAAAATTTTTAACTTTTAGAAAATTTATTTTATAAAATTAAATTAATTTTTTAAATCAGTATATCAAAATTAACTTAGGGCTAATTTTTGGATTTTTTAGAGAATATCGATTTTTTAGTGAATAGTGAAAATATCGTTTTTTGTAAAACTATCATTTCTTTTAAATAAATTAAGTAATTTAAAAGGAAAATTATTTTTTGAATATTATTTAAAGTAAAATAAGTATTATTTATTTTTATTTAATCCAATTAATTAAATTTTAATCATTGTTATATTGGATTTTAGTATAAGCTTATTTTTGGGTTTAAAAATGGGATTTTTCTGAAAACTATTTTAAAGTGCATAAAGTTTATCCTTTTTATTTAATTAAGAAAACATGTAATTAGGAGTTATTTAAATTAAATTTATATAATATATATTAATAAATATTATTTGGGGTTCATAAAATGATTATTATTAATTTATAGAGTTAATATAAAACCATATCTTACTTAAAAAATACATTTTTTGAAAACCTTCCTTTTTATCGCATTTATGGGTTTAATTTTAAATTAAATTTTAAAAATTATATGAATTGAATTTAGTGAAATGGATTTAATATTTTTAATCATAATAATTTATATTATCTAATAATTTCAACATAATTTTTTACCATAATGGTTAGTGAAAACAGTAAAAATTAATTACTGTGGTTAAGGTGAGAATAGGTTTACCAAGGGGTTAAAAAAATATAAGGGTTTAAATGAACTAAAAACTTATATAAAATCTATTTTATGGCCATATTTATACCTAATAATTTATAATTTTTGATAATGGTCCATTTTTAGAGCCTTGTGGCATGTGAAAAATGTGTGTACACCTTTTTCTTTTCAAATATTATAAGTGTACCACTCACACCACTTATAAAAATATACCCCATCTCCTCTCATATTCACAACTTCAAAGTAATTTGTATCATCCAAGAAATGATAAAACGTATTTCTAAATTACCTCCCCATGACCTAGATCCCTTAGTTTTATCATAAATTCACCCTAAGATGGCTTTTGTTGCTTACCTAGGGAGGTTGTATGTAGAAGTGGTATCTTTCTTAACTGTGTGTTTTTATTTTATTTATTCTTCAACCAACTTAAAATATTATTAAATTATTATGATATAATAAAACCAGTTTTTACCATATATTGATATGTTATTATGTTAATTTCATAACCTAAATCAATTTCCTCTTCCTTCAAATGGGATACAAAATCATTATTCTTGTGTACAACAGACTACCACCTTGTGAACCAATGTCATTCATTTTCCATCATCGTCTCTCATGGATTTTTATAATGATGGATTTAAAGTATATGTATATATATATATTATATTTGTAACATACTTATACTTATGAAATTATTACATCCCATATACATTATTACTTTCCATTTCACAGGGGATACAATAACATCGCTCATGTGTACGGTGGACTACTGCCTCTCAAAATGATGCAATTCATTTTTTACTAATGCTAACTATAAGGAAATAAGGATAAATTTAATGAATATATGTTATATAAATGAAATTATTATTATATTCATGACATAATTATCATTCTGAAAAGATAATATATCATTTTCTTTCTTACACTAAAAAATGGTAACGTTGTTTGTGTGTACGTGTGGACTATCGCCTCCATGAAGTGATGTGATTATTTTTTTATCACCAAAAAATGATGATATATATAAGTATATTTAATTAAATAATAATATGGTATTTATGATATTATTATCATTATTTAAATATAAAATATTACTTAACTTGTTTCCATAATTATCTTTGATAAATGGAAACGTTACTCATGAACATGTACGACCTACCATCTCCATGATTATAACATAGTTAATTTTTCATAACCATATTTATTGATTGGTTTTAAAAGTATAATTTATGTATAAATATGATAAATATCTCATTATTATTATTCTATATATGTTTAAATAATGACCTCTTTGACCGCGATCAACACACTGAAGCTGTTTTGAAACAATGTACCAAACATCATCAGAACACCCAACCTATAATTAACTGGTTAAGTATTTAAATATGTTAGTAAAATAAATAAAATAAATGATTTAATTTTAAGTTAATAAAACTTTAAAACTTTCTTAATAAATAAAATAATTGATATAATTTCATTATATAGGAGTTAAAGGACACACATTAAAAGTCTTGATTCGAGGTAAGGGTTTCTCGTCTCACTTTTTTATTTCAGTGAGACATATGCCATATTCACCAATTTTTTTATTATGTAGTGTATATACTACCCATGAATATATTTTATTATTACTTTATTTAAAATTATTGGGATTTAAAAATCCATATAAGTTTCCACCTTTCATGAGTTTTTGATAAAGATATTATCAAAGAAGTAAGATATTTCATCTCAATTTTCCTCCATTGAGACATATTTTATTTTTATACACCAAATTTATTTTTTATAGAGTATATAATGAAACTTTTACATGTAATATCATGAATTATTAATAATTCATGGTATTTTAAGTTTCAATTTGAATTATTTCATCCAAGGGGATTTGATTTGAAAGTTACTAAGTGGTAAAAGGTTTCTTAACTCAATTTCCCTTTACTGGGTTATAAATCTTATTCATTAACTATGTTATGATACAATTATGTGTGAATTGATCTCTAAATTTTTTTATTCTGTATTTAAACTTTTTTTTTAATTTAAATTTTTTACACATAATCTCTCCATTGATTAACTCTAAATCCAGTGATATGATATTTATAAGGGTTAATCATCCCAATTTCCTTTGTTTGTGACATATGTTTATGATATACACCTATCTTATTTTTTGAGGTGTATATAATAATATTTGGTATGTTATATAATTAATATAATTATGTTAATTTAATTTATTATTTTAATTTATTCTTTCATAAGGATTACGATTGAAAAGTTACCAAAATATAAAAGGTTTTATGTTATAGTTTCATTTCTTTTGAGACTGTACATGTTCAAGTTTCCTTTAGAGGAAATAATATGCTCTTATTTTCTTAAAACACACCTATTTATTATCCAATAGTTAATAATGAATTTAAATTTTTTTATTTCAATTCCCTCCCTTATTGATTAAATAAACATCAACCAATTAATTTTTAAGTGATGTCTATCTTGTATTTTCTTTTAGATCAATTATATTTATCTTCCATATCCATATTTTCTAATTTTTTTTCAAAAATATAATTTATAAAAATAAATTATTTACTAAATCTATTTTAAATGGTCTTTAAACTTATTTTAAAAGGTTTTAAAAATAAATTTTTGCAACATTTTCCAAATGAGTCACTTTGACCCCCTTTACAAAATATTTGAAAACGATGTTTATTTTTAACATTTATGGAATGAAAATATTTTCCCACCATCATGAACATTATTTTATTTTAAAATTACATTATATGTTTCCAAAGTTTCTTTCAAATAAATGGTTTTTCTCAATATTTTTTTTTAACTTTTAGTTTTTAAAAGTGAAAAGGTTATTTTCCTCAAGAATATTTTTAATCATATTTTAATGGAATTTCTATTCATCAATGAAAAAAACCCTTTATGTTACTTACACTCCACTAGGGATATATGGTATTGATACCATCATTATTCTTTCTATGGATGGATTATGTGATTGACATGGATACTATTTCATTTCCACGGGTTAATCATGTTTCAAAGAGATTATTATAGAGCCCTTTTCTTTTCCATGAATTAATAACATTTCAAAGATATTGTTAAGGAACCCATTTCTTTTCCATGGGTTAATCATGTTTCAAATATATTTTCATGGAACCCATTTATTTTCCACAAGTTAATCAAGTTATGGAAGGAATAATGGTTTTTTATTAGTTTTATGATGAAATGTAAGATTTATATACTTTACTCATGTTGTGATTCTTGGAAATTATATACGATGGGTATGCCTAGATAGTACAGGGTGAGATAAATATATATTATATGATGAGTGTTCCTATATGGAACTGGGTGAGCCTGATATATCTTATACGATGAGTGTATATAGATAATGCTCCAATGTATTAGGTAATTATTATGTTCTTTGGAGAATTATATTGGAAGTTGACCATATGGTTATCCCAATTGTAAAAGTTCTGTAAGGGTTCTAATATGATGATATTCTAAGATACCAACATGTTTTATCTATGCTTTATATGGGTTTATAATGTTTCCTTTGATCAAGATTGATATCACATGGCACATGATTATTTATTCATATGAATATTTCCTTTATTAAAGCCTTATGCTGTATTTCATGATTGGCAATTCAAGTATTGATGGGTATGAGTACTTTTTTGATTTTCTCATACACTCTAATTATGTCATCATACCCTTATGAACTTATTATTATCACTGATGAAATTCAATTGTTAATTATTATGTTTACACTTGCTATCATTTGATATCACCCTTATTATGTTTCCTTTTCCCCAAATTTTCAAGAATGATGTTGAATGATTTATGTCCAGAAGGGTTTCATTTATATGATAATGATAACTTAATATGGAATATGAAAATATGGGTATAGTTTAAAAAATATTCTCTTAAAGTAATGGGTATTATTTAGGTAATAGATAGTACTAATTCTCTAAGACTATAAACCTAAAATATCCTTGGGTATGTAAGTGATCCAATATTTATTGTTGATATTTTAAGGTTTGGATGACAAAAACTAGGTTAGTTTTATTGGTATCAAATCCAAAAATATAAAGTTTATGAATTTTCACCATATCCGAGAGTGTGTGTTTCCATCAGAAGACGTGTTTTGAATCATACCACTATTTATGAATGGTTTCCAATGGGGTTGTTCATGGAACTGGAAACAACCAATAGTTCTATATCTATAGGGACTAGATTTACAAAGGAAGAAATTCATTGGGGGTGTTTATCCAACAATAATTAATAACTCACATGGGCCAAAAGGATGGGAGGTCAGGCTCATCACACCTTTTTTGGGGGAATTATTTCCTACTTTGGGACTCTCTTATAGATTTAAGATATGTTCATGAATCCTTTATTTATCACCAAGTATGACATGGGTCACCCTAGAATTAATAATCAACTATTGGCATGTATGGAATTTAGAATCATTTATATATATATGAGGTTATTCATCAATGGAGATATCAGTATGCATCCATGGTTCGCCATAAATGGTATCCTTTTGTGTACTACTTAGATATTCTTTGATCATTATTATGACGATGCTAGTTTCCTAACCACTCATTGGGGAACTCTGGAGTGTATCATCATCCAGGGAGATGGGAGTTATTTTGATGTTGGGATCAAACCCATGATTGGTTTTCCTACATATCATTGTGAAAGGAATTATAAACCACATAGTTTGATTCCACTAAATAGGGAACAACATACCTTTTAAGGTCATGTGATAAGGTCCCAATCATATATTTTAACATCATATGGAAAGGATGTCTAAAAGGGAGGTACCTAGTCAAAGTTTTGTGTGGGACTTATGCCGATGCAACCTGGTGATCTTGGAATAAGTATGGATTTCCAAGATTAATTAGACCCTACTAAGAATGTGGCCTAGAGAGAATAGGGTTGGTTTGAGGTGTTGGATTTGGACCTCATGGAGGCTTCCTATATATCCCATTTGGATGGGAATCAAAACACACATAGTTCGGTGTTGAGGACCTACGCTTATGGGGGACCTCTAAGGGTTGTCTCATAGGGGAGTATGACCATTTGAGAGGATTAAATTAGGGCTTACTCCTAAATAGGATTCCCTATAAAGGGACCATGATGGATATCTAGACTCATGGTGGTATGAAGGCTTACATCGGGGATTAATCTTAAGGAGGATGCTCGGATTGGTTTGATTATGATTGAGGATTATTCATGATGAGGATTCCCATCAAGCTCGGGCCTTAGGTTGGCGTCTTATATATCCTAATTTTAGAAGGAATCAGAGTTCTTATAGTTCAATTATTGGTGATTATGCGTTGAGGCTTCCCTTGATATGTTCAATTGGGGCTTACTCCTGAGGAGGATACCCAAAAAGGTTTAGGATCATGTGGATTTCATGACCACTATCAACCTCTAAGCCCATGTGAGTCATGATAAGTGTGGAAAATAAAAGGAAACATACGATCTTACAAACCACACAATCCACTTTGACCTGAGGTTGGGTGCATGGCCTTGAGGACCCATGCCTATGGAGGCACTCTGAAGGAAGGTGAGAGGAAGATTCAAAGGATGAAGCCCTTCCAAAACATGCATCTAATGGTGTGTATTCCATGATCATGGATATTAAAGGAGGAAGTGGAAGATCTGGAAAACCAAACACTTCTTCTCCTCTGCTGGTGGAAGAGGATGTGTCAATGGTGAAAGAGGCTAAGGGTATGATAGTTCCCTCTCTTCACTTTACCCTATAATTGGTCCAGGGTATGGAAAATGATGAATGAAGGAAGCAAGAGAGGTAAGATAAGACTCCAGTTCCCATCCCTTCTCTAACCCAGTGGCTAGAAGGTATAGAGGAGCAAGAGTGAAACCTCTTTTAAGAAATTCTCGGGGCTTACTCCAGGAGGGATTCCCTAAAATTGGTTGGGGATTATTCCTAAGGAGGATGGCCTTTTTTGGTTGGGGATTACACCAAATCGAAGTCCCTTCAGGTTCAACCTATCATAGGAGTCAGGTGATGAGGTTTCAAGAGTTTCTTGAGGAGTTTATCAACTCAAGTTACTTGAGTAATCTAAGAGTAGAATCTTAAAACATAATACAGAACAAAAACCAAGAGGAGAATGTCGATTTAAGGAATTTTAGGGAGTATGGAGGAGTATATCAATTCATAGTATTTCTGGGGTTGATGTTAACGTCATATAAGGTGCAACCTAAAATTTCGCTGACCAGGCCCAAAAAGTTCATGATGTGACTCTCCATTTTTCATAGGGGCAATGGTGGTCGAGAAGGGAACAGACTAGAGGGTCGGGACCACAACTCGACACTAATCCCAAGTGGGGGTGCAGGGGGCACAACCCCCGCAGTATGGACCAATGAGATTTCCTATGTAACACCCCAAGGTTTTACAAATAAATAGAATGAATGAAACACTGGGCCCCTAAGAAAAAAACAAATTTTTATAGGATATAGTTATAACCTAGCCGCTAAACATATTTTTTCTGCTTCTGTGATTTTAATTTCAAAAAAACTGACATACATAGTTGCATTCAGTATGATATTTAGAGTATAATAGGATCAACATAATTTTTTTATGAATAATAACTTACCCTTATGAATAGTAAATTACCCTTATGAATACTAACATGACCAATGGAATAGTAAGCCCACCTAATAATGTATAAATAAAATTTTTCTTCCATCATTTCTATTTGAGTTTAGTTTTTCTTAAAAATATGATGAATTTGATAAATTGATTTTTCAAGTAAAAATTGTAAATTTCAGAGATATTTAAATTATTATATTAAACTAAGTATTTATTAATGTTTATAATAATGAAATAGTCTTATCAAAACACTCTTCTTTAATTACAAATGATAAAATAATTTTATTTTTTTAAGTGTTGAAAATTTTACTATACATTTTATGTCTGCTACTATTTTTAATAAAAAAGAATTTTCATTGATAAAAGTTAAAATTTTCATATTTATAGAATTATTATGATAAAATAAATGTCATTTTTGAATTCAGAATGTCGATATTAGGTTATGATGAATTTATGGGAATTTTATAAAATAATTTAGTTTTTTATGAATAGTAAAAATACAGTTTGGAGTTTTTGGTATGTTTAATGAAATCATAATGATGTAATAGTTAATATAAAATTATGGCCTACTTGTGTACATTAAGATATGATGTGAAGTGTCCCAAGTGTCCAATACCATGGGAAAATACCATGGTAAATCCCATGGTTGTGCATATACCACTACTGAGGTGTCCTAAAAAATTAATAAAAAATCCCCCCACTTTTTCTATAAATACCCACCCATTTATTCCATTAATTTCATTCCAAATTCATCATCATTGAAGATCTATTATTTTTACCTCCCTATAAGTCCTCCAAAGGTTTCCTTAATACCCCAAGGTCCCAACCTTCAAATTTTAGGAGTTACTCTACAAGGTAAGAGAATCTACCACCATTTTCTTTTTCAAGCAATCCTTTTATGTTATTTCCTTTTAATTTCCATTATATTATGTTGGGATATTTTATTACATATTCCCCTTACTATCCATATTATTTAAAAATGTTGAGATATCCCTTTTTCTCTCATCATCATTTTTTATGAATTTTAAGTGACGCCGTTAGGCTGCCAAATTTTCGTAAGGGATTTCTCAAATTCTCTTTTTTATTTCAAGTTCCCTTATTTTCCTTTTTATCTCTTCAAATACACTCATAAAAAAGGTATGATAACTATAGTAACTTAAATATACTATAATGTTGTTATGCTAATGGAATAATTTATCATCATCTCTCCTTTCCCCTCCTTTTATACAAAAAATAAAAACACCATCCGAGATGTGTTAATTTATCGCATTAGAGGATGAAGAGTTTTCAATTTCTATTAGCATATTCAAGGATGGACATGAAACCATTTTTATGGTTGAACCATAATATAATATATGTTTTATAACCTACTTTATGTTCTGGAACTAGTATATATACATGCGACAAAACTAGTCTGTAATAATCAAAGAAAAACCGTTGTAAAAATCTAAATGATTATAAGTAAATGTATTATCTATTGATTCATCCTCATACCATGCATACAAAGGATATATATAAAAATTTACACTCATTTATGTTAATTAATAATATATAATTTTATTTCTGTAGAATTATATCCATTCCACATGAACTCCATTACTTACAATCAAGCGGACCGATCATGGAATCAAGGAAAACGACCACTCCCAAACAACGTAATTCAATATTATAACTTATCAATAAGAACATAAATGAAATTAATAAAACTATAATGAATAAAATATATGTAATTAATGTTCTGAATTAATTAATTAATGGATTTAATTTGATTATCGAGGATATTAAGGACAAGTGTAGAATACATTCAGATATAAGGTAAGGGTTTTCTACCCGAACCTCCATTTACTTTCGGGATACTCTTTGTCTCACTTAATACAAATTAAATTATTAATTATTATTATTTACTACTGATAGGTTATATGTTAATGTTCTATATATTTGCACCAATCATAATCCATCTTTATTTTATAGGGAGTTAAAATATTTTATAGATATTTTTTCTCAATTGTTTTTGATAAACAACCCTGATTCACGGAAACTTCTCAAATTATTACCTATTTTCAAGTACAATATATAATATTATTTAGGCCAAAATTATTTTTCTAAAACCACCCATTTAATCATGGAAAAACTACATTAGTTCATTTCTGGTTTTATGAAAATATTTTTCCAAAATACCACTTTTTTCAAAGTAAAAGTGCATTTCTCTAAAAAATCCATCGATGATTTTATTAGAGTATTTTTGTTCAATTCAACACATCTATTGAATTTTATTTCTTATCTAAGTTAATATATTATTTCTATCGTCTAAAATATTATATTAAATGTTTTATGATCTTTTTGATTGTGTATGTGCTATCTTGATACCATTCACCATACTACTCAGAATGGTTAGTGTTTATGTGTATAGATTGGGGAAAGTTATTTCATATGTTCATGTGGTTTATGTTTAGAAAATTTTATATGAGGAATGAATTGGACTTAGAAAGTGATAGGTTTTCCCCACTATATCCCCTCGATGCATCGATAGGTCTCATGAAACAAAAAAGAATTGGGTTTTGGCCGAGGCTTTACCCTAGTATTTTCAGACGTCTTGGCCAAGGCCTTGACAACATGTTTCAGATGTAAGTCATTATGCATTCCCTCATTATGGAATTAGAAAATTATAAACCATGTGATTATTCAACTATTATAATATTAATAGTTATATTTCATTCTCTTATGATCATTTATATGGACTTATTTAATCATCTTTAATTCCTGCTATATTATGCTCAAGTTTAATTTTTTTAAAGGCATGTATGTGTATTTAGCTACTCACCATGGATAGTGTTTATGTTTAAGATAACTTCCATTGTATTACTTACCCTTACTAAGCATCTGAGCTCACCCCTTTCTTATGTTTTATTTTTCCCCAGGTGGTGAAGATGAATATTATGAATGAATTATAAGGATAATCTAAGAGTTTATATGTGATTCAAAAGAAGTTGATATGTTGTATTTACTTTCAAGTTATAATGTTGAAATTATGTATGTATCTTGTTTTAAAAAGGTACTAAAATATTCATTACTTCATGATACAACGTCCTTGTTTATATGTCAATGTAATAAAATAATGCACTGGCTCTATGAAACTGGGGTTGGATCCTTATAGTTGGTATTAT
This sequence comes from Viscum album, assembly GCA_963277665.1. Classification (NCBI taxonomy): domain Eukaryota; kingdom Viridiplantae; phylum Streptophyta; class Magnoliopsida; order Santalales; family Viscaceae; genus Viscum; species Viscum album. The sequence continues at coordinate 1,700,105,615 of OY728161.1, read as the reverse complement.
AGAAAGTTTAATAGAAAACTTGTAAACTAGATTTAGAAAATGTAGATTAGGGAACAAAACCCTAAGGTATAATTTGAGGATAAGTATTTAAGAACATCCTATAATTTCGGTAAGTTATGTATTATGTGGATATTTCTATAAAATAAATCCCTGTCTGGATACTACAAGTGGATGTGGTTTTGGAACATATGTACCTAAGAGTAACAACTCCAACAAGGTATTCTAGGCTTGACTCGGGGTAACCTGGTACACAAAAATGGGACTTATTGTGAACCTGGTTTGACAATCCCCAGGGATATGCTTAAGATAATTCACATTTTCTTTATAAACCATTATGAAGGATTTAAATGTAAATAGGACCTCAAAGTAACCATTCTTATTATTATGAGATTATAGATGCATAAAATTTCAGTTTATGTTAAGTGTTTTTCTAATTTGGCATTATACATTGTGATTCATAACCTAATTTAGTGTATTCCATTATTTATAATTGGATTCTATTGGAAGGAATAAAAACCGCATGAACACATGTATCCCATGTAGGGAATTTCCTCCTATGAAAGATAATGACACTGGTATTGGAGATGCGATTGGTTTTGAGTAACTTATAACTATACCGAGATAGATGACTCATGTTATAAAAAATAACCTTACCCATATGGATCATTATGAACCACAATGTGAAGGTGCAATGTTATAATGCTTTATGAGACAACAACCCCCATCATTAAATGGGACTACAAAACCATTTGTAGCTGAACAGTGGATAAGTTCCCTAGATAAGATATTTCTCGCTTTGGGATGCAATGAAAGGGATAAGTTTATCATCTATCAAGAGATGTAGATAAATAGTGGTTGTTGATTCAAAACACAAAGGAAGAGGAAGAAATAAAAGAAATGGAATGGAGGGAATTTAAGGAAATATTCTTAGAAAAATATCTTTCTTGAGAACAATGAGCAGATATATAGAGGAAATTATTGAGTTTGAAACAAAAAGAGGATGAAAACATTGCAAAATATGAAGCCAATTTTATAAGGCTAGAAAGGCATGCCACAGACTACATACGTAATCTAAGGAGAAATATTTATTTATTCTTTGATGGTTTAAACCATTCCTCCAAAGGGCATTGGTTTCCCAAAATTTCTCATCATACAAAGATATTTTCTAATGTGCAATCAAGATAGAGAAAGAATTATCTAATTCTCATGAATTTAAAGGAAATAAAGAGAAGAAGTGGGTGACAGAGGAAATAATGGATAAAGGGAATAATAAAAAGGGGAGTTTTCTAACATGTGATACTTATGGAAAGAAACACCTCAAAGCCTTCTTAAAAGGAAAAATATTCTATTACAAATGTAGAGAAAGAGGCCACCAATCACAAGATTGAAAGGTAAAGAAAGAATTACCAATGTTTAATGATACAATTGTAAAGATATGGGACATTATGCTAATGATTTTCTTAAGTGTCAAGGAAACATTCCCCAAAGAAGGCTAAGGGAGCAAGGCCAAGCTTATGCAATCACAAATTCTGAAGTTGAAGTTCCTAACGATGTGGTGGTGGGTACTATAATCATTTCGTCAAACTTGGCTAATGATTTATTTGATTCTGGATTATCGTATTCATTTATATCTTCCTAGTTTTCTTTCAAAATTAGATATTTCCAATTCTCCTTAACAAGAGAGTTTTTAGTCAAAAACCCTAAGGGAAGTCTCATTGCAATAAAGATGTGTTAGAAAATCCCCATTATGACATATAAATATGATTTATCTACTGATTTTATTGTCATAACTATGGTCTAATTTTAAATAATCCTTTTCATGGATTGGATTTCAAAATATGATGTGAAAATATATTGGAAGAAGAAGGAAATTATGATTTGTGAGGAAGGTGTAGAATCTACTATCTTTATAGAAAAAACATCACCATCTGATTCTTATCTAGATCCACCCCCAGTAGCTCTACTGAATGAAATTATTGGGGAGGATGAGAACTAAATATCTATGAGTGAGGAAAAAAATATTCAAATTGAGAATGTACCTATTGTGAAAGAATACATTAAAGTATTTCCAGAGGATTTACCTGGACATCCTCTAGAGTGGGAACTTTAGTTTTTTATTGATTTAATTCATAGTGCAAGGCCTATATCAAAGACTCCTTATAGAATGACTATAGTGGAATTAGTATAAATGAAGAAACAACTAGAGTAATTGAGTGATAAAGGATTTATCCACTATAGTGTTTCTCCATGGGGATCCCCTATTCTCTTTATCAAGAAGAAAGATGAATTCATGAGGCTGTGCATTCACTATAGATAAATCAATGATATTATAATAAAGAAAAGTATCCCCTACCTCATATTGATGATTTATTTGATCAAATTCTTGGAGGCCAATATTTTTTGAAGATTGACCTTTTATTTGGATATCATCAGTAGCGTGTGAGGAAGGAAGATATTCCAAAGATAGTATTTCAAACCAGGTATGTGCATTATGAGTTTACAATAATTCCTTTTGAACTGACTAATGCACCCTCTATTTTCATGGATCTAATGAATAGAGTTTTCAAGTAATATCTTGATGACTTTTTTTGTAGTATTTATTGATGATATCATGGTATAATCCAAAATATATGAAGATCATGAGAATAAATCGTGAATTATTTTGAAGAATATTAGAAGAAATAAATTATATGATAATTTTAGAAAGTGTGAATTTTGGATTCAGTTAGTTTATTTTCTATCTCTAAGTATGGAATATCAGTTGATCTTATAAAGAAAAAGGCTGTCCTGGAATCACCTAATCCAATGAACATGATCGAGGTAGGCAGTTTTATTGGTTTAACAGGTTATTATCAGCATTTCATTCAGAACTTCTCCCATTTATCCAACCCATTAACCAAGCTTACTCATAAAGGGGTTAAGTTTGTATGGACAAAATAACATGAAGAATGTTTTGAAGAATTGAATAAGAGGTTAGTTAATGCTCCAATATTAACTCTACCATCAGGAAATGGTGGATTTGTGATTTATAGCGATGCATCAAAGAAAGGACTTGGCTGTTTCCTTATATATAATAATAGAGTCATTTCCTATGCATCAAGGTAGTTAAAAACTCATAAATAGAACTACCCAACTCATGATCTTGAGTTAAAAGTAGTAATCTTTGATCTAAATATATGGAGACATTATCTCTATGGTGAAAGATGTGGGATATATACTGATCATAAGAGCTTGAAATATATATTCTCATAGAAAGAACTCAACATGAGGCAAAGGTGATGACTAGAGCTACTCAAAGATTATGATTGTTCTATACACTACCACCCTAGAAAGGAAAATAAGGTAGATAGTGCATTGAGTAGGAAGTATCATGGAGTTGTAAACAAAATGAGGATTGAAAGGGATACTGTATTCATGGATCTTGTAAATATGGATATGGGAATTATCAATGAGGTGAAACATAAATAATTTTTCAATTGGTTGCCCGAACATATTTATTGGAAATAATTAAAACTTCTCAGCCTGATGATGATAATATTCAAAAGAAAATTAAAGGTGTGAATGATGGGAATTTGGATGAATTCGCGTGTGAAGATGAAATTTTGAAATTTGGGAAGATGCTATGTGTTCCCTCTATACCCGATCTGAAAAGGGAGTTAATGGATGATGCTCGTAGCTCAAATTTATATATACACCCTAGTAGCACTAAAATATATAGAGATTTGAAGAAACATTTCTGGTGGGACAATATGAAGTGGGAAATTGCAGATTATGTATCAATATGTTTAGTCTGTCAACAAGTGAAGGCTGAATGACAACATCCTAGAGGAGTTATGAAACCTCTACCTATTCATACATGGAAATGGGATGAAATCACCATGTATTTTTTCATGAGATTACCCAAAACTCCAAGAAATAATGATGTAATATGGGTAATTGTAGATTGACTTACGAAATCTGCACATTTCCTCGCTATAAGGGAGGATTTTACACTAGAGGGCCTTACAAGACTCTATATCAATGAAGTTGTGAGACTTTATGGAGAACCTATCTCAATTGTGTCTGATTGTGATCCATGATTTACATCAAAATTCTGGAAAAGTCTTCAAAAATCTTTGGATACTAAGATTTGATTGAGTACTTCTTATCACCCTCAAACTGATGATCAATCAGAAAGGATGATCCAAACTTTAGAAGACATGTTGAGATCATGCTCACTTGATTTTCAAGGTATGTGGGATCAGTATTTACTTTTGGTGGAGTTTTCCTACAATAATAGTTTCCATTAAAGTATTCAAATGACACCATATGAAGCATTGTATGGAAATAGATTTCGTACACCAATGTGTTGGGATGAAGTTGGTGAAAGTAAGCTTATGGGACTAGATCTTGTGGAGGAAACAATAGTGAAGGTAAATAATATTCAAACCCATATCAAAGAAACTCAAAGTAGGAAAAATAACCATGTTGATAATCAAAGGAAGGATTTTTAATTTTAATCGGGAGATCATATTTTCTTAAATGTATCTAGAAGGGTGTTATAAAATTTGGGAAGAAAGGTAAACTGAGCCCCAGGTACATTGTTCCTTTTGAAATTCTGGAGAGAATTATAGTTGTGGCTTATTGTTTAGAAATGTCTCCTAGCCTTTTTAAGGTACACAATGTGTTCCATGTCTCATTGTTGAGAAAGTACATTCCAGAACCAACACATGTACTCACTTCTGAAGGTATAAAATTAGAACCTGACTTATCTTACTATAAAGAGCCTATCTAGATTCTAGACACTAAAGAACATGAGTTGAGGAATCAGACAAATCAAATAGTAAATTTACTTTGGGAAAATCATAAAATTGAAGAAGCAATTTGGGAGCTTGAGGATCTTATGATGAAGAACTACCCAAATATTTTCATGTGGTAATCTTCTGGTAATTTTATGGAAATTTTTTTTTGTAAGGGGGGAGAATGTAACACCCAAAGGTTTTACAAATAAATAGAATTCATGCAACACTGATCCCCTGAGAAACAAACACTTTGTTGTAGGAGGTAGTTATAACCTAGCTGATAAACATATTTTTTCCACTTCTGTGATTTGAATTTCAAAAAACTGACATACACAGTTGCATTCAGTAAGATATTTAGAGTCTGATAGGATCATCATACATTTTTGGTGAATAATAACTTACCATTATGAATAGTAACTTACCCTTATGAATAGTAATATGACCAATGGAATAATAACCTCACCTAAGAATGTATAAATAAAATTGTTGTTCCATAATTTCTATTTTGAGTTTAGTTTTTCTTAAAAACATGATGAATTTGATAAATTGATTTTTCAGGTAACAATTGTACATTTCAGAGAGATTAAAATTATTATATAAAACTAAGGTTTTATTAATTTTTATAATAATGAAATAGTCTTATAAAAACACTCTTCTTTAATTACAAATTATAGAATAATTTTATTTTTTTTTAAGTGTCAAAAATTTTACTATGCATTTTATGTCTGCTATTATTTTTAATAAATAAGTATTTTCATAGATAAAAGTTAAAATTTTCATTTTTATAGAATTATTATGATAAAATAAATTTCATTTTTTAATTCAGAATGTCTATATTAGGTTATTCTGAATTTATAAGAATTTTATAAAATACTTTAGTTTTTCACGAATAGTAAAAATACAGTTTGGAGTTTTCAGTATGTTTAATGACATCATAATGATGTAATAATTAATATAAAATTCTGGTCAACTTTTTTACATTAAAATATGATATTAGGTGTCTCAAGTGGCCAATACCATGGGAAATCCTATGGTTTTTCATATACCATTACTGAGGTGTCCTCAGAAATTAATAAAAAATTCCCTCAATTTTTCTATAAATACCCACCCATTTATTACATTCCTTTCATTCCAAATTCATCATACTCAAATATATGGTAGTTTTACCACCCTAAGAGTCCTCCCAAGGTGTCCCTAATCCCCCAAGATCTCAACCTTCAAGTTTTAGGAGTTACTCTACAAGGTAAGGGAATCTACCACCCTTCTCTTTTTCAAACACTCCTTTTATGTTATTCTTTTTAATTTACATTGAATTATATTGGGAAATGTCATTCCATATCCCCCTTACAGTCCATATTATGTAAAAAATATGATATATCCTGTTTTCTATCATCATTATTTTTTATGAATTTTAAGTGACATATTAGGGTGCCGAATTTTCATAAGGGATTTCTCAACTTCACTTTTTCTTTCAAGTTACTTTATTATATTTTTCTATCATCAACTACCTTAATACAAAAGGTATGATAACTCTATTACCTTAGATATACTATAATTTTGTTATCTTAATGGAATAATTCATTATCATCTCTCCCTCCTCTCCCTTTATACAAAAAATAAAAACACAGTTCACGATGTGTTAATTTATCGCATTCGAGGACGGCAAGTTTTCAATTTCTATTACCATATTTAAGGCTGGTCATGAATTTTTTTTTATGTTTGAACCAAAATATAATATATTTTTTATAACCTACTTGATGTTCTGGAACCATTATATATACATATGACAAAACTAGTTTGTAATAATCAAAGAAAAACCGTCGTAAAAATCTAAACTATTATCACTAAATGTCTTATCTATTGATTCATACTCATAACATGTATCCAAAGGATATATATAAAAATTTACACTCCTAAATGTTCATTAATAACATATAAGTTCATTTCTAGATAATTATATTCATTCCACATGAACTCTATTACTTATAATCAAGCGGACAGATCATGAAATCAAGGAAAACAAACACTCTAGAACGACATAATTTAATCTTATAAATTATCAATAAGAAAATAAATGAACTTAATAAAACTATAATGAATAAAATATATGTAAATAAGGTTCTTAATTAATTAATTAATTTATTTAATTTGATTATCCAGTACATTAAGGACAAGTGCAGAATACATTCAAACATAAGGTAAGGGGTTTCTACGCAAACCTCCATTTACTTTTGGGATACTCTTTGTATCAATTAATCCCAATTAAATTATTAATTATTATTATTTAATCATCATAGGTTTTTTTAAATGTTATATATATGTTTAATAATCATAATCCATCTTTATTTTACGGTTATTTAAATTTTTTATAAAGATCTTTCTCAATTCTTTTCGATAAACAAGACAGATTCACGAGAACTTCTAAAATTATTATATATTTTAAAGTGAAATATATAATATTATTTATGAAAAAATTATTTTTATAAAACCAATCATTTAATCATGAAAAAATACATTAGTTCATTTATGGTGTTATGTAATGATTTTTCCAAAATAACTCTTCTTTTCAAAGTATACGTGCATTTCTCTCAAAAATTATTTGATGATTTTATTAGAATATTTTTGTTTAATTGAAATAATCTGTTGAATTTTTTGTATTATTGAGGTTAATATATTATTTATATCATCTACCATATTGTATTAAATGGGTTATGATCAGTTTGAATGTGTATGTGCTATCTTGATACCATTCACCATACTACTCAGAATGGTTAGTGTTTATGTGTACAAATTGGGGAAAGTTATTTCATATGTTCATCTGGTTTATGTTTAGACCCTTTCATATGAGGAATGCACTGAAATTATCAAGTGACTGGTGGGGCCTTCTATATCCCCTAGATGTATTTGTAGGTCTCACAAGACAAAATATAATTGGGTTTTGTCCGAGGCCTTACCCTAGTATTTTCAAATGTCTTGGATGAGGCCTTGACAATATGTTTCAGATGTCTGGAATTATGCATTATCTCATTATGGTATTATAAATTTATAAACCATGTGATTATTTGAATTGTAAAATATCAATGTTTATGTTTCATTCTATCATGATCATTTATATGTCCTTATTTAATCATCTTTCATGCATTCTATATTATGCTCAAGTATATTTTTTTAAAGGCATGTGTTTTTAGATATTCATTATGCGTAGTGTTTATGTTTATGATAACTTCCAATATATTAATTACCCTTATTGAACATATGAGATCACCCCTTTCTTATGTTTTATTTTTGACTAGGTGGTGAAGATGAATATTATAAATGAATTACAATGATAATCTAGAAGTTTATGTGTGATTCAAAATAAGTTGATATGTTATATTTTCTTTCAAGTTGTAATGTTGAACTTATGTATGTATCTTATTTTCCAAATCTACTAAACTATTCATTCCTTTGGGATAAAAATTCCTTGTTTATATTCCAATGTAATAAAATAAGTCACTAGATCTAAGAAATAGGGGTTGGGTCCTTACAGCCTAGTTGGGTATCCTAGGTGGGTCTCCCAGGTATGGATGGACCAGGTGGGTTGCCCAGGTGGGTTTCCTAGGTGGGATGCCCAAGTATGGGACACCCAGGTGGGTCACCCAAGTATGGGTCACCCAGGTGCTCAAGGTCTTACCCTAGTGAGGGTGGGCCATGGTAGGTCTCCTAAGTAGTGATGTGATACTTGGGTGAGGGAGCTATGTGATGAGATACCTCTTTAAGGTTTACCATTTGGGAGTTCAGTCTTCTTCCAAAAATTTGTGGTGAGGGGTCTATTTATAGACCCACATGTGGTCCTGCATGAATGGACCTATGTCGAGGGGCCTATATGGATGGGCCTATGTGAGTGTGCCTTGTAAGATGGCCTGTATGGTGATGAACATTCCTTTATAAAATTTTTCCATTCTTCTAAGAGCCATAACTTTTTATCTGTGAGTTTTTTGGGCTATATGACTCATCAAATTGAAGCTCTCGAATAGATATATACTTCTTAATATAAATAATACACCAAATATTCTTGAATAAAACACATAAATTCAATTTTAATTCATCAACACCTTTTTTATCATCGATCTTGTAAATCCATGACCTACTCTTGGAGGGGGGTTCTTTCCACTTATCCCTCATTACAGAGTAGTCTTTTGGAACATGAAAATGAATCTTGCATATTCTTCAATCAAGGTGACACATTTCTACTCAAACCCACCATTTTTTATCTAAGTGAAGATCACATCATGATTTTTTTGGAAAAGTACATGAAACACATTTTGCAGTGTCAACAGTGTGGGTCTGAGTTTGTTATAAATACAATGATTCAAATCCTATTAAAATCCTCCTATCTCCCAATAGGTATGATTTTACCGACTCTCTTCAGTTACAAAACCTTTCTTATGTTTTCAATCCAAAACAAGATGGAAAAAATTTCTACACAAATCACTAAAAGTTCATCTAGAATTTCCATGTCCGATGTGTCCATAAGGTATCTCTGTCCTATGCACCTTATAACTCTATCTGGTATTCTCCATCTAGTGTGACTCACAAAAACTACATCTATTATCTAAGATATATCTGATGAAAAAAACTCCCACACCTCCCAATCTATTTAGAATCTATATCTGATGAAAATACTATCTGGTATCTCTGACCAAATCATCTATCCAATATCTCTAAAATGAATCTCTATCTGATGTCTCAGAACTAAATCTCTATCTGATGAATCTAATTGGTAAAATTTATTCTTCATCGCATTTGGTTGGAAAATCACACTGCTTGAAACTCTGGCTATTAGCTCTTGGCTTGGTATCTATGTCTGATACATTTTTTATAGCACTTTTAATTTTTGACATGCATGAATAATACACATATTCATACTATAATTTCACCCCCTTTTATAGGTGCACTCTAAATAGAAATAGTGGGAACTTATATTATTTTTCCTGCTAAACTCAAACTCTAATTTTTAACATTCCACTCATATGAATTTCACCAGACACTTCTAAAATTTTCTAAAATATTCTTGGATCTTCATGAAAACTTAGTTCTAGATTCAACTCTATGAATATCCTTGACCTCATTGTTAAGGAACTTATTCAATATTCCTTATCATATCTTGATAAAAAATGTTGATAGATCATCTAATAATCATCATGTTAATGGGGATTTACCAAGTTTAGGTAAAGATTCTTAAAACTCCATATGGTTAGTCTAAATGACTATGTACTGTCATGCTATCTTAGCTTAAATATCATACTGTGCTTAGTTTGAAAAACTCACTTTAGTAAAAAATATTTGAATCATACATCTGATGAAATCATATTTTTTTTTGATTTTCATCCATATGATGCATCCTTATCCATCCATTTCACTTCCTTACATCTATTCAGACTTCCTATAACTAATAGCTATATCAAGATATCTTCTTTAACTTTATGTAGGTCATGTAAAAAAGGGATATATTCACGTATCCTTCTCAGTCTGATGGTTTATCATCTGATAGAATCAAACTGAGGCATTTATACTATAGTTAACTTCATGAATTTTAACTTCATACAACATGTAACATTAAAATTTTCCACTTAAACTTTATATAACCCGCAAAAAACTCAATGCCTCACACTTTATACTAACTGTCAGCTTGGAAAACTCAACTAATTCTATCTGGTGCACTTGATCTGTTGATTGTGTGGAAAGATTATTGAAACTTCTAAATACTTATGTCACAAAATAATTTCCACTTTTTATGGTGTAAACATTCCTAATATGTCTGTAATTATAGTTTCAACTTTGTACTCCTGCTTGAACATCAATCCTCTAATGAATTTATACTTCTTTCCTTATTTGGTATTCTTGAAAACCTATAATTGGTAATAACTACCATGGTATTCCCAGTAACTTTGTGTTGTATCCTCTACTTAAAACTTCTACTGGATCACTATCCTCTTAAATTTATCTGGTGATCTGTGTCTGGTAGTATGTTCATAGTGATCTGCATCTGGTGACATTGGTAAACTTCTCTATTTTTTTAAAAGAGTGTATAAACATCATCCTGGATCATGAGTTTCACCATTATGTTAGGAATTTTATGAACAACTTAGCATCATATAACTTAAGTAAAGTTTACCTAATATAGTGAAGGAAAAACTCTCTTTACCTCCTCCAACACTTCATAAAAAAAACTTTCTTAACAATACTCATCAACTCTTTCTCACCTATTTAATAAAAAACATTAATAATAAGATATGTTGAAAAAATATACAATACTTGTTACAAAAACATCACAAGTTTTATTCAATATCTCATTTATATCTCTGTGACATTGGATTCAAGTGATCTAAAGCTCAGGTAAGACATAAGTCTTTTTTGTTATTATCCTTCCATTTATGTACTGTTCGGTTATAACCTCTTTCTTCTTTTACTTTTTGAAGAGCATAAATTTAGTCCACTTTATCTCAATTTAAGGGATGATATCCTTGGGAAATATTTAGTATAATCATATATAGGTGATCCAACTTCTTTCCAATGATTTTTTATGTTATTGTGGGTGTTGTGTGAGTTAGGGGTGGGAAATCAAGTGAAGCCAATTCGATGGAGAATCTAATGTACTTGGGATTGATAGAAAGATGTATGAATAACATTACATATTTTTATGGAACTTAACACATGATAAAATAAAGTACTAATATGGTTTTGAGGTAAATCATGAATAAATAAGAAAAATAAAAATAATAAAACTAAGGTATGTTCCATTTTTTATTGATATAATTAATAACTTTTCTATTGATATTATATTTTTGAGATTTGTTTTATAATATATTTTTATTATGGGTTGTCATAAATTAAAGGATATATTTTCTTCTTAGATGCCTTTCTATGAATATATTTTTCCATGATTATATTTTTTCTCTATATGATTGTTACTCGACACAATACTATAACTTGATATTATTACCTTTATGGTGTGATTTTCATGACTCAATTTCATATAAACTCTTGAACTGATTATGAATTTGATAATGAAATTTCATTCTACCTTTAGTAGGATAAGGGTTAATGATTAACATCAAGGGAATAATAAAAAAATACAGAATTCATTATCCTTAATGGATAATCTATATCACCAAAGGTATAAAAAATAAAACAAATAAATCATAATGCATGGTAAATACATTCCATGTCATACAATATTATAAATCCGAAGAAAAAGGTGACAAAACAACCACAACCTTAAAAATCCTTAATACCATCAACTTATAAAATTAATAACTTCAACACCAATGAACTCTCTGTTCATGTGCTAAGACCATATCTATTCAAAAATCACTTCAAACATGCTCCCATATAATCACATCATATATATAATATATCCCACACCATTTTAAATACATCAAAAGATCCCTCACAAACAAACTCTGTTGATCCCAAAATGAGATTTGGTGTTTTTTTGGAAAAAATTATAAAGAAAAAACTCATATTATGATTGAATAATATTGGGATAAGTTTCATAGTGGTTGGAAATTGTTTTAAGAGTTTTGGTGATGAAGAAAAAAACAAAAAATGTGGTGGTTAGTACCATGATGTGGTGAATGTCATAGTGCATTAGGAAATGACCATGGTATTATATACTAAATGGAGGCAGAATCTGGGTTTCAATCTTATATAAACTATTCCATGGAACTAGACATGGTGGAAGATAGTTTTGGGAGAGATACAACCTCAAATGGCTTGATTAATATAATCATTTTGTTGAGAAAGCCACGATAGAGGAAGGATTTTCACTGGCCACTACTTGAAATAAAAAGACATGTATACAACGTCGTGGCATAAATATACTTTTAAGGAGGATATTTTAATTATCACAAGAAGAAATTAAGAGACAAGAAAGAAATGTAATGGGGGAATCTATTTACCTTGAGAAGAACAAATTGATATGATTATATGAAAAAATGTAAAAAACTTTGACTATCATAGAAAATTTAAATGTCTATATTAGAAAGAAAGAACTTGTAACACCAAAAATATTTTTTAGGTACAATTTGGATTTAATTTTCACCAAAGATCATGTATTTTAGTGTTTTTGGGATATTGGATGTGCTGGTGGGAGTTTGAGGGTCAATTTTAGGGAGTTTACCCTGAGTTCAGGTTGAAATTATACTGCTGGTGACTCATCACACTGTAATGAAAGAGGGTTTAACCATGATGAGGCCCACATAAACTAATTTCATGCCACAATGATTAGGGTTTCATTATGAAACTGAGCTAGTGGGGTAGGTTTCATCTTAAATCACTTTACCATTCCATTATGGGGTTATAGTTGGGTTTTTGGGTTTTACCTTTGGGAGAGGCATTGTTATATGACTAGGGAGACCACAATATAATGTGATACCAACTGGGGGCATTGAACCATGATCAGGGTGGCTACACTATGAGGCTCTGTGGTTGGGTTCTTGGTTATTCCCTAGAGTAGGGTGTTGTGTTGTGGCCATAAGGGTCATGCTACAACACATCATGTGATATTTTTTTCTTTTGATTAAAATGTTTAAAATGTTTAAAATTTTAAGACATAATAAATGGGTATTCTAATCTTTTTTATAGGCTGCATATATGTTTTCCATTCCTCTTTATTTCTCCTCCTCCAAATTGGAGTCTCCTTAATTTGTGTCTTTATTCAAGTTTTGTTAATTGTTGGGTGTGTCATGGGTAAGGATAACACGTCTCTTTGGTTCATTCTTTATTTTCTCACTACCTCATTGTGTATTTTTGGTTATTCCATAATTTGGTTTTCTTTTTAGGTTTCTTTATTTCTAATGATTGAAGACGAATTATCTAGTGTTATTCAATGTGAAGGGACTTTCTAGGTCCATGTAGGTGGTCCCTTACTTTTCCATTGGTTTTTAAAAGTGTGGCATGTGTCATATGAAATTTGGGAAGCATCACTTTGTACAAATTACCTATAAACCAATTTAAATTAAATTCTTCATTGACTATGTTATAAATTGAATCTATTAGACCCATGAGAGGTCCCTTGAGTGATTGGTATCGACACCATGGTCACCATTGGCCTTTATCCTTGTGGGTTATGTTATGGAACCATGAATTTGGACCTGGGAGTGGTAAAATTTTCTTGAAACTTGACCCCAGGAGCCTTGTATAGTTTTATAGACTATTCCATGGTGTGAAATAGAATGATAATTAATTAGGCTAGGGATAGGATAGCCTAGGTATGAGACCTTGAGTGAGTTAGTGGTTAGAGTGCTTGACCCCCTTCACATGTTAAAAAATTATGAATTCCATGCATTAGTTAAATGTGTTAAGTTGTTCACTATGATAAAGACTTGGAGGTACCTTTCCCACCCTTGATATTTTGGGGGTGTATCATCCACCCATGGTTGCGATGGTACATCATACACCCAAGGTTAGTTGATGGTGGTATATTGTTCACCTGGAAGATTTGTCTTTATAGTGCATCATCCACTTAGGGACTTGTATCAGTGGTATATCACCCACCTAAAAATTGATGTTATTGGTATATTATCTAGATAGATAGTGATACTTATACCTAATAATACTTCATGTTTTGGGACCCAAGTAAGGTAAAGGGCCCTACTTCTATGGATGGTTGAGCTGGTGGAGTTTGGTTGGAGTCGTTAGATAGGACCAGGTTGGGAATCAAGACCAGTTTGATATAGATTTATAGTTTTGGTTATTTTTTGATGCTTTTGTATATGATATGCCCATGAGAGATCCTATTTATTATTGTATAACTCATATGACATGTACAATAGCTCAATTTTCTATAGAATGATGTTATTATCTACTTTTCGATGACACTTATCTATGATGTTATCCTTATACTTTTGTTATATTGTAATGACTATATTTTAATATTGCTTCTACTGTTCTATATGGTTATCTATACTAGAGGTTATAGTCTCCCCAACTATTTATGTTGACCCTCACTTCTAGTTGTTAGCCTATGGAATATGAGGAGGCATGTTTGAGATATGTAGATACCCAGTTCAATTATGGCAGAGGTGAATCAGACCAGGGATGTTACAAAGTGATATTAAATCCTTGTTTATTTTTGTTTTACTATTTGAGATATGGAATATTAGATATATGACATTTTTTGGGATTTATATGGATCTTATGCTTGATAGTATCTAACCCACATGTGAGGGTAGTCCAGGTTACCAAGAGTGATATTGATGCTCTTGGTTTTTGATGTTATGGTTTTTCAATTCTTTCTAAGTATGATGATTTGGGTATTGATTTATGATTTATAGATTTTGATCTTATCCTAGGGTGGTAATATATAGTTTTCATTTATGCATCATTTTTAGCATGTAGGAAATAAACTTACTTGATAAGTGGAATTTCATCCTCTAATTAGTTTTCATAACAACATCATCCTTTTCTCCAAATAATGAATATTTAAGGTTATTTTTCCATGACTCAAGATCTAAGATCAACTTATAAAAAATCACATAATCCACAAAAGGATAATAATCTACTCCTCATATCTTTAAATATTAACCAAAAACAAAATGGTTATCATTAGTTATATAATATGGATAAATGCATTAATTTGTAAAACATAAACAGTAATTCACAAGGCTTAAATTAATCAAATCTATAAGTATTTAATCATAAAACTCCTCCAAAATATGTCTGACCAAATTCAAGACCTAAAAATTTAGAAATAAAGTCACTATGATTCAAAAATAAACTTAAATTTAATCCTCAAAAGTAGCTCTTAACATCACATACCTAATATGTGAAAAACTTGGTCATATATTCATTGGAAACATGGTAATAACCTAAATTAACATAAAAACTTAATGATGACTTGCATGATTCCAAAAATTAACATTACCCTTTTTCCTCAAATAAAACCATAGACTATTGAATATATTCCTTAAATCCAAAATGTAATAAAATTGATCAAACATGACTTAAATCACATTTTAATCAAATTAATTTCATGGTTACTAATACTATCCCATTAGTTTCAATCATATATTTATCCCAACTAAACATTTTTATCTCTTAATTGGAAACTTATTAAGGGTTATCTTTACCTCAATCACGTGTTTTCCAAAAAAGACCATCTTGCCACTAAATCACTTTTCTTGGTTATCAGTACCATTCATTATATAATTTCAATACCTTAAAGAAAAATAAATGATGAAAAATCCATAGATATTTCATGATTCTTATAATCTATAATATCATTCATAAAGCACTTTTACAACATAATTCTAAAATCCTAATATATAAGCATTTAAATCACTCCACTTCCTTCTTAATCCATTAACCATGATTCATTATCTTATTAATTAAAAACTTCTTTCCTTTCATATTTCATTCATAGTCTCTTCATCATTAATGTAAAAAACATTAATTATAAAACCTTGCAAATCATTTTCTTGTGATTTCCCTTAGGATATATATTTTCATAATTCCCGTAATTTCTATATTTAAAACATTCAACTGTCAATGATACCTTATTAAAACCATGATTCCAATCCATTATATTAACTAAACCATTCAATTTTTCTTAGAAATTAATTTATTTATGTCCTTATTTTCCACACCCAAATCATCTTCCCATTCCTTTGAGGAATTATCCTATATTCTTCTTTACACATTCTTAACATGATGAAAATTTAAATTTCTTTACTCTATGGTCATCATGAAACTCCATTTCCATTTTATTAGGCAGTTCATGAAATTCACATAAGTTGATATTTACAATCATATTATGGTATTTATAATTAGGAATAATAATAAGGTTTCTTATTACATATACCATTTCATTTGGTTTCTCAAGAGTAAAATCATTACATTATCCTTCACATTCACTATTAACATGAATCCTCATAGTTCCATCCATTATCTAAAATAAAAATAACAGTGTGAGAAACCATAATCATAGTGGGAAACCATATAATCATTTATATGATGTATAAATCATGACACATTCTTTTAAATCTATGACACCTTAGGTTTAACCAAGGCCATCCATGATTATAATCTATTCAAGTCCTTCATAATGATTCATAAATAAAATATAGATTAACCCAAAGTATATCCTCCTCAAGTTTTAAAATAGGTGTGCAACAAGGCTCGTTGTCATATACTAGTTGATGATCAATTCTAGATCAATACCCCATTTTCATGGATATTACCCTTAGGTACAACTATTCTCAAGCCAAATACACTTATAGTATCTAGGTAGGGATTTAATTTCTTAAAAAATAACATAATATCTTACGTAATAATACTTTTGAATGTTATCTAATACTTAGAATTATCCCTAGGGTTTTCAACAAAGTTTTATAACCCTAATCTCCAAAGGTTGACTAAACCTTACTCTAATACCAACTATATTGAACAGGATTTTCATACATAAATGTTAATATTAATAGATGGATATTCAATAAATTGTAAAAAAAAATTCCTGAGGACCATGTAAGTTTAGTGTCTTTGGATACTTGGAACAAAATTTTCTTATTTCATGAAATTCCTTCAACATATCCCATAAATATCTCCCTATTTAGTACTATTTATAGACACACCCTATATAAAAACTTTATTTATAACTCAAGTAAAGGAAACATAATAAAGGGTGAGATCAGATTCTTAGTAAGGGTGAACATGAGATATATCAATTGATGATCACATAAAATCATAATATAATAATAAGGGTATGATATCATAACTTACAAAGTTGATACCCAATATATCATGGATCATAAACAAGAGTCATGGCATAAATATTAGAAGTTAATAAGGAATGAATCATAAAAGAATAAAAGATCATGATCCATGAGAGAATAAAATTGGCATATGAAATGGAATTGTGTAATACACATAAAATTATAACTTTGTGAACATGTATAAATAAAAACAAGTTCACTCATTAAGTTAAGGATGTGAATTATGCCCTCAAATAAAATTATGGACATGAAATTAGGTCCATGCATGATCTTATGGACATGAAATCATGGTCTATGCATAGAATTATGTACATTATAACTAGGTCCATGCATAAGATTATGAACATGAAATCCAAATCCACGCATAAAATTGTGAGTGTGAAATCAGGTTCATGCATAACATGTTTACCTCATGAGTTTTACATCATTAACAAATGAATTGAAGGGATATATAGGTCCCAACCATCACTTAAATAAAATTATGCACATGTGTTCCATAATATTAGAAAACATTCATCATCACAAAACTCATGTAAATAAATGGATTTCAAAAATATTTCATCAAAGTATAACCTGTGGAAAAGGGAATGGGTTTTATCAACATATTGTCATTATAAACATAAATTATAAAAGGAAAGAATAAGTATGGTATCCTTGTATCATATACCCAATAAATATTAATTAATATCAATGGATTTCAACTTATATGGACAATTATTTTGAAAGAAAACTTGGAATAATTCTCGAGAAAACAACATTTACATTTTGAAATCACTTCCTTTTTTTAAAAAGATGCACACTTATAAATGAAAACATTTTATTTGAAAATAAACTTGTAATATTGGAAAGGAATATTTAAATAATTAAGGAATCATGATGGTGGGAAAAGTATCTCATTTCATATAATTTAATAAAAATTTTCCTTCCATATTTTTTTGAAAAATTCACAAAGTACTTTGTTTGGAAAATAAGAAAACAATTCCTTTCAAACCGTTTTATAAAAAAAATAAAACATGGGTAAAAATGATATTAAAAATTTTTATGAGAATAGTAAAAAAATTGAAAATAATTTTATAATAAATGGACACAAAATACAAATATTCCCCAGTGGTGACTTAAAAATAAACAATATTGAATAATGATGAGATTGTGAATTAAACCCTTATCACTTTGGTAACATTTGAATAATAATCCCCATGAAAAGAATAAAATTTAAATAAACATTAAATAAAATTTAGATAAATATATTAATGATATAACATATCAAATGGATAATATATACACCACAACAAATACATAAGTGGTGAATATGGCATATGTATCGCAGGAGTAAAAGTGAGATGAGAAACCTTTACCTTAGATCCAATTTTTTTTGTATGTGAATATACCTCCTATATAATAAAATTATATTTATTATAAATATACTAAATATCCATAATTAAATATATATAATTTCATATATGATTTAACCTTAATCTTTTATCACCCATTTATTAACAATTATTTTTTAAAATCACTATTTTGGGTAATAACTGCTTCATTTTTCATGTATGTTTTAGTTCAGTAGTTTTGATCTTTATACTTTGATCATTTTTCCTTAATATTAAGAATATAAATCATGATATAAATAAAATATATATTCATTGTATACATATTTAGAGTTATCCATAAAAGTTATATATATATAAATGAATTACACCGTTCATTGAGACGGTAGACCGTTCGTACGCATGAATGATGTTTTCACTTTTCGACGGATGAAATAAAAGGAAGGTAAATAATAATTATCATTTAAATAATAATTATTATATCATATAAATAATTTATATTCATTAAATACATTATTATTACCATAAAATTAAAATATAAATGAAAAAAAATTACATCATTTCGTGGAGGTGGTAGTCCATGCGTTCGCACGAGCGACATTATCATTTCCCAATGGTTTGGAAGGTAAGAAGGTAAGTATGGTATTATAATTACATGGGTATAATTATTTTATAATTATCATATTTAAATATTAAACCCATCATAATACCTATCCATAAAATATAGTGATGAAAAATAAATTGTATCGTTACGTGGTGACGGTAAGCCGTACATACGCACGAGCAATACTTTCACTTCTTATTTGATGGTATAGAGGGTGTATAATGGTATTTTAGTAAAAATAATAATATTTAAGTATATTAATTATAATTAATTTATTATTATATTATAAAAATCTTATATTTAGAATAGGTAGAAGAATAAATAAATCAAAAGAGGCTGGGTAAGACAATTACCACTTCTTTGGGTGACCTCCTTTAGATAATTCCTTATGGAACATAAGGTTTGTATTTTTAGGAAAAAAAATATATATAGAACTTTTATAAGGATTTTTATAAGATAAATTTTTAGGTTTTGGTCAATATAGATGGCTTGAAGTGGTGTAAGGAGGTGATGGATTAGGTGACCTTTTATAATTGAGGTGAGGGGTACTTTTGGGAATTCTCAAAAGATTAATTGATAATAAATTAAATCTAAACCCAAATACCTAAAAATGAAATATAAATGAATAAGGTAAAATATTTTAGACCATATATTATCCAATTTACATATTTAAATATTTTTATTAATTTTTAAAAATTTATTAAAATATTATTTTCATAAAATACCAGTTTTGTCAATTTTGATACTATTTATTACTTTGTCTTTAAACACATCATGGAAACAAAATAAATTCAAAAAAAAAATATTTTAATACATCCCTAAAATTTTATTATTATCTATAAAATTCATGGATCATATTAATTCTCTTAAATTATATTAATTTTAATACTTTTAATACCATTTGTTTTATTTTTCTATTAATTGAATAAATACTGTTTTGGAATTGTGTAAGTATTCTAGGTATTTATTTAATTCATAGAAATTATAAATAAATTAACATAATAAATATAACTTAATTAGGAACTAAATTACTATTAATATTCATTCATAATTAATTTATGTCCCTATGTGAACACATAAATGATATTTAAAACTAAGAGATAGATATTTTTTCACTTCCTTTGGTTTAAATAATATTTAAGTATTTTTTATGAAAAATTGTACATTAAACAAATAAAATTAGAGAATAATGTGACAAGATATTAATTTAATTCATTTAATAAGAATTAGGATTAATAATTATGGCCTTATCACTTAGTTTTAATCTAGATTTACCTGATTTACCCTTATTGAGGTGATAAATTTTACCATAGTTACTATTCATTTTGACAAAAAATAAAAGGGGCCTATTTAAAAAAATTGAAATTCATGATTATAAATATGTAATAAAATTTTCAATATTCAATTTCTAGAAGTGGTAGAAATTAATTTTAATATAAATTCATAAAACACAATGAAAACTAGTTTTTAGAAAAATACATTTTAAGCCAAAAAATATACTTATACTAAAATCATGTATAATGATAATTGAAATTAAGTTAATTAGATTATATATAATTAAAAAAATAATTATGTTACTTTTATATAAAATTAAAATCATAATGATACTTATTATGAAAATAAAATAATAGTTTTATAAAAATCGGTATTTTCCATTATTCACTGAAAAATCAATCTTTTCAGAAAAATACCAAAATTTTACACAAAGATAATTTTTCTATGTTTATTTAAAAAATGAAGTTAATTTTATCAAATATAGTTTCTAAAAGTTTCAAAAATTAATTATAATATTTTATCACAAAAATCAATAAAAAATCATTTTTGAAGAAAACACATTTTTGAAGAATAAAACGACTTTACTGAAAATTGAGTGATTAATTACTAAGAATTTATATTTAGTAAAGAAATTGTATATAAATAATAATTTATTTAATCTTATTAATATCCTCCAATTTAACATCTAGTTGATAACATTAAATAATAAAATTTTAAATATTATATAGTGGTCCTCTTAAACTTGCGACTATGTGTAACACAATCTTTCAAAGAAGTTAAATATATTTGAAAGAAATATTTTATAAAATATATATGTGTTACATTTCCCCCATTTAATAAATTTAATCCTCATAATTTTTTCTCTATAATCAAAGGTTTTTCATTTTAATATTACTTTGCATAAACCCAAATTATAACAAGGTTTAATAAAACTTACCCTTGAAAAGAGAGAAAGGGAAGTATAGAGGTCATCTGAGATTACACATACTAGGATTCAAAATAGGGAAATATTAGTGGTAAGTGAAGATATGGAAATGGAAGAAAATTAATATCCATAGATCATTGATCATAAGAAAGTTAATGATCATGAGAAAGTTAACAATCACAAAACTGTAAACCAAAGATGTGGAATAGACCATCGATTAATTGAAATTGAATGTTATAGGACAATTTTTTTCCTTAATATACTTTTAATATATTTAAGGAATTCCTTTACCATATAGACTGATAACATAAGAAAATATACTTACTTGATAAGTGTAATTTCATCCTTTAATAAATTTCCATCACAACCACACACTTTTCCCCAAATGATGAATATTCAAGATGAATTTTTCATACCTCATGCACTAAGATCAACTTATAACATATTAGATAATCCAGAAATGGATAACAAGATACTCATCCTATCTTTAGATATTAACCAAAACCAAAATGGTTAGCATTAGTTATACAATATAGATAAATACATTAATTTATAAAACATTAACAATAATGACCAAGGTTTAAATTAATACAATCCATAAGTAGTTAATCATAAGACTTCTCTAAAACATGTCTGACCAAATTCAAGACCCAAAAATTTAGAACTAAAGTAACAAAAATTACAAAATTAACTTAACACTAGTCCCTAAATGTAGCTCTTAATGTTATATACCTAATATGTGAACACCTTGGTCATATATTCTCTGGAAATATGGTAATAACCTAAATTACTATAAAAACTCAATAAAGACATGAATGCTTCCAAAAATTAGCATTATCCTTTTTAATCAAATAAAACCACAGAATAATGAAAATATTCCTTAAATCCAAAATGAAATAAAAAATGTGAAATATTACTTAAATCACATTTTCATCAGATCACTAACCAATTTAAAGGTTACCAATACTATCCCATCAGTTCTAATTATCTATTTATCCCAACTAAACATTATTATCTCCACATTGGACATATATTAAGGGTTATATTTCCCTCAATCACGTGTTTTACAAAAAGATCATCTGTACACTAAATTAATTTTATTGGTTATTGGTACCATTCAATATATAATTTCAATTCCTTAAATCAAAATAATTGTGGAATAATCCATTTATTTTTCATGATTCTTATAATCCATAATATTATTCATAAAACACTTTTATAAAAAAAATATCAAATCCCAATACATAAGCATTTCAATCACTCCATTTCCTTCTCAATCCATTAACCAAGCTCCATCATCTTATTTGTTAAAAATTCTTTCCTTTCATAATTCATTCATAGTCTCTTCATAATCAATTGAAAAACCATTACTCATACAACCATTTAGATTCTTTTTTTGAGATTTCCCCCTAGGACGTAGATTTTCACAATGACCATACTTTCTAAATTTAATAAATTCAACTTCTGATGATACCTTATTAAAACCATTATTCCCATCCATTTTTTTAACTGAACCATTCAATTTTCTTTGGAAATTAATTTCTCTATTTCATTCTTTTCCACACCCAAAATATCTTCCTATTTCTTTGAGGAATTATCCTCCATGATTCTTCCCATATTTTTGACATGATGAAAGTTGAACTTTCATTCCTCAATGGTCATTATGAAACTCCCTTATCCTCTTGTTAGGTGTGTCATGAAACTCACCTAAGTTTAGATTATTAACTATATTATGAGATTTCTAACTAGTCATAATACTAAGGTTTCTCCTTCCAACTCCTATTTCATTTTCTTGATCAAGAGTAAAATATTTCCATCATCCTTAACATTCACCATTAACTCACATCCTTCTAGTTCCATCTATGATCTAAAACCAAAATCATAGTGTGATAAACTATAATCATATCAGGAAACCACATAATCAATTATAGAATATCTAAATCATTACACCTTATTTTCAATAAATGAAACCTTAGGTTAAACCTAGGTTATCCATGATTATAATCTATTAAAATCCTTCATAATGGTTCATAAAGAAAATATGGATTAGGCTAAATCATATCCACCAAGAGTGTCAAACCAGGTGTGCAGCAAGACCTGTTTTCATGTACCAGGTGATGATCGAGTCTATATTAATGAACTATTTTTGGGGTTATTACCCTTATGTGAAAATGTAAAAGAGCCACATCCACTTGTAGTATCTGTATAGGGAAGTAATTTTTTATAAAATCAAATAATATATTACTTACCAAAACTTTTTTATGTTATCCTATACTTAGACTTATCCCAGGGTTTTTCACCAAATTTTTCTAACCTTAATCTCAAAAGTTTGACTAAACCTTACTCTGATACCAACTATAATGAACCAATTTTTCATACAAAAACATTACATCTTAATAGATGAATATTTATTAAATTTTATGAAAAACATGCTTTAGGACCATATAATTTTAGTGTATTTGGAGACTAGATACATAATATTATCATTTCATGAAATACCTTTAACATATCCCATAAATATCTTCTAATTTATTAATCTTCATTGACATAAAATACATAAAAATTTCTTCATAATCTGGGGAAAGGAAACATAAGAAAGGGTGAGCTTATATTATTATTAAGGGTGAATATGAGATATATCAATCTACGATCATATGCAAGCATTAGATATGTATAAGGGTATGATATCTTAACTTACCCAATCTATCATGGATCATAAACAAGATTCATGACATAAATATTAGTATTTCATAATACAAGAATCATAAAATAATCAAATAACATGATCCAGGATCACATAACATTGGAATAAGACATAAAATTATGGCATACACATAAACTTATAACTTTGTGAACATATATAAATATAAACACATTCACTAATTATGTCAAGTATATGAAATCAGACCCTCACATAAACTTATGGACACTAAACCAGGTTCATATATGATCTTATATACATTAAATATAAGTTTATTTATAAAATTATGGACATTATAACCTGGTACATCCATAAAATTATGGACATTAAATCCAAGTCCTCACATAAAATTGTGAACATGAAATCATATTCACGTACAACATGTTTACCTCATGAGTTATCCATCATTACCCAATGAATTGGTGAGAGATACAGGCCCCACATTCCATATAAATAAAATTATACATATGTTTTCAACAAGATCATAAAACATTAATCATAATTGAACTCATGAAAACAAATATATTTAAAAAAATTCTATCAAAGTATAACCAGTGGAAAAGGAAACGAGTTTCATCAAAAACTTGTCATTATAAATATAAACCATATAGAGAAAAAATAAGGGTGGTATCCTTGGATCATATTCTTAGTTAATATTAAGTAACATCAAAGGATTTCATCTTACATAGAAAATTATTTTTAAATATCACTTGGAATAATTCTTGAGGAAAATAACTTTTTCATTTTGAAATCTCTTCTATTTTTTAAAACATGCGTACTTATAAATTAAAAAATTTATTTGAAAATAAAATTTTAAAATTTTAATATAAGATTAAAATAATTGAGGTTTCATGATAATGAGAAAATTATATCATGATGTATAAGTTAAAAAAAATTCAATCCATATTTTTCTTAGAAAATTCACAAAGTAGCTCATTTGGAAAATGAGAAAAAGATTCCTTTCAAACCATTTTATAAAAAAATGAAATATGGGTAAAAATGATTTTAAATTTTTTTTAGGAGAATAGTAAAAAAAGTTTTGAAAATAATTTTATAAAACATGTATATGGATAATAAATATTCCCTAGAGGATACATAAACATAAACAATCCTGAATAATGATGGGATTGTGAAGTAAACCCTTACCACCTTGGTAACGTTGGAATCATAATTACCATGTAAGGAATAAAATGAAACAAAAAATTAAATAACATGAAGATAAATATATTCATGATATAACTTATAAAATGGGAAGTATATACACCATAATAAAGAAATAAGTGGTGAATATAGAATATGTCTCATAGAAGTAAAAGTGAGATGAGAAATCCTTACCATAGGTTCGAATTCCTTTACATGTTAACGAACCTCATATATAATAAATATAGATTTATTATACATATATTACAAAACCATACTTATATATATCATTCTATATATGATTTTCCCATAATATTTTATCACCTATTTATTAACAATTCTTTATTAAAATCGTTGTTTTAGGTAATAACTGCTTTGTTCTTCATGTATGTTTTGGTTCAGTAGTTTTGGTATTTATAATTTGATCATTATTACTTAATATTAAGAATATAAATCATGATATAAATATAATATATATTAATTATATACATATTTATAGTTATCCATAAAATTTATAGATAGAAAAATGAATTACACCATTTATGGAGACAGTATGCCGTTTGTATGCATGAACGATGATTTCACTTTTCGACGGATGGAACAAAAGAAAGATAAATAAAAAATTATAATTTATAAAATAATTATTATATAATATAAATAATTTATATTCATTAAATACATCATTATTACCATCCATGAAAAATATAAACTAAAAATGAATCACATCACTTCACGGAGGGGGTAGTCCACACGTACGCACAAGTGACATTATCATTTTTCAACAGTTTGAAAGATAAGAAGGCAGGTGTGGTATTATAATTATATGTGTAAAATTATTTAATAAGTATAATATATAAACATTAAACCTATCATAATACCCCTCCATAAAATATGGTGATGAAAAATGAATTGTATCTCTACGTGGTGACCGTAAGCCATGCGTACACATAATTGATACTTTCACTTCTTGTTTGATGGGAAAGAGGGTATATAATGGAATTTTAATAATCATAATAAAATTTCATAATATTAAGGATATTTAATTTATAATTTTATGATAAATATAATATATTTAGAATATATATAATAATAAATAAATCAAAATAGGTTGGGTAAGATGATTTCCTCTTTTTTGGGAAACCTCATTTAGATCCTTCCTTATAGAACTTAAGGTTGATATTTTTAGGAAGAAAATAACTCTATAAATTGTATAAGGATTTTGAGAAGATAATTTTTAGTGGTTTTTTAAGCTAGATGGCTCAAATTTTTGTAAAGACGTGAGGGAGGAGATGAACTTTTATAATTGAGGTGAGATGCACTTTTAGAATTTCTCAAAAGATTAATTTATAATAAAATCTATATCAACCCAAATACCTACAAATGGAATATAAATGAATAAGGGATGATATTTTATACCATATATCATCACATTTTTACTATTTTAATATTTTTATGATTTTCAAATAATTTAATAAAATATTATTTCCATCAAATATTAGTTTTTTCAATTTTTTCACCATTCATTACTTTGACTTTAAACACACGAAGACAAAAAAATAAATTTGAAAAAAATATTTTAACACATAAATAAAATTTTATTACTATCTATAATTTTTTTATCATATTAATTACCTCAAATTATATTAATTCTAATATTTTTATTATCATTTGTTTTATTTTTCGATTAATTGAATAAATACTCTTTTGGTGTTGTGTAAGTATTTAAGGTAATTATTTAATTCCTAAAAATTAAAAATAAATTAAAATAATATATATATTTTAATTATTCACAAAATTAATATTAATATTAATTTATAACTAATTTGTTTTCTTATGTGAACACATAAATGATATTTAAAACTAAGAGAGTGACATTTTTTCACTTCCTGTGGTTTAAATAATGTATAAGTCATTTTCATTGAAAAGTGTACATTAAATAACTAAAACTTAAGGATAAGGTGATAATGTTTTAATTTACTTCATCCAATAAGAATTAGGATGAATAATTGTATCCTCATCACTTATTTTTAACCTAGATTTACCTGATTTACCCTTTACTGTGTTGATAATTTTTTCTAAGGTTACTATTTTGACCAAAAATAAAAGTGGTCTGTATAAAAAATTTGAATCTTGATATTATAAATACTTAATCCATTTTTCAATATTTAATTTATATAAGTAGAATAAATTACTTTTAATATAAATGCATAAAACACAACAAAAAACAGTTTTTAGAAAAATGTATTTTAAGACCAAAAATGTACTTATAACAATATAATGTATAATGATAATTCAAATTAATTTAAATATATTATATTTAATTAAATAATACCTATTTTACTTTTACAAAAAATCAAATCATATTGTTACTTATTATGGAAATAAAATGATAGTTTTATAAAAAATCATTATTTTTCTCTATTCACTGAAAAGGAGAGGGGGGAGATGTAGCCGCTCAGGAGATCCCTATCGGCTAGGGTTTGTGCCACCCTCACCCCAGTGCCACTGCCTCCCTTTACTCGAATCTCATCCCACCTCTATCCAGCTACCCCCTTGTGTGATGCAGTCGATCTCCTACCTTGCTGTTTGCGGGTCCAACCGACGTTGCTCCCACTTGGCCTAGGGTTTTTTCCCCAACGCCACCTCTCCTTGGATTATATCCTCATTTAGCTTACCCCTCATGTGATGAAAATGACCAGCGACTCTAGACTCCTTCCAGATCTTGCCATCATGAGTCTGTTGGCATCAACGTTTGGAGGAAGTGACCACATGACCTTCCCCTGTTGGTGATGGTGTACCGGACTCCCCCACTGATTTCTCTATTCTGCATCGTCAAACTTGGATTTCACAAATCCAATCATTTCTGATGTGTTATTGTCTTCTCGCCTTGGTTTTTTCTCACTGCTGCTTCTACCTCAGCTCCTGGCTGTCCTGACGTTCTCCAGATGAGGGAGACTAGTTTGGATATGGATCAGAATCAGATACAGGGGATTCCGCTTCAAAGGGTCATAATCAACAACCTGATCCTGTATGCAGACGCAGATGGATGTTGTAGGAATGCTCGGTGCTGGTGGTGCTCTTCTCCTCGCAAAATCGATTCACAATTTCTTGTCGGTCTATCTTGTTCCCTGATGAACCTCTTTCTCCTTATTTCCTCTACCATTTCTTTGTGCTCCTTCGTGCATGACCCCATCTTGGTTGGGTGCGATGGACCCCATAAAATTTTGTATTTTGTGGTGGATTGGGAATAGGTGGTGTTGTTGGGGTTCTCTTTTTGTGTTTTTGGTTTACTCTGACTCATGTATGCAATGGTGGATCCCCTTGGGCACGCTGTCTCATTGTTCATGTTTTTTTGGGTTGGTTTGGTAGGTGGATGCAATGGTGGATCACCTTGGACATGCGACCTCAGTTTGTTTCACTTTCTCTATTCTCACTTAACCAAAAAATGTTTTTAATAATAAAAAAATGAATTTTCAGTTAGTCACTGAAAAATAAATCTTTTCAAAAAAATACCAAAAAATCACCCAAATATAATTTTTATATTTTGATTTAAAAAATTAAGTTTATTTTATCAAATATATTTTATAAAAGTTAAAAAAATTAATTATAATATTTTCTCACAAAAAGAAATAAAATTCATTTATGAAGAAAACATATTTTTGAAGAATAAAATGACTACTAAAAATTGATTGATTAATTACTTAGAATTAACATTGAGTAGGGAATTTGTATATAATTTATAAAGTAGTTAATCTTATTCATGCCCTTCAATTTAATATCTAGGTGATAAAATTAAATAATAATATTTAAAATAGTACATCATAGTTCACTTAAACTCAGAGTTGTGTGTAATGAAAGCTATCAAAGAAGTAATATATATTTTAAAGAATTTTTTTATAAAATATCTAGGTTTTATATTCTCACCCCCTTTAATAAATTCTGTCCTTACAATTTTTTCTTGAGAATCAAAGGTTTTTCATTTGAAAATCCCTTTGTGAAAACCCACATCATAAAAAGGGTTAATAAAAAATTATCTTGAAAAGAGAGAAAGGGAATTATGGAGGTCATATAGGATCACACATACTAGGTTTCCAAATAGAAAAAAATTAAAGGAAAGTGATGATATGGACATGGAAGAAAATTAATTTTCATAGATCATTGATCAAAAGAAAGTTAATGATCATTAAAAAGTTAAAAATCACAAAACTGTAAACCATAGATGTGGAAAAGACCATCAATTCATCAGAATTGATGGTTATAGGAATTTTTTTTGGGTCTTAAGATCCTTTTCATAGAGTTTAGGAATTTCTTTACCATATTGACTAAGAACACATGGAAATATATATACTTGATAAGTGTAATTTCATCCTTTAATAAATTTCCATAAAAAACTCATCCTTTGATCAAAATTATGAATATTCAAGATAGTTTTTTCATGCCTCAAGTGCTAAGATCAACTTATAATAGATCACATAATCCAAAAAAGGATAAAAATATACTCCTCCTATATTTAGATATTAACCAAAACCAAAATGGTTATAATTAGCTATCCAATATGGATAAATAAATTAATTTATAAAACATAAACAATAATGCCCAATGTTTAACACAATCCAATACATAAGTAGTTAATCACAAAACTCCTAAAAAATATGCCTGACTAAATTCAAGACCCATTTGTTTTGAAATAAATCCATTAAGATTCCAAAATAAACTTAACATTAATACCCAAAAGTATCTATTAATGCCAAATACATAATATGTGAACAACTTGGTCATATATTTTCTAGAAACATGGTAATAACCTAAATTTCTATGAAACCTTAATGAAAACAAGCATGCTTCTAAAAATTAACATTATCCCTTTTCCTCAAATAAAACCACATAATATTGAATATATTCTATAAATCTAAAATATAATTAACTTTATCAAAGATGACTTAAATCACATTTTCATCAAATAACTAACCAGTTTCAAAGTTATAAATACTATCCTATTAGTGTTAATCATCTATTTATCCCAACTATACATCATTATCTCCACATTAGAGACATATTAAGAGCTATCTTTCCCTCAATCATGTGTTTTATAAAAATATCATCTTGCCACTAAATCAAATTTATTGGTTATGGGTACCATTAAATATATAATTTGAATTCCTTAAAGAAAAAAAACTAAGAACCAATACATAGATATTTCATGATTCTCATAATCAATAATATTATTCATAAAACACTTTTAAAACACAATTCTCAAATCCTAATACATAGGCATTTCAATCACTCCACTTCCTTCTCAATTTATTAACCAAGTTTTGTTTTATTTATAAGGAACCAACCTTAAACATTAAATAATCTTTAGTTAAGTAAATAATTCACATTGAGGATCTTTTAAGGTTTATAGTTTTAGATAATTAGTCCATAACTATTACATATTAGACCCAGAAATTACACATTGATAGTTACACTTAGTATCCATTTTTACACCAAAGGAAACCCTTAAAAAACATGATTTATTTTTCTTGATAAAAATCTTCTTGACTTTTTACTTTTTTTACCCATCCTTATAACCTATGGAAAACATTTCAAAAACGTGGGATGAGCATACAAAGATTAGTAAGAAACCTAAAATAAGGAATAAAACTGTTAGTCTATGAATATTTAAATCCAATGAAAACATTTTCACAAAATCATACTTTTGACCCATAAAACATAAAATACATAGCTTACATCATGTAATCATAATATTCCTAAAAAACTTCATATAAATCATAAAAATTAAAGGTAACTTATGGCATCCATATCATACTTACATTTTAGCTTTCATATCTACATAGGGAGTAACCTTTATGGTTACATTTGGAATACCCATCATAGTATATTCCTTAAATATATTAGGATAAACCTTAACATTTACCTCCATCATTTTACCCAATGCATTGGAGATCTATAATGGGGTCACCCGCCCTTGGTTTATCATGGAAGAACCTGTATACGTAAGTAATTCCTAAGAACCACAACATAATCATAACACATAAACAAGCATAAAGGAAAAATAACATTTACACATTGAAATCATAAGAAATAATATCAAGATAGTGATATAATAAATCCATTCTCAAAACCATTTTTAATACCACAATAACTAAAAAAGGAATAAGTTATTTATTTTTATTTTTTAAAACATTACATCTTGTTGAGGAATCCAAATATCAAATTATTCTATCGGTAGCAGAAAGGTCATTGTTACCGTATATTTTAAAAAAACATTCCTTTTTTTCATTTAGTCAAATTATTTGTATAAAAAAGATTCCTTTTGAAAAAAATTGAATGAAATTAAAATTCAAAGAGATTGATTATACACCATATAAAAGAAGGTGGTTTATAACATCAAAATATGCCTCAATAAAAGGAGATTGAGACAAATTCCCTTACAAAGATTATATCATTAGATTAAGGATAAATCAATGAAATAAATATGTGTGAAAAATATAAATAAATCCAATATAAGTGGATATTCAGTGTAAAAAAATCAAAGGTAATTCACACATATTCTTGGAAAAACAAAACCAATGACATGGATATTTAACTCAATGAAATGAGATTGAGTTAATATTTCCCTTATAAAGTCTATATAAATGACGTGAGAATTTATCAATGGGGTGATTATGTGTAGAAAAAGTTTATCGAAACAAAGGGAACTGGAAACTAAAACATAAATAAATAAATAGTTATTCCACACATAATCTTGGAATAATATAATCAACAAAGTATGTGTAAAACCTAATGAGTGGAAATTGAGTTTAGAAATTCCCTTACCTTGAGTCCGACTCATCACATTCAATTGTTATATTCCAGAATAATAAACTTAGGTTAATTTATACTTGATTTAGAATATTTTTAAAGTTTATTATTCCTTTTATATCACTTATTACCATGTTATAAAAATTACATAATTATTTAAGTTCATATCGGTCGTTTTATCGCTATTCGGTAATTGAGTCGAAAATGAACTTGTTTTGATGTAAATTGTCCATGTGGTCAAAATTCCATAATATCAATAATATTATTCATGATTTAAATATCATATATATACAGTATATATGTATTTATAATAGTCCATAAAATTTGGAGATAAGAAATAAAATGCACTGTTCATGGAGACGGTAGACCGTACATACACTTGAATGCTAATTTCATTTATTTGTCATATTAAAGAAATAAAAAGTAAATGATACATAGGTATATTATATTTATATTATAATATCTATGTTATATATGTTACATATGTTCATTAATTTTATACTTTATACATTCCATGTATGGCATGAATGAGTCATATCACTTTGAGGGGGCGGTAGTCCACACTTCCTCAAATGAAATTATCGTATTTACACATTATGGGATGCTTAAAGGTATGTTGCAAATAAAAATTACAGAATAATATAGAAAATATAACTATAATATATATCATATATAAATATAGTTCCATCATAATTTCCATCATGAGAGGTGGTAGGAGAAAATTGAATAATCATCGTTTTGTGAGGAAGTAGTTCGTCGTACACAGAAATAGTATGTTCTATATCCATTCGATGAAGGTGTGTGTAAGTGTAGGTTGAAATATTAGCATAACAAAATCATAGTATATTTTTCATATTTTTGTTTTATAAAATAATGGAAAAATAGGTTAGGGGGTTGGAGAAGGAAAATAAATGAAAGGAGCTTGAGAGAAGACGTTACCTTTAAATCGGGTAACTCCTTTTGATTTGAGCCAAAAGGATTTATTGAATTGCCTTATGCCCAATGTAAGGCTTATAGAAGAAATAAAGAGATGTTGGGAGATTATTTTATCAGATTCTTGGAGAGACAATGGGATTTAGATGTGTGAGTAAGTGGGTATAGGTGGTGGGATTTTATAAGAGGGAGGAGGGGTACTTTAGGAATGTCTTGAAATATTATTTTATTATAAATTGATTTTCAAATTCTAATAGCTCCAAAGTGATATATTTTGAGGATAATATTATTATGGTTCTAAATAATCTCAACCAATAGGTTTTAGACAATTTTATGTCACAAATTTAACCTTATCATTTAGATTTAATGCTTTGTTAAATAATTTAACTCTTACCATGTCTTCTTGTATTTTCATACTATATGGTTAATATAGTTACTATAAAATTTTAAGAGAACCTAAAGTGGATAATTAATGAAATTTATAACATTATATAATTAATTTGGACAAATATTATATTTTTAGGACTATTATATCACTTAATAAAATATTAGTTGTTTTAAAAACTCATTTATGTCAATTTTGACACTATTTAGTAACTGATTTTTTATAAAGTCATAAAAAATTTATTACTTCAAAAAAAGACATTAAATAATCTCTAACATGTTAATGTAATTCTAAAAATTAATTAATGGCATCAAAATGTTCTAATTACATTTATTTTAATATTTATAATATCATTTATTTGAATATTTCATTAATAAGGTAATCACTACATCATCATTGTGTCATAAATAAATTTATTTATTTAATGTATAAAAATTATAAATAAAATAATATAATGTAGGAATTTTTTTATATTTATAATGAATATTTATAGTCTAATATATAATTTATATAAACCAAATTAAAATTGTTTTATATAGGAGATACATGTTTATGTTATATTTCCCTTT
The DNA here is from genome assembly GCA_963277665.1 of Viscum album. Taxonomy (NCBI): domain Eukaryota; kingdom Viridiplantae; phylum Streptophyta; class Magnoliopsida; order Santalales; family Viscaceae; genus Viscum; species Viscum album. The sequence goes on along the minus strand of OY728161.1, from coordinate 1,700,071,415 downwards.
TCTTTAAAATAAATATTATAAATGGTTATTATCACACCCAAGTGGCTCCATGGGGTCATAAAATCGACCCAAGGATACTAATTGTCGTAAATATCTCATAAAACAGTATTAGGACATGTTTTAGGGTAGTTTTATATTATTATAATATTATTTTTTACCCTTATTTACCTGATTTACCCTTTAACCATGGTAAAAAAGTTATTACTAAAGTTACTATTCATAATGTCAAAAAATTAAAGGTAACTATTTACCTAATTTAAAACTTCTGATTACAAATATGGAATAAAATTTTCCAAATTCAAAACACCTAAGTTTCATTAATTAATTTAAAATTAATTCTCATTGTCAAAACCAAAAAGCAGGTTTTTAAGAAGTAAAAACTATGAAAAGATTGACATGTGTTTATGTCAAATTTAATAGTGAAATTAATTAAAATTATCAAAATTGGATTAAATGATAAAAAATTAATCCAATTATACTTTAAAACTAATTAAAAGGGAAATATAACTATATAAATAAATTAGATGAAAAGAAAATTTTGAATTTAAATGCAGTATTTTTTCACTATTCATTAAAATATGAATTTCATCAGAAAAATACCAAATTTTCAACCAAGGTAAATTTTGATTTCACGCTTCTAAATAAGAAGTTTATTTTATCAAATTTAATATTTAAAAGTTTTAAAAAACTATATTTAAAAAGGGGTTTCCATCAAAAGGTGGTAAAATCACCTTTTAAAAATATTAGAGTATTTTATGCTTAAAATTGGATTTATTCTCATTTAAGCCTCTAAAATTCATTGGATAAATTTAAAAACATTTAAAAAACATTTCTAATCATATTTTAGTTAGTTATTTCCATTCCCACCAATACAATGACTAGGAATTAACTACCATTTAAAATAATAATAATAATATTGTATTATTTTTCGATATAACTCAATGTTGTGTGAAACATAAGATTTCAGAGAAACCTATTGTTGTGTGTCGAGTATGTTTTTATACATAGTGTCACCTTTAAACTAAAATTAATGTTAAATTCAAAAATATTAAGAAATTTGAAAATGTCATATTCTTTAATTACTTGGGATGTTATATCCTTCCCCCCTTTTGGAAATTGCATCCCCGCAATTTGGATTTGGGGTCAGTAACTAAGGTATGACTTTTCAAAATATCTTTATTTCAAACCCACATTGTAAAAAGGGTTAGTAAAACTTAGAATTTAAAGATAGAAAGTGAAGTAAAAAGGTCACCTGAGATAACACATATTATGGTTCCATATAGGAAAACATGGATATGGAAGAAAAACTAACCATCTTGTTCTGATGGAGAATGATACAAAATGATCAGGAGAAAGTTAACAACCAGAAAACCACAAACTTATGATGGGTTAAATGGTCTTTGATTTTGTAGTAAGAAAATATAAATAGAAAACATTTTTGATTTAATATCCACTTCAAAATTTTGAGGAATTATTTTACTACATAGAATAATAACATAAGGAAATATACTTACTTGACATGTATAGTTTCATCTCTTAATCAATTTACACCATAAAATCATCTTTTTCTCCCAATGATGAGTATTTAAGATGAATTTTTCAAGCCTGAAGCACTATAATCAACTTATAAAAACTCATATTATCCAAAAAATTTTAACTATCTATTTCTCCTACCTTTAAAAATTAACCAAAACCAAAATGGTTAGTACATGATCAGTTAATCCCCCAAAATAATAACCCTTTATAAGGAGAAGGACTACTTTTAAACTCCAAAATTCAACAGGAATTCCCAAGTTCTATATAGACCATTCAACAAATGTCTTTAAAATTCATAAAAATAATCTAACTAATATTTAAACCCAAAACTCATAAGGATTTGATCACATCGTTTTCCAAGATAAATTTTAACATTTATCTCCAAATAACATCAACCACTCTTAATGTCTCATACAAAAATGTAATTAATCTAATCACATTTTCTCCATGATAGGTTAATCATTTCCACAAATAACCCTAATCTCCATATGTCCACAATAAAAATATATATTCTTACAAAATAAAATTCAACCATTACTTCTCAAATGAAATACCATAGTATTCTATTTTCCTTAGGCATGTAGTGTTCCCAAAAGAGTGAACATCTTCCAAAATAAAATTTATCACTTAATCACCAAATCATTTTTCTATACTAAGGATATCCATTTGATAAAACATAAGTTCCCAAAATCATATTATTCTTAATCTATAAAATCATTTAACTAAAGAGAATAAGTCATACTAACCAGGGACTTCACGCAGACCAGTGGTAGGTGATAAATCCCAGTCGCACTTCGGTTGTGGGTTCGATTCCCACAGCCTTTCTAGACGTGAAGAGTTGTCACCCATCCTATAGGTTGTCCTTTTTCTAAAACTATATAATTATTATAACATTCCCAACATGAGATGAAGTCATCAAAATAACCATAACATAATTTAACCTGAAGTTTATCTCATGCCTTTCATTTTGCATCTCAAAAATGTAATAACCTATAATTGTCTCAAATTAAAGGATCATATAAAACCTAAAGGTTCTTTATAACTATATCCATAAAATAAAAGATAACTCTTCCTCAATTAAAATTTTTACATAACAAACTTAAGGGTTACACATACTATAAGTCTTCCAAAGTAATCCCATTATTAATAAATTTAAACATATCATCATCCATAGATCCAAAATAACTCTTCAATTCTTAAAATGTATACGTCTTAATCATCAAACATTCTTCATGATCCTTTATCCACGTTTTCCATATTATTATTTAATACTTATTTTCTATAAAAAAATCACGCATAATTTCCTAAGATTCAATAGTGTCAAAACATGAGATAAGAAATAATCCATACCATTCATAGGTTATTTTCAGTTTCCTCATATTTAATTGGAATGAAATTAGGTATTTGTAAAAATATATTTGTATATTACTACTGATCCCATTCCCAAAACTTCTTCATAATACACCTATTTGTGTAATTACCATGCACAACACATTTAAAACATTCAATTGATCCCTCAGAAAGAACTTCTTTCTCTTTACTAGATTCAACTGAACACATACTTTTTCCATGGTAGGTTATTTATTTATTACCTTCATTACAACATATATAACATCTTACTTTCCCTTTGAAACATTTCCCTAGGCATTTTTTTCAACATCCTTGACACATAGTTTGTTGAGCATACTTACCTTTATGATTATTACCTGAACTTACATAGGGATTTGTTTCTCACATATATAATTCCTTAGAAAAATTGTTAAGGTTCAAGTGGTCAATCATGAATCTAGATAGCTGGTTTATAATAATCACAAGAGTTCCCATTTTAGATCCCATTTCATTCAGTTACTTATTCAGAAAACCACCACAGTTTCCTTCACATCCATTTTTACTTTGGTGCCTGCTAGATCCAGCCATTTACTAAAACCAAAAAGGGTTAGTGTGAGTATATCAATAAAATCATCATATACTATCATATGAGAAGGATAAAAAATAAGATATACTTATTAATTTTATCTCAAACTCATTCAATTTATCTAAAATAACTATGAATCTTTCTAATATTTTAACCATTGTTGTTATATAAAACATGTCAATTATGCTTAAATGAAACCCTAACCTCTAAAGTTATCTAAAGCGACCTCTAATACCAACTATAAGGACCTAGAATTAAACATTAAATAATCTTGAGTTAAGTAAATAATTCATATTGAGGATATTTTTAAGTTTATAGTTTTAGAGAATTAGGCCATAACTATTACATAATAGACCCATACATTAAATGTTTATAGTTACACTCAGTATCCACTTTTTCCAGAAAAGGAAACCCTTTAAACAAAAAATTATTTCTTTTTCTTGATAAAATTATTCTCGACTTCTTTCCTTCTTTTACCCATCCTTATACCTCGTGGAAAACATTTCAAAAACTTGGGATGAACATAAAAAGCTCAGTAAGGAATATAAAATAAGTAATAAAACTGTTAGTCTATGAATATTTAAAACCCATGAATTTTTTTTCACAAAATTATACTTTTCACACATAAAACATAAACTACTTATCTTACATCACATAATCATAAGATTCCTATAGAATTTCATAGAAATCATAAAACATAAAGGTAACTTGTGGAATCTATATCATACTTACATTTTAGCTTTCACAGTTATAAAGGGAGCAACATTCATGGTTACGTTTGGAATACCCATCACAATATATTCCCTAAATCTATTAGGAGAAACCTTAAAATTTACCTCTATCACGTTACCCAATGCATTAGAGAGATATCATGGGATCACCCACCCTTGGTTTATCAGGGAACCACCCATATACTTAAGCAATTCACAAGAACCATAAAAAAATCATAACACATGAACAAGAATAAAGGAAAAATAAAATTTCCACATTGCAATCATAAGACATCATATCAAGATATTGATATAATCAATACATTCTCAAAACCATTTTCAATACCAAAACACCTAAAAAAGGAATATAGTATTTAATTTTCTTTTTAAAAACATTAGAACTTGTAGAGGAATCCAAATATCAAATAATGATCACAGCAGCGAAAAGGTTGTTGTCATTGCATATATTAAAAAAAAATTCATTTTTTTCATTTAGTAAAATGATTAGTATAAAAAAAATATTCCTTTTTAAAACCATTAAATTAAATTAAAATTAAATGGGGTTGATTATACACCATATAAAATAAGGTGGTGTATAACATCAAAATATGCCTCAATGAAAGTACATCGAGAAAAATTCCCTTACAAAGATCATATCATTATATTAAGGATAAATCAATAACATAAATATGTGTGAAAGATATAAATACACCAAATATAAGTGGATATTCAGTGAAAAACAATCATAGGTCATTCATACATATTCTTGAAAAAAGAAAACCAATGACATGGATATTTAACTCAATGAAATGATATTGATTTAATATTTCCCTTACAAAGTTCATATGAATTACATAAGAATTTTTCAATGGGGTTATTATGTGTAGCAACAGTATATACAAACAAAGGGAAGCGAAAAATAAAACATAAATAAACAAACAGTGATTCCACACCTAATATTGTTATAATATAATCAACGAAGTATGCGTAAAACCCAATGAGTGGAAACTGCACAAAAGCCTGAGCCCAATTGGTGAGGACTCGGCATGTGAATCCAAGAGACCTGAGTTCAAAACCAAGTGGATACATATCTCCGGGTACCATAGCAGTACTATAGTAGCGCTGTAGTAGGCACTATTCAGTACTGTATCAACCAAAACTATTCATCTATTTGGGATTTTGGGCCACCGATTTTGACCTCGAGTCCTTTAAGGCCTTTGGGCCACCCAAGGCCTTCAAGCCAGTGAGGCTTTCAGGCCACCTCAATGAATTTGGGCCACCTCAAGGCCTTCGGGCCACCATAAAATTATGCTTAATGACCAGAAAAACTCTACAAGGATCAGACTCCAGATGGGGATCAGAGCAGGTGCCTTCACCAGAGCAGAAGATAAGAGGATTTTTCAGAAAGAGAGGGTATGTAATTTCCACAGGGACCAGCCTATTCTTGCATGGTAATCCTAGCTTAATATCCATGCAAAGGTGGAGAGATAATATCACGATAAAGAAGCTGGGAGGAGGAGTTATAAGTATAGTATGTATAATTTTCTAAGGCCTATGGGTCATGTAATCTCTAATCCTATGGTCCTTGTAAGGGTTCCCCCTCATCCCTTGAAGGGGGGGGGGGGGTTATCAAAAATCAATAAAAAATAAGGCCTTCGGGCCATTCGGGCCAATGAGTGGAAATTGAGTTTAGAAATTCCCTTACCTTGAGTACGACTCGTCACGTACAATTGTTATGTTTCTGAATAATAAACTTATGTTAATTTATAATTTCTTGAGAACCTTTTTCAACTTTATTACTCCTTATATATCACTTATTACCATTTTATAAAAATTACATAATTATTTAAGTTCATATCGGTTGTTTTATCGCTATTCGATACTTGAGTCGAAAATGAACTTGTTTTGATGTAAATTGTCCATGTGGTAAAAAGTACATCATATCCATAATATTATTCATGATTTAAATATCATATATATCCAGTATATATGTATTTATAATAGTCTATAATATTTAGAGATAAGAAATGAAATGCAATGTTTATGGAGACGGTAGGCTGTACGTACACATGAACACTACTTTCATTTCTTTGTTATATTAAAGGAATGAAAACTAAATGATAAAAAGGTATATTATAATTATAGTATAATATATATGTTATATGTTTTACATAATTTTATTAATTCCATCCTTTATACGTTTCATGTATGGCATGAATGAGTCATATCACTTTAAGGGGGTGGAAGTCCACACTTCCTCAAATGAAATTATCGTATTTACACATTATGGAATGCTTAAAGGTATGTTGTAAATAAAAATTACAGAAGAATATAGACAATATAAATATAATATATATCATATATAAACATAGTTCCATCATAATGACCACCATGATAGGTGGTAGGAGAAAATTGAACAATCATCATTTCTTGAGGTAGTAGTTGACCGTACACAGAAACAATATGTTCTATATCCATTCAATGGAGGTTCGTGTAATTTTAGGTTAAAAAATAGCATAAAAATATCATAGTATATTTATTATATGGGTTTTTTATAAAATAATGGAAAAAATAGAGGTTTGGGGGTTGGAGAAGGAAAATAAATTAAAGGAGTTTGTGAGAAGACATTACCTCTAAATCGGATAACTCCTTTTGATTTGAGCCAAAAGGCTTTATTGAATTACCTTATACCAAAAGTAAGGATTATAGGATAAAGGGAGGTATTTTGGGATTTTATTTTATTAGATTTTGTGATATTAAAGGGGATTTATAGGTGTGAGTAAGTGAGAAGAGGTGGTGGCCTTTTATAAGAGGGAGGAGGGGTACTTCAGGAATGTCTCGAAATATTATTTTATTATAATTTGATTTAAGAATAATAATAGCTCGAAATTGATATATTTTGAGGGAAATATGATTATGGGTCAAAATAATCTCAACCAATATATTTTAGACAAGTTTATGTCACAAATTTAACCTTATCATTTCTCTTTAACCCTTAGTTAAATAATTTAACTCTTACCATGTCTTAGTGTATTTTCATACTATATGGTTAATAAAGTTACTATAAAATTCCAATAGAACATAAATTGGATAATTAATAAAATTTATAACATTATATAAGTAATTTGGACAAATATTATATTTTTAGGACTATTAAATCATTTAATAAAATAGTAATTGTTTTAAAAACTCATTTATGTCAATTTTGACACTATTTAGTAATTGATTTTTTCTAAAGTCATAAAAACTTTATTACTTAGAACCAAAGAAATTAAATCATCCGTAACATATCAATGTCATCCAAAAAATTCATTTATGTCATCAAAATATTTAAATTACATTTATTTTAATATTTATAATATCACTTATTTGAATGTTTCATTAATAAGTAATCACTGCATCATCATTGTGTCATAAATAAATTTATTTATTTAATATCTAAAAATTAATAAAAAAACACCATGATGTAGAAAATAATTTTATATTTATAATTATTATTTATATTTGAAGATATCATTTATATAAACCAAATTAAAATTGTTTTAGATAGAAGATACATGTTTATGTTATATTTCCCTTTTCTTTAAAATAAATGTTATAAAAGGTCATTATCACACCCAAGTGGCTCCATGGGGTCCTAAAATTGACCCAAGGATTATAATGGTAAAAAATATCTCATCTAATAGGATTATAATACGTTTTAGGGTAGTTTTATATTAGTATTATATTATTTTTACCCTTATTTACCTGATTTACCCTTTAACCATGGTAAATAAAAAATAATTAATGGAGTTACTATACATAATATCAAAAAATAAAAGATAAATATTTAAATAATTTGGAAATTATTATTTTAAATATGGAATCCATTTTTCCAAATTCAAAAACACATAAATTTAATTAATTAATTTAAAATTAATTCTCGTTGTCAAAACCAGAAAATGAGTTTTTAAGAAGTAAAAACTATCAAAATATTGACATGTGTTTATGTCCAATTTAAAAGTGAAATTATTTCCAATGACCAAAATTTTATTAAATGATAAAAACTTAATATAATTACACTTAAAAACCAATTAAAATGGAAATATAACTATATAAATAAATTATAGGAAAAGACAATTTTGAATTAAAATACAGTATTTTTCACTATTCATTAAAATATGAATTTCATCAGAAAAATACCAAAATTTAAACCAAGATAAATTTTTATGTCAAAATTATAAATAATAAGATTATTTTATAAAATGAAACATTTAAAAGTGACAAAAACTATATTTAAAAAGGGTTCACCATCAAAAGGCGGTAAAACTACCTTTTAAAAATATTAGAGTATTTTATGCTTAAAATTGGAGTTATTCCCATTTAAGCCTATAAAATTTGTTTTATAAATGTAAAAACATTTGAAAAACATGTGTATTTAAAATAATAATAATATTATTGTATTATTTTTTGGTATAACTCAACGTTGTGTGCAACGTAAGATTTTTGAGAAACCCATTGTTGCGTGTCGAGTAAAATTTTATACATAACGTCCCCTTTAAACTAAAATTAATATTTAATTAAAAAATATTAAGAAATATGAAAATTTAATATTCTTTAATTACCTAGAATGTTACAGTCTTATTACTTAATACTTATTTCCTTTAACATGTCATTCATAGTCTCCTCATCATCAATCGAAAAACCATTACTCATAAAACCTTGATGATCCTTTTCTTAAGATTCCCCACCAGGACATCAATTTACATAATTCCCATACATACCACTTTTAATAAATTCAAATATAATTTATACCTTATTGAAACCATTATTCCCATCTACTATTTTAGCTAAACCATTCACTTTTTCTTGGAAATTAATTTCTCTATGTCCTTTTCTACACACAAAACATGTTCCTGTTTCTTTGAGGAATTCTCCTCTATACTTCTTCCCGCATTATTTAAATTATGAAAATTGAACTTTATTTCCTATATAGTCATCATGAAACCCCCTTTTCATCTTATTAGGTGTTCTATAAAATTAACCTAAGTTGAGATTATTGATCATTTTATGAGATTTGTGATTAGGAATAATAATAAGGTTTATCTTTATATATACCATTTCATTTGGTTTCCCAAGAGGAAAATCATTATATTATTCATCATATTCATCACCAACTTGAATACTATTGGTTCCATACATTATATAAAAACAAAAACATAGTGTGAGAAGCTATAATCATAGTGGGAAACCACATAATCATTTATAGGATGTCTAAATCATGACACCTTATTTTCAATCTATGACACCTTAGGTTTAACCTAGGTCATCCATGATTATTATCTATTAAAATGATTCATAATTTTTCATAAAGAAAATATGGATTAACCCAAATCATATCCTATGGGAGTGTCAAACTAGGTGTGCAGAAAGAATCATTATCGTATACCAGGTGATAATTGAGTCTAGTTCAATTCACCATTTTTAGGGTTATTTACATTAGGTACAATAGCGTAAGAGGAACATCCACTTGTAGTATCCATATAGGTATTTAATTTCTTGTAAAATCACATAATATATTACTTACCAATACTTTAGGATGTTATCCTATACTTAGACTTATCCCTAGGGTTTTCACCAAAGTTTTCTAACCCTAATCTTTAAATTTTGACTAAAAATTACTATGATACCAACTATACTGATATAGGATTTTCATACATAAATATTATATCTTAATAAATGAATATTCAATAAATTGTAAAAAAACATTCCTGAGGACCATATAAGTTTAGCATCTTTGGCGACTAGATATACATTCTTATTATTTAATGAAATACCATCAAAATCTCCTATAAATATCTCCCCATTTAGTACTCTTCATATACATATCCTACATAAAACCTTTATTGATAACCCGGGGAAAGGAAACATAAGAAAGGGGGTCCTTAGATTCTTATTAAGGATGAAAATGAGATATATCAATCAATGATTATATTAAATCATAAGATAATAATAAGGGTATGATATCATAACTTACAAATTTCATTCCAAATCTACCATAGATCATAAACAAGAGTCATGGAATAAATCTTAGAATTTAATAAGATATAAATCCTTAAAGAATCAAATAAAATGATCAATGATAGTATAACATTATCATAAGTCATGGAATTGTGACATACATATAAAATTATAACTTTTTGAACATGTATAAATTTAAAAAAGTTCACTCATTATGTTAAGGACATACAATCAGGCCCTCACATAAAATTGTGGACATGAAACTAGGTCTACACATGATTTTATAGGCATGAAAATTAGGTTCATTCATAAACTTATTAACGTAATAACCAGTTCCATGCATAAAATTATGAACATGAAATCTAGGTCCATACATAAAATTGTGAACATGAAATCAGGTTCACACATAATATGTTTACCTCATGAGTTATCCATAATTACCCAGTGCATTGGAGGGGGATATAGGTACCAACCATCACATAAAAAAAAGTATAAATATGTGTTCTACAAGATCATAAAACATTCATCATCATAGAAATCATGAAAATAAATGCATTTCATAAATATTTCATCCAAGTATAACCTATGGAAAAGGGAACTAGTTTCATCAACATATTTTCATTATAAACACAAACCATACAAATAAAGAATAAGGGTGGTATCCTTGGATCATATCCCCCATAAAGATTAAGTAACATCAAAGGATGTCATATTATATGTAAAATTATTCTATAATATCTCTTGGAATAATTCCTTAGGAAAATAACTTTTCCATTTTGAAATCACTTTTTTTTTTAAAATCACACATATAAATTAAAACATTTTTTTTGAAAATAAAATTTTAAAATTCAAATGGAAGATTCAAATCATTGATCTGTCATGACAATGATAAAATCCTCTCATTTCGTAAAAGTTAAAAAAACATTCCTTTTATATTTTTGTCATAAAATTCATAAAGTATCTCGTTTTGAAAATAGAAAAAATATTCCTTTAAAATAATTTTATAAAAAAAATAAAACATGGGTAAAAATGATTTTAAAAAACTGTATGAAAATAGTAAAATACTTTTTTAAAATAATTTTAGAAAATATGGACATTGAAGAGAAATATTCCCCATTAGAAACTTGAACATAAAAAATTCCGAGTAATGATGAGATTGTGAAGTAAACCATCACCACTTTGGTAACATTTAAATCATAATCCCCATGAAAGGAATAAAATCAAACAAAACATTAAATAACATGAAGATAAATATATTCATGATATAATATATCAAATAGTAAGTATATACACCACACCAAAGAACTAATTGTTGAATATGGAATATGTCTCATGGAAGTAAAAGTGAGACGAGAAACCCATACTGTAACACCCCGCCCCTACCTCATTGGCTTGAGAAGGTGGTGAGGGTTACTTGGCCTTAAGCGATGTTCCCAAGGCACCAAAGGCTGGAAATAAATGCCGAGGGCTTCGAGAAAAAAATGGGGAACGATTTTCCCTTAAGACAAAACCAACCAACAAACCACAAACTATATGGTGCTTGTCAAGAGACTAAACCAAACCACCCACTAACAACCAAGTTGTTTCACAAAACAACCCAGAACCAAAACAAGTATACATGTCCACAACACATCAGAGTACAAGCGGAAAATGAATAACCAAACACCACAAGTCATGACACCACCACAACTCCACACCAAGCTCCAAGATCCAAGCTCCACCACGAACTCACCAAGCTCCACTAAAGGAGGGAGATGCTTTCCCTTTTTCCCACGTCACAGTACACGAAATCTGTAAGGACACTAACATGACAAACTAGGGGGTGAGTACTAAAACTCAGTAGGTTTTCCCCAACGACTTCCCTACACATGCCACTAGGATAAAACCATTAGCACATTTATATAAAACAATTTATATAAAATAATCACAATTGAAAACATTACCATACTAACACATCCTTACCAGGTCATATCACCCAAACCAAGTAACCAAGGGAAAACCAAACAAACATACCCCAAGCCATTTCATCATTACACACTTGCACAATAATTCCAACTTGTAAAGAAATGCACAACAAACAATCAAAATGGTGGGACTTCTGCCCAACCCGTTCACCCATTCACCACAAAGAAATCAAAATGGTGGGACTTCCTCCCAACTCATTCACCCATTCAAAACAAAAAAATCAAAACGGTGGGACTTCCTCCCAACTCGTTCACCCATTCATGATAAATCAAACAAAACAGTGGGACTTCCTCCAAACTCGTTCACCCATTCATGAGTAGCAACACTTCCGACCACTACCCACATAGTGGTTATTCCGACCACTATCCATCACCCGTTTATAGTGGGACTTCCCACCCACTTCAACACAACATTTCAACACAACATTTTAACCAAGCATAAAACCCATCAAGGTCACAACAACATGCAATCAACCAATTTCAATTGCATAACAATCCCCTTCAATAAAATCACCCATTTATTAAAAATCATTTTCCATGCCAAAACCCCATTTCAATAAAACAACCTCTTTATTGAAAACCATTTTCCATCGACCATTTTCCAAATCAATCTCAACCACCCATTTTAAAATCTCCATTTTAAAATCCACAACAATAACATTTCACCATAGAAACCGCTTTTTCCCAAAAACCCCCAAATGGATTTTTAACCAAAATCACACATCATCGCACAATTAATTTCAATCACAATAAATTAATTGTAACATGTAACCACCAGTTAAAACCTAGTGGATTCGGGAGAGAAGCCACCTACCTCTTAGGGTTTGGCGAAATCGACCCTTCGCCCAAACGCACCTCAAATCCGGCGAACGCACCACTGACACCTCTCTAGATCCCTTTACCTAACATTGAAAAGCCTTAATATTAACATCCAAGTCAACCCCAACCCTAGATCTACACACAACAAGTGTAGATCTAGAAAACCAAGAAAGAGAGGGATGTAGATCTAGAGGAAAACACAAGAGAATCAAGAGGAGAGACTTACCCGGGAGAAATCACCTTGAATCCCCCTTGAAACCCCTTCGAATTGCTTTCAAAACCTGTGGGAGAGCCCCTCCAACCCTTGAGAACCAAAAATCCCGAGTGAGGCTCGAGTGGGAGTAAGAGAGGAGTGAAATGAGGAAATCCCTAGTGACCCCAGAACTTATAACCCTAAACCGTGCGCTAACCGTGCGCACTCTACTGCCTCGAGAGCCAGGGTCTGCACGATTTCCTTGCATGGTTTTGTAAACCGTGTGTATGCCGTGCAGAGCCTACTATCTCCCCCTGCACGGTTTCCTGGAGCATCTGCACGGTTTACACTAACCGTGCTCAAACCGTACACCCCTTTAAAAGCCTCCAAACGCATCCAAAACCATTCCAAACTCTGCCAAAATCTTCCCAACTCATCCCATACACTTTAAACACATAAAAAATGCGTAAAAAAAGGATACATACCTCAAACCGGGGGTGCTACATTCTCCCCACCATTGGACTTTCTGTCCTCGGAAAGTAGTGAACCCGCCCTTTGCCGAAAGAGCTCGGGCCACTGCTCGACCATCTCTTTCTCCTGCTCCCAAGTCTCCTATTGAATCTGACCATGTTTCCACGAAACATGAACTAAACTGATGATTTTACCATGCAAGACTTTCTATTGCCTATCCACAACCCGCACAGGCATTTGCACCAACGAAGCATCCAGTTCTAGCTCAACATGATCCCAATGAATCACATGGTCACTATCCGGCTGCTACTTTTTCAATTGCGACACGTGAAACACATTGTACACCATAATAAACTATGGTGGTAAAGCCAAATGATAATCCACCTCACCAACCTGCTCAAAAACCTCAAAAGGTCCAACCCTTGAAGACTCACCTGCTTCCACCCAACATAGTGGAAAACGACACGACCGTCCATACAATGCTTTAAACAGATCCATCTGTATGGATGCCTGATAACTATTATTGTATGAGAACTCAACCAACGACAAGTGATCCCCCCACAAGCCACCAAAATCCATGACACAAGCCTGCAACATATCATCCAGAGTTTGTATCGTCCTCTCGGATTGACCATCCATCTGAGGGTGATACGTTGTACTCATCGTCAACTGTGTTCCAAAAGCTTACTGTAAGGATTTACAGAAACGAGATGCAAACCTTGGATCTCTATCTGATACAATCGAAACTAGAACACCATGCCTCTTTACCACCTCCCGGATATAGATTTTGGACAGATCCTCCACCGTATGATATTCACGAATCGGGATGAAATGGGCCGACTTCGTTAGCCAATCCACTATTACCCAAATTGCATCGTGCTTTCTGACCGTTCTTGGGAGACCTATGACAAAATCCATCGCTATTTTCTCCCACTTTCAAACAGGGATTGGTAAAGAATACAACATTCCTGCTGGCTTCTGATGCTCTGCCTTGACCTGCTGACAAGTCAAGCATCTCGAAACAAACTCAGCCACCCTTCTTTTCATACCAACTCACCAGAACTGCGCTTTTAATGCTTTATACATTTTCTGAATTCCAGGATGAACAACCCACCTATAATGATGGTACGCCATGAGAAGGTCCTCCTAAAAAGCCATCGGTATAACTATCCGATTCTGAAAACACAAAACTGAATCTCCATTCAGTTGCCAACCCTCAATAGTCTCCCCACCATTGAGTCTCGACCCCACGGTCACACACTCCGGATCAGATATTTGCGCCTTTCTAACCAGGCCAACCAAGTCTGGAACCAACAAAACCAGAAAGAAGACCACTCTATCGCCCTAGTCGTCACATTCCAATCACATATCAGCTATAACCGACATCAACTGCCACTATTCCGATGCTTGTTTTACCATCAGAGCATATGATTTTCTACTTAATGCATCCGCCACTGAATTTCCCTTACCTGGTGTGTACATCAAGTCAAAATCAAACATCTAGAGATATTCGATCCATCTCCTTTTCCTCAAGTTCAAATCCCTTTGTGAGAAAATGTGCTTCAAGCTCTTATGATCTGTATATACCTTGAATTTCTCACCGAAGAGATAATGACGCCATACTTTCAAAGCATGGACCACTACTGCCAAATCCAAATCATGAGTTTGGTAGTTCTTATCATGCACTCTCAACTGCCGTGATCCATACGCAACCACATGATTCCCTTGCATGAGAACGCACCCAAACCCTGATCCCGATGCATCGCAATACACCACGTACCCTTTTCCTGGTTCTGAAAAAACCAGGATTGGTGCTGATGTAAGACGACCCTTTAACTATTCAAAACACATTTGGCACTGTTCATTCCACTGGAATAGAACATTATTTCTGGTCAAAGCTATCATCGGCGAAGCCAAACGTGAAAAATCACAAACAAAGCGTCGATAATACCTAGATAGACCAAGGAAACTCCGTATCTCAAACACATTCTTTGGTGGTTGCCATGATATAACAGCCTCTATCTTTTCTATATCCACGGAAACACCCCTATCAGAAATCACATGGCCAAGAAAACGAACTTACTGTATCCAAAAGTCACACTTTGACAATTTGGAATACAACTGATGATCCCTCAAGATCCCCAGCACTGTCGCCAAGTGCTGCTCATGCTCCACCCTTGTCTTTGAATACACGAGAATATCATCCACAAACACTACCACGAATGAATCCAGATATCTCTGAAATATCCAATTCATCAATTCCATAAACACCACTAGCGCATTCGTTATACCAAAGGGTATAACCACGTATTCATAATGTCCATATCTGCTTCTGAAAGCTATTTTAGGAATATCCTACTTCCTCACCCATAATTGATGATATCCCGACCTCAGGTCGATCTTGGAGAACCACTGAGATCCCCTCAATTGGTCAAAAAAATCATCAATTCGTGGAAGTGGATATCTGTTCTTTATCGTAACTTGGTTAAGTCTGCGATAATCAACAAAGAGCCTCAAAGTTCCATCTGCCTTTTTCACAAACAACACCGGCTCTGCCCACAGAGACGTGCTAGACCGAATAAAACCTTTGTTTTCTAACTCTTCCAACTGGATTTTCAATTCCCTCAATTCAGCTGGTTCCATCCGATAAGACGGAAGTAAGATAGGACTGGTCCCCGGAAGGAGATCAATCGTAAACTCCACTTCTATTACGGGAGGTAACCCAGAGAATTCATCAAGAAAAACATCCATGAACTGATCCACCACTACTGAAGGAACTCTCTACTCAACACCCTCTACCGATTCCAACGACAACACCGTCAACTGATACGATAATGTACCCACAGCTGGTGCCAACAAAACCGTTGCACCCTGCTTTTCGTGCTTCTCTCCTCTAAAGAGATGTCTAACACCATCGTGTGTCGTCAAAGCCACTGTCCGCGCATCACAGTCGATGTGGGCCTTAAAATCCACCAGCCAATCCATTCCCAGGATTACATCATACCCATTCATCTCAAGCATTGAGAAGTTACACACTATCTCAACCTCGCCCACAACGATACAAAATTCTCTACACAAGAAGGCTCGACACTCTCTTCGACCCAGAGGAGTTTGAAGTTTTAAAACTGAGGGAATCATTTCTACCCTTAAACCCAACAAATCAACCACATGTGTATCAATAAAAGAGTGTGAAGCACCCGTATCAAATAGCACTTGCATAAAGGTAGAATTTAAAATAATAGTACCTCGCACCGTGGATGGTCCCAACTGATCATCCACCACAACTTTCTCAGCTCCGAACACATGTTTTCTTGCCACGCTCTTCTCTTTATGGATCTATTGAGGCGTCGTGGTATTCCAAGAATCACCATAACCCACTTTACTCTGTTGACGAGGGGTGTGCTGTTGTCCCTGTCTCGTTGAAGCATATGATGTCTGTGATCCCTGATGAGTGTCACGTGCACCCGACCTTGGAGAATTCTGACAATAACGCTGCAGATGCCCCATCTGCTTACAATTATGACATGCCCAAGGTTGTGTCGTACAATCCCACTTGATGTGGCCTGTAGAACCACACTGAAAACATCTAGTTTGCTCTGGGGATTCGAAGGAAGATTTACGGATCCTGACGTCAGATTATATGCCATATTCCCACCCTGGGAATAAGTGTCCCTCTTCCTCTTAAACCCAACATTAGAGTTTCCACTATTCCCCAAGGGTACCACCATGCTTCCCCCGCCCAGAGCTCCCAACAGATCCCACTCAGCCACCGAGGCTCTATTCACCATCTCTGTGTAATCATCTATACACAACATCGCTATCTTTGAACGAATTTCTTGCCTTAATCCTGCTTCAAAGATCCTTGCCTTCAATGACGTGCTACCCGCCACCTCGGGTGCAAACTTCACTAAGTTCATAAACTTACCTGCATACTCCATCACCGAAATCAGCTCTTGCTTCAAACTGAAGAAATCAGTCGTACGCTGAATTGTAAACGTATGTGGGTAGAATTTTTTATCAAAAAATTCCTCGAAGCCTTCCCACATCATAACCGGGTCCGTCCCAGCTTGGACTACCAACTCCCATCACTAAAGGGAAAGATCTTCCAACATATACGTGGCCAACTTCACTTCTAACTCTACCGGTGTTCCCAAGAACTTGAAGATCTTGTTTATTCTATTCAACCATGCTTCTGACCTCTATGGCTCTGAATCACCCATAAAGATGGGTGGATTCTGATTTTGAAACTGAACCGCATGATCCACATTCCTTGGTTCATCCCCTCTATTTCCACTTACCACAGCTTGGAAAGCTTGCACTATACTTTTCACTAGCTTCTGGTTCACCTGAGGCTCAGGTGCAACCACATTCTCAGCAGCCTCCTCTGGTTGGTCTCTACGACGCCTACCCAGTGCCATTTCTATAAACAGAAAACAAATAACCATGAGTCTCACTTCCGTAGAGATCACGAAATCCCATTTCAAATAACATTACACAACACTATCACAACAAGTCTTTCTACTAGTTTACATTTTTCCACATGTGCCATGTTTCACCACTTTGAAAACCAAACCATTTTCAAAATACCAATTTATTCACATTACAATTTAAAATATTCTTATCATATTATAAATCATTATACCCCAATGAAATATGCATCCTAGAGGGAAGTCATTTCTACCATGCATGTCATGCTCATCTCATTGGCTACACCCACAACAATGAGATATCCAATGCCTATAAGTGTCTTCAAAAAACTTATGTACCCAACTCCTTGGTAACTTGAATTTTAGTATAAAAGGGTTAGCTACGTCCTTTTATGCTATACATTCCAAGTTCTGACATTCCTACGCCTTGCTACCATCCCGACTCAAGGAAATGTAACGCAACGAATTCCAACACCAAATCCGAAGATCAACTCCAAAGGACCGAACAAACTGATACCACTTGTAACACGCCGCCCCTACCTCATTGGATTGAGGAGGAGGTGAGTGTTACTTGGCCTTAAGTGACGTTCCCAAGGTGCCAAAGGCTAGCAATAAATGTGTAGGTCTTTGAGAACAAATTGGGGAACGATTTACCCTTAAGACAAAGCCAACCAAAAAACCACAAACTATATGATGCATGTCAAGAGACCGAACCAAACCATCCACTAACAACCAATTTGTTTCACAAAAAAACCCAGACCCAAAACAAGTAGACATGTCCACAACACATCAGAGTACAAGCGAAAACTGAACAACCAAACACCACAAGCCATGACACCACTACAACTCCACACCAAGCTCCAAGCTCCAAGCTGCACCACAACCTCACCAAGCTCCACTAAAGGAGGGATATGCTTTCCCTTTTTCCCACGTCATGGTACATGACATCTACAAGGATACCAACGTGCCAAAGCAGGGGGTGATTACTAAAACTCAGTTGGTCTTCCCCAATGACTTCCCTACACACGCCACTAGGATAAAACCATTAGAACATTTATATAAAACAATTTATATAAAATAATCACAATTGAAAACATTACCATAACAACACATCCTTACCTGGTCATCTCACCCAAACCAAGTAACCAAGGGAAAACCAAACAAACATGCCCCAATCCATTTCATCATTACACACTTGCACAAAAATTCCAACTTGTAAAGAAATGCACAACAAACCATCAAAACGGTGGGACTTCTGCCCAACCAGTTCACCCATTCACCACAAAGCAATCAAAACGGTGGGAATTCCGCCCAACTCGTTCACCCATTCACAACAAAGCAATCAAAATAGTAGGGCTTCTGTCCAACTCATTCACCCATTCATGACAAAGAAAACAAAATGGTGGAATTCCTCCCAACTCGTTCACCCATTCACGAGTAGCAGCACTTCCGACCACTACCCACATAGTGGTTCTTCCAACCACTATCCATCACCCGTTTATAGTGGGACTTCCCGCCCACTTCAACACAACATTTCAACACAAAATTTCAACCAAGCATAAAACACATCAAGGTCACAACAACATGAAATCAACCAATTTCCATTGCATAACAATCCCCTTCAATAAAATCACCCATTTATTAAAAATTGTTTTCCATGCCAAAAACCCATTTCAATAAAACAACCTCTTTATTGAAAACCATTTTCCAACAACCATTTTCCAAATCAATCTCAACCACCCATTTCAAAATATCCTTTTTAAAATCCACAACAATAACATTTCACCATGGAACCCCCGTTTTCCCAAAAACTCCCAAATGGATTTTTAACCAAAATCACACATCATCACACAATTAATTTCAATCACAAAAAATTAATTGTAATATGTAACCACCAGTTAAAATCGAGTGGATTCAGGAGAGAAGCCACCTACCTCTTAGGGTTTGGCGAAATCGACCCTTCGCCCAAACTCACCTCAAATCCGGCGAATTCACCACCGAAACCTCTCTAGATCCCTTTCCATAAAATTCAAAATCCTTAATATTAACATCCAAGGCAACCCCAACCCTAGATCTACACACAAAAAGTGTAGATCTAGAAAACCAATAAAGAGAGGGATGCAGATCTAGAGGAAAACACAAGAGAAAAAAGGGGAGAGACTTACCCAGGAGAAATCACCTTGAATCCACCTTCAAAACCCTTCGAATTGCTTCCAAAACGCGTGAGAGAGCCCCTACAACGCTTGAGAACCGAAAATCCCGAGTGATGATCGAGTAGGAGGAAGAGAGGAGTGAAATGAGGCAATCCCGAGTGAGCCCGAAACTTATAATCCTAACTTTAAGTGGCTGCATGGTTAGTCCGCACGGTTTGGCAAACCGTGAGCTAACCGTGCGCACTATACTGCCTTGAGAGCCAGGGTCTGCACAGTTTCCTCGCACAGTTTGGAAAACTATGCGTAGGCCGTGCAGAGCCTACTGTCTCCCCCTACATGGTTTCCTGGAGCATCCACACGGTTTAAACTAACCGTGCTCAAACCGTACACCCCTTTTAAAGCCTCCAAATGCATCCAAAACCATTCCAAACTATCCCAACCTCTTCCCAACTCATCCCATGCACTTTAGACACATAAAAAATGTGTAAAAAAAGGATACATACCTCAAACTGGGGGTTCTGCATTCTCCCCACCATTGGACTTTCCGTCCTCAGAAAGTAGTGAACCTGCCCTTTGCCAAAAGAGCTCGGGCCACTGCTCGACCATCTCTTTCTCCTGCTCCCAAGTCTCCTCTTGAATCTGACCATGTTGCCACAAAACATGAACTAAAATGATGCTTTTACCACACAAGACTTTATCTTGCCTATCCACAACCCACACAGGCATGTGCACCAACGGAGCATTCAGTTCTAGCTCAACATGATCCCAACGAATCACATGGTCACTATCCGGATGATACTTTTTCAACTGTGACACGTGAAACACATTGTGAACTGTACTAAACCGTGTTGGAAAAGCCAAACGATAACACACCTCACCAACCCTCTCAAAAACCTCAAAAGGTCCAACCATCGAAGACTCACCTGCTTCCACCCAACATAGTGGAGAACGACACGACCGTCCATACAATGCTTCAAAAGGAGCCATCTGTATGGATGCCTAATAACTGTTATTGTATGAGAACTCAAAAAATGACAAGTGATCCTCCCAATAGCCACCAAAATCCATGAAACAATCCCGCAACATATCCTCCAGAGTTTGTATCATCCTCTCGGATTGACCATCTGCTTGAGGGTGATACGCTGTACTCATCGTCAACTGCGTTCCAAGGGCTTTCTATAAGGATTTCCAGAAGCGAGATGTAAACCTCAGATATCTATATGATACAATAGAAAATAGAACACCATGCCTCTTTACCACCTCCCAGATATAGATTTTGGATAGATCCTCCACCGTATGAGATTCACGAATCGGGATGAAATGGGCCGACTTCGTTAGCTGATCCACTATCACCCAAATGGCATCGTGCTTTCTGACCGTTCTTGGGAGACCAATGACAAAATCCATCGCTATCTGCTCCCACTTCCAAACAGGGATTGGTAAAGACTGCAACATTCCTACTGGCTTTTGATGCTCTGCCTAGACCTGCTGACAAGTCAAGCATCTCGAAACAAACTCAGCCACCCTTCTTTTCATACCAACCCACCAGAACTGCGCTTTCAACGCTTTATACATTTTATGAATTCCAGGATGAACAACCCACCTAGAATGATGGTACACCCTGAGAAGGTCCTCCTGACAAGCCACTGGTACAACTATCCAATTCTGAAAACACAAAACTGAATCTCTATTCAGTTTCCAACCCTAAATAGTCTCCCCACCATTGAGTCTTGACCCCATGGTCACACACTTCGAATCAGATATTTTCACCTTTCTAACCTGGCCAACCAAGTCAGGAATCAACAAAACTGGAAAGAAGACCGCTCTATCGCCCTGGTCCTCACATTCCAATCACATATCAGCTATAACTGACATCAACTGCCACTGGTCCAATGCCTGTTTTACCATCAGAGCATATGATTTTCTACTTAATGCATCCGCCACCGAATTTCCCTTACCCAGTGTGTACATCATGTCAAAATCAAACATATGGAGATATTCCATCCATCTCCTTTGCCTCAAGTTCAAATCCCTTTGTGAGAAAATGTGATTCAATCTCTTATGATCTGTATATACCGTGAATTTCTCACCGAAGAGATAATGACGCCATACTTTCAAAGCATGGACCACTGCTGCCAAATCCAAATCATGAGTTGGGTAGTTCTTCTCATGCACTCTCAACTGTCATGATCCATACGCAACCACATGATTCCCTTTCATGAGAACGCACCCCAACCCTAATCCCGATGCATCGCAATACACCACGTACCCTTTTCCTGGTTCTGGTAAAACCAAGATTGGTGCTGAAGTAAGACAACCCTTTAACTCTTCAAAACACTGCTGACACTGTTCATTCTACTGGAATGGAACATTCTTTCTTGTCAAAGCTGTCATCAGTGAAGCCAAACATGAAAAATCACAAACAAAGCGCCAATAATACCCAGCTAGACCAAGGAAACTCCATATCTCAAACACATTCTTTGGCGGTTGCCATGATATAACAGGCTCTATCTTTTCTAGATCCACAGAAACACCCCTTTCAGAAATCACATGGCCAAGAAAAAAAACTTACTGTATCCAAAAGTCACACTTTGACAATTTGACATACAACCGATGATCCCTCAAGATCCCCAACACTATTGCCAAGTACTGCTCATGATCCACCCTTGTCTTTGAATACACGAGAATATCATCCACAAACACTACCACGAATTAATCCAGATATCTCTGAAATATCCAATTAATCAATGCCATAAACACCGCTAGCGCATTCGTTAGACCAAAGGGAATAACCACGTATTCATAATGTCCATATCTGCTTCTGAAATCTATTTTAGGAATATCCTCCTTACTCACCCATAATTGATGATATCCCGACCTCAGGTCGATCTTGGAGAACCACTGGGCTCCCCTCAACTGGTCAAACAAATCATCAATTCGTGGAAGTGGATATCTGTTCTTTATCATAACTTGGTCAAGTCTACGATAATCAAAACAGAGCCTCAAAGTTCCATCTTCCTTTTCACAAACAACACCGGCTCTGCCCACAGAGACGTGCTAGACCGAATAAAACCTTTTTTTTTCTAACTCTTCCAACTGGATTTTCAATTCCCGCAATTCAGCTGGTGCCATCCGATAAGATGGAAGTGAGATAGGACTGGTCCCTAGAAGGAGATCAATCGTAAAATCAACTTCTCTTATGGGAGGTAACCCAGAGAATTCATCAAGAAAAACATCCATGAACTGATCCACCACTTCCGGAGGAACACTCTGCTCAACACCCTCTACCGATTCCAATGACAACACCGTCAACTGATATGATAACGTACCCACTGCTAGTGCCAACAAACCCGTTGCACCCTGCCTTTCGTGCTTCTCTCCTCTAAAGAGATGTCTAAAACCATCGTGTGTCGTAAAAGCCACTGTTCGCACATCATAGTCAATGTGGGCCTTAAAAACCACCAGCCAATCCATTTCTAGGATTACATCATACCCATTCATTTCAAGCATTGAGAAGTTCCACACCATCTCAACCTTGCCCACAATGATACAACATTCTCTACACAAGAAGGCTCGAAACTCTCTTCGACCCAGAGGATTTTGAAGTTTTAAAACTGAGGGAATCATTTCTACCCTTAAACTCAAAAAATCAACCACACGTGTAGCAATAAAAGAGTGTGAATCACCCGTATCAAACAACACTTGCATCAAGGTAGAATTTAAAAGAATAGTACCTCGCACCGTGGATGGTCCCGAATAATCATCAACCACAACTTACTCAGCTCCAAACACATGTTTGCTTGCCACGCTCTGCTCTTTATTGCTCTATTGAGGCATCATGGTATTCTGAGAATCACCATGACCCACTTTACTCTGCTGACGAGGGGTGTTCTGTTGTCCCCGTCCCGTCGAAGCATACGACATCTATGATCCCTGATGAGTGTCACACACACCCGACCTTGGAGAATTCCGACAATAACGCTGCAGATGCCCCATATTCTTACAATTATGACATGCCTGAGGTTGTGCCATACAATCCCGCTTGATGTGGCCTGTAGAACCACACTGAAAACATCCCAGTTTTCTTTGGGGATTCGGAGGAAGATTTACTGATCCTGACGTCAGATTATATGCCATATTCCCGCCCTGGGAATAAGTGTCCCTCTTCCGCTTAAACCCAGCGTTAGAGTTGCCACTATTCCCCATGGGTAACACCATGCTTCCTTCGCCCGGAGCTCCCAACAGATCCTACTAAGCCACCGAGGCTCTATTCACCATCTCTGTGTAATCATCTATACACAAAACCGCTCTCTTTGAATGGATTTCTTGCATTAATCCTGCTTCAAAGATCCTTGCATTCAATGATGTGCTACCCTCCACCTCAGGTGCAAACCGCACTAAGTTCATAAACTTAGCTGCATACTCCGTCACCGAAATCAGCTCTTGCTTCAAACTAAAGAAATCAGTCGTATGCTGAATTCTAAATGTATGTGGGTAGAATTGTTTGTTAAACAATTCCTTGAAGCCTTTCCACATCATATGCTGGTCCGTCCCAACTTGGACTACCAACTCCCACCACTGAAGGGAAAGATCTTCCAACATATACGTGGCCAACTTCACTGTTAACTCTACCGGTGTTCCCAAGAACCCGAAGATCTTGTTTATTCTATTCAACCATGCTTCTGCCCTCTATGGATCTGAATCACCCCTGAAGATGGGTGGATTATGCTTTTGAAACTGAACCGCATAATCCACATTCCTTGGTTCATCCCCTCTATTTCCACTTCCCATAGCTTGGAAAGCTTCCACCATACTTTGCACTAGCTGCTGGTTCACTTGAGGCTCAGGTGCAACCAAATTCTCAGCAGCCTCCTCCGGTTGGTCTCTACGACGCCTACCCAGTTCCATTTCTATAAACAAAAAACAAACAACCATGATTATCACTTCCGTAGACATCACGAAATCCCATTTCAAATCACATTACACAATACTATCACAATAAGGCTTTCCACCAGTTCACATTTTTCCACATGTTCCATGTTTCACCATTTTGAAAACCAAACCATTTTCAAAATACCAATTTATTCACATTAAAATTTCATATATTCTTATCACATCATAAATCATTATACCCCAATGAAATATGCATCCTAGATGGAAGTCATTTCTACCATGCATGTCATGATCATCTCATTGGCTACACCCACGACAATGAGATATCCAATACCTATAAGTGTATTCAAAACACTTATGTACCCAACTCCCTGGTAACTTGAATTTCAGCATAAAAGGGATAGCTATGTCCTTTTATGCTATACATTCCAAGTTCCGACATTCCTACGCCTTTCTACCATCCCGACTCAAGGAAATGTAACACAACTAATGTCAACACCAAATCCGAAGATCAACTCCAAAGGATCGAACAAACTGATACCACTTGTAACACCCCGCCCCTACCTCATTGGCTTGAGGAGGCGGTGAGTGTTAATTGTCCTTAAGCGACATTCCCAAGGTTCCAAAGGCTGACAATAAATGTTGAGGGCTTCAAGAACAAATTGGGGAACAATTTACCCTTAAGACAAAACCAAACAACAAACCACAAACTATATGATGCATGTCAAGAGACCCAACCAAACCATCCACTAACAACAAAGTTGTTTCACAAAACAACCCAGACCCAAAACAAGTAGACATGTCCACAACACATTAGAGTACAAGCGGAAACTGAACAACCAAACACCACAAGCCATGACACCACTACAGCTCCACACCAAGCTCCAAGCTCCAAGCTCCACCACAACCTCACCAAGCTCCACTAAAGGAGGGAGTTCTTTCCTTTTTTCCCATGTCATGGTATACGACATCTGCAAGGACACAAACGTGCCAAAGCAAGGGGTGAGTACTAAAACTCAGTTGGTTTTCCCCAATGACTTCCCTACATACGCCACTAGGATAAAACCGTTAGCACATTTATATAAAACAATTTATATAAAATAATCACAATTGCAAACATTACCATACCAACACATCCTTACCAGGTCATCTCACCCAAACCAAGTAACCAAGGGAAAACCAAACAAACATGCCCCAAGCCATTTCATCATTACACACTTGCACAAAAATTACAACTTGTAAAGAAATTCACAACAAACAATCAAAACGGTGGGACTTTCGCCCAACCAGTTCACCCATTCACCACAAATCAATCAAAATAGTGGGACTTCCACCCAACTCGTTCACCCATTCACGAAAAAGCAATCAAAACGGTGGGACTTCCGCCAAACTCGTTCACCCATTCACGACAAAGTAAAAAAAATGGTGGGACTTTTTCCCAACTCGTTCACCCATTCATGAGTAGCAGCACTTCCAACCACTACCCACATAGTGGTTCTTCCGACCACTATTCATCACCCGTTTATAGTGGGACTTCCCGCCCACTTCAACACAACATTTCAACACAACATTTCAACCAAGAATAAAACCCATCAAGGTCACAACAACATGCAATCAACAAATTTCCATTGTATATCAATCCCCTTCAATAAAATCACCCATTTATTAAAAATCATTTTCCATGCCAAAACCCCATTTCAATAAAACAACCTCTTTATTGAAAAACATTTTCCATCAACCATTTTCCAAATCAATATCAACCACCCATTTCAAAATCTCCGTTTTAATATCCATAACAATAACATTTCACCATGGAACCCCCTTTTTCCCAAAAACCCCCAAATGGATTTTTAACCAAAATCACACATCATCGCACAATTAATTTCAATCACAACAAATTAAATGTAACAAGTAACCACTAGTTAAAACCGAGTGGAGTCGGGAGAGAAGCCACCTACCTCTTTGGGTTTGGAGAAATCGAACCTTCGCCCAAACACACCTCAAATCCGGTGAACGCACCACCGAAACCTCTTTAGATCCCTTTCCCTAACATTCAAAAGCCTTAATATTAACATCCAAGGCAACCCCAACCCTAGATCTACACATAACAAGTGTAGATCTAGAAAACCAAGAAAGAGAGGGATGTAGATCAAGAGGAAAACACAAGAGAAACAAGAGGAGAGACTTACCCAGGATAAATCACCTTGAATCAACCTTGAAACCCCTTCAAATTGCTTCCAAAACGTATGAGAGAGCCCCTATAACCCTTGAGAACTGAAAATCCTGAGTGAGGCTCGAGTGGGAGGAAGAGAGGAGTAAAATGAGGCAATCCCGAGTGAGCCTGGAACTTATAACCCTAACTTTAAGTGGCCGCATGGTTTGGAAAACCGTGTGCTAACCGTGCGCACTCTACTGCCTCGAAAGCCAGGGTCTGCATGGTTTCCTCGCATGGTTTGGAAAACCGTGTGCATGCCATGTAGATCCTACTGTCTCCCCATGCACGGTTTCCTGGAGCATCGGCACATTTTACACTAACCGTGATCAAACCGTGCACCCCTTTAAAAGCCTCCAAACTCATCCAAAACCATTCCAAACTCTCCCAACCTCTTCCCAACTCATCCCATGCACTTTAAACACATAAAAAATGCGTAAACAAAGGCTACAAACCTCAAACCGGGGGTGCTACACCTACCTTAGATCCTAACTCCTTTATATGTGTACGAACATAATGTATAATAAATATATATTTATTATAAACATATTAAAGAACCAAACTTATATTCATTATTCTATATATTATTTACTCATAATATTTTATCACCCATTTATAAACAATTCTTTGTTAAAATCACTATTTTTGGTAATAACTGCTTCATTTTTCATGTATGTTTTGGTTCATTAGTTTTAGTCTTTATAATTTTATAATTATTAATTAATATTCGGAACATAAATCCTGATATAAATATAATATATATTAATTATGTACATATTTATATTTATCCATAAAATTTATAGATAGAAAAATAAATCACATCGTTTATGGAGGCAGTAGACCGTTCGTATGCATGAACAATATTTTTCCCTTATGAAGAATGGAATGAAATAAAGGTAAACGATAATTATCATTTTAAGAATATTTATTATATCATATAAATTATTTATATTCATTAAATAAATCCTTATTTGTAATAGCTCGTAAAATCTAAACCTAGTTTTATTATAAAAATATTTTATCAAATGGATTTATTTTTAATTTAAACATTTTTAAGATGATTTTCTATAAAATAATAATTGAAATTACTTTATTACAAGTATAGTTTTAAAATTTATTCTAAAAGTCAATATTATTTTATTTTTTTAAATAATATTTTAGAATAACTACTTTTATTGAATAAAATTTACTTTTATCAAAATTGTTATTTAATAGAATATTTTAAATTATAATTATATATAAATATAATTAATTTGTTTTTGATTTTAAAAATATAATATGTATATGTATATTAGTTTTGAATTATATAAAATTATAAATATAATATAAAACCAATACTATTATAAATTTATAATTTTATTAGATAATGAGATTACACATGTCATTTAAAGTTATCATTTTAAAATATCATATATTAATAATAATATCAAATATTATCTAATATGAATAGTTATACGAGTTTTATATATTTTCAAAAATTTGATATATATATATATATATATATAAAGTAATAATTATTATATTTAAATTATAAATTATAATTGAATTAACATTTATAAATTGTGGTTTATGTTTAATAAAATTATAATAACTATGTTAATATTAAATTTAAACTTATTATATAATATAAAAATATTATAATATTTAATAAAATAATAATAATAATATAATAATAATAATAAAAGAAGAAAATGGATAAAAAAAGAGAAATCATGGAAGTGGGGGGTGCGAATCGCGTTTGAGGTTTCAGTAGGCCGTGACCTAGGAATTGGGGTTGAGTAGGAGGCGCGATTGGGAAGTCCGTGCATCGGCCAAGTTCATGGTTGAGTGGTTGCACAGTAAGGCCGAGATCGAGTTTGTATTTAGGAGTCAAAATTGGGAATCATTGCCTTGTGTCGATCCAAGAGCCGACGATGGAGGTCCGGGCAACGTCGGTGATGATCGAACTCAGTTAGGGTTTTTCTAACCGGATCTGTTCAACTATCCCTATTATCATTATTTTAAATTGTTTTTGCCAAAAATTTGGTATATTGATTTTCTTATTTTGTTGATAGTTGTATCATATGTGAATCAAATCTTAACCAAATCCACTAAAAAATATTTTCTTACATTGTTAAGATTCCTCAATACACTTATGCCAACAAACTATATATATAAATACCATATAAACAGTGAAGTAGAGTCTTTAAATAGAGTGTTTTATACTACTATGACTCCCCGTTCTTTAGTTTGTCAAATTCTTATACACACTATCAGGAGTCTTGTATATTACAGATCCTGATTGACGTACCCAAGTCTGAGCAGAAGGCAATTATCATATTAAGGTAAGGGATCAATTATATTTATGGCATTTAAGTTATTAAGTCTATCTAATTTTCTCTAAGGGTTTTGTTTTCAAATTATGTCTTTAAACTTATATTTTGTAAGGGAGAATTTAATTAATCATTAACTTTGATTTATATCTTCTTATGATAAAATATTACATTAACTAATGAATTCTGGTTCTACGTAAAGGAAATTTACTTCCGCCATGTTTATTTACGGGTTTATTCAAGACAAATTTTCATGTTTGATTTAAGATTTCATTAGAGATTTCTTCAATTAAACCTTTCAAGTTTATATTTATCCAAATTGTGTTTTGATCTGGTTTGGTTTAAGGGATTCAACATTTATTTTTGTGCTAAAACTTATTTTAAGTGATCATTTTTTTAATGTTTATGTCCTATGAAAATTCATGTCTAAATTATATTTTTTGATAATTTAAAGAATGGGTTCAGTTTCTCCTCAAAAGTTTATTTTCTTATAATTGGGTTCTATATAAAAAAATTATATTTTATTATGTTTTGATGTTTTTCAATTAAGCGATTACTTTTATTTTAAAACCTTTAATTCAAGAATTTATAATTTTGATTATATATATATATATATATATATTCATCTCAAATCCATGTTTAATACACAAGTGACTCCCAAATTTATATATATAAAATTTAAATTCATGATACATATATATGTATATAAATATAAGTATGTGATTTTAAGTTCTTCATACATGAATATATATATAATTATTTTTAAGTATTAATGGATAATTTCATTGAAGTAATGTAATGGGTGCGATAGATATATATATGTGTGTATACAATATAAAATTCAAATAATTCATATATATATATATGTATGTATATATATATTGACATATAAGTGCATTATTTCATAGCACAAACAAATCATGTATGGATATGGTATAAAATTAATATCAAGGATTTGTACAAGACCTTATTTTCAATTTGATCATGGATGGAATGGTTATAGTTATATTTATAATTTTATCGACATGTTATAATTTTTATCATCTTGTTTCTTAAAAAAGTTTACATAAAATGTCATTGTGATATATTAACATTAAGGTCATCACATCTGCATATAAACATGGCCAAGAAATTATGCACATCATCGACACTCGTCGCATTATAATAAACTCATGATTTAAATTTTAAAATTTAATTCCAAAAATAACAAGTACATGTATATCATTGAAATTATTTTATTTTAAATGTTTGCTTTACAATTTTTTAATAAAATATTACAATCAATTGTGGCACATGTATTTCATGGAAAAAATATTAAATACCTGGATATTCCATGAAAAACCGTTGTGGTAGAAGTTTTGGTTGTGATCAAACTTGTAAGTGATGCAATAGAAGTTTATGTATTTTATATATAATTATGAATGTGCATTTTAAAGCAGCAACATGTTTTCAAAATTGAAAACTCAAGTGAAAATATGTATATATATAAGTAAATCAATCTTAAAATGTTTTCAGAAAACCCGATGCTTGACCGTTGTAAATATGGAAGCGAAATGGGGAGTGAACCCATCCTTTTCTAAGTGGGTAAGCACATACAACTTTCAACGATTCAAGTGACATCAGACTAGTGTTTTTTTTCAAAAGCTTGTGCATAGTTTTCAAAAAAACACTAGAATATATTTAAAGTAGTTTTGAGTATAATTAATTCTCAAATATTTGCATTATTATTTTATGGAGTAATTGATTCCAAATGATTTTTTCAAAGGATATATATACCGAATTTTATTTTATAGAAATAATTTTGAAAAAAATATTTTATAAGGATTTATTGAAGGTTTCTAGCCCCTTACTGGGTATTTTATGCTCACCTTTTTTTTAAAAAATTATTTTCACAAGTCTAGTGGAGTTTTCCGAAGGGGTTTGCTTCACTTACGGAGTTTGCGCACGCTGTGTCTTTTATTTGTTTTATTTTTTTATTGAAACTATGCTAAATTGTAAAGTTTGTATCTAACTCTCCAGAGCCTTGACCGGTGAAAGGTCATCTACTATGTAATGTGTAAGGTTGGGTCATTATAATTGGTAGTAGAGGAATATTCTAGACAACTTTGGAGATTAGATGTTATCGAGTTTAGAGGTTTAGTGGTCCTAGTGTTTCTTAATTCTGAATATTGAAATTCAGAATTGTTTTTAGTCTAAAAAAATGAATTGCGAGGATGCAATTCATTAGACTAGGAAATAATATAACATCCTATAAAATATAAACCTAGTTTTATTATAAAAATATTTTATCAAAATATTTTTTTAATTTAAACATTCGTAAGACAATTTTCTTTAAAATAATAATTGAAATTAATTTATTACAAGTATAGTTTTCAAATTTATTCTAAAAGTAAATATTATTTTATTTTGTTTAAAGAATATTTTAGAATAACTAATTTTATTGAATAGAATTTACTTTTATCAAAATTATTATTTAATAGAATATTTTAAATGATAATTATATATGAATATAATTAATTTGTTTTTGATTTTCAAAATATAACATGTATATGTATATTAGATTTGAATTATATAAAATTATGAATATAATATAAAACTAATACTATTATAAAGTTATAATTTTATTAGATAATGAGATTACACATGTCATTTAAAATTATCATTTTAAAATATCATATGTTAATAATAATATCAAATATTATTTAATATGAATAGTTATATGGGTTTTATATATTTTTTAAAATATGATATATATATAAAGTAATAATTATTATATTTAAATTATAAATTATGATTTAATTAACATTTATAAATTGTAGTTTATATTTAATAAAATTATAATAACTTTGTTAATATTAAATTTAAACTTATTATATAATATAAAAATATTATAATCTTTAATCAAATAATAATAATAATATAATAATAATAATAATAAAATAAGAAAATAGATAAAAAAAATAGAAATCATGGAAGTAGGGGGTGCGAATCGCATTCAGGGTTTCAGCAAGCCGCGACCTCAAAATCAGGACCGAGTAGGAGGCGTGATCGGGAAGTCCGTGCATCGGCCGATGTTGAGGTTGAGCAGTCACACAGTAAGGTTGAGATCAAGTTAATATTTCGGACTTGAGGTCAGGAATCGCTGCCTTGTGTCTATCCAAACACTGATGATGGAGGTTCGGGCGACAACAGTGACTATCAAACTCAGTTAGGGTTTTGTTTCGGGTTTTCCCAGATCTAGTTTGAGGTAGGTCCCTGTTTCCACTTTTTAGGTGTTCCAATTTATTCTGTTTAACAATGTTATGAATTTTCATTTTATTATTCGTCAATTTCTTTATTCCTATTTTGTGATTTTTCTAACCAGATCTGTTCAACTGTCCTTATTATAATCATTTTCAATTGTTTTTTCCAAAAATTTGGTATGTTTATTTTCTTTATTTTTTTGATAGTTGTCACGAATGTGAATTGAATATTAACCAAATCCACTAAAAAATATTTTTTACATTATTAAGCTTCCTCAATACACTTCTTTAGACAAAAAATATATATAAATACTATATAAAAAATGAAGTGGAGTCTTTAAATAGAGTGTTTTATACTGCTCTGCCTCCCTGTTCTTCGCTTTACTGATGTCCTACACACACTATCAGGAGTCTTGTATATTGCAGATCCTGATTGATGTACCCAAGTATGGGAAGAATATAATTATCATATTAAGGTAAGTGGTCAATTATATTTATGGAATTTAAGTTCTTGAGTATATTTAATTTTTTATAAGGGTTTTGTTTTCAAATTGTGTCTTTAAACTTATATTTTTAAGGGAGAATTTAATTAATCATTAA
Source organism: Viscum album (assembly GCA_963277665.1). Taxonomy (NCBI): domain Eukaryota; kingdom Viridiplantae; phylum Streptophyta; class Magnoliopsida; order Santalales; family Viscaceae; genus Viscum; species Viscum album. The sequence goes on along the minus strand of OY728161.1, from coordinate 1,700,037,968 downwards.
CTCTTATTTGTATTTTCTTCTAATAAAATATTACATTAGCTAATGAATTCTGGTTCTACATAATGAAAATTTAATTTTACCATGTTTATTTACGGGTTTCTTCAAGAAAAATTTTCAAGTTTGATTTAAGATTGCATAAGATATTTCTTCAATTGAACCTTTCAAGTTTATGTTTATCAAAATTGTGTTTTGATCTGGTTTGGTGTAAGGGGTTAGATATTTATTTTTTTGCTAAAACTTATTTTAGGTAATCATTTTTTAATTTTTATGTATTATGGAAATTCATGTCAAAGAATTTAAATAATGGGTTTATTTTCTACTCAAAAGTTTATTTTCTTATAATTGGGTTCTATATAAAGGAATTATATTTTATTATATTTTGATGTTTTTGAATTAAGTGATTACTTTTATTTTAAAACCTTTAATTCAAGAATTTATAATTTTGATTATATATATATTTATTCATCTAAAATCCATGTTTAATACACAAGTGATTCCCAAATTTATATATGTACAATTAAAATTCATGATACATATATATGTATATAAATATAAGTATATGATTTCAAGTTCTTTATACATGAATATATATAAGTATTTTTAAGTATTAATGACTAATTGCATTGAAGTAATATAATGGGTGAAATATATATATATATGTATACAATATACAATTAAAATAATTCACACACACACACAGATATATATATATATATATCAACATATTAGTTCATGGTTTTATAGAGCAAACAAATCATGTATGGATATGGGAAAAAATTAATATCAAGTATTTTTACAAGACCTTATTTTCAATCTTCTCATGGATGGAATGATTATACCTATATTTATAATTTTATTAACATGTTATAATTTTTATCATCTTGTTTCTTAAAAAAGTACACATAAAATGTCATTGTGATATATTATCATCAAGGTCACTGCATCTTCATATAAACATGGTCATGCAATTATGCACATCATTGACACTCGTCGTATTATAATAAACTCATGATTTCAATTTTAAGATTTAATTCCAAAAATAACAAGTACATATATATCATTGAAAGTATTTTATTTTAAATGTTTCCTTTACAACTTTATAATAAAATATTATAATCAATTGTGGATAATGTATTTCAAAGAAAAAAGATTATATACCTAGATATTCCATGAAAAAATGTTGTGGTAAAAGTTTTGGTTGTGATCAAAATTGTAAGTGATGAAATGGAATTTTATGTATTTTATATATAATTATGAATGTTTATTTTAAAGTAGCAACATGTTTTCAAAATTGAAAACTCTAGTAAAAATATGTTTATATATAAGTAAATAAATCTTAAAATGTTTTCAGAAAATCCAATGCTTGACCATTGTAAATATGGAAGGGAAATGGAGAGTGAACCCATCCTTTGCAAAGTGGGTAGGTCCAAACAGCCTTCAATGATTCAAGTGACCTTAGATTAGTGTTTTGTTTTCAGAATCTTGCGTATGGTTTTCAGAAAACACTGAAATATGTTTAAAGAAGTTTTGAGCATAATTAATTTTCAAAGCTTTGTATTATTATTTTTAAGGCGTAATAAATTCTAAATTATTTTTCCAAAGGATATAAATACCCAATTGTATTTTCTAGATATAATTTTGAAAAGAATATTTTATAAGGATTTATCAAAGGTTTCTAAACTCTTACTGGGTATTTTAGGCTCACCCTTTTTTGAAAAATTATTTTCACAAGTCTAACAGATTTTTTCGAAGGCGTTCGCTTCACTTACGAAGTCTGTGCATGCTGTGTCTTTTTTTGTTTTATTTTATTATGTTGAAACTCTGATAAATTGTAAAGTTTATATCTAACTCTCTAAAACCTAAACCAGTGAAAGATTCTCTACTATGTAATGTGTAAGGCTAGGTTGTTATAATTTGTTTGAGAGGAATGATCTAGACAAATTTGGAGATTAGATGTTATCGAGTTTAGAGGTTTAGAGGTCCTAATGTTTCTTAATTCTGAAGATAGAAATTCAGAATTGTTTTCATTCTGAAAAAATGAATTTTGAGGATGAAATTATTTTGAGTGGGGAATAATGTAACAACCTAGAAAATCTAAATATATTTTCATTATAAAAACATTTTATCAAATGGATTTATTTTTAATTTAAACATTTTTTAGGCAGTTTTCTTTAAAATAATACTTGAAATTAATGTATTACAAGTATAGTTTTTAAATTTATTTGAAAAGTAAATATTATTTTATTTTGTTTAAATAATATTTTAGAATAACTAATTTTATTGAATAGAATTTAATTTTATGAAAATTGTTATTTAATATAATATTTTAAATGATAATTGTATATGAATATAGTTAATTTGTTTTTTTTTTCAAAATATAATATGTATATGTATATTAGTTTTGAATTATATAAAATTATGAATATAATATAAAACTAATACTATTATAAAGTTATAATTTTATTAGATAATGAGATTACACATGTCATTTAAAATTATCGTTTTAAAATATTATATGTTAATAAAATATCAAATATTATTTAATATAAATAGTTATATGGGTTTTATATATTTTTTGAAAATATGATATATATATATATATATATAAAGTAATAATTATTATATTTAAATTATAAATTATGATTGGATTAACATTTATAAATTGGGGTTTATGTTTAATAAAATTATAGTAACTATGTTAATATTAAATCTAAACTTATTATATAATATACAAATATTATAATATTTATAAAATAATAATAATATAGTAATAATAATAATAAAATAAGAAAAAAGATAAAAAAAAGAAGATAAATCATGGAAGTAAAGGGGGGGGGGGTGCGAATCTCATTCGAGGTTTCAGCAGGCCGCGACCCGGGAATCAGGGCCGAGTAGGAGGCACAATCAGGAAGTCCGTGCATCAGCCGATGTCGAGGTTGAGCAGTTGCATAGTAAGACCGAGATTGAGTTTGTCTTCAGGATTCAAGGTCGAGAATCACTGATTTGTGTCGATCCAAGCACCGGTGATGGAGGTCCGAGCGACGACGGTGATGATCGAACTCAATTAGGGTTTTGTTTTAGGTTTTCCCAGATCTAGTTTGAGGTAGGTCCATGTTTCCACTTTTTAGGTGTTCTGATTTCTTCTATTTAACAACATTATGAATTGTTGTTTTATTCTTCATCAACTTTTCTATTCATGTTTTGTGATTTTTCTATCTGAATATATTCAACTGTCCCTATTATCATCATTTTAAATTGTTTTTTTCCACCAATTTGCTCTTTTTATTTTCTTGTTTTGTTGACAGTTTTCTCATATGTGAATTGAATATTAACCAAATCTTCTGAAAAACATTTTCCTACATTGTTAAGATTTCTCAATACACTTCTACCGACAAACTATATATATATATATATATAAATACTATATAGACAATGAAGTGGAGTCTTTAAATAGAGTGTTTTATTCTGCTGTACCTCCCAATTATTCACTTTATTAAATTCCTACACACACTATCAGGAGTCTTGTATATTACACATCCTAATTTATGTACCCTAGTCTGGGTAGAAGGAAATTATCATATTAAGGTAAGGGATTAATTATATTTTTGGCATTTAAGTTCTCGAGTCTATTTAATTTTCCATAAGGGATTTGTTTTCAAATTTTTTCTCTAAACTTATATTTTGTAAGGGAGAATTTAATTAATCATTAACTCTGATTTATATATTCTTTTGATAAAATATTACATTATCTAATAAATTTTGGTTCTACGTAAGGGAAATTTACTTCTACCATGTTTATTTATGGGTTTCTTCAAGATAAATTTTCAAGTTTGATTTAAGATTGCGTAAGATATTTATTTAATTAAACCTTTCAAGTTTATATTTATCAAAATTGTGTTTTGATATGGTTTGGTGCAAGGAATTAAAGATTTATTTTTGTGCTAAAAATTATTTTAAGTGTTCATTTTTTTAATGTTTATGTCTTATGGAAATGCATGCCTAAATTATGTGTTTTTGAAAATTTAAAGAATGGGTTTAGTTTCTCCTAAAAAGTTTATTTTCTTATAATTTGGTTCTATATAAAGTAATTATATTTTATTATGTTTTAATGTTTTTGAATTAAGTGATTACATTTATTTTAAAACCTTTAATTCAAGAATTTATAATTTTGATTATATATATATTCATCTCAAATCCATATTTAATACACAAGTGATTCCAAAATTTATATATATACAATTTAAATTCATGATACATATATATGTATATAAATATAAGTTTTTGATTTCAAGTTCTTCATACATGAATATATATATAATTATTTTCAAGTATTAATGAATAATTTCATTGAAGTAATGTAATGGGTGAAATATATATATATATATATATATATGTATACAATATACAATTCAAATAATTCACACACACACACACATATATATGTATATATATATATATTGACATATTAGAGCATGATTTTATAGTTCAAACAAATCATGTATGGATATGGGCTAAAATTAATATCAAGGATTTGTACAAGACCTTATTTTAAATTTTATCATGGATGGAATGGTTATAGTTATATTTATAATTTTATTAACATGTTATAATTTTTATCATCTTGTTTCTTAAAAAAGTTCACAGAACATGTCATTGTGATATATTAACATTAAGGTCGTTGCATCTGCATATAAACATGGCCATGCGATTATGAACATCGTCTTCACTTATCGCTTTATAATAAACTCATGATTTCAATTTTAAGATTTAATTTCAAAAATAAAAAGTACATGTATATCATTGGAAGTATTTTATTTTAAATTTTTTCCTTTAAATTTTATAATAAAATATTACAATTAATTGTGGTAAATGTATTTCATGGGAAAAAGATTAAATACCTGGATATTCCATGAAAACCCATTGTGGTAGAAGTTTTGGTTGTGATGAAACTTGTAAGTGATGCAATGGAAGTTTATGTATTTTATATATAATTATGAATGAGCATTTTAAATTAGCGTCATGTTTTCCAAATTGAAAACTCTATTGAAAATATGTATATATATAAGTAAATGAAGCTTAAAATGTTTTCAGAAAACCTGATGCTTGACTGTTGTAAATATGGAAGGAAATGGGGAGTGAACCCATCCTTCGCTAAGTGGGTAGGACCATACAACCTTCAACGATTCAAGTGACTTTAGATTAGTGTTTTGTTTTTTGAAGCTTGCATATGGTTTTCAGAAAAAACTGGAATATATTTAAAGTAGTTTTGAGAATAATTATTTTTCAATGATTTGCATTATTATTTTTAAGGCGTAATAAATTCCAAATGATTTTTTCAAAGGATATATATACCCAATTGTATTTTCTAGATAGAATTTTGAAAATAATATTTTATAAATATTTATCGATGGTTTCTAAAACCTTACTAGGAATTTTATTCTAACTTTTTTTTAAAATTATTTTCACAGGTCTAGCAGAGTTTTCAAAGGCGTTCACTTGACTTACGGAGTCTGCACATGCCGTGTCTTTTGTTAATTTTATTTTATTTTGTTGCAACTCTGATAAATTGTAAAGTTTATATCTAATTATCCAGAACCTAGACCAGTGGAAGGTCCTATACTATTTAATGTGTAAGGCTGGGTCATTATATTATTACCATCCAAGTAAAATATAAATGAAAAATGAATCACATCGCTTCGTGGAGGTGGTAGTCCACATGTACGCACAAGCGACATTATCGTTTCCCGACGTTTTGGAAGGTAAGAAGGTAGGTATGGTATTATAAATACATGGGTATAATTATTTCATAAATATCATATATAAACATTAAACCCATCATAATTCCCATCCATAAAATATGGTGTTGAAAAATGAATTGTATCGCTACATGGATATGGTAAGTCGTACGTACACACGAGCGATACTTTCACTTCTTGTTTAATGGGAAAGAGGGTTTATAAAGTTATTTTAATTATTATAATAAAATTTAAACATATCTATGATACTTAAGTTATTATTTTATGATAAATATAATAGATTTATAGGAGGTTGAAGAAGAAATAAATCGAAAGAGGTTGGGTAAGACAATTACCTCTTCTTTGGGAGACCTCCTTTAGATCCTTCCTTATAGAATCTAAGGTTGGTATTTTGAGGAAAACAATACCTATAGAACTTGGATAAGTATTTTTATAAGCTAAATGGTCGGGGGGTGGTCGATATATATGGATCAAAGTTTTTTAAGGAATCTAGGGAAGAGGTGACCTTTTATAAGTGAGGCGAGGGACACTTTTGGAATTTCTTAAAAGTTTAATTTATAATAAATCCAATATCAATACAAATACCTAAAAATAGACTATAAATGAACAGGGGATGGTATTTTAGACTACATATTATCTATTTTATCCTATTTTAAGTTTTTTATGATTTTTAAATAATTCAATAAAATATTATTTTCATAAAATATCAGTTTTGAAACTATTCATTACTTTGACTTTAAACACATCAATAAAACAAAATAAATTTGAAAAAAATATTTCAATAAATACATAATATTTTATTATTATCTATAAAATTTGTGTATCACATTAAGTCTCTCAAATTATTTTAATTTTAATATTTTTTATACCATTTGTTTTATTTTTCCATTAATTGAATAAATATTGTTTTGGCATTATGTAAGTATTTAAGGTAAATTTTTAATTCCTAAAAATTATAAATAAAATGAAATCATAGATATAATTTAATTTGGAATAAAATTACTATTAATATTCATTCATAATTAATTTTTTCCCTATATGAACACATAAATGATATTTAAAACTAAGAGAGTAACATTTTGTCACTTCCTTTAGTTTAAATAATATATAAGTCATTTTCATGGAAAAGGTTACATTAAACAACTGAAATTAGAGTCTAAGGTGTTAATTTCCTAATTTAATTCATCCAATAAGAATTATTATGAATAATCGTGGCCTTATTGTTTAGTTTTAACCTTGATTTACCTGATTACCCTTTACCAAGGTGATAAATTTTACCACAGTTACTATTCATTTTGAAAAAGGGTACTATTTACAAAATGTGAACCTACTAATTATAAATATGGAATAAATTTTTCAATATTAAATTTATATAAGTGTTATAAATTACTTTTAATATAAATGCATAAAATGCAATGAAAAACAATTTGTAGAAAAATGTGTTTTTAAACAAAAAAATGTACTTATACCAAAATCATGTATAATGAAGATTCAAATGAATTTAATTAGATTATATTTAATTAAATAATACTTATGTTAATTTGAGATAAAATCTAAATCATAATGTTACTTATTATGAAAATAAAATGACAGTTTTATAAAAATCGGTATTTTTCACTATTCACCGAAAAATCAATCTTTTCAGAAAATTACCAAAATTTCACCCAAATATAATTTTGATATTTTGATTTCAAAAATTATGTTTAGTTTATGAAATATATTTTCTAAAAGTTCAAAAATTTAATTATAATATTTTCTCAAAAAAAGAAATAAAAAGTTATTTTTAAAGAAAACATATTTTTGAAGAATAAAATAGCTTTACTAAAAATTGAGTGATTAATTACTCAGTATTTTTATTGAGTAGGAAATTTGTATATAATTCATAAATTAGTTAATCCTATTTATACCCTCCAATTTCACATATAGGTGATAACATTAAATAACAATATTTTAAATAGTATATTGGGGTTTGCCTAAACTCATGGTTGTGTATAACACAAGCTATAGAAGAAGTTAAATATATTTAACTGAATAATTTCATAAAATATTGGGGTGTTAAAGTTTCACCTATTACTCATATTGATCTCAAAATCTGAGAGAGTCTATTTCAAGTGTTGTAGTATATGGGGCATGGGGGCATTGAGAGTTGGGCTAACCATGCCTGACTCGACTCGTGAGTTCTATCTCTATAATACACCACTCTTTACAGGTGAGGGTAGATGTCAGGAAACCGTGTTTTGGATAGAGTCCATGTATACCATATTTATTCATCTTGAGACAATAATTGAGTGACAGGTGAGGCTTTCTATCTATATGCTTCAGGTCCAGTGAAGCACTTGGGATCTTTTGGTCTAGGAAGGCCAACATATAGGGCTAACCTTAAAGGATTTCTAGTATTGATTTTTATAGAATTTATTCCTAGAGACTTTGAGGGATGATAAATCTAAGGACTTTATACATCTTTTTCAAGGGTAATGTCGATGATGGATTATTTCAACCATTTTACTGATTTGTTACGGTTTACCCCTATGCTAGTGGGTGATGAGACTGATAGGGTTGGGAATTTTTAGGATAACCTATGACATTCCATTCTGTCACAAGTGAGTATATTTCAATTGAAATATTTATCTAATGTCATAAATTAATCCCTTATTATGGATTATAATTATATGGAGGGTATAAAATCTGGGCATCATACTTTTTCTATCAAGGTTGGGAATGGGTCATTGAGAAATAGGAAGTAAAGGTTTGAGGAGTCTCTCTAAGGTGGAGACAGGTAGGGTAGCCAGGGTAGGGGTTCATCACTTCCCCTAAGAGGGAGAGCCTTGGTTGAGTGTTATCAGTATAACCATCAGGGGAATATTCTGATTGATTGTGATATAAAATTGAAGGATTTTTGTTTTTGTGGGGGAGATGGGGAACCTGTAGAGGTACTGTGGTATACCACCATGTTTGGTTGATGACCACAAAACTTTTCAGACTTGGGGTTCTAGTGTAAAATCCCAGATAAATGAAGAATATAACATTTTCATATTTATTAATATTTGTGAATAAAATGTTAGTATTACTTTAAAGATAATTCTATATTCGATGGAGTACCCAATATGCAACAACAAGTTTCTTTGAAATCTTACATTGCACACTAATAATATAATAATATTATTTTAAATGGTAGTTAACGCATAGCCATTGTAATGGAGGGAATGAATAGAACTAACTAAAAAATGATTATATATGTTTGTTAAATATTTTAACAACTACACAATAAATTATAGAGGCTTAAAATGCGAATGAATCCAATTTTAAGCATAAATATTCTAATATTCTTTAAAAGGTCGATTAATTGCCTTTTGATGGTGAACCCTTTTTAAAACTACTTTTTGTCAATTTTATATGTTATCTTTGAAAAAATAAAATCCTTCTTTATAATTGGGATATCAAAATTTACTTTGTGTAAATTTTTGTTATTTTTCTGATAAAGTTCATTTTTTAATGAATAGTGAAAATGCTGTATTTTAATTCAAAACCTCATTTTAATCTAATTTATTTATATGATTATATTATATTTTTTATTGGGTTTAAATTTTAGTTAAAATATATTTTTATTATTTAATCCAATGGTGGTCATTGGAATTAATTTTACTTTGAAATTGGACATAAACAAGTGTCAATCTTTTGATAGATATTGTTTCTTAAAAACACGCTATTTGTTTTGAAAGCGGGAATTAATTATAAAATTAATTAATGAAACTTATATGTTTTTAATTTGGTAAAATGGACATCATTTTTTAATTTGTAATATCAAATTTACTTTGGATAAATTTTTGGTATTTTTCTGACAAATGTTCATTTATAATGAATAGTGAAAAATACTGCATTTTACTTCAAAACTGATTTTTTATTTAATTTAATTATATAGTTAGATTGTCATTTTAATTGGTTTTAAAGTGTAATTTAATTATTTTTTATAACTTAATGCAATTTTGTTCATTAGAAGTAATTTCACTTTTCAATTGGATGTAAAAACAAGTCAATCTTTTGATAAATTTTACTTCTTAAAAACCCGTCTTTGGTTGTGACAATGAGAATTATTTTTAAATTAATTACTATAATTTTTATGTTTGGAATTTGGTAAAATGGATTCCATATTTGGAATCATAAGGTCCAAATTATGTAATTAAGACTTTTTTTGGACATTATGAATAGTAACGACGATAATTATCTTTAATTATCGTGATTAATTAGTAATCGGGTAGTTAAAGGTAATAAAATAATATCATAATAATATAAAATGACCCAAACATGTGTCAAAATCCTCTTGTTTGAGTCATGTCCGACCATGGGAAGCTTTTTACCGAACTTGAGGTCCCATGGAGTCACATGGGCATAATAGTGACATTATTTTTAAAAAGAAGATAAATATAACAAAGGTTTGTATATCCTAAGTAAAAAAAATTTAATTTTTTTTTAAATAAATGATATCTTAGACTATAAATATTCAATGGAAAGATAAAAATATTTCCTACATCATGATATTTTTTATAATTTTTAGACATTAAATAAATAAATTTATTTATGACACCATGATGATGTAGTGATTACCTCATTAATGAACGATTTAAATAAAATGAAAAGATATGGTAAAATATAAGAGTTAAACTTGTCGAAAACCTATTGTATGGGTGGATTTAGAACCCTTATCATATTATCCCCTAAATATATCATTTTGGGACCTTTAAAATTTGAAAACCATTTTATAATAAAGTAACATTTCAAGACTTTCCAAAAGTGACCCTCCTCCCTCTTATAAAAGGCCCCCACATCTACCCCCTTACCCACACATATCAAGCCCTTGGCTCGTCCAAACTATGCTCATGTTATCTCTCCACATCCCTCTATTACTCTTAGAAGCCTCACTTTGGGCATAAGTCATTCCAAGGAAGCCTTTGTCTCAAATCAAAAAGAGTTACCCGATTTAGAGGTAATGTCTTCTCTCGAGTTTCTTTCTTTTATTTTTCCTTCTTAACTTACCACTATATTCTTATTATTTGATCCCATAATAAAAAAAGTATCGTAAATATACTAGTAAGTTTTTATGATAAGTATTCTACCTACACTTACACACACCTCTGTGTAATGGTTAAAGAACATATTGTTTCTGTGGGTGGCGAATTACTGCCTCACGAAACAATGATTGTTCAATATTCTTTTAACACCTCTCATGGTAGGCATTATGATGGAAATATACTTATATATGATATATATTATATTTATTTACTCTCAATTATTATTTATTTTATATTTAAAACATACCTTTATTCTTTTCATGTTGTGCAAATGCGATAATTTCATTTTAGGAAGTGCGGACTACCACCTCCTCAAAGTGATATGACTCGTTCATGCCATAAGTGGAACATATAAAGGATAGAATTTATGAACTTATGTAACATATATAACATATATATTATAATTTAATTATAATATACCTATTTATCATTATGTTTTCATTCCATTAAAGTATGAAATAGAAATGAAAGTAGCGTTCATGCATTCGTACGGCTTACCGTCTCCATGAACGGTGCATTTCATTTCTTATCTCCAAATGTTATGTACTATTATAAGTACATATATATAATGGATATATATTATATATATTACATATAAATGATGAATATCAATATGGATTTAATGAACTTTGGACCACATGAACATCATGTATTTATAACAAGTTCATTGTTGACTCATGTACCGAACATCGACAAAACGTATGATATGAACTCACATAATTAACTAATTATTATAACATGATAATATGTGATATGAATTGAATAATAAACTTTAAAGTAAGTCCTTAAGCAATTATAAATTGACCAAATTTTATTATACATGAATATAAAGAAACGAACAAGACAAGTCAGACTTGAGGTAAGGGGATTTCTTATCTCACTTTTAATTCGGTGAGATTTCCATTGTTCACCAATTATTTATTTCATGTGGTGTATTTTGTACTTAAATTTGATATATTTTATCATGATTCTATTTATATTCATGGTATTATGTGATTAATTTGGTTCTTATTATCTTTTGGTCATATGACTCGATTTATTACAACGAGGTAAGGGGTTTTTATCTCACTATTGATTCTCATGAGATTCATGATATATTTGTAACTATCTCCTTTGAGTGGTGTATGTAATGACCATTATTCTAATATTTGTGTAATTTAATTTCGTTTATGGGTATTTACATCAACATTTTATAGTCCTTCCTTCATGGGGTGTACGTTTCAAAAGTTACCCAAATCGGTAAGGGAACCATTCACCCTCCTCTTTTTAAAAGACTTCCTTTTTGTTAGGTCTTTTAATTTAAATCTTATTAATGTTGGGATATGTTATTATATATACTTATTGCTGTAAATTTTATGTCCAAGTGATGAGATACCCTTTTTATCTCTCATCAACTCATTTTCTAAATTTTAAATTGATGTCATTAGGCTGTCGAATTTCTGTAAGGGAACTTCTTAACCCACTTTTAATTCTTTGGGTTAAACCTATAATTCTTGATTATGTTGTACTATGAATATGTGTGGATGACCTCTGATTGTTTTACACTTAATATCCACTTATATTGGGTGTATTTATATTTTTCACACATAATTATGTCATTTCTTTACCTTGCTCTAATGGCATGATCTTTGATTGGGATTACATATCAATTTCTTCTCATTGAGACATTTATTGATGATATGCACTTTTATTCTTTTATAATGTGTATATACAACCCCTTTGACATTCCATATCCATATTATGTCTATACTCAAGTCATTTAAATGTTTTTAAAATGGTCTACTTTAATGTGGCTTATAATTTAAATGTACAAAATGGAAAAGGAATCTTTTATTAAAACATTGTTTTAAATAGTTTTAAAGATTTATTATTTTAAAAATTTATCATCCATGTCCATGTTTTAAAAATGGTTTTAAGGATTTATTTATATGGACATGAATCTTTTAAAACCCTTTCGAAAGTTTCGAAGTGGTATGAGAAACTTTGATTCTAAAATCTCTTTTAAATGTCTTCTTTTAATATTTTCAAAGTATAAAGGGATATTTCTATCATATAGTTTTAATGATTTTATTAGATGTTTTTATTTATGTTAATATCATGATGTGATCTCTTGTGATTGAAATGTGGAAATTTTATGTTTATTTTATGCATGTTTTAAGTGGTATGATTATGTTATGGTTCTTGTGCAATGTTTATGAAATCTGGTGGTTCCGTGATAAACTAAGGGCGGGTGATCCCGAGATAGCTCTCCAATGCATTAGGTAATGTGAAGGAGTTAAACGCTAAGGTTTCTATGAAGAGATTTAGGGAATATACTGTGATGAGTATTCCAAACGTAACCATGAGGGTTACTCCCTACGTAAGAATGTTATGAATGCCTCAAGTTACCTTTATGTATTATGATTTCAATGTGTATTTCACAAATCTTATGATTTCATGAGGTATGTTAAAGATCTTATGTTATTTATATATTGATGATCTGATGTTTTATTTCCTTGTTTTATAACCCTTACTGAGCTTTTTATGCTCATACCAAGTTTTTGAAATGTTTTCCACATGACTTAAAGATGAATAGGGTCAAGGATGGGATCATGGAAAGACATGATATCTAAAACATGGAACTATAAATGTTTCTTTTTAAGAGTTTTTATTTTATGAAAAAATGGAAACTGAGTAGAAGTGTCTACTTTGTAATCTTTTGAGATGTAATAGCTATATCCTAATTCTCTAAATCTCTAAACCTGAAAAGATCCTCAATGCAAATTATTCATTTAATTCAAGATTATGTAATGTTATAAGGCCGGGTCCTTATAGTTGGTATCAAAGGTCAGTTTAGATAACTTTAGAGGTTTGGGTATTCTTTAAGCACAAGTGACATTACCATAATGGTTAGGATTTTAGAAAGAGTCATAGTTATTTTTATAAAGTGAATGAGTTTAAGATAACATGAATAAGTATATCTTAGTATATACCCACCTCATAAGACATTCTATGATGATTTTACTGATATACTCACACTGACCTTTTTGGTTTTAGTAAATGGATGGATCTAGCAAGCACCAAAGTAAAAGTGGATGTGAAGGAAACTGCGACAGTTTTCTGAACGAGCAACTGAATGATATGGGAGCTGCAATGAAAACTATTGTGGTTATTCTCAACCAACTATCTGGAGTCATGATTGACCACCTGGACCTTAGTGATTTTTATAAGGCATCATATATGTGAGAAACAAATCCTTACGGAAGTTTAGGTAATAATCATAGAGATAATAATGTTCAAAAACCTATGTGTCAAAGATGTGGAAAGAAACACATAGGAAAATGCTTCAAAGGGACAGAAAGATTCTATAGATGTGGAAATTAAGGTCATAAAGAAAGAACCTTCCATAGAAAATGGAATCATCTAGTTGACTTTAGGAAAGGGAAAGAAGTTCTTTATGAAGGATAAATTGAATGTTTTAAATGTGGTGTGCATGTTCATTATGCAAACACATGTCCTAATAAGAAGTTTCGGGAATGGGATCACCAGTATCGTACAAATATTTGTTTACCAATATCTAATTCCATTTTGATTGAGGATGAAGAAATTTACAATGACCAATGAAAGGTATGGAGTATTTCTTAACATATGTTTTCCTATTATTGAATCTTATGATATGATTCATGATTTTTTTGTAGGAAAGAAGTATTTCAGAATAAGTTGGAAAAAAATGGTTAATGGATCATGAATAATGTTGAATGAGTAAGAAGTCAACATATAAGGGATTCAAGAGTTATGGTAGATTTTAGGATGGTGAAATTCTTAAAAGTATTAAGGCTCTTTTGATGATGAGATTGCATTAGAAGACTTTTTATAGTATGTGTAATCCTGATGTTCGATATATGAAAATTTTATTCAAGGAATAATTATCTTTTATTTTGTGGATATAGTTATAAAGAACCATTTTGGTTTATATGATCCTTGAATTTGAGGTAATTACTGGTTAATACATTTTGGGATGCAACACGAAAGTTATTAGATAACCTTTGTGGTTCAAATATGTTATAGTTATTTTTGATGAATTTATCTCTTTTGGGGAATGTTATTAAATTATGTAGTTTTTAGAAAGGGACAACACACAAACCGTGTGGCAACCCGTCGCATCAGACGAAGCTGCGGGAATCGAACCCATAACCAAAGTGTGACTGGTATTTATCGCTTACCATTGGACTATGTGAAGTCCCTAGATAATATGACTAATTATTTTTAGTTAGATGATTTTATGAATCAGGAATAAGTTTATTTTTGGTTATCTATGGAAATGATTAACCTATCATGGAGGATATGTGATTAGGTTAATTACTTTTCAGTATGATACTTTAAGAGTAACTAATGTTATTTGGAGATAAATGTTAAGATTTACCTTAGAAGACTATGTGATTAAATCCTTCAGAGATTTGGGTTTCAATATTAGTTTGGATTACTTTGAAGAATTTTATGGATAGCTGTTTATTTAATGGTCTTTCTTGAACCTTGGGTTCTTTTTGTTGAATATTGGAGATTAAGAGTAGTATTTTTTTTTATAAAGGATTATCCTTTTGGGGATTATCTGATCTTGTACTAATAATTTTGGTTTTGGTTAAGGTCTAAAGACATGGGAAATATATAGTTCATCTTTTGTGGATTACGTGATTCTCAAGAAGTTGATTATAACACTCTTAATGTGAACAAGTCATCCTAAATACTCATCTTTTGGAGAAAATATGAGTTTGTGTAAGAAATAAAGTAAGAGATGAAAGTCTACATGATAAGTAAGTATATTTCCTTATGATTTAGTTAAGCTCATAAATAAATTCATCAATGAAAAGTAACTTTAAACAAAAAAGTTGTATGTTAACTTTCCCTACTGGGGAATCAAATACCGTTTAACCCATCACAAGTTTGTGATTTTCTGATGGTTAACTTTCTTCTAGACATATTTTCTATCACTCTCCATCAGAACTTGATGGTTTTTTTTCTCCTCCATATCCATGTTTTCATGGAATCCTTGTATTTTTTGTCTCGGTTGACCTTTGTACTTTTCTTTCTTTCTTTTAAAGTGATAGTTTAATTTACTCCTTTTCCGATGTGGGGCTTTCAATAAAGTTTCCAAGCCCAATTTTAAAATTGCGAGGATGCAATTCCCAAAAGGGGGGAAGGATGTAACATCCCAGGTAAATGAAGAATATGACATTTTCATATTTATTAATATTTGTGAATAAAATGTTAGTATTACTTTAAAGGGAATGCTATGTTCGATGGCGTACCCAATACGCAACAACGAGTTTCTTTGAAATCTTACGTTGCACACTAATAATATAATAATATTATTTAAATGGTAGTTAACGCCTAGCCATTGTAATGGAATGAATGAATAGAACTAACTAAAAAATGATTATATATGTTTGTTAAATATTTTAACAATTACCCAATAAATGATAGAGGCTTAAAATGAGAATTAATCCAATTTTAAGCATAAATATTCTAATATTCTTTAAAAGGTCGATTAACTGCCTTTTGATGGGGAACCCTTTTTAAAACTACCATTTGTCAATTTTATATGTTATATTTGAAAAAATAAAATCCTTCTTTATAATCGGGACATCAAAATTTACTTTGTGTAAATTTTTGTTATTTTTCCGATAAAGTTCATTTTTTAATGAATAGTGAAAATGCTGTTTTTTAATTCAAAACCTTATTTTAATCTAATTTATTTATATGAATAGATTATATTTTTAATTGGGTTTAAAGTGTAGTTAAAATATATTTTTACCAATTAATCTAATGGTGGTCATTGGAATTAATTTCACTTTGAAATTGGACATAAACAAGTGTCAATCTTTTGATATACATTGTTTCTTAAAAACACGCTATTTGTTTTGACATTGGGAATTAATTATAAAATTAATTAATGCAGCTTATATGATTTGAATTTGGTAAAATAGAAATAATTTTTTAATTTGGAATATCAAATTTACTTTGGATAAATTTTTGGTATTTTTCTGACAAATGTTCATTTTTAATGAATAGTGAAAAATACTGCATTTTACTTCAAAACTATTTTTTCATATAATTTAATTATATAGTTAGATTTTACTTTTAATTGGTTTTAAAGTGTAATTGAATTATTTTTTTATCACTTAATACAATTTTGTTCATTAGAAGTAATTTCACTTTTCAATTAGATGTAAAAACAAGTCAATCTTTTGATAAATTTTACTTCTTAAAAACCCATCTTTGGTTGTGATGATGAGAATTATTTTTAAATTAATTACTGAAATTTATGTGTTTGGAATTTTTTAAAATGGTTACATATTTGGAATCATAAGGACCAAATTATGTAATTAAGACTCTTTTTTTTGGACATTATGAATAGTAATGACGGTAATTATCTTTAATTATCGTGATTAATTAGTAATCAGGTAGTTAATGGTAATTAAATAATATCATAATAATATAAAATGACACCAACATGTGTCCAAATACTCTTTTTTGAGTCATGGGAGACCATGGGAAGATTTTTACTGAACTTGGGGGCCCATGGAGTCACATAGGTGTAATAGTGACATTTATGATATTATTTTTAAAAAAGAAGAGAAATATAACAAAGGTTTGTATATCCTAAGTAAAAAAATTTTAAGTTTGTTTAAATAAATTATATATTATACTATAAATAGTCATTTTAAATCTAAAATTATTTCCTACATCATGATATTTTTTTTATAATTTTTAGACATTAAATAAATAAATTTATTTATGACACCATGATGATGTAGTGATTACCTCATTAATGAACGATTTAAATAAAATGAAAAGATAAGGTAAAATATAAGACTTAAACTTGTATAAAACCTATTGTATGGGTGTATTTCGAACCCTTATTACCTTATCCTCGAAATATATCATTGTGGGACCTTTAAAATCCGAAAACCATTTTATAATAAAGTAACATTTCAAGACTTTCCAAAAGTGACCCTCCTCCCTCTTATAAAAGGCACCCACCTCTACCCCCTTACCCACACCTCTCAAGCACTTGTATTGTCCAAAAATTTCTCATGTTATCTCTCCACATCCCTCTATTACTCCTAGAAGACTCACTTTGGGCATAAGTCTTTACAAGGAAGCCTTTGGCGCAAATCAAAAAGAGTTACCCGATTTAGAGGTAATGTCTTCTCTCGAGTTTCTTTCTTTTATTTTTACTTCTTCACTCACCAATATATTCTTATTATTTGATCCCATAATAACACCATTATCCTCAATATACTAGTATTTTTTTATGATAATGATTCTACCTACACTTACACACACCTCCGTCTAATGGTTAAAGAACATACTGTTTCTGTGGGTGGCGAATTACTGCCTCACGAAACGATGATTGTTCAATCTTCTTTTAACACCTCTCATGGTGGACATTATGATGGAAATATATTTATATATGATATATATTATATTTATTTACTCTCAATGATTCTGTATTTTATATTTAAAACATACCTTTATGCTTTGCATGTTGTGAAAATTCGATAATTTCATTTTAGGAAGTGCGGACTACCGCCTCCTCAAAGTGATATGACTCGTTCATGCCATATGTGGAACGTATAAAGGATAGAATTTATGAACTTATGTAACATATATAACATATTTATTATACTTTTAATTATAATATACCTATGTATAATTATGTTTTCATTCCATTAAAGTATGAAATAGAAATGAAAGTAGCGTTCATGCGTACGTACGACTTACCGTCTCCATGAACGGTGCATTTCATTTATTATCTCTAAATGTTATGTAATATTATAAGTATATATATATATAATGGATATATATGATATATATCACATATAAATGATGAATATCATTCTGTATTTAATGAACTTTGGACCACATGAACATCATGTAATTATAACAAGTTCATTGTTGACTCATGTACCGAACATCGATAAAACGTATGATATGAACTCACATAATTAACTAATTATTATAACATGATAATATGTGATATGAATTGAATAATAAAATTTAAAGGAAGTACTTAATCAATTATAAATTGACCAAAGTTTATTATTTATGAATATAAAGAAACGAACAAGACAAGTCAGACTTGAGGTAAGGGGATTTCTTATCTCACTTTTAATTCTGTGAGATTTACATTGTTCGCCAATTATTTATTGCATGTGGTTTATTGTGTACTTCCATTTGATATATATTATTATGATTCTATTTATATTCATGGTATTATGTGATTCATTTAGTTCTTATTAGTTTTTGGTCATATGACTCGATTTATTACAACGAGGTAAGGGGTTTTTATCTCACTATTTATTCCTGTGAGATTCATGCTATATTTGTCACTATCTCCTTTGAGTGGTGTATGTACTTCCCATTATTCTAATATTTGTGTAATATACTTTTGTTTATGGGTATTTACATCAGCATTGTATATTCCTTCATGGGATGTACATTTTGAAAGTTACCCAAATCAGTAAGGGAACCTTTCACCTTCCTCTTTTTAAAAGACTTCCTTTTTGTTAGGTATTTTAATTTAAATATTCTTAATGTTGGGATATGTTATTATATATAATTATTGCTGTAAATTTTATTTCCAAGTGATTAGATACCATTTTTATCTCTCATTAACTCATTTTATGAATTTTAAAGTGATGCCGTTAGGCTGTCGAATTTCTATAAGGGAACTTCTTAACCCAATTTCAATTCTTTGGGTTAAACCTCTACTTCTGGATTATGTCATACTATGAATACATGTGGATGAAATCTGATTGTTTTACAATTAATATCCACTTATATTAGGTGTATTTATATTTTTCACACATAATTATTTCATTTCTTTATCCTTCCTCTAATGGCATGATCTTTGATTGGGATTACATCTCAATTTCTTCTCATTGAGACATTTCTTGATGATATGCACTTTTATTATTTTATAAAGTGTATATACAACCCCTTTGACATTACATATCCATATTATTTCTATACTCAAGTCATTTAAATGTTTTGAAAATGGTCTACTTTAATGTGTCTTATAATTTAAATGTTCAAAATGGAAAAGGACTCTTTTATTAAAACTTTGTTTTAAATGGTTTTAAAGATTTATTATTTTAAATATTTATAATCCATGTCCATGTTTTAAAAATGGTTTTAAGGATTTATTTATATTTAAATGAATGTTTTAAAACCCTTTAAAAAGTTTCTAAGTGGTATGGGACACTTTGATTCTAAAATCTCTTTTAAATGTCTTATTTTAATATTTTCAAAGTATAAAGGGATATTTCTCTCATAGAGTTTTAATGATTTTATTAGATGTTTTTATTTATGTTAATATCATGATGTGATATCTTGTGATTGAAATGTGGAAATTTTATGTTTCTTTTATGCATGTTTTAATTGTTATGATTATGTTATGGTTCTTGGAAAATGTTTTTGAAATCGGGTGGTTCCATGACAAACTAAGGGCGGGTGAGACCGAGATAGCTCTCCAATGCATTGGGTAACGTGAAGGAGTTAAACGCTAAGGTTTCTTCAAAGAGATTTAGGGAATATACTGTGATGGGTATTCCAAATGCAACCATGAGGGTTACTCCCTATGTAAGAATGTTATGAATGCCTCAAGTTACCTTTATGTCTTATGATTTATATGTGTATTTCACGAATCTTATGATTTCATGAGGTATGTTAAAAAGCTTATGTTATGTATATATTGATGATATAATGTTTTCTTTCCTTGTTTTATAACCCTTACTGATCTTTTTATGCTCATCCCAAGTTTTTGAAATGTTTTCCACATGACTTAAAGATGAATAAGGTCAAAGATGGGATCATGGAAAGACATGCTATCTAAAACATGGAACTAGACATGTTTCTTTTTAAGAGTTTTTATTTTATGAAAAAAATGGAAACTGAGTAGAAGTGTATACTTTTTAATCTCTTGAGATGTAATAGTTATGTCCTAATTCTCTAAAACTATAAACCTGAAAAGATCCTCATTGTGAATTATTCATTTAATTCAAGATTATGTAATGTTATAAGGCCAGGTCCTTATATCTAGAGTAGGGTCTGGAGCATTGTAATAGTTGGGTAGTTTGGGATCCTTTTACTATTTGGGTCAAAGAGGATATTGTGGTGATTGTGGGTATGAGAAGTAGCGCTATTAGGGTGATGCCCCTAAGGGGAGTTTGGTGATGAGAGATTAGGGTTGGGGTTCATGATAAATTTATTCTATCAAGACTACTCTTTCCACATAGGGTGAGGATAAATTGATAATCTGGGGTAAGATACTTGTGTCATCGACCCTAGAATATAATTTTTTAATACAGATGTATCACAATCATTAATTTCTAAACAGTTGGTTGGTGATCTGGGGTTAGTAATGTGGTACCTATATAGAGTGATGCCTATCAATACACCCTTAAGGGTGTGATCATTGGGTATCCAAATATGTTCTGAGTGTCCTATAAATATTATTAGATGTATTATTCTCTAGTATTTATTCAAGTTGGAGATTCACAACTTCCATGTGATTATTTGGATGGATTTGATGACTTATTATCGATCACACATTAGTTAATATCATCAGAAGGTATCTTTCAAATCCTCAGAGGGTGATTATAATACCTACATTAGTGAGTGAGATCTATAAGAAATCCATTTAAGAACTTGAAATCAACAACTGTGGGTGATCATAACTTAATTAGATGGTATTATTCTGGGAGATAAAGAGACACATCGGTCGGTCCTTTCTCCTATTTTCCATCAGTTCCAGGATGTTTTTACTGAGGATTTATTGAGATTTCCACTTTATAGAGATATTGAGTTCATGACTGAGTATATTTCTAGCACATAGACCATATGTATTCTATCTGACAAGATGACTCCCATAGAGCTTCAAGAGATGAAGTCTTAGTTATAGGATCTAAAGGAAAATAGATTCATTCACCCAAGCATGTGCCCTTGGGATGCTCCTATAATGTTCATTAAGAATAAAAATGAATGAATTAATTTGTGTATGGATTAATGTAGGTTTAACCAAGTGATATTTTAGAAACCATAACAGATTACTCATATTGATGAAATGTTTGATATTTTGAGAGGATCCAAGTGGTTATTCAAGATCAACATTAGGTAGGGATATCAACAACTGTGAGTGAGGCCTTATGATATTTTTCATACTACTTTCAGGAGAAAGTATTACTTGTATGAGTATCTTGTGATGCTATTCGATTTGACGAACACATCAAAAATGTTCATAGAACTGATGAATATGGTATTAAATCCATATTTTTATTATTTCATGGTTATATTAATTAGTGATATCTTGGTATAATCATAGTCATAGGAGGATCGTTCTCACCAAATAGGGATCATCTTGAGTACACTATGAGAGCACCAAATTTATGAAAACTATTAAATTTTTAGTTCTAGATTAGTTTGGTGTGGTTATTAAGGCATGTGTTATCTAAGTAATGAATATTAGTATAACTTTATAAGGTTGAGTATGTGGTTTCCTGGGAGTGACCTAAGAACATATTTGAGAATCTTAGTTTCCTGGGTTTGGTAGGTTACTACTAGAGGTTTATCCAAAAATCTCCCATTTAGAAACACTAATGATGGATGAAATACCTATTTTGGGCATGAAAAAATCTATTAAAACTCATGGTTATTATAAATATAATATATCTTAGACCATGAGTTATCTCCAAAAAGGGGTAAAAAAATTCAATTGTCACTATTATTTAAAAGGAGTTGATTTTCAATGAATTTGGTTTTGAGAGAATTTGAAAACAATTAAAACAATCATATTGAAATCAAGAAGATAAAATGTGATGGGTTCATGGTTGGATTCCAAATTTCAATACTATCATAGTATTTATAAATAGTTTACCCCTATTTTTATTAACTTATAAGTGAAACACTGCACAATTGTTTCATTAATCACTCCAGGATGAGGGATATAGTGAAGGAAAATCTAGCAGTAATCTCTAATTGATTAGTCATCATTCATATGTGTGTGAAAAGTTATCAATAAAACCAAAATAGTGGACCATAATTAAACTAATTATGCAATAACCAATTGGGTTTTTGAGTTCCTAATAAATTCAAGAGTAATCCACCACCTTCACACATGTTCCAAAAATCACTAGACACTCACCACTCAACCTAGACTCATACACCGTATAAAAACTAAACTAAGTGGAGGGAGTGATGTGATTCACTAACTGAGGAAAAAATGAAAAAATGAAATATTTCTAACACAATCAAATTTAAAGTAATATCCCATCAATTAATACTAAAATCAATAAAAAAAGAAGAGTTTTATTTATTGATTTCATATACTCAAGATTTTTAAATTTGTCCTCCTACCATGCTTTGATAACCAAAGGTTTATACCCTTATATTCAATAGGTAGAAGAAATGATAAGATATGAGAAAAAAATTACAATAAAACCTAAAATAGAAAATAAAAATGAGAACACTCCAAATAAAATCAATATCACACAATATATGAATAACTCCTTCCTTCTTGACCTTCATCCATTTTTGGTAGATTTTTTGTTACCTTAATCTTCATTTGGGGGAATCTCATGATATTTTTGATTCTTTTAAATTTTAATATTTATCTTTCCCTTGTAATCTCCCCTACCTCTAGTCCTCTACACATTTATAGTTTCCCTTTTATTTTTCACAGTTTACCGAGTTATCAATTGTATATTAAGATTGATAGTTTACATCAAAATACATGTGGATGACTATTATTGGGTTGTATACATGCTGACATGGAAACATAAATCTTTGTGTTAAACCTTGAAAACCACTTAGCCATCCTCTATCTATTAATTTTTCAATGTCATGTACCTTATGAAATCCTTTTTCAACCTTATGAAGTAGAGAAACCAACATTGTGAAGTCCTTCAAATTTCACAAATGAATTCACCTTAAAAAGTACTTTCACCTAATAAGTTTCATATTTTACCTTACAGAGACTATATTGAACCTTACGATGAACCTTAAAAATATCATTTCAACCTTACGAAGTATATTGATCAACTTTATGAATTTTTCTTTTTACTATGAATTGAACCTTATGATCACAAGCCAACATTATGATGTTTATTGATCAACCTTATGAAGTATCTGATTGAGGCTTACGATGAACCTTATGAAGGAGGATAAAACTTATTAAGATTTATATTTCACAATGGCATGAACCTCATGAATATCACTGATGAACCTTATGAAAAAATTTAATTAGGTGAAATACCATTACTTAAAATTTAATTTTGTTTGAATTATTTAACATATTCATTGATTGATGCCTTGATTTATAAATCACATATATCCCTCCACTTAGTTTAGTTTATATACAATTGAATAATATAGGCTGATTAGTGAGTGTCTAGTGATTACTAACATGTGTCTAAAGGAAATGGATTACTCTTGAATTTATTAGGAACTCCAAAATTTGATTGGGTATTTCCTAAGTAGTTTGGGGTTATTTAATTATTTTGGTGTCATCGATACATTTTTGCACACATAAGAAGGAACATTTATTAAGCATAAATTACTACTAGATTAGTATTCACCATATCCATTAACCTAGGGTGATTGATGAAAAAATAATAGAGTTTTTAACTTATCAATTAATAAGAAGAGTGTAATATTTTAAAAGAATATTATAGAATTACAATTGGAAATATAACACTGAACCCATCACCTTTCATATTCCTAATTTTAATCCAACTGTTTTAATTAATTTTTAATTCTCTCAAAACCAAATTCATTCCAAATCAACTCCTTATAACTAATATTGAAAATTTAATTTTTACACCCCTATTTAGAGACAACCCATGGTTTTCAATATACTATATTTATAATAACCTAGGGTTTTAATATCATTTTTTTTGCATTGTGTGGTGATATTTTTTGGAGTTTTCAATGTTTCACTTTCTATTTTTGGATGTATTGTGATGTTTTTATCATCTATTTCCAATATATATACCTCTGAAATAGTGGGGTATAAACCTTTGGTGATCAGGCTAGGGGAAGGAGGACTAATTTACAATGCTTGAGTCTATGTTACCAATGAATAAAACTCTTCTTTATTGATTTATTTTAGTATTAAATGACAATATATTACTTTAAATCATATTATGTTTGAACTATTTTAGCTGTTCATTTTTTTATCTCAGTTGATAAATCATATCTACACCTCCACTTATTTTAGTTTATATATGTTGGAATAATTTATCTAAGTGGTAAGTGTAGTGATTGCTGGCATGTGTGTGAAGGAATTTGATTAATATTGAATTACTTAGAAAATTTAAAACCCAATTGGGTTTTTACTAAGTAGTTTAGATGTGGTTAATTGTTATGGTGTCATTGATACCTTTTAATACACATAGGAATGAATACTAATCAAGTATATATTACTTCAAGATTAGTCTTCATTATATCCTTCAACATGGGTGATTAATGAAACGATTTTGGATTATTTCACTAATCAAATAATAAGAAGATAAGTAAACTATTTTAAAATACTAAGATAAAATTAAAATTGGTAATACAATCCTAAACCTACTACCTTTCATCTTCTTGATTTCAATTTTATCATTTTAATTACTTTCAAATTCTCTTAAAACCAAGTTTATTCAAAATAAACTCCTTCTAACTAATAGTGAAAATTTAATTTTTTCAAACCTTTATGGAGAAAACCGATGGTTTCCACTATATTATATTTATAATAACCTAGGGTTTTAATATCTTTTTTCACACCCATGATAGCTATGTCAAAATATTTAGTTCGTAAGGTTCATCCGTGTTGTAACATAAAGCTCAATGTCACCACATAAACATGCATGCCACCCAATTATAGTAAACCATGAGTATTTTTATGGAAATTATCAATAATAATATAATATGGATATCTTGGTCAATTGTTAAAAATAAAAGGTAAAATATGGATTTTTTGGCGGACTGGAGGTTGCGACTTTTAAGGGAGACCATGAGGAAAAGGGAAATATTCAAAATTCAAAGAGGAAAAATATCACAAGATTTTCTTGACCAAAGATGAAAGGTGATGGGTTCAAGGTTGTATTTCTAATTACAATGCAATCATATTATTTTATAAAAGTTAACTCATATTTTTATTAATTGATAAGTGAAAGACTCCATAATCATTTCATCAATCATTTTAGGTTGAAGGATATGGTAGAAACTAATCTAATAATAATATTTTTTTGATCATTCATAATTCTATGCATGCAAAAAAGTATCAATGACACCAAAATAGTAAACCGATCGTAAATTACTTAGGAAATAACCAATAAAGTTTTTGAGTCCTAAGAAATTGAAGAGTAATGCACAATATTAAGATAAATTCCAATGATTTCTAGACACTCACCACTCACCCTATACTATTCCATTATATATAAACTAAACTAAATGGTGTGAGAGAAATGTTTCATAAAACTAGGAAAAACAATTATAAAGTTAAATAATTCAACCACAATTGGATTTAAAGTAATAGTATATCACTGAATACTAAAATCAACCAACATATAAGAGTTTTATTGATTTATTGCATATAATAAAGTATTACAAATTGGTCCTCCCTTCCCATTCCTCAATTATTAAAGGTTTATAACCCTCCATTAAAGAGGTAGAAATAGTGGTAAGAGATGAGAAAGGCATCACAATACAACTAAAGATAGAAAATAAAACTTGGAAAAATCCAAATAGAAACAGAAACACACAATTTGTGAAGAGATCCTTCCTTATCAACCTTCCTTCCTTTTTATAGATTATTCCTTCCATTAATATTTGATGGGTGAATGTTGTGAGATTTTTTCCTCTTTGAGTTTTGAATATTTACCTTTTCCTTATGACCTCCCTTAAAATTCAAGACCTCTGGTCCTAAAAAAATCAATTATTTCCCTTTTATTTTTCACATTTTATTGAGTTATCAATCTTATATTATGATTTATAGTTTCCATCATAATCCACATGACTTAATACAACTGGGTTTCATGCATGATGATATGACAACATAGAGCTTTATGTTACAACATCGATGAACCTTAAGACCCCCTAATCCAAAATATGAACCTTACATTCATAGGGTGACTCATTATGCCTTTTCAATTTTACATACTCCTTCCATATAGAACCTTATGAATATTTCAAATGGACCTTACATTCACATGATTTTTTTCTAAATTTCATCTCTATAGCTGTAGTCAAATTCCTTTCCCTTTAAAACATAAAAATAAAAGAAAATAAAAATATAGCCATCCATTTTTTTAAGAAATTAAATAAATAAATTAAATTCATAATTTTTCCATTTTAAACAATATTCATAAAGCTAATTAATTGAAACTTTAATTCAAAAAACCCTTAGAAATCAATGAATTAATAAATAGTATGGAATAAAATGAATTGAATATTAACAAAATATAATGAGTTTATTTCCTACATGATAACCATATATAATGGATCTTTTAGGGATTATATTTTTGGTGGGCTATTTAGTATATTTCCCACAACCTCTAAAAAAACCTTATAGGGAATATATACTTCATTTTTAGGGTTGAATGTAAAGGAAAATGCCCTATGATCAATAGATAAGCTATATATGGATATCTATGAGGGGAAAATAGTATTTGGTAGGGTCACTGACCTAGTATTTGTAATGACTTCATTATTTTATATATTTTCTTTTATTATTTATATAAGATCAAACCATCTAGTAATCTAGCCCTTGATGTATGACTTTTATGTCATTACAGTGAGTTCACATTTTGTTATATCATGTGATGATTTGTTATGGATGAATTATCACTATAATGTATAAATTATACAACTATATTATAGATGATAGTTTATTTTTATTTCCACTATTATTTATGACTATATAATAGAGGGTATTATCTCCCCATGATATTTATTAACCCTACCTATAGGTTAGATGGATCTGTATTATATTGATGAGTGCTTGGGATCATATGGATCTCCAACTTAGAATTATTCAGGATGATCATGTTTAAGATTCTAAACTTGGATTCATTGTTTCCTTATATTATAGAACCTAAATGATTAATTATAATAAAATATATTTTTTTGTGAATGTAACCATATTTTCCTCTAAAAAATATTTTCTATAGATCAAAATCAAGGTTAAAATTTTAAAATTTTCAAATACATTCAATTATAAAATATATAATTACATTGAAATAATTAAAACATTTTCAATGAAAAATTCAACATTTATTAAAAAATTAAGTCATCATATGAATGAATCATTTAACATTGTTATATTCCTTTTAATTTGATTTTAACAATGTAAATACTAATTTCATTTTATTCTAACTCAATACAAGACATAAAGACTTACTAAAAATTCAATCAATAATAATAATTATTATTAAAACTATTTGGTAAATTGATAAGTCCTCATTCCATGAAAACATCACTTTAAAATTTTAAAAAACATTTTATAAAAAATCTGCAACCAAATAATTTCATTCATTCATATATAATGATATTATAAGAATAATTCAATGTGATTCATAAGTCACAACCCCCCCAGACCACTATTAACTGGAATGCTGAAAAATATGGGGTTTATTGTTCTATGTATAAAGCTATGAGAAGTTGATGGATAACCGAGAAGAGGAAGAAGGAACATGGATAAAATTTTAGATTTAAAAATAATGTAAACTACTCTTTATTCATATCCTATTACTCCTCTTGTATCTCATTAAAATGGTTTACTGAAATCACTAGTGTGTTCTGTGTGTCATAATTTGTTTCTATATCCCACTAAAGAAACCTCCATTTGATTTTTTGTATGTAATGAAAAATCTACCAACTAATATTACATATTTATTGGATTCCATACAATGCTTATATACTTCTAAAGAACCACCAATATGTAGTTTTCTTACTTTCACACCATCAGTCTGTCCATGGATTCCATGAATTTTGATTTACGCATAAAAGTTATTTTTTCTTAGTATGCCATTTATATATTTTGATCCTCATGAAAGTTTTATTTTATTTTATAATTATCCATTACCCTTACCTGGGGATGTTATGACCCTTATGCATGGGTTTTTATTACCCTAATGTGAGATCTAATCTAGGATGTTTACCTTGACATGACCACAAACTATTTACCTTGACACGAGCATGGGTTCTTACCTACGCATGGGGATTTATGTTTACCTTGATATAGGTGACCTTTCCATGTATCCACTACTTGTTTTCTTGGGATTATATGAAAAATTGTTTATTTTCACTTTATATACTCATTCAGGTCATCCATGTGCTCACTGATAATTACTTAGGGCTTTTATGATGCTCTTTGACTATTGAAACCGTTAGACACATTCAATTTTGCAGAGAACATCATTTTTGAGATATTGGAATCAAACCTTTTGGCATTTTCTCACTTGTTTTCTTATTCTAGTTCGAGATAGAAAAACCTAGAGAGTGATTAGAGAATATTCTCATAGATTTCTCCTAGATTTTTACTACATTTATTCCTTTGGGTATCCTCAATGTAGTTTCCTCATACCAAAGAGTGTGTTTGATCTCAGTTAATAGTTTTGGTGGAGACCTAGGTGAGGAGTGATATCCATGTGCACCTTCAGATCTAGATTCAGGACCTTCATCCTCCAAATACTTTGTAATGGACTACTAGTTAGTGGTAATCTATAAAACTTTTAGGTTTCTTATTTAATTTTTTTTATTGAGTTTTCTGATTCTATACTTTTTTTCTTGATATGTTTTTATAGATTATCTCTTTTTTTATTGAGTTTAATAAAATGTTTGATTCATGTGGTGTTCTTACCATGAACATAGGACCAAAATGGTCCAAATAACATTAAATTCTTGCTTCCTTTACTTCTTTTAATTTCTTTCTTTGTATTTGTTTTATTTCTTTGTTTTTGGTTTATCTCATCCTGAATCACCAAGATCTCTCATTTATTAACACTATCTCCTTTACTTAATTGTTATTTTTCTATTCACTATGACCTAGTAGAAACCAATTTCATATATAATGTTCTTAGAATATTATTAGGGACATTACAGTCAATTTATTCCCTAATAATTAAAATCAACACTTCTAAAAAAGTGATGGTATCTAATAAGTACAAAATAGAGAAATTCAATGGGGATAATGACTTTAATGTTTACCAAATCAAGATGAGAACCTTTCTTGTACAATAGTGTTTCATTGATTCCCTTAATAGACTTAAGAGACCTATTTTAAGATAATACACTAATAGGCCTACTGTTACTACCTATCAATATTTCTCTACTAATGTTCTTGTTAAGACCCATAACTCCCTGTTATTATCCCCGGGTGATAAATTTATAAGGGAAGTTTATTATGAATCTTTTACTATTGGTATTTGGTTAAAAATTGATAAATTATATATGAATTATTATTTATTTGGTCATATATTTTAAAATAATAGGATGTTTACATTCAAGATGTGTTATAATACTTCAATAAAAGAACATATTGATGAATTTAAAAAAATTATGCTTGATCTATCTAACATTAATGTTACTATTGATTGTGAATACCAATATAAGATTATACTTTACTATTTATACAATTTATATAAAACTTTAGTTGATAATATGATGTATTTACTTGAGTCTTTAACTATTAAATAAGTTAAATCTACTTTTCTTTATAAAGTAATTCATAAAAAATCTAAAATAAATCCCTAGTAAAAGATATTGTTCACTAGTGTTAGTCCAAAAAATAAAAATAAAAAGAAAGATAATGGTAAGGGACATGGAAATAATCCAAACCATAAAAAATATATACTTAGTAGGTTTGATTCCAAGTATAGGTAGGTAAACAATTATAATTGTTGAAATCCTAGTCACATTAGACCAGAATAATGAAAACCTAAACGAAATCAAAAACCTGATGAACCTATTGATAAATCCCTCTTTATAGAAGAAAGTTATGATAATGATGAATTATTTAATGTGTCTAGGTATGACCTCTTAGATGAGTGGGTATTAGACTGGTTGTTCCTTCCACACATGTACTAATAAATATTTATTTCTTGAGTTAATTGAGAGAGTAGAGGGAGATGTTATCTTAAGAAACAATAGAATATTTCAGGTTCTGAGTAAAGGTTTTATTTTATTAATTTTTGATGAAAATTCAATTTCCACGTTACTTGAAGTTAGGTGGGTCCCAAACCTACATAGAAATATTGTCTCTATAGGGGTTATAGACCAGAAAATATTTACTTTTAAGTATAAACCATGTTTTATTAAGATCTATAAATGCTTAAAATAGTGATTATAGGTTATCTTGTTAATAATAATTATGTGTTAGATAGGAAAACCCATTTTAGGAAGCTGGGAAACATATATGTCACTAATACCAATAATATTATGTTGTGGAATTGTAGGTTGGGGAAAATAAGCTCTATTGGTCAAGGGGAACTGAGTAAACATGGGTTCTTGGATGACATAACACCTTACAATCTACCTTTATGTAAAGATTATGTTTTGGGTAAGTTTAAGGGAGTTAGTTTTACTAATACTCTTTAAAAGAAAATTATCCAATAGAATAAATTCATTATGACTTATGGGCCCCTTCTAAGATTGCCCCCAATGGTGGATACTCTTACTTTCTTACTTTTATAGATGAATTTTCCTAGAAAGTTTAGATTTATATTCTTATAAATAAATATGATGCATTTGATATTTTCATAACATGGAAATCCTCTGTTGAAAATAAACCTGGAAGAAATATTTAAAAAATGAGAATTGATAATTGATTCAAATATTTTTTCTACCAGATTCATCCAATTTTGTGAGTCTTAAGGAATCAATAGGAATCAAACTATTAGGGATACTCCCTAACAAAATGGCTTGGCTGAGCATATGAACTACATCATTTTGGTCAGGGTCTATAGAATGATTTTATGATCAGGCCTACCCAAATACTTTTGGAATGTAATTTTGACTAATGTATACAATATTAAATTAAGGTGTACTTATGATTCTAATCAATTCAAAACTCTATAAGAATTATGGAATAATAATCCTCCTTCATAAAACTATTTGTGGCTATTTGGGTGCACAACTGATGCCCACATTAAAATGGATAAGATTGATCATATAGCACTTAAATTCATATTTATAGGCTATCCTAAAGGGGTTAACGAATATATCCTCTAGGTAGATAAACCCAATTATAAAAAATG
The DNA here is from genome assembly GCA_963277665.1 of Viscum album. NCBI lineage: Eukaryota > Viridiplantae > Streptophyta > Magnoliopsida > Santalales > Viscaceae > Viscum > Viscum album. The sequence goes on along the minus strand of OY728161.1, from coordinate 1,700,005,868 downwards.
TATTGTTATCCAAGATGTTATATTCGATGAATCAGTTTTTTTAAATCACAGTATCCCACTAATGATAGTGTCGATGAACCTCAAATTGGGGGTGTTGAGACTGGACAACCAACATAATTTGAGGATCCCACTTAGACCTCTATAGATCACCCTCATCCTATGTACCAACCTAAGTCTAGCTCCAATTTTGATTCAAATAGTGAGCCTTATAATTCTAGCAGTGACTATCGGCCCATAAGAGATAGATTTAGGAGAGTGATAAGGCCTCTTTATTTATGTGGATATTTTGATATGGTATTTTTATTTAAACATTTCTAAGGATATTATAACCAAGGATCCTAAAACTTATAAAAATGAAATTAATGATAATAATTCCAAACATTGGACTTCACATATGAATGATGAAATGAATTCCTTAAAGAAGAACCAAACCCAATCCATTGTTGACAGACCAATAAATGCTAAAGTCATTGATTGTAAATGGATATTAAAAAAGAAATAGAATAAAATCAGAGAAAATAAAATTAAATATAAGGAAATATCAGAGTCCAAGTGATTGCTTCAACTTGAGGTAATTGACTACTCTAATATTTTCTCTCCTATTGTGAAGATCTCATCTATTTTATTATTTATTTATTTTTCTAAATAAAATGACTTTCATATTGAGTATCTTGATGTTAGAACTTATTTTATTTATGGTGACATTGATGATAAATTTTATATGAAACCTCCTAATGGTTACATGAAATAATTAAATACTAATTAGGTATGCTTATTGAATAAATATTTATATGGATTGAAGCAATCCTCTCAAAAATGGTATATAATTTTTTATTCATTCGTGTTTGATAATCATTTTAGTAGGAGTAAATATGATTCATGCGTATAATTTATGTATGTTAAGAATTACATTATTTATCTACTATTATATGTGGATGATATACTTATCATATTTAAATATATGATACTCATCACTAATGTGAAATCACAATTGTAGAGTGATTTTGATATAAAAGATCTTGGTAATGATAAAAAAATTTGGGAATGGAAATTATTTGAGATAGACGTAAGAAATTTCTATACCAGTCTCAAAATGATTATTTTATAAACATCTTGAAGTGATACTTTTTTTAAATCTTTAAAGTATATTTTTTCCCTTTCAGACAACACTTTAAACTATCCTTAACATAGTCACCTACTACTAAGGTTGATATTGATTACATGAATAAAATTACTTATGCTAGTAATATTATAAGTATCATATATTCAATGATCTGACCCAAACCTGATGTATATTTTTCTTTTTTCACCCTTACTAGGTTTATGTCCAACATGGGAAATCTAAATTTGAATTCCCTTAAGTGGATTCTTAGATACATTTCATATACACCTTATTTATCTCTTTGTTCTAAAAAAAATGTTAATACTTATGAAATAGTCACTAGAATTGTAGATTCTGATTATATACGGAATATTGACACTCAAAAGTCCCTCACAATCTATTTTTCACTGATTATAGAGGATCCACTTCATGGAAGTGCAATATATAGCGAGTTATGGCACTCTTAATTACCAAGGATGAGTATATTTCCTTGATTGAGGGTATCAAAGAATAAATTTGGTTAAATGGTTTACTCTATGAACTATGTCTTTATAATTCTATCATTATAGTATATATGGTAGTCAATTATTATGACGTCCCAGACCCGGGTGCCCCTCAACCCGAGCCCCGAGCCCGGTTGGCCACATGACCCCTGGCTCGTCTCCCCATAGGCCAGGGGCTGCCTACTAGCAGCGGGGGTGTAATGTTAAGTCAGTGGGGAGACTGTACCCCCATGTCAGAGTGCACAGTGGTATAGCAGAAAAGTAATAAAAATAGGAGAAGCACAACTAATGGTAAATAGGAGAGAAAGGAAAACATACAAACCAAACAATAGACGTGAGAAGAACCCTGATAGATATAAAAAATCCACATAGGCAGTGTCTAATACAAAATGGATGTAAGGCATGCTGATACAGTAGAAATAGCTAGAAATCATGCTATAAAGTAATACAAAAAGAGAACAAAGTAGTCCACGAGCATCTCTATCCAAGCTCGGTCCTATGCTCTGGAACTCCAGCTAGAACATATATATATCAACAACCTGACGCAGGGACCTTGACCCTACTAGTACCTGTAGTAGTAAAGTCTACAAGGGTGCCAAGAGGCCGCCAGGTTAGGGTGTGAGACAAGTCTCAGTAGGCCACGACCAACGGGGTCTACATGTAATCCAAATAGGTGTTCAAAAAATAAACAGTTTGTAGTAAACTGAAAGTAAGTAAAGAAAAGTAATAAACAACCATCCTGCTTAGGTTTCAGAAGGACACCTGGCGGGTCTACCTGTTTTAACTCATGTCTGATAATCTGAACAATCACCAGAGGTATAAGTACATATATATAGGTTATCACTGGCACAAGGTAAACATGCCTCTCGTCCATGCTTCTCACATACGTATAATCATCACCGGCCTGAGGTATGAATGCCTCTCATCCACAAGCACTGTAACTGGCGTGGGGAAAGAATGCTTCCCACCCATAAAGTAGACATAGGCATGAGGTATAAATGCTTCCCGTCCCATTACACAAAGATTCAGCTGGCACGGGGTAAGAATGCTTCCCGCCCACACACGGAGATTCATCTGGCATGGGGTAAGAATGCCTCCCTCCCATACACAGGTTATCACAAGCATGCCAACATAGTATGGCATAACCATTCACATTAAAATATATAAGTCAATCCATCTTATATCATATCACATTAACAAATCATGGAATTTCTCAATAATGGTATGAGGAAAACATACATCTCAAATCATTAATGGGTTCGGGCTATCTCATCCTAGCCAACCTCTAACCCAACCATTTCATTTGACTAACATGGAAAATGCCCTTTCAAGACATATCATTAAGGTCCAAAGGTGAAAAAGGCCAAATCTTAAGGCATAAAACCTATGGTTGACCACTCCCGGTCCACACCTCATCTAAAAACCCTAACAAGGTTAGATTCATCAATCTCATACCACACGATTCATCTAGATATGAAGTAGTCAAAATAAATACGGGGTTTGACGAAAGACAAACCATGACACGACGATAAAAACTCAAAAAGTAAAAAACGCAAAATGGAAACCATGTGACCAACTACCTTAGAGCTGTAGGCATAGGCTCGCTTGATATCGACCTCAGATTCACAGTAGGTTGGAAGAGATCTGAGTTCTAGTCCAATGACATGGAAATAGGGCATATGAGCCTGCATCAAAATAGTGAAATTAATACCAAGATTCACTGAGGAAAGAGGGGTGCATGAGGTAAGCCTTACCAAGGGTGATCCAATGCCTTCGACGGACCGAAGAACGGACGCCGGATGAAGAAGCCACCAAGAAAAGAGAGGGAGAGAGGTTTTGGAGCTCAAAGAGGGCTCCTCCTCTGGTTCTGTCCGTTGGAGGAAGAAAGAAAAGGGTTTAGGATTTTAAAACAATTTAAGGGCAAAATGGTAATTTTACCCAGAACAGGGATGCACGGTTTAGGTGCATGGTTTACCAAACCGTGCGCAAACCGTGCACACATCACAGCCTCCCGACCAAGGGCCGCACAGTTTAGGCGCACGGTTTACCCAAACCGTGCGCAAGCCGTGCTCACCTCCCTGCCTCCAGACCAAAGGCCACACGGTTTGTCTGAAACCATGCGCAGGCCGTGCACAGGTCGTGCACTATTGTCTGAAAGCCCATTTCTCAAACTTCCAGGCTCCGAACCAACCCCATACACTCCCAGGACCTTCTTTAGGATGTTACACACATTAAAAAATATCAAAGGAAAGATTTGAAATAAAAACTAATGATCCGTACCTCTGCCAAAGAGTCGAGTCATTAAAACCTCCCCTCCTTAAAGAAAATCATCCATGAGTTGGACTTCTGAGGGTACAAAGGTGTCATCAACGAAAATCTCTGGCCATTGAGAATGTATATTAGCCTCTCATTCCCAGGTCTCGTCCTGTACCCGGCCGTGCTACCGTAGCACCCATATAGAAGGAACGAACCTTCCACGGAGTGTCTTCACACTCCAGTCAACAATTCCCATCGAATACTCCTCGAAGGAAGCATCTATATCCAGTTCAACCTCATAAGGATGAAAAACATGAGTCGGATATGAAATGTACCGGCGTAGCTGAGATACATGAAAAACATCATGCATGACCTGGTATCTCTGCGGAAGTGCAAGCTGGTAAGCTACTAGTCCAATCCGCTTCATCACCTCAAAGGGTCCTACGAACCTCAGGGAAATCTTACGTTGCTTCCATATACGTCTTTTCCCCAACATGGGTGATACCTTCAAGAAAACCCAGTTCCCAACCTCAAACTCAAGATGTTTCCGGTGCTTGTTAGCATAGGATTGCTGTCTAGACTGAGCTGTCTGCATACGCTTCCTAATAAGCTGTATCTTCTCTATAGTATCATACACAAGATGTGGTCCTAGAACAGCTGCCTCCCTTGATTCAATCCAACACAAGGGAGAGTGACAAGGCCTACCATATAAGGCTTCATAGGGAGCCATCTCAATGGTAGCCTGGAAGCTATTGTTATAATAGAACTCGACAAGAGGAATGTGTTTCTCCCATGAACCTACAAAATCAAGAACACATGAAAATAACATATCCTCTAGTACCTATATAGTCCACTCAGTCTATCCGTCAGTCTGCGGGTGATAGGCCGTGATCAAAAGTATCAATGTACCCAAGGCCTTCTCTAAACCCTGCTAGAACCGAGATGTAAAACGAGGATCTCTGTCCGAGACAACAGAATGAGGTGCTCCATGGAGGTGCACTATTTCCTTGACATACAGTCTTCCCAAATAATCAACTGTGAAGGTCTCCCACATAGGTAAGAAAAGCGCGACCTTCATCAGACGGTCAATGATAACCCATACTACATTATTTACACGAGGTGACCTGGGTAAAATGGTTACAAAGTCCATAGAAACATCGTCCCATTTCCACTCCGGAATGGACAATAGTTGCAGAAGCCCTACCGGACACTGATGTTCCTCCTTCACCTACTAACAGGTGGAACAAAGCGTGATAAAACCAGCTATCTCCCACTTCATGTTAGGCCACCAGTACTGTCATTGAAAATCACGATACATTTTGGTGATTCCTGGGTGGACTACCCATGCTGAGGCATGGAAATCCCTCATCATCTCCTTTCTGATGTCTTATAGGACCCATACACACCCACAAAACAATAAAGTATCACCTTCATCCACGGTCCAATCTGTAGATGCATCATCAGCGACACTTTCTCATAAAACAAGGCCTTCCAGATCTGATAACTATCTTGCCCTGACCTGTTCCAAAAGAGTAAATGTTACCACTAAGGCTGAGAGAACAGTTTGACCTTGAACCTCCTGAACCTCAATGTGCATCACCGAAAATAGGTCCATCAGGTTCCACTCCTCATTAGATTGCCGAACCACTTGTGACTGAGTTTTCCGACTCAACGCATCGACTACTGAATTTCCTTTCCTAGGAGTGTAGGCTAGTTCGAAATAAAAGGATTGTAGGTACTCGACCCACCTACATTTCCTGAGATTTATATCCCGCTGAGTGAAGATATATTTGAGGCTTTTGTGGTAAGTGAATACCACCAAATTCTCTCCCAACAAATAGTGTCTCCAATAGCCTAAGATATGTACAACCACTGCGATCTTGAGGTCTTGCGTCAGATAATTCTATTCATGGGCCTTTAACTGACGAGATCCATATGCAATGACTAAATCGCACTTCATTAAGAAAAATCCTAGCCTGATACCTGATGCATCACAATAGACCGTATAAGCTTTTCCTGGCTCCAGAAAAATCAGTATCGGTGATGAAGTTAGTCATCCCTTCAGTTCTTGAAAAGCTACTTCACAAGGTTCCGACCAATCAAATCTCACCCCCTTTTTGGTCAAAGTTGTAAGCGGTGCTTCTAGGCATGAAAAGTCCTGAATGAACCACCTATAATATCCAAAAATCCCCAAGAAACTCCTGATATAAAAGATGTTCTTGGGATGCTCCCAAGAAATTACAGCACTCACCTTCTCAGAGTCAACTAAAACTCTAGACTCAGAAATAATTTGACCCAGGAAGTGAACCTTATTTATCCAAAAGTGGAATTTACTGATCTTAGAATAAAGATGATTCTCTCTTAGTGTATTCAGCATGATCTCAAGATGGGTTGCATGGTCGTGTCTCGAGCATGAATAGACTAAGATATCATCCACAAATACAACTACAAAAGAATCAAGGTAAGGGTGAAAAATCTGATTCATAAGAGCCATAAACACTGCAGGTGCATTCGTAAGCCCAAAAAGCATGACCAGGTACTCATAGAGACTATACCTGCTCCTGAACGTTGTGCGAGGTATGTCCGAAGTCCTAACACACACCTGGTGATAGCCCGACCTCAAATATATCTTTGAAAACACCTTCACTCCTCAGAGCTGATTGAAGAGGTCATCAATTTGAGGTAAAGGATACCAATTCTTAATAGTCAATGATTTAACTTATGATAATCCACGCAAAGATGAAGGGTACCATCTGCCTTCTTGGAAAAGAGAACCGGTGATCCCCAAGTAGAATTACTGAGATGTATAAAGCCTTTTGCTTCAATGTCCTACAGCTAACTCTTGAGCTCCAGAAGTTCCTTAGGTGCTATCCTATAAGGTGGAATGATCACTGGTGATGCTCCTGGTATAATCTCAATAGTAAATTCCACCTCTCGCACTGGTGGTAGACCAAAGAAATCATCAGGAAAGACATCACTGAAAAGCTCCACCATAAAAGGATAAACAGAGGGTTGTAAGCCTTGGTCATCAAGATAAAGACTGGAAACCTGTGCCGTGACACCACCTAAGATCTGGTGTTTTGGTCCCGCTCATGTCGCACTAAGATCCCATTATCCCTTATGCATATGCGTGTTTCCCTTGGGTGACATAAATGACACCCTCCGATGATAGCAGTCAATCTGGGCCCTATAGGGAACTAACCAGTCCATCCCGATTATTACATCAAAACCTGTCATATCCAGAACATACAAGTTCCACACGAAAAGGTAACCGCCTACCTCTATGGGACAATTCTGACAATGACGAATTAACTCTGAACGGATACCTAATGGGGTATCTAACGTAATCATGCCATGATATGACTCAACGTCAAGGCCCAAACTTCCAATAATCACCTCCGATATAAAAGAGTGAGTAGCGCTTGTATCAAACAAAGTAGATACTAACGTAGATGCGAATAGAATCATACCTCATACAGTAAATGGTCCGGTGTACTGCTCCTGTGGCGTAGGCTCGACTATATACAACTGGCCGGTACCACGACCCTAAGTCACAACCTGGCTACCCTGAGCAGACCTGCCCTGCTAGTTCTGAGAGTCATACGCCTGATTACCTCTACCTTGAATACCGCCATAGCCTGATTGACCGGTAGTATTCCAGCCGCCTGACTGATGTGATCCTACCGATCCAGTACCAGATCATGGAGTAGGTACAAATCCCTGCTCACTAGTACCTGGGGTAAAAGTCCTTCAGAAACAGTGGAGATGACCCAACCTACCACAACCTCTGCACTCCATTGGATTTCGCGTACACTACCTCCTCACATGTCCTGGAACCCCACATTGGTGACAGATAGAAGTACCATCTGAAAAAAAGGTATCACCACCACTAACACCACGATAGTCCTCATAACGCCGCTTCTTCCTAGAAGTAGATCCACTAGAACCCTTAGGTGCCGAACCGCCCTGGTTCAAACTGTCCGATTATCTCAAATTCCTCTCTGTGATCAAAGGATGATTGACAATTTCTGAAATGGTCATCAATCTGAACATGTTAACCTGTGACCAGATGGTGTAACACAGCCCATCCTTAAAATTCCTAGTAGCTGTGAGATCATCAACAGTTAGTGTAGGATCAAAACATTATACCTCAGTAAAATGGGACGAATATTCCATGACTGTCATGGTCCCTTGTTGCAGATTCATAAACTCCCTAGATTTGTTATCCCTCAAAGTCTAGGAAAATAAATAATCATAGAAGACGGTCTGTAAATTAGTCCAGATCATATCTCTCTGCTGTCCTGACTAGGTGATGACATCCCACCACCTCCTGGCTGAACCACGTAGTATATAAGTTGCGAGCTTGACCCTCCGCTCTAGAGGCGTCTCAAGGTGATCGAAGATGATCAGAATAGCTTCCAACTAGGACTCCACAACAAGTGTTCTTCCATCTCCCGTAAGTGTAGGAGGATGCTGCGACTGAAACTCGTGGGTCAACTCTGCCATACTCGGGGCAGGTCGCACTCCACCTTGCATACTCTTCATCATACGCAAGAAGCTCTCATGGAACTGGGCATTGATGCCCATCTCAGGAATAGCAAGAGGAGCCATAGGTGGATTGACAGGAAGATCAACTAGAGGCTTAGGTCTTGACACTCAGGAACGTGATCGTCGCTGCCTTCAGCACGTGCGACTCGAGGACGTCTCATAGGCATAGTGATACAATGGCAAACGAACATCTCAAAAAAAGAAAACAACAAATTAAAGGTTGAACTCTAGAATCTATGATAGTTACTAAGCCTTCCTACCCCTAAGATCACCTATCCACACCCATATTAATTCTTAGTAAAACCTGAAACTGTTCCAATTTATCTTAATCCAGTGACATGGCATTTCCCAGCCCATAAGGGCCTATACTCCTCATGAACTGAAATATGACACACACTTGGATGTCATTTCTCATTTACTTGTGCTAATCAAGTATTTGAATTTCTTTTTTAAGAAAATTATTGGTTTAGTTGGAATGTCATTTTCCGATCCATAAGGGACCATACACCTTATGAACCAAAGAGTGACACCCACCAAAACCACATCATTCCTCAATTCAAAACATGCAATAAGGGTTAGCACAGTTTCACACATATTAAAAAGGCATGGAAATAAACAACAAGCAATGCTCGCTGAAAATTTAAATGTGGAATGGCAAGATGCATGGCCTAATCATATTGTGCCTATCATGATGCATGTTCTAATGAATAACCCTCATTTCATTGGGTCAAACCATGAAATTAAAATTCCAACTTTGCAAATCTCAATAACATCACAAAACATGTGAAGCACCCAAAGGTGAAATGGTATCAACAGTAAATAGCAGAATCAATAACAACATAAAATAGGAAACTTGGCCCATACCCCATACATGGGTTCGCGACTCCCAAGCACGACTCATGACTAAACCCCTAAGCATTCCCAGTCTCCAAGTCTATCATTTCCAAATAGTAAAGAAAGAATAAAAGAAACCTATGATACCACTTTGTGATGTCCTGGACCCGGCTGCCCCTCAACCCGAGCCCCAAGCCCGGTTGGCCACATGACCCTTGGCTCGTCTCCCCATAGGCCAGGGGCTGCTGACTAGCAGCAGGGGTGTAATGGTAAGTTAGTGGGGAGACTGTACCCCCATGTCAGAGTACATAATGGTATAGCAGCAAAGTAATAAAAATAGCGGAAGCACAACCAATGGTAAACATGAGAGAAAGGAAAACATACAAACCAAACAACAGACGTGAGAAGAACCCTAATAGATATACAAAAGCCACATAGGTAGTTTCTAATATAAAATGGACGTATGGAATGCTGATACAGTAGAAATATATGGCAAGCATGCTATACAGTAATACAAAAGGAGAACAAAAGTATTCCACAAGCATCTCTAGCCAATCTTGGTCTTCTTATCTGGAACTCCAGCTAGAACATATATATATCAACAACCCAACACAGGGCCCTTTCCCCTACTAGTACCTGCAACAGTAAAGTCTACACGGGTGCCAAAGAGGCCGCCCGGGTAGGGTGTGAGACAAGTCTCAGTAGGCCACCACCAACTGGGTCTACGCGTAATCCAAATAGGTGTTCGCAAAATAAATAGTGTGTAGTAAACTACAAGTAAGTAAAGAAAAGTAATTAACAACCCTCCCGCTCAGGTTCCGGAAGGACACCTGGTGGGTCTACCTGCTTCAGCTCATGGCGGGTAATCTGAACAATCACCTGAGGTATAAGTACATAGATATAAGTTATTGCTGGAATGAGGTAAACATGCCTCTCGTCCATGCTTCTCACATACGTATAATCATCACTGGCCTGAGGTATAAATGCCTCTCATCCACAATCACTGTAACTGGCATGGGGAAAGAATGCTTCCCACCCATAAAGGAGACACATGCACGAGGTATAAATGCTTCCCATCCCATTACACAAAGATTCAGTTGGCAAGAGGTAAAAATGATTCCCGCCCACACACTGAGATTCATTTGGCATGGGGTAAGAATGCCTTCCTCCCATATATGGGTTATCACAAGCATGTCAACACAGTATGGCATAACCATTCACATCACAATATATAATGCAATCCATCTTATATCATATCACATTAACAAAGCATGGAATTTCCCAATAACGTTATGAGGAAAACATACATCTCAATTCATTAAAGGGTTTGGGCTATCTCATCCTAGCCAACCTCTAACCCAACCATTTCGTTTTCCTAACATGGAAAATCCCCTTCCAAGACATATCGTTAAGGTCCAAAGGGGAAAAAGTCCAAATCTTAAGGCATAACACCTATGGTTGACCACTCCCAGTCCACACATCATCTAAACAGCCTAACAAGGTTAGATTCATCAATCTCATACCACACGGGTAATCTAGATATGAAGCAGTCAATATAAATACAGGGTTTGACGAACGACAAACCATGACACAACGATAGCAAATCAAAAAGGCAAAAACCCAAAATGGAAACCACGTGACCACCTACCTTAGATCTATAGGTGTAGGCTCACTTGATATCGACCTCAGATTCGCATTAGGTTAGAAGAGATCTGAGTTCTAGTCCAATGCCCTGGAAATAGGTCATATGATCCTACATCAAAATAGAGAAACGAATACCAAGATTCACCGAGGAAAGAGGGGTGCGTGAGGTAATCCTTACCAAGGGTGATACAACGCCTTCGACGGATCAAAGAACATACGTCAGATGAAGAAGCAACCAAGAAAAGAGAGGGAGAGAGGTTTTGGGGCTCAATGAGGGATCCTCCTCTGGTTCTGTCCACTGGAGGAAGAAAGAAAAGGGTTCAGGATTTTAAAACAATTTAAGGGAAATATGGTAATTTTACCCAGAATAGGGCCACACGGTTTAGGCGCACGGTTTACCAAACCGTGCGCAAACTTTGCGCACCTCACTTCCTCCCGACCAAGGGCCGCACGGTTTAGGCGCACAGTTTACCCAAACTGTGCGCAAGCTGTGCGCACCTCCCTGCCTCCTGACCAAAGACTGCATGGTTTATCTGAAACCATGCGCAGGCCGTGTGTAGGCTATGTTCCATAGTCTGAAATCCCATTTCTCAAACTTCCGGGCTCTGAACCAACCCTGGAAACTCCATGGATCTTCTTTAGGATGTTACACACATAAAGAAAGATCAAAGGAAATATTTGAAAGAAAAACTAACGATCCGTACCTCTGCCAAAGAGTCGGGTCATTACAATTGTATTTTCATTTATCTAAGAATTTATCTTTCAATGGTATGCCTAAATATATTGACATTAGACTACATTTTATTAGAGAAGTTATAGAAATTGAAATGAAGTATGTCAACAAGATACACATATAAAATAATATAAATCCGATTGATAGTTTGACTAAGGCTGTGAAAATTTCCAATTTAAATCACTATTTTGATATACTAAATATATTTCAAATTAAATAAAAATAAGTGCAAGAACATCATCAATTTTATTTATAAATGGTGTAGATTTGTGAATTTTTATTTACACATAAAATTTATTAATTATTAATTTTCTATTTATATATTTTTATCCTCTTAAAATTTTTATTTTATTTGTTCATTATTTGTTACCCTTATATGGGTATGTGTTCCCTTAGGTTATATTTTTATTACCCTCATGTGATATTTTTTTTCTGAGCTATTTACCTTGATGTGAGAACAATCCATTTACCTTGATATGAGTATAGGTTCTTACCAACATATAAGATTCCTGTTTACCTTGATGCGGGTCACCTTTCCATGGATCCAATACTTGTTTCCTTGATCTTATTTGAACCACCAATTATTTTCACTTACTAGACTCATTCAGGATTTCCACATTCTCACTGATAATTCCTTGTGTTTTTACACCACTCCTCTACTATTATAATCATCAGGAACATATATTTTTTCACAGGAAATAATTTTTAAGTCATTGGAATTAAACCCTCAAAATTCCATCATTTATTTCCTCATTCCAGTTTGAGATAGAAAACCCTAGAGATAAATTAGAGAAGACACTCAAATATTTCCCCTAGCTTATTCCTGCACATCTTCCTTCACAGATCACCAATTCCATTTACTCATCCTAAAGAGCATGAATGTTCCCAGTCAAAGGTTTTGGTGGATATCTAGGTGAGGAAATGGAATTAGTGATCCATGAAGGAATATGTGCATGAATAAGATTAAGAGTTTTTGGGGATATCTAGGTGAAGTTTTTACAAGTGACTGATGGTCAGTTGTAATTATCTTATTTAATTTTTTTGTTTCTTTGAGTTTCCTACTTCTTAACTTATATTCTTAATCTATTTGGTCATATTATCTCTTTTTTTCTTAATCTTAAAAAAACTCATGATTTGTGTGGTGTTATTTCCATGCACGTAGGACCAAAATGTCTAGAAGCACGTTAAATCCTTACACCCTTTACAATTTTTAATTTATTTATTCATATCTATTTAATTTATTTGTTTCTAGTTTATATTATATTTAATTTTTAAGATCTCATTTATCAAACCACTTTTAACTTTGTCTCATTGTTCTTTTTCTAGTTACCACAACTCATAAAAAACCAATCACATATCTAGTGTTCCTAGGAAATTCTAGAGGGATTTACACTTAACGTCCTCCCCAATAGATGAAAATTAAGTGGTGTTTGAGAATTAAGAGAACTTACAAACACTGTTAACATACCGGTATGGTTCTCACTATATCAAGTGATACCTATATAACCCCCTTACTATTGTTGGGGAAAATACCATGAGTAGTGGTGAGCATAATTTCACTAATTGAGGTAAATAATGGTAATTTTATTAATAAATGAATAATTGGGTATCTTGAATTAGTGTAGAATCTAACCATGTATGATTCCTTTATTGATTTATATATATAGATAATAAATTCTATATTATAGTAACCATGATGTATAAAACTAATATTTCATATATATGGAATGATCCATCTAAAATAAATAGCTTTATTTATTAGTGGATGTTTATTTTTCCTTATTTCTTTTAAAAAAGAAGCAACCAACCCATCCTAGGTAAACTGTTATTTCAAAAGTCACATACATCTTTTGAAACTCAAGATTCATAATAAAAATAATGATCATGTATTTATATATACTTCCTAAAAATTCCTGAAAAAATTATCAAATAAGCTAACAAACTAACCAAACCTAAACACTTTAATTTCTAACACCTAACCCCACATATCTACTCAAACATGACTCTAATACCAAGTTAAAACATTAAGTATCCATAATTTTCTCCTCTTCATCCAATATCTAGAATCTAGTGTAAATGGATTAATGTTTACTGTCTTTGGAGGATAGTTTAACCTCAATAACCCCATAACACCATTATGTATAAAATATAATAACTGATGTATCAATTAATGATTTATAATTCATACATAATATAAAAAAATAAAAAACAAACTAATATCTAATATATAACCACACCAAACTAAATAAATAAATAAATGGAAAATTATCACCAACTCTATCACTCATCTCTACATGTCGATGAATAAAATATATCTCATACCATCTATGTATCTATCTATTTTACTAGTAATAAAATCCATATATCATCTATAATGGTAGTGCCATGAACATGCAGAGGGTGAGTATACCAACTTTCTATGATTTCTAATAATGAACCCCAATGAATTCTATGAATACATAATCCATTGGTTCTAGAATAAGTGTATATAAATTAATTCTACCAGCACATAGGAAAATATAAGTATAAATGTAAGTATATGACCTTAAACATTACATATTCTAGTGACTTTAACTAGAATTCACTTTCTTACAATCCTTAATATCTTTTAGGTTTATAGTTTTAGAGAGTTAGTTCATAAATCTTATGTAACAAAACCATATATTAAAAAGTGGAAACTTTTATTCCATATCTATTTTTTATGCCAAACAAAACACTAAAAAAAGAAAAATATTTTCTTTTCATGACACATATTTATAATTTTCATCTTTACAATATCCTTGTACCAACTCATCCTGTGAAAAACATTTTAAAAACATGGGATGGGCACCAAAATTTTACTATGGGAAATAAAAATAAATAAATCCATCAATGTAGTGGAAAACATGAAAACCCATAAAATAATTTCCTTTGTCACATTAATATTTGAGTTTATGAACTAAATCATTTCCACATGAAAACACACTTTTTTCTTAAAGGTGAATTTTAAAACCCATAATAAACATAAATAAAACATATAGAAAATTTGGTAATAATGTTCATATCACTCTTACATATAGAGTAACCCTCATGGTTACACATTAAATAACCATAATGGTTATACTTGGAGTAACCATAACAGTTACACTTGAAATAACTATCATGGTTATACATGTAATGACCATCATAGTATATTTCCATAATCTCTTAGGAGAAATATAATCAGTTAACTCCATCCTATATTTGGAATAACCATCATAATGTATTCCCATATTATCTTAGGAGAAACCTAATCAGTTATTTCCATCCCTTTAACCAATGTATTAAAGATATATAATGGGTTCACCCACCCTTGATTTATAATAAAACTACCCATCATTATAAAAAATTCCCACAAACTATAACGGAACCATAAAATGTTCTTTTCACCCATAAGAGTTTTTTTCAGATATTAATATATCTGTTTCCTTTAAAACACATTTTTAAAAAATAAAATTCCTAAAACAAAGGTAAATAGGTTTTGCTTTTTAATTAAACATGAAATATTATAAATCAATCCAAACATCAAATAATGGTTATAACGGTGGGAAAATTTGTTGTCATCATATACGTTAAAATAGAACATTCCTTTTGTATTTTATAATAAAAGTAAAAACATTCCATAAAAACATTCCTCTTAAAAACATTTTAATGAATGTAAAATTTACATAAAATTTCCTTTATAATTATTTTATTTCCATATAATTATATCCATACAATAATTTTTAAAATGCGGACATGGAAGAAAAATACAGTTTTAAGGGAAACTTTAGAAGAGGAATTTTAAAAAGAAAATCCATTACATTGAGTCTGAATCATCAATTAAATTATTTATATTCCTAAATAATAAATTTATGTTTATAATTTACTTTATTGAGAACATTTTTCAAGTTTATTATTCCTTTTAAATCACTTATTACCATTCTATAATAATTATTAATCATTTAAGTTCATGTAGGATGTTTTGATGATATTTAGTTCATAAGTCCAAAATGAATTAGGTAAGTTAAATTTGTTAAAGAGGTAATTATTCTATAAAATTTTAGGAATTTTGGATATCATTTTTACCATTATATTTTTATTTTAACTCTTCATTAAACTTTTTGACAATTACTATAATATTAAAGTTTTCTATCCTTTAAGTGTTGATAATGTTACTATAAAATGAAAAACGAACCATAAATCAATCATGGTTGATATAAATAACCACTTTACATTCATTTGGACAAATATAATATTTTAATAAATTTTAAATCATTTAATAAAATATTATTTATTATAAAATATCATTAATGTCAATCTTAATACAATCTATTTACTTTGAATTTAATAACAATAAGAAAATAAAGGAATTTAAATGCAATGCATCAACACCTCTATAATATGTAATTTTTTTCTAGATAATTCATGAGTCACATTAATTATTTCGAATTATACTACTTTTAATATTTTTAATATCATTTATTTTATTTTTCCATTAATTGAATAATTATCGCGTTAGCATTGTGTAAGCATTAAAGGTAATTACTTCTTTACTAAAAATTAAAAATAAATTACCATGATAAAGATAGATAATTTATCTTTCAAATTAATATTTATAACTAAAAATATCATTTGGTTATCTCCATGTTAAAATACTGTATTTATTAAATAAAGAGTGATTTTTTTACTTTTCTTTACATAAAATGTTATAAATATTATAATAACATACAAATAGAAAAAAGGCCATATATTTGATCATTGGATGATTATTTACGATATATATCCATCAAGTAAAATTAAGGAAAGTATTAGGGTAATTATTTAGTCCTTATCATTTTATTTTTAACCTTAATTACTCAATTTACCCTTTACCCTGGTAACAAAAATTACAAAGGTTACTATTCATATTGATAAAAAATAAAAGGGAATTATTTACCAAATTTGGACCCACTAATTATGAATATAAAATACATTTTTTAAAATTTAAAACATATAAGTGAAAGAATTTAATTTAAAATTAAACCAAAAAAATGCAAATAAAAATAGTTTTTTAGAAAAATTCTCTTTTTAAATATAGAATATTTTTATACTAAATTAAAATATAAAATTCATTTTAAAATTTTTAATTATATTATATTAAATAAAAAGGAACTAATAAAATTTTAAAATTAATCTAATATATAAATTTATTTTAAAAATTATTTAAAATAAAACATAGTTTTCAATAAAAATTAGTATTTTCACTATTTATTTAAAAATCAAACTTTTTAGAAAAATATCAAAATTTCACCATAGTATAATTTTGAAACTCTAATTTAAAAAATGATATTTATTTTATAAAATAAAATTTCAAAAATTTAAAGAAATTAATTATATTATTCTCTCACAAAAATCAATCAAAAACCATTTTGATGAAAACATAACTTTGAAGAATAAAATGGTTTTACTAAAAATCAAGTGCTTATTTCATAATAATTAATCAATAAATTTGTATTTATTAGAATATTTATATATATATTTTAAAAATTAGTTAATTCAATTCATACCCTCCAATTTAATGGATATGTTATATTGATTATATTTAAATAATAATATTTTGAAGTTCGTTTAAGCTTGGTGTTGCATGTTGTACTTGTTATCGAATGTAATTTACTTATTTTAAAATATCAAGATATTAAATTCTCTCCCCTTAGTAAATTGAACCCTCGTAATTTGAACTTGGGCTCAGAAACCAGGGGTTTGAATTTTCAAAATACCTTTATTGAAATCCCACATCATAAAAAAGAGTAATAAAACTTATACTTGAAAATAGAGAAAAAGGAAGTATGAAGGTTGTTTGGAATAAGACATAACTAGGTTTCCATGTATAAAAACATTAGTGGGAAGTGATAAAATATACATGAAAGAAAAAAATAACATCCAAGGACTGATAGAGAGTGATATAGAACATGGTCATGAGAAAGTTAACCATCACAAAACCATAAATCTATTATGGGTTAAAATACCATTGATTTCTCAATATAGAAAGTAAATAGATAATGTTTTTACTTAAAGATCCTTTTCCCAGAGTTAAGTAATTACATTATCATATATAATAAAATAATAAGTAAATATATTTACTTTATAAGTTTAATTTCATCATTTGATCAATTTTTACCAAAATCACATCTCTTTCTCCAAACGATGAGTATTTAAGATGATTTTTTTCATGCCTGAAGCACTAAAATAAAATTATAATAAATCACATAATTATATAAAATGATAAAATTTTATTAATCCTATATTTTTACATTAACCAAAACAAAAATTGTTATCATAAGGTAAGATAATTCCCAAAATGAATAGACCTTTATATGAATAAATACAACATTAATCACCAAAGCCTCAACAATAACACCCAAAGATTAAATTAGACAATTTGATAAATAAATAACCTTAAAATTCGTCAAAATATTTTATTCTAAGATTGAAACCCAAATATTATAAGGATTTGATCACATATTATTCAAATATAAATATAATATTTATCTCTAAATAACATCAATCACTCTTAATTCCTTATAAAAAAATGTTTATTCCCTAATCACATAATCTCCAAGATATGATAATATTTTCCATAAATAACCTGAATCAAAATAAATCCACATTTAGATCATATATACATCCAAAAGATAATTAAATATTGAATCCTAAAATAAAATCCTATAATATCACATAATGTTCCCACAAAATTATTGTGGTCTTCTTCTGAAATCACTTAATCACTAAATCACTCTTCAATCACATGGTTACAATAAAACTAATGTTCCTAAAAGAAAATTAATCATTATATGTCAAACCATTCAAATAAAAAAATGATTTCATACTAACCAAGACATCAAATATGCTAGTGGTAGAAACTGCACCCTTTTCACCCTTAAATTGTGAGTTCAAGCCCTACAACATTGCTGGATATGACAGGTTGTTTCTCGGACTATGGGTTTTACTTTTACTAAAACCATATCAATATAATTCCAATAATTTTCCCAAAAAATATAAAAAAACATCCTAAAAAATAACCTTAATTATCAAAGATAATATAATCCTTAAAGGTTAATAATACCTTTAAACTTATGTTCACAAAATGGAAAGAGAATTATTCCTTAAATAACCTTTTCACATGTTAAATTTAATAGTTACATATACCTCAAGAATATAACAAAACTCAATAAATGTATCACAAATTATTCCCATCACATTAAACCTCAAAAGGGGTGTCTAATCCTTTAAACTTATGACAAACCTTAAATATTACACGACAACATAACTTTTAAATATACAGATACCCAAAACATTCTTTTCCATCCTACAAAAAAATTATGAATCATGTCCTAAAAGTTAACAATATCAAAACATTGGTTAAGTTATAATCCATAACATTCATACGTAATTTTTAGTTTTCTCATATTCAACAATAATGGCATTATGAATTGATAAAAATTCATATGTATGGTCTTTATAATCTCATTCTTGATATTTCCCCCTAGGACATCGATTTTCATAATTTCTATACTCCCAACATTTAAAAAAATTGATGGATGCATTGAGAAGAACTTTATTCCTCTTCACAATGTCAACTGAATACTTCCTTTTTTCCTGAGAAGATTATGGATTTATTCCCTCATTTTCCATATACAAAATATCTTATCATTATCTTATTACATTTTCCCAGGTTCTTCTTCCCACATTATTGACACATAGATCATTGAACATTTTTACCTTTATGATATTTATCACCCAAACTTCCACAAATCTTAATTTCTCTCTTATTTCATATGTTAGTAAACACACCTATGTTCAAGTTGATAACCATAACTTGTGTTTTCTAGTTAAGAATAACCAAAATAGTTTTCACTATAGATCTCATTTTGTTCGGTATCCCATTAATACAACAACTACATTTTCATTTACATCCATTGTTAATTTGGTTCCTTCTAGATTTATCCATTTACTAAAGAAAAATGGTTAGTGTGAGAATATCGATAAAATCACAATAAACCATATTATTCGGATGATAAAAAATAATATATCCTAAACCATGGTATCTTAAACTCTTTTATATTTATCCAAAATAACCATAATTCTACCTAACCTACTATCCATTGTGGTTACAGATGACTTTTAACTTATGTTAAAATAACATCATAACCTCTAAAGTTATATAAAACTTTATATGATACCAGTTATAAGAACCCAAACTTAAACATTACACATTCTAGTGACTTTAACTAGAAATCACTTTCTTACATTCCCAAATATCTTTTAGGTTTATATTTTTAGAGAGTTAGTTCATAAATCTTACATAAAAATCCCATATATTACAAAGTAGAAACTTCTATTAAATATCCATTTTTTTCTAAAAAAAACTTTTAAAAAATAAATATATTTTCTTTTCATGACACATCTTTATAATTTTCATCATGACCTCATCCTTGTCCCTACTCATCATGTGAAAAATACTTAAAAAACAAGTGATGAACACATAAATCTCAGCAAGGTACATAAAAATAAAGAAATACATTAGTCTAATGTAAAGCATGAAAACCCATAAAATAATTTAATTTATCACATTATTCTTTGATATTATGAAATAAATAATTTCTACATAAAAAAAACACACTTTTTTATAAAAGGAAACTTTTAAAACCCATAACAAGTATAGATAAAACATATAGTAAACATGGGAATCATTTTCATATCACTCTTATATATGGAGTAAAACTCACAGTTACACATGGAATAACCATCATAGTTATACTTGGATTAACCATAATAGTTACTCTTGAAATAACCATCATGGTTATACTTGGAATAACCATCACAATATATTCCCATAATCTCTTAGAAAAAACCTAATTGGTTAAATCTATCCCATATTTGGAATAACCATCGCAATGTATTACCATATTATCTTAGGAGAAACCTAATTGGTTAAATCCATCTCTTTAACCAATTAATTGGAGAGATATAATGGGATCTAAATCCATTTTTTTACAATGGAACCAATTGTTATCATAAAAAATTCCCAAGAACTATAAAAATATCATAAAAAGTTCTTTTCACACATAATAAATAATTTTCAAATATTAATATATCCATTTCCTTTAAAATCCATTTTTCAAAACTAAAATTCCTAGAAAAAGGTAACGTTGTGTTTTATTTAAATGAATCATGAAATCTTATAAAGGAATAAAAATATTAAATAATGGTTTTGGTGGTGGGAAAAGTCATTTTCATCATATACATTAAAATAGATCATTGTAATAATATACATTAAAATAGATCATTCCTTTTGTCGTTTGAAAATAAAGTCAAAACATTTCATAAAAATATTCATCTTCAAAACATTTGAAAGAAAGTAAAAAGATATATAAAATTACCTTTATAATTATTTTATTTCCATATAATTACACTTATAAAATAATTTTAAAAATATGGACATGGAAGAAAAATATATTTTTTATGGGAAACTTTAAAAGATAAATTTTAAAAAGAAAATCCATTAACTTGAGTCTGACTCATCATATATGTTTTTTATCTTCCAAAATAATAAAATTATTTTAATTATTTACTTTTTTGATAAACGTTTTCAAGTTTATCATTCCTTTTATCTCACTTATTACCAAGTTATTATAATTACTTAATCATTTAAGTTCATGTCAGATGTTTTGAAGATCTTCCGTTCATGAGTTGAAAATGATTTTGGTAAGTTGAATATGGTAAAATAGGTAATTATTACATATTATTCAGAATAATAATCATAAAATAATAATTATTTTTATACATATATTATAATTTTAAAACCAATCATTAATTATGTTTATTAAAAATTAACTAAGTTACTATCCTGGAGATAATAGGACGTACGTACGCATGAGTAACATTTGCATTTCTCAAATATCATTATGGAAAGAATGTAAGTATAATTATATATTCATATAATGATAATAATATCATAAATATAATATAATTTATTTAATTATATTTATATATATATCCTTCATGTTATATGATGATGAAAAATGAATCACATCACTTCGTGGAGGTGGTAGTCCACACACACGCATGAATGACGTTATCATTTTATAATACATGGGAATTTAAGAAAATATGTGTTATATTATCTTTAAATAATGATAAATATGTCATGAATATCATATATATAATTTAAATATATCATTATAACCATTTATGAGATATGGTGATGAAAAACAAATTACATTGTTTTGGGAGGCGGTAGTCCACCGTACACATGAACCATGAATTCCTTTCCCATTTGATGGTGGTTGGAGATAGATATAGGTTATTACATTAACATAATAACATATAATTATATATATAATACTGTTTTTATTATTTTATCATGTTTGAATAATATTTTAGGGAAGTAGAAGAAAAAATAAAACTAAAACATGTGGTTAAAAACTATACATCTTCTTTGGAAAATCTCCTTTTATTAACACATTAAGACCTATAAGATTGGTATTGTGACCCAAATAAGAACTATATAATGTGGGGATGGATTTTATAAATTTACTTGGGTATATATTTTCTGAAAAAACATGTTTTTATGTGTGAAGTAAAGAGAAGAAGAGATGACCTTTTATAAGAGGGGGGGCTCTTAGAATTTCTCAAAATATTAAATTAATATAAATTAATATTCATTTCAAAATGGATCCAAAATAATTTATGTAAAATATAGGATAATTATGAGGAGAAATAATCTCATAAAATAAAATTTTAACATGTTTTTATTACATTTTTACCCTTATATTTTTGTTTTAACCCTTCATTAACCCTTTTGACAATTATAGTAATATTAAAGTTTTCTACCCTTTAAGGGTTGATAATGTTACTTTAAAATGAAAAAAGACCAATAAATGGATCATGGTTAATTTAATTGATAATATCCAATTAATTTGAAAAAATAAAATACTTTTATTAATTTTGGATCATTTAATAAAATATTATTTATTAAAAAATATCATTAATGCATATTTTAGTATTATTTATTTACTTTGACTTTAATAACATCAAGAAAAAAAAAGAAATTAGAAAAAAAATCAATCCAAATCTCTATAATATTTAATTTTTATCTATAAAATTCTTGGTTTACATTAATTATTTCAAATTATAATTCTTTTAATATTTTTAATATAATTTATTTTATTTTTCTATTAATTGAATAATTACTGCATCGGTGTTGTGTAGGCATTTAAGGTTATTATTTCTTCACTAAATTTTAAAAATAAATTAACCCAATGAATATAAATCATTTAAATTTAAACTTAATATTTATAATTGAATATATCATATGGTTATATCTATGTTAAAAATATTATAGTTATTAAAAACATGAGTGTGACATTTTTGACTTTTCTTTACATAAAATATTATAAAGTATATAATCACATAAAAATGGAAAAGGCCATATATTAGAGATTTATAACATAATTAATGATATATACTAATAAAATAAAATAAATTCAAGTGTTAGGGTCATTTTTTAGTCCTTATCATTTTATTTTTAACCCTAATTACCCAAATTACCCTTTATAGTGGTAACAAAAATTACGAAGGTTACTATTCATATTGAAAAAAATAAAAGGGACATATTTACCAAATTTAGACCCAATTATTATAAATATTTAATAAAAATTTTAAAATTCAAAACATAGAAGTTTTATAATTTAATTTAAAATTAAATCAAAAAAACACAATGAAAAACAATTTTTCAAGAAAAATGCTAATTTTAAGTATAAAATGTATTTTACTAAAATAAAGTTTAAAATTCATTTAAAAAACCATAATTAAATTATTTTAAATAAAAACAAACTAATTAAAATTTAAAATTAATCTAAAATAAAATTTTACTTTAAAAATACTTTAAAAGAAAACACTATTTTCAATAAAAATCCGCATTTTCACTATTCATTATAAAATAAAACTTTTCATAAAAATATAAAAAATTATCCATAGGATAAATTTGATATTTTTATTTAAAATATGGTATTTATTTTATAAAATAAAATTTTTAAAAGCTGTAAATATTATTCTCTCACAAAAATAAATCAAAAACCATTTTGATGAAAACATAACTTTGAAGAATAAAATGGTTTTACTAAAACTTGTGTGTTTATTTCCTAATAATTGATAAATAAATTTTTACTAATTAGAATACATATCTATATTTTAAAATTATTTAATGATATTCACACCCATAAATTTAATTTCTAGGTTATAACGGTCATATTTAAATAATAATATTTCATGATTTGTTTAAGTTTGGTGTTTCATGTCATACTTGTTATCGAACATAATGTACTTATTTTAAAATATAGGTATATTACAATAAATAAATAATGAAAATTATCAAGTATCAAAATAATAATAAAATTAACTAGTAATGCATTTCCACCATCATCACGAAACCCTCCAAGTTATTACTAA
This sequence comes from Viscum album, assembly GCA_963277665.1. Lineage (NCBI taxonomy): Eukaryota > Viridiplantae > Streptophyta > Magnoliopsida > Santalales > Viscaceae > Viscum > Viscum album. Next base: position 1,699,981,759 of record OY728161.1, on the reverse strand, counting down.
GTGAAGTCCAATACCTGGATATAAAAGCAATAAATTATGCTTACTACTAATACTCTCAATAAAACTATAAGAAATCATCATAACCATCACATATATGGAGTTAAAATGAACCCTAACCAAATATAACTCAATTTATAATATTTATAACCACATAATATAGTAACATAGAATGGACACCAAAAAAATACAATCCACATTTATAATAAATTCCCAGTCTAATTTTCCAAATAGAAAATATATTGTATATGAATAAAATTCAATTGAAATCACCAAACTGTTATCATATCTACACATTAATTACCAATTATAATGTCTATTATTTATAAAAATAATACTATCAAAAATCATATACACCATAAAATGATGTCTGAACCCAACTAAAACTAAATATACCTATTTAGAACAATTATTGGGTGTTATAGCCCTATTAATTCCTCAATCACTTTTATATTTTATGAATATAAAAACACCCCCTATATTGTGATTACAGAACCCAATATTGTTATATGTTATATTAATAATTCACATTTTATAATTTTTTGGAATAATTACCATTTCCTTACAGTCTTTAACATAATCCTTAATTATCTTTCATGTTCTTTATTTATTTTAGAATATAAAACAATTTCATATATAATGAATACAAAAAATATATCATTCCAATCTATAAGAACTATATATAACAACCCAAAAATTTATATATTTTTTTTCTTAGCATATATTCATTTCATACAATGTAATATTTTCTTTGTATAACATATAATAAGGTATAGTGTAAATAAATAACATGCAATTCATAAAAAATACATCATTTAATTATTATATAAAATCACATACAAAGGATAAATGGATTACATAAAATAAAAACTAGTATAATGGGATAATAAATACAAGGATATAACATGATGAGAATTTGGAAATCTCTAGGGTCATTATCATTAATAAATACCACAGTCATGGACACTAATTTGATAAGGAAGAAAATGATTATATGTAATATTATAATTTAGTAAAATAATTATAGAGAACCTTGAGAGAAAAATACGTGAATGATATTTATAGGATTTAAGGGGTATATAAAGTATAGTAAGAGGAAATATGACTATTATAAAGGGTAAGGTATTCTTTTCAAATATTTTTTTTATAATAGTAACATAACCATTAGAATAGTGAAATGATCATTATGGGTAACTTTTTAAATAACTATATAATCATGTAAACATGAGTATAAAAATATAAAAATCTGTAAATTTTAAAAAATGTAATAAAACTTATAATTTAAATCCAATAACAATTTTTTTTATTTCCAATAATGTGTTTTAATAATATAAATTAAAACCATAATATTTTATATTAAATTTAAATAATGATTTTACCTCATTTATTAATTTATTTTGATAAAAGTAATTTCAAATTGGGAATCAACACATTGAAATTATCTATGTCTGATTTTTTGGAATTATTTTAAAAAAGAATAATTTTTTTAAATGAATAATAAAAATAGAGTATCTGAATAGGGTATGTTTTATGAAATATTTTTTTACATATTAATGAAAAAATGGCTTTGAGAATGTTATGAACAATCCAAAATAATATTAGAAAGATAAAAAACCTATTTTGAATCTATAAATTAAATCTAAAAAACTAAAAAGTAATTTATAATGTTTACAATGATAATTTATCCCACTAAAAGACTATTTTTGATTATTTTATTTCTTTATTTTTTATAATTTATTATAAAAATTAAATTTGGCAATGTGAAGTTTTAGGATACATGAAAATATACATTCTTAATATAATAATATTCAAATATCCAATGAAAACTATTATTCTCAGTTTTAGTATTTAAATGATATTATATTCATTATTTTTTCTCAAAATATCCCTCCCCTCATTTTATAAATACCCCCTCTCAGCTCTGTGGAAAAAACATAAAAAAATATTTCATAGAAAAACATATACCCATATTCTTACTCTAAATCCTCTTAAGTGTCAGAGACATTTTGGTGTCAGCCCATATCACGCCTTAAAGAAATTTCTCCCTTTAGAAAAGATTAATATTTAAGGATATGGTAATAAACATTCCACTTAACTTCACTTATTAATATTATATTCTTCTATTCCTATTCCTATTTTTAACTAATTTCAACAAAAATAATTAATTAGTATATCTACATGATATAAATGTTATTATATTACTAAAAAATTATCAACAGATATTTATAATATGTGTATATATTATATGTATCTATCCTTCGATTAATCTATACATTTTCAATTTAACCACCACCAATGATATGTCTTTCCTTCCTTATTACCATGTTCACAAATGGTTAGGGTAGATTATATATGATATATATATATATATGTATATATATATATAAATATATATAGAATTTTATTTGTGTTTAAGATTCTAGAGATAATGGAACACATTGATAAATAACAAAGTTCATGAACAAAATATTGAAATTAAAATGGATCAATACAAATAAACATGTCCTCACACAATTAATATTTAATGAAAGGTTTATAAAAAATTTATAGTTGTAATAAATGATCAATAATAAAATAAAATGAATATAAAATTATTTTATAATAATGTTTTAATAAAGGTACATTAGGTTTATAGGTGATATAACTAGGGAAAAGAAATATGGGGCTTAAGGTATGGATATCCCAAAATGACTATCTCTTGATTAAGTTTAAAATATTTCTTCATACCCTTTATAATTTGATTCTATATGTTCATCCCTATCCAGTAATATTACATTGTTTCTCCTCTATTATGGGATGTAATTTATTTTCAATATATCATTTATGTTTATTATGATACTGTAGAATCTCTATTTATTCTTTTTGAAAACCTCACTTTTCCTATAGGTTCTTTCACATGCATTGAATGTATTTTCTATTTTAAATGTCATTTTATATATATATTTTTTAGTGATTAACACATCCTCCAAATATCATCATGATTTATACTTACAATAATGATTATAATACTATTAAAATGATATTTACCATGTCTTCCCTTTATTACCTATCACTTAAAATTTTGAAACATTTTCTTTTATTTATAGTAAATGTATTATTTCATTTATTCCAATGGAATATCCTCAAGCCTCTATTCTTTAATTCATGGGAATTTATCAATATTTGTACCATTTTATCAATGATTGATGATATGACATGACATATGTGATTTGTGTGCAACTTATTTCCTATCCAAAATGGGTTATACAAGTTATATTTATGGATTGATATAAAATAATAATATTTAATATTTTATATATGGGAATCATGTTTTTTTAACATAATATGACTTGATAGGTGGGCCTTAAATTATACATGTTTCTAATATATTGGGTAATGTTTTCATCTCATAATATGATATGTAATGGTTTTTGGTAGAGATCCCCAGACCACTAATTTATTATTTCATGGTGGTAAGCCTTTCGTATGTTTAGGATATTCCATTTTTATGAACATACCACATTCCATGTCTAACACCTATTATTTCCATGCTCATTTGATGATGCATCCATTCTTATATTGTGATTAAAATATTTATGACCATTCATTTAGAAATATTGATTATTGTCCTTGTATCATCCTTATTATTCATCCCCATACTATGATTCTTTGATAATCCTTTTCATTGATTTATGTTCCAACTGATCATTATGTATTATAAAAATTATGATGGTCTATAGGAGGACTGTAATGAAAGATGTAGAATAATTTTTAGAATTTTATATGTATTAATGTTTTCTGAACCCAATTTTACAAGATAGTAAAACTATAAATTTTTGGATATGTAATATTATATATATACCAAAATAACTATGTAATAATTTTGTATGTGATTTATGGGGTTCTATAATTAGTATCCATCAAATATTTACTTGGTTTGGTAATTAGGCTACATTATAAAAGATAACATAGGTTCAGATAAATGGATTTAATAAATCTTTTACATTATATGTAAGAATACATCTATATGTTTTTTATCATTTATTTATTGAATTATATATCATTATATCCTTTTATACTCTATAAATTGATTGGAACCATGGGGAATAAAATGATGTTGTGAATTGTATACATATTATTCACTTAAGATTATGGAAAATATTATTTCATTTAGGTTCAATGTACCCATTAATATCATATAAGCTTGATGAAAATATTGAATCATCTCCCTAGAACCTTGATGCTAAGATATATATTAAATATTATTACAGTGAAATTATTATATCCCAATAGTATGAATCATACCCAATTAATGTTTGTGTAAGGACACTTCCCATAAGACTTATAATTCTTTCATTAGTATAATTTTTTTGATAAATTGGTCATAATATGGCTATCCTTATATAGATCTTACAGAATATATTAGGAAAATTAAATCTCATTCCATATTCTAAATAATCCCACACTTCTATGTAAATTAAATGAAAATTATGAGTATTCTTTAGATTCAACTTCAAATGTATGGGTATTAATACTGAATAAGGAATCATATCTTACTAAAATGGTTGAGGTAAATGAAAATTTCAACTATGAATACATAAATATTGTGATGAAATATATTAATGTATTCCATTAAGAGTTTCTTGGTAATCCCTTGGGTCATGTGGTGGAGTTTTCAATTCAACTTAGACCTGGTGTTACACCTCGATAAGAGATACCCTATAGAATGGACCTATTAGAATTGGAGGAAAAACATCTACAAGAGTATTTTATCAATGGTATTATACTCCCTAGTGCATCCCCTTGGGGTGCACCAATGCTCCATTTCAAGATGAAATATGGGTTAATTTGGATTTATGAAGACTATCAGGAGATAAAAAAAATCACTATAAAGAACAAGTATTATTACACACATGAACTCATTTTTAGTTATTTTATTTATTTTTATTTTATTGATCTTAGCTGTATTTTCTTGGTGTTTTTCTTTGAAACTGATGAAATTTAGGAAAATAGGAACTTCTGTATTATTGGAACACAATTAGTGATAATCATGTGATAACCATAAAAGAATGTATGTAGTTTTTAATAGTAGAATTCACATGGTTGGACATTGGTTTACTAAATCATTAAGGCCAATCATGAAAGTTACTAGGTGAAGGTAGTGATGCTCGTATAGTTGTTTCACAATTTATAAACCCGTATGGACAAACCATGAATCCCACCCAAATTTTAATAATGTTAAAAAGACTCCTTTTCCCCTCACTTTAATTTATACCCTAATTTTACTATTTTCACTCACTTGATTTCCAGCCTCCCTCACACATGATCTATGCCTACCATATCCTACAACCTTGATTCTAAGTTCTTTCTATCAATAATATTGAAGGTAAACACCTAGAAATATCTCCCCTTATCTTGTTCGATTTCCTCCTTCATTATTTCATGTATTTAACTTCTCCCTGAAGCCATAGTGTACTAGGTTTCTTGATAGATGATTTTATGTATTTTTTTAGTTTTTATGAGTTTTTATTTCCTCTATCAGATCCATCTAGATATCCTACATTGATTTCTAACATAGGTTTAATGTTTTTATTGGATAAAGGTTGGTGGTTCTGTATGCCATTGATTTCATTCTCAACAGATGAGGTAACCCTTATTGCATCTGATCTTCGGTTTGTTCTTATTGGTAATTTATTTAATAGTAAATCATCATTGAGATTTTTACAAACCTCACTAGAATCCATCAGATTTACGGGTTTCCATATCGGCCTATTGAACTCATTAAATCGTGTTTTTCGCCTTACTTTTGAGGAGGACTATTACCGTCTATGGGAGAAACGATCATGTTTTTTTTGGGTTTGTTCCATGAAGGTTCTTAAATAGACACCCAATTTTGACCCCCAATATAAGTCTCCCATTGTAACAATTTAGATTGGATTCCATGGATTGCCGCTACATTTGTTTAAACAAATTACTTTTTTCTCGATATCCATGCTCATTGGTAATCCATTGAAGCTGGATTCAGTGATGAAGAATCTTTTAAGACCATATGTTGCTAGAATTTGAGTTTAAATTGATGTATCTAACGATATAAATTATCAAATTTGGATCCAGAATGAAGATTTTGGTTTCTTTAAAGAGGTTGTTTATAAAATAATTACAGATTACTGTCATGTTTTCCTCAATATTGGGAATTCTTTGAGAGATTGTGGGTAAAAGACCACACGTCTTGAGGCCTTAAAATCCACTTGGGTTGAAAAATCAAAGAAGGAGTTGAAACTGGGGTCAAATATTAATCGTATGGTTATGGTTGGTCCCTATGGGATATATAAGGAAGGGTATGCGACTGATGTGAGAAAAGATATTTTGGGTAAGATTGAACAACCCTTTAAAATTAAAGGAATGTTAGGCACTACTGATTCCATAAAAAGTATTAGAATTTACACTTATTCACTAGTGGGGGATCAGGAGAATCATTTTTAATCACATGATACATGAGATGAAGGACATGAGGATCTCTCTGACTCTAGTTCATTACAAAAGGACGAGGATATAACATGTCAAATTGAGGAAGCATGCCTCAAATAACGTTCTAGGAAAGGAAAAAAAACTGATGGTGGATACTAATGGTTACATTACTCCAAATCCCAAAAAAAACTATGAAATTTAGGGATTACTCTAATCTTGAAAGAAAAATAGTTATAAGATCACTTAAAGCCTCTAGAAAGGAAATCGCCGAGCCTCCAAAAAAAACCATTTGTTGTTGATCCTATTGTAACCACTAACTTAGAAGAGGACGAGTATGATTCAAACAATGATATTGTGTACATAGATTCCAATAATATTGAGGATGATGTGAGTGATTCATTTGATGCATGGATGGATGAACATAATGAAATTACCTTCTAGAAATATAGAAATGGTGAAATTTTAGCTATGATGTATCTTCAAATCAGGAAGCGCATGTTTATAAGGATTGTTGATGAGTTTAAAAAGGATCCTAATTTCAAGTTTAGAGACATTACTTGGGAATGATTTATTGCTTCAATTTTTCATTTTGGGGTTCTTTGTGTTTTTATTTACTACTTGGTGTTTCTTTTCTTTTCCTGTTCTTGAGAGCTGTTCTGTTTATGATTGATTTTGTTTATCACCTATTGTTGGGGTGGGCTGATACACTCAGATTTAGATCTTTTTCATCCTTTGGGTTTCGATGCTTAGGATATGGTTGTTCTCTCTTCTTCAAGGTTGTTCAGAATTCCTTTAAATCTATTTGGAATTTGAACCAAGAAACTTTATCCTTAAGTGTGTTTATTTGTATGGAATAATGGAACTTACAATCCAATAATGGGTAGTTGGATTCCTACACAACCATGTTTGGGTGTGCTGTATGAATAATGGACACAAGGAATATTGATGACATAACATTTTTTGAGCATTTTATCATGTGGTATACTCTAAGTTGGAACCTCTCACTAATCATCATGTGCTACAGCCATTTTATCTTTGGACGGTGATGTGAATGATGATATTCAATAAATGCTGGTATTCTTACTTGGTAGCTTTTTGATACAATCACTTATTGGTTTTCATTTCCAAATGCTAGTTTTAGTGATTTAAGGTCATTTTTAGGTTGCAACTTAGACTTTTATCTTACAATCTAAATTGTATAACAACGTGAAGGATAAACCTCAAGTAAATAGATATTTAAAGTTATTGAGGAAGGATATAACTATATAATGGAGGCTTGATGGTGGAATCCCCATTGTACAACCCTATATGGAATTCATGGAATGGTTGATGAAAGGTTGTCTTGATCATTTTCTCCTACTTGATCTTTTTCTTGCTTTTTCTTTGTGTTTCCAGTTTATACTTCTCTCAATCCTTATTGGTATAAGTTCTTTACACATCATGTTTGTATTATTACTCTTGTTTTTTAATAAAGTCCTTTGGGGCATGAATTGGGTGACCAATTCATGTCACTAATTTTATAAAAAAATACATGTATATTACATCATTTTTGATGAATATTTAACATATCAAAAATACATGCCCAAGAACAGTAATAGTTTAGTGTCTTTGGAAACTTGGAACAAAATATTCTAACTTGGTGAAAGATCTTCAATGTCTCTAGTAAAGATCTTCCCCTCTATTAATTCTACCTAAAACATACCTTCATAACCTTAGAAAAAAAAACTTAATAAAGGGGTGAGATCGAATGCCCAATAAGGGTAAATAAGAGAAATGTGTATGCATAACAAGAACATAAGGGTATGCGAAAGTGAGCTTAACATTTTAAGATCATACACTGCATATAAAAGATCATAATCACAAGACATGGCATAAATATTAGCAGTTCAAAAGATATGAATCATAAGGAAATCAAGAGAATATGCCATGAAATCATAATATATGAATAAGACATGGAATTGTGACATAAACGTCAATGTATAACATTGTGAATATATATACGTAGAAACAAGTTCACACATTAAGTTAAGGACATGAAATCAGGCCCTCTCATAGACTTATGGGAATGCAACCAGGTCTATGAATAATGTTATGAACATGCAATTGGGTTCATGCATAATATTGTGAACATGTAATCAGGTTCACAAATAAACTTATGGACATAAAACCAAGTCCATTCATAACATTGTGAACATATAATCAGGTTTATGCATAACATTATGTAAATACAACCATATCCATTCATAACATTGTGAACATGTAATTAGGTTCACGTATAACATTTATACTCATGGGTCATCCATCATTACCCAATGCATTGAAGGGAGATATAGGTCCCACCCATCACATAATGAAATAGTATATACATGTTCCAAAAAACATTCATCATATCATAACCCATGAAAAATATGGGATGTATAAACATAAAATCACAACCCATGAAATAAAATGGGTATCATTAAAATTTCATCACATCATAAATCATGGGAAAGAGATAGTATTCATAATAATTTCATCAAAGAATAACCCATGAAAAGAAGCGAGTTTCAAAAACAAATAACATTTATAAACGAAATGAGTTTTATAAGTATCATTCCATAAAAACATAAACCATTCAATAAAGAATATGAATGGAACCATTATATCATTTACTATATGGGATTGAGTAACATAAAAATATGTCATATTAGATGGAAAAAACGTGGGAATATATTTTGAGAAAAAAAATTTCTTGAGGAAAATATCCTTTCTTCTTTATAAATCCTTTTAAAACATAAAAACTTTAGAAAACCATTTTCTTTGAAAATTCATTTAAAACTTAGAAAGAAGGATTGGAATCATTTTTAAAACATTTTACCTCAAAAACTTAAAAATAATCTTGAAAAAATTTCGAAAACCTTTTTTCCTTGAAAAAATATAAAATTAGCTTGAATTTTTTTTGAAAACCATTTCTTTTAAAAAACTTTGAAAATTTAAAAATAAATCTTGAAAATGTTTTGAAAACCATTTTCCATGAAAACTTGTAAAAGAAGCTTAAAAACGTTTAAAAACCCATTTTTTTGAAAATAATTTGAAAAACTATAAATAATTATTTTAAAAATATTTAAATAATTTTTATTGAAAATAAATTTAAAAATTATGAATAATACTTGAATATATTTTTCAGAAAACATGGTTTTGAAGGAACACAGATTTCTGACCGAAGAGAGGGTAAAGTCGGGCTTTATTAAAAACACTTTCTTAAATATCCTATGTACTAAATAGTGTAAAATGGCACCAATACATGAATATATCATGAATAAATAGATGATAAGAATAGTCATGAGTTTTCTTGAGATATAGATTATAGTATTTCATCAAAGTAAGCGTAATCATAAACAATATCAAAAAGTGATGAGATTGTTTCAATAAACTCTTACCACTTGGTAAATTTGAAATGTAATACCCATTTAAAAAAAGTGAAATTAAATTAATCTTTAAATATAATGAAAATAATTATATTCCTGATATTACATTTCAAATCTAGTATATACACCTCATGAAAAAATATAGGTGCATGACATGGCACGTGTAAGGCAGATTGAGACAAAATTACATTATCAATTTTGTAAATTTTGAAACATTAAGCCCATAAAATAAAGATAATAAAATGGATATATAAATAAAAATAAATTTAAGTATAAAAATAATAGAATACATCCATATTCAGTATACACACCACCCAAATTAAATGAGTGATGATTACAGCATGTATCCTATGAAAATAAAAAGTGAGATGAAATCCCCTTACCTTGTGTCTTGACTCTCATCGTACTGATTAAAAACGCCTATATAATAAATATAAGTTTATTATAAATATATCATAGAACCACATTATTATATATAATACCTTATATGAGTTTATTATGACTTTATATTACACTCTTATTAACAATTCTATGTTAAGGTTCCACTTCGGGTAGTATCCGTTTTGTTCTTTGCATGTGTCTTAATTTGTTATATATTTGGTCCTTATAATTAAATAATGATTTAAATAATTTAAAACATGATATAAATATAATTTATATTAAGTATAATTTTTTTTATAATAATCTACATAATATAAAATTATTAAATTTATTACAATGTTCATGGAGACGGTAGGCCGTACAAACGCATGAATGCTGTTCCCGTTTAATAGTCTTATTGAAAGAAAGTATGTAAATGACATATTTGTATATATATTTATATATATTTATATATATATAATTATTTAAGTAAAATTATTATATCATATATATCATATAATTTTACTAAAACCATCCTTAATACATTCTATATAGTGTGTGAATGAATCACATCACTTTGAGGGGGCAGTAATCCACACTTCCTCAAACTAAATTATCATATTTACACCAAATGGAAAGTATAAAGATATGTGTTTTAAAATTATTAAATAATATTAAATAAATAATAAATATAATATATAAAATATATAAATATAGTTTTCATCATAATGTCCCCCATGAGAGGTGGTAAGAAAAAATGAACATTTATCGTTTTGTGAGGTGGTAGTTCACCAAACAATAAACAATATGTTCATTAACCATTATATGGAGGTGTGTGTTAGTGTAGGTAGAACCATTAGAATAAAAAATACTATTATATTTAAGATACTGGTTTTATTATACAATCATGGAAAAAATAGGGTGGAGGGGTGGATAAAGAAAATAAACGAAAAGAGATTGAGAGAAGTCGTTACCTCTTAATCAGGTAACTTCTTTTGGTTTGTACCAAAAGCTTACTTGGATTTATTTATGCCCAAGTATAGGCTTAGATGAAGAATTTAGGTATTTTGGTAAGTGTATTTAAAAGATATTTGATGAAACTAAGTGGTTTGAGAGGTGTAAAGGAGCGGGATAGGCAGTTGCCTTTTATAGGGAAGGTAAAAGACACACTTGGCATTTTTGAAAACAAGTTAGGTGTACCCACATTTTTACCTAAAAAAATTCATAAAAAATCTAAATAATGGAAGTTTGATAGCCTAATTATGGGAATAAAATGGGGTTTGTACAAGTTTATAGGTCATTTTGGGTCTTAACTTTACATTTTAGTACTTTGTTAACCTAATTTTTCTCTTAATTGTTGTAATTAATTTTAATCACTTTCACTAATATTTTTGGTAAAAAACTAAGTTAAAATTATTATAAATTATAAATTATTCTTATTAAAAATATGGAATCCATTTTTTCATATTCTATTCATTAAAGTGGAAAAAATTAATTTAAAAATAATCCCACTGACAAGATAACACTGAGGGTTTTTAAAGTAAAAACGTCCAAAATTTTGTTAAGTTTTTATACACAATTTCAAAGTGAAATTGATTAAAATGACCTAAATTGGATTAATTTATAAAATTATTATCTAGAAAAACTTTACAAACAATTTAAAATATAATTTAAACTTATAAATTAATTATATGAAAAAGCAGTTTTGAATTAAAATTCATAATTTTTAACTATTCATTAAAAAAATAAAACATTTCAGAAAAATACAAAATATTTATCCTAAAATAATTTATATGTATATATTTTAAATATTAAATTTATTTTTATATATTAAATCTATTAAATTTCAAAAAACAAGATTTAAAATGGGTTCACCATTAAAAGGTGGTAAACCCACCTTTATAAATATATAGGTTTTTAAGCATAAAATTAGGTTTATTATTATCTTATATCTATGAAATATATTAGATGATTATAAATCATTTTTAAATATATAACATATATATTTAATTAATATCTTTCACTATTATTAATTAATTTAAATTATTAATATAAATAATCTTTTCATATAAAAATAGACTTTTATAAAATCAGTCCCTTTATATTCATTTGGTTTCTATATTATTTTCTAATTAGTAGGTCAAAAATGAATTAAACTATATATATTCATAATTTAGTTAATCCTATAATCTTAAATTTAATAGTCATGCCATATCCTATTAAATAAAAATATTTTAATAATGAATTATTGTTTGGTTACACTCGGTCTTGTGTGTTACATAATCCATCGAGGAAAGTCGGTCTTGGGTGTAAAGTAATATAACCTCAAGGTTATGTGCAGAGAAATCTAAAATTTATGTTTTTTTGTAGTTCATGATTAACTTTAAGTTGTGTATAAATAAATCTATACATTGTGATTTAATATAAAATAAACTATTTCTTGTGTGGCATGAAATGAAAAATATCAAAGAGATTAAATTAATTTGAAAAAAAATTCAAAAAATCTAAGGGTGTTACATTATACCCCCCTTAAAATGTATTTCTACCATGAATTTTTTTTGGGTTATAAAAGGTTTAATACTTGAAAGTTTCATTCATATAAACCCACATCTTAAAAATAAATACTAAAACTTCCCTTAAAAAGGGAAATTTTGAACCATAATAGTTACCCAAAGTAACTTGTAACAAGATTCCCACATATTAGAACATAGGTGGTAAGTGAAAACTTTAACATAGAAGAGAAATATTACTATAAAGTTCTGGAGGAGAGTGATAGAGAAATTGATCAAGAGAAATTTAAAAATCATAAGGCCATAAATCTATAATTATCTATCAGACCATTTGATTCATTGGAAAAGAAGGTACTAGGATAACCTTTTTGGTTTCAAAATCATTTCCCTAAGGTTGAAGAATTTTAATGAGAAGTTATACTTACTTTATTTAATTCCCTTTCATAAGTAAAATCTCACCCTTTGGTCATGTCTTGAACAATTTCCGCTTTACCTCTTTCTCCAAAAAGAAAGGTGAATTTTTCATTCCAAAAACACTAACAGATCATGAGATCCATGAAAGTCATACCTTTTTTCTTTAGTTACCATAAAAAAATAGGTTACCCAAAATACATAAGTCATCATATGGTGAGATAATAAATTAATCTCAAAAACTTTATTCTAAGTTTTACTTAAACTTTCGATAAATTATTATCTTTATAACCATTCAAAAATATAATTCACCCTTTCTTACTTAAATACGATCTTATCTTATACAAAAAACATTTTTATTGGATACTTTGGTTTATCCTTTCACTGATAGAACATTAAATACGATTTTATTATTCAAAAATCCATGTCTTATTCATAGAAAATCAAATATGAACTTCTAAACTTGGAGGTAAAGGATAAGTTTTACCCTAATTTTTATTATTCACTTCATCCATTGTAATTGAATAATATTTCCATTTTTCCTTTTTCCTCATATGTTATTGTGTATTATCATCCATATTATCCCTTGGATTGGGGAATTAATTCTCATAATACCTAAAATCCATGAACTTGAAACACTGAAGTGTGGTTGGTTTATTTTGTTGAGATTTATATCCACTAATTTAATTTAATTTTCTTTTCTAATCACTTCTACATTATTTTTCTTGGTGGTCAGGCTTCCCACACTTGAAACAACTTCTTGTTCCTTTCAAGAACTCTCCTAAGTTATCTTTCCCATAGTTTTGGAAATTCGAAGTTTGAAACTTTTTCTTCTCTCCATGTTTTTTAGATTCCCCATTGAATTCCATATTCCTCATCATGTTAAAACCATGATATTGATATATAACTTCAACCTACATTTCAACTTTTTTGGCAAAAATATCAATTTATTCATAGCTACTAAAATATCTTATGGAAAATACCCTTATGGGACTAGGTTTTAAGACATTTAAGAACCTATTAACTTTACTTTCGGGTTGGATGATAATATAAGAAGCATACCTCACAAGTCTTGTGAAATTAGCCTCATAGGTACTAATAGATTCATCATCCTTTTGAATCAACTCAAGGAAATACTTTTCCATATTCATACAAAGAACACAAGGAAAGTACTTATTAAAGAGTAAGTTCTTGAACTCATCCCAATACATGGATTCAATTTCATCTTGCTTCCTCATATTATTGATTAGAGTCAACCACTATTCTGCTTAACCTTCTAATCGATAAATATCCAGAATGAATTTCTCATGATCCAAACACTGGATAATGAATAATATCTTTTCAGTGGTACTGATATAGTGTTTATCAAAACGTAGATTAGAAGACCCTCTTAAATAAGGTGGAAGTTGCCTCATGAAGGAATCAACATAACATTTTACCCCCTTTTCTCATTTGTAAGCTCAACATGATTCTTAGCTTGAGAAAGTTATTAGAGTATAGGAAAAGTTTTTGCATACCAAAACCCATAGAATTCGGATCTTTAGGAGAACAATCATTGCATTGCATGCTGAAATCACCATTAACGCAGTTCCTTAGGGTTCCAAGCATTGACTAAAAAAATATAAATTAAGAAAGAATTATCATAATTAGGATCTACATAATCATGAAAATTCAATTATATGATATTTAAATTATGAAACATTCATTAATATACGACACTTTAGTTTTATCCTAGGTTATTCATAGAAAAATTCTATTTAAATCCTTCATGATGTTTTGGGAAGAGTTCGTGAATTCCCAAAGCATATCCCTTGGGAGTGTCAAACCAGGTGTGTAGAAAGACCCATTTTCATGTACCAGATTACCCCACGTCAGGCCTATAACATCTTTTCAGAGTTGTTACTCCTAGGTATATCTATGTCAGAGCCACACCTACTTATAGTATCCAGACAGAGATGTATTGCTAGGAAACCACTTACTCTATCCTTTAGAAAAATTCCAGGACATTTTCCTATACTTTTCCTTATCCTTATTCTTATCCTAGACATTTTCTTAGGGTTATTACTATGGTTTTCTCATCCTAGATTCCAATGGTTGACAAAAAATTTCCTTTGATACCATCTATAAAGACCCATGATTAACATACTTGGATATTACATCATTTTTTATGAATATTCAGCACATTACAAAAGTACATTCCCAAGGACAATAATAGTTTAGTGTATTTGGAAACTTGAAAAAATATATTCTAAATTGGTGGAATATATTCAATTTCTCTAGTTAATATCTCCCCCTCTAGTACTTCTACCTAAAACATTCCTTCATAACATGAGGAAAGGAAAAATAAGAAATGGGTGAGCTTAAATGCTCAATAAGGGTAAATAAGGGAAATGCATAAGCATAACATGAACATAAGAGTATGAGAAAGTGAGCATAAAATTTGAAGATCATATCCTGCATATCAAAGATCATAATCATGAGACATGGCATAAATATTGGTTGTTCATAAGATTTTAATTATAAGGAAATCAAGAGTATAATCCATTGAAGCATAACATATGAATAAGACATGGAATTGTGGCATACACATCAATATATATCATCGTGAACATATATAAGTGAAATAGGTTCACACATTAAGTTAAGAACACGAAATCAGGCCCTCTCATAGACTTATGGACATGAAACCATGTCTACACATAATGTTTTGAATATGAAATCAGGTTCATGCATTACATTATGAACATGTAATCTAGTCATGCATAAAATTATGGACATAAAACCAGGTACATGAATAACATTTTGAACATATAATTAGGTTAAAAATAACATTATGAATAGATAACAAGGTTCACTCATAACATTGTGAAAATGTAATCAGCTTCATGCATAAACTTATGGACATGTAACTAGGTCCATGCGTAACATTGTAAACATGTAATCGGGTTCACACATAACATTTATAATCATGATTCATCCATCATTACCCAATTCATTGGAGAGAGATATAGGTCTCATATGTCACATAATTAAATCATACATGCGTGTTCCATAAAAGATTCATTATATCATAACCCATGAAAAGAGATGGGTTCTATAAACATCAAATCACAACCCATGAAATTAAATGGGTATCATTAACATTTCATCACATCATAATATTTGGGAAAGATATTGGATTCATAATCATTTCACCAAATAATAACCCATGAAAATAAGCGGGTTTCAAAAGAATGTAACCCATGGAAAAGAAATGCGTGTCATAAGCATCATTCGATCAAAACATAAACCATTCAAGAAAGAATATGAATGGAACCATTGTATCATTTACTAGAAGATATTGAGTAACATCTACGAATGAAATTTTAGATGGAAAATTACTGGGGAAGATATTTTGAAAAAACATTTATTAAGAAAAATATCATTTTTTATTTGAAAAGTATTTTTAAAACATAAAACCATTATAAAACCATTTTATTTGAAAATGCATTGAAAACTTGTAAAGAAGGATTGAAATAATTTTGAAAAAATTTTACCTTAAAAACATATAAAATAATCTTGAAAAATTTTAGAATTTTTTTCTTTAAAACATATAAAATAAGTTTGACTGTTTTTTAATACCATTTCTTTGAAAATACTTTTAAAAATTATGAAGAAATATTGAAAATGTTTTGAAAAATATTTTCCTTGAAAACTTGTAAAATAATCTTGGAAACGTTTTGAAAAAAAATTCTTTGAAAATACTTTGAAAAATTATAAATAATTCTTGAAAACTTTCTGAAAAACTTTTTATTGAAAATATATTTATAAATTAATAATAATACTTGAATAAATTTTTAGAAAACAAGTTTATGAAGGAAGATAGATTTCCGATCAAAGAGGGGGTAAAGTCAGGATTTCTTAAAAACACTTTATTAAATATATTATGTACCAAAGAGTGTAAAATGGTAACAATACATGAATATATCATGAATAACCATATTATAATAACATTCATGAGTTTTCTTAATAGATGTATTATAATATTTCATCAAATTAAGCATAATAAAAAACAATCTCGAAAAGCGATGAGATTGTTTCAATAAACTCTTACCACTTGGTAACTGTAAAATGCAATACCCATTTAAGAAAATGAAATTAAATGAAGATTTAATATTTATTAAAATAATTATATTAGTTATATAAAATTTAAAAGGCAATATATACACCTCATGGAAAAATCTAGGTGCATGACATGACATTTGTCTCAAAGAAGGCAAATTGAGACAAAATTACTTTACTGATTTGGTAACTTTTGAAATATAAAACCCATGAAATAAAGATCATAAAATGGATATTTAAATACCCATAAATTTAAGTATAAGAATAATATAATACTTCCATAGGAAGTATAAACACCACCCAAATTAAATGAGTGAATATTAAGGTATGTTTCTCATGAAAATAAAAAGTGAAATGAAATTCCCTTACCTTGTGTCTTGAATCTCATCGTAATCATTCGAAACTCCTATATAATAAATATAAGTTTATTATAAATCTATAATATATCCATATTATTATATATAATACCTTATATGGTTTTATTATGACTTTATATTACCCACTTGTTAACAATTCTATGTTAAGGTTTCACTTCTGGTAATATCCACTTTCTTATTTGCATGTGTACTAATTTGTTATATGTATTTTAATTATTATTATATAATGATTTAAAGAATTTAAAATATGATATAAATATAATTTATATTAAGTATATTTATATTATAATAATATATATAATATATAATCATGAAATGGAATACACCGTTCATAGAGATAGTATGCCATACGTACGCATGAATGCTGTTTCTATTTAATAGTAATATTGAAAGAAAGTAAATGAAATATATGTATATATATGTATATATATATATCATTATTAAATTAGAATTATAATATCATATATATCATATAATTTCACTGAACCCATCCTTAATATATTCCATATAGTGTGTGAATGAATCACATCACTTAGAGGTGGTGGTAATCCACAGTTCCTCAAATGAAATTATCGTATTTACACCAAATGGAAAGTATATAGATATGCATTGTAAAAGAATTAAATAAGAATAAATTAATAATAAATATAATATATAATATATATAAATATTTTTTCCATCATAATTTCCACCATGAGAGGCGGTAAGGAAAAATGAATAATTATCATTTTGTGAGGCTGTAGTTCATCGTACACATAAAAAATATGTTCCTTACCCATTTTATGGAGGTGTGTATAAGTGTAGGTATAAAACATAGAATAAAAACATCCTAGTATATTTAATATATTTTATATTTATAAAATCATGGAATAAAGAGTGTGTATGGGGTGTAGAAAGAAAACAAAATAAAGGATCTTGAGAGAAGTCGTTACCTCTTAATCGGGTAACTCCTTTTGGTTCATGCCAAAAGGCTCCCTTGGATTGCTTTATTACCAAGGGAATGATTAAAAGATGAATTTAGGTACATTGGAAAGTGTATTGGGTATATATTTTCTGAATCTAAGTGGTTTGAGAGGTGTGAAGAAGAGGGTGAGGTGGTGGACTTTTATAGGGAAGTGAAAGGACACACTTGGCATTTTTTAAAACAAGTTAGGTGTACCCACATTTTTACGTAAAAAATTCATTAATAACCAAAAAAACTCAATAATTGACGTTTAATAGTTTAATAATTCCATAAAATGGGTTTTTTACAAGTGTATAAGTCATTTTGGATCTTAAATTTAAGGTTTAGTACTTTGTTAACCTATTTTTTCTCTCAATCATTGCAATTAATTTTAATCAATTTCACTAATATTTTTGGTAAAAAACAATTTTAAACTTAATTTAAATTACAAATTATGATTATTACAAATATTTAATCTATTTAAAAAAATTATAAACACTAAAGTGACATAAATTAATTTAAAAATAACCCCACTGATGGGACGACACTGCATGTTTTTAAAGTAAAAACATCCAAAACTTTTCTTAAGTTTTTATACCCAATTTCAAATTGAAATTGATTATGATGACCTAAATTGTATTAATTTATAAAATTATTATATAATTAAACTTTAAAACAAATTTAAAATATAATTTAACCTTATTAATTAATTATATGAAAAAGTTGTTTTGAATTAAAATTTAGTATTTTTAACTATTCATTAAAAAAATAAAACCTTATAGAAAAATACCAAAAATTTATCCTAACCTGTTTTTTATGTTTAGATTTTAAATATGGAGTTTATTTTTATATATTAAATCTATTAAAGTTATGAAAATTGGATTTAAAATGAGTTCACTACTAATAGGTGATAAAACTACCTTTATAAAAATATCGGGTTTTAAGCATAAAATTGGGTGTGTTGTTATCTTATATCTATCAAATATATTGTATGATTATCAAAAATATTTGTTTGAATATATAAAATATAGATTTAATTAATATCTTTCACTATTAGTAATTAATTTAACTTATTAATATAAATCATCTTTTCATATAAAAATAATCTTTTATAAAATCGTTCCCTTTATATTGATTTAGTTTCTATATTTTTTTCTAATTAATAGGCCCCCAATGAATTAAACTATATATATTCATAATTTAGTTAATACTATAATCTTAAATTTAATGATCATGTCATATAATATTAAATAATAATATTTTAATAATGAATTATTGTTCGGTAACACTCGGTCTTACGTGTTACGTAAGCCATCGAGGAAAGTTAGTCTTGCATGTAATGTAATATAACTTCAGTGTTACATACAAAGAAAACTATAATTTATGTTTTTTGTAGTGTATTATTAACTTTAAGTTTCATATAAAGAAATTCAGACATAGTTCTTTAATATAAAATAAAGTATTTATAGTGTAGCATGAAATGAAAAATATCAAAGTGATTAAATTAATTTGAAAAAAAAATATTCTACAAAATCTAGGGGTGTTACATTATAACCCCTTTAAATTAATTTCTCCACTGAAATTAATTTGGGTTATAAAAGGTTTAATACTTGAAAGCTTCATTCAAAGAAACCCACATTGTAAAAATGAATACTAAAACTTCCCTTAAAAAGGGAAAGTTATAACTATAACAGTTACCCAAAGTAACTCATAAAGAGATTCCCACATAGGAGAACATAGGAGGGGAGTGAAAACTTAGACATGAAAGATAAATATAACTATCAAGTTATAGAGGATAGTGATAGAGAAATTGTTTAGGATAAATTTAACAATTAGAAGGCCATAAATCTGTGATTATGTAAGGTACCATTTGATTAATCGGAAAAGAAGGTACTAGGATAACCTTTTTGGTTTCAAAATCCTTTCCATGAGTTGAATATTTTTTATGATAAGTTATACTTAATTAATTTAATTACCTTTCATAAGTAAAATTTCACCCTTTGGTTATGTCTTAAACAATATCCACTTTACCTCTTTCTATAAAAAGGAAGGTGAATTTTTCATTCTTGAAACACTAACAGATCATGAGATCTATGATAAGTCATCCCTTCTATCTTTAGTTACCATAAACAAAAAATAGGTTAAGAAAAATTCATAAGACATAATGTGGTGAGATAATACATTAATCTCAAAAACTTTATTCAATGTTTTACTTGAAATTTCCATAAATGGTTAACCTTATAACCCTTCCAAAATATAATTCACCCTTTCTTACTTAAATATGATCTTATCTTATACCAAAATCATTTTTATTGGATACTTGGTTTCATCCTTGCATAGATAGAATATTAAATGAAATTTTATTATTCGAAAATCCTTGTAGAGGGATATAATCACATGGAAACTCAATAAAGGATGAAAACAAGATTATCATAGGGATTATTCATAGAAAATCAAACATGAACTTCCAAAATAAGGGGAAAGGATAAGTTTTCCCCTAATTTTCATTATTCACTTCATCCATTTTTATTGAATAAGCTTTCCATTTGTCCTATTTCCTTATAGGTTGTTGTGTATTATCATCCATATTATCCCTTGGATTAGAGAATTAATTCTCATAATACCCAAACTCCATGAACTTGAAAAAATAAAGCGTGTTTAGTTCATTCTGTTGATATTTCTCTCTACTAATATCATTTAATTTTCTCTTCTCATCAATTCTATATTATTTTTATTGGTGGCTAGGATTCCCACACTTGAAACACCTTCTTATTCCTTTCAGTAACTCTCTTAAGTTCTCTTCCCCATAGTTTTTGAAAGTATAAGTTTGAAAATTTTTCTTCTATCCATGGTTTTTAGATCCCCCGTTGAACTCTATATTCATCTTCATGTTAAAACCATGCGATTCATATGTAAATCCAATATCCATTTCAACTTTCATTGAACAACTCACAATATATTTATAGTTACTAAAATATATTATGACCAATTACCTTCTAAGACTTGGATTTAAGACAATGAAGAACCTATTATCTTTACTTTCGGGTTGGATGATAATACCAAAAGTATACCTCACAAGTATTGTGAAATTAGCATCATAGGTATCGATATATTCATCATCATTTTGATTCAACTCAAGGAACTCCTTTTCTATCTTCGTATAAAGAACAAAAGGAAATTACTTATTATAGAATAAGTTCTTGAACTCACCCCAATCCATGTATTCAATTTCATATTACTTCCTTATATTATTGATTATAGTCCACCACTAGTATTCTTTACCTTCTAACTAATAAAAAACCAGAATGAATTTTTCATGATTTGGAAACTGGGGAATGGATAATATCTTTTCAGTGGTATTAATCTAGTGTTCAGCAACAAGTAGATTGGAAGACCCACTGAAATAAGGTTGAAGTTTCCTCATGAAGGGCTCAATAGTATTTTTTTCCCTCCTTTTCTCATTGGTAAGATCAGCAGGATTTGTAGCTTGAGAAAGTATAAGAGCATAGAAACAAAGTTTTATATACCAAAACCCATAACATTCTAATCTTCCGGAGAAAAAATGTTTCATTATACACCAAAATCACCATTAATGTGGTTCCTTAGGGTTCCCAAAATTAATTAAAACCAAAATCATAAAGGAAGAAATAGTTATCATAATGAGGATCCAAATAACCATGAAAAGTCACTTATAGGATATCTAAATTATGAAACCTTCCTTAATATATTAAACCTTAGTTTTATCCTAGTTTATTCATAGAAAAATTCTATTTAAATCCTTTATGATGGTTCATAAAGATTTTGTGAATTCCCAAAGTATATCCCCCATGAGTGTCAAACCAGGTATGCAACAAGACCCATTGTCATATACTAGATTACCCCGTGTTAGGCTCAAAATATCTTTTCAGAGTTGTTAATCCTAGGTACATATGTTCCAGATCCATGTCCACTTGTATCATCTAGATAGGGATGTATTTCTTGGAAACCACTTACTCTATCCTTTATCAAAATTCCAAGTCATTTTCCTACAATTTTCCTTATCATTAGACTTATCCCTAGACATTTCATTAGGGTTATCACTAAGGTTTTCTGATCCAAGCTTCTAATGGTTTTCTAAAAATTTCCTTTGATACTAACTATAGTGACCCCAGATTAACATAAATGAATATTACATCATTTTTAATGAATATTGGGAATATTACAAAAGTACATGACTGAGGACTATAATAGTCTAGTGTCTTTTGAAACTTGGAACAAAATATTTCTAACTTGGTGAAATATCTTCAATTTCTCCAGTAAATATCTTCCCCTATAGTACTTCTACCTATAACATCCCTTCATAACATGGGGAAAGGAAGCATAAGAAAGGGGTGAGATCAAATGCTCAGTAAGGGTAAATAAGGGAAATGCGTAAGCATAACATGAACATAAGGGTATGATAAAGTGAGCATAAAATTTGAATATCATACCCTGCATATCAAAGATCATAATCACGACACATGGTATAAATATTAGTAGTTCATAAGATTTGAATTATATGGAAATCAATAGCATAATCCATGGAATCGCAACATATAAATAAGATATGGAATTGTGGCATACACATCAATATATAACATCATGAATATATACAAGTAGAAAAAGGTTCACAAATTAAGTTAAGGACATGAAATTAGGCCCTCTCATAGACTTATGGACATTCAACCCAGTCTACACATAATGTTGTGAATATGAAATCAAGTTCATGCATAATATTGTGAACATGTAATTAGGTTCATGCATAAACTTATGGACATGAAACCAGGTTCATGAATAACATTGTGAACATATAATTAGGTTCACACATAACATTATGAGCACATAATAAGGTTCACTCATGACATTGTGAACATATAATCATGTTCACACATAAAATTATGGACATGAAACCAGGTCCATTCATAACATTTGAACATGTAATTAGGTTCACACATAAAATTTATACTCATGATTCATACATCGTTACCCAATTCATTAGAGGGGGATATAGGTCCTACCTGTCAAATTATGAAATCATACATGCATGTTCCATAAAACATTCATCATATCATAACCCATGAAAAGAGATGGGTTTTATAAACATTAGATCATAACCCATGAAATGAAATGGGTATCATTAACATTTCATCACATCGTAACCTATGGGAAATAGATAAGATTCATAATTATTTCATCAAATAATAACCCATGATAATAAGTAGGTTTTAAAATCATATAACCTAGGGAAAATAAATGGGTGTCATAAGCATCATTCCATCAAAACATAAAACATTAAAAAAAGAATATGAATGGAACCGTTGGATTATTTACTATATGGGCTTGAGTAACATCAATAGATTCCATATTATATATAAAATAACTTGGGAATACATTTTGAAAAAATAATTTCATGAGGAAAATATCCTTTCTTCTTTGAAAAGTCTTTTTAAAACATAAAACCTTTAGAAAACCATTTTATTTGAAAATTTATGGATATATTAGAAAGAAGGACTGGAATAATTTTGAAAATTTTTTACCTCGAAAGCATATAAAATAATCTTGAATTTTTTTTGAAAACCATTTCTTTGAAAACACTTTTAAAACTTATAAATAAATGTTGAAAATGTTTTGAAAACCATTTTCCTTGAAAACTTGTAAAATAAGCTTGAACACTTTTTGAAAACATTTTATTTGAAAATAATTTGAAAAATTATAAATAATTATTGATTTTTTTTGATTTTTTTATTTAAAATAAATTGATAAATTATGAATAATAATTGAAGGAATTTTTAGAAAACATGGTTTTTAAGGAACATAGATTTCTGACAAAAAAGAGGGTAAAGTTGGGATTTATTATAGAAACTTTATTAACTATATTATCTACCAAAGAGTTTAAAATGGTACCAAGAAATTAATATATCATGAATAACCATAGGATAAGAACATTCACGAGTTTTATTGATATAATGATCATAATATTTCATCAAAGGAAGCATAATAAAAAGCAATCTCTAAAAGCAATGAGATTGTTTCAATAAACTCTTACCTATTGATAACATTGAACCATAATACCCATTTAAGAAAATGAAATTACACGAAGATTTAATTATTAATAAAATAATTAGATACATTATATAGAATTTCAAAGGCATTATATACACCTAATGGAAAATATAGGTGCATGATATGATATGTGTCTCAAAGAAGGCAAATTGAGACAGAATTACTTCACCGATTTGGTAACTTTTGAAACATTAAACCCATGAAAGAAATATCATAAAATGGATATGTAAATATCCATAAATTTAAGTATAATAATAATATAATACATCAATAGGCAGGATCGGGTGTCTCTGCCTCATTCACCGCTGAAGACTTTCACTCCCTTCTCAAACCCTTGTTATCTCCCGGAGTTCCCGACGATCTCACTATGCCCGAAAGTGCCTGATCTCCATCAGGGGGATCTGCAGCTGCCGATTTCTTCTTCTGAGTTCTCTGATGCCACGAATCTTCTGAATCTTACGCTGGTAGCTCGCTTCGCTCGGAGAAGGCCGTCGGTCGATGAGTTTGACCGATTTATATTTGGGAAATGGGATCTGCAGGAACGTGCTGTTGTTGGGCTTCTCGACAGCCGCCAGTTCATGATTCGGTTCGCCTCAGAGGAAGACCTGATCCGTGCCTGGTCCGGCGCCCCCCGTAGTTGCAATAGATGCCGGTTCTTCCTACTTCGTTGGTCCTTCGATTTATGTATGAATCGTGATCCGTCAACAGTTACCGCATGGGTTAGTCTCCCTCTTCTTCCTCTTCCCTTTTAGAACCCTACCATCATCCGCATGATTGGTAATATGGTGGGGCGATTCCTATGTTCTGATGTTCGAACGGCGGCTGTATGTCATCCGGTGAACCCCCGCATCTGTGTGGAAGTGGATGTTGCAAGGCCAGCAGTCAAGTGGGTGTGGCTCACTGTTGGTGAGGAGTTCAGGTAGAGACAGCCCGTGGTGTTCGAGTCGTGGGTTGGATTTTGTAATACTTGCAGTCGTCTGGGACATTCGGCTGCCAATTGTCGTTCTGTGCTTCTGAACAGACAGTCTTTTAGCCGGAAGGAGAGAATGGAAGTGGCTTTCAGGCCGAGTGTGTTGTCTTCTGGAGATGTGGTCTCTGGAGGTGCTGAGGATAGGAATGGTAGGGCCGTAATGCCTCTGAGGAGCGGTGCAGAGGACCCCTCAAACCCCAAGGTGTCTGATGTGTTCAGCAGGCTTCAGCGTGACCTGCAGGTGGGTGATGGAGTGCTGCATGCCAAGGCAAATGAGGTCTCGGGCCCTTGAGAAAGGGGAAGTACTGCCGTTGCAAGTGTTGGTGGCAGTGATTTGCAGCAGGAGGTGCGTGTGTCGGTTATTGTTGAAAAAGATGGTACGTTGTGTAAAGAAGCTGTGAATGTGGATAATGGTATGATGATTGGTGTTGGCAGAGGCAGTGAACTTATGGAGGCTCCAGATAGTATCAATGGTGTGCATAGGAGAGATGGTATGGATGGAGAAGCAGGGTTCATTTCTGCTTCTGTCAACCGGGTCCAGGACTTGGAAATTGAGCAGGGTGAGGAGAAATCTCCTGTGAATCAGCTGCAGAATGAAACCTCTAGTCAGAATAAGGATAATGAAACAAAAGATATGCTACAGGGAGCCTTAGTTACTCAGGAGTCTCTGGAACAACCAAGGTGCCTTGCTGTGATTGACACCAATGGTCAATTTCAGAAGCACAGTGGAGGGGATGATAAGTTTCAGCCGGTGATTATTCATGGTAACTGGGGGACTGTTATGACAGTGATCAAGAAAACTCTGGTGTCATGAGAAAACCTTCATTTAGTGATGTGGTTCAAGGTGGGAAGGCAAAGGAGAAGTTGGTGGAGGCTCGCGAAGCCTTGACTGCTCCGCGACGCAGGCCAAAGAAGGACTACTCCTATCTACCAAAGCCGTTAAACACCAGGTCCTCTGGCGGAAATGAGGAGCTCCTAGCCCTGGAGAGGATGAATCTGTGATGGAAATATGCTAAGGTTTTGAAGCAGTATGAAAGCTCGGAATGGGAGATAGCTTCAGTGGAGGATATGAATGGGGACGGGTATGGTTGTAGTGACATGTAATTTTCCTTCTTTCTGGTTTTTGTTGCTTGTCTACTGTCTTTTTCCTTTATTTTAATAAATGGTCAGGGGAGTACCCCCTGAATGCGCCTTCCTGGTAATATAAGTTTATTATAAATATATAATAGAACCATATTATTATATATAATACCTTATATGGTTTTATTATGACTTTATATTACCCGCTTGTTATTGATTCTATGTTATGGTTTCACTTCAGGTAATATCTGTTTTGTTCTTTGCATGTGTATTAATTTGTTATATCTTTGGTATTGATACGTATATCATGATTTAAAGAAAATAAAGCATGATATAAATATAATTTATATTCTTTATATTTATATTATAATAATCTATAGAATATATAATCATGAAATGGAATACACCGTTCATGTAGATAGTATGCCGTACATACGCATGAATGTTGTTTCCATTTAATAATCATATTGAAAGAATGTAAATGAAATATATGTATATATATGTATATATATAATTATTATAGTTGAATTATAATATCATATATATTTTATAATTTCACTAAACTAATCCTTAATACATTCCATGTAGTGTGTGAACAAATCACATCACTTTGAGGGGTCAGTAGTCAATAATTCCTCAAACGAAATTATCATTTTTACACCAAATGGAAAGTATATAGATATGTGTTCAAAAATAATTAAATAATAATAAATTAATAATAAATATAATATATAACATATATAAATAGTGTTTCCATCATAATGTCCACCATGAGAGGTGGTAATAAAAAATGAACAATCATTATTTTGTGAGCCTATAGTTCACCATACACATAAACAATATGTTCATTACCCATTTTATAGAGGTTTTTATAAGTGTAGGTAGAAACCTTAGAATAAAAAAAATACTATTATATTTTATATACTTTATTTTTTATAAAATCATGTAATAAAGAGAGTGTAGGGTGTGGAGAAAGAAAATAAAAGAAAGGAGTTTGAGAGAAGTCATTACCTCTTAATCAGGTTTACTCCTTTTGGTTTGTGCCAAAAGGATACCTTGGATTAATTTATTCCCAATTATATGATTATAGGAAGAATTTAGGGATGTTGGAAGTTGTATTGGGAAGATATTTTCTAAACCTAAGTGGTTTGAGAGGTGTGAAGAAGAGGGAGAGGTGGTGGCCTTTTATAGGGAAGGGAAAGGACACAATTGGCATTTTTGAAAACAAGTCAGGTGTACCCATGTTTTTACATAAAAAATTAGCAATAAAAAAATAATGGATTTTTAATGGCCTAATAAATACATAAAATGGGTTTTGGACAAGTTTCTAGGTCATTTTGGATCTTAAATTTAAGGTTTAGTACTTTGTTAACCTATTTTTTCTCTCAATCATTGTAATTAATTTTAGTCACTTTCCGTAATATTTTTGGTAAAAAACTAAGTTGAACTTATTATAAATTATAAATTATTATGATTCCAAATATTTAATAAATTTTGAAAAATTATAATCATATAAGTGACAAAATTTAATTTAAAAACAATCCCGCTGACGGGACAACACTGCGGGTTTTTTAAGTAAAAACGTCCAAAATTTTTCCAGGTTTTTATACCCAATTTCAAATTGAAATTGATTAAAATGAACTAAATTGGATTAATTTATAAAATTATCATATAATTAAACTTTACAAAAAATTTAAAATATAATTTAACCTTATAAATTAATTAGATGAAAAAGCAGTTTTGAATTAAAATTCAGTATTTTTAACTATTCATTAAAAAATGAAACCTTACAAAAAAATTCAAAAAATTTATCCTAACCTAATTTTTATGTTTCAATTTAAAATATGAAGTTTATTTTTAAATATTAAATCCATAAAATTTCTAAAAAATGGATTTAAAATGGGTTATCCATTAAAAGGTGGTAAAACTACCTTTATAAAAATATAGGTTTTTAAGCATAAAATTGGGTTTGTTCTTATCTTATATCCATAGAATAGATTAGAAGATTATAAAAAATATTTATTTGAATATATAAAATATATATTTAATTAATATCTTTCAATATTAGTAATTACTTTAACTTATTAATATAAATCATATTTTCACATAAAAATAGACTTTTATAAAATCAGTCCCTTTATATTCATTTGGTTTATATATTATTTTCTAATTGGTAGGTAATTAATGAATTAAACTATATATAATCATAAGTTAGTTAATCCTATAATCTTAAATTTAATTTTCATGTTATATCCTATTAAATAATAATATTTTAATAATGACTTATTTTCCAGTAACAATCAGTCTTGCGTGTTACTTAAGCCATCAAGGAAAGTAAGTCTTGAGTATAATGTAAGCTAACATCGATGTTCCATATAGAGAAAGATAAAATTTATATTGAGTTTAGTGCATGATTAACTTGATGTTTCATATAACGCAAGTCAGACACAGTGATTTAATATAAAATAAACTATTTTCAGTGTGCTGTGAAATGAAAAAATATCCAATAGATTAAATTAATTTTAAAAAAAATATTTCACAAAATATCAGGGTGTTACAGGCAGGTGAACTTAAATGGGATGAGTTCCCTTTAGACTAAACATGCTAGTGAAGTAAATTAAATATCTCCATTGTCCAGTGATGTGTTACCACTTTCCACTAAATGAGGTAAAAAACCTAATTAGTGACATATTTCTTGGTTCCCTAGCCTTGGTAGTTGTAGAGAATCACCCCATGAGATTGTCTAGAAATTTATATTTTGAATATTATTCCTAGATTTATTAATTAATTTAATAATATCAATATTGTTAATTTTTTTAATTAAAAGGAATAAATTAAATTAAATTTATTATATTCAAGCTAGAATGTTCAGAATTTATAGCATAGGCTTGATATGGAACACTTGGAAGGATCCTATTGGGATCATTTCTCACACCCTACAAACACCTCTGGGAGTATGAAAACCGTGTTTTGTATGATGTAGGAAAAGGAAAGGAACCACTTGGAGGTGATGGATACTTTTCATGAAAGAAGTTGGGTAGACATCTAACCTGACACCCGACTTGGTCCGAGATAAGGATCGAGATGTGTTCATGATCCTCTCGGGATTTCGACTAGCACCAGGCATAAAAGATTAATTAAGAGGTGATTTTTTTACCCAATAAACCTAGGAAAAAAATAACAAAAAAAAGCATGCTATAAAATGAAATAATTTAATATTAATAAATACACAAAAAATATCCAATACAACTACAAATGAACATAATTTCAACTAAAAATAATACCAAAACAAAACAACATAGACATGATCAAAATAGACCTCATGGTCACCACCATCCACAAGACCAACCTACTCCAAAGTACAATTGAACCAAGATCCTAAAAAATAGGCCGAGTTTACCGATGTCGAGTGAAACAAGTAGGTTGTGATCATACAACATCTCAGTAGGTAATAACCACAGATACCATGCATTTACTTTCCTGAAACATTCCATAAACACTGGTTTGAAATACATAAAAAAATAGATTTTCTTTCATTTTAAAGAACCAAACACATATTTCCAGGAATTATATTTTTAAAACACCACACATACAACTTTCCTTTCTGAAAATAGTTTTCCTTTATAAAATGGTTTTACATTTTCCCCAAACCTAGATAAGAACCAAATCCCAATCACAAATCCATACCAGAATATCAAACAGGATATATTGATAGTAAAGAAAACAAAGCAAGTAGGTGTGAACTGATTAAGCTCATATCCAACATGAGGAAAAAATAAACAGAACATAAAAATTTTAAATCATGGGCATTTAATAAATATCTCTAGAAAAAATCCCTAGATATACTCAGTTTAGACTCACCTACCAGCGTATGGTGTAGCTCCATAGTTAATAAATAATTTTTCGCTATAAACTAGCCAATCCTGTGGCACGTATCAACTAGCCTCATCAAATATAGGGGGTATAAACCCATCTAATTGGAATTGAAAAGAAAATATCACTTGACCATCTATATGATTCATGGGAATCCCATGATAGTAATACATGGTGAATGGGAAGGTCCTCACACACTTGGATCAAACTAAAACCCACATCCATCATGTTTCCCTATCCCAAACATTGACAGCACCTATGAAATGAGCCCCATATCAGAGAATACACCATAGAGGTTCCCATGTCTCATAAATCCATGCATAAGTTCCTACTAGGCCTTCACATAACATAACTAACAAATCATTTTCCAAACCATTATTAAATACCAACTGGGCCTTCACATCACATCACATCAAAACCAACTTCCTTAAAGCAACACAATGCACCCACCAGGCCTTTAAAATTTTGAAATCTAAATCCATTTACAAAATAACATTCCCAAACTAGGGTGAAAACATACAATAACACAAAAATATCCAAAATGAGCCTTTGAACTATTTAGTTTCCAAAACACACCTCAAAGTGACAGACATGCCAAGCCTTAGAGAATACATTTGGAACCACATTTAAATTCACTCAAAGCAGAAATTCACAATTTATAAGCCAATAAACTATTTTGAAAACAATAATATCTTAGAAAAACCATTTGTGATGTGGAAAAAGAGAGATTAAAGGGAAATATGGGAGAAAATATTTTAAAAAACCATTGTTCAAGGAAACATCACTCTTAAGGACCATTATAAATTTTTACCATCCTTATGTGCACAACATGCATATATAGATGTGCCAACATACAATGACACTCTTTAAGTATCCATATAATCACCTAAAACCCCTTTTTAAAGAAACACTAATTTCTTTACTACCAATACAAGAATCCACACATAAGCGTATCACCATAAAATTTATCAATTATGACATACAACACTCAATTCACAACCCAACCAAAATACTAAAACATAACCAAGGTAAAACACCACCCAAAGCAACCAATTACACTTTAAAATATTAATTTACATTTTATCAAACATCTTGTGTGCATATATATATAAACACAATTAAAGAATCCCTTTGAAAACCACTTCCACCAATTTTTTCCAACATGAAAACATCATAACATACCAAAAAAACATATCAAAAGTTTACAAAACACATTTATAAATTATTTAGAAACAAAAAATCATCAAATGGAATGTTCTATAAAGGAAATGGACGGAAAAAAATACCTTAATGATGTGTGAATGCAAGGAAACTTCAGGAGAAGGAATAATACACCCCAAAAGACAATCCAAACACCCTATAGTCAAGATAAAAGAAACCCACACATCAAAAATAACTATTAGGGTTCATCCAAGAGAAATACCCATTGAGAGAAACTAAGAAACCAAGAGATAAGAAAGATGAGATGGATAAATCAACCAAAAACTCAAAGAAACCTACATAGGAACCTTTAAGTAGATTCAATGGAGGAAGGGGAATAAGGGAGAAGGGTCTCCTAGATCCCCATAGTGTTCTTAGGTCGAGAAAGGAGTGGAAAATTGAAATAGGGTTAAAGCACGAGAGGGAAAAAATTGGAATTTAAAAATATTAATAACTTAGGTAACTCGAATGGTTTGGATGCATGATTTGACAAACTGTGCGCCAGTTGTTTTCACCCTACTGGATAAGAGGGGAATCCTGCATAGTTTTTTCTTCATGGTTTGTGGAACCGTGTGCCAAACATGCTCCATATTTCTGTCCAAAATTATAGAACCCCTCACATGCTTGCCGCATGGTTTCTCTTAACCATACGGAAGCTGTATACCATGACCTAGACACCAACCCCCAAGTTGCACAATTTCTCACATGCCTCAAATGATTTACACAAAGATGCTTCCAAGACATGAATGACTAACTATTCAAGAATAAAATGAACTGGAAAAGACCTTATCCTTAACAAGCTGTATGGTTATCCTCCAAACCCATTACATGAATTGCGCACATGACAAAAAATTACCCGGAACTTCTAATATTAAAAAATTCAAGCTAGGAAATCAACCACGATCTCAATCAAGAGAACTAGGGAAAAGGAAATAATAAAATAAAAATAAAATACAAGTTTGGGGTGTGATAATTATCGCCACAACAAACAATTTCTTCCCCAAAAAATTCACTCAGTCAAATGATAAATAAAACTTGATAAAAATCCCAATTGAAACCAAGTGAAAACTTGAACCTCAGGGTGACCTTTTAAACCCACAAGTCACACCCAAACTCATATAAGAGAAACTTCATAAAAAATAACCACGTGAAAGAGAGGAGGGTTCTACCAACCATAATAACCCAACTAACACGGTCAACACTAAAACTCCCAATAATACCACCAAAAATCGACCAACACGGGAACTACTAACATGAACCAAAAAGCACCCACACAAAAGGTAGAAATTAAAGAATATATCCAAGAAAAATGGTGAATTAAACCATAACTCACCACTTCCACTAACCTCAAAAATTTCTA
Organism: Viscum album; assembly: GCA_963277665.1. NCBI lineage: Eukaryota > Viridiplantae > Streptophyta > Magnoliopsida > Santalales > Viscaceae > Viscum > Viscum album. The sequence continues at coordinate 1,699,948,642 of OY728161.1, read as the reverse complement.
GAACAATCATATCCAGAAACCAAAACCAATTCACAGAAGTCTAAGAATTCAAAGATCCCTTTTCACGAAACACAACTACATTTACTAAGAAAAAGAAACTACAATGTTTGTTTTATAGAAAAATAAATCCACAAAAAAAGGAAAAACACAATAGAGAAACTTCATCTGTATCTACTACAAAATTGGGGACAAAACTAGTCCATGAACACCCCTCATTACACAAAAATACTTACTACGTGAAGAGTTTCACTCTGGGTCCTGTGGTTGGAGCCCTGATGTCTTGAAGCATCTACTATCCCATAGTTAGGAGATGAAATCCTTAAATAGACACTTATTATTCTAGAAACTCCCCCCATATAAATTTTCTAGGTTATATAAATAGCCACACCACCAACAAGTCTTCATAGGAATACGGCAAGACGACTTCGAATGCCCGAACCGAACACACTGGAGGCATATAAGAAAATAATATAAAAAATGAGAGTCTGTAACTGATAGAATAGGTTTCTTAGATATATGATCCACTGGGAAACAACTCTCTCTATATGGTAAACCTTAACGAGTATCAAAAATTATTGGTTCATCAACTGCAACTGATTGCATTCTAGGAACCAACTCGGTGAGAAATGCCTCATACACTAATTTCTAAAACTAAACTTCACTGGATGAGTGGATTCACATATTGATCTCTGGAAGAAGTCAACAAATAAAAATATGAGATTTTGGATGATTATCTGAGGCTATATATAATGAAAACAAAACCATCTTCTTGAAATGATCAACATAGGCCTTCATCGTTAGCTGGCCATGTTGAACACCCAATAGCTCCACAACTTTCCCTACCTTCAATTCCTCATGTATGAACCATCTAATGAAAGTGGTCTTAAAAATATCCCATGTCATTAAAACTTGAAAGGATGAAAGAAAAATCACCTTCCACTAATCCAAACTCAACCCTTCAAAGGAGCTCAAAATAGAATACACTCTCACTGCATTGGGAGTTCCCAATGGTCTGAAGACACTGTCAACTTTCTCAATCCACTCCACTCCCTCTAACATACCATGATCACCATAGAATATAAAAAACAACTAAAAATAACTATACTCCTTCAAATGACTTGGAGTATGGGTAGGGCCTAAAATTAGATGAGACTCGCTAGAAACCTAAGGGACCTTTCTGGGCAGCATACTCTAAAAAGGATAAAACACATCACCAAAATCAACATCAACCAAAACTCAACCAAAATATCACCCCAGGATAAAATAACATAATCATAAAGAAAACATCACAAACAAAACCAAAATCCTATTTTTCAAGAACCACTATCCTATTCCAATTTACAAAGACACCTTCTTCTAAGGCCACTTTCCAAAACACCTAACTCGCTTTAAAATCCAATCCCATCACCAAAAACCACACTTAAAACCAAACCAAAATTCAAAACCATTTTCCATTTTGAAAATTAATTTTCCCTTAGAAAACATTTTCCATTTCAGAAATGACTCACAATAACTAAAACCAAACTAGCACAAAACTCACTCTAAACTCCCAGAATGAGGAACTGGTGACCATGTATAACTTGGTAAAATGGTTAGTGGTCCATGCCCCTAGCAATCACCAACCACTATGAGGACATTAAAACGTGCACTCAGAATCCACATGGGTCATTACTACATGTGAGATCACAACATTCCACTAGATAACCCCATTATCATTCCCCATACACACAAACCAAAACCAAAGAAAAAGAATCAAATCCCAGACTACTCCTATCAACTCGAGGCTCAAGAAGAGAAAGGGTTCATGACATCCTTCCCATACCTACCACTTTATTCCCAACATTCCTAATATAAAATATACCTAACACCCAAAATAACAAAGAGATTCTCTGATACTATTTTGTCACTAACCAAACTGGGTATCCATCCAACCTGACACCCAACCTAGTCCAAGACAAGTCCTAAGAGGTGTTCATGATCCTACTGGGTTGGAAACTAGTGTTTAGCATCAGAGATAAATCAATAAGGAATGATTTTTCCTAATAAACCCGGGAATAAAACAACCAAACAAAGCATGTTGCAAAATCCAACAACTGAATATCAATAAATACATAAAAAAGATCTGATAAAACTACAATTGAACAGAACTACAACTAAAAATAAAACCAAAACCAAAAAACATTGACATGATCTCTATGTGACCTCATTTTCACCACCATCCACAAGACTACACTGCTCCAAAGCACAATTGAACCAAAAACCCATAAAATAGGTCAATTTTATCGACCCTGAGTGGAACAAGTAGGGTGTGAGCATACAACAACTTAGTAGGTAATAATCATAGATTACATGAATTTAATTTCCCAAAATAGTCAATAAACACCAATTTGAAATACATAAAGAAAATATTTTTTTTAATTTTAAAGAACCAAACACATATTTCCAAGATTTACATTTTTAAAACACCACACATCCAAATTTCCTTTCCAAAAACAGTTTTAATTTTTAAAATGGTTTTACATTTCTCCCAAACCTAGATCAAACCAAAACCCAATCACAAATCCATACCAGAAGATCAAACATGCTATGCTGAGAGTAAATGAAACAAATAAAGTATGAGTGAACTGACCGGGATCATATCCAATATGATGAAAAAATAAACATAACATAAAAATAGTTAATCATGAAAATTTCCTAAAAATATGCAGAATAGATCCCTATATTTACTCCTATTCAGAATCACCTATCGGGCTATGGTGCATCTCCATAGTCAATAACCAACTAGACACTCTAAACTAGATAATCTTGTGGCATTTTCCACCTGGCCTCATCAAATCCAGGGGGTACCAAACCATCTAAATGGTTTCAACAAGTAACTATCACTACAATCTCTATATGATGCCTAGTAATCCCATGATAGTAATACATTGTGGATGGGGAGGTCCTCACACACATGGATGAAACTAAAACACATAACCACTATTTTTCCCTAGCCCAAACTTTGACACCACCTATGCGATGAGCCTCACCTTTTAGAATCCACCATATAGGTTCCAATCTTTCATCAAGCCATGTACAAGTTACAACTGATCCTTCACAACAAATAACTTTCAAATAATTTTCCGAACCATTTTAAAATACCAACCAGGACTTCACATCATGTCACATTAAAACCAACTTTCTAAAAACAACACAATACACCTACTGATCCTTTAACATTTAAAATCCAAATTCATTTCCAAAATAACATTCCCAAACTAGGGTGAAAAAATAAAAGAAAAAAAGGTTCCAAATAGTCCTTTATACTATTTATTTTCTAAAACACACCTTAAAGAGATAAATGTGCCAAGCCTTAGAGAACACATTTAAAACCACATTCAAATTCACTCAAAGAATCAAGTCACCATTTAGAATTCAAGTAACTATTTTGAAAACAATAGTAGATTAAAAAAACCATTTGACATGTGGAATAAGAGAAAATAAAGGGTAATATGGGAGAAATTATTTTGAAAAACCATTGTTTAAGGAAAAATCACTCTCAAGGGACATTATCATTTGTTTTCCCATCCCAATGTGAACCCCATTCACATATGAATGTTCCTACATTCAATGAAACTCTTAAAGTATCAATAAAATCACCCAAAACCCCTTTTAAATAATTAAAACTTTATTCACTACCAAAAAAATAAGCCACACATAATCATTCCACCATAAAAGTCATTAATTCCCATATACAACACCCAATTCAAAACTCAACCACAATAAGAAAACATAAAAAAGGAAAAAACCTCCCAAGGCACCCAAATTCACTTTAAAAGATAAATTAAGATTTTATCAAACATATTGTGTGCATATATATATATATATATATATATATATATAAACATAGTTATATAATCCATTTGGAAACCACTTCCACCAATTGTTTTCCAACACAAAAACACCATACCAGCCCAAAAAAACTTATACAATTATGAGAAACCATTTATAAATTATTTATAAACCAAAAAGCATCAAATAGAATATTATGAAAAGAAAATGGTTGAAAAATACCTCAATGACATGAAAACGCAATGAAACTTCAGGATAAAGAAGAATACATTTAAAAAGACAATCCACACACCCTAGCATCAAGAGAAAAGAAATACACACATCTACCCTGACCCTTAGGTTTTATCCAAGAGAAATTCCCCCTGAGAGATACCAAGAAACCAAGATAGAATAAAGAGGATATAGTGAAATCAACCCAAAAATCAAATAAACTTAACTAGGAACCTTCAAAAAGGTTCAATTGAGGAAGGAGAGTAAGGGAGGAGGGCTTCTTGGAGCCCCCCCCAGTGCACCTAGTTTGAGAAAGGGGATGAAAAATTGAAATAGTTTTAAATAAAGAGAGAATTTTTTTTTTAATTTAAACTTTTTAATAACCTAGGAAACTCACATGGTTTGGATGTATGGTTTGAAAAACTGTACTCTAATCATTTGCAACCTACTAGAGAAGAGGGTATCCAACAAGGTTTGGCCACATGGTTTGGGAAACCATGAGACAACCATGTTCCATGGTTCTTTCCAAAATCACAGAACACCTTTCACACTTTCCTTATGATTTCTCCTAACTATGCATAAGCTATGCGCCATTCCCTAGACACCAACCCCCCATGTTGCAAAAATTCTTCTAGGCCTTGCACGGTTTTTTAAAAACCCTGCCCAATCCATTCAATACTAACCGTGAAACAAGAAAATAAAATTGGAAAGACATCAGCCTCAACAAGACGCATAGTTAACCTCCAAACCGTGCACACAAACCATGCATCTCTTATAATTCATTTCATTTCTTTACTTTTCCCTTGATTTTAGTTTCTCCTATGAACCCTAGGGGTCTTGTTAGAAAATATATGGTTTAGGGTGAACCTAATGAGATATATTTACATGTTTAGGGCCCTTATTCACCATCTCCTTATTTTGGAATTTGCCACCAAAGGTGACAGATTTCAGTTGGTTTTCACAAAATTTACACTTCTTCAAGTTATGTGTTTCTATTAAATAGATTCATTTTAGAATAAAAAGTGTCATTGAGATTTATAAATTCTTTTTTAATAAAACTATTTCTATATATGATATGTATGTAGTTTTTCTAAATGGTATTAATAGATTTTGAGCTTGATATAAAGGGATCCTTTAATGAATTTCTAATGTTTCTTGGAAATAAATGTTTTTACATGACATTATCCTTATGAAAATACCTAAAAGGATTTTTAAAATTTATTTTATGGAAAGGGAAATATTTTATCCTTATATTGGTTTTAAATAAGGAAATACACATTTTATAAAGGGTTATTTGAAATGTAAATGGGGTGTGTGTGAACATAAAGGCCCATTAGGAAATTGTGAATTAAATTATTTATTTTGAAAGAGTCCCTCATTGATTGGACCTTATTGGATAACCTGTTGTGGGTTGTTTAATTTTATATTATGGATGTATGATGTGAATGGGGGTGTTCTAAGTGAGGGTGATTAAGGTGATGGAGTGTTATTGTTTATTCATTGTATTGATATTGGATTGCTTGTGCACTAACCTACATTCTTTTAGTCATGTAAACTCGAGTACTAAGTGAGAGATTTATACTTAATCAACACTAGTTGGTAAAAACACCTCTAGTGTCCCCTTTAGTATAAATTTGGGCTAGCTAGGGAGTGTTATCTTGATGATTTTGGTATAGGTTACTTAGATGGCTGTTTTTGGGTGAAAATAATATAGGCTGATAGTTATTCCAAATTTGGTTTAGTAAAGTTTAGATTTATCTCATGTTAGAACCTAGTGTAGATTCCATGGTACACATTTCTTGATTGGTGGTTTATATATTGGGATCTCATCTTGTGTTTGATTATCTTCCCAATGATTGGATTGGTTGTGTCACCCCATTTACTTGTTTACTTTTATTATTTATCTATTGAGTTACGGTGCCTACCTTACAGTGTGTGTTACCTTTTTTGGTTCAAATGTTTCATTTTAAATGGTTTTAAAATATGTCTAAGAGAAATTTTTTGAATTAAAGGATTTCATTTTGGATTTAAAAGTGGATTGTAAATGGGTGTTTTAGTTTTAAAATGGATTCAACTAACAAAAATATTTCAAAGGGATTTTTTTCATTTAAAGAAGATAAAAAAGGAAAGTTCATAAAATTTTCTTGAAATTGATATTGGTTTTCATGTGTTTATGATTGTAAAAACTATTTTATAGTTATAATTTCAAATTATAATTTATTAATTTCCATGATAAATAAATCACATAAACTCAGTGGGTGGAGATCTACTGAACTATATAGATCATGACTATATATTGCTGGATATAAGTTTTGACTTTGGATTAGTCATATATTTATTGATTATAAATGGGAAATTTGGGTGGTGGTGAGTAACCAAAGGTTTCATGGAGTGAAATTTTGTCTTGGTTTGAGTTTGTTTTATTTTTGGTTATCATTGTATTGGCTAACTCAAACTGATGTGAATTATTTTTTTCTTCTAATATATTTTATATATGTGATTAAATTGTGTTTACTATGGATGTATGTTTATTTATTTATGATAATTTTATTTATTTACTTATATATACCACCTTATTAGGTTTATAATGGATATAAAAGGTATTAATGGTCCATGTTGGATTATCGAAAATTGATCCATTATCATTAACTCTAATTTGATGGAGAAATTGTTCCCCATGGTAGTATCCTTAGTGCATAAGAACTAGTTTCCAAACCACAGGGATTGGGAATTCCATTCAGGCTTAGTGGGGAGTAGGGTTGGGTTTTGATTTATGTGGTATCTTGAGATGGTTTGTTACAAATTTTATTAGAACATAGGTTCTTAAGTAAACCTCTTGTAATTTGGGACATAGCACAGTAGAAAAGAGATTAGGGTCTTCATGACTTAAGAGGTAAGGGTGATGAGAGTCTTCTCATCCCAATCCTAAAGTTACCTAGGGTATTCGGGTTTATAATTATGAATTCAAATATATTTATGGGTTTTTATGGATTTTAGTGTGGAATGATGTTGTTTAGATCCATACTGAGAATTTCAGTGATTTCAGGGGTCACATTGAATTTTCAGGGTGGGAATTTTGAAGAAATAAGGCTGAATGTTTTCCACTACATGATGTGGAAAACTGTGTATAGCCCATGCAGTTGTTTTTGAAGCCATTCTTAGGTATTTTTCACGATTAGTGAAAAGTTTTACATCCCATGCTTCCAAAACGTTCACAACTCCATTTCACCTATAGATTTTTTGTTTTGGATCTCTTAATATATGTATTAAATCCAATGTTTTCACCATCAATGTGAGTTCAATTATGTATTTTTTATTATAGGTATTGATGTTATGATATTTTAATTTGATTTATGTATATGAATTACTATTTGTGTTTTCCATTCAAATATCAATTTTGTGTTTATAAAAATTGATTTTGGAACAGGAAAGGAAATAATTTTCTTCCTTTGAAATTTTTTGATCCTCATGTGATGTTATCAAAAAGGTTCATGGTGTGTTTTCAATGGTATATCTCTTTTAAAAGTAGTATTTAGTGATGAAATGAAGGGATTTTTGATGATTTTTTGATACATATGTAATGTATTTTTTATTGATTTTGTGATGTTTTTGTCAAGTTTTATTTTTCAAGGTTTGTTTTGAGAAAAAATGTGATAGTTTTATAAAATAATTTCTTTCAAAATTTGGTAAAATTGGTTGTTTGTAAAATAAATTTCCCTTGTTTTTCAGTAAATGTTCTATAAAGTGGTTTATTTAATTATGGTGTTTTTAAATAAAAATGTTTTGATAGGAAAGTGGGATTTTATATAATTTTTTGGTAAGGAATTCAATTAATTTAAAAAATATTTTTAAATTTTAATTTAATTTTGAAATGATTTTTTTTATATTTAAAGTGAAGTGATGTGTATATTTTATTTAGACATTTTTTAGAATTTAGATGTCATGTTTTACAGTCTACCTCATGGTCAATAAAATTATATTACTATTTGGTTATATATCTTATTATAATTGACTAGGGATATTCATAGTTAATTTGATGCCTTCTTATGGTCAATCAGGGTTAGGTATAGTCAATAGACTCTTTTTATGGTCACTCGATAACCAAACTATTGATCAAATCCTCTTGAAGTCGGTCAAAGACCTCACCATCAATTACCTTTTCTTATGGTCGACCAAGGATAAGCATGGATGATCAACCCTTATTGTGGTCATTCAACCGACTCATGGAAAATTAAACCTATTCTTATAGTCAGTTGATTTCCTCACAGTCTATTGACTCCTTTGGAATGCATTGAGTGTTGGTAAGAGTGTTCCTCTAAGAATGGAAAAGTAAATAATGTAGATGGAGGTTTTTATGGATGATACTTATTATATTTTTAAAGGAGTATGGGTTGACTTTTTGGGATTATTATAAGTATATATTTCTGAAGAAGTACCGAGTTTGGTTTCTATGAAATTCTTGTAGTGTGTTTCTTTTGGGTGGCTCCTCAATATTTTCTTTTGGAATATTGATTGATTGTAGTTATGTTTTCATTTTTTTGATGAAATATGGTTTCTTTAGTTCTTGTGGTTATGGGTGTTGTTTTAATTATGCCCTTATTTATTTGGGTGTATATTTATTGAGACTTGTGGGTTGTTGATGATTTTATGTGTTGATATTTTGAGGTTCTTGGTAGTTGTACATGGGGAATGTCCATGGGTACATATTTTGTTAGCTAGGGTAGGTGACTCACTAGTTCATATTATATTGTGGCTAGTGTTTTTATTGGGATTTTGTGGATTTACCATGAGATGGTGATCCAATTTATGACCATAGGTTACCTTTTTGTATTGTATCCCAATATTATAAATCATGTCAAACTTTGAGTATGCTTTTGGGTTGTCCCTTTTCTTCTGGGTCAGAAGTGTTAATTGATTAGGGATGGGTATGATTTTGTGGCTGTTCAAAAGTTTTGAGAATGTATCTCCATATAGTTTTATTTGGTTCCATCACATTAGAAAAATTAAAAATAATTGGGAGACCATGATGGTCTCATTTTATCTTCTTAGGATTCTTAGATCCAGGTTTGTGTTTCAGGTTTTCTTAGAGACATTGAGAATTTTTAGATAATCAGTTTGATAATTTTGAAGATTTTAGATGGATGGTTTCATGGATAGTCTGTATTTTTGGTTCTCCTCATTTTAGTATTTTTTAATATTCACCCATCTAACCCACCTTTTGTATAGTAGCATGGGGGGATTTCATTCTTTGTTACCTTATTCGATCGATTGAGGACTTTTTTGGGGCATAAAGTGGAATGGTGGGGAGAATTGTGACATCCACATGTCACTATAGTTGTTTTTTTTGTTATTTTATATTACTTTGGGTATCTTTGAGTTTTGGTAAAATTTTAGTCTTGGAATTTAAAGATTTTGAGTTATTATGGGTGTTTCATATTTATCTCACATGGTTTGGAGTAACTATATAGAAACTATTCAAGGGGTGTTGTTATGGTGACAATCGGGATTTTCATGGGCTCTACATGATTTTATAATCATGGGTGACTTCCCAAGAGACCATGTATATTGGTTTTGTGTTGTATAATAACCCTCATAGTTAGTGTATAGTTATACCTGATCGTGTTTCCAAACCATGCGTTGTACCCATTTTTTAAATTTTTTGGAAATTATCTCTTTTACCTCTCTGATTATAACCCTTTAAACCCCTCTTATCCTCACACTCGATTCAGATGACCCTGATCACACCTTCCTCTTGTCCCTATCCTATGATATGGATTTTATCTTGAATTATAACCTTTTCTAAGCTATGTTTCTCATGGAAATCCCCTCTCATCTCTTACCCCCTTCCTATCTCTATTTTCCCTTGATTTCAGTTTCTTCCATAAACCGTAGGTGTTGATTTAGGTTTTGAGGTGAACCTAATGAGAGAGATTTTCATGTTTAAGGTCCTTATTCACCATCTCCTTATTTAGGTTTTCACCTTTGAAGGTGAAACATTTTGGTAGGTTTCATCTCGATTTCTACTTCTTCAAGGTAGGTGTTTATTTTCAATTATTTTATTTTGGAATTAAAAGTGTTCTTGAGATTTATAAATTAATTTTTAATAAAAGTATTGAGATATGTGATATGTATGTGGTGCTTATAAATGGGTTTTATGGAATTTGGGCTTGGAATAAAGGGGTTCATTGATGAATTTTAAATTTTTCTTTGAAATAAATGTTTTTCCATGCTATGATCCTTGTGAAAATGTATCAAAGGATTTTTAATGTGTATTTTATGAAAAGGAAAGTATTTTAGCCTCACCTTGGTTTTAAAAAAGTAAATCCTTATTTTATAAAGGGGTCTTTTAAATGTGTATGGTGTGTGTGTGACTGTAACTCTACATGCATTCATATCCCATTACTTTGTTTTTTTGGGGTTGGAGAGAGCTTGGAGGAGACTATAGGAGGTTTGGTGGAGTTTGGAGATACAAAAATAGTTTTATGATATAAAATAGGGGTTTGCAGTGTAAGATGATGGTTTATGACTTATGTGATTAGTGGTTAATGAATTGTGTGCTGTTTAGGTGGAGAGAATAAAATGGATTTACACTATAAGATGGGAGTTTATACTGTAATTTAATTAATCTGTATATTCCATGTTTTTCATAAAAAGTTTATGTTTTTAGTGTTTTATATACTAAAGGTTTGTTTTATAGTGTAAGTTTTTAGAGTCATGTATTTTACACAAAAAATGTGGGTTTTATGCTATAAATCAGGTGACATACAACCTATCTATATTGCTTGTTCAGCCAATTATTTTATCATTCGGCCATTGCTCTCTCTTGTCTTGGAAGAACCCTATATGATTTTTAAATATATTCTAGCCCCTTTACTTCTATTTTTGATATGTGGTTTTTGGTGGTTGGTTGTTGGTGATTAGTGGTGAATTCTCCTCTATCATTCCATTATTTTCCTAGATTATTATCACTAGGATTTGCTATAGGTTTGTTGGTTTTGTTTGAGATATGTTGGGTTGTATTTTTGACAACCATTTGGTGTAGTTCAGGTTGATCTAGGGGTTTCTTTTGTGGTTATGGTTTTTGGGATATATCTTCTTCACATTGTGGTGTATAACAAAATCATAAAGCTTCTTCAAGGTAGGGGATCATCATTCTCACCTATTTACATGCTATGTGTGGGATTATTATGATTTTTCATACCTTTTGGTAGATATTAAGGGTCATCATAATAAATATAATTAATTGTAATAAGTGAAATTGATGGGGATGAGGATTAATCACATGTTTTGATACTTTTTTATATGTTACTGATGAGTTTATTCCATGTTTTTCCTTATTGAAAATAATGGCTATTGGAATCCTTTTTTTCACTATAGATGATATATGATGAGACCCTTGATATGTTTTTGTGTGATCACACCTTGAATAAAAGGATAAAGAAAATATATCTGGCTAATAAACTGGTTTCCAATGTGAACCTGATTTGTGTGATAATACCCATTCTAAATAAAGAGGTAATGTGATAAAATCCCATGAATAATTAGAGAATCCAAAATGTGTGTTGTTTTGTGCACTTGTTCTTGTTGTGTTTCCATGTGTGGTTTGGTATGTTGTGTGATTATTGAGGTGATTGAATTGGTTTTGTGATTCATGGGGATGTTACATGGTGGTTGGTTGTTATGGATGCGTTGTGGGTAGTTGTGTGTTGTAGTGTGCATAGGTGATGATGTGTGGTAGTGATGTGGGGTTGTTGTGTGTGGTGGTTTTGTTGTGAGGTGTGGTTGGGATGTTCAATGTGTGTTTTCTATGTTTATTTGTCTTGTTTTATGTGGAGTAATGATGATGGAGTATGTGAGGTATTTTGGTGATAGTTGATGTGTGTTGGGATAGTTTTTGTGTAGAATTCTTGTGTTATTTTATTAGCTATCCATAGAATAATTATAATGTGGTAATTGAATATGAATGGTTTGGAATTGATATATGGAAATTGGATAAAGTAATTGAATAAATAAAAGAGTTGTGTAAATATGAATGAATGGGTTTAGTAAATGAAATATAGTGGATTTTTTTATATCTAGAAAGTGGTGAAACCTATAATTGAAAGTTGGAGTATATGTGGCTGTGTGTGGTGGTGGTGTGGTGTGTTTCATATAGTGGTGATAGTGGTAGTGAAAGTTGACGTGTGGTATGGTGGTGGTGATGTGGTGTGTGCTAGTGAATTTTTTGTGAACCCATAGATTTGTTATGGTGTGCTATATATATATATATATATCATGAATGTTTATTCCATTATATATATTCCCCACCCAATTTGGATAACCCAACCAATTCTCATAAGTTTTGGGTTTTGGGTTTTCCCTAACATTTAGGACAGTGGTGATAAAGATGGATGACTACCCCCTATTTCATGCTCTTCCTTCAGTAATTATGGCCTAAGTGTTTGCGGGCGATATGTGTAGTGAAGGCCTAGGTTTCTTTAGGAAAGATGTGGTTGTTATAGATATGATGAGACATGATGTATAATACCATTTTTCTATGGGTGGGACATGATGTGATGGTACATGGTGCTATCACTAGATTCTAGACCTTCCAAGGTTGGTTTTGTAGGGATTCATATTGAACCACATTAGAGATTGATGGTATGTGATGTGATGTGATGGGGTATTTATAGAAGGAATGATATCACATGATGTTTGACATTAGGTAATGAGAGTGGAAAATAAGTGGGGAAGTGGTGACAAGACACCATACTTTGTTATTATCTTGATGTTATATTACTACATTGGATGTGTGATTTCATGAGTGATCCATATTGAGGTTGGGTTTGGTTAGTTGAATTGTATAGTTTCTTGTTGGTTCTACTAATTTTTCATTGGAACATTAGCATTATCTTTTCACATGTGCACTTGAGACCACCATACATATAAATTGTTGGGATGGTTATGATCCTACTGAGTATACTTGTATGCTCACCATACATATAAAAATTGTTTTAGGTTTCTAGGATGAATTTAGGGACTGATATGGACATTTCTATCTTTTTTTGGATCTTATGTTGAGTCACTACTATAGGACTTGTATTTGGGTACATTATATTAGTGACTTTAATTAGTATTAGTTTATTTATATCATGCATTGTAAGATGATTTTGGGTCACTTTTATATTATCTATTGGAGTTTTTTGGGGTTTTTTATCCTATATCTTAATTCTATTTTATTTATAGAGGGTAATGCCTCCCATATGTCATATTTTTATACCCTCAGTGATAGTTTCCAACCCAGGTCTTACTGGAGGTAGGACTCAAGGGTCATTATCTCTCTTCCTTTATTGTGGTATATTTTGTGGGAATGGGTATTAACAAAGTGGCATCAAAGATTTAGTTGAGAGATAGGGTGGGTTTTGGATTTAGGAATTATGAGTTTTTCATGGGTTGGTAAGGAAACAATTTTGGTTGATCTTGGTATACAACATAGTCCAGGGAGATTGACTAGGACATGAGATTTTAGGGCCCCCATGATCTAGTGTATAAACTATAATCTTATTGAAGGACCAAGTGAGGTGGACCTGTTTGCAGGGTAGAGACCTAGGATAGGTACATGCATCATGATTTATGGTGTTCATGTCTGAATTTGGTTTTTTGAAAATAAAATGATTTAATAAATAATATTAATAAAATTCCATGATACCAGGCTTAGGATGTTGTCATGACATGACCCGATGAGGCCCGAGCCGCTACTCCCCAAGCTTTCCTCTAATAGACCAGGGGATGGAAACTAGAACCAAGTAGGCATATGACTAACATGGGAGGAATTACCTAGATACCCACCCCCCCACACACATATCCAAGCTCAAAAAATGATGAAATGTAAAAAACAACCAAGTAAACAATGCATGTATACATCTATATCTCACAACTAGTGTACAACAGAAGTAATAAAAGATAAAGAAGTAAAAAATAATACCCACCAAAGAAAACTATAAAATCATCAAAATTGATTAGAAGAAGGGGATTACTATCAACAACATCTTTCAAAAAGCTCCTCGGCCTAGCTTTGGTAAACACCTTGGTCAGTATAGCTCACTAAGCTCCACCTGCCTCAGGTCCTATGTGGATTCCTTCAAAAGGGATATGGTTTGTACAAGACAAAAAACATGTACGGGAAAATCATGTACATAGGTGAGTGTAAAAATAATCAGTAGGAACACAAAAAACCCAAAGGAAAAAAGAGAAACTAAAAGGAAAAAGTCCACTCGACCTATCCAGAGGGAACCCCAATAGAGAGAGAAACTCCATCTCAAACTATCCTCAGCTGTACATGACAAGCCAGCTTGGTCTACAAGGGGTGTCAAACCTGACATGTGACAACACCACAAGGAATCCCAGAATCACCCAAGATATACCTATCTCAGACTCCAAGTCTCATGAGGCTCCAACCTAATATCCAGTAATAGGAGTCTCTACATAGGCTATAATTGTAACATGAAACTAGGAGAACACACTCTACGAGCTCAACCATCCCATATGGAACCCGTCTGAGAGATTCACTCCACTGAGAACAAATCTACCATTCTTAATAGTACATTTGAGAGAACTTTCTCCATCGAGAAAATATTACTAGGTCCAGCTCTAGTTCTCAGCAATAGAGGTCCTGTCATTTTTAATTTGTGCCCAACGCAAAATAAAGAAACCCAAGTGAAGAGGCCCGCCCCTCACCACTGCACACAGGTGAGGGAGCACTACCCTAGACTATGAATCACATGAATCCTATCTCAAAAGAGAGAATAGAGGGACCCACACCTATCCACTACCCCATAGTCGAGGGAGTACTACTCATAACTAACCTGAAAAACCTCTATCACTCCTATGCGGATTGGCCTACACTTCAGTCTGTCAAGGGAGCACTAACTCCTATTTAGGTATTGTTCACATAAAGTGGAGGGGCCCACTCCTCGTAACTGTATCCCAAATCAAAGGGAGATCCAAATCTAGTGGAGGAACTACTCCCCATTTCTACTCAGAGACAGGAGAGTACTACTCCATAAGCAAGGACCTGTGCCTTGATCCAACAGGGGAGTACTAATTAGAGAATGGAGGACCTACAACCTAATATGATAGGGGAGTACCACTCCATGGATCGAGGACCCACACCCTAACCTGATACGGGATTACCACTCAGTGGATAGAGGACCCAAACCCTAGAAGGATAGGGGAGTACTGACTCTTCTAGATCATTCACTATAGGGGACTCACATCCTGACATGGTAGGGGAGTACTGAACCTAGGCTAGAGGACCTGCTTCCTAGCATGGTAGGGTAGTACTGACTCTGTTAGAACAACACACATGAAGGACCCACACCCTAGAATGAAAGGGGAGTAACAACTCCTAGAATATAAGACCCATGTCCTAATATTGTAGGGGATTAATAACTCTACTTATACATCATATATGGAGGACTTGTGCCCTGGTCCAACAGGGGAGTACTGTCCATCTTCACAGACATCACAGGGGAACCCGCACCCTAGTCCATCAAGGGAGTAACACCCCTAGAGGAAACTTCCCAAAGGAAATGAACCCATGACCATGATGTGGGGAGTTTCGTCTCTACCTAAGCATATATGTATAGGAAACCCATGCCTTGAATATACAAAGGAGTACCAGTCCCAACATCTCTCTCTTCATGAACCATATCAATCTTCAATATAGAATCAGTACAGTTTCATGATAATCTCACTATATTTACACCACCTTATATCTCAAAATCCATAAAGTATTCCACCATCACATTCTATATGGAAAATTGCTTAGGATAAACTACTCAAAATCCTGAATTTGAGTCCCAGAGAAGAAGACACGGAAGGCGGAAGATCCCAAGAGCATCTCCTAGGAGTACACAACATGCATCGGGGCACACACAGTGTGTGATCCTGCTCAATAACTTGAATGTGTATCCTATCAACATGGATTATAAACCCATGTAGGTGTACACAATGTGTAGAGGAGTTAAACACCATGTCCCTTATCACTTGGATCTTGGCCATGTTCCCCTTCTACACATACTAGCCAACCATCTCCCTTAGACACTGTGTATCCCATACCACACAACATGTTTAGACTAAAAATACACCTTACCATGTATTTTTACTGTGTCAGTGTAACAAACCCCATTTCAATGTATCTTAGCCATGTATTAGTACATGACCATGTTTTTTCACACGACTAACCCAAGCCATGTCCCATGGTCACATGATTTAGGGAACTCTACATAGTGTAACCCCTATACATGGTGTATAGTCCCAAAATTTCATCTTCCCCAAACAGGAAGATCTACACAACATGTTTCACTAAAATACATTATAGCATCCTGCCTTTTTATCACATAAACTTTCATTACATTTTACAAAACCGAGGATCTTTAAAGTTTAGTGTCTTGGAAACCAGGAACTTAAAACATGAAAACATAAAAAATTCTTCTTAAACACTTGAAAGGATTCTACTCATGTTCATACTAGGTTCATTACTGCATCTCATAACCTGGGGACATACATCAAAAGAAAGGGTGAGAAGAAGGCCCAGTAAGGGAAACAAGAGAAACATTTTACATGTGAACTTGAGATACTTCAATAAGGTCATGAAAAGAACTTTAAGGCATGAGAAAGAAATCATGAGATATATCATAATAAAAATAACATTTTTCATAACTTGAAGATGTGGCTACAACATTTAATATTGACAATAATTTCGTTTCACCAAGGTCTATCCCCAAGATGTCATTAAAAATTACCAAGGTTATTCACCAAGGTATCAGTCTAAAAGGTCATCTCTAGAGATTAAGTCTTTACCCAATGCATTGGAGTGCTATATGGGCGCACCCTTTACATGACTTTATTATCATGTGATCCACATATATAATTATTAATCATTTCTTAAACAACCCATATAGAATAAAAGGAATGGGTTTCCTTTCATAATCATAACGTTTTAAAAACTGCTTTAAAGACATGATCTTTACGTCACTTTAAACCCACGGAAAGGGAAAGCGAGTTTCATGTATATAAATAACAGAATTTAAAATAGATCATTTTGATATATATGTAAATACCCCTGTAGAAATAAGAGCTTTGAGTATTCACTTAATAACATAAAATAATTTTGAGAAAAGAGAGAGGCATTTTGAGACGAAAATTCTGCAGCATAACGACTACGTTTTGGGGTTTTAGAAAACATTGAAAAGAGAGGGGACATGGGTCAAACATTCATAAATGAACCTTAAAACAGTAGAGGGACAAAATATGAAGGATATATGAACATGGTAATGAAATTTGAAAGATTTACCATATGAAATGGAGAACATGAAAGGAAGACAAAAATAAGATTTCTCTTATGAAAATTCGGCAGCCTAACGACCTCACTTAAACTTCAAAAAATGAATTGATGAGATCAAATAGGTTCTCTCATATTATGAACATAAAAGATCTGTATGATAGATATATATATCATACCCCAAAATAATAAAAAGTAACTTTAAATACTTGACATGAAAGTAGAACTTTGAAAAATGAGAAAGGTGAACGAATCCCTTAAAAATTTGGCAGCCTAACTGCGCCACTTAAAACATCAAAATACTGAATTGAAGAGATCAAATAGGGTATATAATCATATGAAAATAAGAGTTCAGTATTATAGATATAGAGATCATACCCTAACATAATAAAAAGGAACTTGAAAGACTTGACATGAAAGTAGAACTTGAAAACGAGAAGGGTGAAATAATCACTTAAAAATTCGGCAGCCTAATGGCGCCACTTAAAACTTCAAAATACTGAATTGAAGAGATAAAATGGGGTCTCTAATCATATGATCATAAAAGATCAGTATTATAGATATAGAGATCATAACCCAACATAATAAAAAGGAACTTGCAAGACTTGACATGGAATTATAACTTTGAAAAAGGATAAAGGTGAAAGAACCACTTAAACATTCGGCAGCCTAACAGCGCCACTTAAAAATTAAAAATACTGAATTGAAGAGATAAATTGGGTCTCTCATAATATGACCATAAATAATCAGTATGATAGATATAGAGATCATACAACAACAAAATAAAAAGGAACTTGAAAGACTTGACATGAAAGTAGAACTTGAAAACGAGAAGGGTGAAAGAACCACTTAATAATTCAGAAGCCTAACGACGCCACTTAAAACTTCAAAATAATGAATTGAAGAGATAAAATGGGGTCTCTAATGATATTATCATAAATGATAAGTATGATATATATAGATATAACACCCCAACATAATAAAAAGGAACTTTAAGGACTTTACATGAAAATAGATCTTGAAAAATGAGAAGGGAGAAAAAATCCGTTACAAAAATTTTGGCAGCCTAACAACGCCACTTAAAACTTCATAAAACGAAATAATGAGAGTAAGAGGGGATATATCATTATATTAACATGAAAAGGGAAGTAAGAGGAATATAAAAGAACATCCTTTAACATAAGAACATGGAGCATAAAAGAAATGGCATATAAGAGATTACTTGAAAAGAAAGAGAGAGGTCAGATCCCTTACCTTAAAACGTAACTCTTAAAACTCAAAGGTTGGGACCTTGAGGGATTGGGGGAACCTTGGGAGGACTCCTTGGGAGGTAATGAGACCAGAAATTCGTTGGAGGAGAGTGGGGAGTCGAATGGATGAGAGGATTTCTTGGTATTTATAGGGAAAGTGAGGGGACAAGGCATTAATGGCCAAGGGACACCTCATTTGGTGGTTTTGGAAAAACCATGGGCTTGCCCATGGTATTTTCCCATGGTATTGGACACTTGGGACAACTAATACAATAATACACCCCCTTTAGTCGACCATCCCTTAAAATATCTCATGGCATCCTCATGACACAGTTATGATGTCATTAAACATACAGAAACCTTAAAACTGTATTTTTACTATTCACTGAAAATCCAACTTTCTCAGAAAAATCCCAAAATTTAACATTAACAAAATATCAATTCTCTGATTTCAAAAATGAACTCCATTTTATAAAAATAATTTTCTAAATATTTTTAATTTAATTTTTAAATAAATACACTATTCACCAAAAATTCATTTTTTCAGAAAAAACCCCAAAAATTACCTTAACATAATATCGATGCTCTGAGTTCAAAAATGAAATACATTTTATAAAAATAATTTTCTAAATAATTTTTAATTTAATTTTGAATTAAAAACACTATTCACCCGAAAAAACTAATACTTGAATAATAATTTATGAAACCGTTATTTAACCATTTTATTGAATCATATTACTTAATCAAGGTGCCTAGATTATATTAATACTTTCTTTAAGTGAGATTACTAATCCATTTGGTCACATTACTAATCCTAAGCATAAAATCACTATTCATAATTTACTATTAATCAAAAATCAAGTTGATCTTATTAGACTCTAAATTTCGTACTGGACATAATTGTAGAAGACAATTTTTTGAATATCATTAGACGTTTTTAATTATTTAAGGTTTACATAAACTTTTTTAAAATATCCTTTTTCTAAAATTCATCAAAAATATGCATACTATATTTATCCGGTCATTTGAAAATTCATAAACTTCATCATAAGAAGAAATATCAATTTTTATTTAAAACAAAGGATTACACAAGGCAGTTGCGGTCTCCTTACATATCCCCTTATCACACCAGCATATAACCTAAGTGTAAGGTGTGCTAAGGTGAGAGAATCCGAGGGAGGCTCTACCAACATCGCACGAGTAGTAATTTCTATCAGTTTGAACTTCTCACGAAGGCGATTCCGTTCTAGCTTCACACAATGAAGTTCAGCTTGGGTTTGGTCCAGAGCAAAGCCCAGTGGTGCTACCTCCTTCCCAAGTTCTGTTAGATGGGCTTCGATCGGTCCAAGACTACTGGGTGAGGCCATCTAATCTTCTTTCTATATTAATTAACCATGATTAATTGTATTTAGAGACAATAATCAAAACGTTTAGTTTCCAGTGGTCATATTGACCAATGGTCATATAACAGTCAAAACCCAATGGTCTCATTTTAATTATACTCATGTTATCAAATGAAACAGTTTTGTTGAGTATCAAAAATAAAATAACACACAAAATTAGGAAACAAGATTTATTCAAAATTTTGGGTCGTTACAATCTTCCCCCCTTAAGAAATTGCATCCTTGCAATTTTTTAAAATTGGGTTTTAAAATTTCATTGAAAGTACCACATCGAAAAAAGAGTCAGTAACACTATTACTTTAAAAAAAATAAAGGGAAGTACAAAGGTCACCCAAGTTAACCCATACTATGATTCCATGGAGGAAAACATGGATATGGAAGAAAAAACAAAGGGTCAAGTTCTGGGGGAGAGTGATAGAAAATATGATTAGGAGAAAGTTGACCACAAGAAAATCCCAAACTTATGATGTGTGTAAATGGTCTTTGATTACCTAGTAGGAAACGTAAACCAACAAAATTTTTGTTTTACGTTTCTTTTCATAATTTTGAGGAATTCATTTACTACATAGAACAAAAACATAAGGAAATATACCTACCTTCATGTAGAGTTTCATCCTTTAATAAGTTTCTACCAAAACTAATCTTTTCTACAAATTATGAGCATTCAAAACTACTTGGTCTCATCAAAACACAAGAATCATCTTCTATAGAATCACATAATCCACAAAATATTAACTATCTATTTCTTCTATCTTTAAACATTATCCCAAAAACAGAAAGGGTAAGGTAAAACAACTCTTCAAAAAGAATGAATCCCATATGGAATGGAAACTACTTTTAAATCTTCAAAGTTCCATGGTACTACCCAAAGTTCATCATAGACCATTCCATAAATAACGGTCCTTAAAATTCCTCAAAATAAACCAAACTAAGATTGAAACCCAAATACAAGAAGGATTTGATAACATAGTCTTCCAAAATAAACTTCATTGTTCATCTCCAAACAACATCAACCACTCCTAACATCTTATAAAAAAAGTAGCTAACCTAAACATATTTTACCCAAGATAGGTTAATCATTCCCATAAGTAACCTAAATTACTATAAGTCCACCTTAAATTCATCGATTCTTCAAAATATAAGTCAACCTTACTCCTCAATGAAAATACCGTAGTAATCTATTTACCTCGATCATATAGGGTCCCCAAAATAGTGAACGTCTCCAAAAATAATAATCATCTTTTAATCCCCTAATCATCTCTATCATATTAATACGTCAATCGTCGCATTTCCTATCACATTGGTTTTTGGGACATGTTCTTCAATTTCCCACCATTAACTAAGAAGAGAAAGTATAATTAGGGGCTTAAATACTTAGCCCATAATCATGAAAAGGAACTTAAAGCATATAAGGATAACTTGTAGAAGAAAAGTATACCCTAACTTGTGATCCCCTAGGTTCCCATCTAGGTTATCCATGATCATATATTCTTATGTGAATCTTTATTTTATTTTATCTTTGTTACTTTAACAATGGTTCATACTAAGCTTATGAATTTACCAAAGCATATCCCCTGGAGTGTTGTAACCAAGAGTGCAGCAAGGCCTGTTGTCGTGTACCAGTTCCCATTTGAGTCTAGCTCAAAGCGGTGTTTTCGGGTTTTACCCCTATGTACATCTGTGCTAGAGACACCTCTACCTGCTCGTTTCCAGACAAGGATGTATTTTCTTGGCAACCCATTACTCAATACTCACCAAAATACCAGGAATATTTCCTATATATAAAATTTTCTATAGGAATCTTCCTAAAGTTTTCATATCCTAATTTCCACAAATAACTAAAACATCATTTGATACCAACTATAGCATCCCACCTTTTTATCACATAAACTTTCATTACATTTTACAAAACCGAGGATCTTTAAAGTTTAGTGTCTTGGAAACCAGGAACATAAAACATGAAAACATAAAACATTCTTCTTAAACACTTGAAAGGATTCTCCTCATGTTCATCCTAGGTTCATTACTGCATCTCATAACCTGGGGACATACATCAAAAGAAAGGGTGAGCAGAAGACCCAGTAAGGGAAACAAGAGAAACATTTTACATGTGAACTTGAGATACTTCAATAAGGTCATGAAAAGAACTTTAAGGCATGATAAAGAAATCATGAGATATATCATAATAAAAATAACATTTTTCATAACTTGAATATGTGGATACAACATTTAATATTGACAATAATTTCGTTTCACGAAGGTGCATCCCCAAGGTGTCATTAAAAATTACCAAGGTTATTCACCAAGGTATCGGTCTAAAAGGTCATCTCTAGAGATTAAGTCTTTACCCAATGCATTGAAGCGCTATATAGGTGCACTCTTGACATGTATTTATTATCATGTGAGCCACATATATCATCATCGATCATTTATTAAACAACCCATATAGCATAAAAGTAATGAGTTTCATTTCATAATCATAACGTTTTAAAAACTGCTTTAAAGACATGATCATTACGTCACTTTAAACCCACGGAAAGGGAAAGAGGGTTTCATGTATGTAAATACCATAATTTAAAATAGAAAATTTTGATATATATGTGAATAACCTTGTAGAAATAAGAGATTTTAGTATTCACTTAATAACATAAAATAATTTTGAGAAAAGAGAGAGGCATTTTGAGACGAAAATTCTACAGCATAACGGCTACGTTTCGGGGTTTTAAAAAACATTGAAAAGAGAGGGGACATGGGTCAAACATTCATAAATGACCCTTAAAACAGTATAGGGACAGAATATGAAGGATATATGAACATGTTAATGAAATTTGAAAGATGTACCATATGAAATGGAGAACATGAAAGGAAGAAAAAAAATAAGATTTCTCTTATGAAAATTCGGCAGCCTAACGGCGTCACTTAAACTTCAAAAAATGAATTGACGAGATCAAATAGGGTATCTCATATTATGAACATAAAATATCAGTATGATAGATATAGAGATCATAACCCAACATAATAAAAAAGGAACTTGAAAGACTTGACGTGAAAGTAGAACTTTGAAAAATGAGAAAGGTGAACGAATCCCTTAAAAATTCGGTAGCCTAACGGCACCACTTAAAACTTCAAAATACTAAATTGAAGAGATAAAATAGGGTCTCTCATCATATGAAAATAAGATTTTAGTATTATAGATATAGAGATCATACCCAAACATAATAAAAAGTAACTTGAAAGACTTGACATGAAAGTAGAACTTGAAAACGAGAAGGGTGAAAGAACCACTTAAACATTCGGCAGCCTATCGACGCCACTTAAAACTTCAAAATACTGAATTGAAGAGATAAAATGGGGTCCCTCATCATATGATCATAAAAGATCAGTATGATAGATACAGATATCATAACCCAACAAAATAAAAAGGAACTTTCAAGACTTGACATGGAATTAGAACTTTGAAAAAGGAGAAAGGTGAAAGAACCACTTAAAAATTCAGCAGCCTAATGGCGCCACTTAAAACTTAAAAATACTGAATTGAAGAGATAAAATGGGGTCTCTCATCATATGATCATAAAAGATCAGTATGATAGATATATAGATCATACCCCAACATAATAAAAAGGAACTTTAAATACTTGACATGAAATTAGAACTTGAAAACGAGAAGGGTGAAAGAACCACTTAAAAATTCGGCAGCCTAACGACGCCACTTAAAACTTAAAAATACTGAATTGAAGAGATCAAATGGGGTCTATCATCATATGTTCATAAAATATCAGTATGATAGATATAGAGATCATACTCAAACATAATAAAAAGTAACTTTAAAGACTTTACATGAAAATAGATCTTGAAAAATGAGAAGGGAGAAAGAATCAGTTACAAATATTTCGGCAGCCTAACGACGCCACTTAAAACTTCATAAAACGAAATAATGAGAGTAATAGGGGATATATAATTATATGAACATGAAAAGGGTAGTAAGAGTAATATAAAATAACATCCTTTAACATAAGAACATGGAGCATAAAATAAATGACATAAAAGAGATTACTTGAAAAGAAAGAGAGAGGTCAGATCCCTTACCTTAAAACGTAACTCTTAAAACTCAAAGGTTGGGACCTTGAGGGCTTGGGGGAACCTTGGGAGGACTCCTTGGGAGGTAATGAGACCATAACTTCATTGGTGGAGAGTGGGGAGTCGAATGGATGAGAGGATTTCTTGGTATTTATAGGGAAAGTGAGGGGACAAGGCATTAATGGCCAAGGGACACCTCATTGGTGATTTTGGAAAAACCATGGGCTTTACCATGGTATTTGTCCATGGTATTGGCCACTTGGGACACCTCATACAATAATTCATCCCCTTTAGTAGACCATCCCTTAAAATATCTCATGGCATCATCATGACACAATTATGATGTCATTAAACATACCGAAACCCTAAAACTGTATTTTTACTATTCACTGAAAATTCAACTTTCTCAGAAAAATCCCAAAATTTCACATTAAGAAAATATAAATGCTATGATTTCAAAAATGAACTCCATTTTATAAAAATAATTTTCTAAATATTTTTAATTTAATTTTTAAATAAATACACTATTCACCGAAAATTCATTTTTTCAGAAAAAGCCCCAAAAATTACCTTAACATAATTTCGATGCTCTGAGTTCAAAAATTAAATCCATTTTATAAAAATAATTTTCTAAATATTTTTAATTTAATTTTTAATTAAAAAACACTATTCACTCGAAAAAACTAATACTTGAATAATAATTTATGAAACCGTTATTTAACCATTTTATTGAATCACATTACTTAATCAAGGTGCTTAGATTATATTAATACATTATTTAAGTGAGATTACTAATCCATTTGGTCACATTACTAATCCTAAGCATAAAATCACTATTCATAATTTACTATTCATCAAAAATCATGTTGATCTTATTAGACTCTAAATTTCATACTGGACATAATTGTAGAAGACCATTTTTTGAATATCATTACACGTTTTTAATTATTTAAGGTTTACATAAACTTTTTTAAAATATCCTTTTCTCTAAAATTCATCAAAAATATGCATAATATATTTATCCAGTCATTTGAAAATTCATAAACTTCATCATAAGAAGAAATCCCAATTTTTATTTAAAAAAAAGGATTACACAAGGTAGTTACGGTCTCCTTACATAGCCCCTTATCACACCATCATAGGACCTAAGTGTAAGGTGTGCTAAGGTGAGAGAATTAGAGGGAGGCTCGTCCAACATCACACGAGTAGTAATTTCTATCAGTTTGAACTTCTCGCGAAGGCAATTCCGTTCTAGCTTCACACTATGAAGTTCGGCTTGAGTTTGGTCAAGAGAAAAGCCCAGGGGTGCTACCTCCTTCCCAAGTTCTGTTAGATGGACTTCGATCGGTCCAAGACTACTGGGTGAGGCCATCGAATCTTCTTTCTATATTAATTAACCATGATTACTTGTATTTAGAGACAATAATCAAAACGTTTAGTTTCCAGTGGTCATATTGACCAATGGTCATATAACAGTCAAAACCGAACAGTCTCATTTTAATTATACTCATGTTATCAAATGAAATAGTTTTGTTGAGTATCAAAAATAAAATAACACACAAAATTAGGAAACAAGATTTATTCAAAATTTTGGTTCGTTACATACATGCTGTGTAAATTGTAATTCAAGTTGGGAATTACATTCAAAATTCCCTAATTTGTCATGTTCTTCCCTAAAACTCATAGATCTACCTAGTAGGGATCCATAACAATCATATTTGGGATAGAGAACCTTAAAAAAATGCATAAAAAGGGATCATAACCAAAACTCAAATTTTACTACCACTTTGGTGAAACAGAGAAGATTCAGATGAAGAACGACACCCAGATCATGTTACTCCCCGATATGATGACGATCTGTGTCAAAAACGGGGATCAACGACACTTCATCGCTTCGATTTTGGCTCGATTCCGTCATCACCTAAGAAAGCAGGGGAGTGGGAGAGGAGATGTGGCCCTACTCTATTGTGTCATGAGCACAGAGGGTTGGGAGGGGGGATATAATTGATTTTAATTAATTAAAAACAATTAATTATCCTTTTTAACACCATGTCACCAAAACACCCCTGATTGAAACTCCTAGCACAGACCACCTTAGGTTGTACCTAGGATAAACATGATGTTTTGGACTCAAATGAGGTCTTATAAATCTGATCCGAGACTACAAATGGGAGTTGTTTATGTTTCAAGTAAAATTGCAGGCCTGAGAAAAAATATATTTAATATTTTTAATATCACCACACCGAGGCTCTATGGGCCCCAACTTCACGCACCGACTCAGTACCCTGTTCTAGAAATTTTCTCCAAAATATACCGAATTATTTTGATTAAAAACTGAGTCATTACATTCTCCCCACCTTATGGATTTTCATTCCCAAAAAGAAAAATCCTAAGCATAAGGGAAGAAAATGAGCTCCCCACTAGACTCCCATGCCAGTGAGCTCACCAAGGGATCCCATGATGTTTACAAGAATGCACACCAAGGAACCACCAAGTTCAAACTACTCTCATGTACAGATTCTACCAGGAAAAAATCATGTAAAAAATGGGCACATGTCTCCTTAGCTGTGATAGGTGGGAAAGAACAAAGCATCAAGGTCCATCTGCAGTTATGGGGTCTAGCGGTACACCACCTCGCTAACCCAACGTAGATACTAAAAAAACCCTATAGTTCTCATCCACCCCTAGATAGACTATACAATATCCTCCTAAACATTTTCATTCAAGGTTTATGCTGAACGTGTGATGGTATTCATGAAAAAATAGGGCTACCTAAGAGTAAACACTTGTTCTTACCAGACCCTTCATCTACAAACCTCCAGCTGTAACACAACACACCCAAACAGAAACACTGTCACACCCACTAGAGGCATCCGAACTGAGTATGGATGGTAGGAAACCAATAAACACTATGGAAATATCTTAGAGTCTAACTCTTCCACTATGGAATGATTCTAAGCAAGAATCTCCTTCTTCTAGGGATACCAAGCACAAAGGAGTCGAGTAGAGAAACTCTATTTGTGAGGCCAAGACCTACTCCGAAACTTTATTACACAACCGCACCCTGAAGACATAAGTTTAAGGAACTCTTCCACCTCACTTAGATACTGTCCACTTTGGGTCGCACTGAATCTCTTGCACAGTTTTGGTCACATCACAAAAATGCATCTCAGTGGGGGAAAGAGTCCCTCTTCCTCATGAATTAAAAGCTACATCAAATTTCACAACATCCTCCTCAATCATGTCACATCTAAGGATTAAGACAAAAAAATGAGGGTACTAATGAAAAACAAAGGGCTTCCCAAACACACACCGTGTCTTAATGGGACCTCTATCGAAACTAACAACACGTGGTTCTACCGACACCCCACATCACCTTAGTTAAACCTCGAGAAAAAAGTGGAAAGAAAAGAGTACCCACAATAGTGTCTAACAATTTCTATTACAGAAAGTAGAAAGGAATCACAGAATAACACTATTAATCCTTAGAGATTTTGGGTCAAATCCCTCTATGACTTGCAGTTGTACTCGCCCATATCCTCCAGCTCCCTAAGCATGGTGCGGACCACCTGGGGGTAGTGGTGCTAATGACTCAAACTATCTTCTACCTTCTACCACTCTTCCTTCTCCTTTGCATCATCTTTCACTATGTGGAACTCATTGCTCCAAGCACTATCTATGCCAAGGAAACTCTCCATCCAGATCCCTCTGTGTAGCATGACGGGTTGGAAAATCTCAATCGAGATGTCCCCAATTTCATCTAGGAAGCTCTCCACCACCAGAGCCCTCTCCAACACTCCAGAATAGGAGGGAATGTACAAAGGGATCACAAATGCCCTGATATCTTGAAAAAAGATCTACTAAAAGGTCTATGATCTAAAGAACATATCCCAAACTATATCCAAGTATTATAATGATAAGTCTTTAAACCTTTCCAAAAAACTTCTCCACTATCATGCTACCCTACTGAAGCTAAATAAGATCCTATATGCACACTGATCTTAATATGGATGGGTAAAAATATTCCATGAAGAGTTTCTCAAACTCCTACCATGTGAGAATCACCTCTTCATGAGACTGTATCACCAAGCTCCACCATCGCCCAGCTGAACCCTGCTAAAAGCTCTTTGCTAGGACCACCATCTGATCAGGAGGTGTCCTCACTAAGAACAAAACTCACATGATTACCTTGAGCTAGTCATCTACTGCTTAGGGTTCTAGATCACTCTGGTACCTCATATGTCACTACGTCTATAACTCATGTATCACACACAGCCTGCACACATCATTATCTTGAACTGCTAGTAAAACATGATGCTCAACAGGCGGTGGCACTACCGACGGACCACCCAGAGGTAACACCTCAGAATTAGTGCCCTTCACTGAAGCCTAATCATGGTGAGGATTGTCATTATAGTCACATTGTAGAATCATATATAGCTGTTGTCATGGTGGAATCCTAAAATAGAATCAAGATGTACCACAGTCAAAGAGTATATATCGGGAGTTAACTCAAGAAGGACAAGAAAAACAAAAACCTAGTCCTATATGATGCATGTAACATTTATTTCCTAGTGACTGATTTCCTAATGTAACGAGTCAAAAATTAGGTTATTAGAGTCTTGGTGAATGAATACGTTAGCCATCGGAACAGCACTAGAACCTCTATCCTGAGAGCCGAACTCAAAACATTCTAACACTGTTGTCATGTAGCCTAAACCAAGCTCATGACATTGTGGTCCCAAAGTGGAACCAACATACTCTGATACCACTCTGTCATGACCCGAACTAAGGAGGCCCAGATCGCAACTCCCTAAGCATGCCTCCAATAGGGCATGAGCAAGAGACTGGTGTTGAGTAGGCATATCGGTAACATGTGAAGAATTTTATAGGTACCTATACACATACACTCACATATCCAAGCTCAAAAAATGTTAAAATGTTAAAAACCACCTAGAAACCAATGCATGTATACATATATATCCCACAACCAGAGTAAAAAAAAGTACTGAAATCAAAAGAAGGGAAAAAACAATTAGCACTAAAGAAAACTGCAAAAGCTTCCAACCTGCTCAGAAGGAGGGGATCCTTGTCAATTGAAACTACCAGAAAGCTCATCAACCTAGATATGGTAAACACCTTGGTCAGTCTAGGTCACTAAGCTCCACCTACATCATGTCCTACATGGAATCTGTTGAAAGTCCTATGGTATGCATAAGACACAAAACATGTGTGGGAAAAGCCTGTGTAGGGGTGAGTATAAAAATACTCAGTAGGCACACCAAAAACCTCAAAAGAAAAAGGGAGGAACTAAAAGAAAACATTCAACTTGACCTATCCAAAGAGAACCCCAATCAAGAGAGAAAATCCATCCCAAACCTTCCTTGGTTGTACATGACAAGCCCGCTTGGTCTATAAGGGGTGTTAACCCCAACATGCGACAACACTGCAATGACTCCCAAAAATCACCTAGATATAACCATCTTAGACTCTAAGTCTCATTAGGTTCCAACCTCATATCTAGAAATAGGATTATCTTCATAGGATTTAACTTTAACACAAAACTAGAAGAACACATTCCATGAGCTCAGCCATCCCAGATGGTACCCGTCCGAGAGATGCACTCAATTGGGAACAACTATACAATTACTAATGGTACACCTAAGAGAACATGATCCATTGGGAACATATTAATAGGTCTAGATCTAGTGCCCAACACCAGAGGTCCTCTCATTTTTACCTAGTTTCTAACAAAAACTAAAGAAACCTAAGTGAAGAGGCCTATCCCTCACCACTACACACAGCCGAGGGAGAAATTCTCCAGATTGTGCACTATGTGAATCCTATCTAATAAGAGATAATAGAGGGACCCACGCCTCACCACTTTTCCACATTTGAGGGAGTACAACTCCTAAATAACCTGCAAAACCTTTTTCTCTCCTGTACGGAGTGTCCTGCACCATATTTCATCGAGGGAGCACTAACTCCTATCTAGGTATCATTTACATCAAGTGGAGCGGCCCACTCATCGTAACTATATCCCACAACCAAGGGAGCTCCAAATCCAATGGAGGACCCGCTCGCCGCTGCTACTTGGAGACATGACAGTTATACTCCAAAAGTGAGGACCTATTCCCTGATCCAACATGGGCGTACCACTCAGAGATTGGAGGACCCTCACCCTCATATGACAGGGGAGTACCACTCCATGAATTGAGAAATTGCACCCTAACCCAGTAGGAGAGTACCACTCAGTGGATAGAGGACCCTCACCCTGGTAGGATAGGGGAGTACTAACTCTACTAGCTCATTAACTATGGGGTACCCACACCCTGACATGGTAGGGGAGTACTGACCCCGGGCTAGAGGACCCACTCCCTGTCATGGCAGCGGAGTACCGACTCTACCAGAACAAGAAGTATGGAGGAACCGTGCCCTAGAATAATCGGGGAGTACCGAATCCAAGGATAGAGGACCCACACCCCAACAAGGTATGGTAGTACCAAATCTACCTATACATCAATATTAAGGACCCACAACCTAGTCCAACAGGGGAGTACTGTCCATCTTCACAAACATCACGGGGAAACCCACACCCTAGTTCATATGGGGAGTACCATCCTTAGAGGAAACTACCCAAAGGAAATGAACCCACACCCATGACATGGGGATTACCATATCTACCTAATCATAGAGGTAAGGGAAACTCACACCCTAAATATACATAGGAGTACCAGTCCCAGTGTCTCTATCTTCATGAACCACACCGATCTCCAACATTAGCTTAATATAGCTTCATGAGAACCTCACTCTATTTATGACACCTTGTATCTCAAAATTCATAATGGAGGCCACCACCACGTTATAAACAAAAAATCACTTAGTATAAACTACTCACAATACTAAATACAAGTCCTAAAGAAGAATATATAGAAGGAAGAAGATCCGAGGAGGATCTCCTAAGAGTACACAATGTGTACCAGGGTGCACATGACATGTGAGCCCACCCGAGCACCTGGCCATGTATCCTGTCTACATGGATTAACAAACCATGTATGGGTACATGACATGTAGAATAGGTACATGGTATTTCACTCATCACTTGGCCCCTGGTCGTGTTCCCCTTCTACATGGACCAACTAACCATGTCCCTTACACGTCGTGTATCCCATACTACACGGTGTGTTAAGGAGAAACAACCACCTTACCATGTATTTTTCCCATTTCTGTGTAACAGATCCCATGTCCATATATCTTATCCATGTGTTAGTACACGAACTTGTGTTTTCATATAGATAACCCAATCCATGTCCCATGGTCACACGGTTTAGGGTACTACACAATGTGTAACCCCTATACACGGCATGTAGTCCAAAAAGTTCATATTACCAGAATATGAAGAGATACACAACGTGTTTCACTGAACTAAACACTGTGTAGATGGTAATTAATTTCAGTAATTAACTGTAAAACACCCCAATTCATCCATTTCTTCCCCAAAAACTCACAGATCAATCTAGTAGGGATCCATAATAATTGTATTTTGGATATAGAACCTTAAAAAAATGCATAACGAAAGGGATCAGGACCAAAAAACAAATAAACCTACCTCATTGGAGAAAATACAAATATTTTGATGAATAATGACACATAAATCATGCTTATCCTCGATATGATGATGATCTGAGTCAAAAATAGGGATCGATGGCACTTCGTCTCTTTGATTTTGGTTGAATTCCCTCATCAATAAAGGGAGGAGGGGAGGAGGAGAAGAGATGAATCCCTCATCTATTGTGTCGTGCACACCAAGGGTTGGGGGGGTATAAAAATGATTTTAATTAATTAAAGACAATTAATTTCCTTTTTTATCACCACTTCACCAAAATTACCTCGATCGAAACTCCTGGCACAAATGACCTTAGGACTTGACTAGGGTAAACACGATGTTTCAGACACAACCGCGGTCTTAGAAATCTGCTCTAAACTCAAAACAAGAGTTATTTATGTTTCAAGTGATACTAAACACATGAAAAAAATATATTTAACATTTTAATATCGTCACACCAAGGCTCCCCAGGCTCCTACATCCTGTGCGGACTTAGTGCTCGACTCCTAAAATATTCCTCAAAATTTTCATAAGTATTTAGGTTCAAAACCAGAGTCATTTCATATGTTATTATTACTTTTCAACAATGTATCATATTTTTCATCCGTGATTGGTTCAAGTAGTTGAGGCTCAATAGGCCAATCTAGTTTATCACTAAAGGGTTGATCTGATGAGAAGTATGAGGTATGAAAGTAGGATTTTCATGCCGTTTAGCTGTATATTTTGGGGAAGTATGAGGGGATCATCTCAAATATGGAGACAGATCACTAGATGGAGGATATAAATATCATGTTGAGATTAATTTGATCATGGGATGAGTTATGGGTTTTGTTGGAAGTTAGTCAGATGCAAGGAGCTATGTGTTAGTAGTGGATGCTCTTTTTTGGTGATCATAGTGAGGTAGACATGTTGTGGTTGGAAATTCAGAGGGTGTTATAGGTGAAGTTATTGTTATCCCTCTTAGGGAAGCCAAGAGGTAGAATCTTATATCCCTTACGTAGGGAATATTGAGCATTAGGGAGTTTGGGACCAGGTTCAAGGACCTCATGCACTTTATTATAGATTTTTTTTTCTCGATGACAAGTCTAGAGTGCATCATTTATAGGATGATTTTCACTCAATAATCAGGTACATGGTCACTATGTTTACACTACCTATGTCTCTAGAGGCGAGAAAAGGATGATTTTATTGAGTATATGTTTTCTTTGGGATTTTATCCTTGAGAGAGTGGCTGATAGAGTGTCTTGAGGATAAAAGTTCCAGGAATTGGGTCATGGGTGTTCAGGAAATTGAGGTTTTGATCAATAGGGAACTAACCATGGAAGATCCCTTTCTATTCTTCAGGGTAGGAGGATCGTGAGAATATACCATAGGATTTTTTTCATGTTATGTATGTATAGGACAAGGGAACCACCAAGATCAGGGCCCAAACACCTAGGGAGGCTAATATCAATTTGGTGTTCATGACCCTTTTTGGTAGCAACAATAGTTGTCTCTGAGGTAGTTTCGATAGTAGGGACTGTCTATGCTTTCTCAACAGCTAAGGGTAGATGGTGTTGTAAGTGGAAATCCTCGTGATGGTCCCCATCCATAGGGACCTAGTATAGAGCATGGTCATGGTGGACAATAGTATAGAGGCATAAGACACGGGCATGGTAAAATGAATGCATTATAGGAAGAAACATTGGAAGATATGGGAGTTATTAGATGTATGATTAGCTTATAATCTACCCTTGTGTGTGTTTTTTTGATTTAGTATCCTCACACTCATATTTTTATCCTACTTTGGTTCATATATTAGGACTAGATGTGGAGATACTTCAAGTTCCACTGGTGTTATCTAGGCCAATTTTAGGTTAGGATTATTTTTTATGTGTATCAGGGATGTAGAATGGTGATGGGGAAACACCAATTCATTAGGGATTTAATTTTTATATAGATACAAAAATACAATTTTTTCCTTATAATGGATTGGTTATATTTTGTTTGTGTAGTCATCGACTATTTTTGGAGGAGAGTTTTGTTTTCTAATGTGGAGGGTTAGTGAGTGGCATTCGATGGTGAGAGAGGCTACTTGATGGGTGGTAGGTAGGTGAAGCCTATTTTTTCATAGTTAGTAGAGATATTTGTAGAAGATCAGGTGGAGTATGTTCCCAAAGTTGTTGAGTATTTATTGTATGTTTTACGAGATGAGGTTACAACCCTTCCCCTCAACACAATATCAAGTTCAAGATAGATTTACAACTAAACACGTCTTTGATTTTGATGGATCCCTATCGAATAACACCTAAAAAGTTATGTGACTTAAGGTTATAGGAAAATGATCTGTTAAAAAGGGGTTTCATCCAACCCAGTGTGTCACCATGGGTTTCTCTAGTATTGTTCACCAAGAATAAATATGGTAGTTTGAGGTTGTGTATAGACTAACAAAGGTTGAACCAGGTATTGATCAAGAACCTTTACCCTCTTTCAAGGATAGGTAATCTTTTTGACCAATTGAGAGGATCTAGTTGGTTTTTAAAAATTGATTTGTGGTCAAGATATCACCATTTGAGTTTGAAGGATGATGATATTATGAATAATTCCCTTAGATGAAAATATGGGCACTTCAAGTTTTTTGTCATACCGTTTGGTGTTATAAATTCTCCAACCATGTTCATGGGACTCATAAACTATGTGTTCTATGAATTACTTGACTGGTTTATCTTAGTATTAATCAATGATATCTTTATGTTATCAAGTTCATAGGAGGATCATGTAGAACATCTTAGATATATATTTTCAGGTCCTTTGACACCAACATCTTTATGGAATGTTTTCCAAGGGTGAGTTTTGGTTGTGAGAGATGAATTTCCTTAGACATGTGGTTTCTTAGTAGGGTGTTTTAGTAGACCCATTGAATATCTAGGCATTTTTTTCTCGATTATCACTCAATAACATAGAATAGTTTCATAGTTTCTAGGATCTCATAGCCTTTTATAGGATATTTTTTCTCAATTTCTCTCAAGTTGAATCCCTGCTGAACTCATTGACTAGAAATAGTCTAGGTTTTTTTATGGATTGATTAGTTCTAGGTAGCATTCGATTACCTGGAGGAGTAGTTGGTCAGTGCTCCATTAATTTATTTTCCTAAGGAGGGTGTGATTTTTGAAGTTTTATATACCACATTCTATCTAAACTTGGGATGTGTGTTGATGAAATAGAGAGTGGTAATCTCTTATGGGTCTAGCCATTTACATTCCCATGTGAGTAACTATTCTATCCATGATATGGAGTTATCAGTGGTTGTATTTTCATTAAAGTTATGGTGACAGTACCTCATTAATGAATGATTTATGATTTTCAGAGACCAAAAGATCCTGAAATATGTTTTATCTAAGTGAGATATCAATCTACTCTAGTATAGGTGGATAGAGGTTCTTAAAAATTATGATTTTAATATCTCTTACACCCTATGAAAGGGAAATGTGGTTGAGGATTCATTAACATAGAAGTCCCTGGGATACATGGTTTGAGAGTCTGTTGATTTTCAGAAAGGTATGGAGGAGATTTAAGTGATGCATCTTGATGTTAGAGAGATAAGTGGTCACGATTGTCTTTATCAGATGATTGTTGAGTCTTCCTTTATGTTTTATGTGGATGAGTCTTAATGGGGAATCTTATAGTAAATGGTGATGTGTGACCACGTTAGATATAATGATTCCCTTAATGGATGGTTGGAGGATGGTTAGAATGGGGTGTTGTTTTGTGAGAGGTTGTTTATTCCACAAGAGATGTGTGAGGGAGTTATCCATGAGTTTCATATCTCACCTTTAGTGGTACATCCTGACATGATAAAGATATATCATGTACTGAGTAGATAGATTTCGTGGCCCAGGATGAAATATCCAGTGACAGAGTTTGTGGTGAGGTGATTGGTTTATTAGCAGGTGAATGAAAAGCATCATGTTATGGGTTTTTTTTGAAATCCCTAGATGTTCTCAAGTGAACATAGGATGAAATATTGGTGTATTTCATCACTAGGTTACCTTAATATCACAGAGGTTGTGATATTTTTTGGGTGATAGTGTACCGACTGAAGAAGTCTGCTCATTTTCTAGCGATCTATGAGTCGATTGCTGTAGATTTTTTGGAAAAGATATATGTGGATGATGCGGTTAGGATTCATGGTGTAATGATAACCATTATATTTTATTGGGACCCTCATTTTAACTCATGGATATGGAGGATATTTCATCATTATTTTAACTCCAAGTTATTCCTTAACATTGCTTTCCACCTTTAGAAAGATAGGTAGATAGACCGAACAATCATGATGCTGGAGGATATATTGAAATATTTCATCTTGGATTTTGGTATATCATGGGTAAGGAACTTTAATTTGATTGAGTTTTCATATAATAACAACTATCACTCTTCCATTAGAATGTATCCTTTTGAGTCATTATATGGGATGTCGTGTCTTTATTTGTTGTGTTGGACAAAGGTTGGAGAGTTAGTAGTTCCTGGTCTTAATGTAGTGTAGAACACGACCGAGAAGATCGAGTTGGTTCAAGAGAGGACAAGGGTATTTAAGGACCATCAAAAGGCCTATGATGATCATAGGTGGAGAAACCTATAGTTTTAGGTTGGAGGTTATGTGTAATTGAGAGTCTCCCATCAGTGTGGTCAGTGGAGCTTTGGTAGGGGGAGTAAGCTTTATCCCCAGTTTTTTGGGCCCTTTTATGTTTTGGGGTGTATTGACGAGGTTCATTATTATTTTGAATTTCCACTATATATAGAGAGGATCTAAAACACCTTTCATATATCCTAGCTTCATTAGTATCTTCATTGGTATCTTCATGATGACTCTTATGTCATTTAATGGGGAGAGTTTGATATCAAGGATGACATGAAATTCGTTGAATGACTAGTAGAGATCTAAGATCATTGAGTGAAGGTGTTGTGTGGAGGAACCATTCCCCTATTTTTCATGTTGTGAAGGAATGGTTTCCTATAAAATATTACTTAGGAGCAAGAGATTTAGATGTGTTCCTAGTACCCAAATTTCTTTTGAGATTTTCTTTTCCCTATTTTTTAGAAGATGTGATGTTTAGATATTGTTTTTTATGAGATGTGTTTTTTATTATTGATGTGTGATAAAGACTCTAACATATGAAAAGGGGATTAATTAAATCCTAATTAAGACACATTATACTCTAATTTGATTAAAACTATTAGGGATATTCAGTTCCACCCAAAGAGGATAATATCTTGACATGGAAGATAGAATTATCCTATTTTTGTGCCTGTGGTAGTATTGTGTGTTAGTTGTGGAAGTGGTTGATTTTGGATTTATAGAGGCCGAGATGTTGATATATATATGGCTATTTGGAAAGTGGTGTCATGAAGCTAGTATTTTATGTGTGGTGTTGTGCCCAGTGAGAGGGTGTGGTGTGGTTGCGCAATATTATAGTTGCATGGGATGTTCCATGGGTGTTTAGTTGGTGGTGTTTGAGGTGTAATGAGATCCTTGATAGGTATCTCATGGGGTGTTTGTTAAAACCCCTTTACATTCTAGGTTTTGTTTTGATTCTTGATGGTGAGAATAATTTGAGAGGTATTTAATGTAATAGTCTATGCCTTCCAGTCTGTTACTTTGTTGGTTTTGTGGTTAGAAAGTGATCAGAGGAGGATAAAAGGGGGTTTGATGGAGGTTAGAGATACATTAGAACTACACCAAGATTTTTACATCATAAAAGTGGGGCTTACAGCATAATATGGTGGTTTATGGATTGTGTGGATAATGGTTTATGGATTATGTGTAGTTTAGGAGAAAATCATAAAATATATTTACATTGTGAGATGGGGGTTTATGCTGTAAGTTAATTAATAAATAGAAGTCATTTTTTCACCAAAAGTTGAGATTTAAATGTTTTTATGGAATAAAGGTTGATTTCATAGCATAATTTTTTAGTGTTATGGATTTGTTTTCGTAATTGTTTGGTTTACACCATAAATTAGGTGATTTAAAACTTATTTATATCTCTTGTTCTATAGATTATTTTATCATTCATTTATTTCCCTCTCTCTCTCTAATTTTGGGAAAACCCTAAATAGTTCATAGAGATACTCCATACCATTACTCATACTTCGATCCATGGGTTTTGATGGTTGGTCATTGGCAATTGGTGATGAGTTATCCTACCTTATTCCCTTCTTTTCCATCGTTCTTCTCACAATGATTTTTTTTTGTTTGATATATTTTAGGATAAATTTTTGACATACCTTTTTGTGCATATCAGGTTGATATTGGGTTTTCTTGTGTGGTTATGATTTGAGGGTTATTTCTTCTTCACCCAGTGGTGCACAATGAGATCGAAAAGCTTCTTTGAGGTAGGGGATCCTTGTTATCCCTTGTTTATGTGATATGTGTGAGATTTTCATGATTTTTAATTCCTTTGGGTGGATAATAAGGGTTAGAATAATAAATATAATTAATTAGTATGACTAAAATTGACGGGGATGGGGAGTAATCACATGTTTTGATGCTTTTTTATATGTTACTAATGAGTTTATTCCATGCTATTGACTTGCTAAAAATAACATCTATTGGAATCCATGTTTGTAATAAAGATGATATATGCTGAGAACCTTACTATGTTTTTGTGTGATTGCACCTTTAATAAAAGGATAAATAATATATATCTGGCTAATAAACTGGTTTCCCATGGAAACCTGGTTTGTGTGATAATACCCATGCCAAATAAAGAGGTAATGTGATAAAATATCTTGAATAATTGTGGAAGATAGGATGTGTTATGTTGTGTGTGTTTTTACTTGTTTTGTTTTCTTATGTGGTTTGGGATGTTGTTTGGTAACAGAGGTTATTGGATAGGTTGTGTGATGTGTGGTGATGTGATGCGATGGTAATTGTCATGGATGCGATGTAGGCAGTTGTGTGTTGTGGGGAGCAGTGATGATGAGGTGTGGTGATAAGATGTGGTGGCGATGTGTGGTTATTGTGTGTAGCAGTTGTGTTGTGAAGTGTGGTTGTGATGTGAGATGTGCAGTTTCTATGTTGAGTTGTATTGTTTTATGTGGCACGATGATGATTGTGGATGTGAGTTATTGTGTTTATAGTTGATGTGTGTTGGGCCAGTTATTGTGTAGCATGGTTCTATTAGTTTTTCAGTTAGACAAGGAATAATTATAATATAGTAGTCTAATATGAATGGATTGGAATTGATATGTGGAAATTGGATAAAGGATTTGAATAGATAAAAGAGATGTGTAAATGTGAATGTAATTGTTTAGTAAGTTAAAGATAGTATAATTTGTTATATCTGAAAAGTGGTTAAATTTATAATTTAGAGTGAGATTATGTGTGTATGTGTGTGGTGGGGGTGTGGTTTGCTGCATATAGTGGTGATAGTGGTAGTGACGGTTAATGTGTGGTATGGTGGTGGTGATGTGGAATTCTCTAGTGTAGTTTTTGTGAACCCATAGGTTGGGAATGGTGTGATATCTATATATCATGTATTTTTATTATATTTCTATACACGCCTCTCCCAATTTGAATAAACTTACCAATGATCAAAGATTTTGGGTTACAAGTTTTTTCCCAAACATATAGGATGGTGGTGATACTGATGGATAGATACCCCCTCTTCCCCACCCTTTATGAATGATTCCCCATGTGTCTACATGTGAGATGTGTAGTGATGGACTAGGTGTCTTTAGGCTAGATATGGTTGCTTTCGATATGATGAGACGTGATGGGTTGGACCATGTGTCAACAAGTGATATGTGATGTAATGGTACCTGATGCTAGGACTAGATTCTAGACCTTGTGAGGGCCGGGTAGGTAGGGATGTGTTCTGATCCACATTATATTTGACTGGTATGTGTTGTGATGTGATATGTACAGATGAGGTGTGAGCACAAGATGCTCGAAGTTGGGATGTGGGAGTAGAAAATTAGTGGGGAATCGGTAGTGGGGAACCTTGATTTGATATTTTCTCAATTATATACTACTATATTGGATGCCTGATTTAGTGAGTGATCCTTGGTAAGGTTTGGTTTGGTTAGTTGACTTATATAGGTGTTTGTTGGTTCTGATGTTTGTTTACTAGAATATTAGCATGATCTTTTCACATGTGATCTTGAGACCTTGGGTATGATCCCACTGAGTATACTTGTATGCTCACCCAATATATATAAAATGTTTTCAAGTTTCCAGAAGTACTTTGGGGATTCTTATAGACATTTATAGGTCGGGATGGAGTTGTTGTTGAGTCGTTTCCATAGGAATTGTATTTTGGTACTTTATATTGGAGACTTTTATTTGTATTGATTAATTTCTATTCATGCATTCTGGGATGGTTTTGGGTTTACTTTTATATTATCTATTGGAGTTTTTGGTGGTTGTTTATACTATATCTCAATTCTATTTTATTTGTAGAGGGTAATTCCTCCCATATTTGATATTTTTATACCCTCTGTGCTAGTCACCAACCCCGGGCTTACTGGAGGTGGGACTTGGGGGTAAATATCTATCTTCCTTCATTAAGGTATCTTTAGAGGGAGGGGGTCATGATAGTGACCTTAAAGGCCCTTTTGTAACTTTCTAAGTGGATGATTTATTTTTTTTAGATTACCTCATTCATTTCCCCATCTTTATTCACTTGAAGATGAGGTGTATACTTTTATATGCGGGATATATAATGTGAATGGGGCTATTTTATGTGAGGGTGATGGAGTTAAGGGAGAGTTATTGTTTGCACCTTATTTAGGGATCTTGTCTTTCTTGAAAACTCACCTACACTTTTTTAGACATGGGAAATTGAGTATTAAGTGGTAGATTTATACTTATACAATAATAGTTGGTAAACACATTGCTAGTGTCCCCTCTAGCATGAAACAGGGCAAGGTGGGGAGTGCCATCTCGATGATGCTGGTTTGATCTATTTAGATGGATTGTTTTGGGTATACATTACATAGGCTGATAATTGGTCCAACATTGGTTTAGTACAATTTATATTTATCTCACGTTAAGACCAATGGTAAATTCCATGAAACACATTGCTTGATTAGTGGTTTATATAGGGAGATATCATATTGTGCTTAATTATTTTCCCCTTGATTATATTGGTTGTGGAACCCCATTTACCTTGTTTTCTTTCATTATTTATCTCTTAAGTTGTGGTGCCTATCTTGTGGTGTGTGTTAACCTTTGTAACTGGATTATTGCTTTTAAATGGGTTTCAAATATGTTTGGGGAAACTATTTTTAATTAAAGGATTTTTTGGATTTGAAAGTGGATTATAATAGAGTGTTTTGGTTTTAAAATATCTTAGTCCAATGGAAATATTTATAAGTAATTATTTTCATTTAAAGAAGACAAAAAGGATGTTTATAAAA
Source organism: Viscum album (assembly GCA_963277665.1). NCBI lineage: Eukaryota > Viridiplantae > Streptophyta > Magnoliopsida > Santalales > Viscaceae > Viscum > Viscum album. The sequence continues at coordinate 1,699,907,539 of OY728161.1, read as the reverse complement.
TGATCTTGAAATTGATATTGGTTTTCATGTGTTTATGTTTTAAAACCCTATTTTCCAGTTGTAATTTTGAAATAGAATTTATGAATTTATTTATGAAATAAATTCTATAGACTTGGTGGGTGGTGGCATACTAGATTGTATAGCTCACACCTATATATTATAGGTTCCAGGTTTTCCTTTATGTTTATTATATCTTTATTTGTTGCTGATTGATGAGTTGGGAGGTGGTGATAAATTGGGGGTTTCATGTAGTGGGATTCAAGATTAGTTTGAGTTTTATTTATTCATGATTATCATTATATTTTCCAATAAGACCTGATGTACATTATTTTTTATTTGGATTAATTTTATTTCTGTGATTCTTTTATATTTACTTTGTACTGATGTTTATTTATTCATTTGATTCATTTATTTATCTATACCTTATTATGTTTAATATGGACATCGAATGTATGGATGTTCAATTATAGATTATAATTAATTGATATATTATGTTTAACATTTATATAAGGGTGAAATCATTCCCAATGGTAGTATTCTTGTTTTCCAACCACTAGTTTCCAGCTTATGGGGATCTAGAATTCCTTTCGATCCTAGTGGCGAGCCATGTCGGGTTCTGATTCAGATGGTTTCCTATTATGATTCATTATAAATGGTATTCAAGACTAGATTCTTGAATAAGGTCCTAGGTTCTTGATTAAACCTCTTTTTATTTGGGGCATGTCCGGGTAGATAGAAGATTAGGGTCATTGGGACTTGAGGGGTAAGTGTAGGGAGAGTCTAGCTAGATCTTTCTCATCTCAAGCCTCTAGTTACTAGGGGTAGTCAGGTTTTGAATTGAGAAATCAAGTTTTCTTTTGGCCATTTTTGATGGATTTTGGTGTTTAATGACATTTTTTGGATCGACTTTGAGAGTGAAAGTGATTTCAATGGTCACATTGAAGTTTAAGGGTGAAAATAGTGAAGAACCAAGGATGCACATCACATGGTATAGAAAATAGTATGGAGCCCATGCAATTGGTTATGAATACATTCTGATAGCTATCATACAATTGGTACATAGTCTTTTATCCCATTACATTAAACCACACACAAATTTATTTAACCTTTGGATTTTTTTGGTTCTATTACTCTTGATATTGACTACAATATCATTCACCATTAATGTGGGTGAAATTAATGGAATTTTTATTACAAGGATTCATGTTATGGGATTTGAATTTGATTTATGTTATTCCTTGTTGTTTGGTTTTTCCCTTTAATTATCGGTTTTGTGTTTAGAAAAATTGGGTTTGGAATGTGAAATGAATTGTTTTGGTTTTCCTTTGAAAACTTTTTTTCCTCCTAACATGTTTTCAAAAAGGGGCATGGTGTGTTTTAAATGAGATATTTCTTTAAAGAGTAATATTTAGAGATGAAATTATGTTGGTTTTGATGCTATTTTGATAAGGCTGTAATATTTTTTTGATATTTTTTGTGGTGTTTTGGTCGAGTTTTATTTGTAAATATTTGTTTTGGGACAACTGGTAGAATTTTATAAAATATTTGATTTAACAATTTTGTAAAATGGGATGTTTAGAAAATAATTTTCCCTTGTTTTCAAAAAATATTTTATAAAGTAGTTGATTTCATTATATTGTTTAGAAGAAAAAATGTTTTGAGAGGAAAGTGGGTTTTTATAAAATTGTTTAGGAAGGAATTAAATTAATTTAAAAATGTTTTTTAAATGATAATTGATTTTTTCAATGATTTTGGTTATATTTATATTGAAGTACTGTGTAGATTTTGTTTAGACTTTTTTTATATTTAAGAAGTCATGGTTGAACATCTATCTCATGGCTAGTGAAGTCATTTTTAGGGTAAAATTTCTATCTTCTTATATTTGATCGAGTAAAGATGTGGATGATTGACTACCTTATTGTAGTCAACTAGGGACATGCACAGTTGATCATCTCTTCTTGTAATCAGTTGATTGCCCCACAGTCGATCGCCTCTTCTTGTGGTTGTTCAAGGATAAACACAATTGATCAAATATTCTTATGGTTAGTTGACTACCTAATGGTTGATTTCCCCTGTTCTTGTTGTCATTAAACTAACTCATGGTCAATTAACTAATATTTATTTCATTGAGTGTTGGTTAGAGTGTGCATCAATGAATAACCAAAGAATGAATGTTGAAGGATGTTTTTAGGATAATCCACCTAATGAATCCCCATTATCTTTTAAAAGGAGTTTGGGGTTTCTTCTTGGGTTATTGTATGTAATTTTTTTTGAATAAGTCTCGAGTTCAGTCTTTTATAAATTTTTGTTGGGTGTTTCTTTTGGGTGGGTTCTTGATTTTTTTATTGTGAAATATTGGTTGATTGTGTTTATATTTGTTGTTGATTGGTGGAATCTAGTTTCTTGAAGTTTGTGTGGTTTTGGGCGTTGTTTCATTAGTGTGGATCATTTCTTGGGTGTATCTTACTTGAGGCTTGTGGGTTAGTGGTGATTGAATGTGTTGAAATTTTAATTATCATACTATCTGGACATGAGGAATGACCTTGGGTAAATATTTTGGTAACTATGGTGGGTGACACACCAATTTATATTATGATATGGCTAGTGTTTGTCTTGGGATTTTTTGGATTCACCATGAGATGGTGATTTTATTTTTAACCCTAGGTTACATTTTTTCATTATGGCTTGATAATATAACTCATGTCATTCTTTCAGGCTACTTATAGGTTGTCCCTTTTCTCCTAGGTTGTAAGTGTTAATGGATTGAGGAAGGGTTTTATTTTGTGGTTGTTCAGATGTTATGAGGATGTGACTATCTATGGTTTCCTTAGGTTTTAACATGAACTACTATAAAACATGACTTTAATAGTGATATAATTATCCTTTATTAGCACTAAAAAAGCACTGACTACCTTTGCGCAGTTAAAAGTCCATGGATTTTATCAGCACTAAAAAAGTGTCGATAAAGGGTATATTTATCAACACTTTTAAAATAACTAATAAAATACCCCATTTATTAGTGCTTTTATTTAGAGTTGATAAATAGGACCTTTATTAGTGCTTAAAAAATAGCTGATAAATGGTTTCTTTTATCATCACTTTTAAAATAACAAATAAAAGTATGATTTATCAGCACTTTTATTTGCGCTGATAAAAGTATGATTTATCAGCTCTTTTATTTGCACTGATAAAAGTATGTTTTATCAATTATTTTTAATGTGATGATAAATATAGAATTTATAATCACCTATATAAGTTCTGATAAATGTGTCCTTTATCAGCTCATTTAGTAGCACTGATAAAGGTGAAAACTATAGTGTAATGCTGCAGCACAGTACATCACCAGAAACAGGTGCAGTGTGCTACAACAACACAATGAATCGATAAAAACAACAAAAAAATTACCAAAATATGATAAAAATACTTAATTTAAATGAAATAAATTTTCTAACACAAATACAAGAAAAATAAAACACTATTATAGAGAATGTCAGTTGTTTTTTTACTAAAATTAATGTAAATTTGGAATAAAAAGGAACACTTGGAGTCATACCAGTCACACCGTGAGTCTAATTGAGGTGTGGATGACTCCTACACATAACAAACGAATTAAGGATCTTTTTACTAAATTAACAAAACAATTAGAATGCATTTTCTTAGTTTTGAGTATGTTAGTTGTTTTTTGGATTAAAATTAATGTTAGTTTTCAATAAAAAGATGCACTTGGATTCATACTGGTCACAAAATGTGTCATATTAATGTGAATCTAATCCATATACATAAAAAATGACATATGGATTGTTTTCCTAAAGTAACAAAACAATCTGAATGTGTTTACTCAGTTTTGAGCATGTCAGTTGTTTTTTCACTAAAATTAATGTCAATTTTGAATAAAAAAGATGCAATTGGAGTCATAACGGTCACACTGTCTGTCAGATTGAGGTATGGTTTAATGATACACATCAAAAATTACTCATGGATAATTTAACTAAATTATAAAAACATTCATAATGAATTTCCTCAGTTTTGAGTACCCCACGTGTTTTTTTACTAAAATGTCATTTTAAACTGTAAACATGCACTTTGATTCATACAGCTGGAATAGTGTGTGGGTTTTATATGAGAGTGATTAATACATGTCACAAATTAATTATGAATCATTTCCCCAAATTATCAATACAATTCGAGCGTGTTTTCTTGGTTTTGAGTGAGTGATAATGTTTTGTATTAAAATGTCAATTTTAAACTGATAACAAACACTTGGAGTCATACCGATCACACCATGGATCAGATTGAGGTGAAGATAATACCTACACATCAAAAATTAAGTATGGATATTTTTCCTATAGTAAAAAATAATCCGAATGCATTTTATCAGTTTTTAGTATGTCTGTTGTTTTTTCACTAAAATTAATGTCAATTTTGAATAAAAAAGATGCACTTGGAATCATATCAATCACACCATGTGTCATATTTAGGCACAATGTAATTATACTTGTCCCAAATGACTCATGTATAATTTTCCTAAAGTATAAAAACAATTGGAATGTGTTTCCTCGGTTTTAAGTACCCCACATGTGTTTTTTACAAAAATTACATTTTAAACTGGAAACACACACTTTGATCCATATAGGTAGCATCATGTGTGGGTTTGACATGATATTGATTCATAAACGTCAAAAATTAATTATTAATCATTTTTCTAAATTATCAGGACAATATGTGTTCATTTTCTCAGTTTTTAGTGGGCGATAATTTTTTGTACTAAAATGTCAATTTTAAACTGATAATGGACACTTGGAGTCATACCGGTCACATCGCATGTCATATTAAAGTGAAGACGATCTCTACATATCAAAAATGATGTATGGATAATTTTACTAAAGTAATAAAAACAATCTAAATGCATTTTTCTAGTTTTGAGTATGTCATTTGTTTTTTCTTACAAAAATTAATGTCAATTTTAAATAAAAAAGATGCACTTGGAGTCATACTGGTCACACAATGAATCGGATTGAGGCACAAATAAATTCTACATATCCTAAATTAATCATGGATTATTTTCCTAAAGTATCAAAACAATCATAATATGTTTCCTTAATTTTGAGTAAGCCGTATTTTTTCTTTACTAAAATGTCATTTTAAACTAGAAACACACACTTTGAGCCATACGCGTGGCATTGTGTGTGGGTTTGACATGAGAATGATTTATACACATCAAAAATGAATTATTAATAATTATAAAAAATTATCAAGACAATATGAGTGAGTTTTCTTGGATTTCAGTGAGTTAATTTTTTGTATTAAAACATCAATTTTAAACCGATAACAAACACTTAGAGTTATACCAGTCACACTGTCTGCCAGATTGAGGTTCTGCTAATCCCTATACATATAAATTGTGGTATGGATCATTTTACTAAATTACCAAAACAATCCAAATGTGTTTTCTTGGTTTGGAGTATGCCATGTGGGTTTTTTTTACTAAAATGTCATTTTAAACTAGAAAGACACACAATAGATCTTATCTTAAGTGAAAAGTGTTGTGTGAAATTTTAAACAATTATTCTAAACAAATCATGGTATGATCCTTATTATAATTAATTGAACAGAAGTTTTATTGTTTTCAAGATAAAGATTCTTATCCTCCTCTACCTTGGTCTCCACCTCAGTCTTCGCCTCTGCCTCCTCATCCACATCGGCCTTTGAATATGAATCTACCTCCACCTACACCTCCACCTACACCTACAACTTTATGATTTCCTAATTATTTTATTGTTTTTTGGTCAATGCTTCTAACCAAATTTATTTCCTCTATTACTCTTATCATTGATAAAGATATCAAAAATAATATATAAGCATTCTGAGACTAATGCTTCACACCCTAAATATCTTTTTAAGGTAAAAACTCATACTAGAACACAAACATAGAAGGAAATCACCTAAATTTGTTGTCATCATACATTCTGACCAAAATTAAGTTTCCCACTCATCTCAAAACAAACTGATTTCTTCTTTTAAGTAACTATGTTGTCTAAAATATTGATAGTACTGAGAAAATAAAGACAAACAAATGATTTTGAAATATATTTAATGAAGTTGTAATTACCTTCAGAAATTACCTATTGGGGGATGCTGGTCTTTTCATGTTTTATGATTTCTCTCATAAATTTACAAACATAATATCCATAATCGATTGCATTATCTTATTTCAGACACTACAAAAACATCGACCAAAATTAGTAAATTGTTTTCAAATGTTTTGATAATTTAATATTTCTATATATAACTTAATTTGTTTCTATTTGTAGTAATTAATAGGCTTTAGATTTTCAGATTCTGACTTCATTTCATGATCTTGATTGTATTTAGAGACCACCCTATCATAAAAAAATTCCCATTAAAACATAGACCGAACATATAATTCAAGGTTTATATATAAAATGTTGATTGTAATGTATTATATATTCACTATACACATCATGTGTGGTCAGTTGGTTGGAAATACATGCATTGAATCCAAAAAATAAATAACCAGGGTGTCTATGTTGATTTCTATAAGCATCCAGTGATTCCTAAAACAATAAAAATAATTAAGTAATGCAAAAATTGAAAATATATATTTTTTGATTGGATTGTAAAGTTTTACCCTTTCATTATAGGGATAAAAAATAGTCTTTCATCTAATGATTTTTTGTTAAACAATTTGATTAAATCATCTTTTTCTTCTTCTTAATTTATTCCTAATCTAAAGTATTTTTTTGGCATAGAAATGATACAGGGATTAATAAATCCAAATCATGATTCTCACAATCTTCCCTTTATATAGTTTCAATATAAACACCTATACAAAATATGAATAGTTTTTAACTTTAATAAATATATTTATCTCACTATTTAGATATATGTATCATTAAAATGTACCTTATGCATGTATTCACAACTGAGATTCCTATCCATTAATGCTTTAGAATATTAGTTAGAGTCTCAAGACCAATTATGTATGTGAAGGAAACTACATATATGTATTCTTAATATTCAATGTAAGATATATTTTTATCTTTAAATTTGATATCTTCATGATTTTGTAATGATAATAAATATTTATTTGGAACTGGTGGGGAGAAGGTACTCTCATAAGGTTGTTTTGTTTTCAAGGTCAATTCACTAGATTTTCTTGATTTGAACTTTCGTTTCTCCCCTACTTTATCCATCTGTAATATCATACCTCACTTCAGACCTTTTATCATCAACTATTACATGTTTTTTCATATGATTTTTTTAAAGATGTACCTAATGTATCTTTATAAGATTAGAAGGCCATGTTATGAAATATTCAATATAAACTTTGATAGTTGTAATATATGATACATCAAGTGGAACAAGAAACTCAATAGTATGATCATATGATACCTCAATTCCCACTCTCATGTGATTTTTTGGGAGGGTTTGATTATTTAGCTAGTCTCCTAGGATATTATACACTATACCCATCACAACACAATGGTACATGGGTGTTGACATATAAAAATCACATACAACTATACCCTATAGAATTTTAGTAACATAATGTTATCCTTAGTTATTTGATTCACATTTAAGAGAAATAGTAATGAAAAAATTGATTACCTTGGGTAAGGTATGCGGTTGGGGGGAATGACTAGCCTCAAAGATAGTGGGATAATTTGGTTAATGTGCGGATCTTTTCTCCACCGCCGGTTCGCTTTAATCCTCTCTTATATATTGGTCTACCAAACCAGACCACAAAATAATATATTATAGTGAATCTATTTATGTCTGTATTCATATCATTATATTATATGTTTGTTAATTTGGTTTTATATTCTTGAAATATTTTGGAGGAGGGACTCCAAAACCTAATCCTCTAACATGACCATATTTTTCTAGACGCTTGAAAGCTACTGAAGTTGTTTTTCTTCTAGTATGGATGTTTCTGATTCATGTGTGTAACCATATTAAAAATACGAACATATTTATTTGTATGTAATATTTTTATAAATCAAAATGAATTAAAATTATTCCATACTTACACATGCTTCCCATACTACTTTTGTGTTTTCATCAACTAATATACCATCCTTATTTACATGAGTCTCCTTCCATAGCACATGACGTGTGATGGAAGTGGGTTTATATTTTGATTCATAAATCTAAATATAAAAAAGGAACATATGTTGTTTCATATCATATAATTAAAAATTTATTTTTGATTTAAAATACATACTAATTTCTTCTCTAATGAAGCGTACCCCATCCTTCCTTTGCGATATGGGTACGCTGGTTTTGATGCATGTTCTTTATTTTCAATACTCTTTTTTTGTTTCATAAATTAAATTTTTTGAATCAAGTTAGATAAAATAAAAAATTTAAAATAATATATTGTTGACCGAAATGAACCTTAAATGATTTCTCATTGTGATTATTTCTGAAAGAATCTCATGTTTCCTGCTATTGGGAAAAAATTCCTCAAGGTAACATTGCAAAATTTTTGGTTTGATTATGTTTATTGATAAAGAAGGTTTTAATGGTTAAATTTAGAGTTATAGAGATGTTGTTGAAAATCAATGTTGACAAAGAACCATGAAAAAGGAAGATAAGATCTGGAGGCAGTACAAAAGAACAGATACAAGGTGGTGCCGTTTTCCAGTGTTTGCCAAATTTTTGGGGTCCAAAATTTGGAATTTGGTTAGCATCGTGAAAAGTGGATTTCCTTGATCATCTCATCAAAATATGAAAATGGAGTGAGTTTTGTGAAGTTGGGATTCTTGAAGTGGATTTCACGAAGACATGAAATATGTTGATAGTGTTCTTTGTGATTACGAAGAGCTTCGCAAATGGTAGAGGTGAATATCTTTGCAAGTAAGCTTTGTGGAGTAAAGGAATAAGGAGCATTGCAGCGACACAAAGGATTTGATGGAATGCTTCATGATTACGACAAGTTTTACAAATTTGGAAAATAGCCATGGTGATTCAAAAAATAGAGTGAATTTCGGAAGAAATTTAGGAGCTCTGAGATTTGAGTTGACGTGGCGCTAACTATGCGCAGAAGGTTTGAGGGTCAGTGGAATCGCCTATAAATTCACCTCAAACCCCTCAAGATAAGGAGAGAGATCAAATGAAAAACTTTAAGCTCTTGAATTGTGAAGGAGATTCACAGATCAGGGAGCTTCGTGAAAAAAGGGAATTTGTAGAGGATGTTGAGCTCTATGAAAGGAAGGTGCATCACGAAGGCTAGTTTGGCATTGCAGAGGACTTACGCTTCACAAAGGCTTGTTTAGATTTGCAAAATTGCAAAGACCAGTGTGAGATTTTTGAAGCAGTGAGCTCTGTGATCTAGAGAGCTATGCGATATAGTGAGCTTTGTGAAATTATGAGCTCTAAAAACCTATGAGCTTCACAAAGAGGTTGGATCTTTACAAAGGCTTGTTTGTGCTTCGCAAAAGTGGGAGCTTCACGAAGGTAGAGTGCTTAGAGAAAGAGTTTCAAAATGATTTTCCCAGTGTTTTAGAGGAAAAGTGGTATACATCTATGGATGAAAATTAGACTTTAACAGAATATCTATCAACAGTTGAGGATGAATTAATTCATGAAAATGAAGAGACCTACAGGTCTATAAAATGTGAGTGGATCCCTTCAAAGTGTAGTGAGAAAAGGAAGAGGAAGAAGGTTATCCTTTCTACTAGTAGCGATCTAGTGAGAGAGAAATAGGGAGTGACCCTTGGGAATGCAGTGAAATGTCCCTAAACACTATAAAGGTAGTGAGCCTGGGAATATAAGTGATCTAGCCTGAATATTATTAGCAGTGATCTTTAGTGGATTTGGTACATCAGTAAATTGTTGTTGTATGCTCCTTGAACGTAACCCGGTGAGGGTGAACCAAGTAAAAATCTCTATGTCTGCCTGTTTTCATTCCTACATCGCATTAAAATCATTATCATCATCAGATAAATAAGGGACGAATAAGATCAATAGTAACACATAAGTTTAAACAAATTGACCCTTATAATATTGAGGTCAAGATCCAATGGAGCAGGAAGAATTTTGACATAGAATATCCATACCCTGATTCACCCCCGTATTAGGGTATTTAGGCCCCTTTTAGTCATAAGACTGGCTTTATAATGTGTGCATTACTAAGTGGTGGGTGGGGATTTATTTTTTCCTCAGCATCCCAAAGATGTAACTTTGTTAGAAGAGTTTGGAAGCCTCTATGATGCTTATTATTATTTATAAATGATGAAAAACCATTTGGGAGAAGTATCCAAATTCATTCATACAATATTATATATTTAATGCCCCACAGAAATCTATATTGGTCATATGTCATAGCCTCCGATAAAAGTATATATAAGCTTTAATTTACATTTATGATTCAAGGATATCAAAAAATATGATATCTCTATTTCATGCATTTTGAACACGGATAAAATATTACATGACTTATAGAACATAAATATCCAAAACATTAAAAGTATATTTTAATCATTTTTTGTTCTCTCTATGGTTATTCACCACATTAGATGACTTTTAAAATTATTTTTTTATATGAATTAATTATCTCTCTTTTTTGATTAGTAAACCTATTAATAGATCACATATCATAGTGCTCTTGATAAATTATCCAACCATGGATACCTCACTTAATTTTGGGAAATGCACTCTTTATATGTTGTTGTGTATTTATAAGTCCATTTACCCAATTATTTCTCAACTCTATCCAATCTAGGAAATTTTAAAAAAAAATTGAGCATAATTTTCTCACCAAATAAATTCCCCATCACCCTGTGTAACCCATGGTTAAAGTTTAATAATAATCTTGAATTAATTGAAAAAATAAAACTCTCAAAACATGCATCACTAAAATAATTTTTTGGAACGTGACTAATTAATTCAATATTTTTTTAAATTAAATAAAAAATTATTCATCAAAATCATAAATCTAAATAACCCATTTCATGGTTTAATAATTTACATGAACAAACAAAATCTAGAAAACATGTTTTAATGATTTTTACACTTACCTTGGTCTCTATATGTTTATCACCCATAAATGAGGGCCACAACTTAGTATCCCCTAATCCTTAAAAACCCTCATAATTAAGCCTTTAGAATCTATAATCTAGTATATAAGATGAATTTAATTTTAGAAACTACCTAGATTTTGGAACCCTATATTATTCAAATGAAGAGAAAACCAAGGGGGGATGAGAGGTCTCCTTGTCAATGTAGAGAGGAGAGCAAACCATATATGTGTGTCTCTAGGGAAAAATGGACTGGACACTAAAATACATATGAAAGGAGAAAACGATGAAATAGAACCACACTCGTTGTATTTCAGTAGCGACGAGATGAGATTTAGGGTTCATTATGTTTAAGAACAATGCAAAAACACAAAATGCATAACCCTAAAAATCAACAAAAAATAATAGAGGAAGAGTAGAAAATAACATACATTGGATTCTATCCTTGATTAATCTGAGGGAATGTAGAGGAGTTGTGCTGGATGCAGAGGAGTTCTGTGAGAGGTTGAGAATCAAGAGTGTCCGAGTCATGATCATGATTTTTTTAAATAGACTGGGGAAACTTTTAATAACACTTTTATAAAAGCATTAAAAAATATCCCTTTTATCAGTGAATTTTTAGCACTGATAAATCTCGAGCTTTATCAGTGCTAAAAATACATCGATAAATGTCATATTTACCTGTGCCAACGTTTTAACACAAATAAAGATTGATCTTTATTAGTGTTAAAAAAGAACTGATAAAAGTTTTATAATTATAATTATTTAAATAACTTTATTATAATTTTATAATTATTAAAATAAATTTATTAAAATTTTATAATTATTTAAATAACTTTATTATAATTTTATAATTATTTAAATATATATTATTATTTGTTTATAATAATTATAAATATAGTAAATATACATTTATAGATATATTTATTTATAAATATTTATTTACAAAGATATTTTTAACATTATTAATTGATATATAATCTTTAATACATGTATTTTAAAAAAGAGTGAAATTGAATAATTCAAAAATGAGTACACTTTAGAAAAATTGAAAAATGGATAAGTTTTATTAATTAAATATAAGTTATTAAAAAAATATGGATATATATATATTGAAGTGGATGAATTCATATTGAAAATACTAAAACATAGTAAATAAATATATATAAATAAATAATATAAAATAATCAAATTTAAAAATAAAATAAAAAATAAAAATAAAATTAAAAATTAATTCCCTAGCTATAGTTTTAAAAAATTGACTAATTAAAAACTAAATATATATTAAATGTATCATGTTATAATGAAATTCTAAAATATATTAAAATTTGAATAAATTACATAAATATGAGGTGTATGTGTTTATATATATTGCATAAATATATTTGTGTGTGCGTTTATGTATAAAAATGCATTAATATATATATATATATATATATATATATATGTACGTGAAATAAATGCAACACATGAAATTTGATATAGGTTAAATTGAAAATAAAACAACATTAAAAATGAATAAGACATTAATATGTTTTTAATTAACATTATATATATATTATACTTATTAATTTTAAATATCTATATTTAATATATAATATTTATTCATATTTATAATCTATATATATGTATATTAAATCTATTAATTTTTATCTATAATTATTTAATTAACAAATTTTTTTATATTTTTCTTAATTTACTCATTTTGTTTTTATTCATTTAATTTTTCATTTTATTATGTACCTTTATCAGCGCTACAAAGTGATGATAAAGGGAAAATTTTATCAGCACTAAAAACACGCTAATAAAGTGCACCTTTTATCAGCACTAAAATAAAGTGTTGATAAAAGTTACCTTTTATCATTGCTAAAAAAAGCATCGATAAAGGGTTCCCTTTATCAGTGATTTTTTTGCACAGATAAAGATGACCTTTATGAGTAATTTTTTCTAGCACTGATAAATTCCAAGACTATTATATGAATTTTTTGTAGTAGTGATGTTAGAAAAATTCCCAATGGTGGGGAGAACATGAAAACTATCCTTTATCTTCTTAGGATTCCTATACTGAGGGTTGGGTTTCAAGTGTTTTTTGAGATGTCAGATGATCAGTTTGATTGTTTTAAGGACTTTGGATGGATGGTTTCGTAGATGGTCTATGATGAGTGGTTATCCTTAGTTTTTCATTTTTCAAACCTTCACCCAACCAACCCAAATCTTGTATAAGAGTTTAGAGTAATTTTATTCTCTATTTCCTTCTTCAATCAACTGATTACTTTCTAGGGGAAGAAAGTGGCATGGGGGGAGAATTGTGACACCTGTGTGACATTGTAGTGGTTATTTTGTATCATTTTATATTATTTTAGGCTTCCTTGAGTTTTTGTAAATCTCAGGATTGAAATTTAATGTTATTAAGTATTTATAGTCATTTTATAGTTAGCCCACATGGTTAAGAGCAACCATGTGGAAACCATGAAAGGGGTTTTGTTATAGTGATAATGAGTTTTTTCATGGTATTTTTACAATTTTACAATAATGAGAGACATAACAGGAGACTATGTAACTCAGTTTGGGGTGTTGGGGTCCCATACAATTATTTTACAGTTACTCCGAACCATACATCCAAACCATTTATCATACCTAGTTTTTAAAATTTTGGGAAATTAACTCCTTTCCCTCCCCAATTTTAACCCTTATAACCCCTATTCTCCTCCCAATCAATTCAGTAAACCTATGACATGCATCCCTCTTATCCCTCTCCTATCCTATGACATTTTTCTAGGATTTCAACCATGTTTTAGTTAGGTTTCTCAAGGTAATTTCCTCTTATCTCTTCTCCTCCCTCCCCTTTTCTTTTTCCCTTGATTTCAATTTCTCCCACAAACCCTAAATATGTTATTGGGAAATTTGGGGTTCAAGGTGAATATAATGAGAAGTATTTTCATGTTCAAGGCTTGTAGTTACCATACCCTTCATTTTTTAGTTGTTTTATACTAAATCTGACATGTTTTAGCTAGCTTCAACTTGACTTCTACTTCTTTAAGGTAGGTGTTTCTATGAAGTTGCTTCATTTTAGAATTCAAAGTTCTCTTGAGTTTTATAAACTAATTTTTAATTAATTTATGGCTATATGTGATATGTATAAGATGTTTTAAAATGGTTTTCATGGGAATTTTTCTTGTCATAAAGGAGTTATCTGATGAATTTTAAATATTTCTTTGAAATAAATGTTTTTCCATGCCATGTTTCTTATAAAAATGACTCAACAAATTTTTAAAGTGTATTTGATGGAAGGGAAATGATTTAAGCCTTATTTTGGTTTTAAAAAAATAAATACATGTTTTATAAAGGGGTATTTGAAATATAAATGATTTTTGTGTGACCTTAGAGGCATGTTTGGCCCTTGCAATGTGAATGGATTATTTTTGAGAGCCCCTCATTGATTTCCCAATGTTTCTTCACTCGGTGATGGGTATTTTACTTTTATATGATGGAAGTTTGATATGAATGGTGCTATTTTATGCTAGGGTGAAGAGGTAAGATAGTGTTATTGTTTTTTCATGGTTTATTGACCTTGTATTACTTGTCTATTAACCTCCACTTTTTTTTTGTCATAGAAACCCAAGTACTGAGTAGTAGATTTATACTTATGAAACCCTAGTTGGTATGCATGTCGCTAGTGTCCCCTCTAGCATGAAATATGGTTAGGTTGGGAGTGTTATATTAATGATTCCAATGTGATATATTCATGAAACACCCTAAAATTTTAAAATAAGAACATTTGTTTTGATAGCGTATTTGACATGGAACATCGATCTTAAAGAACCCATGAAATATATTTCTTTAAATTTAACCTTTTCGATAGCCTATGGAACACACAACCCAGATTTGATGTGAACCATAATACAGTATACCATTATAATATACTATTTAAATTGATGTGTATAAATAGTATAAAATAAATTATAAAAATCACAGTTATCTATTGATTAGAAATAAAATAACAATCATTTAAAATAAAAATAAATGTTTTCTAAAAAAATATATTTTTTTATAAAATATGGTTTAATCACTCTTTGTGCACATAATTTAAAATTAATTTATACCACATTTATAATTTTTTTTGATAAAATTAAATTAATTTTTTAAAAAATAATATCAAAATTATCTTAGGGTCAATTTTTAGTATTTTTCTAAAATGTTTCATTTTTTGATGAATAATGAAAAATTTTAAATTTTAATTGAAAAATTTATTTTTGTTTAAATTATTTATAAAGTTAAATTATATTTTGAATTTGTTTTAAAGTAAAATTATTTTAATTATATATCTATTATTACATGTTTTTTCCATTGGAATCGTTTTCATATTGAATTTTGATATAAAAACCTTGTAAACATTTGAACATTTTCTCTTAAAAAACCAACTTTTTCATCGTGTCTGTAGGATTAATTTAAATAAAATTTTCCAGTTCTATGAATTAACTTTTAAAAAATGGATTATATATTTTTAATCATAATTATTTATATTATATAATATTTTAAACTTAATTTTTCTCTAAATTGAATACTGAAAACAGTAAAAACCATTTCTGCAGTTAAGGTAAAAACGAGTTTACGGGGGGGGGGGGGGGGGGGGGTTAAACTAAGAATATAAGGGTTAAAATGACCTTAAAACTTTTCTAAAATATATTTTATGTCTATATTTAGACCTTATAATGTCTAATTATAGATTATAATCCATTTTTAACATTATTTCACCGAAAAAATATGGGTACACCCTTTTCTTTTTAAAAATTAAAAGTGTTCCACTCACCTTACTTATAAAAGGACACAATTTTCCTATATTATTCACAAATTCACACCATTTTTTTCATCTAAGACCTGCCAAAATCACTTCCTAAATTCCATAACCTCATTATAGATTCCTTATTTTGGACATAAATCTAACCCAAGATGGCTTTTGGTACAATCTTAAAGAGGTTACCCGAAGAAGAGGTAATGTTCTTCAACAAGCGATTTTATTTTATTTCTTCCTTTGACTCCCTAAATAATTATTAAAAAATGATGATATAATAACCTAAATATATTAAATATACTATATTTTGTTATTTTATGTTTATAACATACAAATATCCCCACTTATATCAAATGAGTAATGAAATCATCCTTCATGTGTATAACAAACTGCCACATCAGAAACCAATGTCATTCATTTCTCCAATACCACCTCTCACAGTCGGGAATGATGATGGATATAAATTATATATATGATATTTATAACATAATTATATCTATTTATTCATTATATCATATATAATTTGTTTACTTTTCATTCCTTATAGGACATGATAACATCGCTCGTGTGTATGGGGGACTACTGCCTCGTGAAGCAATGTGATTTTTTCACTAACACTTTACATAGAAGATAATAAGGATAAATTTAATGAATAAATGTGATATAAATTATGTAATTATGATATTAATGAAATATTTTTCATTATTAAAATATAATATACCATTTTATTTATTACCTTTTTACTCACTTAAAGATGGTAACGTTGTTCTTGTACGCGTGGACTACTGCCTTCACGAAGTGATGTGACTCTCTTTTCATCACCACACCACATGGATAATATATATAAGTATATTTAAAGAAATAATATTTTATTTATTATATTATAATCATTTTATAAGGATAAAATAATACACACATTCTTTCCATAATGATCGTTGAAAAATAGAAATGTTACCCATGGGTACGTACGACCTACCGTCTCCATGATCATAACATACTTCATTTTTCAAAACCTTATTTCTTGATTGGTATTAAAAGTATTATTGATGTATAATTATAATAATTATTTAACTATATAATATTTACTAGAATCAAATCTTTCTTAACAAAACACGAAAGATAACACAAGACAATTAACATCCGAAATGATGAAAATAATGAAAGATTATTAACGAATAATCGATAAGATGTTATAAATGAATCATATATAATATTATAAATATTAACATGGTTATTTTATAATTTAATAACTTTTTTATAAGCACTATACAAGTTTTAAATCATGTTCAACCAAAATTAAGTGTAAGGTAAGGTATTTCGTCTCAATTTCGTTTCATTGAGGCATATTTTAATGTTATGCACTCAATTTATTTTATACTGTGTATTTATTACCCCATTTTCATGTAATATAATGAATAATGAATAATTCATGATATTATAAATTCTAATTTTAATTGTTTCATCTAATTGGATTTTAAATAAATGTTATCAAGTGGTAAAGAATTTAATAAATCAATTTCTTTTCATTTGGTTATATTACTCCATCACTATATTTGATATTCTAAGATTATATGTGTAATGAATTATGAATACCTATTATTTTATTTTCTCTTTTTATGTGTATTTACTTTTAATACACATAATATATTCATTGATTAATCATCAATGTAATGTTATAATATTTGTAAGGGTTTATTTCACATTCTTATTTTAATCGGGATTGTTTATACTTTAATTTAAATTGAAAGAAATTATTTGATTATAGTTTAATAAAAATTTTAATTTTAATATAATACATTTATTAATGATATTTTCAAGTAATAGTGCCATTTTCCTACTATTTGGTATTTAAAATAATTTAGAAATTGTTTGTTAGAAATTTTGACTTCATTTCTCTCTTCGGTTGAAAATCTATTTTCTTCCAATACCATGTTTTCCAAAAATATTTTCAAAAATGTTTTTAAACTTTTACAAATGATTTATTAATTATATTTTTAACTATATTGACTTAATTTTTTTAAAGGAATATTCTTATCGTATTCAAAATAACGTATGTTTGGATTTCATCGAAAAATTAAAAGGAATATTTATTTTAACGTACTCAATATGTACAAAAATTACTATTTACAACCGCTCAAATTTTTCAAACTTTATTTATAAGTTTCAAAGATTATTTTCAAAGAAAAGTATTTTATTATATTTTTTTAGTTTTAAAAAGTGTTTTTCAAACTGAAAATTGTATTTTCCTCTAAAATGTTGTTAAATGTATTTTTTTGGTATTTCAATTCATCAATGACAATAACCCTTTATTCTTACTCTAATGGGTATATGTTAGATTGATACCATCCTTATTCTTAATCTAGATGATTTGAAATTATTTTGACCAAGGACAATATTGACATTCATTTCCTTGATTCATTTTTGTAGTCATTAACTTCACCTTGAAACATTCACTTTCCTGTGATCATTGGAAATTAAATTTTTACTAATTATCCATATCATTTATCATGGATATGTTTATTTATTAAGCTGTATATTACTTATACATAAAGTTTTATACATTGAATGTTATTTTTTATCTAGGTAAATATTGATAAATTTTTATTCTTTACTCAATATAGATATTTGATGGTATGTCACATTATTCCAAAATTAAATCGATTATTCAATATATGAGGAATGATTTGGACCTTTAGTGATAGGTAGACACCAATATTATATAGAACCTCAATGCATCAGTAGGTATCATGAGACAAATCAATAATCTAGCATTAAATGGGATTTACCTTTAGTTTAAAACTATCTTATGAAAGGTCTTGATAGTAGAGGTATCATGCTGCCTAAGATAATGGAATCTAATAATTAATAATTTCCTTAATTAAGAATTCAGTTATTATTATCCATGATATTTTCACAATGATATTATCTCTATATTCATTTCATTATCATATTATTGATCAAATGGATTTTTTTAATTATATTCATTTCCTAATTGATTATGACTTATCTTATCATGATAGAAAAGTTATTTAAATGGAATGTGTGCTCAGTTAATCACCTTTCCATGTTGATTATGATTAATTGATTCATTATAGATTCTACTGTACTTAAACCTTATTGAACATTTGATAACATCTTTATTTTTTTCCTTTACCTAGGAATCCATGAAGTGTACTATGATTTTTATCAAAGGATGTGCTAGAGGTATTAATTTTATTCTTTTAAAAAATAATTTTCTAATTTTTGTTTTAAAATGTAAATTGAGAATCATGTATGTGTCCATTTTACCAAGAAAAATAAATTATTTAGTCCTCTGGGATGAGATTCCTCATATATTATTCCAATAAAATAAATAAGACACCGACTTCGAGCTACTAGGTTCAAAGTTTCTACAATTTGTATCAAATAAAATTTAGTAAAAATATTAGGAACTAGATTTAAGAAAACATAGATTAAGGATAATAACCCTATAATATAATTTGAGGAAAAGTATATAAGAACATCCTAAAGTTTTGGTACGGAAGAGATTATGCGGTTTTTCCTAGAAATACATCCCTACCTGGATGCTATAAGTGTATGTGGTTATAGAACAGAGGTACGTAGGGTTAATAACTTTGAATAGGGTATAATGGGATTGACCTGATCATAACCCGATGCATGATAATGGGCCTTACTACGCACTTGGTTTGAAACTCTTGGAGGAATATTCTTAGGATAATTCATATTTTATTTACAAACCATAATGAAATATTTGAATAGATGATGACAATGAATGAACTAGGTTAAACCTAAGGTTGATTATATTGAAAATAAAGTGTCTCAAAGGAACAATAAAATGTTTTATGTGTGTAAAATAAGGTTATAAAGAAATGAATTTTTGAGGAAAAATGAAGAGTATTATGGAATGAAATATATCTCATCCTAGGGATCTATTTATAGTTTATTGTCTTAAATATGGAGAACCTGGTAATTATCTGAGTCAATTAACTCATCTAAAGGTTAAACCCTAGACCAAAGAAGGACCTATGTGGAAATAAAATGGATGAATTATTTATGTATTAGGATTTAAGAATTAATTTATTGAAGTATTTTACTAATGGTATTTTGGTTATAAGAATCATGAAACATTTAAATATTGTGTTAATTTTTGGAAGAATATGTGTATTCAATAACTTAAGAGTTATGGGTACCCACATTGGATTATGAGTTTAAGATTGATTATAAGTTCAGTGTCTTAAACACCCATTTTTAGGTTTTATGTGATTGGAGTCAACAATTATTAAGGATATTTTGGGATAAATTTATGGAAATTATATGTTTTAGTGGAAAAGTTATTTGAGGAATAATTCCATTACATTTCATAGATATAAGATTAAAGGTATTTATAACCTTTAGGTTATTATGATCATTAATGAAATTGTAATAACAGTCAAATAAGATTATTAGAATTTATGAAAAAAAATTATATTGAAAACATTAGTAAAAATATTATTTAGTGATTAATTTTATTTCAAGGATGTCCATCATATTTTTTGGAACCTTATAGTAATTATATTAATATAGTTTAAAAAAAGGACAACCCACATGCAAGATGAAAATATGTCATGTTCAAAAATGTTGTGGGGATTAAACCCACAAAAGAAGAACGATAAGGGTTTAATGCCACCACTGGCCTACATGATATGTTGGCAAATATTTCTTTAGTTAAAATATTTGATGGATAAATATTAATATTAATATAGTAGTGTTTCTTTTGAGGTTTATATATTATTTTATTATATTGTATAACTTGTGCTAATTGTATTGTTTTTTTAAAATTGTTAGAGAGATATAGAAATACTTTTGAATATTTTATGGATCTTACAATCCATTAAAAGTGAATTTTAGTGCTTCAGGCATAAAAAATTCATTTTTGGATATTCATTTCTTAGATTAATTGATGAATTGGAAATTTATCAAAACATAACCAAAGGTTGAAATTATTCATTTGAAATAGAAACATATCAAGCAAGTATATTTACTTATACTCTTAAATAAAAATATAATTCATAAACTTTTGAGAAAGGATATTGAAAAAAATATTTTATCATATTACCTTCGTATCCGATGAATCTGATGGTCTTTTAAATCATCATAGATTTATGGTCTTTAGGTCCTTAACTTTATAATGATCATTCAATTTCTTATGATAAATGATATATATTAGTCTCTATAATTATTTTTTCTTTTAATACACATCCATATCTTTACATTCCACCATTTTTCTCCTACTTAGAAACCTATTTTTGTGCACATGAGCCTCATCTCTATTCGGTATTATAGTAGTCGGAACTATTCACCTTCATGCCACCAATTTGGGCCGAGATCCCTTAAGGCCTTCGAGCCACCCAAGGCCTTTGGGCTAGTTAAGGATTTTGAGCTAGTTTAGAATTTTGGGCCACCTCATTCAGATTATGCAGTGTAGATGTAACTAGATAGACCAAAGGAACCAGATCTAGATGGGGACTCAGAGTAAGCGGTTTCACCAGAACAAAGCTATCCAGATATGGAAGAATGATAGGGTATAGAAATTTCCATCAGGACCAGGCTTGTGTACATCTACACAGGTATTACTAGAAGAACAAGAAATGCAAAGGTGGGAAGATGACTTCACAATCTAGACACTGGGGAGGGGAATTTCTAAGTAGTCATGTCTGAAATGAATTCCTCTGATACATTCGGGTCATACAATATACTAAGCCTATGGGCCTTTTAAGGGTTCACCCTCATCCCTTGATAGAGGGGTTATCAAAAATCAATAAAAATAAGGTCTTCATGCAATTCAGGAAGAAACCAATTTATGTGTTATTAGATATGACCTTTCTAATTCCATTTCTCTCTTATTAAGAGGATGTTTTATTAATTCTTTTTATGATGTGGGTTTTCAATAAAATAATTTACAAATGTCAAACCCTTGATTACTGAAATCAAGTTTAAATTTCGAGGACACAATTTACTTAAGGTGGGGAGAATGTAAAACCAAAATTTTTTAAAATAATAAAACTGTTTTTTATAGAATATGTGACATTTATCACTAATATTAAGCAACACATGAAATATATTTCTTTAAATTTAGTCTATTCGATAACTTATGGAACACGCAACCCCAAGTCAAAGTGAACTATAATATAGTATACCATTATAACCTATTTGTTAAATTACAGGGTATTAATAGTACTAAATAAATTATAAAAATCATGGTTATCTATTTATTATAAATAAACTAATATTCATTTAAAATAAAAAGAAATGATTTATGGAAAAATGTTTTTTTCTCGAAAAGATGGTTTAGTCACTCTTTACGCACATAATTTAAAATTAAATTTTACCACTTTTAAAAAATTTATTTAATAAATTTAAATTCATTTATAAAATCATAATATTAAAATTTACTTAGGGTGAATTATTTTTATTTTTTTGAAATATTTCATTTTTCGATGAATAGTGAAAAAATATTGAATTTTAATTGAAAACCGCAACTTCATTTAAATTATTTATAAAGTTAAATAATATTTTTAATTGGTATTAAAATAAAATTATTTCAATTATATATATATATATATCAATCCAATTATGTTCATTTTAATCATTCTCATATTGAATTTTGATCTAAAAACCTTGTAAACAATTGAACATTTTCTCTCTAAAAACCCGCTTTCTCATCGAGTCTATGGGATTAATTTTAAATTATATTTTTCAAATTATTTTAATGAAAATTTTAAAAATTGATTAAATATTTTTAATAATAATAATTTATATTATCTAATAATGTCAACTTATTTTTTTGACAAAAATTAATAGTGAAAATAGTAAAAATTATTTACCATAGTTAAGGTAAAAATGGGTTTACCAGGAGGTTAAACTAAGGAGATAAGGGTGAAAATAACCTAAAAACTTGTATAAAATATATTTTATATACATATTTTGACATAATAATGTCTAAGTATCTATAATAGTCTATTGTTACCCTTTTTTCATTTAAAAAACATGGGTGTACATTTTTCTTTTAAAAAATTACAAGTGTGCCACTCACCTCACATATAAAAGGACACCCACTCTCCATTATTATTCACACCTTTAGACCCTTTAGGTTAAAAAAATACCTGAATAAATAAATTCAAAACTTACACAACCTCATACAAGAGTCCTTATTTTTTGTATAAATCCAACTTAGGAAGGCTTTTGATGCAATCCTAAAGAGGTTACTAGAAAAAGAGGTAATATTTTTCAAGGAGATCTTTTATTTTATTTCTTCCTCCACCTCCATTAATTATTATTAAAAAATAATGATATAATAACATAATTATATTAAATATAATTATATATTGTTATTTTAAGTTCATTACCTAAAACCATCCCCACTTCAAATGGGTTATAAAATCATTATTCATGTGTACGACAGATTACGACCTTGCAATATGATGTCATTCGTTTCTCCATTACAACCTCTCACGGTTGGGTATGATGATGGATATAAATTATATATATGATATTTATAAAAAAATTAAACCCATTTAGTCATTATATCATATATAATTTTTTAATTTCCATTCCATAGGGGATACAATAACATCGCTAGTGTGTACGACGAACTACCGCCTCACGAAGAGATGTGATTCATTTTTTACCAATTCTCTACATGGAAGGTAATAAGGATACATTTAATGAATATATATGATATAAATGAAATATTTATGATATTAATGAAATATTTATAATTATTAAAATATAATATATCATTATATTTCTTACCTTTTCACTCACTTAAAGATGAGAACATTATTCATGTATGTGTAGACTACCACCTTCACGAAGTGATGTGAATCTCTTTTCATGACCACACTACATTTATGATATATATAAGTATATTTAAAGAAATAATATGGTATTTATGATATTATTATCAATATTTAAGGATAAAATATTTCTTACCTCCTTTCCGTAATGATCATTGAAAAATGGAAATGCTGCCCATGCGTACGTACAACCTACCATCTCTATGATCGTAATGTACATCATTTGTCAAAATAATATTTCATGATTCATATTAAAAGTTTAATTGATTTATAAGTATGATAATTATTTCATGATAATTATTCTTTATATTATGAAACTATATAATATGTGTAAGAACAAGATCTTTCATGACAAAACACGCATGAGAAAACAAGGTAATTAACACCTGAAACAATGAAAATAATGAAATATTATTAATGAATAGTTGACAATATATTAAAAGAAGATCATATATTAAATTATAAATATTAATATGGTTTTATAAGTTAATAAATTATTTAAAACCACTATACATGATTTTAAATCATATTTGACCAAAAGGAAATGCGAGGTAATGGATTTTGTCTCAATTTCATTTCATTATAGAATATTGTAATTTTATGAACCTAATTTAGTTTATATAGTGTATATACTACCCATTTTTCATGTTATATCATGTATAATTCATACTTAATGATATTTTAAGTTTTAATTTTATTTCATCTAATATGATTTGAATTAAAAGTTACCAAGTGTTAAAGAATTCCATAACTCAATTTATTTTCATTGGGTTATATTACTCCTTCGTTGTCTTAGATATTATAAAATTATATGTGTAATGAATTTGTGCTACCTATTTTTTTATTTTGAATTGTTTTATGGGGATTTACATTTGATACAAATGATCGTTTCATTTATTAATCCTCACTTAAATGTTATGATCTTTGTAAGGTTTTATTTTACAATATCATTTTAATTAGGGTTGTATATACTTGAATTTATATTGAAGGAAATTATATGATCATTGTTTAATAAACCCTTTAATTTTATTTTCCAATTTTTATTCATGATATTTTCAAGTAATAATAAAATTTTATACTATTTGGTACTTAAAATAATTGAGAAATTACTTCTAAGAAAATCCAACTTCATTTCTCTTTTCAGTCGGAATTATATTTTCTTCCAAAACCATGTTTTATAAAAAAAAATTCAAAAATGTTTTTTTAAAACTTTCTAAATTATATATTAAATAAAATTTTACCCATATTTAATTTTTACAAATTTTATTTAATGCATCTTCATATCATTTTTAAAACAACATCTGTTTGGATTTTACTAAAAAATTGAGAGGAATATTTATTTTAACATACTCAACATGTACATAATTTCTTACCATCATGAACAATAAATGTTTTTAAAATTAATTTATAAGTTCAAATATTATTTTAAAAGAAAATAAGTTTAAATTTTTTTTGTGAACTTATAGTTTTAAAAATTTATTTTCAAAATGAAAATAATATTTTCCTTAAGAATGTTTTTAAAGATTATTTTATGGTATTTATATTTATCAATGAAAACAAACCTTTATTATTACTCCAATGGGTATATATTGGATTTATACCATCCTTATTATTCCTATAGATGGTTTATGATTATTTTGACAAAAGATAGTATTAAAATTCACTTAATTAATTTTTTCAATCATTAACTTCCCCTTGAGTTATTAACTTTCCTATGATCAATGGACATTAAATTTCTCCTAATTATCTATATCATTTATCATGGATGTGTTTATTTGTTAAAATGTATATCATTTCTAAATACAATGTTCTAAATTTAATGTTATTTTTTATCAAGGTAAATATTGATAAATACACATTCTTTACTCAATAAATTTATATGATAATTAGATGATTTTTTTCGTGAATTAAATTGATTATTAGATATATGAGGAATAGTTTAGACCAGAAATGTTGGATGGGGTCTAATATTATATAGCCCCTTGATGCACTAATAGGTATCATGAGAAAGATATGTAATCTATAACTAAATAAGTTTTTAATTGTAGTTTTAAACCATCTTGTTAAAGGTATTGATGGTAGAGGCAATGTGACACCTAAGATAATGACGTCAAATAATTAAAAATTTCCTTCATTAAGAATTCAATTTTTATTATCCATGAGATTTAAACAATGATATTATGTTTGGATGCATCTAATTCTTAGTTTATTTATTAAATGGAATTTGTTTTCAGTTATTTACATTTACATATTAATTATTCTTTATCTTATCATGATATCTAAGTTATTTAAATGGCATGTGCCTTCAATTATTTACCTTTTTATGTTTATCATGCTTATTGATTCGTGATATCTTCCATTGTACTTAACGCTTATTGATCATTTGAGCTAACCCTTATTTTTTTCCTTTCATCAGGAAGCCATGATGTGTACTATATTTGTCATAAAAGGATATGATTAAGGTTATTATTGAAAAAAAATTATGTTTTAATTTGTGTTTTCAAATGTAATATAAGAATAATGTACGTATCTAGTTTACCAATAATAGTAAACTATTTGGTCCTTTGGGATGTGATTCCTTGTATGTTATTCCAATATAATAAAGTATACAATAACTATAGGATACTGGGGTTGGGGTCGCTATAATTTAGATGGATTATTTGGGTGGACATAACATAGGCTGAAAATAAGTACAATGTTGGTTTAGTAAAGTTTAGATTTATCTCACTTTAGGACCTAGGTTAGAGCCCATGATACTAATTACTTGATTGGTGGTTTATATAGGGGATATAATCTTGTTATTTATTATTTTATCCCTTTATTGGATTGGTTATGGTACCCCATTTACCATGTTTACTTTCATTATTTATCACTTGAGTTGTAGTAGCTACCATATGGTGCGTGTTACCCTTTATAGTTTTCTTTTTTTTCTTTTAAATGGTTTTCAAAGATGTTTAGGGAAACTCCTTTAGTGGAAGGATTTCATTTATATTTAAAATTTGATTATAAAGTAGAGTTTTGGTTTTAAAATGGTTTCAGATGATATAAATCTTTCAAAGAGATTTTTTTCATTTAAATAATACAAAAAGAAAATTTTATAAAATGTTATTGAACCTGATGTTAGCTTTCAAATGTTTAAGATTGAAAAACCTATTTTCCTATTGTAATTTCAAACTGTAATTTATGAATTAAATTATTAAATAAATTTCATAGACTCAATGGGTGGAGAACTAATATGCCGTATAGATTATTCCTATATATTATAAGTTCTAGGATTTCCATTTGGATTGGTATTCTATTACTTTACTTTTGATGGGTGAGTTGGGAGATGGTGAGAAACTGGGGGTTACATGTATTGGGCTTCAAGCTTGGTTTATATTTGTTTTATTTTTGGTTATCATTATATTTGATAAATCAGATTGATGTACATTCTTTTGTCTTCTACCATTTACTTCTATGATTCAATTGTATTTAGTTTGGATGGATGTTTATTTATTTATTCTCATTTAGTTTATTTATTTTTTTATACCTAATTTTTATGTTTAACATGGAAATCCAAGGTATAGATAGTCTATTCTGTAAATTTAGTAATTGATCTTTCATATTTAATTTTTATTTGAGGGTGAAATAATTCAAAATGGTTTTGTTCTTTATGTCCAGAATCTAGTTTCCATCTTGTGGGGATCATGAATTCCCTCAAGCCTAGTGGCAAGATGGGTAGAGTTATGGTTAAGATAGCTACCCAGACAAATTTATTAGAAATGGTATTAGAACCTAGGTTCTTGAATAGAGTCATAGGTTTTTCAGAAACCCTATTATTGTTTTGTTCTTTTAATGGTAGAGAGATGATTAGGGTCTTCAGGAAGGGAATGAATAGTATATCTAACTCTTTATCATCCCAAGCCTCAAGTTAGTTGAGTTTTGAATTTAAAATTCATGTTTTTTTGGTTGTTTCTGATCAATTTTGGTTTATAAATATGATTCTTGTATCCCCCTTGACACTAAAAGTGATTTTATGGGTCACATTAAAGTTTTAGAGTGAAAATGGTTAAGAAAAAAGGTTACACAATTACTACTATGTGGTCTGGAAAATTATGTAGAGCTTTTGTGGTTGGTCATGAATCATTTTGAATGTCTGTTGAAGGGTTGGAACAAGGTTTTACAACACATTGATCCAAACCAGGCCCAACTTTGTTTCACCTTTGGACTAGTTTTCTTGGTTCTATTAATCTATTGATTGACTCCAATGGTGTTCACCATCAATGTGATAGAAATTGAGATAATTTTTATTATAGAGATTGATGTTATGGGATTTTAACTTTATTTATATATATGACTTATTGTTAGGGTTTTCCCTTGAAAGGTTAGTTTTTAATTTAGAAAAAGTAGTTTTAGAAAGGGTTTGGAATTTTTTTGGTTTTCCTTTATAATTTTTTGATCCTCATGATATGTTTTTTAAAAGGTCATGGTGTTTTCAATGGGATATTTATTTATAAAGTAAGATTTTAAGATAAAATAAAGGGTGTTTTAAAGATGTTTTGATATGTTTGTAATAGATCTTATTTGATATATTGTGTGGAATTTTGGTTATTTTTTATATGTAAAGGGTGTTTTGGGAAAAATGGGAGAGTTTTATAAAATGAATGATTTCAAAAATTGGTTAAATGGGTAGTTTGGAAAATAATTTTCAGTTGTTTTTTAGTGAATTTTTTTAAGTGGTTGATTTCATTATGGTCTTTTGAAATAATTTTTTTTAAGAGGAAATTGGGTTTTTATATAAATTCTTGAGAAGGAATTTAAATAATTTTAAAATTATTTTTAAATGATAATAGTCTTTTGAAATGATTTTTTATTTAATGTGATGTATTGTGTATATTTTGGTTAGCCTTTGTTTATATTTTAGAAGTTGGTCAAATTTTCATCTCATGATTAATAAAGGTATTATTATGGTTAGTTTTCTATCCTATTCTAGTCAATTGAGTATAAGCATAGTTGATTGACTAACTTATTTTGGTTTATCAGGGATGAACATGCTCAATTGACTCTTTTTATGGTTGGTCAATGGACTCATGATTAATAAAATATTCTTGAGTCCAATTGACTCTTATTGCAGTTGGTTAAAGAATTCATGGTTTAGTGAGTCTTATTATGGTTGGACTAGGTCAGAAATGATAAATCAACTCTTCTTGGGGTCGATCGGCTGCCTCATAGTTGATTGAATCTCCTCTTATAGTTAGTCGATTACCTCACGGACGATTGACTCCTTTGGGTTATGTTGAGTGTTGGTTAGAGTGTGACTCTAGGAATATCCAATGAAAGAATATATAAGTATATTTTACTGATAATAATCCTAATGAATCCTTGATGTCTTTTTAAATGAGTTTGGGTTACCTTCTTGGGATCATTGTAAATATAATTTTTCAGAATAAATATTTAGTGTGGTCATTGAGAAATTCTTTTAGTGTGTTTCTTTTTGATGTATTATCAATCATTTATTATAGAATTTTGGTTGATTGTGGTTATCTTCTTACTTTGTTGGTGTAATCTGGTTTCATGAGGTTCTTGTGGTTATGGGTGTTATTTTCTTATTGTGCCTCATTGCTTGGGTGTATCCTTCTTGAGACTTGTGGGTTGGTGATGATTGGATGTGTTGATAATTTGAAGTTATTTTTGGTTGGACTTGGGAAATAGCCTTTGGTATATATTTGGATAACTAGGGTGGGTGAATCACCAATTGAGATTATGCTCTAGCCGTTGTTCAGATTGGAATTTTGTGGATTCTATATGAGACAGTGGTTCAGTTTGTGGCCCTAGGTTACCTTTATACATTGTGGCCTGATATTAAAAATCATGTCATTTTTTATGATACTTTTGGATAATCCCTTTTCTCTTGGATTGGAAGTGTTAATGGATTGAGGATGGTTTTGATCTTATGGATTTTTGGATGTTATGAGGACGTGTCTTTCTATTATTTCCTTTGTTTCCACCATGTTAGAAAATTTTAAATGGTGGGAAGTCCATGATGGGTCTCCTTTTATCCCCTTTGGATTCTTAGACATAGGTTTGTGTTTCGGCTATTCTTAGAGACGTCATGGTTTTTTATATGATTAGTTTGATAATTTCAATGATTTCAGATGGATGGTTTCATGGATGGTCTATGTTGAGTGGTTCTCCTTAGTTTAGTATTTTCAAAATCTTCACTCGTCCCTCCCATCTATTGCCTAGTATTGTGGAGGGAGTTTATTCTCTATTAACTTCTTCAATCAATCAAGGAATTTTAGGGGGAATAAAGTGGCATGGTAGGGAGAATTATGAAATCAACATGTCACTATAGTGGTTATTTTGTGTTATTTTTTATTATTATTTTGGACCTTCGTGAGTTAGAATAAATTTTGGGTTTGAAATTTGAAGTTTTTTAACT
Source organism: Viscum album (assembly GCA_963277665.1). Lineage (NCBI taxonomy): Eukaryota > Viridiplantae > Streptophyta > Magnoliopsida > Santalales > Viscaceae > Viscum > Viscum album. Next base: position 1,699,877,449 of record OY728161.1, on the reverse strand, counting down.
TTTATGGGTGTTTCATGATTATTCCATATAGTTAGGAGAATCCATGGAATAAAAATTAAGGGTGTTATTATAATTTCTTGAAAATTACATTTATTTTTTAATTATATGGGATTATTTTGAGACCAGGTGCTCAGATGGAACTTGATTCTGTGGCCCGATGAGCTTCGAATAAGTGTTTGAACTTTCTTTAAGTTTATTTAAAATAGTGCACATGATCAGTTTTGGTAACTTCCAAATAGGTTCTCATTTTAAAAAATTGAGGGAACTGCTGCATCTGGAATGATGAATATACCTAAGGAAGGACCTAAACTCGACCGAAGTAGGTCAGGGGAAAATTTTAATTTTTTGACTTTTAAGAAAATTTAATAAAATAATTTCCTTAAGGAAAAATAAAATAAACTCTTAGTTTCTTTTATTTGAAATCTGAATTTCATTTTACTGTAAAAGAAATGTTGTTTCATAAATAAAACAATTTAATGACACTACAACACAGTATAAAAGAAATTCTTAAATGTGTTTTCTACATTTAATAGGTTAACCTAAGACCGACCATATGAACGATTGAGGATTACTCTGAACATGGATATTTGGTATTGGAGAGAGGCGATTGATGAATAACCCATGAGGAAGAGCACCATTCTCCTTCTGTTCTTCCATCCTTCAAAGGATCACCAACAAAAATAGTGGGTTGCAGATCAAGGAATAACAGATGGCATCAATGTGATCTTTGCCAATGAATGATCCAACCTTGAGGTAGGGGTTTGAATCTGAGTGACTTTCCTTCCCCCCCATTCATGGATTTTAGCAATGAACATGGGTCAACCTATGAATAGGTGACCCGAAAATCAATCACTTATGTGGGAGAGTTTATAATCTTGGTGTATGAATCAGATTTATCCATGTAAGATTCTTAAATATCCTTCCACCTTGTTTTTTCTAAATTCTAACGTAGAGGGATTAGGCTGACATGAAAAATGCATGGATCCCTCCATTAGGGGCGTTGTTGTGTTTGTCGTGACAGGACCCTCATATTGATGAAGATACATCTTGGACCACATAGTAGTGACAACAATGACCTGAGGATCCTGAAGGTGCTTGCAGATCAAAGAATGGATCACCATAGAATGTTTGGCGACCTGCGGAAGAAACCGCTGGTGTGCACTAGCGGTGGTGGAGGTCACCGCGACATCAACCGTGGGGCGGCATACAAGGGACACTGACAACAACCGACGTAGGGGTCTTCAGAAGACACGACATTGAGCTACTTCATTCATCCAAAGGGCTGCAGTCGAACGGAACCACTGTCGGAGGGCCCCACGACGACCTGGGGGGCAGTTACATGGTGAACCCACCATATTGACCGAGAGTGGATACGGTGACCACCACCATGTCCAGGCATGTGAAGCCATCCTGCTCATAGTGGGTAGGGATGGAGAGGGTGTTCCAGACCCACGACCCAACTGGACGAGCCTGGACCAACATGTCGGGTCAGACCCAGGTTGGGTTGGGCCTGGGTTCTATCAGCGAACCCCACGTCGGGTCGGGTTAGGTTGGTCTGACTGGGTCTGACCCAGACCCAACCGACCCATTTTCAATAAAAGAAGCATAACATCCAAATCATGGGTCTGATTGATGAGATGTTTGTGTCATTGTGACCCTTGTGATGAGACATTCCTTTTAGCATACTCTAAGTGAGTTTCAATGGATGTTGAGATATGACCAATTACATGAGTAGAAGATTCTCCAGGAATCAAGCGCGCTACGAGCGGAAATCCTATGACTAGCTGTGATGATAAGGAAGTGATGAGCGAACCTTAGTGGCCCGAAATAAGATCAGACCTCGGTGGCCTAACAGACCTCAGTGATGAAAGGAACTCAGTGGACTAGTGGATGAGTGGGCCTCAGTGGCCCAACAGACCTCAATAAATCATCAGGGATGAGTCCCTCAATAGTACAAGATATTTGACTTTACAACTGATAATCTTGATTTATATAATTTAGGTTATACTTGTGTGAAATGTCAATTAATTCATGTTTAATTTTATTTATAGTCATTTATTTGTGGTTTGGGGTCCCTACTGAGTATTTTTTTACTAATCCCTGCATAGGATTCACCGTCAAGTGTCATGTCTTGTGCAGACAACTAAAGTTTTGATAGAGACCTTGGTGGTCCAGGACCAGGAGGTTCCTAGTGAGATCAGATAGGTGAGGCGTACTCCTACGAATTCTAGCATATACTCTTCACCTACCCTTTATGTTGGGTTTTATGCAGACTAATTATCATAGACCTTTTACTCCGAAGTTTAAAACTTGTATTTTGTTGGATTTTTATTCTGGCCCATTTTACTTACATCCTATACCTCTACTCTTAGTGGTTGTCTTAGTGGCATACATGTTTTCTATTTTAGTATTGTGGGTTGGGGTTGTGAGTGAGCATGTGTATAGGTACTCATAAAATTCAGCCAAATTTTAGGATAATGCCTTCAGCGCTAGTCACTAGCCCTAGGCCTCTGGGAGTCGGGCTTGGGGTAGTCACGACATGGGCCCCAGGAGATGGGTCGTGACCAATTGGTATCATAGGAGTCCAATTCCACCTTAAGGACTAAGAGTCTGTGGATTTGTTTTGAGACAATAGTGTTGAATGTTTCAAGTTAAAATTTTAGGCTCAATGATTCTAGTGTTGGTGCGGTGGCCGATGTATCCATACACCGTGACCCTAAATTATGATTTTTGACTCAATACATAAAAACACTGGTTGCATGAATCATATAGTAATTGAGTGTTTCCTCATGTTCTTCTTGAGTCAGAGTCAGCTCACTAGGTATAACCTATTGTATATGGTTCATCTTGATCTATTTCAAGATTACACCATATAGACAATCAATGTGGATTCCAATGCATGACCACAAGTATGGTACACCTAGGGATGAGGCATCAGTACAAGGACCAGTACTGGAGATGACCCCACTTGGAGGTGCAGTAGCATTTCCAGCACCTGCTGATCAGTAGTTTCTACCAGTGCTACTAGTAGAGGACACCTGTAGGCTCAGTTCCTTACACGAGTTCTAGATCAAGAGATCTCCTAGTTTTAGGGGTGATACTAACCCCTAGGTGGATGAGTATTAGCTCGAGGCGGTTACGTGAGTCTTTCGTTTAGTGAGGACGCCTCTCGACCAGATGGCGATCTTAGCCATGAGCCCTCTCCAGGGATTGGAGGGGAGATGGTGGAGTTTGATGACCAAGAAACATGATGAGGCAACCCTCACCTGGATATTCTTTGATCACCTCTTCATAGAGGAGTTATTTCTAATTACATTACGCTAAGTGCACATATAAGAGATACTGCACCTACAATATGGTAGCATGACAGTATCAGAATACTCAGCGAGACTCACCGATCCTTCCCACTACTCCACGGACATAGTACGAGATCCATTCTTACAAGATCAATCCTTTGAACAAGGAATATTCTAGAAGATCAGGGAATCCATGAAATCTCTTATAATCTCTACTTAAGATGGGGTGCTGGAGCGATCCCTACTTATGGAGAGCTTTCTGGCGGAGCATGCACCAGCAGCAGGAGCTACCAGTTGACAATGGGCGGTAGAGTCTTCAGCCGTGGGTAGTAGGTAGTAGACATAGGGGCCCAAGAGGGATAATAATTTTCGGGGAAGTCCCTAGGATGCATGATCGATGGTATGAGACCCCCATGTAAATGGGAGTCATTAGAGGAGAAGGGTGTGTTACTCATGCGGCAAACATGCGAACATGTCTCGTGATTTCCCAACTCGCCACATAGAATACTGATATACGGTCGAGAGACCACTGATCTAGAGTTAGAGGTTTGATCTAGGTGACCCAAAGGGAATAAAATGTGGCAGGGGAGCCGATAGATCAATATGCGGTGAGAGGAGGTTCGAGGTGCTACCACCACCACCCCTAGGTGGTCCACCATAGGCTTCAGGAACCGGTGGATAGGGGTGAGGCCATCTTCAGGTGATGGAGGCCTATAATCAAATTTCTCAAGAGATGATTAGAGGTATGATCTATGTATTCTATACCTTATATGTAGTTCTTATAGACACAGGTTCCTGTCACTCTTTCATTTCCACAGACCTTTTTTAGAGATCGGAGATTATGGTGGAGCTGTTGGATCGATCCTTATGATTAGAGACTCTTACGGTAGGGAATTTGATGATTACACACTGGTTATGACAATGTGAGATTACTCTTTGAGGTGAGATATTCAACTGGGATCTCTTAGTAGCAGCGTTGAGGCCTTATGAAGTCATATTGGGTGTGGACTGGTGATCCATAGTTCATGCTCAGATCGACTGTTTTAGGCACAGAGTGCAGTGTGTCTGTGAAGATGGAACCTAGTTTTCCTTCACCGGAGAAAGAGTATCTCTTTCCGTTTCAGATAGAATTTCTCAAATGAGGGTGCATCTAATCACTCACCAGTTGTCTAGCCTCACCCTCGGTGTAGTGGACACGATGAGTCCTTAATTTCCTGTAGTGGTGAAAGATTATGAGGACATATTTTCTAAGGATGTTCCAAGATTATATCCTCATAGGGAGGTTGACATATTTATTGAGATGTACCCAGGGAAGACATCAATATTCCACACTAGAATATCAGATGGCTCATGTGGATCTTTGTGAGTTAAAGGTAAAACTAGAGGACCTACAAAAGAAGGGATTCATCAGGCCATGTGTTTCACCTTGGGTGGACCTAGTTTTGTTTTCCATGAAGGTAGATGGGAGTTTGAGGTAGTTCATGGACTTTCAGTGCCTGAATCAGGTGACTGTGAAAAATAAGTATCCACTTCTTAGGATTGATGACCACTTTGATCAGTTGAAGGGAGTGAGATGGTTCTCAAAGATTGACCTTAGATTGAGCTATCATCAGATTCATGTATGGGATGAGGATATACTAAAAACAGAATTCAGATGTCAGTATGGACACTATGAGTTCTTGGTAATGCCTTTTGGAGTGACCAATTACCAATAAATGTTCCTGGGACTCATGAATAAGATCTTATAACCTTACCTAGAACAGTTCATCATGGTCTTCATTGATGGAATCCGGGTGTACGCGAAATTCAAGAAGGATCACTCGACACACCTACAAATAGTCCTAGAAACACTATGAGAGAAACAGATTTATGGGAATCACTCAATGCGTCAGTTCTAGATTTAGGAGTTTCACTTTCTGGGACACATCATTACGGAGGTTGGAGTTGTAGTAGTCTAGTAAAGGTAGAGTCGATGCTTGCTTGGGATCCACCCAGGAGTGTGATTGAGGTGAAGAGTTTCTTGGGTTTGGATGGATACTATCAGAGGGTTGTGACTGACTTATATAGGGTAGAAAAACCATTATCAGTTTTGACATCAAAGGGAAAAACCTTTGTGTGGACGGAGAAGTGCCATTAGAGTTTTCAGAAGCTGAGGTAGAGAATGAAGGGTGACCCCATCTTGAGACTACCAGAGGAGAGAATTGGGAATGTATTATTCTACGACACATAAATGACTAGAAAGGGTTGTTTCTTGATGCAGGGGAAAACAATGATCACCTACAGTTCATGGAAGTTGAGGTAGCATGAGAATAATTACACAACCCATGATCTGGAGCTAGAAATAGTGGTCTTTACTTTGAAGATATGGAGGAATTACTAGATGGGTGAGAATTTTACTGTCTACTCCGACCGAAAAAGTCTTAGGTATATCTTCTATCAGAAGGACCTGCACTTGAGGTAGCAGCGGTGTCTAGAGTTCCTCCAGGACTTTGACTTTGAGATAGTCTATACTCCTAGTAAGGAGAATGTGGTAGCAGACGTTCTCAGTAGGAGATCTGGTTTTCAGTTTCAGAGTGAGGCATCAAATCAATTAGCCACAATGCAGATATCCTTCATGGATAGTGATGGAACAACTCATCTTTAGTCGATGATTGTCAATATCCTACTATTACAGTGATTTAGGGAGGCACAAATTGTGGATGTTGACTACAGGGTCCGATGTGATCAGTTATCCTCAGGACATACTCCTGAAAGATATTCAATAGGTGTGGAGAATGTCATTCTTTTCAGAGGGTGCACCGTTGTGCCAGTGGAATCACATGAGGAGGTTCTGAGGGAGTTCCACACCTCCCCTTTGGCAGTATATCCAGGAGTGGAAAAGATATACCAAGACCTCTGATGTCCATACTGGTGGCCGGGGATGAATAATGCAGTAGTGGAGTTTGTTTCACATCACCTCACTTGTCAACAAATAAAGGCAGATAATTAGGCTCCAGTAGGCTTGACTCAGCCCGGTTTACCCCACACATCCTGGGGGCATGATACCATCTAGGTGATCAAGGAAGGACTCACCAAGTTGGCCCACTTCTTACCCATCCGGGAGTAGGGTCTAATAGAGAGGTTGGGACACCCTCTATCTACATGAGATAGTTTGACTCCACGAAGTCCCATCAACGATAGTCTCATATCATGACACACACATTATATCCCAGTTGTGGAATGGATTTCAAGAGGTGTTCGGGACTCAACTACGCTTGAGCATAGCTTTCCACCCTAAGACAGATGGTCAAATGGAGAGGACTATCCCGGTTTTAGAGGACATGCTCCATGCTTGTATCTTGGACCTAGGGCATAGTTGGGAGGATCAGCTACCATTGGTGGAGTTCACGTACAACAGTAGATATCACTCCACCATTGGTATGGCACTGTTTGAGGCACTTTATGGGTGACCATGAATTTCACCGTTATGATAGATAAACCCAGGGGAGTCAGCACTCATGGGTCCAAAGATGGTATGAGCTACACCTGAGAAGGTGTAGGTCATCCAAGATTGGGTGAGGACTACATAGATCAGGCATAAATTTCATAATGATAGGATACAGAGGCCCTTGGTGTTTAAGGAGGGAGACCATGTGTTTCTTATGGTCTCACCTCGATGGGGATTATAGAGATTTGGCTGGGGCAACAAGTTTTCTTCAAGGTTCATCACCCCTTTCTAGATTTTGGGAAGAGTTGGTGAGGTGGTGTACCACCTAGCTCTTCCCCCTCAAATCCATAGGGTGCATATTATCTTTCACATGTCACAACTGAGGAGGTATGCACCTGATCCATCGCACATCATCAACTGGGGAGAGCTATAAATTGATGATGGAGTGATGTTTGTAGAGTTCCTGATAGAGATTGAGGGTTGATAAGAGTGGGTTATTCATGGATGACTGATTCATATAGTGGGAATTTGGTGGCAGCACATGAATCTCTAGGAGAGTAATCAGGAGCAGGAGGCACATATCCAAGATTAGTACCCCCATTTGTTTGTTTAGCCCTTATTTTGGATTATGAGGATGTAAATCCTTAAAGGTGGAGGTAATGTAATTTTCAAAAAAATACATGTAAATTTTTAATTATATGGGATTATTTTGAGACTAGGTGCTCATACGAAACTTGATTCTGAGGCCCGGTGAGCCCAAAATAAGTGTATGAACTTTTCATAAGTTTATTTAAAATAGCACACATGAGTGGTTTTGGAAACTCTAAATGGGTTCCCATATTAAAAATCTGAGGGCACCATTGTGTCTAGAATGATGTATTTACCTAATAAAATACCTAACCTCAACCTAAGTGTGTTGAGGGAAAATTTTAATTTTCATAATTTTATGAAAATTTAATAAAAGAATTTTCTTAATGAAAAATAAAATAAAATTTTTGTGTATTTTATTTGAATTTTTAATTTTTATACAGTGTAACAAAAACACCGTTTCATAAATAAACAACATAATTACACTAAAACACAGTTTAACAGAAATGATACAATGGATTTTCTCTATTTAATGGGTTAACCTAAGACCGATAATTGGCATGATTGAGGATTGATTTGAACTTGAAGATTTGGCATTGACAGGTGATGACCGATGAATCACCCATGATAATGAGCACTAGTCTACCTCTGTTCTTCTATCCTTCGAAGGATAACCAATAAAAATGGTGGTATACAAATCAAGGAATTACAAACTACAGTGGTGCGATCTTTTCCAATTAACGATCCAACCATGAGGTAGGGGTTTGATTATAAGTGATATTCTTTTCCCCCATTCATGGATTTTTAGAGACGAACATAGGTTAACCCATGAACAGGTGACCCATAGATTGATCACTTATGTGGGAGGGTTTCTAATCTTGGTTTCTGAGTTGGAGTTATCCATGTTAGATTCATAAATCTCCTTCCACCTTGTTTTTTTTTAAATTCTAACAAAGAGGGATTAGACCGACATGAACGAGGCCTAGATCCCTCCATTGGGGGAATTCTTATGTTCTTCATGAAAAGAACCTAATATCAATAGTGATACATCTTGGATAATGTAGCAATGATAGTGATGACCCAAGGACCTCGAAGGCACTCGTAGATGGAAGAACGGACCACCGGAGCAAGTCCTGTGGCCCACGGAAGAAACCACCGGCATGCACCAGTGACCGCTGCGACGGTGGAGGTCCCCACAACATCGACCAAAGGGTGGTGGAAAAGGGCCACTATCTACAGCCAGTAGTGGGGTCTTTGGATAAAGTGTCATCAAGATGTGTCACGTGGCCAAAGGTACATAGTCTAGCGGGTCCGCGGTGACCCACAGGGTAGTTACACAATGACCGCTGCCGCGTCCGGGCGTGGCAAGACTGCCCACTCACAGCGGGCCGGGTTGGGACTGGACCTGGTCGGGCCTGAACCAGGTCATATATAGGTCGAGGCGGACCTAGGTTGGGTTGGAAGACCCTAATCCAGGTCGGTCCAATCCAACTGGGTCAGACCGGACCCAGACCCAACCTGCACCTCTTCATTAAAATGAGCATAACTTCCAAACCATGCACCCGATTGATGAAATGTTTGTGGTGTTAGGACCCTTGCGATGAGAAGGTAATTTTGGAATACTATAAGTGAGTTTATGTAGAGGTTGAGATACCACTGATGGCTTGAGAAGTATATTCTCTTGGAATCAAGCACGCTATGAGTGGAAATCCTACGACTGGATGTGATGATAAGGAAGTGAAGAGTGGAACTCAGTGTACCAAAAGATGAGTAGAGTAGACCTCAGTGGCACAAAACATGATTGTGACTTAGTGGACCAGTATAAGAATGGATCTCAGTGTCCCAAAAGATGAGTGGATCTCAGTGGCCAACTAGATGAGTGGATCGCAGTGGCCTGGTAGATGAGCAAACCTCAGTGGCCAAATAGGCGGGCAGATCTCAGGGGCCCAACAGACCTCATTGATGAATGGACCCTAGTGGTTCAGTGGATGAGAAAACCTTAGTGGACTAACATAATTGAGTGACTCATTGGGGATGAGTCTCTCAGCTGTACAAGATTTTCAGCTTTACGACTGATAATCTTTCTTTATATACTTTAGATTATACTTGCATGATATTTCCATTACTTTATGTGTAATTTTCTTTGTAGTAATTTCTTTGTGGTTTGGGGTCCCTATCGAGTATTGTGTTACTCACCCCTACATGGTATTTTCCCATACGTGTTATGTCTTGTGAAGATGACCGACATTTTGACAGAGACCTTGGTGGTCTAGGACCAGGCAGTGCCCAGTGAGATCAGACAGGCAAGGAATCCTCATATTTTTTCCGGCAGATACTCTTCACCTACCCTTCAGGTAGGTTTTTCTGTGGGTATATTATTAGAGACCTTGTACTCCCATATTTATAGCTTTCCTTTTGTTGGGTTTGTATTATGGACCATTTTACTTACAACTTTTACCTATACTCTCAGTGATTATCTTAGTGGTACGCATGTTTTCCTTTTCAAAATTATGGGTTGGGGTTGTGAGTTTGAGTGTGTACAGGTACTTGGGAAATGCCTCCCACTTGTAGGATAATTCCTTCAGCACTAGTCTCCATCCCCTGGCCTTTGGGAGGCGGTCTTGGGATAGTCGCAACACAGGCCCCAGGGGATGGATCATGATAGATCTGTTAAAGTGAAAATGGGGTTTTGTATGATCTTCACATATTTTTTAACCTTTCAAGACTTACAAGGATACCTCAAGGATAATTTTAGGGTTTCAGGGTTTCTATCATGGTTATTTAATGGTTACTCCTAACCAAGATTCCAAATCTTGCATTGTTCCCAATTTTTATAATTTTGAGAAATTACCTTCTTAATCTCCATAATTTTAACCCTTTGAACCCCTTTTCTCCTCCCACTCAATTCATCCAACCTTGGATGCACTTCCTCTTGTACCTCTCATCTCTTATGATATTTATAATGTATTCTAACCATGTTTGAGATAGGTTTCTCAAGGAAACACCCTTTCATGTCTTCTTCTCCCTTCCTTTATCTATTTCCCTTGATTTCATTTTCTCCTATGAACCCTAGGGGTATTTTTGTACATTTTTGGGTTTAGGGTAGACCTAATGAGAGGTATTTTCATGTTTTGGGTCCTTAGTCAACATCTCCTTCCTTTTTAGGTGTTCACCACTAAATGTGACATGTTTCAGTTGGTTTAAGATTGATTTACACTTCTTCAAGGTAGGTGTTTCTATAAAATTACATCATTCTGGAATTCAAAGCATGATTGAGCTTTATAAATTACTTTTAATAAAATTATGGCTATATGTGATATGTATGTGGTGTTTCCAAATGGGTTTCATGTATTTTAGGCTTGAAATAAATTGGGTTTTTATGAATTTAAAATGTTTATTTGAAATGAATGTTTTTTCATACCACACTCCTTTTGAAAATGACTTAAAGGATATTTATATTATATTTAATAGAAGTAAGAAGACTCTAGAATTGTCCTATTTTTAAAGATAGAAAACCATGTTTTATAATGGGGTTTGTAAATAGTGAGTGTGTGTGACCTTAAAGACTGTTTGTCACTTATGATGTGAATGGTTTATTTTTTTAGTGTCCCTCACTGATTACCCTATGTTTCTTCACGTAGTGATGGGTTGTTCAAATTTATATGATGGATTTATGATGTGAATGGGGTTATTCTATGGGTGGGTGATGGAGGTGAGGGAGATTTATTATTTATGCCTTGTTTATTTATCTTATATTTCTAGTGAACTCACCTCCACTTTGTTTAGTCATGGGAACTTGGGTACTAAGTGGGATATTTATACTTATCCATCACTAGTTGGTACAGATGGAACTAGTGTTCCCTCTAGGATGGAATAGGGATAGGTGGGGAGTGCTATCTTGATGATACTGGTATGAGCTATTTAGATGTCTTGTGTTTGGTGGACATTATATAGGAAATTAATTAGTCTAAAATTTGTTCAGTAAAGTTTAGATTCATCTATCATTAGGACCATGAGTGGATCTCATGAAACAAATTTCTTAATTAGTGGTTTATATAGGGGATCTCATATTATTCTTGATTATTTCCCCTTTATTATAATGGTTGTGGCACCCCATTTTCCTTGTTTAATTTCATTATTTATCTATTGAGTTGTGGTGCCTACCTTGGGGTGCATATTACCCTTTATATATGGATTATTTCCTTTGAGATTATTTTCAAAGATTCTCGGGTAAATTGTTATGAATTAAAGAATTTTGTTTTTCATTTCAAAGTGGACTATAAATGGGTGTTTTAATTTTAAAGTATCTTAAGCTGAAGAAAATATTTCAAAGTCAATGTTTTTATTTAAAGAGGACAAAATTGAAAAATAATAAAATTTTATTGAACTTGATATTGGATTTCACATTTTTATTATGATTGAAAAACCTATTTTACAATTTTACTTTAAAACTAGAATTTATTAATTGAATTATGAAATAAATTTCATAGACTCATTAGGTGGAGATCTATTGGGCTCTATAGCTCATGCCTATAAATTATATGTTTTAGGTTATTACTTTGGCTTGGTTATCTATTTATTTCTTATTGATGGGTGAGTTAGGAGGTGGTTAGAAACCATGTTTTTCATGGAATTGGATTTAGGATTGGTTTATATTTTTTTATTTTTGGTTATCCTTGAATTATAAAACTCAGCCTGATGTATATTATTTTTTTACTTCATTTTATTTATGTGGTTCAGTTGTATTTACTTTAGATGAATTTTATTTACTTATTCTCATTTTTTTGTTTATTTATATCTAACTTCTTATTATGTTTATTATGGGCATCCAAGTTATTTAATTGATTCACTATATTTAACTTTTATTTGAGTGGGAAATCATTCCTAATGGTATCATCCTTGATAACCATGTGCTAGTTTCTAGCCTCTGGGGATTGAGAATGTCCTTCGAGCCTAGTGGTGAGCTGTATAGGGTGTTGGTTCAGGTGGAATTTTGAGCAATTTAATTATAATAATTATGTATTGAGACCATTGAGATATATTTTGATGGGATGAGATGAATTAAGTGACTATAAAATAAACATGAAAGTTCTTGGTGTCCTAACATGTTATGGAAGTGTGTTAGAAGACCAAGGGGAGATGAAACCTTTACTCTTTTCAAAATATAAATGTGATAACACTTCCATATATTTTTTCACAGATTATTAGAAGAAATTTAAATAAAATAATTCTTTATGAGATGTAATGGATTGATATATCATGGCTGCACACTTCATCATCATTTAGGAAGATTTTATTATCATTTAACATTCATGCATATATATAGTTAATTCACTATGGATCCATGAGGTAGTAATTTTGATTGTATATAATTGATATAATTGTTTTAACACAATTTCCCTAAGGGATATTCAACAGGAATTGAATATAGGGTTGAAATTTATTTCTTTTTATAATCCAAAATGGTTGACTATTTCGTAAGGACCAATATAACAATTGAAGAAATTATATGGCCTTACTCGATGTTCTTATAGGGAAGTTGGGATCAATATATTCCGATGGTCATATTATAATAAAATAATAGTTTATAATCAATTATATATATTTCACCATATAAATCATTATGTGGGAATAAATATCGAATGTGATGGGATTATGGTGGTGAAAAAAAGTTATTAGGACATGAGATTTTGAATGAAATGACAGAGAATGTTTAAGACATTCATCAAAAAATTAAGACATAAAAACATTAATATAAGTGATATAATGATAATAATTGATGATAATATGAGATTGATGTTGGGAATAAATTATTCCTTAGAATATCTTAATGGAATAGATTCATGAGGTTTTTAAAGAATGGAGATCTCAGCCCTTGGCATATTATTCCCATATAGATTAGTAGTCGTGCAAGATCTGGGTCTTATCAAATAACACTTCCATTAAACTAATCTCAAGTTCATAATGGGTTCCATATTTTTCTATTTATGAATGATATACCTGACCCCTCAAATGTAATGAATCCATGGATAGTGAAACTAGATCCCAATATTTCTAATTAGATGAAATTATTGAAAACTCCTGATCATAGATACAACCTTCTATACAATAAGACAAGTCAACCTATCAATATATTTTGGTAAAACCATAGGTATGATGAGAAAACATAGAAACATGATTATATAATGAAACTAAATTACACCCATAAAATTATTGATTAAGGACATGAATTTAAATTTTGATATCAAAATTTCTAGTGTGTTGAGGAATATTAAATTCTATAATTTTTTATATGAATTTTTATTTCTTAATATATATGTGTTTCATACTTATATAAATTATATTTATAAATCATAATATAATTTATAATATAAATAAATCACATAAACCATAAAATAACACCATTTCATCAAAATATAACATTAAAAATAAAGGATAAATAAATTATATTTATTTAAATTCAATAAAATGGGACATGAAAAATAATAAAGTAACATTACTGTAAAATTTTAGTCTATAGTCTTGTGCTATCCCAAAAATTCCATAACTAGTATGCCATAAACTCCCATCCATTGTTACCCCTCTTATACTGGTAGAGAAGATAGGGATAACCCCCAAATCTTACCTCTAATAGGCCATGGGTTGGATACTTACACTGGAGGTATATAATACATAAAAATGGGTGGCATTAACCTCAATATAAAATACAAGATAAGTTATAAGATCCACCAACAAATTAAATTAGATAAATAAATGTATAAATCATCCCAATACATGTATGGAATTTCATACAATACGGAAACAAATATAAATAAACCATGAACCAATCCTAGGAAGTGACTATGAACACTAACATCTCCTCAATAATGAATATGAGCTAGTAATTCTTAGCTTGATCACTAACCATTTCCCATGGACATAAAATTAATTTATATATATAGTAATGAGAATATAATTATACTTAGTAGGATTATTCCTAAAACCTCTCATGAAAATGTAAAATAATCATTCTAAATCCCAGTGAATAAACAAAAGAAACCAACTCGTTACCTAAACTAGGTGAACTACATCCAATCCCTACCAAGGACCACTCATCAAGAAATGAAAAGAAATAGGTAATATAATATCAATATAATATATCTATAATTAAGGTACCCCACATCCACATTACCACTTAATTACTCTCCTTTACCTCAATGAATTATTTCCTAGGGCTCCCATCCCCTCTATAAGTCATATTGTCCATCCATGAACATAAAATAATTCTGTACCCCGTGCACACACATCTCAGCCACACCCATAATAAGTAGTAAATTTTAAATCCAACAAATCTTACGTGTCCTACGTTATACCTTAGTCCACTACAGCTCGTTCAAGAACAAATATATTAACAAAAATTACTATAGTCAAAATACATGTACATACAATAACCTCAAGCTTTTATAACCCGCACATACATGTATAGTAAAACTGAGATCCATTATAGAATATATGATAATGTACCATATACCTTAAGCTAGTAAAACCCAAAGATTCATCCAGATGCAAGATCAGGACTATAGATTAGTCAACCATCTATATCCTAGATATCCTACATTTTGTAAATTCTCGTAGAACCTAATTCTATATATGATTCTACTTCTCTACAAACTTGGGTAGTGGAGTGTAAGAAATAACAAAACAAACAAAATATAATACACATCCAGTCGAAGAGAAACTATCCTACCCTAGACTTGAACTATAGCTATTGTCCCCCATGATAAATTGACTTCTGTAAATAGGATAAGGAAGATAATTCATAACTAAGCACAAAATCATCAAAGTTCAACATCATTAACCATTAAGTAATTTAAAAATTACCCATCAATTTACTACACCATATCATAATATTTGGTTTAACCATTTACATTAATTCACTAAAATCCATGATTCTTTTACAGTCACTATTTTGATTCCAGATATCATTCCATACTCTTAAAGAAATTCCCCTAACCAATTCTTGGTTATCATTTAATATATATCATTTCTATAATTAAAACCCATTACTATCAATTAATTTATATTCATTTCCATTCCACAACCAGATCATTCTAAGATTCAACCAAACCCAACAAATGAAGAGATGATTCCCAATGGAATGACCGACTGCATCAAGCTAAAAATAACCAAAATAGAAAACCATCAAGAAAATAAACTATCCAGTAGAAAACATCAAACTAACTAGGAAATATCATCTCTCATCCAATACCAACCAACCAAAAAAAATTCCAAACACAAATATCTGGAAATATGAAATCCCAACTTCGAAATGGTTCCATCTATCTTAGCATCATCAATATTGAACCACTACTACAACCAAGGAAACCAGCCTATCCCTCACCTAATATCCCAAACATACCAAGTTTCCAGATAATTCATAACAAGGGATCTACCATCCTAATGCATAAACAAGGAAGACAAATATATTGTCAACACAAAAAACTTTGGGGGTAATTAAGTACATAAATAAGTAGTTAAGCATAATAAACATGGAATATCAGCAAGGATGGGATCATAACAACCCCAAATGTTTAATTTTAGAAATTATAATTTTACATTACCATCTTTAATTGTTTGATTCATTATGATTAGTCTTCAAAAATAAGAAACCTAGTAACCAAATATTGATAATTACCATAATAACCAATAAATATGATCAAATAACACTTAATGTTTCAACCATATTAAGATAGATAGGTAAAATCAAGCTCTTATTCCTTATTCACGATCCACCTATTCTTACCATCTTTACATTGTTTATCCAATTTAAATAGGAAAATTATGGTAAGATCATGAATAATCACAACAAAAAATATCACACTATCTAGAAAATATCAGGAGGCATAACCAAACATAGAATAATCATAAGTTATCACAAAACATATTTTAATATCTCATAAATTCATATTATTATCATAATTATAGCCAACTTCACTATTTATTCAAATAATATTAGTTATGATACTCCCACATCGACACATAAAATAAATAGATGTCACAAATCCCCTACCTCAATAAAAATATTAAAACATTCATTGAATTATAATAGAAGGGATGAATGCAGATCTCTAATCACCACCCCTATAAGGAGATCATGATTCTTAAGGATATTATACCACTAACAATCCACCATAAATCATCAATAATAACCACATGAACTGAAGGGAAATAATGTTTCAATAGCATGTCATGAGAGAACGTGAGAGAGAAAGAACCACATGGAATAAGTAAACTCACCTCATATCACCCATCAATCGATCTCTAGAGTCTAGAGGCTAAGTTCAAGAAAAATGGATCAATATTCTTAGAAATATCTCCTCTGGCCACCAAGGGTTCAAACTAAGAGGGAGGAAATTAGAGGAAATCATAGTGAATTTTAAATTTATATAGGACGGATTTTTAATAAAGCTATGAAGAAACACATTTTTCCATGCTGAAATGGTTAGGTTTTCCACCAAGATCATAATGTCAAAGGGGTGTCCACACTATAACTGGTTCAAGCCAATCCCCCTCCATAAATCACAACACAAATCCCTTGTATCTCACCCTTTCCAAAACATGATCAAACCCCAGATCTTACAAAACCAAGACAAGGCTCTAGAAAAACCTAATAACCACGTGGTAAGGGTATTAAAAATGATAAAAAAAGGTAATACAACCTATAATACCCATTTATTAGCTTATAGAACTATGTTTCAATGAACTCTAAAATGGTAAAGGTAAGAAACCCAACTTCTGAGCTACATGGTGCAGCCCAAGCACCACACCAAATGGGTATCCAAAATGGAAGAACCACCAAACCAAACACTACAGGATCCACCCCGTAACTAAGTATACCATGCTAAAAAACTCCTCCGCTATCTTAAATTATATATCCAACTACACTTTTAGTCCTTTATCCCTTCTTTGAAACCTTTAATCACCTGAAAACTCAAAATAAATACATAGGAAAAATAGAGAAATTATGTCATATATCTCTCAAAAAAATTTCATCCTTGATAATTTAAAACAAACCTATGAAGGAAAGATAAGGAGACCAAACAACCACCCTGTGAGATACTTCTCAGGGATCTCATTATAAGAGAATCACAACCAACTAATCATAAGGAAAGAGAACATAAAAATACCACACCATCCATAACATAAATTAAATAAAGGTCATCCACTTCATCTCAACAAAACAAAAATTTTAATAACTTGAGATATTGATCATTCATCCATGAATCACATTCTGAAGTACACTACTCCAAGCCACCATGTCTCCATAAGATATAAACTAAGGAAATATTAGGAACATGCAAAACTATGAAAACCTTGATCTTTATTACATATTAATTATTGATTTATTACATAATATTACACTTAATACAAACTGGAAGATTGATAAGTCTAGTATATTTGGGAATTAGGGATATTAAATAAAAAGTTAAAATAGGAAAAACATCATCTTTATTGAAAAATTCCTTAACATGCTTGCACTTAAAAATAAATTGGGAAAAATTGTGTACATGTATAAGGGGTGAGCTATAAATCCTAGTAAGGGAATAACCATGGAATAACATTAAGAGGATAATACATGTTAGAAAATAGGCACATAAATTTGGAATAAAAAGAGTAGGAATCATAAAAATGAATAATGAGACATGATATAACATGATAATATAAAGGAAACATGAGAAATGTGTCAACAACTTAAAACATTGCATCCTAAACATATATCAAGGACAACTTACAAGAAATAATGATGGAAAAAGTCCCATAAATTAATGAGGTTCACTCCATGTAATAATATTACATCTCATGAAACTAAATATTACATAATGCATTGAGGTGCTATAAAATTCTGGGCGCATCTATCACTTTCATTTCATTCTCATGCTTATGTGTGCCACATAGATCATTCAACATGGATTCATTCATCATCATATTTTATTCCACAATCAAGGAGTATGGAATACATAAATATAATTCCAAATTCAAATAATTATAAGTTTATAAATGTGAACACCCTTGATAGGAAATGGGAATGGTATTCACTAAATAATTATTTTGGCTTGGAAAATCATGGTGAAATTTTAGCAGCATAACAACATCACTTAAAAATTCATAAAATGGGTTGATGAGAGAGAAAAAAGTATCTAATAATTTATACATAAAATGGGAATTAATAGGGACATGTATAGACATGTCCCAACATTATTAATTGTAAATAAAAGGCATAAGATAATAAATAAACTTGAATAAAGAAGAGAAGGTGAGGATCCATTACTTGAGTGTGTGAATCCAAATATGTGGGAGGAGCTTCCTAAGAGCTTGGGGGAACCTTGGGAGGAATATAGAGAGGGTAGGTAAGAGTAAATACATGCTCCATTTTTTTAGTGAATAAAAATGGGATCTTGTGTGGGTTTATATATGAAAAGAGAGGAGAATTATTTTTTATTTCTCAAACATTGGTTTTGGATTCTATATAATAAAATAATCCAAACCAAAAACCTTCCCCTAGTTTTTTCCCATGGTTTCTATCAAATGATATTTATTTTAATTATTTTATAATTCCAACATCCAAACATAATAAAATAACACCCTTTCTTATGTAGAAGTGAGTCATACATTTAAAGAAATGGTTTTAAAACCATAAAATATATTAATGGTTTTGGAGGATTTAAAAAGAATTTATAAAGATAAAAAAAATATAATATTATTATTTTAAAGGAAAAACATATATTTGTCCATGAGACCTTTTATAGTATTTATTACATCACTTTTGGGTCATTATGATGTTATAATACACACTGTATATTTATATGGTATTTAATATTTACCCAAAAATTTGACTGTCGTAGAAAATAATGAAAAATTCACCATTAGATAATTTTGAAATTATGATTCCAAAAACAAAATTCTAAACATGTTCATTTTCACTTTTAAAATAATAATTTTTTAATAATAACAATTTTTGAACCCTTATAAAAATTTCAATTTGAATTCATAAAATTATATGATTATTTATATTTAATAAAAATTATTTAATAATAATATTCTATTAAAATATTATTTATGTCAAAAATAAATTAATTAATCAAAATAAATTCCAAAATTGAATTTGAATATTAACCAAAAATAATATTTGTGTTTTATTGAATCAAAATAAAAATCATTTATAAAGTAACAGTAATAGGATGGAAATATATTCATTATTCTATAAAAAATAATGTACATACTCATATTTCTAGATTATTGATACACATCCATTTAATACACCAACAAACTCCCTAAGGGTAAGGTGCGTGATGGTGATACTTTCATTTCGTGGTTCGACAAGCATGGTTTGGGCCGCGATCTTGATGAGATTGAAATTCTACCGTAAATAGTTTTTATCAAACTTAAGTTGTTGGATATCATCTTGAGATTAGTCAAGGAAAAATACCATAGATGATATCTACCTTAGAAGCATCGATAAATGGGATTCATAGGGTATGATAATACTGGTTGAGGCCATCAATTCATTTATTTGTGTCAATTGGATTTGTTAAAACTTTATATTTATACTAATCATGTGATCATTGTTCAATAAATATTATTAAAGACCATTTAAATCCAATAGGATATAATAAAATGAAATGAGTTCATGTGTTTTCTATAACCATATTACAATATAATAAATTTAATTAAATTACATGGGGAATTTTATTTATAACAGTTCAAGTCAATACAAACTTCCCCCTTTAAAAATTTTACCTTTGAAATTTTCATTACACACTCAAAAATAGATGAGGGTAAATCTATTTCATCACCTCCTACATTTCCCACATCACTTATTCAAACTTTTGGGTTCTCCAAAGCACATTGAAAAGGTGAATTGTTTTATTTCATTGAACTTTTTCTCTACGATCTAAGATCATCACCAGATGATCCTCATAGGAAAGGTCATTCTCTAATGGAACCACCTCTATATTGTGTATATATGAGGGTTCTGGTATGTACTTTCTCAATAGGTATATATGGAATACATCATTTACTTGATATAGGTTAGGTGTGAGTGAAAGTCAGTAGGCCACCGCTCTGATGTGATCAAGGATTTCTAAGGGTACAATGTATCTTGGACTAAGATTTCCTTTCTTCCCAAATCTTATCACTTTCTTACATAGAGATATATAGAGGAATACCATGTCTTTAACATTACACTCAAGGTCTCATTGATGATTTTCAGTATATATATTTTTTCAACTCTAAGTATCCTTGATGTGATATCGAATAGTCTTATCCTTTTCCACCATTTCCTTGACCATTTCAGAACCTAGAGGTTTTTGTTTCCTAACTTAATCCCAACATGCAGGTGTTATACACCTATTCCCATAAGGGGCTTCATAGGGATCCATTTGGATTCTTGAGTGGAAACTATTATTATAATAGAACTCTACTAGAGGAAGATATTTATCCATTCCTCCTTTGAAGTCAATTTATAATTCTCACAACATGTCCTTAAGTGTCTAGATATTATACTCAGATTGGACCTCAGTTTGAGGGTGACAAGTCATGCTGAAGTTCAAATTAGTATTCAGAGCATGTTGTAGACTCTTCCAAAATATATAGGTGAATTTTGGATCTCAATCATATATAATCGATAGTGGTGTTCCATATAGCCTCACCACTTCTTTGATGTATATCCATGCAAGTTGATCCATTGATAAATCCTCTTGAATTTAAATTAAGTGCACATTCCTTATATGACTATCCACCACAACCCATATAGAATTATTCCTTATTTTTGTATTTTGAAGACCAGTGAAAAATTCCATTGTAGTTTTTTTTCATTTCCATATAGGTATGGGTAATTGTTGCATCATCCCCTCAGTTTTTTTCCTTTCCACTTTCACTTGCTGACATACAAGACACATTGATGTATATTCAGTGATCTCCTTCTTTATATTTTAACACTAATAGGATTATTATAGATCTTGATACATATTTCTTATTCCTAGGTGGATAAAGAAGGTTGAGCTATGTGAATCATCCAGTAGCTCCTTATTTAACTTAGGATTAGATGACACACATAGTATTGAACTAAATCTCACAAATATTTCTTCATTAACATTGAACTTAAAGGATTTTATTTTTCTTATAGCTTCTACTTTATTTTTAATTCTAACATCATTTCTATGATAATCCTTTATCTTTTCTTGAAGGTATTATTGACCAATAATTTGTGAAAGGATTGATGATGTTCCTTCCTTTATGATTCCCATGTCCATCCTTTTCAAAACTAAGAAGATTGGATCCTTCTCAATTATCATCAATGATAGAATTTCTAGATAATTTATACTTAAAGAATCTACCACTTTATTCACTTTACCATGATAATAGTGGATTTAGAAGTCATAGTCTTTGATTAGCTCTAACTATCTTTGTTGGCTCATATCCCACTTTTTCTATGTGAATATATAATTGAGGCTTTTGTGATCCGTATATATTTTAAACTTCTTCCCAAAAAGATAATACCACAATATTTTCAAAGTAAATATCACTATATCCAATTATAGATCATGTGTTGGGTATTTCTGTTCATGAACTTTAAACTACATTAAAGCATAAGCTTTGACTTTATCATTCTACATTAGCACACAACCCAAGCCCTTCTTCGAATCATCACTGAATACCATGAAAAGTTCTCCACTTGAGGGTAGTGTGAGTATAGGGGTAGTGATAAGCCTCCTTTTCAGCTCTTTGAATCTCTCCTCACACTCATCATTCTAAGAAAACTTGACCCCCTTCTAATTTATCTTGGTTAGAGGGTTTGACAATCATGAGAAACTTCCAATAAATCAACAATAATACCTAGAAAATTTAAATAAACTATGGATATTTATCACATATGTCATCCTTTTCCATCCTTCCATCACTTCTATCTTTAAAGGGTCCAAATATATCCTATTTCTTATGATGATATTACCTAATAATGAGACGTCCTTCAACCATAACTCACACTTTATGTACATGGAATAAATCTTCTCCTTTCATAAGGTCTTTAGCACAACGCTCAGATGATCCTCATGCTCCTCCTTGGTTTTTTAGTATATTATAATATCATCTATAAAGAATACCATAATTTTTTTATGTAATCTATAAATACTATATTCATAAAGTCTAGGAATATTTTTTGAGTATTAGTGAATCCAAATGGCATTACTATGAACTCATAGTTCCTATAACTTGTACGAAAAGTAGTCTTGGGGATATCCTCCTTCTTCACCCTAAATTAGTAATATACCAATCATAGATCCAACTTGGAGAAGTATTGTGATCCACATTGCTGATTAAAAAAGTAATCAGTCTGTGGTAGAGGATAATTTTTCTTTATTTTGATCTTGTTAAGCTCACGATAATCAAT
Source organism: Viscum album (assembly GCA_963277665.1). Taxonomy (NCBI): domain Eukaryota; kingdom Viridiplantae; phylum Streptophyta; class Magnoliopsida; order Santalales; family Viscaceae; genus Viscum; species Viscum album. The sequence goes on along the minus strand of OY728161.1, from coordinate 1,699,854,711 downwards.
ACAAAGGTGCATTAACCCATCATTCTTGATGAAGAGGACTAGTGCACCCCAAGGTGAAGCACTTTTGTGTATAAATCCTTTATCTAAATTCTGTTATAGTTGTTTATTTATCTCCTAAAGTTCCAAAATAGCCATTCTATATAGAGTCTTAGATAATGGTAACACCCCATGTATAATCTCAATTGAAAATTCAACCTCTCATCTAGGAGTAAGACCATACAATTCTTTAAGAAACACATCAACACATTTCATCACAATAATGAATTTCATATATGATGATTATTTCCTTAGACTCAATATTTTGAGATAGATATGCTTTCTCATAGGGTAATAATATCCATACTTAGTGTTATTGGTGTTAAAAAATATTCATCAGACTCTTTGCACTTATACTGACTCAAGGGTCGATTCAGGATACATAAATTGATTTACTTTTCCCAAAAATTTATGTTGTATCTATATAGAGAAATCCAATATATTCCTAGAATCGTGTCAAATTACAAAAAAGGGAGTATAATAAAGTTTTATGGAAATTTTATCCCACAAACTGTGATAGGGGAGGAGTTATATACTCAGGATGCAATAATTTCTCCATTTTATGTTTTCACCAATACTCCACTCCCATGATTTGTGGTGATGTTTTAATATTTCTTTTAAACTTTCTTGATATGAAGGAATGCATAGAAAAATAATCAAAAATTAAATTCACAATACTTTAATTTATAACTAGCATAGATTTCACCAATTCATTATCGAGATCCCCCACAACAATTGTGAAGGAAAAATCTCACCCTTTCTTCCTTGAAAGTTGCTGGTTATCTCAAAAAACCCTTGGCTTAGTGCATTGGTTTTCAAAGTTCCCCGGTTCCATGTAGTTATAGAAATGAATAATGCGCTGAGGGTTTAATAGTGTATTCCTTTCCTCCATTTCATTATCAGGTTTCTCCTATTGGAAATCATTAGCTATATGTCATTCATTCCCACACCTAAATCATTTAATCTCCCCCTTAGGATATTTATAGGGTGCTTATTCCCACACCTTTGACAAGTGTTATGATAAAATTTCATGGAACAATTAGATTTCTCCATCAAATAGCCATAATTAAACTCCAATTTCTTATTCTTATCTCCATGAAAACCTTGAGATTCACCAATCTCTATTTTAACTTTGAGGGCACATCAAAAAATTTTCTCATAGTTATCAATGTCATAGACTGCTAAGGATTTCAATGACTAGGTTTTATCCCACCAAAGAAGCATTCAACCTTGAATTTGGGGGTAACAATATAGCCAAATTCTGAAGTTTTAATTATACACCCCAATATATTAATCTTCTTTTCTATTGAGGGAAAGGAAATACCTTTCCATTTTAAGGCAGAGAGTGCATAGAAAATATTTATCAATTTTTTTTAAAATTCCTTCCACCCCATTGCTTTAATCTATTCCTTAGCTTCGTATTCATGATCAATTTAAACCACTGACCAGCTTCTACCTCTATATGATGAACAACCGATAGAAACTTCTCTTATTAATAACATTGAATTAGATAATAACTTCTCAATGGATTTGATCCATTGTTCCATGATAAAGGGATTGGATTATACATTGAAATTTGGAGGCCTTTGTCACATAAAGCTCTCAATTACATCTTATTATTTCTTAAGGGGATTTGGGTGCTCCTCCTGATCCATTTTTCTATTCATAACTTGAGTCGGATGAGAGAGTATCAATACACATTTTTTGATTCCTTCTCCCATAGTTTTGGGAATCTCGTTGGGAAAACCATAAAATATCCCATCCCATTGATTGTTTATCTGATTCATATTATTTCCAGCCATTAAAAATAATAAAGGTAAAATTAAGGATGAATATTTTTAAACAATTGAGAATATAAATGGGAATAAAATGCCATTAAATTGATAAATTATAAATTACAATTATTTATTTAATTTTATGAATCTCTAGGCTTCAATATATGTTTTTCATGATCTATTTCCTAACATATATTCTTATGGTATTTTTCCCTTAATAATGGTTCATAATGTGATTATGAATTTACCCTAGCATATCCCCATGATAGTCTCAAATTAAGTGTGCATTAAGTCTTATTGTCTTGTACTAGGTTACACTGAGTTAGACCCAAAAAACCTTATCAGAGTTGTTACCCATAGGTAAATCCATGCAAGAACCATGTCTACTTTTAGTATCCATAAAGGGATTTATTTTATTTATAAACAAATTAATATATAATTTCCAAAATTTAGGTATGTTTTCTTATACTTAGTCTTATCCCTATGGATTTCTCTATAGTTTTATAATCATAAACCCAACAATAACTAAACCTCCTTTTGATACCAACTATGAAAACCCTGATCTTTATTACAAATTAATTCTTAATTTATTGCATAATATCATACTTAATAAAACCCAAGAGATTTATATTTATTCTTTATTTAGGGATTAGGGTAATTACCTAATAAATTAAAATATGAAAAACACTATCTTTATAGAAAATTTCCTTAACATGATCACACATAAAACTATTAGGGATAAACTGTAGACATACATAAGAAAGGGGTGAGATATAAAGCCTAGTAAGGGAAAAGACATGACATAACATAAAGAGGATAATAAATGTTAGATAACAGCAATATCAATGGGGAATAAAAATATTAGGAATCATAAACATGGACAATGATACATGATATAACATGATAACATAAAGGAAACATGGGAAATGTAGAAACAACTTAAAACACAACATCATAATAATAGGTCAAGGATAACTACCATGATATCATGATGGAAAAAATAAAATAAAGGAATAATGTTCACTACCTATCCCAACATTATGTCTCATGATACTAAACATTACCCCATACATTAGAGCGTTATATAATTTTGGGTGCACCCGTCACTTTCATTTCATTCTCATGATTAAGTGTTCCACATAGATCATACAAAATGGATTAATTCATCATAATATTTTATTCCAAGATCAAGGAGTGTGGAATAACTACATGTAATTACCATTTCAATGAAGTATAAGTGTATTAAAGTGAACAACCTTGATAGGAAAAGGGTATGGTATTCACTACACACTTGTTTGGCCATGGAAAATCATGGTGAAATTTCTACAGCATAACGACATCACTTAAAAATTCATCAAATGATTTTATGAGAGTGAAAGGGGAATATAATCATTTGGAAATAAAATTTGAATTAATAGGGACATGTAAATACATGTCTCAACATTATTAATTATAAATATAATGTATAAGATAATAAAGAAACTTGAATAAAGAAGAGAAGGTGAGGATCCCTAACTTGAGTGAGGGACTCCAAATGCTTCGGAGGAGCTTCTTGAGAGCTTGGGGGGACATTTGGAGGACTATAGAGAGGGGAGAGAAGAGTAAGGACGTGATCAAAGGATTTTTAGTGGAGGGAAATGGGAGATTGGGTGGGTTTATATAGGAAAAGAGAGGATAATTGTTTATTATTTCTCAAAATTAGGTTTTGGACTCTATATAACAAAATAACCCAAACCAAAAACCTTACCATGGTTTTCCCCATGATTTTAATCAAATAGCAGTGTTTTTCTTTATTTTATAAGGCCAAGTTCTGAACTTAATAAAATAATACCCTTTCTTATGTGGAAGTGAGTCATACTCTCAAAGAAATTATTTTAAAACCTTAAAATATATTAATGGTTTTGGAGGATTCACAAAGGCTTTATAAAATAAAACAAATAAACATAAAAGGGAATTATTTTTAAGATAAAACATATATTTGGTCTTGGATACATTTATAGTAGTTATTAAATCATTTTTGGGTCATTATGATGTCATAATGGAAACCGTATATTTACATGATATTTAATTTTTAACCAACAAATTTATTATCTCAGAAAATTATGAAAACTTCACTGTTAGAAAATTTAGACATTTTTATTACAAAAATAATATTAATTTTATAAAACTAATTTTCTAAACATGTGAAATTTCACTTTTAAAATAATAATAATCATTTATTTATAAATTCTATGTTTTTTTAAAATAATAGTTTTTGAAACCTTATAAAAATTACAATTTGACTTCAGAAAAATTAAACGATCATTTAAATTTAATAATAATATTTTATTAGAATATTAATTATTTCAAAAATACATTAATTAATTAAAATAAACTTCTTAATAGAATTTTAATATTAACCAAAAATACTATTTGGGCTTTATTGAATCAAAATAAAAATCCTTTATAAAGTAATACTAATAGGATGGATATATATTCATTATTTTATACAAAATAAAGTAAATAATAATATTTATAGGATCTTGATACATATCCATTTATTACACCAGAAAATTCTCTAAGGGTAAGTAGCGTGATGGAAAAAATTTCATGGGGTGGTTCGAAAAATAAGGTTTGGACCGTGATCTTGATGAGCTTGAACTTCTCTCGTAAATGGTTTTGCTCATGCATAAGTTATTGGATATGAAATTGGGTTTTGTCAAGGAAAAATCCTATAGATTCTATCTACTTTGTAAAATCCAATAAATGGGATTCATAGGTTATGATCCTACTGGTTGAGGCCACCAATTCCTTTGTCTGTGTCAATTGGATTTGTTTAAACCCTATATTTATACTAATCACATGATCACTATTAAACAATTATATTTTATCAATAGTAAAGATGCTTAATGATAATTTAAATAATATAGGATATAATAAAACCAAATGGGTTCATGTGTTTTTTATAACCGTATTACATAATTATACATTTAATTAAATTACAATGGGAGTTTTATTTCTAACAGTTTATACAAACACATTATTTGGATGGCCCTGTATCTCAATAGGATATTCCTTGATGGTCACATTATCGTCAATATCTATATCACCCCAAAAAATGATACAAGGTTCATCATGAAGATACTCATGAATTTGAAACACATGAAATATGTCTTGGATATGGTCCATTTGTGGGGGAAGCGGAAACCGATACACCAAAGCTCTAACACACTCCAACACCTCAAAAGGTCTAACAAATCAGGTAGAAAGATTTCCCCCATGAGCTTACCACAATGAGTAGATAAATTTAGAACCCATGATATCTAACATAAAACTATAGATTCTTCCTCATATGATCAGAATATAACTTCTAATGATCTTGAGCTACCTTTATCTTCTCACAAATCACCTACACCTTCTCTATCTTACTCTACACTAATTCTGTCATGAGAATCTCCAATTCTCCAACCTCGATGCCGCATAATATAGATCTAAAATGTATTCTATACAATTATTTAAATGTGGATATACCAATGGTAGAGTGATAGTTATTTTTATAAGAAAAATCCTCCAAGGGTATATGTGAGCCACCTATGGACCTCCATAATTTGGAACACATGCATGCAAAAATATATTTCAAATTCTGGATAGTCTGCTTGGTCTAACCATCTGTTTATTGTTGAAAAGTGGTGTAATGGAATATATAAGATCTAAAATCACATTGAATACCTATCCATACTTTGGATGTGAAATGGGTATCATGATCTTATATGATTATCTTTGGAACTCAAAGAAGCCTCATCACCTCCTCAAGATATTTCCTTGAAAACACCCACTAATCTTGATTACATAATAAAAAAGATGTGAGTTTACTTCATGAAGTGGTCCAAAATTTCCAAAAAAACATCCCATACACTATAATCTCAAGTAAAATCAGTGATAAATTCTATCGATATGTCCTCACACTTCTATTTGGGAACATCAAACAACTGGATCAATCCACCATGACAAAAATGCTCAGCCTTTACCCTTTGGAAGATTAAATGATGAGAGAAAAACTCAGTAATTTATCTATTTATCCCATAACACCAAAATCATACCTACATGGTGTGATACATATTAGTCAAACCATGATTTAATTCCATGGGATAATTTTATAACTCATATAGAGCCATAATACACATCACCAAAGAGATGAAGAGCCTCCCTTGAAACAATACTTTATGTGAATCATCCTCAGACCATCCCTGAGGGTAATTAATGTAAAAAAATCGATCAACCCAAACCTCTAACTTAGAATCTCCCATCTAGGATTCATCTATCTTATATACCAAATATGATTGGACTGTCATTTAACAGAGACACCCTCTAACATCAACTAATCCCTTATTATGGTGAATACTGGACATCTCCTCTATCACACTCTATACATCACCGAATTCATGAAAAACATCACCACACAACTTCTTTCTTAGAAAATCAACCATAAAATTCCCTTAACTAGTGTATATAAATTTCAAATTCATAATCCTATAAGAACTCCATTCTTCACTACTACCTAAAATCCAAGTCAGAATGGGAGAAGATACACCTCAAGCTATTTTTATTTTTTAAGACCATGAAGTGATCCCTAATGAGGTAATGCTACCAAAAATTATAAAAAATAAAACAATATTAAGATCATGGGTAGTGTAGTTATGATCATGAGGCCATAATAGATGATACCCATAAGAGAGAACTACTTTCCACTACATGAAAATGGAACCTAATGAAATATATGAAGCATCACAATAAACCACAAACATAAATGTCTCCTTTGGAAAGTAAATAAAAGGAACACTGACCAACTTATCCTTAAAATACTCAACAAATTCTTAGCACTGGTCAGTCTACATAATGTAATAATAATTTATGGTCAATTATATATAAGAAATGGTAATCCAAGAGAAGTTGGGTACAATCCTCTTGTAATTGCATACATGACCAAGGAAAGTCCACACCTTGTCAATATTATTGGGGGCTACACATGGAAAAAAATTCCCCAATCTTTCAAGTATCCATGTCTATACTAGGATGAGACATGAAATTATCCCCAAAATGAACCTCATAGGCCTAGAACATATACTTAAATAAATTACCAAAAATATATTGATATTAAAGAAATCCTAAAACCTCTCATAGATTCATTGCATGATCCTCCTTGGACTTAGAATACACAAGTATTTGATCAATGAATACTATAATAAACTATTATAAGAACTCATGAAAATAGATTTCATAAGTCCCATGGACATGAATAGTTATTCATGATTCTGAAAGGAATTACCATGAACTTCTAGTGTACATAATGAAATATGAAGGATGTATTTAGAATATCATTATCCTTTACTCACATATAATGATATCTTGACTGAAACTTTATCTCCAATAACCAACTAGCCCCATTTAACTAATTTAATAGGACATTAATACATTGAATATAATAACCATTCTTCACTATCATCTGATTCAAGTGATCATAATTGATATACAGGTGCATAATTCTATCAACCTTCTATACAAATAGAACCAGATCACCCCAAGGTGACACACTAGGATTAATAAATCATCTCTATAGAAGATCATCAATCTGAATTTTCATCTCCCACAACTCATAATGAATCATCATATATAGTGACATTGACATTAGAGTGACAACTGACTATATAACTATCCCAAAATTGATCTCTTGTTGAGGTGGTAGTGTCATAATCTCTTATAGAAAGACATTAAGGTACTATTACCCAAATCCAGGAAAAATTTTCATCTGATCCTCTATGAAACTCAAAACTATCTCATCCATCAATTAAGATAAGGAATCAACACACCTCTGACCCATCTGTGGGTCTCTCTTACTAGAAAAAAATGGAATACTATTTTTTAGCATCAGAGAATATAACTTACCACCTAAATAGATCAACAATATCCTTCATCGAGTATATAAATTCCATTTTGAGGATAATTTCATATATATTTATCCAGTAGTGTAGGAAATATCCCCAAGAGTGATGCTTCCCTATCATCAACTCTCAATTTTTATACACATCACATAAGATATATCAAACCTCAAATGGTGAAGTAAATTACAAGAGAACTAAAAGTTTCTCAAACTCAAGTCATATATCATGGACTATGTATGGTGAAATAAAAGATTTTATATCTCATGAATCAAACAAATCATAAAATTAGGTAGAATATTAACAGATAATACCACACATGATGTTTGGATCACCCAACACTGGAAACTCTAAGGCATGAATCTAATTGTGTTCGACTCCACAACCTCTCTAGCCCTAATGAAGACCACCTATATGGTTGTGCACTTCTTATTTTCCATAGGGGAAAGGGGAATCATTATGCTATCCTCTACCCACCATGTCCCCTACCTACTAATTAAAAACTGGAGCATCCTAAAAATGTTCCTACCTTAGAGGACACTGTAGCAAAGGATAATCCTAAAGAGGGTCACCATACCTACAATGAATACTAAGGAGGATCTATATCCCAAGATTCTAATGTATATAACCTACACACAAAAATCAACCCATTCTCAATCCTCTAGTAGTGGTTTGAGAACTACAAGATTTAGTGAAACAAGATGAAGAAGGATAAAACCAACTCCCTGCTCCTAAAATCCTCATCTAGAATAAGGTTGAATCATAGTGTTAGAGTCTCTTAAACCATATTCTAAACATCCACACATTTTAATTAACCCCAAAGAGAGTATGCATATCTTTATAACAAGATATATTCATGGTCTATGAAAGGAAATCATACTAGAACTGATCATGAAACTTCTACCATGAAACAACTGACTCATCAAGATCCTTGAGGAACATAAAAACTACTACCATGGTAATCCTTTCAGCATACTTATGTAAAAAACCGAGTTCTTCCTATGATAATGGATAAAAATAAAGGAAATCTATGAATTATCTAACTAAGACTACATCTCCTGACCTGAAATAGATCCATCATACTTTTTTAGACTATGGTGATGAAAATATTGAAGAATATTCCACTAAGAATCATTTTTATCAACTTAAAATCTATAGTGATCTGATGGAACATCTTGTGTGGAATCATTGTCATGAACCTAATGTTGATTTAGATCTGGATACATACCTACAAAAGAGAAAACTATTTGGGACTCATAAACACAATATATTGAATATTTAATATCCCTTAATTAATATTCAACCTAATTTATATTACTACCCAATTCAATCATTGGAGGATACAATAATGATACATGATCCTTACCTAGGTATATAACCTAAGAGAACCATCACTTCTCTAGTATTTTTTTAGACTTAAGTTCCTTATATAGAATCATAGGGGCCCCTAAAATACAATTCCCAAGCTGGTATCCCTTAATTAAATCATTTACTAAGTTTAACTAACACTATTTCTTAACTAATATATGAAATCATCACAAAAAACTACATCTAAAATCTATTTTATATATTAACCAAATGCATTAATACCACTTTACCATAACCTCACCTTCACTAGAACCCATCCTAGTCCATTAGTGAAGATGGTGTTGACTTCTGAATCCCACCTCCAATAGGTCATAGGTTGGAGACTAACACTAGGGGTATAAAATGCATACAAATAAGAGGAATGACCCTCAATATAAAATCTAAGACAAGATATAAGAACCACCAATAAACTCCATCACTTATATAAATGGATAAAATATCCCAATACATGGATGTAATGTTATAAAATGTTGAAAAAAATATAAATAATCCATTAATCAAGCCTAAGAAGTGATCATGAACATTGAAAACTCTTGAACAACGACTATAAACTAGTAACACCGAACTCGATCACCAACCAACCCTCATGGACCTAAAAAATAGTTCATATATATATAAATGAACATAAAATCACACTCAATAGGATCCTACTAAAAAATTCTCATGAAAATTTGAAAATAATAATACTGAATCTCAGTTATTAAATAGAAGAAACCAACTCATTACCTAAACCAGGTGAACTACATCCCATCCTCACCAAGGAACGCTCCCCAAGAATTACAAAAAAATAGGTAACATAATATGAAAAGAATGAATCTATAAATAAGGTATCCACATCCAATTTCCCACTAAACTAATCCCCCTCACCCAAATGAATTATGTCATGGTGATCCCATCTCCTCTATAATTCATCCTACCCATCTGAGAAACCATATCACAACCACACTAGCACCTCATCATGCATCATGTGAATAAACATCTCATACACATCCATAACCACTTAGTAAGTTTTAAATCCATCACATCCCATGTGTACCACAATATACCTTAAGTCACTATATCCCATGAAAGCACACCTATAGTAATTATAGTTACTACAGTCAGAATACATGTACACGCTATAACCACAAGCCATTATAACTCACAAATACATGTTTGGTAAAATCGATATCCATGAAATCTTATATGAGAACATACCCAATACCTTAATATATTACAACCCACATATGCCTACATACCATGATACATCCAAAAGAGAGAGTGGGATAGGAGAGTAGTCATCCATCTATATCCTCATCATCATAGATGTTAGGAAAAGAACCCAGAATCCAAGGCCCTATGGGCATCAACTACCTTACTGACCTGGGTTGTGGAACATAATAAAACATAAAGAATATAGAACAAACCCAATCTAAGGGAAACTATCCTACCCTAGACTTGAACTATAGCTATCATACCTCATGAAAACTTGACTTCCATAACTAGGACTAGGAATCTAATTCTCAACTAAGAAAAAAATAATCAAAGCTCAACATCCTTAATCATTTAGTAATTTAACAATAATCATTCAATTTATGAGACAATATCATAATATTTAGATTAAATATTTATATTAATTCAGTAAAATAAAATATTCTTTTACAATCATTATTTAAATTCTATATTTTATTCATTTATCTTAAATCATTTATCCTAATTTATTTTTAGTTTCTATTTAACATATATCATTTATATCATTAACACCCATTCCCATTCCCATCAGTTCATTTATATTTATTTATATTCCAAAATGAGCATTCTAATATGAAACCAAACCCATCCCATGAATATATGATTCCCAAAGTAACAACCAAATAAATCAAGAATAAAATAACCACAATTAACAATTGTCACGTAAATGAACTATCAATATACAAACATAAAACTAACCTGGAAAGCCTATATTCTAACTTGTACCAAGCAAAACAAAACAACAGACCCAAAAAAACCATATGGAAATAGGCAAGCCCATCTATGAACCTATTCCAACTATCCATAAACAATCCACATCTAACCACTACTATAACCAAGGAAACCAATATATCCCTCACCTAATATCCCACCATACCGAGTTTCATGACAATTCAAACCAAGGGATCTACTATCCTAAGGCATAAACATAGAAGTAAAATTTATTTTCAGTATTAAAAGCTATGGGGGAAACCAAGGACATCACAATATAAGGTCAATATTAGTGTTATAATACAAAGGTAAGGATCCTAATACCCGAAAAAATTTATTTTTAGAAATAATCATTTTAGATTATTTTCTTGAATTATATGATTCATTATGAGAAGGATTTAGAAACAAGAAACCTAGTGACCAAAAACTAATAATAAACACAATAAAAAATAAACATGTTCAAGGAACACTTCCATGTTTAACTGTTTTAAGAAATATATGTAAATTCAAGTTCATATTATCCATTATAATTTCACATAGTCTTGTTGGATTTATTTTTTTAAGAAAAAAAAATCACAAAAAATACACTTTTTAGAAAATGTCAAGAGGTGTCACTAAATACATCATAACTACATTTGATCAAAGAAACCCTTTTAATATCTTATAAATTCTGGATAATTTTATTCATTAAAGTCAATTAAACCATTTATTCAAAGAATAATATGCAGGATACTCCTACATTAACACATAAAATAAGTAGAAGTTATAAATCCCCTACCTTGATACAAAGCTTATAATGCGCAATAAATGAGAATGAAAGTCACTACTGTAAATAAGGCTATTAGCGGCCGCGCAGCGACCGCCATTGGCGGTCGCTGTTGCCTCGTCGCTAGAGGCCTTTAGCGACCGCCAATGGCGGTCGCTATAGAAGGCCGGCAGATCGGCCTTCAGCGACCGCCTGGCAGTCGCTAAAGAAGGCCGGCAGATCGGGCTTCAGCGACCGCCAGACGGTCGCTGAAGGCCCTCTTCCGGGCACCCTATAGCGACCGCCTATGGCGGTCGCTATTCTAAAAAAAAAAAATTTAATTTTTTTTTATTGAATTGAATATAAATATATATATATATATATATATATATATATTCATATATATACTATTAAATACAATATTTTAAATATATATATATATATATATATATATATATATATATTTAATATATATATAATATCAAATCATCGTGCTATAATAATTTAAAAACTTCGATTCAAGAAATAATCTCATTTCAGGTCGTTCGGAGCATGTTTGCTCTGAATGGGACCGCCGCACGCCGTTTTGGTGTTTTATGGCGCTGGAAACGCGTTTCCGGCCGCCGCGGTCACACGGCACCTCCGAATGAGGTGCCGTCTGGCCGAACATTTCACAATTCACTCCCCGGATGTTGTCGTACGGTTTCGTGGCATTCGGACGTCGTTCGGGTGGTTTTGACCCCCCAACGCGCCATTTCAGCGCGCGCCGCGCTGCTGAAAACGACACAATCGGACGTGCCGCGCGCACCGCACGTCCGATGGACGTGCGGCCTCCTCCTGAATCTCAAGAATAATATTTCTATCGTTCCCGTGTGGTTTCAGGTCGTTCGGAGCACGTTTGCTCCGAATTGGACCGCAGCACGCCGTTTTGGTGTTTAATGGCGCCGGAAACGCGTTTCCGGCCGCCGCGGTCACACGGCACTTCCGAATGAGGTGTCGTCTGGCCGATCATTTCACAATTCACGCCCCGGATGTTTTCGTACGGTTTCGTGGCATTCGGAGGTCGTTTGGGTGGTTTTGACCCTCCAACGCGCCATTTTAGCGCGCGCCGCGCTACTGAAAACGACACAATCGGACGTGCGGCCTCCTCCTGCATCTCAGGAATAATATTTCTATCGTTCCCGTGCGGTTTCAGGTCGTTCGGAGCACGTTTGCTCCGAATTGGACCACCGCACGCCGTTTTGGTGTTTAATGGCGCCGGAAACGCGTTTCCGGCCGCCGCGGTCACACGGCACCTCCGAATGAGGTGCCGTCTAGACGAACATTTCACAATTCACGCCCCGGATGTTTTCGTACGGTTTCGTGGCATTCGTACGTCGTTCGGGTGGTTTTGACCCCCCAACGCGCCATTTCAACGCGCGCCGCGCAGCTAAAAACGACACAATAGGACGTGCCGCGCGCACCGCACGTTCGATGGATGTGCGGCCTCCTCCTGCATCTCAGGAATAATATTTCTATCGTTCCCGTGCGGTTTCAGGTCGTTCGGAGCACGTTTGCTCCGAATGGGACCGCCGCACGCCGTTTTGGTGTTTTATGGCGCCAGAAACGCGTTTCCGGCCGCCGCGGTCACACGGCACCTCCGAATGAGGTGCCGTCTATCCGACCATTTCAAAATTCACGCCCCGGATGTTGTCGTACGATTTCGTGGCATTCGGACGTCGTTCGGGAGGTTTTGACCCCCCAACGCGCCATTTCAACGCGCACCGCGCAGCTGAAAACGACACAATCAGACGTGCCGCGCGCACCGCACGTCCGATGGATGTGCGGCCTCCTCCTGCATCTCAGGAATAATATTTCTATCGTTCATGTGCGGTTTCAGGTCTTTCGGAGCACGTTTGCTCCGAATGGGACCGCCGCACGCCGTTTGGGTGTTTTATGGCGCCGGAAACGCGTTTCCGGCCACCGCGGTCACACGACACCTCCGAATGAGGTGCCGTCTGGCCGACCATTTTAAAATTCACGCCCCGGATGTTTTCGTACGGTTTCGTGGCATTCGGAGGTCGTTCGGGTGGTTTTGACCCCCCAACGCGCCATTTCAGCGTGAGTCGCGCTGCTGAAAACGACACAATCGGACGTGCCGCGCGCACCGCACGTCCGATGGACGTGCGGCCTCCTCCTGCATCTCAAGAATAATATTTCTATCGTTCCCGTGCGGTTTCAGGTCGTTCGGAGCACGTTTGCTCCGAATTGGACCGCCGCACGAGGTTTTGGTGTTTAATGGCGCCGGAAACGCGTTTCCGGCCGCCGCGGTCACACGGCACCTCCGAATGAGGTGCCGTCTAGCCGAACATTTCAAAATTCACGCCCCGGATGTTGTCGTACGGTTTCGTGGCATTCGGAGGTTGTTCGGGTGGTTTTGACCCTCCAGCGCGCCATTTCTGCGCGCGCCGCGCTGCTGAAAACGACACAATTGGACGTGCCGCGTGCACTGCACGTCCGATGGACATGCGGCCTCCTCCTGCATCTCAGGAATAATATTTCTATCGTTCCCGTGCGGTTTCAGGTCGTTCGGAGCACGTTTGCTCCGAATTGGACCGCCGCACGCCGTTTTGGTGTTTAATGGCGCCGGAAACGCGTTTCCGGCCGCCGCGGTCACACGGCACCTCCGAATGAGGTGCTGTCTGGCCGACCATTTCACAATTCACGCCCCGGATGTTGTCGTACGGTTTCGTGGCATTCGAACGTCGTTCGGGTGGTCTTGACCCCCCAACGCGTCATTTCAACGCGCGCCGCGCAGCTGAAAACGACACAATCGGACGTGCCGCGTGCACCGCACGTCCGATGGACGTGTGGCCTCCTCCTGCATCTCAGGAATAATATTTCTATCGTTCCCGTGCGGTTTCAGGTCGTTCGGAGCACGTTTGCTCCGAATGGGACCGCCGCACGCCGTTTTGGTGTTTTATGGCGCCGGAAACGCATTTCCGGCCGCCGCGGTCACACGGCACCTCCGAATGAGGTGACGTCTGGCCGACCATTTCACAATTCACGCCCCGGATGTTGTAGTATGGTTTCGTGGCATTCAGACGTCGTTCGGGTGGTTTTGACCCCCCAACGCACCATTTCAACGCGTGCCGCGCAACTGAAAACGACACAATCGGACGTGTCGCGCGCACCGCACGTCTGATGGACGTGCGGCCTCCTCCTGCATCTCAGGAATAATATTTCTATCGTTCCCGTGCGGTTTCAGGTCGTTCGGAGCACGTTTGCTCCGAATGGGACCGCCGCACGCCGTTTTGGTGTTTTATGGCGCCGGAAACGCGTTTCCGGCCGCCGCGGTCACACGGCACCTCCGAATGAGGTGCCGTTTGGCCGACCATTTCACAATTCACGCCCCGGATGTTTTCGTACGGTTTCGTGGCATTCGGAGGTTGT
Organism: Viscum album; assembly: GCA_963277665.1. NCBI lineage: Eukaryota > Viridiplantae > Streptophyta > Magnoliopsida > Santalales > Viscaceae > Viscum > Viscum album. The sequence goes on along the minus strand of OY728161.1, from coordinate 1,699,839,499 downwards.
TCGGGTGGTTTTGACCCCCCAACGCGCCATTTCAGTGCGCGCCGCGCTGCTGAAAACGACACAATCGGACGTGCCGCGCGCACCGCACGTCCGATGGACGTGCGTCCTCCTCCTGCATCTCAGGAATAATATTTCTATCGTTCTCGTGTGGTTTCAGGTCGTTCGGAGCACGTTTGCTCCGAATTGGACCGCCGCACGCCGTTTTGGTGTTTAATGGCGCCGGAAACGCGTTTCCAGCCGCCGCGGTCACACGGCACCTCCGAATGAGGTTCCGTCTGGCCGACCATTTCACAATTCACGCCCCGGATATTGTCGTACGGTTTTGTGGCATTCGGAGGTCGTTCGGGTGGTTTTGACCCCCCAACGCGCCAGTTCACCGCGCGCCGCGCAGCTGAAAACGACACAATCAGACGTGCCGCGCGCACCGCAAGTCTGATGGACGTTCGGCCTCCTCCTACATCTCAGGAATAATATTTCTATCGTTCCCGTGCGGTTTCAGGTCGTTCGGGAGCACGTTTGCTCCGAATGGGACCGCCGCACGCCGTTTTGGTGTTTTATGGCGCCGGAAACGCGGTTTCCGGGCGCCGCGGTCACACGGCACCTCCGAATGAGGTGCCGTCTAGCCGACCATTTCACAATTCACGCTCCGGATGTTGTCGTACGGTTTCGTGGCATTCGGACGTCGTTCGGGTGGTTTTGACCCCCCCAACGCGCCATTTCAGCACGCGCCGCGCTGCTGAAAATGACACAATCGGACGTGCCGCGCGCACCGCACGTCCGATGGACGTGCGGCCTCCTCCTGCATCTCAGGAATAATATTTCTATCGTTCCCGTGCGGTTTCAGGTCGTTCGGAGCACGTTTGCTCCGAATTGGACCGCCGCACGCCGTTTTGGTGTTTAATGGCGCCAGAAACGCGTTTCCGGCCGCCGCGGTCACACGGCACCTCCGAATGAGGTGCCGTCTGGCCGACCATTTCACAATTCACGCCCCGGATGGTGTCGTACGGTTTCGTGGCATTCGGAGGTCGTTCGGGTGGTTTTGAATCCCCAACGCGCCATTTCAGCGCGCGCCGCGCTGCTGAAAACGACACAATCGGACGTGCCGCGCGCACCGCACGTCCGATGGACGTGCAGCCTCCTCCTGCATCTCAGGAATAATATTTCTATCGTTCTCGTGTGGTTCCAGGTCGTTCGGAGCACGTTTGCTCCGAATTGGACCGCCGCACGCTGTTTTGGTGTTTAATGGCGCCGGAAACGCGTTTCCAGCCGCCGCGGTCACACGGCATCTCCGAAAGAGGTGCCGTCTGGCCGACCATTTCACAATTAACGCCCCCAAATGTTGTCGTACGGTTTCGTGGCATTCGGAGGTCGTTTGGGTGGTTTTGACCCCCCAACGCGCCATTTCAGCGCGCGCCGCGCAGCTGAAAACGACACAATCGGACGTGCCGCGCGCACCGCAAGTCCGATGGACGTGCGGCCTCCTCCTACATCTCAGGAATAATATTTATATCGTTCCCGTGCGGTTTTAGGTCGTTCGGAGCACGTTTGCTCCGAATGGGACCGTCGCACGCCGTTTTGTTGTTTTATGGCGCCGGAAACGCGTTTCCGGGGGCCGCGGTCACACGGCACCTCCGAATGAGGTGCCGTCTAGACGACCATTTCAAAATTCACGCCCCGGATGTTGTCGTACGGTTTCGTGGCATTCGGACGTCGTTCGGGTGGTTTTGACCCCCCAACGCGCCATTTCAGCGCGCGCCGCGCTGCTGAAAACGACACAATCGGACGTGCCGTGCGCACCGCACGTCCGATGGACGTGCGGACTACTACTGCATCTCAGGATTAATATTTCTATCGTTCCCGTGCGGTTTCAGGTCGTTCGGAGCAGGTTTGCTCCGAATTGGACCGCCGCACGCCGTTTTGGTGTTTAATGGCGCCAGAAACGCGTTTCCGGCCGCCGCGGTCACACGGCACCTCCGAATGAGGTGCCGTCTAGCCGACCATTTCACAATTCCCGCCCGGATGTTGTCGTACGGATTCGTGGCATTCGGAGGTCGTTCGGGTGGTTTTGACCCCCCAACGCGCCATTTCAGCGCGCGCCGCGCTGTTGAAAACGACACAATCGGACGTGTCGCGCGCACCGCACGCCCGATGGACGTGCGGCCTCCTCCTGCATCTCAGAAATAATATTTCTATCGTTCTCGTGCGGTTTCAGGTCGTTCGGAGCACGTTTTCTCTGAATTGGACCGCCGCACGCCGTTTTGGTGTTTAATGGCGCCGGAAACGCGTTTCCAGCCGCCGCGGTCACACGGCACCTCCGAATGAGGTGCCGTCTGGCCGACCATTTCACAATTCACACCACGGATGTTGTCGTACGGTTTCGTGGCATTCGAAGATCGTTCGGGTGGTTTTGACCCCCCAACGCACCATTTCAGCGCGCGCCGCGCAGCTGAAAATGACACAATCGGACGTGCCGTGCGCACCGCAAGTCCGATGGACATGCGGCCTCCTCCTACATCTCAGGAATAATATTTCTATCGTTCCCGTGCGGTTTCAGGTCGTTCGGAGCACGTTTGCTCCGAATGGGACCGCCGCACGCCGTTTTGGTGTTTTATGGCGCCGGAAACGTGTTTCCGGGCGCCGCGGTCACACGGCACCTCCGAATGAGGTGCCTTCTAGCCGACCATTTCAAAATTCATGCCCCGGATGTTGTCGTACGGTTTCGTGGCATTCGGACTTCGTTCGGGTGGTTTTGACCCCCCAACGCGCCATTTCAGCGCGCGCCACGCTGTTGAAAATGACACAATCGGACGTGCCGCGCGCACCGCACGTCCGATGGATGTGCGGCCTCCTCCTGCATCTCAGGATTTAATATTTCTATCGTTCCCGTGCGGTTTCAGGTCGTTCGGAGCACGTTTGCTCCGAATTGGACCGCCGCACGCCGTTTTGGTGTTTAATGGCGCCGGAAACGCGTTTCCGGCCGCCGCGGTCACACGGCACCTCCGAATGAGGTGCCGTCTGGCCGACCATTTCACAATTCACGCCCCGGATGTTGTCGTACGGTTTCGTGGCATTCGGAGGTCGTTCGGGTGGTTTTGACCCCCCAACGCGCCATTTCACCGCGCGCCGCGCTGCTGAAAACGACACAATCGGACGTGCCGCGCGCGCACCGCACGTCCGATGGACGTGCGGCCTCCTCCTTCATCTCAGGAATAATATTTCTATCATTTTCGTGCGGTTTCAGGTCGTTTGGAGCACGTTTGCTCCGAATTGGACCGCCGCACGCCGTTTTGGTGTTTAATGGCGCCAGAAACGCGTTTCCAGCCGCCGCGGTCACACGACATCTCCGAATGAGGTGCCGTATGGCCGACCATTTCACAATTCACGCCCCGGATGTTGTCGTACGGTTTCGTGGCATTCGGAGGTCGTTCGGGTGGTTTTAACCCCCCAACGCGCCATTTCACCGCGCGCCGCGCAGCTGAAAACGACACAATCGGACGTGCCGCGCGCACCGCAAGTCCGATGGACGTGAGGCCTCCTCCTACATCTTAGGAATAATATTTCTATCGTTCCCGTGCGGTTTCAGGTCGTTCGGAGCACGTTTGCTCCGAATGGGACCGCCGCACGCCGTTTTGGTGTTTTATGGCGCCGGAAACGCGTTTCCGGGCGCCGCGGTCACACGGCACCTCCGAATGAGGTGCCGTCTAGCCGAACATTTCACAATACACGCCCCGGATGTTGTCGTACGGTTTCGTGGCATTCGGAGGTCGTTCGGGTGGTTTTGACCCCCCAACGCGCCATTTCAGCGCGCGCCGCGCTGCTGAAAACGACACAATCGGACGTGCCGCGCGCACCGCACGTCCGATGGATGTGCGGCCTCCTCCTGCATATCAGGAATAATATTTCTATCGTTCTCGTGCGGTTTCAGGTCGTTCGGAGCACGTTTGCTCCGAATTGGACCGCCGCACGCCGTTTTGGTGTTTAATGGCGCCGGAAACGCGTTTCCAGCCGCCGCGGTCACACGGCACCTCCGAATGAGGTGTCGTCTGGCCGAACATTTCACAATTCACGCCCCGGATGTTGTCGTACGGTTTCGTGGCATTCGGAGGTCGTTCGGGTGGTTTTGACCCCCCAACGCGCCATTTCAGCGCGCGCCGCGCAGCTGAAAACGACACAATCGGACGTGCCGCGCGCACCGCAAGTCCGATGGACGTGCGGACTCCTCCTACATCTCAGGAATAATATTTATATCGTTCCCGTCCGGTTTCAGGTCGTTCGGAGCACGTTTGCTCCGAATGGGACCGCCACACGCCGTTTTGGTGTTTTATGGCGCCAGAAACGCGTTTCCGGGCGCCGCGGTCACACGGAACCTCCGAATGAGGTGGCGTCTGGCTGAACATTTCACAATTCACGCCCCGGATGTTTTCGTACGGTTTCGTGGCATTCGGACGTCGTTCGGGTGGTTTTGACCCCCCAACGCGCCATTTCAGCACGCGCCGCGCTGCTGAAAACGACACAATCGGACGTGCCGCGCGCACCGCACGTCCGATGGACGTGCGGCCTCCTCCTGCATCTCAGGAATAATATTTCTATCGTTCCCGTGCGGTTTCAGGTCGTTCAGAGCACGTTTGCTCCGAACTGGACCGCCGCACGCCGTTTTGGTGTTTAATGGCGCCGGAAACGCGTTTCCGGTCGCCGCGGTCACACGGCACCTCCGAATGAGGTTCCGTCTGGCCGACAATTTCAAGATTCACGCCTCGGATGTTGTCGTACGGTTTCGTGGCATTTGGAGGTCGTTCGGGTGGTTTTGACCCCCCAACGCGTCATTTCAGTGCGCGCCGCGCTGCTGAAAACGACACAATCGGACGTGCCGCGCGCACCGCACGTCCGATGGACGTGCGGCCTCCTTCTGCATCTCAAGAATAATATTTCTATCGTTCTCGTGCGGTTTCAGGTCGTTCGGAGCACGTTTGCTCCGAATTGGACCGCCGCACGCCGTTTTGGTGTTTAATGGCGCCGGAAACGCGTTTCCAGCCACCGCGGTCACACGGCATCTCCGAATGAGGTTCCGTCTGGCGACCATTTCCCAATTCACGCCCCGGATGCTGTCGTACGGTTTCATGGCATTCGGAGGTCGTTCGGGTGGTTTTGACCCCCCAACGCGCCATTTCAGCGCGCGCCGCGCAGTTGAAAACGACACAATCGGACGTGCCCGCGCGCACCGCAAGTCCGATGGATGTGCGGCCTCCTCCTACATCTCAGGAATAATATTTCTATCGTTCCCATGCGGTTTCAGGTCGTTCGGAGCACGTTTGCTCCGAATGGGACCGCCGCACGCCGTTTTGGTGTTTTATGGCGCCGGAAACGCGTTTCCGGGCGCCGCGGTCACACGGCACCTCCGAATGAGGTGCCGTCTAGCCGAACATTTCGCAATTCACGCCCCGGATGTTGTCGTATGGTTTCGTGGCATTCGGACATCGTTCGGGTGGTTTTGACCCCCCAACGCGCCATTTCAGCGCGCGCCGCGCTGCTGAAAACGACACAATCGGACGTGCCGCGCGCACCGCACGTCCGATGGACGTGCGGCCTCCTCTTGCATCTCAGGAATAATATTTCTATCGTTCCCGTGTGGTTTCAGGTCGTTCGGAGCACGTTTTCTCCGAATTGGACCGCCGCACGCCGTTTTGGTGTTTAATGGCGCCGAAAACGTGTTTCCGGCCACCACGGTCACACGGCACCTCCGAATGAGGTGCCGTCTGGCCGACCATTTCACAATTCACGCCCCGGATTTTGTCGTACGGTTTCGTGGCATTCGGAGGTCGTTCGGGTGGTTTTCACCCCCCAACGCGCCATTTCAGCGCGCGCCGCGCTGCTGAAAACGACACAATCGGACGTGCCGCGCGCACCGCACGTCCGATGGACGTGCGGCCTCCACTTGCATCTCAGGAATAATATTTCTATCATTCCCGTGCGGTTTCAGATCTTTCGGAGCACGTTTGCTCCGAATTGGACTGCCGCACGCCGTTTTGGTGTTTTGTGGCGCCGGAAACGCGTTTCCGGCCGCCGCGGTCACACGGCACCTCCGAATGAGGTGCCGTCTGGCCGAACATTTCACAATTCATGCCTCGGATGTTGTCGTACGGTTTCGTGGCATTCGGAGGTCGTTCGGGTGGTTTTGACCCCCCCAACGCGCCATTTCAGCGCGCACCGCGCTGCTGAAAACGACACAATCGGACGTGCCGTGCGCACCGCACGTCCGATGGATGTGCGACCTCCTCCTTCATCTCAGGAATAATATTTCTATCGTTCCCGTGCGGTTTCAGGTCGTTCGGAGCACGTTTGCTCCGAATGGGACCGCCGCACGCCGTTTTGGTGTTTTATGGCGCCGGAAACGCGTTTCCGGACGCCGCGGTCACACGGCACCTCCGAATGAGGTGCCTTCTGGCCGACCATTTCACAATTCACGCCCCAGATGTTGTCGTACGGTTTCGTGGCATTCGGACGTCGTTCGGGTGGTTTTGACCCCCCAACGCGCCATTTCAGCGCGCGCCGCGCTGCTGAAAACGACACAATCGGACGTGCCGCGCGCACCGCACGTCCGATGGATGTGCAGCCTCCTCCTGAATCTCAAGAAGAATATTTCTATCATTCCCGTGCGGTTTCAGGTCGTTCGGAGCACGTTTTTTCTCCGAATTGGACCGCCGCACACCGTTTTGGTGTTTAATGGCGCCGGAAACACGTTTCCTACCGCCGCGGTCACACGGCACCTCCGAATGAGGTGCCGTCTGGCCGACCATTTCACAATTCAGGCCCCGGATGTTGTCGTACGGTTTCGTGGCATTCGGAGGTCGTTCGGGTGGTTTTGACCCTCCAACGCGTCATTTCAGCGCGCGCCGCGCTGCTGAAAACGACACAATCAGACGTGCCGCGCGCACTGCACGTCCGATGGACGTGTGGCCTCCTCCTGCATCTCAGGAATAATATTTCTATCGAATTGGACCGCCGCACGCCGTTTTGGTGTTTAATGGCGCCGAAAACGCGTTTCCGGCCGCCGCGGTCACACGACACCTCCGAATGAGGTGCCGTCTGGCCGACCATTTCACAATTCACGCCCCAGATGTTGTCGTCGGTTTCGTGGCATGTCGGACGTCGTTCGGGTAGGTTTTGACGCCCCCAACGCGCCATTTCAACGCGCGCCGTCCCCCAGCTGAAACGGACACAATCGGGGGGCTGTACGGGGGTGCGGGGGGCTGTACGGGGGTGGGCGGGTGGGCTGTACGGGGGTGCGGGGGGCTGTACGGGGGTGGAGGGGGCCTGTACGGGGGTGGCGGGGGGCAGTACGGGGGTGCGGGGGGGGTGTACAGGGGGTGCGGGAGGGGGGGGGGGGGGGGGCTATACGGGGGCGGCTGTACGGGGGTGCGGGGGGGGGGCGAGGGGGGGGGTCTTGTACGGGGGGTGTGCGGGGGGCTGTACGGGGTGCGGGGGCTGAACGGCTGGGGCGGGCTGGGGGGGGGGGAGGTGGGGGCTGTACGGGGGTGCGGGGGCTTGTACGGGGAGTGGCGGGGGGCTGTACGGGGGTGGCGGGGGGACTGGTACGGGGGTGCGGGGGCTGCTACGGGGGTGGCGGGGGGCTGTCTACGGGGAGTGCGGGGGGCTGTACGGGGGTGCGGGGGGCTGTGTACGGGGGTGCGGGGGGTTGTACGGGGGTGCGGGGGGCTGTACGGGGGTGCGGGGGGGGGGGGGGGGGGGCTGTACGGGGTGGGTGCGGGGGGGCTGTACGGGGGTGCGGGGGGCTGTACGGGGGTGCGGGGGGGCTGTACGGGGGTGCGGGGGGCTGTACGGGGGTGCGGGGGCTCTCCGGGGGGTGCAAAGGCCATCCATTGATACAAAAGTGAAAAATAAAAGTGATAACATCTAATTAATACATATTGCTTTACTCGATACCATACAGAAATTTATAAAAAATATATTGGATAATACATAAGTCTATAATATCAGATTTATTGATCTGTTGGAATTAGTTCGACTTTTTCAAATGTAGAATCATTCATGATTATCTGATCAAAAACTCAATATGTGGTATAAAATATTTAAAAGACCACCATGGATGGTAATAATTCATTACTTAAATGAATAAATAGAGTACATCAATGTCAACCCTACCAGTAAAAACAAAAAACATATCTCGTGAATATATGGTGCGTCACGCGTTGCCATCACTGCTACCTCCTTCTGGGTGGGACAGGTGCCTACAACAAATAACATTATAAATTTTTTTAATAACAAAGAATAATTTAAATGTAATAAATAAATACAGTATATACCTGCGTCGTATGATCCCCTGTACCATCAGCTCGACGCACATATTCCCGTAGTGCTCTAACCTCAGCTGTCAATTGCACATTTTGTCTCCTCGGAAGCGCACAACCGTGCCTCAAAATCTGACATCTGCTGTGTCATATGAGCAACAACAGGACCGACAACCGCAGCGCGTGACACTACAGAACGAGGAATCCCTGCTCCATAGGTAAAACTATAGCCATGCCCGTCCCGACCAATAATGCGATGTAGGATCTCATCCCGTCGCATGGGAAGCTGTCGCTGGTCCTCTGGCAGATGTTCCTAACTCAGCTTCACATTGACTCCTGTGAAATATTTAAATATATATAAATAAACTATATATGTATAATACTAAAGATTTATGTAATTATTGGTAAGTACAGACACTTACTATCAATGCTGCAAACCTCTGGATCATTGCGATCACGAGTCCTTATCCACACCGACATTTTATCAGTTGCTGCACCTTGCCCTCGCAACTGTATATTAAAAGATATAAACACAAAACCATATTAATTAATAAATTAAAAAATGAATAATATATACCTCATGTCGGATCTGAGACACGTGACGAGTCCCGAGCCTGTGAGCTAGTCCCTGCAACGCTCGATTCTCCGAATGGCGTGTTGACACCTCCTACATTCAATTCATTCAAATTTCAAACAAATCACATATTCTTGAAAATATATATACAGTAAAATAATTAATATACAAACCGAAACACCCTCAGTAGACCAATATGCAACCAAGTCACGCCACTGAGTCGGGAGGACACCTCTCGGGACTTTTTCCAAAATGTCAGGGGCACCCACATTTGGTACCCAGTGGTCCCTCTTCACTTTGCCTTTATAATCTTTCCACAGCTTACGGCATTTGCTCATACACACGGGCCGAAACTCTTCAGGGCATACTTTCAAATTTTGCTATAATGAAAATAATCAAACATATTAGTATTATTTATAAATAGAAAATAAAGTAAAATTATTTTCTTACCTGAACCTCCCTCCATAGACGATCTAATGTGTCCTGAGGGATAGAAGCCCAATCACGCATGGTCAATGGAAATCGATGTGGGTCATGTATGATATGACCCAGCTGACGAATAAATTCCGGGGCATTCGGTCCCACGGGATGAAATACCTCATCAAATGAAACATCTATCGTCGTGTCGGAATTCCATGCTAATATGCCACGACCAGGGCCTCTCCTGCGAGAGGAAGATGCAGCCGAGTCTGATCCTGTTGAAAACAATTTTATATATAAATTGACAAATGTTATATATATATATATATATATAGGTCAATTACATAAAAAATATAGACAATGACATTCAAACATACCTCGACCCTGAGAGGTAGATGCCTCAGATGGATGATGTGGATTTTCTGCCTCTTCCCCTGACATATCTGCAATCATACAAAATATCAGTAATGAGTCCAAAGTGTTTAAAAGATAAATTGGATTGTTCTTAATAAATCAAACTTGTACAACTGTTAATCAAACAAAAAATGGATTGAATAATTAGTTGTGAATGAATTTTAAAAAATCAGAAAGTTAATCAACCTAAATATTTATGACTGAATTAACTTACAAAAGTGAGGATTAAAACTTATAAGGATTTATAAAATGATTAGATAATTTATGATATCCTAGGACATTCTACTGAACAACGGGAAAACAATTATACCTTTCATTAAGCATGAAAATCGACCGTTTCTCCTTCAACAGCCGCTCTGACCCAATAAATATCTTCTTCACGTTGAACTACGGTATGTTGATCAAGTTGTTGGTAAACAAACGGAACAGTCTCGGGTTCATCTTCTTCAAATAAAAACACTCCTCGCCGAGACATTTTGACAACAACTTGCCAACTTGGATCCGAAGGCAAAGTAACAAAGAATACTTGTTCCGCTTGTGATGTCAAGATGAAAGGTTCATTCTCAACTCGTTCATTATTTCTGTATAACATATAGTTAAAATTCACCAATGAAAACTGATATTGATCGACTTTACATCCACGCACTGGATCAACCCAATTACACTTTAACAATATGTACTTCAAACCGTGTGTGTATACAACTTCAATGATGTCTATCAATTGACCATAGTAATAACCAGAATCGACAAAGGGACAACCGATTCCACTGTTTTGTGTTGCTCTTTTGTCGTCAACATCTTTAATGCGAAATCGAAAACCATTAGCATCAATAGCTTTATAACGATGAGCCGTTATAGATGGACCCTCAGCCAGTTGGATAAATACTTCAGGTAGCGTGGGGTCCCCTAACTCCCTCAGCTTACGAACCTACATAATTTATAAAAATCAATACTGATATATGCAGAAAGAATTAGTTTAATACTTCACTCATAATGAAAATCAATTTATACATACATAATCCTTGAACCAATCATGAAATGCCGCATAATGAGATTGTTGAATTTGCAACTCAGTCGCACGATGCATCTCTTCTTTTATCTCATTAATGTGTTTCATGCAAATGATTACGCGATGTTTAAAAGATCAACTTATGCAAAGAAAACATGTAAAAGTTATACAAGAACATTGATAAGATACTTACTGCATTAATGGTGCAACTGATGGAGTATTGAACAAGATATATCAATGTGCTTGTATCCACTCGATGTTGTCCATATCAAATGTGGTTCCTTATCCAACTGGACCATCATGAATCCGAGAGGGCTTATCTAATTTTGTTTCAACATCCGTAAGATATTCTGCACAAAAGGTAGTACACTCATCCATCAAATAACCATTGGCTATTGATGCCTCTGGACGAGCTCTGTTGCGTACAAATCTTTTCAATGTACTCAATTACCATTCAATAGGATACATCCACCTGAATTGCACTGGACCAGCAGCCATTACTTCATCAGTTAGGTGCACTGTTAAGTGGACCATAACATCGAAAAATGAGGGGGGGGGGAAAGTTTCTCAAAGTGACAAAGAGTAAATACAATTCGGTCCTGCAAACTTTTTAAATCACTCATTCGTTGATTTCTTAAACAAAGCTGTCTAAAAAAATTACTCATCTCAATCAAGGGCTGAACAACATTGGGGGATAAACAATCACAAATTGCGATTGGAATCAACTGCTGAAGTAATATGTGATTATCATGACTTTTCAACCCTTGCAATGTCTTGCTCGTCAGATTCACACACTTTGAAATATTAGAAGAGTAACCATCAGGAACCTTGACCATCTTCAAAATGGAAAGAAATGTCTCTTTCTCCTCTGTAGTCATCGAATACTGTGCAGCATGCATATATGCCTTGTTTCCCTCAGCTAACTGTAAATGCAACTATTTCCTTAAACCCATTTCTTCCAAATCACGGCGTGCATTAACATGGTCCTTTGACTTTCCACTGACACCTAAAATGGTCCACAATATGTTATCACAAACATTTTTTTCAATGTGCATGACATCCAAATTATGCCTCAACATGTTAGTTTTCCAATACGGAAGACTATAAAAAATACTTTTCTTTTTCCAATTGTGAATGCGCTGCCTACCCGCAGCACGAATATTACGTACTGGAGGAGCCACCAAATCCTGAATTTCATATACCGTGCGGATGTTTTCTTCCTCAATCTGCGATAACATTTCGACTCCTGTCATGATCTTTGGTGCTGGGCTGAACTCTCTAGAACCATCAAATGCCACTCTGTCCTTTCTGAACCTGTGCTGGGGAGGGAGAAAACGCCTGTGACCCATATATGCCCATTTTTTGGAATATTTAAGCCATACAGATTTTTTACTTTTATTGCAACAAGGGCAAGAAAATTCCCCTTTCGTACTCCAGCCTGATAAATTTGCATAAGCTGGGAAGTCATTGATTGTCCACAATAAAGCAGCATGCAGTTTGAACATTTTATTCGTTTCGCAGTCATAAGTCATCACACCATCGCCCCAAAATTCATTCAACTCATCAATCAATGGATGAAGGTAAACATCAATCTTATCCCCCGGACTTTTAGGTCCATCAATAAGAGTGGAAAGTAATATAAATTGTTGCTTCATACAAAGCCACGGAGGAAGATTATATGGAACCAACACCACGGGCCATGTGCTATGAGTTGCACCAACCATAGACTTGAATGGATTGAAACCATCTGCTGCCAATTCCAATCGGACATTACGAACATCTTTAGCAAAGTCGGGATGTCTCTTATCAAAATCCTTCCATGCATGAGAGTCTGCCGGGTGGGTTAACATGTCACTTTCATGAACTCTTTCTGCATGCCATCTCATTAAATTAGAAACTTTAGATGACATAAAAAATCTTTTCAACCTCGGTTTAAGGGGAAAGTAACACATTTGCTTTACGGCAATCGGTTTCCCCTGTACCGCAATCTGACTTTGATGAGTCTTATTTCCCCTGTTCTCTTTCCACCTGGAAGCGCCACAAACCGTACAGATATCCAAATGAGCAGTTTCATTTCTAAACAACATACAGTTGTTTGCACATGCATCTATAGTCTCATATGTAAAACCTAAGTTCTCTGTCAACTTACGAGCATAGTAATACGACTCAGGAATCTTAGCGTCGACAGGAAGAACTTTTTTCAATAAAACCAAAAGCATGTCGAATGATGTGTCTGACCAATTATTCAAAGTCTTCAAATGCAACAACTCCACGATAAACGAAAGTTTATTGTAAGAAGTACATCCAGGATATAATTCTGTTTTCGCATCATCAAGTACTTCATAAAACCTCCTCAAATCATGATCTGCACCAGAGCGAAGATTTATCTCATCGGTCTCAAGATTCTGGATGTCAATGCCTTCAGGATCAAACCCACGTACCATTTCAGTAAGCATTTCATGCATTGGATCAGTCATCCTTGCATCAACATCCATCTGAGCTGCATCTGTATTTTGACAACGAACATATTCTTCTCCATGACGAGTCCAACACTTATAATTTTTCAGAAATCCATTAAAGAAAAGGTACTCCCTCACAGTATCTCATGTGAATTGATATCTGTTAGCACATTTTCTACATGGAAAACTAATATAGTCACTTTCAAATCCTCTCGTGAAGTCAATAAACTGCATAATGCCATTAAAATATTCTCTAGACGTTCGATTTGGAAGATCAATCCAACTCTTATCCATAATAATATCTGTATAACAAACATTTACACAATACTTATTACATTTACATTTTTCAAATCAACTATATTCAAAATAAATATTAACCATTTGTTTATGAACCATTGATAAAATAATAATGTAACTGAAAGCTCATGTTACCTGATTGAGCTACAAACCTGAAAGGGAGGGGAGCCGAAGGCGGTGCTGCGAGGGAGAGGAGGCAGCGAAGGGGAGCCGGAGCCAAAGGCGGTGCGGCAAGGGAGGGGACGGGCGGCGGGTGGCGGCGGGGAGCTGGAGGAGAGGAGGCGGTGAGGGGACGGGGGACGGGCAGCGAGGGGGGGGGGGTGTCCGGGGTCGGGGGGGGGGGGGGGGGGTGCTGTCCGAGGTGCGGGGAGGGGTGTCCGGGGTGTCGGGGGCCTGTCAGGGGTGCGGGCAGGGGTGTTCGGGGTGCGGGGGTGTCCGGGGTGCGGGGGAGGGGGGGCTGTCTGGGGTGCATGGGGGCTGTCGGGGGTGCGGGGTGGGGTGTACGGGGTGCGGGGGGCCTGTCCGGGGTGCGGGGGGGCTGTCCGGGTTCGGAGGGGGGGTGTCCGAGTGCGGGGGGGGGGGGGGGGGGGGGGCTGTCCGGGGTATGTGGGGGCTGTCCGGGTTCGGAGGGGGGTGTCCGAGTGTCGGGGGGGCTGTCCGGGGTGCGGGGAGGCGTCCGGGGTGCGGGGGGCGGTCCGGAGTGCGCGGGGGGGGGGGGGGGTGGGCTGTTCGGGGTGCGGGGAGGCGTCCGGGGTGCGGGGGGCGGTCCGGAGTGCACAGGGGGGGGGTGCTGTCTGGGGTGCGGGGAGGCGTCCGGGGTGCGGGGGGTGGTCCGGAGTGCGCGCCGGGGGCTGTCCGGGGTGCGGGTGCCGTCCGGGGTGGGAGGGGGGGAGGGCCGAGAGGCCGGAGGGCGGCGGTCGGAGGCCGGAGGGCGGCGGCCGGAGGCCCGAGGGCGGCGGCCGGGGGCCCGAGGGCGGAGGGCGGAGGCCGGATGGCAGGCGGCGGGGAAGGGCAGGCGGCGGGGGAGGGCGGGCGGCGGGGGAGGGCGGGCGGCGGGGGACGGGCGGGCGGCGGGGGACGCCGGGCGGCGGGGGAGGCCGGGCGGCGGGGGAGGCCGGGCGGCGGGGGAGGGGAGGGCGGCGAGGGAGAGCGGCGAGGGAGGGAGGGGGTTAGGGCGTAGGGAGATCGAGGGCGCGAGGGGGGGGGGGGGGCAGAAACCCCCCGAATTTTTTTATGCAGGTTAGCGACCGCCATTGGCGGTCGCTAATGGTAATATATAGCGACCGCCAATGGCGGTCGCCCGAGTCTGGGGGGCTCCACCGCCCCCTTTTCTAGTAGTGAGTGATTGACAAAAATCTCCAATCACCACTTCCGTGAGGAAGTAACGATCTATAAAGATATCATCCCACCAAAAATCCACAATAAATCATCAATGATAACCATATCAATTGAAGAAAATTTAATCTTACATAGCATGGAATGAGAGAATGAGATATACAAAAACCCATAAGGAAGAAGTAAAATCACCTCAGATCACCCATGAATTGACCTCTAGGGGTCGGGGAATGAAAACAATAGAAAGGGATCATGTGTCTATGAAAGAGATCCTCCAGGTTCCTAGGATTTGAAGGAATAGGGAGGAAATAAGATGAATTCTAAATGAATTCTAAATTTATAAATGTTTGATTTTAATAAGACCACAATAAAAAACCCTTGACCACACTACAATGACCATGTTTTACACTAAGACAGAAACTTAGAAGGGGTGGCCACTCTCTAATTGGTATGATTCAAAAACTCCTTTGGAAATCAAGTTTTAAATCTATCATATCTATTTATTTAAAAAACTCAGTCAAACCCCCAATCCTACAAACCTAGGGACGAGTTGTAGCGTAACCAAAGCACCATCTCACAAGGGTCCTAAAAATGAAATATCTAAGGAATTTGACCTCTAGGATCCACAACACTACTCTAATCATTATACCTGAATGACCCTTAAATGATAGAGTCAATAAAACCAATCCCCAAGATCCATGTCATAGCCCAAGAATCACTCCATAGGGTTCTCACAAATGGTAGAACCACCAAACTGACCACCCAAGGATCTAGACCCCAACCAAACACACCACGCTACAACACATAGCCTCCATCTCAAATGATATCTCCATATACACTTATAGCATTCCATACCTTCCCCAACACCCCTAAGTTACCTGAAAGCACAAAGGAAGGGCTTATAAAAAACCAAACCCTTACACGACAACACCACTATAAAAATAAATTAAATTATAAGAAATAACACAATAATTTTAAAAAATAAAAATACAGAAACATGATAGATAACTAAGTGAATAATTTTTTAATATTTAAGGGGTATATATAGTATAGTATTAAGTAATATGACCATTTCAGAGTGTAAGTTAACTATTCAAAATATGGGATTTAGAATACTAACCTGGTCATTGGGATAAAAAAATAACTATTATGGGTAACTATTTAAATAATTATATAAAATTTTAAATACTAGTAAATAAATATAGAAAATATATAAATAAAAATTTCATGAAATAAATTTATTTATTTTAAATATTTAAAATAAATAAAGTAATTATTTTTTAATAGTGTGTTTTAACATAATATTTTAAAACCTTAATATTTTATATTCAATTTAAATTTTTATTTAAACTCAATTAGTAAATTATATGGATAAAATGATTTAAAAAATCTAAAATAAAATGTTGATATTATCCAAGACTTATTTTTTAAATTTTTATTCAAAGAACATGAATTTTGGGGGGAATAGTAAAATTATAGTTTCTATAGTATAATATGTTTATGATAAAATTTATATATAATAATTACCTAATTATTACTATAAAGGATTTCATGACCCATATTTTTATAATAAGATAAATAATTAAATTAAAAATAATTAAATCAATTAAAAAAACCAAAAAGAAATTTCAAATGTCTAAGAGGAAAAATTATTCATTAAAAAAAATTAAATTTATTTTTTCATTTTATTTTCTAATTTAATATAAAAAAAGTTTCAATGGAGAAATGGTTTAAAAATTAAAAAAAAATATATTTTTAATTAAATTTTATTTATAGTCCCATGTAAGACTCTAATTACAAGTCTTGATCCTTAAATGATATTATATTCAACAATTTATCTAAAAATACCCCTCCCCACCATGAATAAATACCCTTATATCCCCCATAAAAATCACAACTAAAACCTCTCCCATAGCCTAATAATTGAAAATAACTATCCTATAAAGCCTCTTAAATGTCTTGGAGACATTCTTGAATCACCCCATCTCAATCCATCATGGAATTAAGCCCTTAGTAATAATAATCTATATATCCACATGAATCAATGGAATTATGTTTAACAAAATATTAATAAAACATTTATGATATATGTATATATTATATCTCTCCCTCCATCTATGCATCCTAACATGGTTAGTTATACTACCTATAAGGATTTTGTATTTATTTATATATATCCAAAAATTCATATTTAGTTATTGATGACAATATAAAAAATAACCACATATACATAATTTTATTTACATTTATTCTTTTGGAGATGATGGGACACATTGATAAATAAAAAATACAAATACCATAATACTTTAGTAATTATAATCAGAAATAAAAGTATTTTTATTAAAAAATGATGAATTAAAAATAAAATACATATATTTTCTAATAATTATATTAATAATAATAAAAAATAGACAAGTATGAATACTATGAGTTGAATATCCATTTGAGAATCTTGGATAAGTTTTGATATTGAAGAACCCTCATGGTTTGAATTGAAAAAGGGGGATCTAAGTTGATCCCATTTATACATGGTAAAAATAGAATTGATATTATAATGAGGGATGGTGTTCTCTCATAAGAATCATTCTATCTTATGATGAGGTGTTTATATGATCTTTATACTGGAGGAATGTTATGTATTATTTTTTAAGGAAATTCATTCATGAGTTTGATATGATTTCATGTTGTATTTATTAGTAATATGTTCATGTATAAGTTAGAATTACATTGGAGTTGAGTGGAGATGAAAAGGAATAGAAGGAATAAATTTCTTCTAGTGATGAAAAATAACAGTATAAAGGAGATGACCACACAACAATATGTTTGAGTTAATTTCACAAAATAGATATTTTACCTAACATGATAATGAAGAATTATCAAGTTATTCAACTGTATAAATGATTTAATATCATG
Source organism: Viscum album (assembly GCA_963277665.1). Classification (NCBI taxonomy): domain Eukaryota; kingdom Viridiplantae; phylum Streptophyta; class Magnoliopsida; order Santalales; family Viscaceae; genus Viscum; species Viscum album. The sequence goes on along the minus strand of OY728161.1, from coordinate 1,699,821,772 downwards.
CGAGGGAGATCACACTATGAAATCTTATGTTGTGTTGTGATAATGTATATTGAAGAATGAGTTGATTTGACATGAGAGGATATGATTAAGAGTTAATTTAAAAAATAATGGAATGAATCTATCATGAGAAGACTTATGTTTGAGTTGATATAGTCTACAATGGTTAAAATAAGGAGTTGAATACACAATGTAGAAACCTTTATAAATTTTAGTGTTTCAATGAGAGATTAGGTTTCAAGGTTTTATTGGTTCTATATATTTGATACATGCCTCGTCATAGTGAATGAACCATGTTTGAATGAGTTTGACTAAAATATATCTATATATTATTGTTTTTGGATAATTTTAAGAAACCATGATGCAATCATATGGTCATAACTCAAATAAAATTAAAGATGTTATGAGATAATATAAGATATTTGGTATTTAGTCTACCATATTATTCATATATGATAACGACCTCGTAACAAGGAGTATCACACTGCAATGTAGGATTATTTTATAAATATATGGTGACTCTACTTTAATATATAATGTGTGTGGATAAATAGAGATCCACCTATTCTAGGAGAATTCTAATAAGTATTTAGTATTCATTTGAGGATAAGAACAAGGGTTCACACCAAATCCAAATTCTGAGGGCATGCGTGGCATATGAAGCATATATTGTTTGAAATGTTGGTGATTTTAATCCATTTTAGAGTCAGAGTTCAAGAAAATCCTCTTTACTCATTAATTATTACTCTTATAATAAATTGGAACATGGTAAGTGGGATTGAAATCGTGACATACCAAGGATTATAAACTTGATAATAATGGTGTAAAGAACTTATAAAAACCCCTATATTGATGTGTGTTATTTCTAACCTAGTATATCATCATTGCATCATAACCACGAAGATCTATTCTTAATAATTGGAAATGGGAATACCAAAATATGTAATATAGATTTGGTTTTTTATAATACCATTGATTCTCCCCCCTCTTAGTGGTGGTACACTCTACCCTTGACCTATCAAGTTGTATCAAATCATGGTTGAAACACTTCAGGTTTGATTTTTTAGATATTAGTTTGAATTAAATTGATTAAATATTTGATCAATGAGAACTATGAAGTCAATTAATATCATCAACAACAAGGGAGTTTCTATGTTTTGTTACAAATGATTCTATCTATATAGAGTGACGATGGTTCTGTATATTATATCACTTGGCCTGGATATTCTTGATACCATTGAGAATTTAGTTAAACTTATCGAATCCAAGATGGATTATAATTTTCATGAGAAGAAGAATAGCGAGTCTTATGAGAGATCACACATTGAGTTACTATCATTACTCTCAAAGAAATATTTTAGCTGAGTTATGGGAATGAAGACAACAAATAGAATCTAGAGAAATATTCATGATATCCATAAAGGAGACAAGAAGTTAATAGAGTCTCGTTTACAAAATTTTTGAGCTTATATCTAAGATATATGAATGGGATAAGATGAATCTATGGATGAATTATTCATTTGAGTAAAAAAATTGTAAGATCAATCTGAATCTATGGTAAAAAATTGAATATTCTACTACTGTGAAGAAGATAATGTGAATATTCCTTGATAAATTTTACATGAATATTTTAGACCCAAAGGATCAAGACATGGATGAGTGGACCATAGAAAAACACAAAAAAAATATTTATTACCTATGATATGAGAACATGAACACCCTTAAGGATAAAACAAAAAAAGTGGACCACATTCAATGCCCTAAAAGGCTCAAATAATGTTGAGGAAAAGAAGTATCAAAAATAAAAAACATATTTCGAAGATGATTATATTTACTTTTAGGAATATATATCTTGATTATTAGAAGGAATATAGTGAGTAAAAGTTAAATAGAGAGTCAATATACCATTTAAATTCTTTAATTAAGGAATTATTATAGAATTTTTAGAAGGTATCCATAATAAGAAATAATAATAAGATAATTATGACTAATCTAAATGATTATCAAGGAAGGAAAATATGTATAGTGGTCATAATGGAGTAATAATCTTCAAATAAAAAGTAATATCCAATATAAAAAAGAATAATAATAATTTCTCAAAACATTATTCCATATATTGTGAAGAGGAAAGGGTAAGATAACAATAAAAATAAAAGAATTAGGGTAAAACAACCTTCATGGAACAATAAATATATCCCCAATACACCTTGGGTTAAGAAGAAGATGGAATCATTGAAAAATAGAGAAACAATGATTAAAAACAAAAAGAGTCTCAAATAAGAGTAGACCTCATGGTGTGATTGAAAGAATATAGAAGTCTAAAATGATAGAAAACTGCTTTAAAAATAGATAATGATTCATTAAGTAAATTCCATATCAAGTCAAAATTTAATAAAATTATAGAGATAGAAATTGAATTCAAAATAAATATTGGATATCTCAATAAAATTATTGAAGGAATGATAAAATTATTAATATTACCACTAGAAATATAATATATAATAATTAGGATGTGAAGGAACTTGAGGAAAATATAATAGAATCTAGAAATTACAAGATTAAAACTAAATCCATGGAGTTCAAAAATTTAGTGAATGAAGTTAGTTAAAGTTAAAAAATCGATTATTTTTCTATGGTACCAAGAATAATTACTTTGGGCACCCAAAATTTCAATTCCAGTTGTGTAACTTTTGATAAGGGAAAGAAGAATGTGATCACATCACCCATAAAGTAATATATACAGACTAACATGTTTTATGATGGTTTTGGAAATTCTAAAGGAAATGAGGTATAGAAAGAAAATAATATTGAGTAACAACCTATGAGAAAAGTAAAGGTAAAATAAAAGGCTCCTAAAAATGATAAGATTAAGAAAATAGTGAATATTAAATCATAAGGAAACCCAACTAAGAGATTTAGTATAACTAATATTCTATCTATAGAGATTTTTCTTTTAATTAAGATGTAATTTTTGTGGAGTATATGGACACAAAGAATATGGATGATGATATAATATCTCATTCCCAAAATTTAAGAGATGTGTTTAATTTAAGAGGATAAAATAAGAAATTTTTAAATGCCAACTGATGAAACACTTAAATTAGATGGTGCAATTTAAAAATTTCATTGATCTTATTAAGTAGTCTTATAAGAGGTGTGACCAACTTTGACTCACCGCAAAAAAGTATCTTACTATACAACTAGAGTAGATGAAACAAAATTATGGTTCCAAAGCATTTAAGAAGATGAATAATCAAGTACAATTCATAATTATTGAGGTGTCTTACAAGGATATAAAAGGAGAAAATTCGTGGATCCTTGATAGGGTTTTCTCATCATACATGACTATAAAACAAAATATTTTAAAAGATATGCAATGGTATGATAGAGGTACTATAACTATATGAAATCATGGATCAATCAATGTGAAAGGAGTTGGATACACCAATTTTGTTAAGAGAAATATAGTGATTTCCTCTTTATTCATGGGTTGAGGCATAATATTCTTAGTATTTCTCAACCTTTTTACAATGATAATGAGGTGATTTTTTGAAGGAATGAGCATTTCATAAAAATATTGAAGGATGTAATGATTAAAATAAAGGGTAAATTAACTAATGTAAAATCTTTATAGATTAATAATGATTAAAATTAATATTTTGAGCATAAAATAGGAAAACCATGTTTGGAATATATGAATTGGTCATTTGAGAAAAAAGAATAAGGATAAGATTATCTAGCATAAAGATATGAGAAATCTACCAAAGCTTCAATGAAAAGGACTCAATACATGTTCCATATGTAACAAGGGAAAAATGGTGAGAAAGATTCACCAGTTGGTGAAAATTGAAACCCATAAACCTCTCGATTTAGTATAATTGTATTTTTTCATATTTATGATCTTAAAGTCAACCAATAAGATAAGTATTTTTTGATTTTTTGATAATTTTACTTGTCTGAATTATGTATATTATATGTCAAGTAAATTATAAGTTCTTGAGAAACTTAAAAAAAATTTAGTAGATTATTGAGAGTCAAATAGGGTTTCCATCAAAATATATTGATAAAAAAATGGATCTGAATACAAGAATGAAGAGTTTGAGGAATATCTTGAGAAGTATGGGATAAGCATGAGTAGAGTGCTCTATACACACCCAAATAAAATAAAGGTTATAATAGAATGAATCTAATATTTGCGTACATGGAAATAATAATGAAAATAGAGCATAGAACATCAAAATATATTTAGAGAAAACCCACAACCACATCTATTTACATTTTGAACCAATGCTTACTCCAACCCAATCTGCTCAAAACATAATATGAGTTATGGTTTGAAAAGAAGAAATGATTTAATAACTTAATGGTATTCAACAAACCATGATTTATCAATATTAAAGGCAAAAATTTGGGAACATTTGATGAGTGGGTAAGAGAAGTAATATTTCTTAGGTACACACCCAATATAAGGAGTTATCAGTGATATAATAAAAATACATAGAATATTATTGAAAGTATTATTGTGATTGTTCAAGAAAATAAAAATACCTCACAAAAATCATTTCTTGTTAATGAAAACATTGATGAATCCTTTTAAGATAACATGGATAGATTTAGTATATTATTGATATATGCGTAGATTTTCATATTTCTAATGATGATTATGAAAATTACAATAGTGACCAGAGAAATAAATTATTATTTTTCAAATACTTAGAATACATTTAGAGACAAAAAAAAATATTCCTGTATATAGTAGAAAAGGAGAACAGACTTGATGATTCTTGAGAACTACTAAGATCACAAGCTTGTTTTTATATGATAGAACAAAAATTGTTGATGAATACCTAAAATATAATCATTGGATTTAAATTATGGAAGAATAAATAAATAAAATAGAGAATAATGAAACTTGGGAACTATTCTCATCTCCCAAATACAAAAATATTCTCATGATTATAATGGGTTTTTGGAATAAGCTCAATGAGAAAGGTGAAGTAGCACTAAAAAAATATTAACTTGTTTCAAAAGGATATTATCAAGTTAAGGGTATTTATTTTGAAGATAAAATTTATCCATTCACAAGGTTTGAGATAGTTTGAATATTTCTTGTGATTTGTGCTCAAAGGAACTAAAATGTTTTCTAAATGGGTATGAAGCATGTTTTATTTAATGGAGAACATGTGGAAGAGGTCTAAATTGAACAACAAAAAGGTTTTATCCTTGATTTTCATGGTTCTTGGGTATGAAATATGAATAAATAATTATACAGTCTCAAATAAGTGCCTCAATCATGGCATTCAAATACAGGAAAAAACATTAAGATAATGAAATTTTAAAAATTTAAAGTGGATTCGAATAATTATATCAAGGGAGATGATAAAAATTCACTCATTATGATTGTGTTTGTCAATGAAATAATTTTTAAATGAAATAAGGAAACAACTTATAGTTATTATCTAACAAAATTAGGAATATTTTCAAGATATAGTTGATTATTGAGATGACATGTTTATTGGGTTTTCAAATCACTAATATAACCGATTTTATCTTTCTCTCAAAAGAGAAGTATGATCATGAGTTACTTAAAAAGTTTAGCATGTTATAATCAAGATAAGTTTCTAATACTATTGTTTTTGGGACTAATTGTTTCTAATATGAAGAAGGAAGGAGTGTGAATAAAATAGAGTTCCAAAGGATCATTTTTATCATACTCTATTTGATGGTGTCAAGGCTAAAAATTTTGTTTTTTAGTTACAATTTGTACATTATTCCAAAGAAACCTGAAGGATTTATATATTATGGTAAAAAAATGGATTACATGATATATTAATTGAACTATATATTATATCTTGAGGTATGATAATAGCTCACAATTAAATCCTTATGAATTTCCTAACACTAATTGGGTAGGATATATTAGATATTGAAAGTTAACTTCTAGAGGTGTTTTATTTATCAAATAAAGATGTGTTACATGAAACTCTAAGAAAAATAATTTTTTTACCCTTGTCTAAATGAAGTATGAGTATGTTATCAAAGAATAATCAATAACTAAAAAATATATATGAATTCATAGCTAAAAGTCATAAGGGTGGATATTTTATACCATTTGGCGATTGGGTGTGCAAGTCAAAGCATGATAAACTTTTTATAGAATCTGGCGAAACATTCATGGTTGAATCATATTGACCTCAAGTAAAACTTCATCAAGAAGAAGGTAGATAATGGTGAGATTTCATTGGAATATGTTTCGAAAAAATATAAATTCATATACTTCTTGAAAAAAAATATTTTAAAGGATGCCTTTTATCACTTTAGATTGTTGTTGGGAGTTCATTCAACCCTAAAATCCATGTAAGTTTCCTTGGTTAATTTTCCTCATTCATTCAGTTTTATTTGTTGATAAATAGGGAGAATATAAAAGGATCTCTTCTTAAAAAGGTTGAGATAATCTAGTTTATTTTAAAGTTGATCATCAAGGGGGAGAATATCTAAAAATTAATTTTAGTGCAAGGGAGATTTAGGTGTTATAAGATGAAGTTTAGTGAATAGATTGTGTTCTAATATAATTTTTAACAAATTTAAAGGGGTATATTGAAGATCCCTTTGAAAATATTTAATAAGATTAGAGATTGAAGAACCCTTATGTTATGTATTGAAAAAGGGGGATCAAAGATGATCTTTATTTGGACATTTTTAAAATGAAATTGATCTTACATCGATGGATGAAGTTTCTCTCAATCAATATTCCATTATATGATGAGGTGTTTAGATGGCCTTCATATTAGAGGAAAATATGTTTTTTTTAATAAATAAATTTATAAATTTAGGATTACTTCTTATCATTTTTATTGTAAATAAACTAATGAATGAGTTTAAATTACTTTGGGGTTGAGTGTAGATACATATGAATGAAAGGAATGAATTTATTATGATGATGGAAAATAATAGTGTGGAGGATATGATCACACCACAACATGTTTTTGTTAATATCATACATGTAATATTTAACCTAACTTGAAAATGTATCATTATTGAGTTATTCTAATACATAAATGATTTAATCAAATGTGATTGAGATAACACCATGAATTATTAAGTTGACCTATGATGATAAAGATTGTAGAATTAGTTAATATTATGTTATAGGATATGATATATATTTAATTTGATATAAAAAAAATGCATCTGACTCAAGAAGACTTACACCTTGGATAAGATGGTTTTACCCAAATGGTTCAACCGATGAGTTCTTGAGGAGTCAATTGTGCCATGTAGAAACCTTATGAAATTTTAGTACTATGATGATTCAAGATGTCTTGTGGCCTCAAACAATTATAAAATGGTTTACACATCAAGGGGTGGTGAGGTGAAGTAGATCATGACTGAGCAGAAGGAGCCACGCCGCTACAACTTGGTTGAAAAAGTTATAAGGTTTTTTAAGTTCTTTAGATTTGAGGCATGCCATGTTGCTGTTCATGAACTATGCCAGAATGAGTCTAACAGTTAGAGATATGTGGATTGTTGGATCTAGATAATTTGAAGATTCCACACCAAAATATTCTAGTCACGCCATGAATAAAGTAAAAGATGTTATGATATAATCTATGATATTTGGGATTTAGTCTTTCATATCTTTCATATCTAAGGATCACAATGTAATATGAAGAATGAAAACGAAATATAGGTTATATTTATAAATATGTGTTAACTCACCTGGAAGAGTGTGTGTGTGTGGATAAACAAGGAGACAAATATATATTCTAGGAATTTCCAAAGGAGGATTAATTTTACTTTTGAGGAGAAGAACCCAGGCGCACACCAAGTATAAATTATAAAAGAACTTGAGGTATGGGAAGTGGAGATCATTAAACTTGTTGGTTCATATCATTCATTATGTAATTATAGTTCAAGATAATCATCATGATATATTCCTTAATACTTTGATAATAAATTGTAATGTGGGTAGCGAGATCGCAACTGCTACACCCCAAGGATTATCTAGCTAATAATTAGGGTGTCTAGACCTTGTAAAAAACCATAATGTCCATGTGAGTTCTTTCTCACTCAGTCTCTCATCATCACATCATAATCATAGAGATATATTTATACAAACTGATGGAAATAATCAGATAGTTTACAAGAGAGAGTTTGTGTTTTTGGATAACACTGATTCACCCCTCCCCTATCAGTAGTGGTATACTCTCACTTGATCCTATCATGAGTAAAATTTAAAAATCTATTGGTTGGGATTATCCAATATACATCATGACTATACTAAGTGTTATAAAGAAATAAATTATTACAAGTTAATGAATTTATATTTTAAAATAACTAAATATATGAGTTTTTATTTAAAGGATTGCTATGGAATTAATTTGTAGTAAGAGGTTATATGGGTTTTATTTAACTATTGGATTTTTTTACCATTAATATTATAAATTTTATAAAATAACCATTATAATTGGTGTGTATTAATAATGTAACTAAAGAAGATTTAATTAGTGAATAGAGGAGAAACCATAGCCTATACTAGTAGTAATGACCCCTATAAAGTACATTTATCAGATATAACATCCTAAGGGTTTGGAATAGACCATGCCCAAGATGACCATTAATAATTTCTGTCCAATCAGAATGTATTTTTGAAGAAGTCCAAGATAGTAAAAATCACTAAAAGATCAATGTAGGATGAACCACCTTGTGAAATTAAAAGTATTACACTCTTAAATATATGGGAGTATTATTGTATAATAAGGGATTATGTATCTAAGGGTTATGTTATTTTAATGTCTAAATTTATATTGTAATTAAATGGAATCTACTTTGATACTATAATTTATTAAATATATCTACATTATTTAAAAGTTAAATTTCTCATAGTTAGACTATTAATTTAATAAAATGGATTTCATATTTTGAATCAGGATATTGAAATATATAAGGTGTAAAATTTTATAATTATTTTTAAAAAGTTGTAAAATGTAGTAAAAAATGGATAAATCAATAAAATATAGTAAATATGACATCATATATATGTATTCATGACCAAATATTCCATGTATAGTGACCATGGACTAATTTAGGAAGTAACCATTATAAGAGATAATTGAGAGATATAATGAGGCACAATGGGGAGTAGTGAATCACTTTATATTATTGAAAAATAAAATAATCAATACTTTATTCCAAACCAAACATTTAAATTCATACCGCTCTTATCATATCTAATCAAACCAAGATAATGTTATATCTTCATACATTTCTCAAGGAATATACCATGTATCTTTATCCTATATATTAAATAGTTTTTATGACTTTATGTTTTGAATCTATGTTCTGAATACTATATAATTTAATGATTCATATTACTTTTTATTTGTTTTTATAATGTAATTATTTCCCCCCAATTTCATTTAAAATACAATATAATATACTTACACGATTATAATTTTATGGTATTATCATCATTTTTATATTTCATACTTATTATATTTTACAATCCTCCTAAATTTACCATTTTCATAAGTGGTTACCAAGTTGAATGGTCTTATTTCTATCTATTCTCCATCATATTTACATTTTATTTATATTACCCTTAATAATTTTCAATTTCATATTCTAATTTTTTTTAATGTCATTGTATGTACCATCCCTATGATGTCCTAAGTATGATATACAATAATTTAAATACCCAGAAATTCGGTATAATTTTTTTTCTAAATTATTTGTGATAATTATGAGTCTGTGAAAATTATAGGTGCTTTATTTCGAGGCCTGGTGTGCCTGAAATGGATTTTTGAACTTTTTTAAGGTATATTCAGTAAACATGCGGGCGACATTTTCTATATTTTTAACTGGTGCTCGGATTAAAAATTTGAGGGCACTATTGAATCCGTAGTGCCAGGATTCACTTATGGGTGGCTTAACTTCGACCATAGTAGGTCAGCTAGAAAATTTAGTTTTGCATCTTTTTTAAAGAATAATAAAATAACATAAAATTGTTATTTTATTTTTCTACCATTGGTTGAGTGACGGCGGTGAGACTGCTGAGTTGTCAAGCCATTTAATGGATTGACTCTTTCATTTGTAACAACACCATTGAGATTAAGAGGTTCATTCATTAATGAACCTCATTAACCTATCATTTCATTAATCACTCGTCCCCTCTATTTAAATGAGGCCCAGGCTTGGGTTTTTGATAGGGAAGTGAGGAACCTCTGACGAAGTGCTGCAATGTCTTCCACCGATGAATAATGGAAGCTTGAATGACAACATTAGAGGAATTGATCTGGGATCGATGAAATTAGACAACTTCATCAAGCATGGATTATTCTTCCATAACCACGACTTCACCTCTGATCCTAAGGTAGGGGTTGTTTATTTTTTAAAATTCATGAGAATTGTTTCTTTTCTATGTTCTTAAATCATGACAAATTGAGGAAATTCTCAACGGGGTTTATCATTATTTTACATGATGTATTAATTACTCCCACTTGATATAATGCTAATGCGGAGGGTGAATGACAAATGAACATGGCCCAGAACCTCCCCACTTATGTATTTGTCCCGTTATTTTGGTACAAATTTCCAACTCAACAAAAACTTGAATCTGGGAGCCATGCAGTGATGAAAGAAACCTAAGAGGCCCGCATGCGAATTCAGAAGGGAAAATGGACCACATGAGCTCACCTGGTGGCCCACAAAAGTTCCCCTGACGACCGACGCTAGCGGGCAATGACAGAGGCCAACATCTGCTGACCGTGGTGGTAGTAGGCAGTGTGTCGTCGCGCACCGCAGAGGAAAGCTGCGACATCGAGGCACAATGATCAACAAGGGCGACCGACCCCCGGCCGACAACGTTGATGGAAGGCGGTGCGCCATCAAGTGCCGCAGAGAAGAGTCGCGACATAGAGTCACGGAGAAGAGGACCCACACACTGTGGGTCCCACTGATAGGAGGGCGGTGCCACGTGGCACCGCTGGTTGAAGAGCTCGAACGACTTTGCCGTTTGGGAAGGTGGTCCGCTACCCAGATGGCGGACCACGCCAACCATCTGTTCTGGGTCACCCAGTGGGACACACCCAACTGAGGTGGTCTGAGATGGTCTGTGGCCCAGTAGGCCGAGCCCACGGCCCATCCCACTCGAGCTGGCCCAACCGGTTCAGGCTGGGTTGGGTCGACCCGAACTGGGTCGGGTCAGACCCGGACCCTTTTTGGCCCAGTTATGCTTAAAAGGATGTATCTTACAAACTAGATGTCGGTTTGATGAACCATCTAGGGTGATTAAATTCTTGGAATGAGATGGTCATTTTGAGATACTCCAATTGAGTTTTGGAGAAATTTGGAGTACGATGGGGTTGGATCGAACCCAAATCCAACCAGGCCCTTGGCACTAAAATGCCTATAACTCACAGACTGAATGCCCAACTGATGCGCCATCTATTGCATTGGGACCCTTACGACATGTCGGTCCTTTGGGTTACTCCTTTTTGGACCTTCATGGATGTTGAAGAACAACTGATATCTTGAGGAGCATATACAAAAGAATTCAAGCGCACCGCGTTCAGAGAATCCTGTGGCTGACTATCAATTGAATTACGACCCTATGTGGATCAGCATCATAGTGACCCTGTGTGGATCAAAATCGTAGGGACCCTATGTGGATTAGCATAATAGTGACCATATGTCGATCATCATCATAGATACCCTATGTGGATCATCATCATAACGACCCTTTGTGGATCAACATCATAGAGACCCTGTGTGGATCACCATCATAAAGACCCTATGTGGATCAACATCATAGCTACACTGTGCGGATCAACATAATAACGACCCTGTATGGATTAGTATCATAGAGAACCTATGTGGATCATCATTCTAGTGACCCTATTTGGATCATTAGTGTACGAACCGATGAGGACCAGCCTTAGAGCATGCCGTCGTGGATCATCGACATACAACCCTGTGTGGATCGACAATGGAACAACTCCTTCATGGTTCAGTTGTGGACCTTCCTAACATAATAAAATGATATAGCTTAAGACTAATCATCTTTATTCCTGATCTTTGAGTTGTATACCTAGTTTGAGTTGAGTCTTTTACTTTGTGATTTGTGATTGAGATCATGATTTTTGGATTTCCTTTGTGGAATTATGAGAGACCTTCAGGGGTCTCGGGGTCCCTATTGGGTATTTTTATACTCACCCTTATATGGGCTTCGCCTGCACCTTGTTGTGTCTTGTGCAGATGACAAGAAGCTCGGCTGAGACTATAGGATCTAGAACCAGGCGGTACACAGAGGTGACTGGTTAACGTGGAGAGCTGTGGTGACAAGTTGTACCTACCCTTCAGGTAGGATCCATGGTAGATGATCTCAGGATCTATTTTATGTTGTAGTTGTATCTTTTAGTTGGGATTGTATTATGGACCCTTTACTTTCAGTACACACTTTTACTACTGCAGTTTTACTACATGGTTTGTATATTGTCGTGTTCTTGGTCTCTATGTTTGCAGGTTCAAAGGCAATGCCTTCCAGTTTTATGGAAATGCCTTTATGGTGCTAGTCTCCAACCCCTGGCCTATGGAAGGTAGGATTGGGGTAGGCATGGAATGGGCCCCGGGGGATGACTGGTGACAAATTGGTATCAGAGGAGTCAGTTATACTGAATAAATAGGACTCTAATATTTCCAATGGAGCAATAGTGTTAAGTGTTTTGAGTGTGGTTTTTAGTTTGAGGAGTCCTGTGTTGGTGAGGCGGCCGACATATACATACACCAAGGCCCTGAATTCTAATTTTCGACTCAGTTCATGAAAAAAATGATTACGTGTGTTTGGAAATGTGTTACTTTTGATCTCTTTTGAGTCAGTTCACCAGGTATAACTTATTGACTATGGCACACTTGTTTCTTTCAGAATGCATCCACGTAGACATCCAACTAGGATTCTAGAGAGAGTTCATGATGATGACTCACCGAGCGATGAGGTTTCAGTGCAGGTCCCTCTTATAGTGATAATACATTCAGGTGGTGCACCAACAGCACCACTACCCGTTGGGTAGCAGTTTCCACCAGCCCCACTAGAGGACGATGCATGTCGACTGAGTACGTTTCATGAGTTCCAGTGGTAGAGGCCTCCAAGGTTTCGAGGAGAGACAGATCCCCTGATAGTTGAGGACTCACTGAAGGCTGTGGAATGGGTTTTCCACCTAGTTGGAACACCAGAAAATTAGATGGTGATTCTAGCTACTAGCCTCTTCTAGGTAATAGTAGGGAGATGGTGGAGCTTGATGCTCTAGTTACACGATGAGGCGACCCTCACTTGGACGGACTTCAAGAGCCTCTTTAGGGGAGAGTTCGTTCCCGTGACCCTATACACTGTGTGTTTTTGGGAGATCCTACACTTATATGAGGGAAGCATAATAGTAGCCCAGTACTCAGAGAGATTCATTGACCTCTCGCATTACTCTACCGACATGGTAAGAGACCCTTTCTTTAGGGCTCAGACTTTTGAGTAGGTTCTCTAGTGGGAAATCAGGGCATCAATGATATCGCTCAATATCCTGACACAAGATGGAGTGCTCAAGTGAGCATTATTGGTGGATAGATTATTATCTAAGCAAGAATCGATGGTGAGAGCCACCACCGGATGATAGGCAGCCAAGTCATCTTTAGCAGGCAGTAGGTAGATGACGCAGAGGTCCAAGTGGGTAAAGTCTTTTGGAGGATGACCCCAGGACATAATGTTGGAGGTGTGGAGCTCACGAGGGAGAGTAGGCTAGTAGAGGAGCAAACTATGTTTCACGTGCAGTGGGTAGGGCCACATGGCTCGCGACTGCCCGACCCGTCGTACCGATGATCAACAGACGGTCGAGGCACCGCCAAGGCATAGGCAGGGATTCAAGGGAGGTGGTCCGTAGGGCAATATATGTGGTAGAAGAGAAAGACATGCAGTAGGTGGTGGGCAACAATTTGAGGTTATGCCACCACTACCTCTAGGGGGTCCACCCTGACCTTAGGGAATAGGTGGATAGAGACGAGTAAAACTTTAGGAAGTTGAGGCCTACGACCATGGATCACTAGAGATGATTCGATCTACGATCTTTGTATACTCCACCCTAGATGTAGTACTTATAGACACAGGTTCCAATCACTCTTTAATTTCCGTGACTCTTTCTCGGAGATCAGAGATTCTGGTAGAGCCATTGGTTTGATGCTTACGATTAGAGACTCCTATGTGAGAGGATTCAATGATTACTCACCAGTGATGGCAGTGTGATCTTACTCTAGGAGGTGAGATCTTTGGATGGGATCTCATAGTAGCTGGTTCAAGGCCTTAAGATGTCATATTGGGTATGGAATGGTTATCCATGGTCCATGCTTAGATTGGCTATTTTAATCCCAAAATGTGGTGTGTCCACGAGGATGAGATCAGGTTTTCCTTCATCGATGAGAAGGGAACCTTTGCAGCACATGATGGAATATCTTGAAGGAGGGTGCATCTGATCACACATCTATTGTCTATCCTTACACTTGAAGAAGTTGACATGAAGAGTCTAATATATAATTTAGTGGTGGACCGGTATGTCTATGTCTTTTCTGATGATGTTCCAGGACTACCTCCTCATAGAGAGGTAGATTTCTACATCGACCTATACCCCGGGACGACACCGATATCTATACCAGCATATCAGATGGCCCCCACAAAGCATCGTGATTTGCAGGTACAGTTGGAGGACTTTCATAAGAAGGGGTCCATAAGGCCTAGTGTTTCTCCATGGGTATCCCTGATTTTGTTCGCCAAGAAGGTAGATGGAATTCTGAGGCTTTGTGTAGACTATTGGTGCTTGAACTAGGTGACCATGAAGAACAAGTATCTGCTATCGAGGATCGATGATCTCTTCAACCAGCTGAAGTAAAATCGATGGTTTTTAAAGATAGACCTCATATCAGGCTATCATCAGCCCAGTGTATGGGATGAGGACATACCTAATACCACCTTCAGATGTCGTTATTGCCATTATGAGTTCATGGTAATGCTGTTCGGTGTGACCAAAGATCTAGCAGTGTTCATGGGGATCATGAATATGATATTTTAGCCTTACCTTGATCACTTTGTGGTAGACTTCATAGACGACATCTTGATATACTCTGCGTTAGAATAAGAGCACGCCACACAACTGCAGATAGTTATGGATACACTTCGAGAGCAGAAACTTTATGGAAATCTCTCTAAGTGCCAGTTCTGGATATGGGAAGTCCACTTCATGGGTCACGTTATCTCAAAGGCTAGATTTTCAGTGGATCAAGAAAAGATAGAGGTGGTGCTTTCTTGGGAGCCACCCAGGAGTGTGACCGAGGTGCGAAGTTTCCTGTGATTGGCTGGGTACTACTAGAGATTCGTACCCAAATTTTATAGAGTTTCAGCACCCTTGTCATCTTTGAAAAAGAATGAACAACCCTTCTTGTGGACGGAGAGATGCCAGTAGAGTTTTCAGAAGTTGAGGCAGATACTAAAGGGTGCACCCATCTTGAGGCTACCAGAAGAGGGCCTTGGGTATGTAGTCTACTGCGACGCATCAGGGACCGGACTAGGTTGTGTCCTGATGCAGAAGCAAGTGGTTATCACTTACAGTTCACGACATTTGAGACAGTACGAGAAGAACTACTATACCTATGACCTGGAGTTAGCAGAAATGGTATTTGCACTGAAGATGTGGGAACACTACTTGATGGGCGGACGTTTTACTGTTTACTCTGATCACAATATTTTTAGGTATATATTCTCACAGAAGGACCTGAACCTGAGAAAACGATTATGGATAGAGTTCCTCCAGGACTACGACTTTGAGATAGTCTATACTCCTGGGAAGGGGAACGTGGTGGCAGATGCACTTAGCAGGAGGTCTGGTCTATAGTTGCTGAGTGAGGCGACAAAGTATTTAGCTGCATTGTAGTTATCCTTAATAGATAGTGATGAATCCTGTTACCTTCAGTCTATGAAATTTACTCCCCCACTCCTTCAGTGAGTCAGGGCAGCACAACTTGGGGACGTAGACTGTAAGGTCCGACGTGCTTAGATATTTTCAGGATAGGCTCTTGATGGATTTTATGAAGGTGGGGAGCACATCATCCTCTTTAGAGTATGTACTATGGTACCAATGAAGCTACTAGAGGAGGTTTTGAGGGAGTTCCACACACCCCCTTTGGAAATAAATCCTAGAGTGGCAAAGATGTACCATGACCTCCGACGTCAGTACTGGTGGCCAGGGATGAAGAAAGCGGTGGAGGAGTTCATATAATCATACCTCACTTGTCAGCAAGTGAAGGCCGAGTTTTAGGTACTAGTAAGATTAGCTCAACCACTTGAGGTACCAAAGTGTAAGTGGGATGGTATATCCATGGACTTTGTGACAGGGATACCATGTCCGTCCAAGGGCCATGATTCCATCTGGGTGATCATTGACTGACTCACCAGGTCGGTCTACTTTCTACCCATCCGAGATAAGGGATCAATAGAGATCATGGGATGCCTCTACATACAGGATATTTTACGGCTTCACTGGGTGCCATCGATGATCACCTCAGATCTCAATGCTCATTTTACATCCTCCTTATGGAAGGCATTACATGAGGTGTTCGGGACTCATCTACGTTTGAGCATCGCCTTCCATCCTCAAATAGATGGCCAGACAGAGCATACTATATAGACACTCGAGGAAATACATCGTGCTTGTGTACTTGATTTTGGCCGTAGTTGAGAGGACTACCTACCACTTATGGAGTTCTCTTACAACAACAGTTATCACACCACTATTGGAATGGCTCCATTTGAGGCCCTGTATGGGTGACCATGAAGATAACCTCTATGTTGTACATACCCAGAGGAGTCCGCACTTATGGGTATAGAGTTGGTACATGATTCCACGGGGAAGGTGCAGATCATCTAGGAGAGGATGAATACTACACAGAGCCGTCAAGTCTTATGCCTACAGGAGATGGAGACCCTTGGATTTTGAGAAGAGAGACCATGTCTTCCTATGAGTCTCACCCTGACGAGGATTACAGAGGTTTGTCTAGGGCAACAAACTATCTCTGAGGTTCATCGAACCTTTACAGATCCTTAAAAAAGTTGTTGAAAGGGCGTACTGTCTAGATCTTCCCCCACAGATGCACTGGGTGCGTGATGTTTTTCATGTGTCACAGATGAGGAGGAACATGCATGATCCATCACATGTTATCGATTGGGGTGAGCTGGACATCGACGATGGGGTGACGTTTGTGGAGTTCCTAGTGGAGATAGATGATTGACAGGAGAGGGTCCTTCATGGGTGGTCGATACCTCTGGTGTGGGTTCGTTGGTAGTATATGAACCTCCAAGAGATCACCTTGGAGCGAGAGGCTAAGATACGTGCTCAGTACCTCCATTTGTTCCCCTAGTTCTGTTGTAACTTTTGGGGACAAAAATCCCTAAGGTGGAGAGAATGTAAATACTCAGAAATTCCATATAATTTTTTTCTAAATTATTTGGGATTATTTTGAGTATGAGAAAATTGATGGTGCTTGATTTCGAGGCCTGGTGTGCCTGAAACAGATTTTTGAACTTTTTTAAGGTATATTCAATAAACCCGCGAGCGACATTTTCTATATTTTGAATAGGTTCTTTGATTAAAAAAACAAGGGAATCGTTGAAATCTGTAGCATCGAGATTCTCTTAAGGGAGGCTTAACATACACCGTAGTAGGTTAGGTGGAAAAGTTAGTTTTGCATATTTTTTCAAAGAATAATAAAATAGCATAAAATTGTTATTTTTTTCTACCAATGGTTGAGCGGTGGTGGTGGGACCGCTGAGTTGTCAAGCTATTTAATAAATTGATTCTTTTTTTTGTAACCACACCATTGAGATTAAGAGTTTTATTCATTAATGAACCTCATTAATCTCTCATTGTGTTAATCACTCATACCCTCTATTTAAATGAGGCTTGGGCTTGGGTTTTTGACAGGGAAGTGAGGAACCTTTGACAAAGTGCCACTACATCTTCCACCAAAGAAGAATGGAAGCTTCGATGACAACATTGGAGGAATCGATCTAAGATCGACTAACACCGTCAGCTTCATCAAGCATGTATTCTTATTCCACAACCGCGATGTCACCTCCAATTCCAAGGGTGGGGTTGTTTATTTTTTTTTAAATTCATCAGAATTGTTTATTTTCTGTGTTCTTGAAGTATAGGGAATCTCAGAAGTGCTGAATAGGGTTTATCATTATTTTATGCGATGTATTATTTAATCGTTCTTGATATAATGCTAACACGGATGGTGCGGGCGAAACGAACAAGGATCGGATGTTCCACCCCTTTGGTATTTGTCTCATTCTTTGGGGAAAAATTTCCAACTTGAAGAAAACTTGAATCTGAGAGCCACATAATGACGAAAACAACCCAGGAGGACCATAGGCACATTGGAAAGAGAAAACAGACCACTAAATCTCACCCGGTGGCCTGCAAAAGCTCCACCAGCAAGCTGTCGTGCACTGTAGAGGGAAGCCACAACATCAAGAAGTGGTAGTCAACATGGGTGGCCGACCCTCGACCAGCCGTGTTGGAAGAATGTGTCGCATCGTTGCACGCCATAGAGAAGAGTTGTAGAATCGAGCTATGACGAAGGGGACCCGTGCCCTGTGGGTCCCACTAATAGGAGGGAGGCACCATGTGGCGCCACTGGTTGAAGAGCCCAAACAGATTTTCCGTTCGAGAAGGTGGTCTGCCACCCAACTTGCAGACCGCGCTAGCAACCTAGGCAGAGTCACTCGGTTGGCCGCACCCAGCCGAGGCGGGCCGGACCAATCCACAGACCAGCCCACTCGGGCCAGACTAGCCAGTTTGGGCTGGGACAGGTTAGGTCGGCCCAGGATGGGGAGGGTCAGGTCGGTCTAACCGGACCCAAACCCTTTTCGGCCCGGATACGCTTAAAAGGATGTATCTTACAAACCAAATGCCTGTTTGACGAACCATCTATGGTGCTGGAATTCTTAGAATAAGATGGTCCTTTCGAGATACTCCAACTGAGTTTTAGAGAAATTTGGAGTACAACCGGGTTGGATAGAACCCGAATCCAACTGGGCCCTCAACACTAAAATGCCTATAATTCATAGACCTTGCATCTGATTGATGCGCAATCTATTACGTCAGGACCCTTATGAAATGGAGGTCCTTTGGGTTACTCTTTTATAGAACTTCGTGGCAGTTGAGTAATGACCAATATCTTGAGGAGCAGATACTACAGAACTCAAGCGCACTGAGTGCGGAGAATCCTGTGGCTGGCTGTCAATTGAATAGCGACCCTATGTGGATCAGCATCATAACGACCATGTGTGGATCATCATCATAGAGACCCTATTTGGATCAAAATAATATTGATCTTTTGTGGATCAGTATAATAGCAACCCTATGTGGATCAACATCACAACGACACTATATGGATCAACATCATAATGACTCTGTGTGGATCGACATCATAGAGACCCTGTGTGGATCATCATCGTAGTGACCCTGTGTAGATCAACATATTAGAAACCCTATGTGTATAAACATTATAGAAACCATGTGTGGATCAATAGTGCGTGACCCAATGAGGACCAGACTTAGAGCAGCCCGTTGTGGATCAGAGACATACAACCCTGTGTGGATCGATAATGGAAAAACTCCTTCATAGTTCAGTTGTGGAACTTCCTAACAGAATAAAAGGATATATCTTAAGACTAATTATATTTATTCCTGATATATGAGTTGTATACCTAGTTTGAGATGAACCTTTTGCTTTGTGATTTGTGATTTAGATCATGCTTTTTCATCTTCCATTGTGGAATTCGGAGAGACCTTCGGGGATCTCAGGGTCCCTACTAGTTATTGTTATACTCAACCCTACATGGGCTTCGCCCACACCTTATTGTGTCTTATACAGATGACGGGTATCTCACCTAAGACTATATGATCTAAGACCAGGTGGTACACGGAGGTGATTGGTTGACGCAGAGATCTATGGAGATGAGCTGTACATAATCTTCAAGTAGGATCCATGGTGGACGATCTCAGAAGTTTTTTTCTGTTGTAGTTGTATCTTTCAGTTGGGATTGTATTCTAGACCCTTTAATTTCAGTACAAACTTTTGCTAATGCATTTTTTCTATGTGTTTTGTATCTTTTCATGTTCTTGGTTTGTGTGTTAACAGGTTCAAATTAAATGCCTTCCCGTTTTAGGGAAACACCTTTCCGGTGCTAGTCACCAACCCCTAGCCTATGAAAGGAGGGCTTGGGGTAGTCACGACACGGGGGGGCAGGTCATGACAATGAATGTCTGTATTGTTTTAAGATCATATATTCCTATGTACGACAGGTATTATTATTATTAGAGATATTTGTATTTATATTAATGGAAAAATATATATATTTCTATGATATATATTGTTTAACCACTATCAATTATATTATCAATTATACATGATTTTAGTAAAAGTGAACCCTCTATATCAATGCCTCTTATACTGGGAGTTATTTATCAAATAATTTATATATCCTCAATGATTATCAAACATATGAGATTAAATAATCCTATAACTAGGGAGGATTTTACCTTTATTTCTTTGGTCTTCTATAATTTCATATACATGCATTCATCTGTCTCAACACAATGATCATCAACATCTTTATAAGTACCCAGCCACTAAAATTCCACATTCCTTAATTGAAAAATGATATTATTTTAACATTTTGAATACCTATATATTTAAAATAATATTTTAGGTTACTTTCATAGATATATTTTTTAATTCATTAAATTGGGAAATCTATATTTTCCTCTATTTTGTAGGGTAAAATCTTATAAGATTCTCTTCATTGATAAATTATGATAACTATTTTTAAGTGGTTCACTATTGAACATTATAAAATGTATTACATATGAAATTTTATCATATTGTAACACCCTATCCTGGGATCCACTAAATTAGTGCTCTGACTCAATAGGCCACATGACCTCAATCATGTTTCCTCATATAACAAAGGCTTCCAACTTGAAGTGAGTGTCCAATAATGACATGGTGGGGAGGAAATACCCTAATGATGAGAGTAGATCAGTGGTAGACAAAAAATAAATTAACAGTGGAAGTCATATAAATGAAAGTCATACTCTAGTATATGGGGAGGAGTGATTGAGGTTATGGGACTGACTAGATAGGGGCACCGATTTAGTGGCTCCTAGGAAAAAAAGTTACAAAGTAATATCATAGATTCATTTTCGTTTGTCTTATTTTTAATCTGGTAGATAAGAGACTAAGAAAATGTTGGCACTTGATAAATAGATTGTGTCCATGAGTGATCAACCTATGCATGAAGGAAAGGTCAAGTGGTCAGGGATGAAATTGTTGTTCATGCTATTCATTATTACAATTGATTGTAATTTCACCTTGATTGATTGATGTAATTTATACAACTTACTGATTTATAGTATTTTAAACTTGGTACGATATGAAAAACGTATTGTTATATTCATCATCATAGGAATGTAGGGATTCACATTCAATGCATATTCCATTCCATGAAGATTGCATTTCTTTCCTTCTTATTACTCGTTGGATGATTCTTGTGTAACTATTTCACATGTTTATCTATACACCATGATTATGGGGTTTTCTTTTTTACATGCCTATATTATTTTCTTTATGATAACATTCCTTGTAATAATTATGATATAGAATTGTTTATTAAAGTGTCTGTATCAACCTTAATGGTGATTTTCTGTATATCTTGATGGTGACACATTAATTAATGAATCCAAACATGTTTTAGCCATAGACCATGTGTTGCAGGGGCTGAAACAGTGATGGTTGTGATTAAATGGGATGAAATAGAAATTTATAAAGTGTATATCCCTTTATGAATTGGGAAAGGTGACCCATATAATTGATCCATCATATATGAACTTGGTATATTCTAATACCAAAGGTGACCAACATGGTCACATTTATATGAATTCTAATTTTAACTTGTAAAGGTGTGTACCTTCATAATTTAGGAATGATGACCCATATAACTAGATCCTTATACACTTTACTCAAACCTTGTATGTGAGTATAAGAATCTTATGACTATATGAAAAAACCACTAAGGGAGTGGATAATATTTAATAAATAAACTACTATTGGGTTGAATTTAGAAGGACCTAGGTCAGAACAATGGGATCCTCATAGGTCACATTTATTTTGATATGCCTTAGTACGTATCCCCATATGGGTATAATCATAATAATAGGGATTTTTATTTAATGTTTCAACATATAATTATATGGTGTTACACATAAATGTATGGTGGAATATTACTGAAGTAATGATCTTAAAATGATAGAGAAATTATGGTATGATTTTATGTTTTATTATTATGAGTACTTCATTAATTAAATTTACAATTTCAACCTAAAGGGTATTTTCCTCCATATATTGTGAGTCAATTTTTTTAACAATCCAATTTTGAAAGTTTATGGATAAATAAAATGGAATAAAATTATTTTATAAGATAAATTTTCTAATTGTGACATAATGATAGCTAAATAAACAATTCTTGAAAGGAATTTTGTGAAAAAATTTCTATGTTTCCTTGTGGTGTTATCTAAATAAAGTACCTAGTATCGTTGTATTTCAAAACCTATACTTGATGTTTCTATGTTGAGCCCTAGAAATGTTTAAAAAGAAAATGTGAATGAGTTAAAATGGATAGAATGGAACCTTAAAGTGGTACTATTAACTTCAAGACTCATGTTGGGCTAGTTTAAATGTTTTTTTAAGAGTTTAATTGAATGAAAACATTGAATTTACCTGTGTATCTGTAACACCCCTAGATTTTAAGAATTATTATTTTTTAAATTAATTTAAATTTTAAATATTTTTCATTTCAAATGATGCTAGAAATAGTTCTTTATATATAAATATATTAAAACACTAAGTAAAAAATTTCTTTCACATGAAATACAAACTTGGCTTTCCTTAAATGTAATACCAACTTGACTTGTGCTACAAGAAACACTGACATAGCGTATGATACATGTAACATTGAGTTTCTACAAAACATTTCTTTTTATTGTTTTAAATATTTGAATAAGATAATTATAAAATATTCATTAAACATAGTAATATTAATATTAATAACTAAATTATTTTTTTTATAATTGTTTCCTATAAATAAAACATATCTATAATAAAAGATATGATTATTAAAAAAAATTCCTTCTATGTTTAAAAATACTATTTTCTTAAATAAAATGATTTTAATTCCCTTTTAATTAATGTAATTTTAGAAAACTTTATAAATTTTAATTGATAAAATAAACTTCAATTTTGAATTTATAATGTCAAAATTATCCTTGTGTGAATTTTTGGGATTTTTCTAAGAAACTTCATTTTTTTGATGAATAGTGAAAAATTCTCCTTTGTAGTTAAAAACTGCCTTTTGCATAATTAATTATTAATGTTAAATGATATTATAAAGTTTTTTTAAGGTAAAATTAGATGAATATTAAATATACTAATAAAATTAAATTCATTGGGATCAACTTTACTTTTAAATTCAATATAAAATCTTAACAATCTTTTGAACTTTTTCCTACTTTAAAACCCCGTTATTTCGTCCTATTTACAGGATTAGCACTAATCTTAATTTTCCTACTTCTGTGATTGAAATTTTAAAAATAAAATATCTACCAATGTATTCAGTACAATTTTTAGATTCCAATTATACCATGTTAATTTTTTACCAAAATTATTAGTAAAAGTGATTAAAATTAATCATAGTGGTTAAGGCCAAATTAAGATTAATTAGGGACAAAACCTTAAAATTAAGGGCCCAAATGACTTAGAAACTTGTCTAACACAAATTTTATGTCCATATTTAGTCCATAAAACTTACATTGTTGGGTTTTTTTTTGTTTTTTAAGACTTTTTTTATGTAGGAACATGTGCACACCTAATTTGATTCTAAAAATTCAATGTGAGTCCTTTTCATTCCCTATAAAAGGACACCACCTATACCCATTACTCACACATCTCAAGCCTATTATGTTAATCCAAAACCTACCAAAATTTCTTCCCAAATATCATACCTTAGACCTTGAAGCCTAAAATTGGGTAGAAACCCTCTCAAGTAATCTTTTTGCACAAACCAAAAGGAGTTACCCGATTAAGATGCGACGTCTTCTCTCAAGCTCCTTTCCTTTATTTTCATTCTCCACCCCTCCACTCTCTTTATTCCATTATTGTATTAAAAAACAGTATAATTAATATATTAGTATGTTTTTATGCAAAGTTTATGACCTAAAATTACTCACAACACCATCTAATGGATGTTGAACATATTGTTTATGTGTACAGTGAACTACTGCCTCACAAAACGATGATTATTTATTTCTCCCTTACCACAAATCATTGAGGCTATTATGACGGAAACTGTATTTTTATATTTATTACATTATATTTAATATGTATTTAATCCTATTTAATCATTTTAAAACACACTTCTTTTTTACCTTCCATTTGGTGTTAATATGATAATCTCGTTTGAGGAAGTGTGGACTACCACCCCCTCAAAGTGATGTGATTCATTCACACACCACATAGAATGTATTAAGGATGAGTTTAATGAAATTATATGATATATATGATATATTAATTATACTATAATAATGATTTATATATATATATACATATATATATATATATATGCATATTTCATTTACATACTTTCTTTCAATACGACAATAAAAACAGAAACAAGATTCATGCGTACGTACAACTTACCGTCTCCATGAACGATGTATTCCATTTCATACTTATATATGATTTAAATTATTATAATATAAATATAATTTATATAAAAAATATTTATATCATGATCCAAATTTTGGAATGATGATATAAGTATAAGGACCCACAATATAACAAATTCAGACACATGTGAAGAACAAAGTGAATATTACCCGATGTGAAACCTTAATATAGAATCGTAAAAAAGCAGGTAATATAAGGTTATAATCAAAAAATATATGCTAATAGATATAATAATATTCTTCTATAAGATATTTATAATAAACCTATATTAATTATACTGGAATCTTGTATGATTACGGAGAGATTCAAGACACAAGGTAAGGGGATTTCATCTCACTTTTAATTTCTGTGAGATACAAGCTATGTTCACCACACTTTCCTTTTGTGTGGTGTATGTAATGACCATGATTGAATTATATATATATTTTAATTAAATTTATGGTTATTCACATATCCATTCTATTATCTTTATTTCATGTGGTTTAAATTTTAAAAGTTACCAAATCGATAAAAATGTTTTTGTATCAATTTACCTTCTTTGAGACTCATGTATTTTTATACACATAAACTATTTTTAGGGGTGCATATACTTCAATTTTACATGACATATCATGAATCTAAATATTTTAATGATATTATATGATTAATTTAATTACCTTTCCTTACATGGAGAGCATGATCCTAAGACACCAATTTATAAAAGTTTATTGAGACAATCTCATTACTTTTTGAGATTGTTTATGTTTATGTTTCCTTTGATAAAATATTATGATCCACATCTCAAGAATATTAATGAGTTTTCTTCTCATATAATATTTCATGATATAATCATGTATTGTTACCATTTTATACTCTTTGGTACATAATTTATTTAAGAAAGTGTTTTTAGGAAAACGCGACCTTATAGTCTCTTCGATCAGAAATATATGTTTTCTAAAAAGGGTTTCCAAAAATATAATACCATTTCACTATAATATCTAAAATAATTTTTTACAATTTTTTCTTTTACCAATCTCTTTAATTAAATCTTCTTGTTTCTTTCCAAACAAGACACTTTTCTATTCTTTTTACCATGAAAAAGTAATGTTATACTGACCTCATACGACATGTACAAATTTAAACACCGTCATTAATTCAAAGCTCCATTTGAATAGTTAAAAAGTTTAATAATTAAGAAAATGTTTTTTAAAATTAATTTTCAAATAAAATTGTTTTAAAAATGGTTTCAAACTTCTTTTATTTGTTTTCATGGAAAACGTTTTTTGAAATTTTTTCTAGTTTTATTTACAAGTTTTCAGAGTGCTTTAAAAGAAATGATTTTCAAAACATTTTCAAAATTTATTTATAAGTTTTCAAAGTATTTTCAAAGAAATGGTTTTCAAAACATTTTTAGAACTTATTTAAAAGTTTTAAAGTGTTTTCAAAGAAAAATGTTTTTAAATTTTTTTTAATCTTATTTAAAATTTTTTCAAGGAAAAAGGTTTTAAAAATAATTTCATGTATTCTTTATAAGTTTTCAAGGTATTTTATATAAAAACTACTTTCAAATGTTTTTATGTATTAAAAATAATTTTTCAAAATAGAAAGGATATTTTCTTCAAGAAACATTTTTAGAGGATATTTCAAAATTATTTTACATCTAATATGAATTTTATTGATTTTACTCATACCTTATAGGAAATGATCTAAAGGTTCAATTCATATCCTTTATATGAATGAGTTATGCTTAATGTAATCATATTTATGAAACCAATTTCTTATTCTTGGGTAATATTTTTATGAAACCAATTTCTCTTTCATGGGTTATATGCTTTTGAAACCCACTTCTTTTCATGGGTTATGTTTTTGATGAAATGATTATGAAACCTATATATTTATATAGGTTATGACATGTTTACATGTTTATGATACCCATTTAATTTTCTGGTTAATGATATGATTATTTATGATCTTGTGGAACATGTATGTATAATTTCATTATATGACGGGTGAGACCTATATCTACCTCAATGAATTGCGTAAAGATTTATATATTACAAGATAGAAAAGAATAGAATGAGGGTTTACTCAGTTTAGTAATATAGGGATGGAATTAGTGTTTACTAGGTTCAGTAATACAGGGCTATAATGAGGGTTTACTCAGTTTAATAATACATGGATAGAATGAGGTTTTAATCGGTTCAGTAATACCGGGATGGAATGGAGGTTCACATGGTTAAGTAAAAGACTTTTTCACTAATATGGTCTTGGAATTAATGACTTGGATACTATGGAAATCAGTATATGCTTATGTGTTGACACAATTCCATGTATTACTCCAATTATATTCTTTAATGGATTATGTCCTTTACTTCCTTTTTATTCATGTATTATAAACTGCCAAGGTTTATGCCATGATTCATGTATATGATCTTTGATATGCCATTTATGATATTATATTTTCTTGATCTTGTTCTCATACCCTTATGCTCATTTTTATGCATACATGTCTCTCTTGTTTACCCTTACTACGCATTTGAGATCACCCATTTTTATGTTTCCTTCCCCAGGTTATGGAGATATGTATTATGTTTGATGTGTATAAGAAGGGTTCTATTCATTAAGGACCTAGTGGGAGATTATGTAGCTCACTTATGTACTAGTGTTTGTGTTTCCATGTTTCCAAAGGCACTATACCAACTATGGTCTTTGGGCCTCTGTTTGTATATTGTTTTATTATTCTGCAAAAGGTATGTAATGTTAATGTTTTCAAAGTGAGGGTAACTACAATTGGTATCAGAGAAAAGGTATAGTTAACATTTGGAGACTAGGATGAGAAAACCTTAGTGATATCCCTAGGTTTATTTATAAGTATATGTCTAGGTATGTATCTAAGGATAAGTTTAAATTTAGGAAAACATCCTAGAATTTTGGTAAAGGATAGATTTGGTGGTTTCTAGTAAATACATCCCTATCTGGATACTACAGGTGGATGAAGCTTTGAAAAAGATGTACCTATGGGTAAAAACTCTGAAAATATGTTCCAAGCATGACTTGGGGTAATATGGTACATGACAACGGGCCTTAATGCACACCTGGTTTGACACTCCCTAGAGATATGCTTTGGGAATTCATAAACTCTCCATGAACCATCATGAAAGATTTAGATATAAGTTAGCTATGAATAACCTAGGATAAACCAAAGGTGTCATATATTAAGGGAGGTATCATGATTTATACATCATATAAGTAATTATTTTCATGACTATGTGATTTTTTACCATAACAAGTAATTATCACACTATGCTTCTGGTTTTAGTCAATGGTGGTAATCGAAAGGAAATGGATTAATGTTGAATGTGATGGAAGATTTTTTGATGAGAAGTCAAGTGGGATGATCATTAGAGTGAAATATGCCGTGATCATGCCTAATCAGTTTTCACGGAACATGGTTAACAATGTTTACCTTAACCAACTCTCAGACTCACCAAGTAAGAGAAAGAAGGAGTTCTCTGAGAGTTTAGGTAATGGAGACCATGGAGGAAATCAAAATCAGTTTCATTTGTGTCAGGAATGTGAAAATAATCACATAATTGAATGTATTAGAGGAATAAGAAGGTGTTTTGATTGTAGAAAAGGACACAAATAAAGTGACTGTAGGGGAAAAATGAAGAGTTCAGTTAACAAAATGGATGGGAAATCTGAACTCCCTAAGTCTTCATTAAAGGTTAAGTATTTTAAGTGTGGAATAAATGGAAATTATTCAACCCAATGTCACAAGGGGAAAGTTCTTGAAGATAACTAGCAATGTGGTGTGAGTAATGATTACATCGTGGATGATGATGAGACTAAAAATGAAATGTGAAAGGAAATTGGTATTATTGTTAATGAATTAAGGATGAAGTAATCAAAGTATTTATGTATTTGGATTCAAAATTTATAGATTATGAAATATAAAAGGATTGTTCTACTTATGTTTTTCACACAGTTTTTTCATGTTCATATAGAATGTTCCCTATGGACTGGTGAAGTGATTTAATGAAAAGATGATATTTTGACTGAGGGAAGGTAACCATTAATATTTTCTTTATGATAAGATAATGTTATATGGATAAAGATACGTGGGGTTTGAATAAGTATATTGGATAGTATTGATTACCTTGGATTAAGTAAGGACTTGTTTATAGGTGATTTCTGCTACCACTAATGAAGTTTAAAAAAATTTGGATTTAAGGAGAAAATCCAATATACTTTGGAATGAGGAAGAATGCATGTTTTCGAAAAGGATTTATGGTAATTTAGGTTGTTACCATGTTTTTAGAGAATATATGATGAGGGTATTCACATTTTTGTAATGTAAAAACCAAGAGCTACTTTGTGTTATGTAGGGGAATCAATGTTAAGCTAATTTTGTGACTCTCTTTCTAAGGATTGGGATTTTCACAGTTGAGAAGGGTTATAAGGTTAACCATTCATGAAATGTTTATGTTAAGCTCTAGAGGAAGTATTTGTGCAGTGATTTTATGTTCAAAACCTTGGTTAAAAGTCTAATCAGTGATTAACCTTATTTCAAGGATTTCTGTCTTATATATTATATTACCGTGGTTTTAAAAAAGGACATCATGTTTTTTCTGGTGACAATTAATCAAGTCTTGTAAGGCCACGGGTCTTGAACACATCAACAAAGGACAATAAGTGCTTCATGCCTACCACCGGCCTACAATATGTCCTTGTTAAAATATATTTTTTGGTAATTAATAAATATTTATGATGAACTATTAGTGTTACTTTATATAGAGTAATGCATGTCATTTTTTAAGAGACAAATAGTTAGAATTTTTATTCTTTTATGGGACTTAAGATCTGTTAAAAGAATATTTTAGTGCTTTATGAATCAAAGTTAATTTATAGACATTCATTCCATGCGGTAATGGATTTATCAAAATAAATTTAAAGCGCAACCCATGAATGAAATTTTTTTTATAGAAATTTATCTAGAATTAATCAACGTTCTGAAAGTGATACATTTTTTTGTCCTAATACCTTAAATTATATTGAACCAATGGATTCTAGAATCATCAAATATTTATGAATTTATGTCCCTTAACTTTAATTTTATAATTCACTTGTTTTTTATTTATGATCTCAATAATTCCCTATAAATATTTATGTTTTTCCTCCATGTTCAATATTCACTCCCAACATATGTTCTCCTATGTGCAAACCCAGTTATATATTACTTTGGGTAACCATTATGGTTCCAAATTTCCCTTTTTAAGGGATGTTTTAGTATCCATTTTTACAATGTGGGTTTATATGAATTAAAATTTCAAGTATTAAACCTTTTATGACCCAAACGAATTTCAAGGGTGAAATTCATTTTTAGGGGGGTATAATGTAACACCCTGAGATTTTGAGATTTTTTTTTCAAATTAATTTAAATTTTTAATATTTTTCATTTCAAATGACATTGGAAA
This sequence comes from Viscum album, assembly GCA_963277665.1. Classification (NCBI taxonomy): domain Eukaryota; kingdom Viridiplantae; phylum Streptophyta; class Magnoliopsida; order Santalales; family Viscaceae; genus Viscum; species Viscum album. The sequence continues at coordinate 1,699,791,443 of OY728161.1, read as the reverse complement.
CAGTTCTTTATATATATATATATATATTAAAACATTAAGTAAAACATTTATTTCACATGCCATACCAACTTGGATTATGCTACAAGCAACACCGATTTCACATACAATACTTGCAACACTGAGTTTCTACGAAACATCTCTTTTTATTAGTTTAAATATTTAAATAAGATAACTATAACATATCTATTAAAATTAGTAACATGAATATTAATAACTAATTTTAATTTTTTTTATTTTATTTTATATAAATAAAACATAGATACTAAAAGATATAATTATTGGTAAAGTCCTTCTATGTTTAAAAATACTATTTTCTCCAATAAACTGATTTAATTACCTTCCAATAAAAGTAAATTTAAACACATTTATAAATTTAATTTGATAAAATAAACTTCATTTTTTAATTCATAACTTTGAAATTATCCTATAATGTTTGAGAATTTTATGAGAAACTTCAATTTTTGATGAATAGTGAAAAATATTTCTTTGTAGTTAAAAACTGCATTTTTTTATAATTAATTATTAATTATAAATGATATTATAGATGTGTTTTAAGTTAAAATTAGATTAATATTAAATCTAATAATATAATTAAACTCATTAGGTTCAACTTCACTATAAAACTGAATATAAAATCTTAACAAACTTTGGAACTTTTTCCTACTTTAAAACCCTGTTATTTTATCCCATCCACGAGATTAACACTAATATAAATTTTCCTAATTATGTGATTTTAATTTCAAAAAATATTAAATAAACCATTTTTTTTATTCTAGTGTTTATATTCTAATAATACCATGTTATATTTTTACTAACATGATTAGTAAAAGTGATTGAAATTAATCACAACGATTAAAACCAAATTAAGCTTAATTAGGGACTAAGCCTTAAAATTAAGGGCCCAAATGACCTAGAGAATTGTCTAAAACCAATTTATGTCCATATTTCAGGCATAATCCTTACATTGTTGAGGGATTTTTAAGATTTTTTTTAGGTAATAACATGTGCCCACCTAATTTGTTTCTAAAAATTTCATGCGAGTCATTTTACTTCCCTATAAAAGGCCACCACCTCTACCCATTTATAACACCACTAAAGACTATTATACTCAAAAAATACCTACCTAAATTTCCTACCCACAATACTACCTTATTCCTTGAATCCTACCTTTGGGTAGAAAACCTCTCAAGGAATACTTTTGGTTCAAACTAAAATGAGTTACCCAATTAAGAGGTAACGTCTTCTCTCAAGCTCGTTTCCGTTATTTTACTTCTCCACCCTCCACTCTCTTTATTCCATTATTGTGTGAAGAAACTAGTATCATCCATATAATAGTATGTTTTTATTCAATGTTTCTAACCTACACTTACACACACCTCCATCTAATGGATGTCGAACAAACTATTTCTGTGTACGACGAACTACTGCCTTACGAAACGATGATTGTTCATTTCTCCCTTACCACTGATTATGATGGAAACTATGATAGAAAATATATTTGTATATGTAATAAATTATATTTATTATGTATTTAATCTTATTTATTCCTTTTAAAACACACCTTTGTTTACCTTCCATTTTGTGTTAATATGATAATCTTGTTTGGGGAAGTGTGGACTACCGCCTCTAAAACTGATGTGATTCGTTCACACACCATATAGAATGTATTAATGATGATTTTAATGAAATTATATGATATATATTTTATAATAATTATACTTGAATAATTTTATATATAAATACATAAATATATATACATATTTCATTTACATAATTTCTTTTAATACGACACTAAAAATGAAAACAACGTTCATGCATACGTACGACTTATCGTCTCCATGAACAGTGTATTCCATTTCATACATCTATATGATATAAATTATTATAATATGAATATAATATATATAACTGATATTTATATCATGATCCAAATTCTAGAATCCTTATATAAGTATAAGGACCAACTATATAACAAATTAAGACACATGTGAAGAACAAAAAAAATATTACCCGAAGTGAAACTTTAATATAAGATCGTTAAGAAGCGGGTAATATAAGGTTTTCATAAAAACATATATGGTAATATATATAAGAATATTATTTTTTAATATATTTATAATAAAATTATATTTATTATAAAGAATTCTTGTACGAGTACGGAGAGAGTCAAGACACAAGGTAAGGGGATTTCATCTCACCTTTAATTTCTATGAGATACAAGATATGTTCGCCACTCTTCCATTTTGTGTGGTGTATTTACTGATAATGATTGAATTATATTTATATTTTACTTAAATTTATTGGTATTCACATATCCATTATATGATCCTTCTTTCATGGGGTTTAAATTTCAAAAGTTACTAAATTGATACAAATGTTTTTGTCTCAATTTTCCTTCTTTGTGACTCATGTTTTGTTATGCAACTAAACTCTTTTTCAGGGTACATATATTTCAATTTTACATGAAATATCATGAATATAAATCTTTTCATGATATTATATGCTTCATGTAATTACATTTACTTAAATGAATAACATGATCCCAAGATATCAAGTTATAAGAGTTTATTGAGACAATCTCATTGATTTTTGAGATTGTTTATGTTTATGATTCCTTTGATAAAATATTATGATAAATCTCTCAAGAATATTCATGAGTTTCTATCCCATCTGTTATTTCATAATATACTCATGTATTTTTACCATTTTTTACTCTTTGGTGCAAAATTTAGTTAAGAAAGTGTTTTTATGAAAACCAAACCTTACCCTCTCTTCGGTCAAAAATATATGTTTTCTAAAAAGGATTTCCATGAATATTATACCATTCCCCAATAATATATAAAAGAAAATTTTACCCTTTTTTATTTCACTGATAACTTCAATGGAATTTTCTTTTCTCATTTCGAACCAGGAACTTTTCTATCCTTTTTACCATGCAAAAGGAATGTTATTTTGACCTCGTATGACATGTACGAATTTAACCACCTCCATTTCTTTGAATTTCACTTTACATTGTTAAAAATTTTAAACATTAAGAATTTTTTTTAAAGTAATTTTCAAGGAAAATTATTTTAAAAATTGTTTCAAACTTATTTTATATTTATTCATGGAAAACTATTTTCAAAATTTTTTCAAGTCTTATTTATAAGTTTTCAAAGTGCTTTCAACGAAATGATCTTCAACTTTTTTATTCAAGATTTATTTATAAGTTTTAAAATTATTTTCAAAGAAAGGGTTTTCCAAAAAATTTCAAGATTTATTTAAAAGTTTCCATGTGTTTTTCAAGAAAAAGGTTTTTAAAATGTTTTCAAGCCTATTTTAAAAGTTTTTATGGAAAAATGTTTCCAAAATGATTTCATGACCTCTTTATAGGTTTTCAAGGTATTTTATAAGAAAATGATTTTCAAATGGTTTTATGTATTAAAAATACCTTTTCAAACAAGAAATGATATTTTCCTCAAGAAATATTTTTAGAGGATATTTCAAAATTATTTTTCATCTAAGATAACATGTATTGATGTTACTCATACCTTATAAGAAATTATCTAAATGTTCCATTCATATGCTTTCTATGAATGAGTTATTCTTAATGTCATGATACTTATGAAACCCATTTATTCTTTATAGGTAATATATTTTTGAAACCTGTTTCTCTTTCAGGGGTTATATGCTTTTGAAACCCACTTCTTTTCACGAGTTATGTTTATGATGGAATGATTATGAAACTTGTATATTTCCACATGTTATGATATGTTTATATGTCTATGATACCCATTTAATTACATGGGTAATGATATGATTATTTATGATCTTGTGGGACATGTATATATTATTTCATAAATTGACAGGTGAGACCTATATCTTCCTCCAACGCATTGGGTAAAGATTTATATCTAATGAGATATATAGGGTTGGAATGAGGGTTTACTTAATTTAGTAATATAGGGCTGGAATGAGGGTTTACTCGGTTTAGTAATATAGGACTGGAAAAAGGGTTTACATAGTTTAGTAATACAGGGCTAGAATGAGGGTTTACTCAGTTTAGTAATATAGGGCTGGAATGAGGGTTTACTTGGTTAAGTAATATAGGTATAGAATGGGGGTTCACTGGGTTTAGTAAAGGACTTTTTCCACTAAGATGGTCTTGACATTGATGCCTTGGATAGAATGAAAAATAATATATTATTATGTGTTTTCAAAATTCCATGTATCACTCCTATGTTATGCTTCCATGGATTATGTCCTTTACTTTTGATTCTTGTCTTATGAATTGCCAAGATTTATGTCATGATTCATGTATATGATCTTTCATTTGTAGGGTAAGATATTATATTTTCATGATCATGTTCTCATACCATTATGCTCATGTTTATGCTTACATTTCTCCCTTGTTTACCCTTACTTAGAATTTGAGATCACACCTTTTTATGTTTCTTTCCCCAGGTTATAAAGATTTTGATTATGTTTGATGTTTCTAAGAAGGTTTCTAGTCACAAAGAACCTAGTGGGAGATAATGTAGTTCACTTATTTACCAATGTTTGTGTTTCCATGTTTCCAAAGAACTATACCAACTATGGTCATTGGGAATCTATTTATATATTGTTTATGTATTCTTCAAAAGTTATGTAATGTTAATGTTTGTAAAGTGAGGGTCTCTACAATAACTCTTATATCCCTGTTTTAGAGTTGATGCCTCATGGAAAGGGCTAGATTATCCTAGTAGTTCCTAGAAAATTAAAAGCACCATTGGATGGTTTATTGAGTTATAGGCATAGTAACTTCCATCCTTAAACCAGTTTTCCTGATATTGGATTCTTAGTGTGAGAATGACCCCTAGGATAGACAGATGTTCATGTGATGAGTTGACCCTTGTTAAGGATGTGAGCATCATGTAATGATCAGATTTTGTGGGTTAGATATGCCTCAGGCATGGTCAGCTACTTGGTAGGTCATGTGACCCTTCTTCTGCTTCAGTGATGGATGACTTAGGTAGTCATCCGCTAGATTAACATTCGTCTATGATTACATGACTCTAGGTAAAATATTTTGTATGGTCTATTGGATACTAGGATTTATAAGATCAATAAGACTATGAAAAGTATCAATTTATATTCCATTGTGTTGATGTAATCTTGAGGCAGTACATGTCGATACACATGGTACCCATAAAGTTGTTAAAATGGTACAATTAGCAATATGATTTTGGTAGAAATCATTAAATCCTTGAGCTATTATGCTATTGTATCATCTCGTGTTTTGGACCGGATGAAATTTCCTATCGAATTTGAAACTTTTGTTTGATGGATGTAATAACTTTTAAGCTAAGAATTGTAATGTTAATATGAGAATTAGAACACTTAAAAGTGTTTTTAGGTAGTTTTTAAGGATTGAGAGGTCTCTCATGTGTCATATTGAGTTTTAGGAGCACCGGTATTTGAAATCTCAGTTTTTAGAAAGGAAAAGGGAGGATTATGGTTAGAACATAGTTAGTGATAACCGTGCACCTTAATCATGTGAGTACTAGAAGTTATCACATAGTTTTTAAAACTTTGTACCCAAGGATGAATGATTGTGTGAGACATCTATAGAAAATTGTAGATCCAAACCACATAGGTTGTGAAAAATTAGGCAAACCATTCAACTAGCATGCACGGTAAGTTCCACTTAACCAGTGGGTGTGCACAGGTGGTGCATGATTTGTCCAAACCATGTGCCTCATTTAAAGGAGTAAAATTACCCTTCTTACCTTTAATTATTTAGCCTAAAATCAACTTATTTTATCCAGAAATTCTCTCATTCATAGAAGGCTGATAGAGATACCTCTCCTCCTACTAGGATTCCATGGTTCTCTTATTTTTAAGCTCGGAATGAGACTTAATTGTTTTCATTGGAATCCACTCTGTGAGTTTACAATTACACTTTTATCCTTTCTCAGTTTATATTTCCATATTTAATGCTATTTAAATTTGAGATAATATGTGCTATTTTTAGGGTGTTTGTCTATTTCATCAATTTTTCCCAAACTGGCTCAAATAAAATATTGATAATGGATGAGTGAAGTTTTCTTAGTACAAGGAAGGTGTTCTATTGTAGAGACCCAAATCATGATGTACATGGAAATTAAATTACTTTTGTGGAATACTTAATACATGACCAAAAAAGACGCCCAAAGACCGTATCAGTTTAGTGTCTTTGGAAACTCAGAATATAATCTTCTAATCATGGTGATAGATCTTCAACATCTCCCATAAAGATCTTCCCCTTTGATTTTCTTACCTAAAACATTTATTTATATCCTAGGGAAAAGAAAACATAAAAAGGGTGATCTCAAATTCTCATTAAGGGTAAACATGGAGAACTTAAAAACAATCCATAAACATTTGAACGTAAAAACATGAACATAAAACATCAAAATCTTGAGCAATAACATAAATCATGGTAGTATGTAAGGCATATATCATAATGGAACATTAATCATGATAAAATAAAACATGTAACTATGGAAAACCATTAAGAACATGATATTATTTCCATAGTATCCAGGGCATTCCTGCCAAGACCATCATAGTGGACAAAGTCCATTACTGAACCGGGTTTACTTGTCGTTCCAGCCCTGTATTACTGAACCAAATTTTACTTTCCATTCCAGCCATGTCTATCTCATGAGATATAAATATTTACCCAATGAATTAGAGGGATTTATAGGTCCCACCCATGTCATAATTAAATCATTCTTACGTGTGCCACAACATAAACATAAATCATTCATCATAACCCAAATAATAAAATGAGTTCCATAAACATCATCCCATCATAACATAATCCATATAAAACAAATGGATATCATTTCATCATAAGAAAAGTGAAACCATGTAAATCATAGAGACATTATACTTGAAACATACACATATGAAATAATTTCATCTTAGATGCAAAATGGTTTTGATAAAACACTTGAAAATAATTATTGTGGAAAATATCCTTTCTTATTCAAAGTCTTTTTCTTTTCACAAAATGCCATGCAATTTTAAAAGAAAGGGATTTTTTTGAAAATAGTAATGAAATCTTGTAGAGTAAGCTTCATGAAAATAAGGCATTATGAAACCGTACAAATACATTCATTCCTTATAAGTTAAAAAAATATTCTCCTCGTACTTTTAACAGAAAAGTCAAAAAGTACTACGTATGGTAAACAAAAGAAAGATTACTTCCATAACACAAAATAAGAGTCAAAGAGGGGTAAACATGAATTTAAACATACATGGATGAATTTTAAACCCTTTATGAAAAACATTTTTATGGAAATGGATGAAAAATATAACCCCAGTAAATACTTACGTATAAGAAATCTCGGATAAAAATGAGATTGCAAAATTATCCCTTACCTTATGTCCAATTTCTTCCGTATGTGTCTGAGACTCCTATATAGTGGGTTTAAAAATATTATTAACTTTTAACAGAATGATACTAATATCTATGATATGATATATGATTCACTTACGACTTTATATAACCCGTTCTTTTGTCAAATTCCATGTTAAAGCATTGTTTTGGGTAAAATCGTTTCATTTATCGTACGTGTTTGCACTTGTTGTTCATGATATTATTATTACTTATATCATGATTTAATTAATTACAGAATTTAAAACATGATTTATGTATCTTATATATTCAGTATATATATATATATAATAGATAGATAAATGAAATGAAATACACTGTTCATGGAGACAGTAGGCCGTACGTACGCATGAACGCTGTTTTCCTTTCCTTATTGATTTGAATGGAAGTAAGTAGATTAAATATATATATATATAAATAAATTACCTTTATTATGTAATATATTTCATTATTATTTATTATATATGCTTTATAATCATTCTTGAATGGTTAACATGGAGAATGAATCTCATCGCGTCGTGGAGACGGTAATCTGTACGTAGGCACAAGCGATGATATCGTTCCCATAATTATTGAATGGAATTAGAGTGGATGATATAATATATCATAATTAGTATCATGTTATAATAACCATATATAGTTATTACTTACACCATTATACCCATCCAAGTAAGGTGGTGGTGGAAAAATAGATTACACCGCTGCATGGAGACGATATTTTGTACGTACGCACGTGCGGTGATTTAATTTTCCATAGGATGGATAGAAGGTGAAATAGGGTTGGTTCATATTTATAATAACATATCAGTATATGAGTGATACTTATTTTATTACTTTATTATGAAACAACAAAAGAAGATGAAGTATAAGAAGAAATTAATTTGAAATAATCGGTAAAGGATATTACCTCTTCTTCGATGTACCTCTTTTGAACCTCCTCTTAGGGCACTAAAGTTGGTCTTTGAAGATGACCAAGACCTCTATTCTGCTTCTAGGGAAGTGGATAAAATAAATGGGCAGGGGTTGGCCGAGCTTTAAGGCTCAAAGTGTTGTGTAGAGGAGAGGGAGGAGGTTCCCTTTTATAAGGGAAGAGAGGGGCACTTTTGGAAACCTCTAAAATATTAATCTATAATAAACTCAAACCCCACTTAAAAATCTCCAAAAATGACTCAAATACGAATATGATATGAGATAGGGTTGTAATATAATTAGAAAATAAAATCTATACATGTTGGGATTTTATTTTAAACCTTATCAACTTGATTTATCCTTATTTAATCTATTTAATTTTATTTGTGGTGATAATATTCTAATTTCTAAATTGTTATAAATAATTACTAATGTGTTGTGATTTGTCCATAATTGGATACTTTATGACATTATCGACCATATAAATTTGAATTTATAATTTTTATATATTTTATTTATTTTTAAACAATTTAATAATATGTTATTTTTATAAAATAACAATAGTGTCAATTTGGACACTATTCATTTATTTGAATTTAAATAAAATCCACACAAAGGATATATTTGAAAAAAAATATTTAATAGATTTATTACAAGTCATATTAATCTAAAAAATTCATGGACCACATTAATTGTTCATATAACATTTGCTTTAATATTTTTAAAACCATTTATTTGATATTTACCTTAATAAAATAATAACTACACCATTTTTGTATAATTATTTAATATTATTTTTGTTGCATAAAAATTATAAATAAAATACTGCGATGCAGATAAATCTAATATATTTCATAATAATACTTTTAATCGAATTTATAATCTTAAAATCACAACATTTAAATTGTTATATTTATTAAATCATGAAGGTGACAACTTTGACATCATTTAAAATAAAATTATATAAGTGTCATAATCTCTTTCATAAGGTTAAAAATGCTCAAATATTCTACCATTGGATTATTATGGTTTACATGTACATTACCAATAAATTTTGGTCAGGTTTTTGTACCTTTTATAGTCACTATTATTTTAATAAAATCATTATTATTGATTTTTCACTAAATAAACAATTTCTGCATCACTATTTTGTCACCATTAATGATAATTATTTAATCCCTAAAAATTATAAATAAATTCTCATGATGTAGATAATTTTATTATATTTATGGAGACTATTTATATTCGAGTTTTTATGAAGTTTATCACTAAATTAAAATTATTACACTTATAAGATATAAGAGAGTGACATGTTGTCACTTTCTTTGGTTTTAATAATAATTACATCATTTTCATAGTCAAAAGTCCATGAAATGAATCTATTTATACCCTTAGGTGATATGGGTCGACTTTTATTCATCCAATAGAATTTTGGCAGGTGTTAGGGTAATTTTATAATTTTATTTTTACCCTTAATTACCCGATTTACCTTTAACAGTAGTAAATAAAATTTACCGTAGTTACTATTCATAATGTCTAAAAATAAAAAGTAGCCTATTAACATAATTTGGACCTATGGATTATAAATATGGAATCCATTTTTCAAAATTCAAAACACATAATTTTTAGTAATTAATTTCAAATTAATCCCGTTGTTAAGAAAACGAGTTTTAAAAGTTAAAACGTTGCAAAAGATTAAAATGTTTTACCTATGAATTCAGTGTAAAATTAATGATAATGACTTAAATTATATTAAATGGTAAAAATATATTCTATTTATACTTTAAAACCATTCAATATTATAATTTAACCATATAATTCATTTCGATGAAAAAAGTTGTTTTTAATTTAAATTTAGCGTATTTTTACTATTTATCAAAATATGAAGGTTATTAGAAAAGTATCAAAAATTTATCCAATATAAATTTTTATATCCAAGTTCAAAAGAAGAAGTTTATTTTGAAAAATTTAACTTATAAACCTGTCAAAAATTATATTTAAAATGGGTGCGCCAACAAAAGGCGGTAAAACTGCATTTTTTGAAAAATACTTCTTTTATCGAAAAATTGATTTTGTTTTCATGTCTCATTATAGAAAATGTGTAAGATGAATTATATGGTTATAAAATTAAAAATTCAGTTAATACTATTCACAATGGCTAGTTCATAATATTATAATAATATATCATTGTTTAGTGAAACTCGGTATTGCGTACAACACACGCTATCGAGGAAGGTCTCCCTTGTGTGCAACACAAGCCAAGAATAGTGTTTGTGTATACTAAATGATAATAAGGTGTTGCGTATAGTGCAAGGTAATCATTGTTTATCATAAAACACAAGAAATCAAAGAAATTAAAAATAATATTTCTCATAAAATCTCAGGGTGTTACATTCTACCCCCCTTAAAATGGATTTCACCCTCAAAATTCATCGGGGTTATAAATGGTTTTATACTTGACAGTTTCTTTCATATAAACCCACATCGTAAAAAGGAATATGAAAATATCATTTTAAAAATGAACATTATAAACACAACTGATATCCAAAGTAACTCATCACTGGGTTTCCACTTAGGAGAATATAGATGAAAATATGGATATGGAAGAGAAATATAACTATCAACTTCCGATGAAGAGTGGTAGAGGACACGGCTATGAAAAAGCCAAAAATCACAAAGCCATAAATTTGTGATGATCTAAGGTACCATATGATTCATCAAATATGAGGGCACTAGGACAACATTTTTGGTTTTCAAGATCATTTCCCTAATGTTGCAGAATTTTTGAATTAAAAGAAATACTTACTTGATTTTGGTATAATCTCACTGTTGTTTGTGCCTTGAACAATATCCACTTCATCTCTTAAAGAAATGATGTTGAATTTGTCTTCTGTTAAGTGTTAGAAGATCATGCAATAGAATGATAGGTCATTCCATATGTCTCAAACATAAGGTTAGAAAAATTTATATACATAAGTCCTTCTTATGGTGAGATTAATTGTATATGGTTCCAAAAATGGACTTATCCTTCATCTATCATACCGTTAAATAAAATAAAACTAGTTTCTACTAACCAGGGACTTCTTGTATGCCAGTGGTAGGCGATAAAGGCCTGTAGCACTTCAGTTGTGGGTTCAATTCCCGCAACCCTGCCCGACGCGACGGGTTGTCGCCCGTCCTGCAGGTTGTCCTTTTTCTAAAACTACACTATTATAACATTCCGGAAATAATATTGAAAAAAGGTTCTATCCTTAAACAATATTATCTTATGTCCAAAATAATCCATTTTAAATCTTTCGAATTATCCAAAATACTTCTATCCAAGATCATAGTATAAAGAAAAAAATTACTAGAAAGGTCATCAACCAAGCATGTGAATACAATCATTTATCCCCCGTATATCATAAGATATATCTTGTTGGTCACATTCCAAAAATGTGAATACCTTAATCATGCATTCTCTTGAAACAAGAATTACCATAGAACCTTAGGGAAAACATGAATGCTGTCAAAAGTTAACTCTTTCCACATACCAAAATCCCAAAATTTATATATACTCAAACCATGATATCACTTTGTCCTTTTATCAATCATGAGTTCATGAATACTATCAAACATATCATTTTCTCCTTATCCCTATATTATGCGCATATCATCTTATTTACAAAAATATTTCAACTACTTTTCATGGTTACTGGTACCATTCAACATATACTTTCAAATACTTTAGAAAAAACAACAGTGTAACAATCCTTAGATATTTCTTTATTCCATAGTACCATACATTATTCTTGATATACATGAAATCATTCCACAAAATTCTTAAACCATTGACCGAGCTTCATCATTTTATTCCTCAACACTTCTTTCATCTCATATATCATTTGTAGTCTCTTCATCATCATCAACATAAATACTACCAATACGGCCATGCTAATTCTCTTCATGAGATTTTCCCTTAGGGAACTAGTTTTCATAATGCCCATATGTTCCATATTTAAAACATTTAACGGTTGTTGATGTCTTAGTAATACCATTGTCTTTGTCTATTGTGTTAACTAAACATTTTCCTTTGCAATTAATAGCTTTGTGTACTTCTTTTCCACACCCAAAACATCTTCCAGTTCCTTTGAAACATTCTCCTTGATGCCTATTCCCACATGATTTACATGAGGGAAATTGAAATTTTTTTCCTCTATGATAATCATGAAACTCCATATTTCTCTTATTAGCAGAGTTAGGAAACTTACCAAAGTTGATATTATTGATCATATTATGAGATTGCTGATTAGGCATAATAATGATATGTGGACTTCCAAATCCCATTTGATTTGTTTTCTCATGAAGAATATCATTCCACTGTCCAACATATTCTCCATTATCATGAATCTTCCTGTTTCTATCCATTTTCCTAAAACCCAAAAAGAATAGTGTGAGAGGCAAAATCATACTAGGAAAAGAACATAATAAAGGGGGAGTACCTTCAATATATAACATCTTAGGTTTAATTCTAAGATAGTTACCATAATTCTAGGACTATAACCTATACTTATACATAACCTTAGAGACATCCCTAGACATACCTTAGAAATATCTCTAGGGATTTCACTAAAGTTTTCGCATCCTAGTTTCCAAAGGTTAACTAAACCTTTGCTCTGATACCAACTGTAGAGACCCAAAGAATTATGTACATGGACATTATATTAATTTTGCGGAATACTTAATACATGAAAAAAATAGACGCCCAAAGACCGTATTAGTTTAGTTTCTTTGGAAACTCAGAACATAATCTTCTAATCATGGTGAATGATCTTCAACATTTTACACAAAGATCTTACCCTTTGGTTTTCATACCTAAAACATTTATTTATATCATGGGGAAAAGAAAACATAAAAAGGGTGAGCTCAAATGCTCAGTAAGGGTAAACATGGAGAACATAAAAACAATCCATAAACATTTGAACATAAAAATGAACATAAAACATAAAAATCATGAGAAATAACATAAATCTTTGAAGTACATAAGGCATAGATCATAAAGGAACATTAATCATGATAAAATAAAACATGTAACTATGGAAAACCATTAAGCACATGATATTATTTCTATAGTATCCAAGGCATTGCTTCCAAGACCATCATAGGGGACAAAGTCCATTACTGAACTGGGTTTACTTTCCATTCCAGCCCTGTATTACTGAACCAGATTTTACTTGTCATTCCAGACATGTCTATATAATGAGATATAAATCTTTACCCAATGAATTGGAGGGAGATATAGGTCCCATACATCTTAAAATGAAATCACTCTTATGTGTGCCACAACATAAACATAAATTATTCATCATATACCAAAGAATAAAAAGTGGTTTCATAAACATCATCCCATCATAACATAATCTATATAAAACAAATGGATATCATTTCATCATAAGAAAAGTGAAACCAGGTAAATCACAGAGACATTATACTTGAAACATACACATATAAAATAATGTCATCTTAGATGGAAAATGGTTTTGATAAAATACTTGAAATGCATTCTTGAGGAAAATATACTTTCTTATTCAAAATCATTTTTTTTCACAAAATGCAATGAAATTTTATAAGAAAATAATTTTTTTTGAAAATAGTCATGAAATATTGTAGAGTAATATTCATGAAAATAAGGCGTTATGAAACCGTAAAAATTCTTTCATGCCATATAAGTTAAAAAAATATTCTCCATATACTTTTAAAGGAAAAGTTAACAAGTACCACGTATGGTAAACAAAAGGAAGATTCCTTCCATAACACAAATTAAAAGTCAAAGAGGGGTAATCATGACTTTAAAAATACATGTAATAATATTAAACACTTTATAAAAAACATTTTTATGGACATAGATGAAAAATATAACCCCAATAAATACTTATGTATAAGCAATCTTGGATAAAAATGAGATTGAAAATTATCCCTTACCTTAAGTCCAATTTCTTCCATATATGTCCGAGACTCCTATATAGTGGGTTTAAAAATATTATTAACTTGTAACAGAACCATAATAATATTTATGATATCATATATGATTCACTTACAACTTTATATTACCCATTCATTTGTCAATTCCATGTTAAAGCATCGTTTTGGGTAAAATTGTTTCATTTATCGTACATGTTTGGACTTGTTGTTATTGATATTATTATTACATATATCATGATTTACTTACTTAAATAATGTAAAAAATGATTTATATATCATATATATTTAGTATATATATATATATAATAGATAGATAAATGAAATGAAATACACTGTTCATGGAGACGGTAGGGCATACGTACGCATGAACGCTATTTTCCTTTCCTTATTGAATTGAATGGAAGTAAGTAGATGACACATATATATATATACATAAATCCAGTAGCTTTATTATGTCATATATTTCATGATTATTTATTATATATACTTTATAATAATTCTTGAATGGTTAACATGGAGAATGAATCTCATCGCACCGTGGAGATGATAATTCGTACGTACGCACGAGCGATGATATCGTTCCCATAATTATTGAATGGAATTAGAGTGGATGATATAATATCTTAGAATTAGTATCATGTTATAATAACCATATATAGTTATTATTTACACCATTATACCCATTCAAGTATGGTGGTGGTGGAAAAAACAGATTACACCACGGCGTGGAGACGGTATTCCGTACGTACGCACACACGATGATTTTATTTTCCGTAGGATGGATAGAAGGAGAAATAGGGTTGGTTTATATTTATAATAACATATAAGTATATTAGTGATACTTATGTTATTACTTTATTATGAAACAATAAAATAAGATGATGTAGAAGAAGAAATTATTTTGAAAGAACTGGTAAAAGATATTACCTCTTCTTCGACGCGCCTCTTCTAAACCTCCTCTCAGGGCACTAAAGTTGGTCTTTGAAGAATACCAGGACCTCTAGTATGATTATAGGGAAGTGGAGAAGATAAATTTTCAATGTTTGGCTGAGATTGAAGGCTCAAAGCGTTGTGTATAGGAGAAGTAGGAGGTGCCTTTTTATAAGGGAATAGAGGGGCACTTTAAGAAACCTCTACAATATTAATTTATAATAAACTCAAACCCCTCTTAGAAACCTCCAAAAATGAGAATATGAATATGAGAAGATATAGGGTTGTAATCGCATCAAGAAATAAAATTTAGACGTGTTGGTAATTTATTTTAAACCTTATCAACTTGATTTATCCTTATTTAATCTATTTAATTTTATTTGTGGTGATAATATTCTAAATTTTAAATTGTTATAAATAATTACTTATGTGTTTTTATTTGTCCATAATTAGATACTTTATGAAATTTTCGACCATATAAATTTAAATTTATAATTTTTAAATATTTTTGTGATTTCTAAACAATTTAATAATATGTTATTTTTAGAAAATAACAATAGTGTCAATTTTGACACTATTCATTTATTTGAATTTAAATAAAATACACACAGAGGATATATTCGAAAAAAAAATATTTAATAGATTTATAAAATGTCATAGTAATCTAAATAATTCATGTAGAACATTAATTTGTTCATATAACATTTATTTTAATATTTTTAAAACCATTTATTTGATATTTCCCTTAATAAAATAATTACTACAACATTTTTGTATAATTATTTAATATAATTATTTGTTGCATAGAAATTAAAAATAAAATACTAAGATGTAGATATATCTAATATATTTCATAATAATACTTTTAATCTAATTTATCATCTTAAAATCACAACATTTAAATTGTTATATTTATTAAATCATGAAGGTGACAACTTTGACATTATTTAAAATAAAATAATATAAGTGTCATAATCCCTTTTATAAGGCTGAAAATGGTCCAATATTATAAAATTGGATTATTATGGTTTACATATACATGACCAATAAGTTTTGTTCAGGTTTTTGTGCCTTTTATGGTCACTATTAGTTTAATAAAAACTGTATTATTGATTTTTCACTAAATAACCATTTCCACATCACTATTCTGTCACCATTAATGATAGTTATTTAATCCCTAAAAATTATAATAAATTCTCATTATGTATATAATTTTATTATTTTTTTGGATACTATTTATATTCGAGTTTTTATGAAGTTTATCACTAAATTAACATTATTACACTTATAAGATATAAGAGAGTGACATGTTGTCACTTTCTTTGGTTTTAATAATAATTACATCATTTTAATGTTCAAAAGTTCATGAAATGAATCTATTTAGACCCTTAGGTGATATGGGTCGACTGTTATTCATCCAATAGAATTTTGGAAGGTGTTAGAGTAATTTTATAATCTTATTTTTACCCTTAATTACCCGATTTATCTTTAACTGTAATAAATAAAATTTATCGTAGTTACTATTCATAATGTCTAAAAATAAAAAGTAGCCTATTAACATTATTTGGACCTACTGATTTAAAATATGGAATACATTTTTCAAAATTCAAAACACATAAGCTGCAGTAATTAATTTAAAATTAATCCCGTTGTTAAGAAAATGAGTTTTAAAAGTTAAAACGTTGCAAAAGATTGAAATGTTTTACCTATGAATTCAGTGTAAAATTAATGATAATGTATTAAATTATATTAATTGGTAAAAATATATTCTATTTATACTTTAAAACCATTCAATATTATAATTTAACCATATAATTTATTTCGATGAAAAAAGTTGTTTTTAATTAAAATTTAGCGTATTTTTACTATTTATCAAAATTTTAAGGTTATCAGAAAAGTATCAAAAATTTATCCAATATAAATTTTTATATATTGATTCAAAATAAGAAGTTTATTTTTTAAAATTGAACTTATAAACTTGTCAAAAATTATATTTAAAATGGGTGCACCATCAAAAGGCGGTAAAAATGCATTTTTTGAAAAATACTTCTTTTATTGAAAAATTGAATTTGTTTTTATATCTCATTATAGAAAATATGTAAGATTAATTATAATGTTATAAAATTCAAAATTCAGTTAATATTATTCAGAACGGCTAGTTCATAATATTATAATAATATATCCTTGTTTAGTGAAACTCGGTATTGCGTACAATACACGCTATCGAGGAAGGTCGCTCTTGTGTGCAAAACAAGCCAAGAATAGTGTTTGCATATACTATAAGATAATATGGTGTTGCGTATAGTGAAATCTAATCTTGGTTTAGCGTACAACACAAGACATCAAATAAATTAAAAATAATATTTCTCATAAAATCTCGGGGTGTTACATTCTATCCCCCTTAAAATGAATTTCGCCCTCGAAATTCATTGGGGTTATAAATGGTTTTCCACTCGAAAGTTTCTTTCATAGAAACCCATATCGTATAAAGGAATATGAAAACATCATTTTAAAAAGGAACATTAGAAACATAACGGATACCCAAAGTAACTTATCACTGGGTTTCCACATAGGAGGATATAGGTGAAAATATGGATATGGAAGAGAAATCTAACCATCAACTTCTGATGAAGAGTGGTAGAGGACATGGCTATGAAAGAGACAACAATAAAAAAGCCATAAATTTGTGATGATATAAGGTACCATCTGATTAATCAGATATGAGGGCACTTGGACAACATTTTTGGTTTTTTAGATCATTTCCCTAATGTTGCAGAATTTTTGAATTAAAAGTAATACTTACTTGATTTTGGTACAATATCACTGTTGTTTATGCCTTGAACAATTTACACTTCATCTCTTAATGAAATGAAGTTGAATTTGTCTTCCGTGAAGTGTTAGAAGATCATACGATAGAATGATAGGTCTTTCCATATGTCTCCAACATAAGGTTAGAAATAGTTATATACATAAGTCCATCTTATGGTGAGATTAATCGTATATGGTTCCAAAAATGGACTTATACTTCATCTATCATACCGTTTAATAAAATAAAACTAGTTTCTACTAACCAGGGAATTCCTGTAGGCCCGTGGTAGGTGGTAAAGGCCTGTTGCACTTCAGTTGTGGTTTCGATTCCCACAACCCTGTCCGACGCGACGGGTTGTCACCCGTCCCGCAGGTTGTCCTTTTTCTAAAACTACACTATTATAACATTCCATAAATAATATCAAAAAAAGGTTATATCCTTAAACAATATTATCTTATGTCCAACATAATCCATTTCAAATCTTTATACTTATCCAAAATACTTCTATCCAAGCTCATAGTATAAAGAAAACGATTACTAGAAAGGTCATCAACCAAGCATGTGAATACCATCATTTATCCCTCGTATATCATAAGATATATCTTGTTGGTCACATTACAAAAATGTGAATACCTTAATCATGTATTCTCTTGAAACAATAATTACCATAGAACCTTAGTGAAAACATGAATGCTGTTAAAAGTTACTCTTTCCACATACCAAAATCCCAAAATTTCTATATACTCAAACCATGATATCACTTTATCCTTTTATCAGTCATGAGCTCATGAATACTATAAAATATATTATTTTCTCCTTATCCCTTTACTATGCACATATCATCTACTTTCCAAAAATATTTCAATCACTTTTCATGGTTACCGGTACCATTCAATATATACTTTCAAATACTTTAGGAAAAATAATAGTTTAACAATACTTAGATGTTTCTTTATTCCATAGTACCATACATTATTCTTGATAGACATGCAATCATTCCACAACCTTCTTAAACCATTGACCGAGCTTCATCATTTTATTCCTCAAAAATTCTTTAATCTCATATATCATTGGTAGTATCTTCATCATCATCAACATAAATACTACCCATACGGCCATGATGATTCTCTTCATGAGATTTTCCCATAGGGAACTGGTTTTCATAATGCCCATATGTTCCACATTTAAAACATTTAACCATTGTTGATGTCTTACCAATACCATTATCCTTGTCCATTGTGTTAACTGAACCTTTTCCTTTGAAATTATTGGCTTAGTGTCCTTTTTTTCCACACCCAAAGCATCTTCCAGTTCCTTTGAAACATTCTCCTTGATTCCTCTTCCCACATGATTTACATGAGGGAAATTGAACTTTTTTTCCTCTATGATCATCATGAAACTCCATCTTTCTCTTATTAGCAGAGTCAGGAAACATTCCAAAGTTGAGATTATTGATCATATTATGAGATTTCTAATTAGGAATAATAATGATATGTGGACTTCCAAATCACATTTAATTTGGTTTCTCCTAAAGAATATCATTCCACTGTCCATCATATTATCCATTATCACGAATCTTCCTATTTCCAGCCATTTTTCTAAAACCCAAAAAGAATAGTGTGAGAGGCAAAATCATACTAGGAAAACAACATAATAAAGTGAGAGTGAATTCAATATATAACATCTTAGGTTTAATTCTAAGATCGTTACCATAATTCTAGGACTATAAACTATACTTATACTTAACCTTAGAGACATCCCTAGACATACCTTAGAAATATCTCTAGGGATTTCACTAATGTTTTCGTATCCTAGTTTCCAAAGGTTAACTAAACCTTTTCTCTGATACTAACTGTAGAGACCCAAAGATTGACGTACATGGACATTATATTACTTTTTCGGAATATATAATACATGACAAGAACAGACACCCAAAGACCGTATTAGTTTAGTGTCTTTGAAAACTCAGAACATAATCTTCTAATCATGGTGAAATATCTTCAACGTCTCACACAAAGATCTTACCCTTTGGTTTTCTTACCTAAAACATATCTTTATATCCTGGTGAAAATAAAAAATAAAAAGAGTGAGCTCAAATGCTCAGTAAGGGTAAACATGGAGAACTTAAAAACAATCCATAAACATTTAAACATAAAAACATGAACATAAAACATCAAAATCTTGAGAAATAACATAAATCTTGGCAGTACGTAAGGCATAGATCATAATGGAACATTAATCATGAAAAAATAAATCATGTAACTATGTAAAACCATTAAGCACATGATATGATTTCTATTGTATCCAATGTATTGCTTCCAAGACCATCATAGTGGACAAAGTCCATTACTGAACCATGTTTACTTACTGTTCCAGCCCTGTATTACTGAACCATATTTTACGTGCCATTCCAGCCATTTCTATCTAATGAGATATAAATCTTTACCCAATGCATTGTAGGAAGATCTAGGTCCCACCCATCTCAAAATGAAATCATTCTTACATGTTCCACAACATAAACATAAATCATTAATCATAACCCAAAGAATAAAATGGGTTTCATAAACATCATCCTATCATAACATAATCTATATAAAACAAATGGATATAATTTCATCATAATAAAAGTAAAACCATGTAAATCATAGAGACATTATACTTGAAACATACACATATGAAATAATGTCATCTTAGATGGAAAATGGTTTTGATAAAACACTTGAAATGAATTCTTGAAGAAAATATCCTTTCTTCTTAAAAAATATTTTCTTTTTACAAAATGCCATGAAATTTTAAAAGAAAAGGATTTTGTTGAAAATAGTCGTGAAATCTTGTAGAGTAAGCTTCATGAAAATAAGGCGTTATGAAACCGTAAATATACGTTCATTCCATATAAGTTAAAAAAAATTCTCCTCGTACTTTTAACAGAAAAGTCAAAAAGTACCACGTATGGTAAGAAAAAGAAAGATTACTTCCATAAAACAAAGTAAAAGTCAAATAGGGTTAAACATGACTTTAAATATACATGGAAGAATATTAAACACTTTATGAAAAACACTTTTATGGACACAAAGGAAAAATATAACCCCAGTAAATACTTTTTTTTTTGAGAAAATACAGATATCATTAATGACGAAGGTCAGCAGACGTACATATGCAAAGTCATGAAGGGAAATTGTCCAGCCAGAGATGGTTTGTAGTAGAGGGTCCTGAAGTCACCAGCTGATGGGATGCATTTTTTTCTTCCCTTTTGGTAAAGGAGAAGGTACAGAATGAAAATAATTGGCAGAGTGAGAGAATTCTTCTGATGATGAGGCCAAATGACTGTAGTCCGCCTTCGTTGTGGTTAATGGCATCGATTATAGTGAGACAGTCAGACTCAATGCTGATATCAAACCATCCACATTCCAAAGCTAGAATCATAAATACTAGGATGGCATTGGCCTCAGCAACTACAGGTTCCCAAAAGGCATGATGTGATTCATAATTTTAAGCAATAATTTGCCCCAGAAAATTACGGGCCAGGAGATCGAGGAAGACAAGACCATCCTTGGGGAGAGACGCGTCAACGTTGATCTTATGAAGCCCTTCCGGTGGGGGGTTCCAATGAGAGGGATAGGAAGGGGGAACATCTGGCATATGATGTCTATTGTGGTGCTTCCAGCCCTCAATCCATGAACTGGCCCGTTCAATCTAGAAATCTGGAGGTCTATGAACTTGATGGAAAACAACATCGTTACGCTGGACCCAGATGATCCAGGCCAGGGTGCAGAGTGAACCCACACTAACCGATGAGAGAGAGGAGCACTAGCGCATCAGGATAGTGGTGAGGTCAGAGGCCATGTTCAGTGCTGCATCTGGAGCCGGGCTCCATTTATTCCAAATTTCCTTAGCTCCTGGGTAGTGAATGATGGCATGAAAAGGGGTTTCTGGTATATTCGGGTAGAAAGAGCAGCAAACGGTACTAGACATATGTCAATAAATGAGAAGGATCATGGAAGGGAGTGTGCCCATGCACACCTGCCACCAAAAGTGGCATATTTTTGGGGGGACGTTGAGCTTCCAAAGAGATTTCCATGGTACCTCATTCCGGCTGACAGGATAGTTTCCAAGAGCAAGTCTATATCTAGATCTCACCATGTATTCGCCCGACCTGTAATTACTCTAGAAGTGATGGTCAGGGCCTGCATCTGGGACCTAGGGGATTCTTAGGACAATTCTTTGGTATCTTTCATTAAACCATACATAGATCTTATCAAAAAACCACCCCGTCCCTTGGTCTGAAAGGAGGCATCTGACCGTAGAGTCTTCAAAGCCTGGTTGGATATTGGATGTATCCTGCACACCTTCTGTATCGATCAGAAAGGGATCGGTCCAGATGTTGACAGATGTTCCATCCCCAATACTCTAGCCCAGTCCTTCTTATAAGAGAATTCGGGACCCTAAATGCTTCTCCATAGGAATCTAGGACGAGGGCTAAGAGAGGAAGCATGAAAATCCGTGTTGGGAAAGTACTTATATCATAGTACCCATGCACATAGAGATGATGGACGGTTAATAAGTCACCATATTTTCTTGGACAACAGTGCGTCATTGAAGAGAAGAAGATTCATGAATCCCATCCTTCCCTTCAATTTGGGTATGCATAGTTTCTCCCAGGCTATCCAGTGGGGTCTATTCCTTCCATCATTTTCCCCCACCAGAAGTTGGCAGTATGTGTATGGATCTGGTTGACGGTGGCCGTTAGGAGCTTAAACAGGGACATAAAATAGCTGGGGATAGACTGGATGAAAACTTTAATGAGGGTCTCTTTGCCTACTTTTGATATTCTTTTTGGGGTCCAGCCGTGAATTTTCTTCTCAATCCTATCCACCAGAGATGCGAATATTTCTTTTTTGGACTGGTCGATCACCATGGGTATCCCAAGATACTTCTGGTGATTTTCAACCATATGTATTCCTACTGATGCGCATAGTTCATCTCTCTTGGGAAGAGGTACCCCTGCACTGAATGAGATTTTTGATTTTCTGTGATTGATTGACTGGCCAGATGCCCTTTCGTACTAGTGGATCGCATGACTGATCACCCGACATTCATTAATAGTTACTCTAGTGAATAGGAGGCAGTCGTTGGCGAAAAAGAGATGTGACACTTGTGGACTTACACAGAATACCTTTTCCCCATGAATAGAGTTAGCGGATGCAGCCCTAGAAATAAGGTTAGAAAAAACATCAGCCACCAAGATGAAGAGAAAATGGTAGAGGGGATCTCCTTGGAAAAGGCCTTGGGATGGAACGAATCCTTGAGTGATCTCCCCATTGACCCGTATTTTGAAGGAGACGGTCGAGATGCATTGCATGACCATATCTGTCCATTTAGTGCAAAAACCCATTTTCAGCATCATGAATTTGAGGAAATGCCATTCCACTTTATTGTAGGCCTTGGTCATATCTAGTTTCCAGGCCATGGTTCCTCTTTTTTCGGTGGAGAGTGTTTTCATAGAGTGAAACACTTCATGGGCCAAAATTGCATTATTAGTGATCAGTCTATTGGCCACAAAGATGCTCTGGTTTTCCGAGATAATATCAGATAACCATGGTTGCATCCAATTAACAAGGATCGTTGAGAAGATCTTATAAGAGAAATTGTAGAGGCTGATAGGCCTAATGTTAGGGACCTCTAGAGGTTTTTTAATTTTGGGAATGAGGACGAGGACAGTTTTATTGATGGCGGAAATGCTTATTCTCCCGACATAGATATTCTTGATCATTTTGCAGATGTCGGGACCAATGATGTACTGGTATTGCTTAAAAAATAGGGCGTGTAACCCGTCTGGTCCTGGGGCCTTAGTGGAGTGGATCTGTTTCAGAGCCAGACGTATCTCGTAGTCCATCACATCTTTGGTAAGCTGCTGATTGATCTCATCGGTGATCACTGGTCTAATATATTCTTCCACTTCAGTAGAGATGATAGGATTTCTTGTAGTGAAGAGGTCCTAGAAGTAGCATGTCAAAGTTTCATTAATTCGACAAGTGTTAGTGACTTTTCTCCCATCTGTTTTTGAGATGCAATTGATAAATTTTTTTTCAGCGCCTAGCTGATGTTTTTTTGTGAAAATACCGGGTATTGGCGCCCCCATCTAAAATGTGGGTATCCCGCGCCCGCATGGCCAAGAAGCTTTCATTAGCACACAGGATTGCATCCAAATCTCTTTGAATAGAACCAATCATAGCAAGATTACAATTGGATGGGGGTTACTTAAGTAGGTTGAGCTGTTTCTTCTCAAGGAAACCACTATGCCTCTCGGGATTTCAGAATTTATTATTGCTCCAAGATCTCAGATCAGATGCAACCTGTTAGATATTGAGACCAATATCATCGTGGGAAATTTTCCATCTTGATCAGAAAACATCTTTTCATTCCCGTTCATTTGACCAAAAGCTTTAAAATATGAAGGTTCTGCTGGGTTTTTTGTTCTGTTTACCTTGAGTGCAGTCAATGAAAATTGTGCAGTGGTCTGAATAGTTGATCATCATGTGGCCAATGTGGAACATGTTGAAGATATTTATCCAATCTGATGATCCTAGAAATCTGTCATGTTTCTCGGTGATGCGTGTGCCATCCTTATTTCCTCGGAACCATGTGAAGGGGTTACCCGCATATCCTAAATCGACCAGGTCCTCCCTAGTGACCGCGTCCTTAAAATATGACATCGACGCTGAGTGTTGGACATTTCGGCCTCTTTTTTCCTTGTGGAACATAATCTCATTGAAGTCCCCTCTGAAGAGAATAGGGATTGGAAGATCGTGATGAAGCTTGCAGAGAAGATCCCAGGATTTCACCTTCTCATTATGAGATGACCACCCATAGAATCCCACAAAGGCTCAAGGCGGGGTGTGGTCCGCCTGAATAGTCGCAACCACGTGGTGCAAGGAGGAGGACAATATCTTGACGTCAAAATGATCCTTCCATAGGAGTCAAATCCCCCCGGAGTGGCCTTGTCTAGAGACTGGGAAACAGCCTTGGAAGCCACATTTTAGAGTAATGCTAGAGGTGTCCTTGTTTTCCAGTATGGTTTTGGACAGGAAAACCACATCGGGGAAACTTTGGGCGCAATTGCGCTGGATCATGCGAACCGTTCATGGGTGCCAAGCCCACGACAGTTCCATCATAAAACAATCATTGGTCTAGGTGAGTCTAGGTCTCACCCACCTCTGCCTTTGAGTTCTCGGAACTTGTTTTTTCACACGTCGTTTTCCCTATTTTTGGGGAGTTCCCCATTGACTGGCATGTTTCGATTCATCTTTTTAGCTCCCCAAGTTTCAGGTCTTACAGTTTACCATAACTTGCTTCACGTTGCACCCTTTTCTAGGTTCGACAGGTGATTGGGCCTGGGGGTGGTGTTTCGGTCATCCTATATTCCCCCTATAGTAGGAAGTCTGACTTGGTAATTTCTAGACCGGGGTCGGTATCAGGTTGTTCAATGTGCATCGGTTTTGGCTTCGAGTTTCTTTCTGGTTGGTCTTTCGGTGTCTCTGCCGGATCTATAGATGCTGATCCATTTCCTTTTAGGGGGTTAGGATGTCTGTCAATTTACCTCTGCATGGTTGGTCCCTATTTAGGGAAATCTGGTGGTCCAAGCATAACGACTTTTTCATGTACAATTTCAACCCACCTGGTTTGGGCCAATGTGAGGCGGTCACGGTCCTTTTGTTTCTCTATCTCAGGGATGAAGGCATATCTGGTCGATTTGGCTCAGAGCCATGGGCCATATTGAAGGATGATATTACCAGAGTCATTCCTTTGCTTTGAGGCACACACTCTTTCCATATGGCCAAGGCGTCCACAATAGAAACAGAAGACTGGGAGTTTCTCAAAATCAAATGATATCCTTGTGTTGGTTCCCTCAAATTTCAAAAACATGCCCCTCATCAGCAGATCTGACACTTCTATAATGACTTTAATTCGAACCTCGGGCCCCCATTGGATAGGGTCCGAGTGGTCCCACTCAAGGAAATGGACAATACAGTCCCCAATTTCTCTCATAACTCGTTCTGTTCATGTGTGAAATGGTATTCCTTTGATACTTATCTAGAAGGGGGACTGGGTGAGATTAATGTGCTGGATATCATCCCCCCCTTTGTATTCTTCCATGAGGAGGAGTTGATTATCGAAGGACCATGGTCTACCTCTCACGATTTTATCTCTATCTCCCTTGTTGAAGAACTCAAAAACAATGCGATTATTCCCCACTTTCCGAATAACAACTCCAGCTTCCAGTTTCCAGAGATTCTGGAGGGTGTTTTTGAGGGCCCCCTGGTTTACTGCGAAATTTTCAACGAGCATTCCGACCACCAACAGAGACATGAATTTTTCCAAGAGTGAATCTTCATTTCTCCGGGTCTTGATTGCCGCCTTCTCCTTTTCCATTAGGGACAACCTCCTCCATTGGTTCAGTAATTCCATCTCCATGGGTTGGTGCTCGTGGGATGGGTACGATCTCTTAACAGTGTGTCCTTTGCATTCCCATTGTTGGGGCCACAAGCGGTGGTCCAGTTTCCACAGCTGATCAGGTTTCATAGCAGCGTCCACACACAATTCTGGTACGTCAAAGATATGAAACGCGGCCCGCATCTAGTAAAGAAAAACCAGGGTCGGCTTAGTCCAAAGGGCACACTGTCCAGGTCTGGTCTAAGAAAAGTTCCACTAGACCGGATGCTCTACCCCACAACCTCCTTCCTTCTTACAGCCTGCACGTACAACTTTTTCGTGAAGTGGCTTCATGATCCACGGTCAGGTCTTCCACTCCCTAATTCGCTCCCAGAGGGAGCTCACCGCGAAGAACTCCTGCGTCCGTGTATCGGCTCAACAAAGTGGTATCTTAGCGATCTCTCATCATGGATGAGGCTTCGTGTCTGACACTTCATGAGACAGTCACACCGCGGTGGGAGCTTTGTGAACCATGATTCTTTGCGAAAGAAAATTGCTGCTGATTCTTCTCGGTCTTTCTTCGCGGATGATGCTTCGCAGCTGATTTCTCGCTAGAAGTCACAAGGCGGTGGGAGCTTCGCGAACCAGGATTCTTCGCGTGTGAAACATTGCGGCTGATTCCTCTCGATCTATCTTCGCGAATAAAGTTTCGCGGCTAATTTATCTCCAGAATTCACAAGTTAGTGGGGTCTTCGTGAACCACGAATCTTCACGGCGGTCTCTTTGCGAGGCATACCCTACACAGCAGGCTCACCACGAACACTTGTTTCGTCACGCCTCCCACTGGTCAGTAGTAGAACCTTCGTTCTTCATGAATCAGGAATGCCCTAGCGGCAAGGGTTTTCAAGTCTGGGACTATGAATCTTCATGGCGGCTTCTTCTCTAGGCAGACCCTATGCGGAGGGCTCTCTACGAACACTTGTTCCATCGCACTTCCCACTGGTCAAGAGTACACCATCATTCTTCACGAATCAGGTATTTCAAAGTAGCAAGGGTTTTCAAGCCCGAGATTCCTCATAGCTGGTGTCCACGCAGATCTCAAACTGGTTGTGGGTTTGAGATCCGGTTCCAACCCCAATTTCTAGATCTGGCAATAGCGAGGTGGAAGCTTCGATGGGAAGGTCCTCGCGTCACCAGGGGAGATCAGTTGCTGCTTGAAAGTCGGTTGCACGAAATTGAAACCCAACCCTCCCGGGTTCGCAGGTGCTGATGAAGATGGTGCCCTCCCGCAACTCGAAAGAGAACAGAAACTCCACCCGCCGCTGTGAGAATATCGGGGAAAGGAGAATCCAACCCTAGGAAAACCTAGGAGCGACGCTCTCAAGCAACCCCAGTAAATACTTACATATAAGAAATCTTGGATAAAAATGAGATTGCAAAATTATCCCTTACCTTATGACCAATTTCTTCCGTATGTGTATGAGAGTCCTGTATAGTGGGTTTAAAAATATTATTAACTTGTAACAGAACCATAATAATATTTATGATATTATATATGATTCACTTATGACTTTATATTACCCGTTCATTTGTCAATTCCATGTTAAAGCATCATTTTGGGTAAAATCGTTTCACTTATCGTACATGTTTGGACTTATTGTTCTTGATATTATTATTACTTATATCATGATTTACTTACTTCCAGAATGTAAAACATGATTTATATATCATATATATTTAGTATATATATATATATATAA
This sequence comes from Viscum album, assembly GCA_963277665.1. Classification (NCBI taxonomy): domain Eukaryota; kingdom Viridiplantae; phylum Streptophyta; class Magnoliopsida; order Santalales; family Viscaceae; genus Viscum; species Viscum album. The sequence continues at coordinate 1,699,763,242 of OY728161.1, read as the reverse complement.
TAGATAGATAAATGAAATGAAATACACCGTTCATGGAGACGGTAGGCCGTACATACACATGAACACTGTTTTCCTTTCCTTGTTGACTTGAATGGAAGTTAGTATATGACACACACACACACACATATATATATATACATAAATCCAGTAGATTTATTATGTCATATATTTCATGATTATTTATTATATATACTTTATAATCATTCTTTAATGGTTAACTTGGAGAATTAATCTCATCGCGTCGTGGAGACGGTAATCCGTATGTATGCACGAGCGATGATATCGTTCCCATAATTGTTGAATAGAATTAGAGTGGATGATATAATATCTCCGAATTATTATCATGTTATAATAACCATATATAGTTATTCTTTACACCATTATACCCATCCAAGTAAGTTGGTGGTGGAAAAACAGATTACACCACGACATAGAGAAGGTATTCTGTACGTACGCACGCGCGGTGATTTAATTTTCCATAGGATGGATAGAAGGAGAAATAGGGTTGGTTCATATTTATAATAACATATATATATATGAGTGATACTGATGTTATTACTTTATTATGAAACACCAAAATAAGAAGAAGTATAAGAAGAAATTAATTTGAAAGAATCGGTAAAGGATATTACCTCTTCTTCGACGCACCTCTTCTAAACCTCCTCTTAGGGCACTAAAGATGGTCTTTGAAGAAGACCAGGACCTATAGTATTCTTCTAGGGAAGTGGAAAAGAGAAATGGACATGGTTTGGATGATCTTTAAGGCTCAAATATTTGTGTAGAGGAGAGGGAGGAGGTGCCATTTTATAAGGGAAGAGAGGGGCACTTCAGGAAACCTCTAAAATATTAATTTATAATAAACTCAAACCCCACTTAAAAACATCCAAAAATGACTAAAATACAAGTATGAGATTATATAGGGTTGTAATATCATCAGAAATTATAATTTAGACATGTTTGGAATTTATTTTAAACCTTATCAACTTGATTTATCTTTATTTAATCTATTTAATTTTATTTGTGGTGATAATATTCTAAATTTTAAATTGTTATAAATAATTAATTATGTGTTTTGATTTGTCCATAATTGGATACTTTATGAAATTTTAAACCTTATAAATTTAAATTTATAATTTTTAAATATTTTTGTGATTTTTAAACAATTTAATAATATGTTATTTTTATAAAATAACAATAGTGTCAATTTTGACACTATTCATTTATTTGAATTTAAATAAAATACACCAAGAGGATATATTCGAACCAAAATATTTAATAGATTTATAAAATTTAATATTAATCTAAAAAATTCAGGAAGCACATTAATTTGTTCATACATCAATTATTTTAATATTTTTAAAACCATTTATTTGATATTTCCCTTAATAAAATAATTACTACAACATTTTTTTTAATTATTTAATATAATTATTTGTTGCCTAAAAATTAAAAATAAAATACTGTGATACAGATAAATCTAATATATTTAATAATAATACTTTTAATCGAATTTATCATCTTAAAATCACAACATTTAAATTTTTATATTTATTAAATCATGAAGGTGACAACTTTGAAATCATTTAAAATAAAATAATATAAGTGTCATAATCGCTTTTATAAGGCTCCAAATGGTAAAATATTTGTCCTTTGGATGATTATGGTTAACATTTAATTTCCCAATATGTTTTGGTCCAGTTTTTGTGCCTTTTATGGTCACTATTAGTTTAATAAAAACTATATTATTGATTTTCAACTAAATAAACAATTTCTGCATCACTATTCTGTCACCATTAATGATAATTATTTAATCCCTAAAAATTATAAATAAATTCTCATGATGTAGATAATTTTATTATATTTCTGAATACTTTTAATATTCAAGGTTTTATTATTTTTATCAATAAATTAAAATTATTACACTTATAAGATATAAGAGAGTGACATGTTGTCATTTTCTTAGGTTTTAATAATAATTACATCATTTTCATGGTCAAAAGTCCATGTAATGAATCTATTTCGACCATTAGGTGATATGGGTGGACTTTTATTCATCCAATAGAATTTTGGTAGGTGTTAGGGTAATTTTATAATCTTATTTTTACCCTTAATTACTCGATTTACCTTTAAATGTAGTAAATAAAATTTACTGTAGTTACTATTCATAATGTCTAAAAATAAAAAGTATCCTATTAACATAATATGAAACTAATTATTCCAAATATGGAATCCATTTTTCAAAATTCAAAACACAGAAGTTTCAGTAATTAATTTAAAATTAATCCCATTGTTAAGAAAACGAGTTTTAAAAGTTAAAACATTGCAAAATATTGAGATGTTTTACCTATGAATTCAGTGTAAAATTAATGATAATTACTTAAATTATATTAAATGGTAAAAATATATTCTATTTATACTTTAAAAGCATTCAATAATATAATTTAACCATATAATTTATTTCGATGAAAAAATTTGTTCTTCATTAAAATTTAGCGTATTTTTACTATTATCAAAATATGAAGGTTATCAGAAAAGTATCAAAAAATTTATCCAATGAAAATTTTTATATCCTGATTCAAAAGAAGAAGTCTATTTTGTAAAATTGAACTTATAAACTTGTCAGAAATTATATCTAAAATGGGTGCGCCATCAAAAGGTGGTAAAAATGCATTTTTTGAAAAATTATTCCTTTATTGAAAAATTAATTTTGTTTTCATATATCACTCTAGAAAATGTGTAAGATGAATTATAATGTTATAAAATTAAAAATTTAGTTAATAATATTCATAACATCTAGTTCATAATATTATAATAATATATCATTGTTTAGTGAAACTCGGTATTGCGTACAACACACGCTATCGAGGAAGGTCAGTCTTGCGTGCAACACAAGCCAAGAATAGTGTTTGCTTATACTACAAGCTAATACGGTGTTGCATATAGCGCAAGATAATATTGGTGTAGCATACAACACAATACATCAAAGAAATTAAAAATAATATTTCTCATAAAATCTCAGGGTGTTACATCTATTATGGACTTTCCCTTAAAGTATCATTGTTTTATAAATTACATTGTTGTGTCATTCGCTGGGTTCTCAGTGTTTCATCTCTAAAATTAAAAGATAAATATGAATATGTTATTGCCTAAATTTATATGTCCTTTTTGATTTAATTTAAAGCATTGGAGGTTGTTTCCCTCAAGTTGAACCACCCCGTCAGGTGTTTTTCTTTATGCTGTGACCCATTCTTGTCTAATAAATTAAATTAACCTCATTGGGTGTTGTTTTAAATTCTTATAATTATAATTACTTACTTAATCTTTATCAACTTTTTTGATGTGATGAATTAACCCTCTTATAAGGGATAATTAATTTGACTTTTAGGAACTTGGTATGTTAGTCATGCCACCATTTTATAATAAAACCACTCATGTGGTCTACTGTCTTATATAATAAAAAATGAAATTAAATGGAATGTTAAGATTATAAATGTAATGAACCTTCCGATGCACTTATACATTTACTTATAAATGAAATGACCTAAATGATTTATTTTCATTTTGATGTGGTATTATTATGGATATGTACTTCTTATTACTTATATCTATATTGAGTTGAATGCTTATAATGAGTTGTATCTTGGAATGTAATATCTCATGGAATATTTTTAAATAGTAAATGTAATTTATTAATGAAGGTCCACAACACCTTGAGTGATGTTGGGTTCCAATTTATGGAGTTCCTAAGATAAGGGCTCATAGGGCAGGTGGAATAACATTATACTGAATTATTACAGAGGGACCTTGGTTAGGGTCATGGACATAACATTTAAATCTCCCTTGATCAAGGATGATAGACATTACATTTCACATCGCTTGGGTGATTGGACATTATGTTTCAAACCCCCTTAATTAAGAGGTCATTTATGACCCTTCTCATCATGGACCCTTTTGTTATTCCTTGATATCAATGGGCACAACATCCCTTATTAGGTTCTATGAGACTCTTATAATTATACAAGATGTTTGGGTTACACCTCATGACTATCTAGTATTACGCGTATATATATATGGATATATATGTTAATATATATATAGTGAATATATATACATTCATATCTATATGATTATATATATATACATGGTGACACATGCTAAGAGGTATTCCGGCTTAGGATGAAGCATGTATGTTATGCCAGGTGTCCATAAGGAACCTGAACCCAACTTGATTACTTTTATTTAATAACTACCTTATTTATTATACCCGCACACTATTGTATTTTATATCCATGGACTGGATTTCATTAGACACCATTGGTGGTGGCCTATTAAGTATATCTCACACCCTTTTTAAGCCTACATTACATTGGGGTACCCGAATATACCTTATGGTTGTAGGCTTAGGATCATGGATTATTCTTATGTTGTTACTCGTGTACATGTTAACTTAAGAGAAAAGGATTGAGTGGGAGCTTAGGATTCTCAAGGAGATAGAATTTGAGGCTCTTATATTTTCATTTCATCTGATCTATTTATTACCTAATGTATAACTATTGGTTGTCTATTTTAGTATCACATGGACTTGCATGGTTGTATCATTTGGAATATCTAGTTTCTTTAATTTATTTTTCACTTACTATCATTTATACTACATTATCTATTGATTTATTTATTATGTACCACTATGATACTCTGACCATGAGGGTATAGTCTCCCCACTATACCATCATTGGACCCTGGTTGCTAGTCGGATGCCTCTAGCATATGGGGAGGTGTGCTTGAGGCCAAGTGACCAACCAGATCAGGGCACTGATTTAGTGGTTCCCAGGTCGGGATATTACAACTATATTCTCAATTAATCTCTAGGATAGATTGACATAAGAATTAGAGGAATTTGAGGGTTCCTATTATTTATGATGATGTTTCAGAAGGATAAGGTGGTGTAACACTACCAATTGGTTTAGTTTTGGTTTCTCTTATTAATACTAATGATGTGTTTGATCATGGCTTGGGAGAGAATCACACGTATGTATAGAGTAAATTTGGTCTAGAGCACTTTTAAGTGGATAATTTTCCACTCTTTTCAAGCTAGTGATTAGTAAAATACTTTTGAACACATCCATAACCCATGTTTAGTGGTGGATAAATCATGTACAATGGGATGAGGTCCCATTATTCGTAAGAAACAATTATGAAACTCCTAAGTTAGAGAGTGTTTCATTGATTGGGTAGAAGCATATACTCTCAATTAAAAGGATTAAAACTGTAAAATACAACCTAATAATGGTTATATTTTCTTCTAAAATCCCATGAGTCTGGTAGGTTTGAGTTTTTAGTCCTTGAAATGATACTCTAGATAAAACCTATTTATGGGTTTGGAATGATTATAGTCACTAGATTTAGACTCAGAGCAACCTATGAACTAAGGCTTTTGATGCGTGTTAGTTCTTTCATGGAAGAATGATGATAAAATGGTTGTCTATGTATAAAACCTTTGAGGACACTATGAGTCAAGGTTGGACTGTGGTGGGAGTTTTTGAAATAATCATTTAATGCCTCAGTAGTGGGGGAATCAAGGATAGTTAATGATGATTCGTTGATAGGTGCAGCCGAGCTCTTCAAAGAAAGTCGACCAGAGATGGTTTGACTGTTATTTCCTATATGTAGTTAGACATGGTTGGCTAGAAACCATACCGATCACTTTATCTTGGATATGATTGGAGTGTCTCAGGTCTTATTGAAAATCATTGATATCCTCATAGTGTACTCTTAGCTTAGTGATGATCATACCCCTTATCTTGACATTGTCTAGAGCACACTGATAGAGCATTAGTTATACGCTGATCTACAGAAAGAATTAAACACCTTGGTGGCATGATAAATAGAATCTATGGGGGTTTCTCTCCAAGATAAAGGTTGATTATAGAGGCATGGTTTTTCCTAAGTGATACTAGGATTACCATGTAGGAAGGCCTTGGATGGACTCATGGACACCATTCGATTATTTGAATCGATTTCCAGGTGAGATACCACTGTTGGTATTAGTAATGTTTTTTGATATGTGGACATCTCAATTATATTCTGACAATTCATTTGTAAACTCTAGAGTATAGACTTATTTTGATGATCTCATTGGACTCTGATAGTTGATTTCAAGGATACCCCAGAATTGTGGATGGGATCTGTTGATATAATTTGGGAGTGAAGATCCAAGTGTGTTGGATCTGGTATACACCTATTTTCATGCTGTGGAACGATGACATAAATGATTTTTTTTGTTAGAGACATCACCTGAAGATGATTAAAGGCTTCAATGACCATGATAAAAGCGATCTCAAGGTACCTTATTTTAATTGAAATGGGGTCATATTTTTATATGCATTAGCCATTAAAGCTCATTATTTTAAAAAATAGTCAGTCAGTAGTGGCCAAACATGATTTGTCTTGTTTAGTTGCATGCAGTTGGTAAAGAAACACATCAGTCATGTATTTGGGATGAGGTGAGTGAAGTGTAAGGTCAGCTGAGGATTTTCAGGAAAAAGATGGTTCGAACAAGATAAATGAATTCAATTGTAAATTTTCTATTTTATTGAATTAAGAAATGTCCCAAGTGTACTATTAGAATGATAAGGGAATTCTTAAATAGAAAATTCCAATGGCGGGATAACCATGACTTGGATTCGGTTGTTCAAGGTAGAACCTACGATGGGGAGATACATGGGATGGTTAGTGGGGGAGATGATTATGTGATCATGTATTTGTTCATAAAGGCTTGGGTAAGAAATTTATTAAAGTTTTAGTTTTGAATATGAGCATTGGATTGAGTTTCAATGGCCTAATTACAATGTGTTTTATAGTAATTATTGCAGGAGCGTGACATGAGTGGAAATTTTCAACATTTATTGTCTTTTATTCATTGAAAATACCCCAAAATATACATCAATTATTAGGTTAATAGAAATTTTTGTTGACTTTATAAAATTGGAACTTAATTTGAAATTGGATTTAAATATTGTTTTTATTAATGTATACATTTTTTTTGATATAAATCGTGGATCCGTTCATTGAAGGAAATTGTTTCTTTTTGAATTATTAGGGTTGAATTTAATTGTAGAGAAAAACTTCACTAAGAAAAAATGTAAACTTATAAAGGTTAGAAAATTAAAAAGGTTAGGAGTGACCATGAAATCCATAGTCACTATGCTTATCGCGGGTAATGATTGTGTACTACCCCTACATAAACCAGATGTTACATGGTAGGCAGGGTGATTGGGAATTCAACTTACTATGGGAACTACTCATGGCCACCTTTCCACCTTACCACACCCCATAATGATGGTAGGTATACCTATGATGAGTTGCATCAACTGACCATGTGATCAAATCATTCCCCAAAGGAAAAAATAGCTAACTACATGAACAAAATCTATTGACCATACCACAACTCTCATGGTAGGCATACCTACCGCAATACCTTCTTCATTAGCCACAATCACATGATCAAAACAATAACCATGACCTCCATGTTAGTCATACTTACCGCAATATTTATCCACATTTTCCTACCATTCCTTTTCATATAGACAACAATAGACCACAAGCCTCTACTTTCCTCAAAGAATATGAGTGCTTTAAACTGATTCTTGGAGAAGAGAAAGAGGATGGGAACTCCTCCAAAAGTTTCCACCACCATTTAACTGCCACCTCTATAATGAAAAGTAGGGTACCACTTACCCTACCAATGCATCCTTTTTCTACCACTCCTAGATTTGAGATGATGGAGGATATAATCAACCTTACCTATAGAATTAAAAAAAATACTTTGATTCAATATGATATTCACATTGATCAAAGGTGAGGTCCATTCAAGCGCTCCATGAGAAAATCCTATGTACCTCCACATATTCTAAGGTACATATGGAATTCAACTCTATTATGAAGGATATTGATTCTTTTCAACACAAAATATTTGAAACAAAGGACCAAGATCCCATCTGAAGGAAATTAGGGAGTAGTGTTGAGCTTAAGTCCACAATTTCTGATGTTTTTTCACTTAAATAGAACCATTGAAGAGTGTAAGTTATGATCATAAGGTAAGAAATAAAATCCATTCTACTGATAATATGAAACACCACTAAGAAATAAATAGTTAGAATTATCTAAATAATGATGGGGAAATCTAAGTTTCAGATACTAGAAGAATATGATGTCTCACTAGTAAAAACAATTATTCCCAAATGATGAATGAGTAAACAAGGACAATTAGCTAAAGCCTAATCCTATTTTCCCTTATCCACTATATTGAAAATAACGAGATCACTCCACCATAAAAAAAGATACTGGGATAGATTGTATAAGAACACAGATACCTTATAGAATTCATCCATACCCTTCCTTCTAGACTCATGTCAACCGTCAAGTTAAATGTAAAAGTAATCCCTCCTTAAAGCTGACATTCCTGAATTCTCTAAAGAAGAATGTGACCCTCACATAGAGACAACCTTAGAAGCTGAACAATTATCTATTTAAGGAGATCACTACTGGAAGAAAGGTAGAGAGACTCTTAGACTATGAGAAGAGGATAATTATCACAGACTAATGAATACCACTATTTTCTTATTCTCATTTTTTGTCTAACCTCTGATGAAGTAACATGAGAACCTCTATAGTTTATCCAAGGAGAATCCATTCATCTCCCATATTAATGAATTCTAATATTTCAATTCTATTACTAACTCCTCTATAGGATTTAGTGGTTTAATTAGTAGAGATATCTTGTGATTTTAGTTTTTAAGTTATTCTACTTATTATTGACATTTCACACACATTCCACTTAAATTAAATCCACAACATATGATAAAAATAGCAGGGATATTCAAGGTTGAATGAAGGTATCCACCCACTGAGTATGGTAATGGTAAGAAATATAATGATCATTGAATTTCCTTATCTGAATTGAAATAGACTGATACAAGTAATAAAATGGATTCAATTTATGTGGGGATGATTAGAAACTAATTGAATAATAACTCAATAGGTAAATGAAAAAAAATACAAGGATTTACCACTACTTATATAATTGATTTTAAAACCAACAAAGTTTACTTACGGTTTCTTTAAAAGTGAACCTATAAAACAAGATTTCAACACACACACAAAACACACTCTCTTACAAAGAAAATATGAGTCGCACTATTATTGAATTTATATTGGGTTCAAAAATTGTTTTTTATAAGCACCCCATGATAGGTGTGCATCAAACCCAACACGGTTTCCAGAGAGGCTAGTGTTTTGTTTAAACATTGTTAATTGTTTTTTTTCAAATGACTAGATCCATTTCTTCCAACCTCACTAGTTTTGATACAGAGGTTGAGATAACTATGTTGTAAAGACTCAAAACTTTAAGGAACATAGAACAAGAGGAAAGAGATATTTTAACCATTCCATTGGCCGATTATCCCCCCTTTGTTTCAACCTCTTAAAAAGATACAAAAGGAAGTGAAAATATGGATGGTAATATTTCTCAAGTTAATAGAAATTTGAGAGATATATATGGACCCAATTTCAATATTAATAAATTACAATTATAATTAAATTATATAAAAGATTGTGAACTAAAAAATAGAATGATTGGGATAATTCCTAAGTTTCATGGTCAATCCGGTGAAGAACCCAAGAGGTGATTAAGATAATTTAAAGAAGTTTGTAATGGATTTTGAACCAGAGGAGTCACTGATGCACAAATCAGCTGGAAGTATTTTCCTTTCTCAATTGAAGAAGAATCTAGGGAGTGACTCTAAAATCTATATCCTATAGAAGTAAAATCACCAGAGGAGCTATAAAAGAAATTACACTAGAAATTATTTCTGAATTCAAGGAGTTCTCAAATTAGAAAGGAAATTTATGGAATCAAATAGGAAACTGTAGAAACACTCTATGTGTTTTGGGATAGATTCATGAAACTAACCACATCCTTACCACATCATCCATATGAAGGACATCACTTCTTGGTATTTTTCTACCATGGATTGATGACCAATGACTAAAACCCACTTTATACTTCTTTATAAGGAGAAATAATTGATATGTAACCAGCTATAGTAAGATAACACATTGAAAGAATTTCACAAAATTTATAATATTTTGGTAATATAACTATACCCAAAGGAGTATATAAGGTAAAAATCACCAACTCACCTTTTTTATAGAATAAAACTTAAGAACTAACTTCCCTTGTGAGACAAATATGTATGAAAAAAGTACATAAATCATTACCAACCACACCCCCAAGGGGATTCAAACTATGCTATTCCTAGGAGAATTTTATTGATGGATGCCCTCAAGTTAAAGGAATTGAAAGTTGTAATTATATGTTCTAAATGAAATTCTGGACCAACCAACCAGACACCAATGATTTAGATAATTTCCTACTAACCAATTTGGATTTGGGCGCCCACAAACTCAAATACCACCATTTCAATAGGTTTCTCAACATCATTTTCAACCACACATCTATTACAGAGACATTATTTCCAGCCATTTACAATCCATTAGTAATGAAAACCATAAGAACATTATATGAAAGACATGCTGAGATAGGTAATATAATATCAAAATAATCAACACACCACTCTCACTATTCATGGGTCAGAATTAAAATAATTAGTAGGACAATTAAAATAGCTCATGACCACCCTGAATAATATGGTAAATCAAGGATCAGGTAATATTCATATTCAGAAAATTCAAAACCCTTAGGGAAATGTCAGTTCCATAACATTGAAGAGTGGAAAATAACTAGAAGACAGTAAAGGATTACCCTCAGATATCGAAACCGGAAATAAATAGTAGAAAGTATCTAAAAAATATTTCATAGGAAAAGAACATGAGGAGGAGGTAGGGAGGAAACCATCAAATTTAAAAAGAAAAACCAAGGAAGATCCAAAGAAACCCCCACCTCTATTCCCTATAAGAATGAAAGGACCAATAAGAACTAAGGAGGAATCATTTCAATAAGAGATGTTGGAAGTTTTCAAAAAAGTAGAGATCAATATCCCCATTTCAGAATCTATTCACCATATTCCAAGGTATGAAGAGGTAGTGAAGAGGTACGTCCTTCACCAAAATTCAAGGACAAGTTCACTGGTAACAGGATATTTAAAGTTAGTGAATATGTATGACTAGGTAAGAATGTTTCTTCTCTTATCACCCCTAAAATCTACCAAAAATTCCAAGATCCATGTTATTTTTATTATCTATATAATTGGTAATCTCTTTTTTTGCAATGGTGTTGGGAGATTCAATTAATGTAATGCCTTTTTAAAATAATTATTTTTTTCACATGGGATAATTTAAACCAACCCATGTGGTTGTACAACTTTCCAATAGATCCACTACTTATCCGATAGGTTTTCGTGAGGAGGATGTGATAAGTGTTAAAGGTTACCCATTCCCTGCTAACTTCTACATTCTCAACATTGAAGAAGGAAAAGGTAAAGATCATTCTGTAATTATTCTAGGCAGAACATTCCTAAATACTATAAAAACCATCATAAATGTCAATGAAGGCACTATTTCCATAGAATTTATTAAGGAGAAAATAAATTTCAACATCTTTGATTCAATGAAACATCCACATAAAAAACAATCTATTTTTATCTTAATTTTTTTTGAATTCCCCTATTCCTATAGGGAGGAAATTGAAATATTTTATGACATAATTAAACTAGGGGAAGCTTTGAAAAAACTTGAACTTCCATAAATATATATTTTTAGAATCTACTCAATATGGAATAAATTTCAACTATTGAACAATTTGAAGAAACTGATGAAAATTAATTTGGTGAGTTACAAAAATATTAGACTAACATGTCTACCTAAAAAAAGTAGGTGGAAATCATGGATAATTATGAGATAAAAACATCTCTAGATAACTCCTTAAAGATAATTAAATATGTTAACCTTGAATTTAAAATATTCCTTTTTTTAAATAGGATAATAAATAACCATTCATTTTTTCTAGAAACTTAGAACCTGACCATTAAAACCAACTATTGAAAATATTGAAAAATAATGTAAGGACATATATTGGAAATTGAGAGATATTCCAGTAATAATACCTACCACTCACATGCACATAATTTTATTGTAAAAGGGATTCTAGTCAGTGAGACAACTATAAGGAAGGCTCAACCCAACCCCCTGGAAGATAGAAAAAAAGAAGTAAAGAGACTTGAAATCTGAAATAATATATCCCATCTCAGACTACCAGTGGGTGATACCAATTTAAATAGTCCCAAATAAAATTATTTACATAATTGTGATGAATGAAAATAATTAATTGGTACCCAACAGAATTTTTAATAGTTGGATAGTTTTTAGAGATTACAAAATATTAAACCATGTGATTAGGAAAGGCCATTTCAACCTACCCTTTGTAGAAAAAATTATATAAATAATTTTTGGGAAGGAAATTATTATTTCATTGATGGGTTTTTGATATTTTCAAGTTCTAATAGCTTCATATAACTAATACAAGACCATATTCACATGTACCTTCAGTGAATTTTTCTACCAAAGGATGCCTTTTAGTCTTTACAATTCCACATGTACCTTTCAACACTATATAATAAGTATCTTCTCAAGCATGATTGAGAGCTTATTAGAGTTATTCCTTGATGAATTCACTATGTATGGGTATTTCTTTCAAAACTAATTGGAGCATCTGGAAAATGTTTTACAAAGATATATTGAGAAACACTTAGTTTTGAAATTTAAAAAATTCCATTTTATGGTAGAGAATGGAAATGTTTTGGGATATTTAATTTTCAAGGAATTAATGTTCATAAATCCAAATATGGTGTCATTTTGACACTACCATACCCCAAAAATATATGTCCCAACCTTAAAAATTACATAATATTGAGTTTTATGTCAAGAATTCAATCTCTTATATTTGAGGATATTTCCATGTTTTAGAGTTTTAGATAAATATTTCATGAATAATAATTAAAAAAACATACAATACAAAGTGGACACTTTCGATTTGTATCCATTTCTTAATAATATAAAACTTTTAATATAAATTCTGATCTTGTTTCATGAAAACTCTTCACAACTTTCAACATGAACTATTCCTTTCCCTTTCCCATCCTTTAACCATGTGAAAACATTTTTTAGAACATGGGATGATAAATAAAGCTCATTAAGGGATATAAAAATAAAGGAATAATTAGTTACTTAAAAACATTAAAACCCATGAAAAACCCTTTTCTTGAAAACATAAAATTTCATCTATAAATGTAAACATCATCTCTTTAAAAAGATCATTTATTTTACCTTTTGAAAACAAATGATTTCTATGAAAACTCATTAGCAAGAATATAAAAAACATATAAGTACTCTGGGTAATCATCACATAGAGCCCTTAAATAACCCTTATAGAACCCTTAAAAATTAGAATAACTACAAAAATGACTTCCAATATAATTATATAGAGAATATAAAAATTACTTAATTTATTGGAGAACTATCTTGGTGAAACCATCATTTAAGAAATAACGGGATCACCCGACACTATCTAGGAACACCCATAATATATAATGTCAAAGAAATATAACATGAATAAAAAATTCCATCCTTTAAAAAACTATTTTAAACTTGTATGTAAATCACTTTTAGATATTAAAATATCATTTTCTTTCAAAAACCCATTTTTAATAAACTTTTCTTTTGAAAAACAACTTTCAATACCAAAATTACTAGAAAAAGGGAAATAAGGGTTTTCATTTAAGAAAACATGTAATATTTTAAATGAATATAGAAATAAAATAAAATTTATGAAAAAATGAAATGTTATAATCACCATACTTTAAAAATAGGACATTTCAATTCTCACTTGTCAAAATGTTCCATTTAAAACACCTAACAAGGTTCCTTATGAATACCTTTAAAATGAAGTAAAATAGAAATAAAATGAACATTATAAATATTTTATTTCGATATGAAACATTTCAAAAATCATTTTAAAACATGGTCATGTAATAGAAAGAGTGTTTTAAGGAAACCATTAAAAGATGATTTATTTAGAAGAAAAGTCCCTCACTACTTTGGAAATATTTGAATCATAATCCCTGTGAAAGAATAAAATTATAAAAAACATTAAATACAATTATTATAGAAAAAATCATGATATATAAATTAAAAGGGTTAGTATATACATATTATAAAATATTAAAGGTGAATAGCATCAATAATTGACTTAATAAAATAAAATTGAGATGAAGTCCCTTTTCTTGAGCCCGAATTGTCATGTGGGTCTTTATCTTCCTGAATAATAAAATTATGTTAATTATTTAATTTATTGTGATTTTTTTTAAGTTTATTATTACATATATTTTACTTATTATCAAGTTATATAAAATTACTTAATAAATTATGTTTAAGCTATATGTTTTTATTGTATTCAGCTTATGTGTCAAAACTGACTTTGGTAGGTCAACTAAGGTCAAAGATGTTATTATTTAAACATTTACAGAATAATAATAATGAAATAATTATAATATTTATACATAAATTATACTTTTAAAATCAATCATGAAATATAGGTATGAAAAATGAACTAACTTTATGATCATGGAGATGGAAGGTCGTATGTACGTATGAGTATCATTTTCATTTTTTAATGATAATTATAGAAAGAAGGTAAGTAAAATTTATCTTCAAATTATAATAATTATATCATAAATAGAATATTATTTAATTATACATACTTATATATATATATATATATAATTTTTGTGGTTTTGTGAAGAAAAAATAACAACATCGTTCCGAGGGGGCAGTAGTCCACACATCCCCGAATGATGTTATCACTTTTTAACTACATGAAAAGGTAAGAGATAAAATGTTATATTATATTTAAAAAAAATTAATTATGAAATTAATATCATAATTATACCATTTATATAATATATATTTATTAAATTTTCTCTTATTACCCTCCATGTAACATGTTAGTGAAAAATGCTTCACATCGCTTCGCGAGGCAGTAGTTCATCGTACACATGAGTGATGTTATTGTATACCCTATGAAATGAAATGTAGAAAGGTTGAATATGATATAATGAATAAAAAGGTATAATTTTATTATAAATATCATAAAAAAAAATTATGTAAATAATTATTCCCAACCATGAGAGGTGGAAATGGAAAAACAAATGACATGATTTTGTGAGGTGATAGTTCAACATACACACAAATAAGGATTTCATAACCCATTTGATGTAAGTGTGTATGTTTTTAGGTATTAACCTTAAAATAACAACATATAATTATATTTAGGATAATAACGTTATTATATGTTCATGTTATAATAAATATTTAATGGGATTGAGTTATAAATAAAACAAAATCATTCGCTAATGAACGTTACCTCTTTTTCAGGTAACTCCTTTTGGATTCGACCAAAGGAATACCTTGGTTGGATTTATACCCAAATTAAGGATTTTAGATGAGGGGAGGGAATTTGAGAAGTTATTTGGGTAGTTATTGGCATAGAAAAACAGATTGTGAGGCCTGAAGAGAGGAGGATTGAGGGAGATCTTTTATAAGTGGGGTGAGTGGAAAACTTGTAAATTTTTGAAAGAGGAAACTCCACACATGTTTTTTACAATTAACGTGGCTCCAATAGTGCACCCAAATAGATTTTGGAAGGAATAAGGTCATAATATGGCCATAAATGGGTTCTTTAAAAGTTTCTAATTCATTTTACCCTAAGTTTAATGTTTGGTCACTTGGTAATCTCATTTTTACCTTAATAGTTATGATTAATTTTAATTGTTTCCACTAATCACTTTGGTAAAATATTAAATTAATATAATTTTAAATTATAAATTTTTATTATTAAAAATATACAATCCATTTTTTTAAATTAAAATCCAATAAGTGGAGAATTTTAATTTAATATTAACCCTACAGTCACAATGAGACAACATGTTTTTATGAAGAGTATTTATTAGAAAAATATGATTCTACATTAACTATATGGAAAATAATAATCATTGTATGAAAATAAAATAATATTTAGTAATATATATTATATAAAGTTATTTTAAAACATTCCCCATTAGTTATTATTATAATTAATTAAAATTGTGAAACATTTTTCATTTTAAAATAGTTTTTAGAAAAACCTTCCTTTAAAATCCAAAAACAAACTTATATATAAAACCAAAATAAATTTGATTGAAAAGTAATTAAGTGGATTAAATTTAACTAAATAATACTTAGGTTAATTTAAAACACATTAAAAAGATATTGGGTCTATTAAAATACTTAATTTATTAAAATAAATATCTTTTCTACAAAAAATCAGTACTTTTCACTATTCACTGAAAAATCAATATTTTTTTAAAAAATATCAAATTTTAAACTAATGTAAATTATTATATTCTGATTTGAAAAATTATTTTAATTTCATAAAATTCAAATTCTAAGGTCTATAAATTAATATTTAAAATAAAACCTTATAAGAAAATCATTTAATTAAAATAATTTTATTTTTGATTAAAAAATTACTTAATATTTTTATAACTAATATAAAAATATAATTCACATTAATAAATATGAAAATTATTTATTTTATCATTACCTAGGTTGTTACATCCTTCCCCCCTTTTATAAATTTCATCTATATATTTTTATTAACTTATTAAATTAGTGGATATATTTTTCCATCATAACATTTTAAGATTCCCATGTTTCCTCTTCAAATATGTGATTTTTCCATAAAACCCTAACTTGATAAATCAACTTATTCCTAGAAACATGATATTTGTGGTCAAGAAAATGAATAGGATGTTACTCATAAGAAATACACTCTTCCAATTATACTAATTTAGTGCTAAAAAAATGAGGTGAATCGAGAACATATTTAATTTATATTGAAACATGAAATACCACTACTATAAAATAGAACTTAAACCATGATACAAACAGAAATTATTAGTGCTAGAGATGTACTGACTACTGAAGCGAGGTTAAAATCCCTAGTATTTTATCAGTGCTTATTGAAGCACTAATAATGGGTCATAATGTAGTGTAATATTATATCACACTTTCCCACTAGTGCAGTTTTCTATAATAGCACACCATAACACCAAAAACACCACAAAATAAACAAAATAAATTATAAATACATAATTTAAATGAATAGAAAAAAATCTAGGCTCGTTTACTCAGTTTTGCAAATATGATGCACTTTTTAAGCTAAAATGATACTTATATATTGAAAAAATACAGTTGGAGTCATACCGGTCACACCATGATTCTTATTGAGGTCTGTCAGATTCTTACACATCTCAAATGTCTTATGGATCATTTTCCTAATGTATCAAAAAAAAATTGAATGTGTTTTCCCATTTTGGACTACGTCGCTTGTCTTTTATACTAAAATGTCATTTTAAATTGGAAACACACACTTTGAATAATACTAGTTACATCGTGTGTCAGTTTGACCTGATACCAATTCCTACAAATAAAAAATTACTTATGAATCATTGTCCTAAATTATAAAGACAATCTGAGTATGTTTTCTCAGTTTTTCATGAGTGACACTTTTTGAACTAAAATGTTGATTTTAAACTGACGACAGACACATTGAGTACTACCAGGAATATAATGTATCAAATTGAAGTGATATTGATTCCTAAACATCAAGAATGAATTATAGATCATTTCCCTAAAGCATAAAAACTATCTGAATGTTTTTGCTTCGTTTTGAGTAGGCCATTTGTCCTTTTTATTAAAATTGATGTCAGTTTTAAATAAATAGATGCACTTTGAGACACAACAATCACACAATGCATTGGATTGAGGTTTTTATAATTCTTATACATCCCAACCGGCTTATGGATTATTTAAATAAAGCATCAAAACAATATTAATTCATTTACTCAGTTTTGAGTAGGTCACATGTCTTTTTTACTACAATGTCATTTTAAACTAGAAAGACTAACTTTGACTCATACTTATCACATCGTGTATCTATTTTATGTGAGACTAATTCCTATATGTAAAAAATTACATATTAATCAATTTACTAAAATATCAAGAAAATCTGAACTTATTTGGTCTGTTTTTAGGGAGTGACATTTTTTGAACTAAACTGTCGATTTTAAACTGATAATGAACACATTGAGTCATACCAGGCACACCATGAATCACATTGAGGTTCAGATAATTCCTACAGGTCAAAAATGACTTATGGATAATTTAACTAATGTATTAAAATAATATGAATGCATTTTCTCAAATTTTAGTAGGTAACTTTTCCTTTTTATTAAAATTGATGCCCTTTTTAAGTAAACAAGACACACTTTGAGTCATACCAGTCACACTGTGCATTAGATTGAGTCATGGATGATTCCTACACATCCAAAA
This sequence comes from Viscum album, assembly GCA_963277665.1. Classification (NCBI taxonomy): domain Eukaryota; kingdom Viridiplantae; phylum Streptophyta; class Magnoliopsida; order Santalales; family Viscaceae; genus Viscum; species Viscum album. Next base: position 1,699,744,801 of record OY728161.1, on the reverse strand, counting down.
TTACTTATGGATCATTTTACCAAAGTATCAAAACAATCCTAATTTGTTTTATCAGTTTTGAGTACGTCACTTTTTTTTACTAAAATGTCACTTTAAACTGGAAACATGAACTTTGACCTTTACCGATCACATCATGTATCTGTTTGACATGAGAAATATTTATACAAGTAAAAAAAGATTTATTAATCGATGTCCTAAATTATCAAGACAATACAAGTTCATTTTCTTTTTTTCAATCAGTGACATTTTTTGAACTAAATTATCGATTTTAAATTGATAATGGACACATTGAGTCATACTGGGCACACCAAGCATCGAATTGAGATTAGGATGATTCCTACACATCAAAAATGACTTATGGACCATTTCTATAAAGTATTTAAACAATATGAATGAATTTGATCATTTTTGAGTAGGTCAGTTGTCCTTTTAATTAAAATTGAAGTCATTTTTAAATAAAAAGACGCACTTGGAGTTATATCGGTCACACCGTGCATCAAATTGAGGTACGAATAATTCTTACATGTCTTAAATGACTTTTGGATCGTTTTTACAAAGTATAAAAACAATCCAAAGGCATTTTATTAGTTTTTAGTATGTCACTTTTTTTACTAATATGTCAATTTAAACTAGAAACAAGAACTTTGACCTATACCGATCACATAATGTATTAGTTTGACATGATTCTAATTCCTAAACATCACAAAAAACTTATGAATCAATGTCATAAATTATGAAGAAAATATGAGCATTTTTTGATTTGTTTTTAGTGAGTGACATTTTTTGAACTAAACCATCAATTTTAAACTGATAACAGATACATTGAGTCATTGCAGTCACATTGTGAGTTGAATTGAGGTGAGAATGATTCCAACACATCTTAAATGACTTATGGATCATTTCACTAAGTGTTAATAATGTACATTACTCCATAGATCTATTTTTCTAGTCATATAAAACCCTATAATTTTTTAATAAAATAAAACCTATTAAAAACCATGTTTTATTGAAAAAAATTAATAAAACTTCTCAAAAAATCATTTTATTAAATTTTAATTTAGATACTTGTAGATAATTTAGAGGATAAAAATGAAATTAATTCATCATTAAATCTTCTACCACATCAAATAAAATAATTTAATTTCATTAACATACATTCTTTATATAAAATTACATAGTAGCAACCCAAGACCCCCTGGCTGTGCAACACTAAAGTTGCGTATTCTGATTCTTCCATCTACACCCTCTTCATTTATTTCCCTCCCTTAACACATTCATTTCTCTAGTTGTGTAGAGATTTTCTCTAGAAGGAGTCGGTGGAAATGGAGTAATTGAGTTAATAACTAGTTTCAATGGTGTAATTCTCACAAATGGGAGATATTTCCCCTTTTATAGAACACAATGAAGTACAATTGTCATCCTCATAAGCTCATCCCCTGAATAGTTATCATCGAATTTTTTTGTTTGACACACATTCTCCATATATTGTGGACATGAAACTATGTTTCTTGAAATACACAGAGCAGTAGTCATCCATTGGATGAATAATGCTCAGAGTATTACAAGAAACATAAAAGAGATTGGGGATGAGTCTCAGGGAAACAAAATGAAATCATAACTATTCGGGAGATGAAAGTGATGAGGACGAAAATTGTACTTCATTATGTTCTCTAAAAGGTAAAATTCCTCCCATTTGTGAGAATTAAACAATTGGAATTAGTTATTAAATCGACTCCTCCATTACCACCAACTCCTTCCAGAGCAAATTTCAACAAAACCAAAGAAATGATAGAGTGAAGGGTAGGAAAGAAATGAAGAGGGTAGAAACGGAAGAATCATAATATAAAATTAAAGTGATGTGTAGTGTGGGGGTCATGGGTTTCTACAATGTAATTTTACCTGAAGAGTTTATATTACAGAAATTAATTTATTTTATTTGATGTGGAGGCAGAGTTAAGTTAATGATTAATTACTTTCATTTTTATCCTCGAAATTATCCACAAGGATCCAAATAAACCTTTAATAAAATAATTGGTTGAGGATTTTTTAATTATTTTTTTGATTAAATTTGGTTTCTTTAATATGATTTATTTTATTAAAAAATGATAGGGTTGATGGAGGTGTGTACTTCATTCACACTTTCCTTGGTAGGAAATAAACCTGAACAGGGTTCATGCCTTCCACTGTCAAAAATTATAAAATAGAGGTCACTCCTCATTTGATACATAGATAAATAAACTGAATCTACCTAAATATTATATATATATATTATATATATATATGTATTATATTAGTAACTTTATTTGAATATAATTATATATATATGTATATTATTTATCATATTTAATTTATTTAAATATACAATATATTATTCGATATATATATAATACTATTTTTTTATAATGAAACTAAAAAACACTATTAATAATAATTTTTAAATTATATTAATTATAAATCATAAATATTATGGGTAATTGTGTATAAAATATAATTATTTAAATTTTGGAAAGTTTATGTATTTCAAAAAAATGTATATATAGTTACCTATTCTTATTTTCAAATTAACATGAGTTTAAAATATTTTTTGGATTATTTAAGTATAAATTATATTACTATTAATTAAATATATATATATAAAACAAAAAGGTATATATAGACAAAAAATAAAAAATACCTAAAAATAATTTCTAATATATAGAATTTGATAACTTCCATTCTATTTTTTGGAACAAATGATGTAGAAACCTAAGGATTATAGGGAGACCATTTAATACGCATTGTAACATCCTTTAGATTCTAGGGAGGTCAATAAAGAAGTTGGAAAAAAGAAATAATACACATCAACAAGATATATCAAAAAGGATAAAAACACACCAACCCTTGCAACGTCTATCCCATACACATCTAAATCAATTTTCTCATTCATTTAATGTTTTTATATAAAAAACCTCCACTTTTTATATAGTGGAATAAATATTTATTTAATTGGTTTTTCTGAGGAATAGCCTTTACATTTCATGGGTCAGTAGAAATGTCCAACTGACTCTACCCCATCGGCCCTTCACCAACACCAGGCTTGAATACCTTACTATTATCTCTAGAAACCACAACATGTTATTGTTCGTAGTTCTTGGTCCCTCACCTACATGAAGGTGTAGAGTGACCCGATTTCTTACCGGACCATAGAAATCAACCCATGATTCAAACCACACAAACTTCTTGCATCAAAATTCTCCACCACTATAATCCAAATATAATCTATAGGCACTCTCGAGATATCAACTACCATGCAAATGAAAGGAGAAACAGGGTGAGAAACCTTTCAGGTTCTACTATAAGAACATAAATATCAACCAAACAGATTCCCTAGCATGTGTATAATCACTGATTTTGAAAAGGTAAATGAATCTTGGGAAAACTAACCCAAATCACTATTGTTGGAATGCTGCGGTTCATATGGAAGTCATATGACCACCTAAAGAGATAGAACCAAAAGTTATTTCAACTATAGGGGGAAATGGACCAAGACCTAACTGGATCTTCCTATGAAGCAAACCGAATCATGATGTCCCTTTTGTCGACCAGACAAACCATTGCTCAATCTTACAACCCCCAAGACTCGAATATTAACCTATTGAAGGTGTCCACCAAAGGTAAAAGATACTTAAAATGCACAGTTAAGGTTAGATTAAGAAGGGTCAATGTTGCGTTATACTATGAGGTTGAGATCAAATGATTTGGAACACCATTGAATTGATCTGGGACCTTTGGGTGAAGCTATTGAGGGAAAGGTAGGAGAAAATTAGGGTTGGAGAAAGGGGAGAATAAATGAGAATCACTCACAAAGGGTTGGCAATAGTTTTTTTTTGATATCGCGATAGGTTCACAATAGGTTAGGTTTTTTAATTAGATCGAGACACTATTATCAGCGCTTTTAAAAAAGCTTTGATAAAGAGTCCTTTTATCTGCGATTATTATTAAAGTGTTGATAAAAGGCATATTTATCAGTTTTTTAGCACCGATAAAGGTAAGTCTTTATCAGTGCTAAAAAACCACTAATAATATCCATATTTATCAATGCTAAATTTTTAGTGTTGATAAATATGACTTCTATCAGAATTTTTTTAGCGCTGGTAAAGATTTTTTTATCAACACTTATTACTTAAGCACTAATAAAGGATTTATAATTATAATTATAAATAAAAATTTGTAAATATATATACTTAATCAATGTATACAAATATAAATATAGTATATATATTTCTTATTTAAAAATATTTATTATAATTTTATAATTTTTAAAATATAAATGTATATATTTATAATTATATAAATATTTTCTAAAAAAAATATTTATATATCTATATATATTAATATAATTATATATATTTAATAAATATATATACACCTAAATATATTAAATATATTCATTATTTAAGGAAATTTATTATAAACATAATAATAATTTAAATATATATAATTATTTATTTATAATTATTTAAATATATATAATTATTTATTTATAATTATATAAATACTTTTTAAAAAATATTTATTTATTTATAAATATAAATATATAATTTTATAAATATAGTATGTACATTTATAAATATTTATTTATAAATATTTTTTTACAGATATTATTTTTTACATTATTAATGAATATCTAATTTTTAGTGCATGCATGTTAAAAATGAGTGAAATTGAATAAATATTAAATAACTACACTTTAATGATATTAAAAAAATGGTAATTTTTGTGCGTGTACGTTGTAAATATAAATGCATTAATTTTTTATATCTGAAACCAATATAAAAAATATTTGATCTATGTTAAATTGAAAAATAAAATGACATTCAATTATATGTACATTACTATATGCAATTAGTAAAAATTTTATTTCATATTATTTTTTAATTACAATCCACTATTAACTAAATATAGCGTAAAAATATTTTGTAATATATAAATCATATTTATGTATATTAATATAAACTTATTTATTTAATATATATTATTTATCAACATTATCAGTAATCATCCAATTAATAAAATGTTTAATATTTTTCTCAATTTACTTATTTTTAATTTTTAATTTTTTTTAATTTTCATTTGTAATATCTATATATTTAATACATACTATTTATTAGTATTTATAATTTATATGTATTATAACCAATTTATTCATTTTTATAAATAATTAATTAATCAATAAAATTTGTAATATTTTTTTAATAAAATCATTTTTATTTTTATTTATTTCATTATTTCATTTTATTTATTATTCTCATTATTAGTGCTAAAAAATCTCTGATAAATAACTCCATTATGAGTGTTAAAAATATGGCTTTGATAAAGGGTACCCTCAATCAGTTTTAAAAATAAAGCATTGATAAAGGGTAGACTTTATCCATGCTAAAAATAAAGTGCTGATAAATGAGACATTTATCAATACATAAAAAAGAACTGATAAAGTGTTAAATTTATTAGTGCTTTCTTTAGCACTGATAAAGATTCCATATATCAGCTCTTTTTTTCTAGCGCTGATAAAAACCAGCACTGTTAAACACTAGTTTTGTAGAAGTGTATGTTATGTAATTGAGATAAACTTGGAAATAAGGAAAATTGGTTGGAAACTGATTCAACTTTATCTAGAGTTAAATATGGTCAATTGAACTGCAAACTCATCTTCCCCTTCTTATCAAAGTGCATCACACTTTTCCATAGTGAAACTTTGAGAATATAAATATTTTCTACCTCGAAAGAAATATCTTTCCTCTGGTTATCCGTATATATTTTCTTCCAAATCTAATATATCTTCATGTTTCAATGAATCAACTTTACTTTCTTTTCCATTTACTCTACCAAATTTGGTCTCATCAACGTCCTTTCTCCAACTTCATACCAAAAAAGATGGTTTTCGACACCACTTTCCATTTTAATGCCTTACATGGTTCCATCTTTATACAAAAATGAAAACTTTTATTTAAAGAAAACTAAACTAAATAAATATATCAAAACCAAATTCCCTAGTAATCCATTGAGAAAAAATAAATCATATCTTCGAAGGTTTGAATCATCTGCTCAGACTATCCATCAGATTGTGGATCAAAAAATATACTAGAATTTAATTCAATACCCAATGACTTCCTAATTCCTTTCAAAAAATTTGATGTGAACCTAGGATCAAAATATTATATAATGGATAAAGGCACTCCATGTAACTTGACTATCTCTTTTAGATGCATTTGATAAAGATGATCTAAACACATTGTATCTCTAATGTAAAGGAAATGTGAAGATTCAGTTAATCGACCAATAATAAACAAACTTTTATTATTACCTTGAGGAGTCTTTGGAAATCCTTCCATGAAATCCATTGATATATTCTCCTATTCCAACTATGGAATTGGAAATGGTTGAAGAATCCCCTTTGGTAATTATTATTCTTCTTTAACCCACTAACAAGTCAAACAAATCACGGTAAAGTAAAAAATATCTCTTTTCATTCCATCCCACTAGTAATACCCCCAAAGGTCTCTATACATCTCAGTGTTACCTAGATGAATAAAAAATAGAGAATAATGAGCTTTATAAAACAAATCTTTCAGAACTAGAAAATTAACCTACGACCACGGTTTGGAATTGTGGTTGTAGGCCCAAAAACTGTTGCAATAACCTATCACCGCGATTTTGGAAAACCATGGCTGCTATCACTGTGGTAGTAGGTCTTACCTACTTCCATAGTTTTAATATTCTAAATAGGGCACCTAGATCCATAGTTTTAACCGTGGTAGTAGTGGCCTAGTGGAAGAGTTTTAACTATGGTATTAGGAGGCCTATTTCCATGGTTTTAACCATGGAACTAGCCCCTAATACCAGAGTTAAAACTATGTATATATCATTTATATGGTATAAAAAATTAATTCATCCCCAAATCCCCCCTTGAACACCCCCCTACACCACCATTCCACCTTGGACATCCACTTTCACCACCATCCCCCTAGACAGCCCCTTGTACCCCATGACCCCTGAACATCCCCCTTGCACCCCCCTGGACAACCCCCTTGCACCCCCCGAACAACCCCCTTACACCACCTTGAACACCCCCTACACCCCATGCCACCCCTGGACAACCCCCTTACACCACTTCGACAGTCCCCTTACACCCCCTACACCTCCATGCCCCCTGGACAACCCCTTGCACCCCCTTCACCCCCATGCCCCCTGGACATCCCCCTTGAACCCCCTGGACGGCCCCCTTTCACCCCCACACCCCCATTCCCCCTTGGACAGCCCCCTTACACCCCCTAGACAACCCCTTACACCCCCTTGATCACCCCTAGACATCCCCCTTTAACAGCCCCCTAAACGCCCATTCCCCCTAGACAACCCCCTTTCACACCCTGGACACCCCCTGCACCCCCTTGAACACCCCCTGCACCCCATGCCCCAACCCCCCTACTGGACACCCCCCTTCTGGAAACTCACCCTCACACCCATTCACCATTGTACCCCCCCTCCTAGACCCCTCACCCCCTAGACAGCCCCTTCCCCCCCCCCTTGAACACCCCTAGAACCCCCTACAGTAGCCACCCCTGGAAAACTCCCTTGAACCCCCTACAGTGTCCCACCCCTGGACATCCCCCTTGCACCCCCACCCCTACAGCATCCCACCCCCTGGACATTCCTTGACCCCCCTCTGGGACACCCCCTCCCACCTGGACACCCCCTAGATATCCCCACCTAGACACCCCTGGAAAACCCCCTTGCACCCCCTACAATAGACCACCCCTAGACATCCCCCTGGCACCCCGCACCCCTGCAGTAGCCCACCCCCCTGCAAAGACCCCATAGACAACCCCCAACCCCTCCCACTTGGACTCCCTTTAGACAGCCCCACCTAGACACCCCACTCTTTCCTAGACACCCCTGAACATCCCCCTTGCACCCCCTACAGTAGCCCACCCCCTTGGACATCCCCCTTGCACCCCCACCCTTGGAGTATCCCACCCCTTGCAAAGACCCCATGGATGGCCCCCGACCCCACTCCTAGACACCTTTATGGATAGCCCCAACTGGACACCCCCTCCCTCTTGGACACCCCCTCCTGGATACCCCCCTGGACAACCCCCCTCCCAGACACCCCCTTATACTAATATATGAAAATTGTTAAATATGTACAAGATTTGATGAACTGAACTAATCCAAACAAATCGTGTGATGAATGGTTAAGGAAAATAGATTCAACTACTCACCAACTCAATAACATAATTCAATGACTTACACTTGGTTACATAATTACAAAGTGCTTCCATATTATGTGTTGCAAGATAATGAACCCAATATTATTACTTGCATGTTTAGTAAATAAAACTTCATGAATTTAAAGAAATAGATTGTATAATAATTAAATTAAATTTCATTTGTATTGATATAAAGATCACTTTCAATATATAAAAATAGCATGCTATTCACCCAACAAGATCAAAATAACACATGAAACCTGTGACAAATAAACTCATCATGCATTATGAATTTAAGTGGAAAGAAGAGACATCAGAAAAGTAAATGAGGTAGAACACTACCCTGAGTGATAGTTTCCAATCCCAAGACTCTTTCATATTTATATTTGTTGAAAAAATCTGGTAGAAAAATTGAATCACCTGTAAATGAGGAAATAACAACCTATTAGAATCTTATTCCCATATATACAATAGTTGAAATCATTAGCAAACTCATGATATAGAAATTATAATTCAGCTTGATAATACACACAAATATAACTAATTAAAATTCAAATCGAATTTCAACAAAAAAAACATATAATGTATCCATCACAACTTGCAAATGAAGTCAACACTCAAAATTATTTCCAAACAAACTAGTTTATTTTCAATTTTCTAGGATTTTCAAAATAAGTGCAGTGAGCATGCATAAAATTTCACATTTTAAGAACAAAACTCAATAACCAAAGCACCATAAAATTAAATACGATATCAGAAAGTAGACATGTAGAAATTATCTTAGAATATTTTAGATAGTGCATGAATTTTTTTATGAATCATTGAATATTTATCCAAAAAATCTAAACTTCTTCTCTTGTAGGTAAAGGAAAACAAGCTAGATTTATTTTAGACACACTAGGGAGGCTGAAGATAGTATAATCTAAACATATACTACTGTAGGTAATGGAAAAAAAATCTATATTTATTTTAGACACACTAGGGAGGCTAAATATAATACAATCTAAACTTCTATTATAATAGGGAAAGGAAATAAAGCTGGATTTCTTTTAGAATATGAAGACATTAGTTAATAGTAATAAAAATCTTAGGTGCGACTCTGGTCTCCAATGGTAGTCCCCAAGTTCAGGAGAGACCCCCCACTATAGCATCCACAACACCCCACTTCCATCCCCATCCCCCTACCCATGGACACCCCCTAAAGCAACCCTACTATCCCCCAACAACCCTCCAACCCCCTACAACAGCCCCCACAACACCTGCCACCCTCTAACCCCAACACACCCCCACCCCACTGCAGTAGTGCCCACACCCCACTACAGTAGTCCCTGCACCCCACTACAAAAATCCCCACAACCCCCTTCCACCCCCACCCCAACCCTTGGACACCCCTTCCACCTCCCTACAACAAACCTCCTACCCAAGGCCACCCACCCCCTGACCCCCCCACCTCCCCCACCCACACAACCCCTATCCACCCCAACCCCCTATAATAGCCCCCATCCCATAGCAACTCCCAACCCCCTACAGCAGCCCCCACCACACCCCACTACAGTAGCCCCCATGGTTAGAAAAATAAATAAACACCTTATATGGATAAGTAATAAGTTGGAATACATCAATGAATTGGTTAAATATCCCATAATGATTTAATGAGACAATAAAATTTCCATCGAAATAGGAAATAATCTATCACAACACTGACAAGAAACACATTGAGATCCACCATAATGTTTTATAGGAGAAGGTGGATAATAATGATATACCACTGAAATTTGTTGGTACCCAAGATCATGTGTTTTATATATTCACTAAATCATTGGGTTGTGTTTGTTGAATAGTCTTCTAGAGAGGTTTCAAAAGAAGAAACACTGTCATTAGAAAGGCATGAATGAGTTAGAAATGTTTTACCTACTTTGTATACCCGGGAGAAGTTTCATTGTGATGCCTATGGTCACTCCACAACCTTACCAAGGTAAATGATCCTATATATGGTTGATGGCCATGGTGAATCCACTTTTGTGATAGAATACCACAAGTTTTAGGAGGGTACTGTTATTACATGAATTGGGAATATGTGATTAAAAAAAAATTACCTACTTCGTAAGGTTAATATGAATTTTTATAAGGGTTACTAATTTTTTTGTACAATTTATTTTGAAGGATAGTATTAAATCCATTAGGATAATGACCACTTCATGTAGAGATTATTGATAGAATTCAGTTTCAGTCCTTACAGGAAGAAATATCATGAGATGAGGGCGTTACACCATGAAGACTTGATATACAGAATAATGATTTTGAGGGATCATGAAGTCACACTGTAAAGACACATGTGATTCCATGAAGTCACATTGTGAAGAAAAATGTGATACCACGAATCAAGGTTGAGGAATATTTAGTAGTGGTACCATTTAGAAGGTTCAATCACTATAAAAATAGTGATACATTGTGATGGGTATTAAATGGGTATATGTTGTATTTTTGTCTATATTTCATGCCATAAAGTAGGATATAAACAAATTATAGTGTTTCTATCCATGTACACATCACATCATGGAGGAAAATATCATTACTTGAGAAAGATTTTGAGTCACTGAAGATTAAAAGATCCTCCCAGATTTTGTAGGGACATAAATATATGATACTAACCAGATTTCTTGAATCTGGTTGCTGACTTAGGATTTAATGTGAAGGAATAGGTCTCACAATGAAAGGATATAATTTGAGACATGTCGCACCATGAATAAAGGTGTCACACTATGATAAGAACTTTTCTAGAGTCCTATATAAAAATTATCATAGAACAATACAAAGGAAGATAGATACAAAGGAAAAGAGGAGAGAATAAAGAGAAAAGGGGGAGTTTTAGGTGAGTACTGGAAATAAAATGAGTATTAAAAATGTAATAAACTACTAAAAACATGTATGTGGTTACTTTTACAAGATTTATCTTGTGCATTGGTAAATTATAATAGATTTACGTGTAATAGAATGAGACCAACACACTTCTAGGAGCCGACACCATTAGAAGAAAAAACCTTACATCACCATCATCCTCTAAATCTAAAACATCATTCCATAGAATTTTCCAACTAAAAAATATAATAAATAGAATAAAAAACCAAACAATGCCTAAAGCACATCACCACCACCAATAATAAGAAACTCCGCACAAAGTCTGATCAAATACAATTAGAATACAACCGCCCCCTACTAAAGAATCAGTCCCATCCAAGGGTAAACAATGTTGTCCAACCTAAATATTTTCTACTCAAAGACTACAACAACCCAATATATGGAAGCCACCATTAAGGAAGAAATAATCCTATAAAACCAATTCCATCAAGTATATACAAAATTGAAAATATTTGAAGAGAATATTGGGATTGGTTTCATAATAATAAATACAAATAAATAAACAGTGGAAAATTATTTGGAATCCAATATGTCATGTCCATAAGTTTGAAAAATATTAAATAAATAATTTTAAATCAAAAGGAAGTCAAAAACCCAAAATTTAAATAAATTACCATCTCACTTTCAATATAATATAATTGAGATACAGTAAGCAGACATATCAATCCCAAAATACTATTTAGGATTAATTGGAAGGAATATACATTGTAAAAAAAATAAACAATGAAACCTATAATGCTAGACCAGAAATATACTCATGAACCCAATTCTTTATCCAAAAAAACCAACATGGTCTAATCCAATAGTGACCTAAAAAAGGATTCCAAAAGGATCCTATTAGAATATTTATCTTGTACTTGAAAATCCACAGAGTCTAGAAATAATGAAGGGTATATGTATGGTGTGATAAACATTTCCTAGTTTGATTACATAGAAAACTCATTGTATTTCCTTTTTTAAGACATTTTATAAATTCTCATTTGAAATAAAATAAAGAAAATAATGATTTAATTTTAAAAAAACTCATGTTCATGCACAAAATTTTTCTTTTTAAATCATGGTTTGTGCATACATAAATCTCTTCATTTGAAAAAATTGTTCAAAAAATCCCTACTTTGATGGAAAACAACCATTGAAATCAAATTACCTTCCAGAATTCCATTTCTATAATAGTTTTAAATATCATAATAAATAATTTCAAGTAATCTATTAAACAAATAATTGTATAAAAAATATGAAAAATTAATATACAAAGGTAAAAACCAAGTGAGTTATGTACCAAGATGTACTCAAGTAGAATAACCTTTTAGACCATCGAAGAACATCTTAATATATAAAATCAATGGATTTCTCTAACTAGCCTTACCTATTAGAATTCCCTCTAGATAGATTAACTCCATGCATTAAATGATCTTAATAAGTATATAAATATGACTAGTATAGCTAAAATTTCTCAAAATCCCATTTAGATCCCCAAATATCCCTTAAAGTTGTCTATTTGAGGTGGGGAATCATTTTATAACACATTTACGGCATATATAAATTAGAATTCATAGCAAAGAATCACAATATCAATATTTTATCCCTTACCCATAAAACATTTTTATGAAAAACACCATTTCATTCCACATAATATCAAATCACAATCAAATTCAATTCATAAAATATATATAATCTTATATAACATAATATCATGGGAGATTAAGCCAATTATATAACTAATTAAATGACAAATATGTTATAAGACTTTTCAAACATGCCTTTTTTCTTCATGTTAATATCAAAACAATTTTAATCCTTTATAAAAAAATATTTTGAAAGCTTATTTAACACAAAAACCTCATTGAAATCAATAGAAACATAACATTAATCCAATAAGTCCTAATAGAAAATTTTTATATTAACACAAAATCATTAAAAAAATATATGGAACAACATAAAAAGAAGTTATGTATGAGAAACATAAGAACATATCAATGAAACACATATAGTTATAATAGTAATGAAATAATAACGAGTATAAAAAACAAAATAATCACATGGTTTTTGAAGAAAATGAAATAGAATGGTAACACCCACCAAGATCATGTGAAAATGGCATGAAACCATCAAATACTAGTTTAATAGAACCAAAGAAGAAATCCGAATACCCTTGATAATAAGAAACATAAGGTGTGCTCAAAATCTCAATCAAGTGTTTATAAACAATTGACCCATTATCAAAGTGAGACCTAATCCAACATCAATATGATCCAAGGAAGACCAAAATATAGAAGAAACCCTAGCTACAAGGAGAAACCATAAAAATCAGACCATATAAGTACCTTAGGGCTCAGCCTAACTCACATCACATCTATGGAACTGCATCGACATGGAGGTTGGGAGGCTGCATCAGAGACGTGTTAGTGGGGAGGTGGGCTGACTGTGGTGGAGATACATTGAAATAGGAAGATCTTTAGAGGTAGGAGGTGTGATGGCTAGGTTGGAATCACATCAGAACTGTGTCAGAGCCGCGTTAGAGGAGGGAGATCAACATAGGTAGGAGGTGGGATTGCTGTGTCAAAGGATGAAGATCGCTATAGAGGATGGGCCTCGATAGGAACCACACACAGAGACGAGGAACCATGTGAAGGGGGGAAGGGGACCACCGTGCGAAGGCGAGAAGGGGAAATGATGGGTATTTCCATGATTTGAATAAAACCGTAGCCTCAAATAAAACTATTTCCACAATTTATTAAAACTATAGAAATAGATGTGCGACAATAGGCCACATTTCTAGTTGTGTTTCCTCAACTAGGAATTACAAGGAATACATAATATTTTTCCAATTCATAGAATATATTCTTCATCAAAATCAAAATTAGGAATCATACCCTTCTTAATTGATTATACCTTTTCGAGTAAAGACTTATCCTCCTTATGAGCTTTCATAATTCTCTATGAAAAAGATGACTATACTGAAACCTGAAACAAAATAGAGGATGTCCCTATGTCTATAACTTATAGGTAAAAATTCATAAAATATTTAACCAAATGAGAAATTTCCAAATGTAATATGGTTAATGTAGCATTACTTTTTTAGATCAAATCATTGAATACTTTTTTTATTTTCCATGCTGGTAATGAATCATGAAATCATATTCCTTGATTAGTTCTAGCCATATTCTATGTCGCAAATTTAATTATTTATGAGTGAATATATACTTCAAATTCTTGATATTAGTATATATTTTATACTTTACTCCATAGAAATGACTCTTCAAAATTTTTAAAGAAAAAAATAGCATATCATAAAAAATCACGTGTTGGGTAATTTAACTCATGAGGTTTCAACTAACATGAAGCATATTCAATTACCTGACCATTCTGCATTAGGAATCAACCATGTCCTTTTAATGAATCATCATCGTAGATGGCAGATTCACCATTTCTAGAAGGATGGGCTAAAACTGGAGCATTAAAAATTCTTCTTGTTAGTTCCTAAAAGAAATCATCACATTCTTTTGACCATATGAATTTAACTCCATTGTAATTTAACATAGTTAGTGGGAAAGAAAACCACAAAAATATTTCAAAAAATCACCGGTAGTAACTCACTAATCTAGGGAATCTATGAATCGATATGAAATTTATGGGTCTTTTCCATTATTCAACAACATTTTTTAGAAAGGTCAATAGTTCTTCCATCTTTATAAATAATATAACCAAGGAATATAATTTTTTGTTACCAAAATTCATACTTTCAAAATTTCCTATACATTTTTTTCTTTTAAGGTTTTCAAAACAACCCTTAGGTGTCTTTTATGTTCCTATTGAATTTTAGAATATAAAAAATGTCATCAATTAAAACAACCAAAAAATTATCCAATAAATCATGAAAAAATCTATTCATAAGGTCCATAAATACAGTAAGAGAATTTAATAATCCAAATGGAATAACTGAAAATCATAGTGACCATATCTAGTCTGAAACACAGTCTTTGGGATATATTCTTCCTTCACTTTAAACTAATGGTACCCCAACCTCAGGCCAAACATAGAAAAATATTTTCCTCCCTAAAGCTGATAAAAAAACCATTGATATAAAGAAAATGATATTTTTTATTAACAGTGATGTTATTCAAGGATCTATAATCAATGTAGAGTCTAATTGAAACATCTTTCTTTTTAACAAATAGGACATATGAATGTCATGGTGAAATGCTACATCATATGAAACCTTTAAATAATAACTCTTGCAATTACTTTTTCAATTCTAAATGTTCCACTTGACCCATTCAATAAGGGGTTTTATAAATAGTCTTAGAATAATGTACTATGATAATAATAAACTCAACCTCTTAATTAGTAATAACACTATTAAAATCATTTAGAAAAACATCCAGACGTTTATTTACATTTAGAAGATCTCAAATTGGAATATTTTATTTATTTTTAGCAATATGATCTACGCAACTTTCACTACCATATCTAATCAATTTCTCAACTACATGTTAAGTTATAAATGGAATGGAATCATTGAACACAACTTTCTTATCATTGAAATATATCTTATAATGATAAAATGAAATCCAATATATACCAAAAATAATATCAAACTCCACTATGGCTAGTTTAACAAGATTTGCAGGAAAGACCATTCCACTGATTACAATAGGAATATTTTTATCTATATTAGTTACATTAATAATTCAACCATAAGTTTTCACCAAAATTTCAACCTTACTTTCATGAGATGATATTCCAAATCTACTTGTAAATTTCTCATAAATGAAATAATTCAAAGATCCATAGTCAAATAAGGAATTGAAATAATTTGAATACATAAGTAAGATACTTGTCCCGACTCCATTTGATGGTCCAACATCAACTATAGTAGTAGAAAATGACCTCACTACACACTTCTATTTATAATCATGAATATTTACTTCCAATGAAACTAAATTCAAACATGAATTTTCATAATGACCCAACTCATTACAACTAAACATATCACTATTGGATGTCTATTAATTACATCATTATTTAATTCCTCAAGATTCTTCTACTTTCATCATGGTCTATGTGAAAAAACTTTCCACATTAGAAACACTTCCCTGAATTCATTAGGCATTCTACAAGGTTCTTTTTACCACACTTACCAAAATATTATAACTTTATTTTATTACCTCTATATTTCTTTATTACATGTTTTCCAATCACTTGTTATATTAAAATATTATTACTCATCATCATGATGCACATAAGAGTTAAAAAAATACATATCAACCTTGTAAGAATAATAAACAACTTTATCATAGATTTTAAATTCTCACACATCCAAATATATTCATAGAATTGATTTCAATGTTGATAAAAACCTATTAATTTTACTATCAGTATCTTGAATAAAATATATCACATACCTGGACAGTCTTGAAAAGTTTTTTTCGTATGTAGCTACATAATCTTCGTCTTTATATATTTATTCTAGGATTTGTTTATTCCATATATAGTCAAACAACCTTAGGGAAGTATTTCTCAAGAAAATTAACTTTTAATATTTCCCATTCCATGGAATCAGGATCACATTTCTCTTTAGTATTATTAACCAAAACCACCATCGATCAAATTTACCTTCAAAATGATAAACAGAACTAGTTACCTTTTTATGTTTCGAACATCCTAGTACATTAAATATCTTTTCCAGATCATTGATCCATCCTTTAGATACCATAGGTTCATATGATCCACTAAATTATGGGGGATGTTACCTTATGAAATTAACTACAAAAGACATGTTACTTCATGGTAGATTAGGTTTCTCTCTAGCATGGATACCACCGCCATTTGTATCTTGTGTCAACTCATCCATCATTGCAACAAACTATTTTGTTCCAATTCCATCCATCCTAAGGTGCTAATTTGGAAGGATATTTTCCTTTTTGTTCCTTCCCACTATGGATTCACTATTTCCTATATGTAAAACCATTCTAAAAAAATAGTTTAGTCAAAGAAACATTGTAATATTTAAATCCTATATCATGTGAACTTAACTCTAAGGTAAAATATTTCAATGGAAATTTATTAACATTATCTTAAAATCAAAAGTTATCCAATCTAACCTATGATACTAACTATAAGTCCATCACCTTAATAATTACATAATCTTGAGTTTCAAGTTAATAAATAATTATTTTACATTTGAGGATCTTTTCGTATTTATATTTTTATAGAATTAGGCCATAACTCATATAAAACAAAACCATAAAATACAAAGTGGACACTTATGATTAGTATCCATTTTACTCATTATATAAAACTTTTAAAATAAAGCATGATCTCTATTCATGAAAAATATTTATGAATTTCAATTTGACATCTTACTTTCCCTTACCAATCCTTATACACTATAAAAATATTTTTTAAAACTTGGGATTAGCAGACTAGCTCAGTAAGAGATATAAAAATAAAGGAAACCGTTAGATCAGTAAAAAAAATGAAAACTCATGAAAAATAATTTTCTCGAAAACATAAAATTTTACCCATAAATGGAAACATCATTTCTTTAAAAAGATCATTTATTTTACCTTTTAGAAAAAATTATTTTCATGAAAACTCATTAGCAAGAATATATAATTCATGTAGGTACCTTAGGACATCATCTCATAGAACCTTTACAGAACCCTTAAAATTTGGAATAACCAACTGGATAACTTCTAATATAATCCTCCAAAGAATATAATCATTACCCAATGAATTGAAGTGCTATTTTAGAGCACCCATCATTTAAGCTATAACGAGATCACCCTACACTATCTAGGAACATCCATTGTATATAATGTCCAATAACCACAACATGATTAAAAAATTTCATCATTTGAAATACTATTTTAAACTCACATGTAAATCACTTTCAGATATTAAAATTCCATTTTCATTCAAAATACCATTTTCAATAAACTTTTATTTCGAAAAACCATTTTTAATACAAAAACACCCAAAAAAAGAAATATTTGTTTTCATTTATGAAAAAATGTAATATTAAAAAGGAATCTAGAAATCAAATAAAATTTATGACTATATGAGATTTGGTTTTCTTCATATTTTAAAAATAGTACATTTCATTTGTCACTTTTCAAAAGGTTCCATTTAAAACACATAAAATGATTCATTTTGAAAACTTTTGAAATGAATTAAAAGAGATTGTTGGAACTAAAATTTGTGCTACGAGATTAGTTTAGGGGGAATAGCTGTTTGGGATGGAATAAAAGATAAAAATTCCCCAATATCATCCAAAGGGTCTACCTCATGAAGCACATTCATGAAGATCTCTTCCCCACCATGAATGTGCGAGGTCGATATGGAACTTTCGCGAGTCCGACGCACTCCCTGACCATGAAAAGTGATTATATGTACAGCTTCACGAGTCCGATGAAGCCACAACTATTCATGAATCCCACCTTTACTTTGTGGTTCACCTATGAGCATCACAACTCCCTATGTCCTATAAATACCACGGTTATTCCACCTTAAAGGCATAGTGACCCTGACCTTTCAACTTGCGATCTCTCAATTCATGAAGCACCTAAAAACTATGAACCAGAATGTAAATTGAATCATTCAAGGTATTGGAGAATAAAAAAACCCCTTTCCCATATTCCTAAATATTCCCACTAAATTTGGGGATGCCTTTTGTGAAGGCCTACGCCCTTCATGGAGGAAGAAGGCACTCTCAGGTACTTGAGGGTTCATGGATCATTAATTATCCATGAATAAATAATTTTATATATTTTAAATTCATGTAAATGTAAGGTCACCACGTCTCATGAGTTATTTCCTTCACGAGTCCCCTATTCTCCATGAAGCACCCAAGATTCACAAATTACCTCTCATCGATGACCCTTGCTTTTAAAATCCATTCCTTAAGGCCTCTCCACGTTTCCTTCCTTCCGCTGACACTTCTTCATGAAGGTTGAGTGTTCCAAGCCTTCCCAACCATCCAATATTGGTTCATTCTCACTTTGGATCCTTATGTGATATGCACTATCCGTTCCTGTGGCCCACTCCACTCCAAGCGTAGTATGAGATTCCAGTTTACCTATTGATTTTCAGTATAGGTATGCTAATATCTTTTTCTTTTCAGCATATCTACACTAACATGGACCTCATGAGTGACCAATCATCCACACCCTCACCTTCTAGAATTGCTAATGCCTTTCCTTACCAATGGTTTGATGAGCAATAGTTTTGTATGTCTAAAGGGGAGGAGTTAATCCACCATTTCCAAGATATAGGACATAAAAGTTCTTAGCACCAATTTCCTCAACACACAATGTTAAACTATGATCTCACCATGTGTGGTAGGCCCATGATGTCACTATGTATGTGTAACACAAAATGATATCCTCCTAATATGGTGTGATATCCTCCACATAGGATTAGAAAGAAAATGGGCACCGAGAACCTCTCACTTCCCACACTCTCATCCATCACCCTCACCCTTTGGGCTTTGTCTCCATGTGCACCTTGGGTAGCTTCTATGCATAAACCCCAAAAAATACTTTATAGGA
The DNA here is from genome assembly GCA_963277665.1 of Viscum album. Taxonomy (NCBI): domain Eukaryota; kingdom Viridiplantae; phylum Streptophyta; class Magnoliopsida; order Santalales; family Viscaceae; genus Viscum; species Viscum album. Next base: position 1,699,725,084 of record OY728161.1, on the reverse strand, counting down.
TTATTATTATATGAATGACATTAAATGAGATCCTACTCATATGGAATGAGATCATCATCACACAAAATGACATATCCATCAGGAAGATCACATGCGCAAGCCCCATAATATTTATCGTTATCCATATTTCTTGACATGATAGTTAGGTCTACTACTTATTTTTTCTCACACTAAGCATGAATCACATGGGTTTAGAGGTTAGTAGGGACTATGGAATCCATCAAATCCCCAAATGGGAATCCCCTTGTATTAAGCTCCAATATTCATATATGGACGGGTCGTTCCTACACGTATTCCCCAACACATCCCATCTAACATGCCTCATCTTTAGGTGTAAGTACCAATCATGCTCCACAAGAAGCTTCCATGAATAACCACCAACCATATGCTCCATTTTCATTGGGAAACCTCCTTAGTTATAAGTCCCAATGTACCTTCTATAACTACGTATACTTTGATTCCCAACTAACTGGGATACATAGGAAACCTCCCTAAGTTTCAATCCCAACACCCCAATAATCTATCTATTCCACCCAACAATTCATCCACATCCACACTAATTTAACCCAGGCCACCACATCCCAATTATATCATGCCATACATATGATCTATTCCTATACGTAAGTCACATCCATATTGTCACTGCTTCCAGTAGCACCAAGGAAGCTCCAATTCATAATCCCTACACAATCCATAAAATCCAACCAAGATAAATCATCTCGAGAAGGGAAGATCCCATGCGTAAACCCCAATCCATCCATAAAAATCCATGGGTATTGATCCCTACAAAGAATGCATATTTGTGGTCCAATACCGACTAATGGTAAACCTTGGTGTACCCTCCTATGGGTGCACCTCTCTGATCCACCCTTAGTGGTGTCCAGATCAGCCTTCACGGTGTGAAATCATCCCTTCATGGGACACACCACCCCGTGTCTACTTTAATTGGGTGTTATGACCCATCCATTTAGTAAACCTTAATGACTCTCTCCTAGGGGAATAACCCTCCATTGTGTGACATATTCCCTTTATGGGACACACCATCCCAGTTCCACTCTCATTAAGTGTTCTAATACACTCATCTGGTCAATCTTCTAGGTGATCCCCCTAGGTATGTACCCCTTTTATTAACCTCCACTGGGCATTCTAATCAAACCCTCTTCATCTCCGTAATATGCTAAACTCATGACATGTAACACTGCTACCTCATTTTAAGAATGAGATTCCTAAGGAAAACCTTGGAAGACATTCCTTTGGCATCAATTACCCCATGATCGACATGGGATGACTTAGATTACTTTCCCAAGATGCCTCCATGACATTCCCTCATATGAGGAAGAATAAATGTGACCAATTTTCTAGACTTCAGAAATTCTAGCGATGACCAACATGACTAATCCCATAAACAAAGGTTGTTTCTTTGTCAGGACCCCTTAGAATGTTCATATAGAAGCAACATAATTAACTAGCATCCATAAAGAGATGGAAGCAGGAATGAGTTTTGCGAACCACATCTTAATCTATGAGGGAGACCGAGACAAGGTGAATAATTCCAAGGAGGAATCCATGGAAGGAGGAAACGATATCCCGTCATCCTATATATATTAAGGAGTAGACATCACTAAGAAAGTGATGAATTCATACAACATTTGGAAATAGGGAATGTGGGGTACAATGCGATGTTAGCGAACAAAGAAATGTGAGGACACACACCTCGATGAAAGCATCATAAATAGAAATGGTGAACCAAATGTGAAACTCTTCTCCTCAATGTGGGGCCAAGTATCATTCCATACACCAGTTCAAAAGATTAGCATGTCACAAGATCTAGATATCCAATTCTAGGGCTTGCTAAGAATATAGTGGGTAGGGTGTTGAACTCACCAGTAGTTGGGGCAGTTGAATGTTGAGCATCACGGTCTATGAAATCATCAGTGTAGATCTATTCCTCTAGCCATGGAAGATTGGATGACATTTGGGAATTGGGAATTGTTTTCCTAGAATTTTTACTGACAGATGAATCTTCCTACTTTAGAGGACCTAAGATATAGGAAACTGCTCATCCAATCCCCTACGATGTAGAGGTAGGAGACCTATCGATGTAGCAATCCTACATGACCCCACATATACCACGATGTCCTCTATGACATCAACTAACAGACTCCCACACCACATCTATCCCTATAAAATCATCCAGAGGAGGGTGATTGACACCCTCGTTGGATGATACAAGTAGGAGTGAGTCATTACCACAAGGGATATCGATCTACAGGACTTGGAGGCTTCTATGCCTCACTAAAACTGCCACCCCAAGGGCCACACTAGGATCCCCTTCTCCCCACTCCAACAATGAACCAATTTTGGAGCCTCTCTCTAAAGTGATCTTTTAACTCTCTCCCCTACGACAAAGAGGTTAGGGATTCCTAGGTTACCCTTGAAATGAAAATTTCCTACAAGACACCTCGGAGGGCTCCCACTAGGACACATCAACACCACCAATAATTAGTATTCCAAGATGAGGAATAAGTGGACCATTCCTTTGATCTACTAGCCCCAATCTGACTTAGATGATGATATTGTCAATAACAATATTAGGAGGATTAAAATATACGGGACTTTTCTTTGATAGATCTAGTGGCCCCTGCCACTGTTGGTGCATTCTACCATGTCTCTACGACTGCAGATAAGGGACCCATCAATGCCTAGTTGGGATCGAGCACTCAACTGCTTCACATGCAGGTTGGGTTCACTCTGCCAACTGTTGGCATCTCCAACATCCATTACGGTCCATCCCATGATGACGAGACTCAGTAAGGAGACCCTCCCCATGCAGTATCCATTCAAAGTGGAGGTACACCCCAATCTCACACCCAACATGGAGGTCCTCCCCAAGTTCTTAGTATCTATCAAAAGTGTAGGTCCTCCTTGCATCATCGACACCCAACATGGAGGTCCTCCCCACCTCATCAACATCCAACATAGAGGTCCTCCCTATGACTATGGTTCTCGATATGAAGGTCCTCCACTTATTTTGGACCATCAACATGATCCCAGCTCCAGAAGAGGTCCTCCCCGCTCTAGATTCCACCAAAACAGAGGCCCTCCCCACTTCATAGATGATTAGTGAAAAGGACCTCCCCATGCCATTATCATTGTATTACATGAAGGTCCTCACCATGCCGCATCCAACTAGAGTGGAGGTCCTACCCATTCTTGTGGAGGTAATCCCTATGCATCCATTAACCAATATAGAGGCCCTCCCCATACTCATGATTCCCAACACATAGGTCCTCCCCATGTTCAGATCGATCAATGCGAAGGTCCTCCTCAAACATAGACTCACCAAAGTAGAGGTCCTACCCACTTTCAAATCCCACATGGAGTGTCTCACCATGTTCCAGATGAACAAAGAATAGGTCCTCCCTACTATTTCAATAGCTAGAACAATGGTCCTCCCCATTAAAGTGACAATTGATACAGAGTTCATCCTCGTTTCTTGAAAAATTAAAGCGGAGGTACTCCCTATGAAATAAACCCACAACACAAAGGTCCTTAACATGCCAAAAAGGTTCCCTACCTTGAATAAACATCATGGGGAATAAGGTAAAACCATCATCACTAAAGGAATAACTTAAGGAAACACCAGGTTGTTATTTACCTCATTCGCTTCTTAGATTCTGAACCTGGTTTTGACTCGATGATGGAGACTTACCCCCATTCTTATGCACAAGAGTCTATGGAAGGAGCCTAGATATTGAAGTTCATCATCCCAAAAGTTGATGTTGACAAGATCTTTGAATCTCTTCATGGGTATATACAGGATGAGGAAGACTTATCTCCCTTATAGGGTCTATCAATGTGGTCATCTCTATCATCACTAGATTCATTCTCTACCTCTATACGAAATCATGGAGAATATTTCTAGGATATGATAGACTGAAAGAACCAAGTGGATCTACAGATGACCACTTATATCCTCACACATGAGGTAGTGGTTGACACCATGTCTTATAAGGATGTGATGATGAAGTTGGCACTGCCTCTGAGGGACGGACCATTGTGAAGTGATCATTCAGTTCATGTAGCAGTCTCTATACCATCCAACCTATTGTTGCAGTGGTCCACATTCATTCCATTGAAAGTTTCTCATATAGTGATAACCAGAGCCTAGAGCATCCAAGAGCCAAACCCTTCTTCTGAGTAGGAAATCTTGTGGGAAACCCTAGCTACTGACCTGCTGTCTGAAGTGTTCTAGATGAATTCACATCCTGTCTTTGACATTTCGGAGACCCTCACCCTGGACTAGGTCACTTTATTTCACCATACCATTTGGGAAACAAACTTTCACCTATGTGACCATCAATTGGTCTAGCTAAAGAGGAGATAGAACTTAAATGACATCAATTAGAAATGTCACATGGTTGAGTTAGAAGCACTTAAAATGGCACAACATCCTACGTTACTCGGTTACCATTAGACCCTTTAACACATATGTGTTTAGTTATTCGCAGTGCTACTCAAAATCATTGAAGAAGCATCTCCATGTTTGTAGATATGTGGTTGGGAATAGTATACCACTATCTACATCAATCTTATCAAGAAAAAACCAGATTCTCATGGTGACATTGAGTAAACTCCATTTTTTGTCATAGTGAACATGGTTGAACTCACGCTTCCCAAGGATGGGGACATCGGCGCATGATCTTACGAAGAGAACCAACCTATTGGGGTAACACAATATGTAGACCCGACACGGGTGTTCTCGCTTTCTAGAAAAGGTTGGACCTTGGCCTAGGGGAATGCCTTACATTGTTGTTTTCCAGTCAGAATCTCAAACAAGGAAAGGGACATATTGAGTCCCCAGATCTACCTGATGCAGTGTAGAGAATATAGGATGATCCTGTAATAACCTCCCTATGAAAAAATATTGCAGATATACATTGGATCATCAATGAGATCCTTTCTGAGCAACGTCCAGATTATGGTGATCCCCGATAGGACCAAGTTTGTCCTATAACGGGATAGTAGGGATAAAAACAATTCATCCTCATCTATTTTCTTCCATTAGACCTTGTTGATCCCATGTAACCAAATATAGAAGATGATAGTTTTTATGATAATAGACCATGATATGCATTGTAAAATCCTCCCAAACAACGTGAGGATTGCCCTCAGGATTTGGATCATGTAATTCCACAATCCACTCTATAGGTCGCTCCACAAGCCCCTAAGACCATCTATCATGTTGATAATATATTCAATGCACTGGTGGTCAGGAATCCTTACCAAGATAGGATTCCATACCCAGACGATCTATTGGATGCTTTTAATGATTGGATCCATGCCTTGGAAACACGACAGGTGGAAATCCCACCTGATGGAAAGCTATATCCGACATGGGTGGATGATATGAAAGCACCCCTAGATTTCAAGAATCCAAACTTCACCCACTTAAATGGGATGGGATACCTGATGAAACATCTATCCCACTTCATCTACAAGTGCAGACCCTTGTTGGAAATCCCAGAGTAATAGGAAGAAGCCAAGATTTGATATATATTTATACATCAGAAGGTTCTACGTTCATCTGGTACATCCAGTTACCCATTGGGTCCATCACTAGTTGATAATACCTTCATAGGAAGTTTATATACTAGTTTATCTCCACTACATGCATGATTAGTATTTTTGACCTCTTCAGGTGAAAGAAAATTCTAGATGAGTGTGTCACAGACTTCATCACTAGGTGGAAAGGCCTTACGTATTAGCTCAACATGCCACTAACTCAAGAGAAATTTTAAAGAATGTGTATAGGGAATATCAAGAAAGAATTGATCCCCACCATCATCACATGAAATTTCCTAGGTGGATTCTAGGATTTTTTTAACAGGGATCAATGCCTTGAGGAAGCCTTACATTAGGCCATGAAGGCATGTCCTTTTCCTCTTCCATCTCCTATAAGAAGATCCACAAAGGAAAAAACTACTGCCACTGTACAGGTGGGGGCTCCATAGCCACTATATTTTCTTCATGTATAACCTCTCCATGAACTGCCTCATCAAGGAAAATACCCTAAAAAAGCTCCACCTCACCAACCCCAGAATCAACAGATACCTCCTCAGTAGACAAAACCAGCCAGACGAGAGAATATGGATCCATCCCCTCATCATCCTCCAACCCCTCATCAGGGATATACTCTTAGAGTTACCCTTCCAGATAAGAGAAACCAAATGTACTCCTCCCTAGAGGCCAAGGTCCCCGGTTATTTCTGCAGTGCTCTGAAACAAGGGATTCTGATGCTGCTAGAATGTAGAAATACCTATGGGTCTGAGATCACTGATTTCCCTGATCACTTTTCTCACCACTGATTCCTTATACATACTATCAATTAGTGTTAAGTTTTCAAGTATTGGATCTAGGACTAGGTGGAAAATGGTGTGGAAAGGTCGGGTGAAGTTTCAGTATAGGTTGCGCACATCTCGGGTGATCCCGACACCAATAGTGAAGGTTATGGTGAATACAAGAAAGTCTCTAGCCATGGTACTAAGAAGTATGATGACTAGTTGGATCATAGGGTATTTTCTAATGCCCATGTCATCATCCATGCCTATTTAGGCCAGCCCAAGCCTCCAGAAGTCATTTCACCTTCTCGAGATGATGCTTCTGTATCCACACATCATCCTTCAACATATTAGAAGTATAAGTGCCAATGGAATAAGGGAAAGACCCCCCCCCCACCGATGCCAAATAAATCATGTAAACTTGATGAATTCGCGACTTCAGAGATGGGAATCACACCCATAGTCCATCCAGCATTGGATGTATAACAACCCAGATTTTTATTACACACTTAGACATGATTTATTACGAAAAACCCTAACTTGATACAACATAAAATATAGATAGGTATAATGTATTTGGGTATTGGGAACATTATATAACTACTTAAAAAATTAAATGAAACATCTTATTGAAAACTTACTTTACATGACCATTATATTCCCTCGTACTTGGCATTACATGGGATAATTTGAGGACATACATAAGATGGGGATGAGCTATAAAGCCTATTAAGGGAGTAAACATGGAATAACATGAGGAATACAATAAATTTTAGTCAATATGAATATCAATGGATCAAAAGAGAAACATGAACATAAAGGCATGATAAAGCATGATAATCATAACCTGGAGATGTGGCAATAACACTTTACATGGAATTAGCATGAGCCATGGCTCATTGCACATGGAGCATAAGTAAACCCTCATTGCACATGAAGCATGAGTAAACCCTCATTTCACTTGAATTATCATGATTAAAAACCCATTGAACATGACATATCATGATACTATAATTTACCCAATACATTGGAGTTCTATTAGGGCGCATCCTTGATAATCATTTCATTTCATGCATAAGTGTGCCACATAGATCATACAACATGGATTAATTAACATCGTAATTAATTCCATGAATAAGAGATGTGGAATACATAAATGTAATTCATAAATCAACAATTTTATGTGAATAAAGGTGAATACCCTTTATAGAGGAGTGAGTATGGTATTCACTTCACAATGATTTTGGTATATAAATTTTGGTGTAATTTCGGCAGCATAACGACGTGCAATAGAAATTAGTAAAATGGGTTGATCTATGTGAAAGGGGTATCTAATAATTTATACATTAAATGGAAATTAATGGGATCATGGAACATAATATATCAACATATGGAATGGAATTTATATTCACAATATAAAATAAGTTCTTGAATGTAAATGAGTAGAGAGAAATTCATTAAAGAATTTTGGCATGGTAACAGGTGTACATGGAAGGAATTAATGAGAGAGAAAATGGGTATCTCATCATTAAAAAATTAATAGGTCAGTATGGGGGAGGTGAAAAATTATAACCCAATATTTTTAATTGAAAATAAAAGGGCATAACAACATAATGAAATTTGGACAAAAATGAGAAAGGAAGAAATCCCTTACTTGGAAGTGTGATCCCAAAGTCTTGCGAGGGGCTTGAAAGAGGATTATTAAGAGATTGGGGTGCCTTTGTAGGATTCTAGAGAGAGGATGTAAGATGTTGGCCTAACTCCAAAAGATTTTAGTGAAGAGGAAGTGAGATATTTGGTGGGTTTATATAGGAAAAGAGGGGGAATTCTTTATTATTTAGGTTTGGGACACCACACATTAAACTAATCAAAACCACAAACCAACCCATGGTTTTTGCCTTTGGTTTTTTCCAAAGGGGAGTGGAAAACAATATTATATATGTGAAATGACCTAATTTCTTAAAATAATAGGTTTGCCTATGTGGAGGTGAGTCACACTGTCAAGGAAATCAATTTAAAAATGCAAAAATGTTTTATAAGTTTAGGAGGGTCCACTATAGATTTTTAAAATAAATAAAACAAACATAAAATCACATTATTTTATTGGTAAAACATATATTGGAAAATATTAATGCTTATAGTATTTTATGACATCATTATTGGGTCTTTATGATGTCCTAAAACACATTATATATTTAAACAATATTTAATTTTTACCAAAACAATCAACTATCTCAAAAAATTATGAAAAATTCACCATTGGATAATTTCAACGTCAAGATTACAAAAATTATATTCATTTTATCTAAATAATTTTCTAAATATGTGATTTTATACTTTTAAAATAAAATCGACATTTATAGAAAATTAATGGATTTAGATAAAAACAGATTTCCAACATTAATAAATATTACAATTGTATTCATAAAAATTATACGATCATTTATACTTAATAAAAGGTAATTTATTAATATTTTATTAAAATATTATTTAATTAAAAAATCTATTAAATCCTAAAAATAGATTCCTTAGTTGAATATTAACTAAAAATACTATTTGTGGTTCAAAAACTATTTACAACGTAACAATAATAAAATGAATGTATATTGTTTATTATATGAAAAAATAATGCACGTAATAATAGTGCTAATGAATTTTTACATAACCCATTATAACACCCGCATAATACTGTAGGGTAAGGTGCACGATGGTGACAGACTCTTGGTGTGGCTCAGATAACATCACCCGGGTGGTAATCTCTATCAACATCCATTTCTCATGTAGGCGGTTCCATTCGAGCATAACATTCTGAAGCTCAAATTGGGCTATGTCAAGGGTGAATCCCAATGATACCACCTCTTTTCAGAGCTCCGAAAAATGGGTTTCATATGGGTCAAGCCTACTGGATGAGGCCATCACTTCCTTTTTCTGAGTAAATTAGATTTGTTAAAGCCCTATATTTGTACTAATCATGTGATCACTGTTCAACGATTATATTAGAAATGGTCACAATTCATAATGGTATTATAAAAATCCAAAAACATAAAACCAAAGAAGTGCATATTTTATATAACTAATTTATATAATAATACATTTAATCAGATCAAGAGGAATTTTCATTAATGAATGTTTGGGTCATTACAATCTTCTCCCCTTAAGAAATTTCTCAATCAAAATTTCTTTTTCCCACACTAAAACAGATGTGGGTAACTTTTCTTTATCACTTCCTCTAATTCCCATGTCGCTTCTTCAAACTTGTGGTTTCACCACAACACCTTGACGAGGGTCATTTTCTTATTTCATAGAACTTTTTCTCTACGATTTATGATCTTCACTGCTTGCTCCTCATAAGAAATATCATCCTCTAACTGTATTACCTTTGAAGATAGTACATGTGAAGGGTCTGGTATGTACTTACTTAAGAGGTATATATGAAATACATCATACACTTTGGCCATAGTAGGTGGAAGTTCTAGTCGATATGCCACAACCCCCACATGATCAAGAATCTCAAAGGGGACGATGTACCTAGGACTTAAATTCCCTTTCTTTCCAAACCTCATGACCTTATTACATAGAGATATGCATTTAAATAACATGTCTCCAACTTTTAATTCAAGGTATTGTTGATGATTGTCTTCATAACTCTTCTGTCGACTTTGGGATCCCTTGATATGCTTCTGAATGGTTTTCACCTTCTTTACCATTTCTTCAACCATTTCAGGTCCTAGTAGCTTATGCTCACTGACATCATCCCAACACACTGGTGTTCTATACCTTTTCCCATAAAGGGCTTCATATGGTGCCATTCAAATGCTCGAGTGGAAAATGTTATTGTAGGAGAATTCAACCAATGGAAGATGTTGGTCCCATCCTTCTTTGAAGTCCATAGAACATGATCTTAACATATCTTCCAATGTCTGAATAGTTTTCTCAGATTGGACATCAGTTTGAGGATGATAGGCCATACAGAAGTTTAGTTGAGTGCTCAGAGCATGTTGGAGACTTTTCTAGAACATCGAGGTGAATCTTAGATCACGATCGGATACAATAGATAGTGGTACTCCATGCATCCTTACCACTTATTTGATGTAAATCCATGCAATTTGATCCAATGAAAAGTCATCTCGAATCGCGATAAAGTGAGATGTATTCGTAAGACGATCCAAAATGAACCATATAACATTTTTTCCTATGTATTTCCTTGTAAGTACAATGAAAAATTCCCCGATAATGTTGTCCCACTTCCATGTTGGTATGGGTAGTGGTTGCATCATCCTGTTAGACTTTTGCCTCTTATCCTTCACTTGCTAACATACCAGGAACTTTAGTGTATATTTAGAAATTTCCCTTTTCATATTGTCCCACCAAAAGTTTTCTCAGATATCTCGATACATCTTTGTGCTCCCCTGGTGAATAGAGAAGGTTGAGCTATATGTGTCATTCAGAAGCTCATTCTTTATCTCTGGATCATATGGTACACATAATCATGACCAAAATCTCAAAATTCCATCCTTTTCGACCACAAACTTCAAGGATTTCGCATTTCTTATAGCTTCCACCCTTTTTAGAATTTCCACATCCTTTCTTTGAGCATCCTTTATTTTCTACATGAGGGATGGTTGAGCAATACTTTGTGAAAGGATTGATGATGTTTCCTTCTTTATGATTACCATGTCCATCTTAATCAAATCTAAGAATATTGGATCCTTCTCAATTCTCATCAATGACAGAATCACGAGATCCTTTCTACTTATAGCATCTTCCACCTTGTTTTCTTTCCCTGGGTGGTAATGTATTGAGAATTCATAATCTTTGATCAGCTCTAAACATATTTGTTGGTGCATATTCAACTATTTCTATGTGAATATATACTTGAATCTTTTGTGATCCATGTATATTTCACACTTCTACCCAAAGAGGTGATGCTGAAAATTTTTTAATGCGAAGATCATCGTAGCCAACTCTAGATAATGTGTTGACTAATTCTGCTCATGAACATTCAATTACCTTGAAGAATAATCAATGGATTTTTCATTCTACATCAACACACAACCCATGCCCTTCTTCGAAGCATCACTGAATACCACAAAAAGTTACCCACTTGTGGGTAATGTGAGCATGGGTGCAATGATAAGAATCCTTTTAAACTCCTTGAAGCTTTCTTTTCATTCATCACTCTAATGAAACTTTACTCCCTTATGAGTTAGCTTTGTAAGAGGGTTTGAAAATTGTGAGAAATTTCTCAAAAATCGCCGATAATATCCAGCTAACCCCAAGAAGCTACATATATCCTTTACCAATGTTGGCCTTGGCCATCCCTCTATTAGAGATGTCTTCTAGGGATCTATAGATATCCCATTGCTTGTGATGATATGCCCCAAGAATGATACCACATTCAACCAGAAATCACACTTTCTATACATTTTATAGAGCTTCTCCTTTCACAAGGTCTCTAGTACAGTTCTTAGATGCTCCTCATGATCCTCCTTAGTTTTGGAGTATATTAGAATATCATCTATAAAAACTACCACAAATTTTTTAAGGTAATCTTAAAAGAACCTACACATCAAGTCCATAAAGATTTATAGAGAATTAGTGAGTCTGAAATGCATTACTATGAATTCATAGTGCCATATCTTGTACGAAAAGCATTCTTGGGGATATCTTCCTTCTTCACCCTTACTTGATAATATCCGGACCAAAAGTCCACCTTGGAGAAGTATTGTGCTCCAAGAAGCTAATCGAACAATTCATGAATTTATGGAAGAGGATACTTGTTCTTTATCATGATTTTTTTTGAGCTCATGATAATCATTTAAAAAGCGCATTGACCCATCCTTCTTCTTGATGAAGAAGACTAGTTCACCCCATGGTAAAGCACTTGGGCGTATAAACCCTTTATCCAGATTCTCCTATAGTTATTTTTTTTCATCTTCTCAAGCTCCACAATATCAATTATATATAGAGTATTGGATATGGGAAATTCCCCAGGTATAAGTACAATTGAGAATTCAACATCTCTTCTAGGAGGAAGACTAAGAAATTCCTCGGGAAAAAATTCAGCAAATTCCCTCACAATAGGTATGTCTTTAAGGATGGTTGCTTCCTTATACTCAAGAATCTAAGCCATATACACATTCTCATAGGGTAGTAATATCCATGATTGAGATTATGGTGCTAAAAAAGATTCATCTTCCTCCTTTCACTTGTAATGAATCAAGGGTCAATTCTTTATATGGAGAGTGATTTCCCTCTCACAGAAATTTATGTTGGTTCTATATAGGGAAAGACATCCCATGCCAAAAATTACATCAAATATCACCAAAGGGAGTATGAATAGGTTCTTCAGGAAGTTCAATCAAAAAATTATGATAGGGGAGAAGTTTTATTCATGGGATTCAATGATTTCCCCATTTACTTTACTCACCGACATCTTCAATTCCATGATTTTTGGTGGTGTTGGGATTGTTCTACTAAACTTTTAGGGTATAAAATAATGTGTATAACCAAAATCAAAAAGTACATTTTCTATTCTTGAATGAATAACTACAATACCAGTCACCACTTTGTTGTCAGGATTCACTCCAGTGGTAGTGATGGAAAAAGATTTCCCTTGCTTCCTTGGAGGTTGTTGGTTGCCTTTGAAAACCATTGTCTTAGGGAACTGATTTGAAAGGTGCCTTGGTTATTTTCAGTTGAAGAAATTAACAACATGTTGAGAGTCAAATAGAGCATTCCTATCCTCTATCATAGCCGTGAGTTTTTCTTATTGGTATTTAACGGCTAGGTTCCCTTCTCTTCCACACCTAAAGAATTTCCTCATCCCCTTTAGGAAATTTCTGGGATGCTTCTTTTCATGCCTTTGGCAAGTGGGGTGATGGATTTTCTTAGCACCATTGGATTTATCCATTGGAGTACCAGAATTGAATTCCACCTTACGCTTATTATTCCCATGATACCCCTAAGATTCATCGATCTTTATTTCGACCATGAGGGCACATCAGACAATTTTCTCCAAGCTATCGAAGTCACGGATCGCCATGGATTTTCATAGGCTAGGTTTCAGCCTACCATAGAAGTGTTCAACCTTGCATTCATGGGTAATGACAAAGCCCAAGGAATATCGTGCAAGCCTTGTTAAGTTTTCCTTGTACGCTCCAATGGAGTAATCATCGTTTTTCTTATGGGAAAGGAATTCCCTTTTCATCTTAATCTGGGGGGTGCGAGGAAAATATTTATATAAAAACATTTTCTGGAAATCCTTCTATTCCAATGAATTTATCTCATCCTTAGGCTTCATATTTTTGATCAATGTCCACCATTGATCGGATTCTCCCTCCATATGATAAGCATCCAGAAGAACCTTCTCTTGTTCGGAACATTGAGAGATGAAGAAGATATTTTCAATGCAGTTAATACATTGTTTGACGATTGAGGGATCAGATGATCCATTAAAAGTACGAGGCCTTTTTCTCATGAATATCTCTATAGAAACTTGTTCTTTCTTGGGGGGGGGGGGTTGAACGTTCCTCTAGACCCATGTTTCTATTCAAATCTTGAGTTAACTGAGAGTGTATCGTGACAATGTTGGCGATTCTTGCTCCCATCAGATTGGTCATCTCATTATAATTGTCATAACATCAATCTTCACATCGTATGTTAGTCCGAATCCTCCTATAATAGGCCATTGGTGGGAATAAAATGAAAGTTAGGGTGTTTCATTTTGGCTTTCGGCATCGAAACACCCAACGGATCCGTATCCAATGATTGATGGACCTGCTTTCCAAAGGCAGGAGTTCGCCGGATGGTCTGACCAGTGACTCTTAAGAACTCACATTGGTTGAGAGGATGGGAAGTCGGGCTCATCACACCCTTTTTGGGGGGAAATTATTGCCTGTTCCGGGACTCTCTTATAGATTTAGGACATATTCATATGTTTGCGAATCTTTGGTTAGTACCCAAACATAGTATCCACGGATTTAACCCTGATGGGAAATGGTCATCTGGACGCAGGGGATTCAGAATCATTTAGGCCTGAGGTTTACCATCCCTCATTGGATTAATGACCCCGTGGAGTCTGGAATTATTGAGACGGTGCTAGGAGCAGCTCGGTGAACCGATGTGAAGATAGTCAGATCAACCGGTTTTTGGGCTTGAACCTCTTGGAGGCTTCCTATATACCCTACCTAGGAGATATGGATCAAAGTCTACATAGTTCGGAAGGATTGGGGCTTACACTCTGAGGAGGCCCAGGGTAATGGATTGGGGATTACACTCTGAGGAGGCCCAAGATGTTCGTAAAACGACATGAAAGGGGGTCGGAATAACCCGTTGTTGGGATTAAACCTCGGGGAGGATTCCTACATACCCCTCCTAGGAGGAAGGGATCAAAGTCCACGTATTTCTCCTAGAGAGAATCGGAGAACCGACGTGAAGGTGGACCCGGGAGTCCGTTGGTGGTCAGGCTTGAACCTGTTATAGGCTTCCTACGTACCCTGCTTAAGAGGCAGGGATCAAAGTCCACATAGTTCACACGGATCAGGGCTTACACTCTGAGGAATCCCATAAGGGGATGTCATGGTCGATTCTCACTCTAAGCCCACGTGAGTCATGCTCGGTGTGAGAAACAAGAGGCAGCAGGAACCAGAGGATCACATCGTGAAAGGTGCATCCGTGAGAAGTGGAGTGGGTCTTACGCATGAGAGTGGACCATACAGTCGGGGCTTACTTCAGGATGGATGACCAGGGTGATGGATTGGGGGTTACACAATAAGGAGGCCCATAAGGTCGGGGATTACTCCGAGATGGACGCCCGTGAGAGGATAGATTGGGGATTACACTTTGAGGAGGCCCATATTGATAGATTGGGGATTACACTCTGAGGAGGCCCATTGTGTCTTTCTCATGTCTGTCCATGAGGGCGTTCCAACCCACTGGTGGGTCGAGGCACATAATTGAGGTCCAATGCCTATGCGCAAGTGCACAAGCGGGATAACGCCAAGGGCGTTTGAATCAATCCAAACAAAGGGAGATGAAAAGTGTGAATTACATGCCCAAAATTCAGAACACAATGAGGGTGGCATGGTGATGGAGGATAACTGTTGACCATATTCGAAACACAGCATTCATATCACGTTAGCCTGAAATGGGGATGAAGAAATGAGGGTCGACTGTTGACCGTGTTCGAAACACAGGACCTATCTCGAAGTGTTGTCCAAAGTCTTCCGGGGTGTTGGACCAGGATGGTGGGTGAGCCGATGCAGCATGGGACCAGGCCGTTAGGGGGTCCCTTCAGACATGAAATTAGATGAAGATCTGAATAAAGGACACACAAAGCATGGGGTGGAGTGATGGAAGGTTTGAATGGATCCCAACACTCTTGAAATTACGCCACTGTAATCATGGCATTAGGCATCTTATGCTTGGGTCATAAGGGATCTTTTGCATGGAGCAAGAGGAATCCAATTATTGAATGATAAGGAATGCTACTATTTATAGTCATGTAGGGAGGACTGTTTCCATATAGTTTAATGTCATATGGATAAGACGAGATCCATATAGTTTAACGTCGTGTGGTTAGGATGACTAGGTAGGAGATACCTAGAAATGGATGGTGTGGGACTTACGCAAGGGCGGCCCTTTCTGAATGAACCTAGAAAAAGAAGCTAGGAAATGGGGGTATAGGAGAGTCATGAGGAGTATCCCAACTCATGGAATGTATAGAACAGATGTTGGGGTGGCACAAGGGTGCAATGGAAAGTCCCGACATCCTGGCCGCGAGGACTGGCCGTGAGGGAGCCTCATGTGGTTCACAGTTTAGTTGTCCACGAAGGGTGTCTGTGGAGGAGTTGGCCGCGGAGGAGATGGACGTCCGCGAAGGAGGATGTCCGTGAAGGATGATGTCCGTGGTGGAGATGGCCGTCCTCGAAGGGTGATGTTCACAAAGGGGCTGGCACCCGTCTTACTTCACGCCCGCGGAGAGGTTCCACCTCCATTTCGCGAACGACACTGGTCCGTAGAGGGGGTGTCCATGGAGGGACTATCCTCAAAGTAAATAGACACTATGGGCTTGCCGCGGAGGAGCTGGCCGCATGTGGTTCACGGACTGGTTTCTCTTCTCCACAGAAGAGTTCATCCGCGAACGATATGGGGTCCGCGGATGGCCGCGGACCGCTGGGAGTGATTTCTCCAGCATCTCTCCATGGGTTTTCACCCGTCTTTCCTTTGTGAATTTTTGGTTCCCCTCAGTGAATATTTATAGAGTTGCGAGGAGGCAATATTGATGGGCTCATGACACTTTCTGTGGAAGCCCATGAAGGAATCCCCACTCGCGGATGACTCGGTCAACTGGGGGTTTTTTGAATCACGATTCTCAAAATTGCTTCGCGGTTGTTCAACACCCCGCCACTATTCTGTGAATGACAGAGGTCTGCGGCCATGGAGGCGCTCTGCCTCCGTTTCGTGAGTGACGGCGCGCACGACATTGGATGGTTGGTGTAGTTCGCAGCGGTGGACATACCTGGCTTCACCGACGGTCTTCCTGTTTCGCACTCGCGTTGGGGCTCCAACCTCCATTTCGCAGACAACGTCGGTCCGTGGTATTGCGGCTTGCCGAACCGGCTACGTAATGTTGATGGGAGATGGTAGGTGGACCATTTCGGTCCTTTCCCAAGTCTTGGGGTAATTGGATTCCCCCCTTGCAGAATTTTCAGGACCCTACAAATACCCCCATCAGAATGGGGTCTGATCAGAACTAAGAGGAGGCCATTCAGATGTATAGTGGTCCTGAAAATCAATGAGTGATTGGACAATGCTCTAAATTTTTCCTGAGCCAAGGGACTCAGCAAGCATAATTCAACTATTGCTAGGGATCTGTAGAAAAGAACCCCACAAAATTTTTGTCTATTATTTTAATACCCTAATTTTCTCTGGGCCCATTTAGTGTGGACCCAGCGGGTATGGCCCGACTTTTTCTTAGGTCGTCCTTTTCGGGTTTTAGTCCTAACAGGCTTTGTGCCTCTTTTCCTTGTGAGCAGTTTAAAGTCCCGCCGACAAGACTATCATTGTAGATTTTTTAGGTCGAACATCTTTGACCAACATATGGTGGGGCGAGGGACCCAATGGGGTTCAACTAATTTAAATATGCCTCAATACTCTTCAGATGAACGTGGGGGGACATGTTTAAATTTGAACAGCATGCAGGGCATGCCTCAAGGCATGTGAGCCGCGTCGATGTACAGAGGTAGGAAGAGAGTTGCCTAAGGAAAACTTGCCTTTGGTAGACAGGCCAGGGGCGATCAATATGCAGATCCACTGAGGGCATGGTATGCATAGTCGTGCAAAGGTGTCCTTAAGTCAATGACTTCTCCATTTATGATGGCCATAGGACTTCATGAAATTCCGGCTTATGGAAACCATGAGGGGTGGTTTGGAAAAAAAACCACCAGGGGTGGCTCGGAAAGGGTATGTGATGTCTGAATGGTTTTGAGAGAATATGTATCAATCAGGAGTGTGGAATCAAGGTTCCTGTCCTGTGCATTTATCTAGCATAAAGGATGGTTGGGGCTCGGCGTACTTTAAAGTCATGTAGCTGGGACATCATCTGAAGTGGAACGACTTCTGCTGGTTCTCCTTAATCTCTTCAAAGACGTTCCACCACATTCAGGTAGGATTGTGGAAGAGGTTGGTAAACTGTAGCTCAGAAGGTTTTCGAATCTCGGGATAGAAATGGGGGCTCAGAGGCCAAGAGGCGTACGAAGAGAAGAATTGCCTACAGAAATATTTCCTTTGGTAGATGGGCCAGGGGCGATCAATATGTAGAGCCGCTAAGGGAATGGTATGCATATTCATACAAAGGTGTCCTTAAGTCAAAGAATATCCACTTCCGATAGCCGAGAAACTTCAGGGAAGTTGAGATTTGGGACCACCAGGGGAGGCTTATGAGAGTTCGGCTTTTTCTGAGTACAAAGTATGGCTTATGATGAGAGGGTGCCTGAATATGGGGGAAATATCTAGACTAAACTTCCCGAGAATAGGTGAAGTAATTCTGTCTCACGTGGGTGTGAGGCGGTGGTTCATGCAGGTCTGACCCGTGCACTGAAAGACGGAGAAAAGCCTATGTTTCTCACTGAACCCATGACGAGTATGACCGTACAAATTATCGTCATGTGGTTGGAACATATTCCGTGCAATTTATCATCATGTGGTAAGTATGAGAGGCATTTTTAAAGGTTACTATGCAGTTTAATGTCATGCAGTGAGGACGGGGGGAATTTTTTTCTTTCTTTGACCCAGTGAAAACACTTGCGGTTGGAGGCATTTCCCTAGATGGTTAATGCTTGGACTTTGCGGTTTCGTGCCAAGCAGCCAAGATATCCCGTGCAGTTTAACGTCATGCGACGAGGACATAGTTGCAAAGGCTGCTCTTCATCAGAATATAACTGGGCTTGAATACCTTAACATTCCCCAAACGTGGGGGGGGGGGGGGTTGATTGGTGTAAATCAAGGTTCCGGGGCCTCTTGGACCAGGAGAGGTGATATGGGGGCTCTGAGGCCGGTAAGCGTACGAAGCTAGGAAGATAATCGCCTGTGAAAATATTGTCTTTGATGGACGAGCCAGGGGCTATCATTATGTAGAGCCGCTGAGGGCATGGTATGCATAGTCGTACAAAGGTGTCCACGGGTCGATGAATTTCCACTTTCGATGGCCATGAATGGTTATAAGGATCCGCAATTATCCGGGCAATGAAGTCTATCATTTGGCAGGAGAATGTCTGGAAATGTCGGGGATATTCATCCCTGGTTGCTTGTTGAGTTTCAAATAGCCCCCTACACTGAACTTTTCTTTTTTTTGTGCGTGGGGGTGTTTTTTCATTACATGCAATTTAACGTCATGCGGTAAGGACGAAGTACTCCTAGTTTATCGGTCCTAGAGCTCAGACCATTGGGTTACTATTACTGAATTCACTCAAAGGATAACCGAGTCAACATGTTCTGATACACATGGAACAAGGTGGGGGATGAAGGTTGTAAACTGCAACTTTGAGTTTTCCCGAATCAAGAGGGGTGGTGTGGGGGCTCTAAGGTCGGTAGGCGTACGAAGCTAGGAAGAGTACCGCCCGAGGAAATCTTGCCTTTGATAGACGAGCCAGGGGCTATCATTATGCAGAGCCGCTGAGGTAAAGGTATGCATAGTCATAAAAAGGTGTCCCCGGGTCGATAATGTTCCACTTCCAATGGCCATGAATGATTATGAAAATCTACAATTGCTCACAGTGCATAGTTCGGAACGTGGGGATAATGGTGTCTGGGTATACAAGAAATGTCTTCACTGCAATTGTCCGTTGAGTCAAAGTAGCCTAGTCCTGGCTTGATGTTTGTTGATGCAGGTTTCTATGTGAACAAATGACAGACACATAGGCTAGCCAGATAGGGATAACCTAGTAACACCCGGATGTGAAAAGGGGAATGAACTTGTAAACCACTTCACCATAGACTTCTGGATCAGGAGGTATGGTATGGGGGCTCTGAGGCCGGTAAGCATACAGAGCTAGAAAGAGTGTCGCCTATGGAAATATTGCCTTTGGTAGACGAGCCAAGTGCAATAATTATGCAGAGCCGCTGAGGGCATGGTATGCATAGTCATGCAAAGGTGTCCACGGGTCAATGACTTTCAACTTCTGATGGCCATGAGTGGTTATAAAGATCCATAATTATCCGGGTCATGGAGTCTAATGTATGGAGATGATGCATCCAAATGTGCAAGGAGTATCTCCATCTCGTATCACCATGTGTCTTGGGTGGGTCACGACGAAGTATGTGCAGTTTAGCGTCATTCGGTGAGGACGAAGTCCATACAGTTTATCATCATGAGGCAAGGATGAATTCTATGTAGTTTAACGTCATGCGGTTAAGATGAAGTCCATGCAGTTTAACGTCATGTGGTGAGGAAAAAATTCATGCAGTTTAACGTCATACGGTAAGGACAGATTATACACCCCATGCAGGTCTGGTCCGTACACGGGGGAAGGGGCATTTTTAACATTATTGTCTGTGCAGTTTAACATCATGCGACAAGGACGGGAAGTACAGCCCATGTCGGTCTGGTTCGCACGCGAGGGGAAAGGGATTTTTTTTTGTTTATTCAGGGGGCTGGGCCAGGACTAGGGATCCTGGCGTCGCTATATATCCTACGAGGGCAGGAATCAATCCGTATGTAGTTCTATGGAATAAGTACACCCTGTACAGGTTTGGTCCATACACGAGGGAAATGAGGCATTTTTTATCTTTTATTTAGGGTGATGGTCTAGGACTGGGAATACTGGCATCGCTACGTATCCTGTGAGGGTAGGAATCAAGCCATACACAGTTCTCTGGAATCTGTGATGTTTTAACGTCATGCGGTGAGGATGAGATACCCCTAGTTTATGGTCATATAGTTTGGACAGTTGGGTGCTTATTAGTTTAATTTCATGCAATTCGGACAATGAATACACCCAGTGCAGGTTTGGATCGTACATAGGGGGAAGGGAGAATTATTGACTCTTATTATCCGTGCAGTTTAGCGTCATGCGGTAAGGAAGGACTCCATGTAGTTTAACGTCATGCGGTGAGGACGTGAACCCCGTGCAAGTTTGGTCCATACATGGGGGAATGGGAATTTTTTGTTTTTTTCCTTTCTGAGGTGGCTGGGCCAGGGTGTGGAATTCTGGCGTCACTACATATCCTGCGAGGGAAAGAATCAAGCCTCACGTAGTTCTCTGAAAGACGATACACCCCGTGCTGGTCTGGTCCGTACACAGGGGAAGAGGGCATTTTTAAATCATCTTGTCCGTGAAATTTAACATCATGCAGTGAGGACGAAATACTCCTAGTTTAAGGTCATAGAGTTTGGACCGTTGGGTGCTTGGCAGTTTAACGTCATGCAGCTCGGACGATGAGTACACCTCGTGTAGGTCTGGTCCATACACGGGGGAGGGGAATTCTTAACTCTTGTTATCCCTGCAGTTTAACGTCGTGTGGTAAGGACGAAGTCCATGCAGTTTAACATCATGCGGTGAGGACGTTATACACTTGGTCTCTATGTGAAATAATTCTTTAGGAATCTCGCATTCGTAGGAGCGGTGGTAAATTGTCTATCCATGGAGATCTGGGTATATTCTCCATTGGAGTAGACCTTGTGTACAACCTATGGTCCCTCCCACTTGGGCTCCAGCTTTGGAGGCTTCTTGCTGGGTATCATTGGAGTCCGGAGGACCAGAACTAATTCTCATTCCAAGAAAGACCATAGGTGGACCTTTTTGTTGAAGGCTCGTGCGATCCGTTTTCGGTACCCTTCAGGTGGTGCAGAGTGTGCAACCGCTTCTCGTCTAGCTGTTCTAATTCACTTAGACACTTTTCTGACTGCTCATCATCAGATAATTCATCACATATGGCAACACGGAGTGAGGGAAGTTGGAGTTCAATGGGCAGGACCACCTCTGTTTCGTACACCAATGAGTACGGGGTAGACTGAGTAGTGGTGCAGATTGTGGTTCGATAAGACCAAAATGCATGGAGGAGTTTATTCGGCTATGAATTCTTGTCTTTGTCCACCATTTTCTGGAGGATGTTGGACATGGTCTTGTTGAAAGCTTCTATATGTCCGTTGGCCACTGCATGGTAGCGGGATGAGTGGTTAGCCTTGATACCATACTCGTGGTATAGCTTTTCCAACTCAGTAGAGCAGAAATTGGTGCCGTTGTCTATCAGTATAGTATGAGGGACACCAAATCTGGTGATGATATTGGTCTTCATGAAGCTGATAATGTTTCTTGCCCTGATATCCTTGAGGGGTATGGCTTCTTCCCATTTGGAAAAGAAGTTGGTTGTCGTGAGGATATACTTCAGCTGTTTGGCCGTGGAGGGAGGATATGGTCCCACGACGTCCATCCCCCAAACAGAAAATGGCCAGGAGTACTTAGCTTGATGAAGTAACTCCGGGGGTTTGTGTATGAAGTTGGTATGAGTGGAATTTTGTGGTAAAACGCTCGCAGTCTTGTGCCACTATAGGCCAGTAGTACCCAAGACTTTGAACCTGATGGGAAAGCTTGGTCCCTGGTTGATGTGCTCCACACGCTCCTGCATGTACTTCAGCTATGACAGCAGTGGTTTCTTCTCCATCAATGCATCTAAGGAGCACTCCATCAAGGCCCCATTTTTAGAGGACCTCTTTCTGACCCGCGCCACCATATAGGACAAAATTGATTTCCCTTCTTTGTATTTTCTCTCGTTTAGCCGTGTCTGATGGAAGATATCTCCATTGAAGGTAGTTCGTGATGGGGATCATCCAGCCGGTGGAAAGAGTATATGGATTGGGGATAGGACTAACTTAGTGGATTTCTTTCATCTTATCTTGAACAAATGGCAATACCATTTGACGACGAACAATACTGGTGACCGTTTCATCCCGATTTGGGTCGGTTAGGGTTGTGGCCGCGTTGGCTAATGCATCAGCCTAAGTGTTCGGGGACCAGGGAATATAGGTCAATGTTGGTTCTGTGGAGAATTCCGCCATTAACCCTCAGATATGTAAAATAGGGGGATTATCTCCTCCTTTTTAATAGCATAGTCACCATTGACTTGTTTGATGACCAGCTCCGAGTCACCTTTTACCTTAAGGTGTTGTACTTGTTCCTGGAGTGCGAGTTCTAGGCCTGCAATGAGGGCTTGATATTCCACTTCATTGTTTGTACATCCCTTTGACAGGAGGAAGGAATATAGAAAAAATTCCTTTTCTGGGGACATGAGTATTATCCCTAGGCCCACTTTTTTGAATCTGGGATCCTCCATCCTCTTCCCGGTTAGGCTTTGAGACGCGCCGTAAAAGTACATTTCCCATGCTGGGAACTCCTCTTGGACTGAGAAGATATCTTTATCAAGTAGTTCGGCGTCCGGTGCAGTGGTCACTATTGAAGGGTGATCTTCTAGAAATTCTGCTAATGCCTGGCCCTTGATGGATTTTTGAGGCACGAACCGGATGTCGAACTGTTACAGGATCACCGCCCATCAGGATAGGCGTCCGGTTAGCATCGGGCAACTGAGGATGTACTTGAGCGAGTTACTCCGCAAGATCAAATGGACTTCATGATGCTACAGATAATGTTACGGATTTTGAACCGCGAAGACCAAGGACAAACAGCTCTTCTCGATATTTTAGTATTGAGTCTTAGCATCAATCATGGTTCGACTGAGGTAATAGAGGCTGTTTTCACTGTCAGCGTCATTATTTTGTGCAAGGAAGGCTCCCAGTGATCGCTTTAGGGCCGTCACATATAGAATGAGAGGTCTTCCTTCAACCGGGGGCATGAGCACCGGTGGGCTTAAGAGGTACTTCTTCAAGTTGTCGAACGCCTCTTGGCAGTCATCCATCCATTGGTACGTGACCCCATTCTTCATTAACCTGGTGAAGGGCAAAAATTTTCCTACCAGGTTGGCTATAAACCGCCTAATATAGGCTAGGTGTCCTTGGAATTCCCTCAGGTCAGTGAGATTTCGAGGAGGTGGCAGGCTCAAGATAGCCTTCTTCTTCTCATGGTCGACTTCGATGCCACGATGGTGTACGATGAAGCCAATGAATTTCCCAGAGGTAACCCCAAAGGCGCATTTCAAGGGGTTCATCTTCAAGCTATGCTGTTGGAGCCTGTTGAAGACGGTATCAAGGTCTGAAAGGTGATCCGAGCGCTGTTTGGACTTGAACAATAGGTCATCCACATAACATTCAACGAATTTCCCCAAGAACGGTTTGAAGATCCGATGCATGGCACACTGATATATGGCGCCAGCATTTTTGAGACCAAACGGCATGACCCTGTAACAGAATACCCCTTGAGGGCCCTAAAGGCAGTGGCTTCTTTGTCTCCTTGGGCCATCATGATTTGATTATATCCAGAATAGCCGTCCATGAAGGATATATCCTCATACCCGACCGTTGCATCAATTAACAACTCGGTGATTGGAACCGGAAAGTCATCTTTCAGAAAATGCCGATTAAGGTCTCTGAAGTCAATTCAAACATGGATTTTTCCATTCCTTTTCTTAATGGGGATGATATTGTCCAACCAAATGCAGTACTGGACCTCTCGAATGAAGCATGCTTTAATTAGCTTATCGACTTCAGCCTCTATCTTGGCAGCATGTGAGGGATGCATCCCCTGGAGGCCGGTTTGTAGACTTGGTGGTCTTTTGGAAGACCCAGGTGATGCGTCTCTACCTTGAGATCGAGTCTCTACATTTCCATGTAATTCCAGGTGAAGACATCCCGATGTTTCCTTAGGAAGGAGGTATATACCTTGTGTTCCTCAGGAGACATGGTCGTGCTAATGAGAGTGGGCCTCGGGTCTTCCTCGGTACCCAGGTTTATTTCCCTGAGTTCGTCCACAGTGGTGGAGATACCTTCCTCAAATGCAGGAGGTGAATCCCTGAGATCTTCCCCCTCTTCGTCTTGTAAATCTTCATCTTATTGGTATGATGAGGAGAGATCTCCTAACACGAGCTCTTGGGAGTCCGAAGGTGAGGTGTCGTGGGTGCCCTTGATCGAGCTTTCTCCCCCTGATTGAGGGTCAACAGATGTTCCCACATTGTCACACTCGGCCGTTACGGATGAAGTCATGAGGACATATGAGTGCATGTCCGAACTTGAACTCCTACCTTCCACGTGGTTGATGGGAAGGACATAGTCCTTACCAAGCCGCCTGAGGGGGTCATCAGGAACCATTTCTAGGCCATTTGGAGCAGAGATCTAGTCGACACCGTTGAACAAAGGCTTCTTTTTCTTTTTCTCGTAAAAACCGGTGTCAATGTAATGTGACTCTGAGAGCTCTAAAGGGGCCTTGTCGGTGTGCAACGTCCCTCTTTTTCCATTGATGCGATACTTGATACACTGGTGGTAGGATGAAGGAACGACCATGTGCTTATGGAGCCATGGCCTTCCCAGTAGGGCATTGAATGCTGTGCTCTACCAGACCACCAGGAATTCCGTGTAGGCTACCAGGTCACCAAAATGGGTCTTTAACTTAATCTTTCCCATTGGTTTCTTCTCACTCTTGTCGTAACCCAACAGAGTTGTGGCTAAGGGAATTATATCATCCTCACTGTAGCTCAACTTACGGAGTGTCTATAGGGGAAGGAGGTTAACTCTTGAGCCATTGTATATAAAGAAGTTCTGGATCTCAATACCATTCAACATGCCAGACACATATAGAGGTCTGATGTGTCCTTGCATGATGGAATCTTCATCCTGATCGGTGAAGAAAATCACTGCATTGCATTCAGCCGGGCCTGTCTCTGTCTGGTAAATCTCGATGGCAGCTACCTCGACTTGAAATTCCTGGGGGATGATCAATGCTTTGATAAGTGCCTCCCTAAGGTCGGCTGAAAAACCCAGGGCATCCAAGATTGAAAAATTGGCTGGTACTGACACCAACTGCTTAAGGATGTCATATTTTTGCTCCAGCGGTTGACGCTTCTCCGTTGGCGGGAGAGCCTTAGCGGGTGCTTTGAGATCTGGAGCATTTGACGAGGAGGGACCGACCATGGGGACAAATGTCTATGGTGTTCCAGCATTTTGAGGACTTGGCCCAGCTGGTCTGTTTGTGCACACTAGGCGGTCAGACACATGTTCTTCCTCTGGTGGGTATCATAGAACAACAGGGCCAGAGTGGCCGCTTGTGGAGGTGGATGGGAATTCTTTCTCCTGCTGAGTCCATTGAAGGGCCCTCCCACGGGTTTCCGCAATATTAATGGTTTGGGCTGGGGTCTAGCTGTAGGGTTGGTTTCAGCAGCAACTGCACCTCCCCTAGTATCCTCTGCCTCTGCGATTCCTCCTCCCAGCTCCTCATGTAGGGAACTCGGGTTTGTAACCATACCCTTTGTTAGGGAATGATTCCATAAGATGGATGACATTAATAGAACCAAATATTGGCTCTTCATCTTCTAACAGGTCAACCTGGTCAGTTGTCCCTGAAGGTTCCGTTTGGAGGGTCGGTGCCCGTGGTGCCAAATTCAAGGGCATGAAATCTGCCAGGGTAAGGACTAACTTTGGCATTGTCGCGGACTGCTCCTCTTGTGATTGTTTCCTCCTTTCACTCTGCCCAGATGACTGGCTCATAGAGGATTTTGAGGACGATGCTGTCAGCTCTGCGGCTCCAGGTGCTATTGGTGGAAACACCGGCTGCTATAGTTGAGCTTGGATTATGCCCTGGGCTCGGTTGATAGTCTTCTGAGTCATCCAGTTGTCAAATTTTTTCCCTTGTTTTCTGGTGACTTTCTGCCATCCCTCCTCTCTGTTAGAGTCGGTGGTAGAGATACATGCCACATGTGCTGGGGGTGGTCCCAACTCAACTTTTCTAGAATCTACCATCCTCTGCAGTAGGGATTTGAAGATGAAGAATTCTTGGATACTGTACCCCAATATCCGATGGTAGGGGTAGTAATATGGCATGTCATCGCAGTCGACTTATTCAGGTCTCCTCAGCTCCCGGAGGCGGAGCAAGTTCTAGTTCATGGATGCAATGAAGTAGCCACGGACTTGATCGTCTCGGAACGAGTATACTTTTTGTCTTCATTCCTCATACTGGTTCCGCTTCGGTCCTCTCTAATCATCCAGTTTAGGTGGGGGATGTCGTTGATATGCAGGGGGGCCTTGATGATTTGGTAGAGGCCTGAGCGGTGGAGTGGGCACATGGGCCGGCTTGAGTGTGACAGCGGACGCTTCAGCTCTAGGGGCTCTTTTCGCAGGAGCCTGCGAGGCTATTTGGGACTTTGAATTAGTCCACTTCAGGGAGTCCTCAATTCTCTGGGCAATGGCTAAGAGATGGCAGAAGCCAGTGGTGCACTCTACCAGTATGAGCGGTGTTCGCAGCTCATATCTAAGATTATCGATGCATATGGCTAGAATCTCATCTTGAGGAATTGGTCTGTTCAGAGAATAGGTCAGACCTTTCCATATGGAGATGAAATCTGAGACCCTCTCATTCTCCCTCTGTTTGCAGTTCATGAGATCGCTGACCGTTGTTTTAGGCAACATTGAGCTGAAGTGGAACAGGAACTACTATCGGAGGTCCTCCTAGCTCTTTATCGACTGGGCCGGCAGACTCATGTACCAGATGAAGGCGGATCCTTGCAAGGTCCATACGAAGCATATGAGTTTCACTGCTTCTTTTTGTTCCGAAGTTCCCATCATAGGGTCGCAATAGGATGCGTAGTGCATCAAATTCAACTCTGGATTGCCTGATCCATTGAATATGGGGAATACAGGGCTCCCAAAATTGGTTGGAGGTGGTGTGTTGGTCACCCAATCTGGGTAGGGTTTCCGCTCCGGCTGTATCGGAGCGCGTCATCCTTCCATCACTTCCAATCGAGCTATTAGTGCCTCGATGTTCTTGGTGAGACCCTGGTTTACATCCTGTTGGGCCCGGTCCTGGGCAGGCGTATCCCGAGGCATTGCCTGAGGATCCGGATTGGCCGGCACCAATGGTGCATATTCCGTTAGGGGTACCCTCGGAGGGTTTGGGAATACTTTCTCTGGTTTCTTCCTAAGTGAAGGGAAGTCTTGGTATTCATCCGAATCTATGTTTAAGTAGTTGTACGGGCCAGACACCTCATTAGACGGGAGCCTTGACCGTGTTTCATTTGTCGGGGCAAGCCTTAGCCTTTGAGGTGCACTTGCTGGGAGTGCATGACGTGGCTATTCTTGGGACGCACTTTCAATAAGGCGGTTCCTTTGGAGTAGCTCGGCGTTAATCCATCTCAATTCTTTCATCTCCTCTTCCTTACATGCGAACCTCTCTTCGAGCATGAGTGGATCATTTTTGTCGAGAGAAGGGGATGGGAAAGGGTAACTGTTATTTTACTCTTATCTTTGTTGGAATCTCGCTGGGTAGGCGGAGGAAGGTTAGCTGAAGGGGCAGCCATGTTTAGGGCGGCCCTCTGGTTCCAGGTGCGCACACCTGGTGGTTCGTTGTGAGTCACAGCCTATTCGTAACTATCATCTCCCGATCCCTCCTGATTTGCAGTATCTCTCGTGTCACCCGTGGGGTTAACCTCTATGATGTTGATAGATGCATATTGCGGGGACAAGAAGATGTCATCCTCCAAACAGGAAGTAGATATCCTGTGTCTTCTGCTGGACTTCCCTTTTGTGTCATGGTATTGCCTTTAGACTTCTTGACAAAGGGTGATGTGGAGAGTTATTTGATGCGACCTCACGGTGCGCCTTCCTCTCGGAGGGGATGATGATTCAAATGACGGGATAGTATGGGAACCTAATCTTCTGACTATCCTCCCTAGACGAGAGAATACTGATTCTCATGGGGGAGGTTGTTGTTGAGGGGGTAATAATGCCCCCAGCCCTGAGGGCTGGGGTCGGCTCCATTCCTTATACATTGAGTCTCTTCCCGGTTTTATTGGTCTTACGAGGGAATTTGTTGTTAAAAATGCCCCCAGCCCTACAGGCTGGGGTTGACCATAGATTACGGCAGTGGCTGCTCCTATCGTGACCTGTTTGATCTCACGTGCCCCTATTTGGGGGTGAACCAGATTTGGTGCCGAATTCACATGTGGATCAATCCCTTCTGGGGAGGCAGGAAAAGATTGTTGATTGGACTCTCTTAGGTGAGAGGCCTGCTGTATGCTCTTTGTGGACTGATTCAGGAGTTCTTGAATGGCTTGTTCCCATTGGGCTTGACACTTCTGGGACTTACTCAAGGCCCAACTCTGTTGGGTGTGTTGCCTTTCCTGAACAGGGGGACCACTCGACTGTCGTCTCAATGTGACGACGTTGCAAGATACCATGCCAAACGGGTTCTTCTGGGCAGGGAGCGGAGTGAAATGTAGAGCTCCATGTTTCCCCATCCCCTGATATTGACTCCCGTCGGAGCGTCACCGATGAGGCGGTGCAGTTGGTGCAACGCACAGAGGTAGGCTATCTCCATGTTTCCTTTACGTCTCTCGGGGCGCTGTCTTCGTGTCGAGGAAAGGGCCTTCAGGTCGATGTGATGTAGGAGGTCCCCTATCGTCTTGAAGTGGTTTGCATACCTGTCATAGGGAAGGAAGATCGATTTCAGCCGGCGGAGAGTCGTCCATATATTATGGAGGATGTTGTGCATGCATTCTTCCGACAACTCCCTAGGTATGTTGTACTGAGAGGTGGCCGTGGGCCAAAACATAACTGGTATATCATCCCTGGCCAGTCATTTCCTCAAGTGCAGCATATCAGCATACTCCTCCACCAGTGATTCCTCTACATGGTCAGCCCAACTAAGGCGCTCATTGTAGTCAGAGGCAGTGGGACTGATAGTTATTGAATTTCCTTGTGGGAAATTCTGAGGTGGTTCAGAAGATGAACGTGGCCCTGGAACGGCTCCTGATCGAAGAAGGGCATCGCTAGCGACAAGCTGGGAATCTGACATGCTCGATCCCGTCCTTCTGAGTGCCTCAGCATATGAGGGCCTTTCGGTGCTTGCTTCGGTAGGGGGAGGGCCTTCCTGTCGAAATAATATGTCATCGCAGGGAGGACCTCCGCAATGGCGGCCGTAACGGCGAGGACTACCATTACTGCTTGATGCTTCACTGCATAGATGAATTTTGTAGTGCACACCCTGGGGAGGACCTCCAAGGCGTGTCGCAGCAAGGGGAGGACCTTCTGGCTACGTAGTGTCGTTACAGGGATGAACTTCGCAACAACTGCCATCATGGTGAGGATGACCATCATGGCTTGACGTTCGACACGCATCCTGGGGAGGACCTTCAGGTCACACTGCGACAAGGGGAGAACCTTCTTGTTGCTTGGGGCCATTGCGTGGAGGACCTTCGCAATGGCGACCGTGGTGGCGAGGACTACCATCACAGCTACGGAAATGACGAGGACTACCATTACTACTGCCATAGGGAGAATATCTACAGGACACATCCCAGGGAGGGCCTCCAGAATGTACCGCAACGAGGGGAGGTACTTCTCATTTCTTGACGTCTCTACATGGAGGACCTCCGTTATCAGGGTGGGGAGGACTACCACCGTGATCTGATGCCTGGCTGCGTGGAGTTCTATTGTAGCGTAACCCCTGGGGAGGACCTTCAGGGCAGGCTACGACAAGGGGAGGACCTTCTTGTCATGATGAGACGTCACTGCAGGGAGGGACTCTGCTGTTGCGACTATGATAGTGAGGACTACTATCATAATCTGTGGTCCCACTGCATGGAGAGTGATTTCAGTGTATACCCCGGGGAGGACCTTTAGGGTAGACCACAAAAAGTGGAGGACCTTGTTGCTGCTCGATCTTCTGGTCACGTGAAGGGTTTCAATGACTCACATCAAGAGAGAATCTCTCGTGATCGATCGTTACAAGCCCGCGGGGGAAGCCCCCACAGGTGCTCTGGGGAGGACCTTCAGAGGTGCTGGTAGCAACATTGCGGGGAGGACCTTCGCAACTGCTACTGTCTCTCCCATAATATGGTAATGGGCGGGTAGGGTTATGAGCCTTTGACATGTGATTAGCGGCATCAGGAACCCCAGCTCCCAGCAGAGCGGAGTCATGAACCCGCTCTTTATTTTCCGGCAGCCTTCGGCGCGTTTAGGGCGCCTTTTTGTGGACAACGGGGACCGTCTGCTCCTGAAAAAAACCTTCACCTTTGGGTCCCTGTCTAATTGGGTCCCGTGATGCTGCCGGGATACGCTGACAAACATCTGGACTTTTAGCAGGGATATATGCCTGCTCTGGAGAATCCACCGTGATGGACGGGTGTCCCCCAGTTGGAACGAGTGATGCTGCTCGATTCAGTTGCCCTTGTGTCGCAGAATATAGCTGATGGCCCTCCTGGGAAGAAGCAGGGTTGCAGATCTAATTCAAGGTGGCTATCTCATCTCTTAGATGAGTCGCCTCAATTGGGGAGACGGGCTCACGGGCCCGAGTCCTTGTTGTTGCCGCTGATGCAATTACATTCTGGCAAGTCTGCAAGATATGATCTGGGATCAATATCTGCTCCTCTATCATTTCTAGGATATGTAGAGAGACATCTTTGGCTGGAATGGGTAGGAAGTCCCATTCCGGTATCGGAGTGGGAATCTGCTGCTCTGGTCCTCCATTGGTCTGTCGGTACTGAAAATTCTCCTGTGTCGGGGAAAGTGAACGAATCTGCCCCTGTACCGGGATACGCCAAATTATCTCTCCGTTTTCCGCCACATCTGGGTGGCAGACTTTACTTGCATCCACAGGGAGCTGTCCCTACATATATTGGTTTCCCACCGTATCGAGTCGGTGGCCTTTGTTGGTGGGGAGATGTGCCCGCCTATGATTTGCCGCCACATCTGGGTGGCGGGCTTCGTTGATCGCCACCACATCAGGATGGAGAGCATCAGAAGCAACTACCAGGAGATGGTCCTGCAGGTGCTAGTTCTCCACCACATCAGGTTGGTGGGCTTCATGACCCTGGGTAGGGAGAGGTGCCTGCCGAGTAAGTGCCATCCTGTGTGAGCGACAGTCTTGATGGATCTCAGCGGAGATGTGCACCGGATCGTGTGATGCTGCCATGTCTGGATGGCGGGCTCGGGAGGAGCGAACAGGTGTTGGTGCCTGCTCGTGGTATGTCTCCGTGGCTGGACAACGAAGTTCCTCCTCAGGGACCAGGGTGATGATCGGTCCCCGATTGTACCTCTTCCGCCCTCGTCGGGCGGTCCGAGGGGCCGGAGCTCGAGGAGCGTGGGCCTGAATCCTCGAGGAGACATCCTCCTCGGCATGAGGATGTTGAATCGTGGTGTGACCATGACGACGTCTGTCGGCGGGTGCCTTGGAGCGGAACCCCCGTTCAGTAGGGATGAAGTCCTCAGCGTCGACCTCATCCTCCTCCCTAAGATAAGGGAGGTACGCATTGTCCCGTTTCGGGGACAAACTCCCAAAATGGTTGGAGACAGCAACAGGGGATGTCTGGATCCGCCTTCGCGGCCGCTTCTAGGCAGGCGACCAGAAAGTTCAGGCATATTGGAGGGCGTGCATGGATGCCTCCACTATTGGGAGAGTACCATTCACATGGTACTCTCGAATCAGCGCGTCTGAGACCCAACATTGAAGACGCTGGGTGGGTGACGGGGTCCTCCATAAGTGAGGATGCCCGGTCATCGCGTAGTTGGAAGTACACACTCACGAGTTCCTTCGGGACGCCATTGGATCGAAGGGAGTTCTCTGTAGTACCTGTAAAACATTTTAACAAATACAAGCAGCAAACCCGTCAAAGCAGCATCTCATGATCCCATGCATAGTTAATGACCTTGCTTGGCCCTCCTTGTGATTAAAAGGGGGAACACGGTGGGATTAAGTTAAATCTATCATTCTTGGTTAAATATTCACGGTAGGTTCACCATTTTTTGTTTTGTTTTGGATTTCGGCCTCGAAACGCCCAACGGATCCGTATCCAATGATTGATGGACCTGCTTTCCAAACGTAGGCGTTCACCTGATGGTCTGACTAGTGACTCTTAAGAACTCACATTGGTCGAGAGGATGGGAAGTCGGGCTCATCACACCCTTTTTGGGGGGAAATTATTGCCTGTTTCGGGACTCTCTTATAGATTTAAGACGTATTCATATGCTCGCGAATCTTTGGTTTTTACCCAAACATAGTATCCATGGATTTAACCCTGATGGGAAATGGTCATCTGGATGAAAGGGATTCAGAATCATTTAGGCCTATGGTTTACCATCCCTTGTTGGATTAATGACCCCGTGGAGTCTGGACTCATTGAGACGGTGCTAGGAGAAGCTCGGTGAACCGATGTGAAGACAGTCGGATCGACTGGTTATTGGGCTTGAACCTCTTGGAGGCTTCCCACATACCCTACCTAGGAGACAGGGATCAAAGTGCACGTAGTTCGTAAGGATTGGGGCTTACACTCTGAGGAGGCCCAGGGTAATGGATTAGGGCTCACACTCTGAGGAGGCCCAAGATGTTGGTAAACCGACCTGAAAGGGGGTCAGAATGACCTGTTGTTGGGCTTGAACCTCAGGGAGGATTCCTACGTACCCTTCCTAGGAGGCAGGGATCAAAGTCCACATAGATCGCATGGACAGAATCAGAGAACTGACGTGAAGGTGGACTCGGGAGTCCGTTGGTGGTCGGGCTTGAACCTCTTGGAGGCTTCCTACGTACCCTGCTTAGGAGGCAGGGATCAAAGTCCACGTAGTTCACACGGATCAGGGCTTACAATTTGAGGAGGCCCATAAGGGGATGTAATGGTTGATGCTTACTCTTAGCCCACGTGAGTCATGCTCGGTGTGAGAAACAAGAGGCGGTAGGGACCAGAGGATCACGTCATGAAAGGTACGTCCGTGAGAAGTGGAGTGGGGCTTACGCATGAGAGCGGCCCATATAGTCGGGGCTTACTCCGGGATGGACACCCTGAGAGATGGATAGGGGCTTACACTCTGAGGAGGCCCATAAGGTCGGGGCTTACTCTGATATAGATGCCCGTGAGAGGATAGATTGGGGATTACACTCTGAGGAGGCCCATAGTGATAGATTGGGGCTTACACTCTGAGGAGGCCCATTGTGTCTTTCTCATGTCTAGACATGAGGGCCTCCCAACCCACTGGTGGGTTGAGGAACATAATTGAGGTCCAATGCCTATGCGCAAGTGCACAAGCGGGATAATGCCAAGGGCGTTGGAATCGGTCCAAACAAAGGGAGATGAAAAGTGTGAATTATATGCGTGAAATTCGGAACACAATGAGGGTGGAATGGTGATGGAGGATAACTGTTGACCATATTCAAAACACAACATTCATATCACGTTATCCTGAAATGGGGACTGACAAATGAGGGTCGACTGTTGACCGTTTTCGAAACACAGGACCTATCCCGAAGTGTTGTCCAAAGTCTTCCGGGGCGTTAGCCTAGGACGGTAGGTGAGCCGATGCGGCATGGGACCAGGCCATTAGGGGGTACCTTCAGACATGAAAGTAGATGAAGATCTGAATGAAGGACACAAAAAGTGTGGGGTAGAGTGATGGACTGCTTGAATGGATTCCAACACTCTTGAAATTACGCCACTGTAATCATGGCATTAGGCATCTTATGCTTGGGGCATATGTGATCTTTTGCATGGAGCAAGAGACATCCAATTATTGAATGATAAGGAATTCTACTAATTATAGTCATGTAGGGAGGACTGTTTCCATATTGTTTAATGTCATATGGATAGGATGAGGGCCATACAGTTTAACATCGTGTGGTTAGGACGACTAGTTAGGAGATACCTAGAAATGGTTGGTGTGGGACTTACGCAAGGGAGACCCTTTCTAGATGAACCTAGAAAAAAGAACTAGGAAATGGGGGTATAGGAGAGTAATGAGGAGTAGCTCGACTCATGGAATGTATAGGATGGATGTTGGGGCAGCACAAGGGTGAAATGGAAAATCCCGACATCCTGGCCGCGAGGACTGGCTGCGAGGGAGCCTCATGTGGTTCGCGGTTTAGTTGTCCACAAAGGGTGTCCGTGGAGGAGCTGGATGTGGAGGAGATGGATGTCCGTGAAGGAGTCTGTCCACGAAGGATGCTGTCTACGGTGGAGATGGCTGTCCGTGAAGGGTGCCGTTCACAAAGGGACTGGCGCCCGTCCTACTTCGTGCCCGCGGAGGGGTTCCACCTCCATTTCATGAACGACACTGGTCTGTGGAGGGGGTGGCCACAGAGGGACTATCCGCAAAGAAAATGGCCACTATGGGCTTTCCGTGGAGGAGTTGGCCGCATGTGGTTCGCGGACTGGTTTCTCCTCTCCATGGAAGAGTTCATCTGCAGACGATATGTGGTCTGTGGATGGCCGCGGACCACTGGGAGCGATTTCTCAAGCGTCTCTCCATGAGTATTCACCCATCTTTCCTATGTGAATTTCTGGTGCCCCTCGGTGAATATTTATAGAGTCGCGAGGAGGAAATATTGATGGGCTCACGACACTTTCTGTGGAAGCCCATGAAGGAATCCCCACCCGTGGATGACTCGGTCAACATGAAATTTTTGGAACCGCGATCCGCGGAATTGCTTCGCGGTTGTGCACCACCCCGCCTCTATTCTACGAACAATAGAGTTACGCGGCCATGTAGGCACTCCACCTCCATTTCGCGAGCGACGGCGCGCGCGAAATTGGCTGGTTGGCACGGTTCGCAGCAGTGGACCGGCCTGGCTTCACCGGCGGTCTTCCTGTTTCGCACCCGCGTCGGGGCTCCAGCCTCCGTTTCACGGATGACGTCGGTCCGCAGAATTGCGGCTCGCCGAACTGGACGCGTACTATTGCTGGGAGCCGGTACGTGGGCCAGTTTGGTCCTTTCCCAAGTCTTGGGGTAATTGGATTTCCTCGCAGAATTTTCAGGACCCTACATAGGGGTAACAGAAAAAGGGTAATCCAAGGACAAAACAAATGACTTATAAATAGATTTTCTTTTCTTAACTTATGAATCTATAGGCTTCAATATATGTTATCCATTATCTAATTTCTAACATATATTCTTTGGGGCATTTTTTTATTCCCTTAATAAAGGTTCGTACTAAGACTGTGAATTTACCAAAGCATATCCCCCAAGAGATTCGTAACCAATAGTGCATCAAGGCCCGTTGTCAAGTACCAGGACACCCCAGGTCAAGCCCGAAACTCCTTTTCAGAGTTTTCACTCCTAGGTACATCTGTTCCAAAGCCGCATCTACCTGCTTGTATTCAGACAGGGATGAATTTTCTTGTAAACCACTTACTCAATACCCACCAAAATTTAGGGATGTTTTTATTATACATAGTATTATCCCTAAGGCTTTCATTATGATTTTCTAATCCTAATCCCAAAAATAACTAAACCTATCCTCTGATACCAACTATAAGAACCCAACTTTTTATTACACACTTAGACATGATTTATTACATAAAACCTTCACTTGATACAACATAGAATATCGAGAGGTATAGTGTCTTTGGGGATTAGGAAAATTACATAGAGACTTAAAACATGAAACACAAAATCTTATTGAAAACTTTCTTTACATGACTACTACATTCCCTTGTATTTAGGATTGCATTGGATAACCTGGGGACATACATAAGAAATGGGTGAGCTATAAATCCCAGTAAGGGAATAGACATGGAATAAAATAAGGAATGCAATACATGTTAGTCAATAGTAATATCAATGGAGCACAAGAGAAACATGAAAATAAAGTCATGATAAATCATGATAATCATAACATGGAGATGTGGCAACAACACTTAACATGGAATTAGCATGAGCCAATGCTCATTTCACATGGAGCATGAGTAAACCCTCATTACACATGAAGCACGAGTAAACCCTCGTTTCACTTGAATTAGAATGAGTAAGCACTCATTTCACATGAATTATCATGATACTACACTTTACCCAATGCATTAGAGCACTATTAGGGCGCACCCTTCATAATCATTTAATTTCTTGCATAAGTGTGCCACATAGATCATACAACATGGACTCATTAAAATCATAATTCATTCCACGAATAAGAGATGTGGAATACATAAATTTAAGTCCTCAATCAAAAAGTACATGTTAATAAATGTGAATACCCTTTATAGAGGAGTGAGTATATTATTCAATACATAAGGATTTTGGTATGGAAATTTTGGTGTAATTTCGATAGCATAACGATGTCAAATAGAAATTTGTAAAATGGGTTGATGAGAGTGAAAGGAGTCTCTAATCATTTATACATTAAATTGAAGGTAATGGGAACATAGGACATAATATACCAACATATGGAATGTAATTTAGATGCATAATATAAAAGAATTTCTTGAATGTAAATGAGGAGAGAGAAATTCCTTACTGAATTTTGGCATGGTAACAGGTGTACATGGAAGGCTTTAATGAGAGAGAAAAGGGGTCTCTCATCATTAAAACATTAAGAGGGAATTATGGGGGAGGTTCTAAATCATACTCCAACATTTGTAATTAAAAATAAAAGGGCATAACAACATAATGAAATTTGGACAAAAATGAGAAAGGAATAAATCCCTTACTTGGAAGTGTGATCCCAATGGCTTGGGAGGGGCTTGAGAGAGGATTATTGGGAGCTTGGGGCACCTGGAGAGGATAATAGAGAGAGGAGGTCAGAAGTTTGATGAACTCCAAAGACTTTGAGTGAAGAGGAAGTGGGATCTTGGGTGGGTTTATATAGGAAAGGAGGGGAATTCTTTATTATTTAGGTTTGGGACACCACACATTAAACTAATCAAAATCACAAACCATCCCACGGTTTTTTCCCATGGTTTTTTCCAAAGGGGATTGAAAAACAATATTATATAAGGCCAATGTACTAAATTATTAAAATAATAGGGTTTCTTATGTGGAGGTGAGTCTCATTCTCTAGGAAATCAATTTAAAAAGCAAAAATGTTTTATAGGTTTGGAGGGTCCACTAATGCTTTGTAAAATAAATCAAACAAACCTAAAATTAAATTATTTTAATGGTAAAACATATATTGTCTGAAAATAATGTTTATAGTAATTTATTACATCACTATTGTGTCTTTATGATGTCATAAAACTCATTATATTTTTAAACGTCATTTAATTTTTACCCACAAATTGAATTAGCCAGAAGGTCCGAGAGACAAGCAAGAGGCCTGCTCCCAACAAAATATAATAACAAAAAAAAGAAAAAAAAATAAATAAACAGTACAAAGAAGCTCAAATACAGGGACTCTTGCAAAACCGAGAATATAATACACCATCCCTGTCCCTGCAGACCAAGGAGTCACAATAGGTAGGTAAGGTAAAAGACCAATGAGAGCTAGCTTCTGTAATGGCTCTCTTCGAGAGAACATCAGTGACTTGGTTTGCTTCCCGGTAGACATGAGAGACATCCAAGAAAAGCTGTTCAGAAAGTTTAAGGCAGGAAATCCAGGAGGACATCATTCTCCAGGGAACATTCCGAGACCGATCTTTCAAAATCTTCACAACAACAGCAGAGTCCGACTCCAGCCAAATTCTATGCCAACCATAATGGACAGCATACCTGATCGCTTTGATCATCGCCCAAAGTTCTGCCTCAATTGCCTGAGCATGTCCAACATAATGGAAGAAACAACCTTTAACGAAGCCCCGATGAGTTCTGAAGACCCCTCCACAGCCAGCAGGACCTGGTGCGCCAGAGGCCGCCCCATCAACATTCACCTTCAACCATTCACGGATAGGTGGGATCCATCAGATAAACTTTACCATTCGGGGCTTCCATTCCCTGCCACGAACACCAAGAGCTCTCAAGAGAACAAAGTCAGATACATCATTATGCATGGAGCCAGTTGGAATTTTCGAGGAAAATATGATGGCTCGATGCATCAGCAGAACACCCTATCTGAAAGGGGGCCTGATGTTATTAAACACAATGTTATTCCGAGATTTCCAGATAAAAGAGAAAATCGAGACAACAATCGAGAGGAGCAAGGAATTAACTTGCTCGCTAGAACCAGTTTTGAAGGACGACATAAGCAAGGAATCAACAGAGCAAGTATTAAGAGAGCAATGGAAAGCCAACTTCACATGCTCCCAAAGCCGAGCAGCAAATTGACAGTGAATGAAGGTGTGAATCAAAGTCTCATCGCTTCTGAAACAAAACCGGCAGACCGAAGCAAGGCTGAAGCCTTTTTGCTGTAGCGCGCTTTGGAGGGGCAAACTGTTTTTCCAAATCCTCCAGAGAAGCAGCAGGTCACTGGGCGGTATAAAAGTCCTTCGTAAGCCTTCAATCCATGCGGGAAGAGCATTAACCAAACCAACCTGCAAGCTATAACAATCCCGAGTAGAAAAACAACCAGTAAGTGCAGGTTTCCAAAAAATGATATCAACATCCACATAAATGTAATCTGCAATTTCCAGCCTA
The DNA here is from genome assembly GCA_963277665.1 of Viscum album. Classification (NCBI taxonomy): domain Eukaryota; kingdom Viridiplantae; phylum Streptophyta; class Magnoliopsida; order Santalales; family Viscaceae; genus Viscum; species Viscum album. The sequence continues at coordinate 1,699,685,823 of OY728161.1, read as the reverse complement.
AAATTTTCTGGAATGAGGTTAATAGCATCCGTATGATCATGTAAATCAGCAATAGACAGTTGCGCAAGAGATCCTAAAACTGAAACATGTTCATTGAGGGGAGAGGACAACCATGAAGTATTCCAGCAGTTGATATGAGAGCCATGACTTACAATCCATTTTGAGTGAAACATAAGACTGGAAAAGGCAGACCTTATTGAGGGCCAAACCGAAGATTTGAGGTATAGACACTTCCCTTTCTGTAACCTGGAAACAAATCTGTCAATCAAGAATTCCATTGAGAATTCAGGCTTTGCAATAAGTTTCCAAACAATGTTTTGGATGAGAGCACTATTAAATACTCTGATATCCTTAATGCCCATTCCTCCCATCTTGATGGGCTTAATGCACTTTTTCCATGCAATAGTGACAAGTTTTTTCTGCTGGACAGAGCGAGTCCATATAAAACTTCTAATCTGGCCACTCAACTCCTTGAGGAGAGCTGCTGGCCATCTGTAGACAGAGAATGAGTAGACAAACATAGAGGTAATAACAGAATTAACAAGACAGATTCTCCCAGCCTGGGACATAGCTTTTCCTTTCCAGCTTGCTAGTTGTTTGATGATTTTCAGAGAAATACCCTCAAGATGTGCACGCTTTACCCTTCCCCAAAATAAAGGGATTCCAAGATAATGAAAGGGTAATGTACCTTTCTTAACCCCAAGCCTTCTTGCAATCCTGCTCTGCTTCAAGTTGCTAATACCTTGACCAAAGACAACAAAGGATTTCTTCCAGCTGATTGCCTGACCTGAAACATCTTCATAATGAGAGAAAATCATCTTAATGGAGGAAATAGTCTTCCTGTCAGCCTCACAGAAAAGAAGGATGTCATCTGAATAAAAGAGATGTGAAGGAGAAAAAAGAATTCCTTCCTGCCCTCATTCTTTGATAAATCCCACTGTTGACAAGGTCATGTAGGCAGACACTTAAGTAGTCTTCAGCTATCGCAAAAAGAATCCCAGATAGGGGATCACCTTTCCTGGCCCCTCTAGTGCATTTTAGGAAACCCCTAGGGGATCCATTGACAAGAATAGAAAGCCTGGAACTTTCCAAAATAGAAAAAATCAAGCAAATGAAGTTCACTGAAAAACCATGCATCCTAAGGATATTGAAGATAAACTCCCACCTTATTGTATCAATAGCCTTTGAAATGTCAATATTTATAGACATATTACCATTGGAAACCTTACCTTTCATAATATTGACACATTCAGATGCAGTAAACAAGCAGTTTTGAATGTTTCTCCCAGGTACAAAGCCAAACTGATTGTTAGTAATGATATTTTTAGCCACTTTGCCAAGCCGAATGGCCATAATCTTACTGATTATCTTAGGGATTGTGTTCCCAATGGATACGGGCCTAAATTCTTTGATATCCATGGCATTATATTTCTTAGGAATTAACGTAATAAAATTGGAATTCATCCCAAATGGAAAGAAGGAGCGATGAAAGAATTCTCTGACAACATTGATAAGATCTGCATGAATAATATCCCAGTAGAACATAAAAAATTTATTTGTGAAGCCATCAGGGCCAGCCACACTGTCAATGTTTAAGGAAAAAAGAGAAGAATGAGTTTCCTTTAAAGAAGGAGCTTCAGAAAGCTATTTATTCTGACTCTCATCAACAGTGGAATCAATACAATTTAGAATTCTGCTTGAGCTACTCCCACCAGATTCAGAATAAAGCTGCTCAAAGTAAGATGTGACAGCATTGACAATTTCATTTTCAGATGTAAAAAAATCATCATCAATTCTTAAGGCCTTGAGAGTCCTACTAGCCTTCTTCTCCCTGTGCAAGCAATGAAACAATCTGGAATTTCTATCTCCATCCTTGAGCCATTTAACATCCAACTGATTACGATCCAGATTCTCCTTTAGGACTAAGAGTTTATCCAAGTTGGCAGCAGCTTGAATTTCCTCTGAAGAAGGAGAATCTTGAGTCAGATTCATCTGCTGACAGCCTAACAGACGAGATCCAGCCACCTTGATATCTTTTTCAATGCTTGAAAAAGAAATTCTACTCCAAGTCTTGAGCCTAGATTTCATAGCTTTCAGTTTGTAAGATAATCTGTGCAAAAAAACTGCCATTCGTATTAGATTCCCAAGCCTCCAAAATAACCTCCCTACAGTCTCTCAGAAATGGTGGTCAGCATGCTCCATAAAGATATCCTTCTAATATATTGATTGAAATCATAAACAAAGGTTACACACACTGAATTAGAGTGAATACAACAGAAAATGGTTACTGACTGCTGGTCATTTTGAAAAGAATAAATAGTGACACTATTATGTTTGAGCACCCATAAGGATTCACTATCATTCAACAAATGAGTATTTGAGATAAGGGAATACCCCAAATCATTCCAATTAAAAGCCATCCAACTTTCAAATTTCAGCCTTGGTTCAGCAATGCCCAGCAACATGGGTTTATTGGTCACAATAAAGTGCTTCAGAGTCCTGACCGTGGGAGAATTCCCAAGACCCTGGCAGTTCCAAAAGACAATCTTCATTGTTTGGAGGACCTCTACCTAGTACAGGGTCCAGTATAACTTGGAACGAGGCATTCCTCAGAATGAGGTTTGCTGTCATCCATTTTAGTGTTGAAAACCTTCTCATCCATGGAGGCTTCAGAATTGTCATCAGAAAGGGTACTGAACCTATTCCCAGATTCAATAGGCATAGTGAGAGAAGAGGGTAGCTTCCTTTTAGCAACCTTAGATGGATGAGTTTGTGAAAACTCTCCTGCTGCCTCAGCAGGGAGGCATGCCAACACATCTTCTTGGGGTCCCATAACAACCGGGTTATTGACATGGAAGCCAGGAGCCTCAACAATGGGTAGTGGCTGTCTTTCCAGACTCTCATTGGACCTCAAAAGGGGATCCTTAGGGACCATCTGAAGAGTCTGGACTTCCTCACGTGTTATAACCTCATCCTGTGAGCTTCCCTTACTGGGATCAGGCAGTTCCTGTTCAGAATCCACCTCAAAATCATGTTTATCCTCTGCAAAGGTGTACACCTTGTCCTTATCAGCAGCAGGTTCAGCAACTGTTTCCAAAGGGGAAGCCTGTGCATTACATCTAGTCTTCACAGGTCCCTTTTCATTCTCAGACTGTCTGGAATCATCAACATCCTGTTCAAGACCCACCTCAAAATCCTGTCTATCCTCTGCATTCTCAGTAATGGGCACATCAGCAGCAGCAACATCAACAGTATCCGAAGGGCCAGCAACAATCACTTTTCCAGGCTGATTAGGTTGATTAACCTTCTCAACAATGGCCTGTGCATTACTGTCAGCCCTCAGGGATCCATTTCTATTTTTCCTTTTTCAAAAATTTACAGAATCATGTCCTCTAATGTTACAATTAGAGCAATTTTTTCTAAAGTTGCAATCAGAGAGAACATGCCCAAAATTGTGGCAGTTAGAACAGAATTTTGGCTTTCTTTCATAACCTATTTCCAGTTTAATACTATCATCTCTAGTAGTGAAGACCACTTCTTCCACTAAAACCATAGACATATCAACCTCAACAAGAATCCTAGCATAATGGACGAATCTAGGATTATCTTTTTGTTTATCTAACCTGATTGGATTACCAACAGAGGAGGAAATATCCCATAACAATTGTGGATGCCAATAAAACCAACTAAGATTATGAATTCGTATCCATACCTGGGAAAAGGTGTTTTTGACCATATTAGGGTCAAAATTCCTATCTCATTCATGGATCCGCAGAAATCCAGGATGCAATGGAAGTGACCCCAAGCTCCACGCACGCCTTTTGCAGTCATTAGAGGGAAAGACCACATGATAGAAGCCCCTTCCCATTGCTGTCATCTTCCAGTCGCTGAAGCCCCATAACTCCACCAGCCTGTTTGTAAGATCATGGAACTTCCAGGGCCGGATACCCTTTGGGATTATGACACGGGCAATGATTGAAAACTTGCACAGCTTAACACGCTCTTCAACATCATCCTGATTAGCCACCACATGAGCAATACAACCTTTCCTTATAACTCTACCCGAGCCAGACGATTCGCAGTCTAGGAACGATAGACCTCCAGCCCGCATAACCACATCCGCGAAACTTTTGCCGTGTTCAGAAGGATCCTTAGTATAATATTAACTAAAAATACTATTTGTGCTTTAAAAACTATTTAGAACATAACAATAATAAAATTGATGTATATTATTTATTATATAAAAAAATAATTTATATAATCATAGTATTGAGGTCTTGTTACATAACCCAATATAAAACCCACATAAGACCTTATGGTAAGGTGCGCGATGGTGATCAACTCTTGGGGTGGCTTAGATAACATTGCTCGGGTGGTAATCTCTATTAACTTCCACTTATCCCATAGGTTGTTTTGTTCGAGCTTAACATGTTGAAGCTCGGATTGGGCTTGGTCAAAAGAAAATCCCAATGATACCACCTTCTTTCTGAGCTCCTACAAATGGGCTTCATATGTGGCAAGTCTATTGGATGAGGCCATCACTTCCTTTTTTGAGTAAATTGGATTTGTTAATGCCCTATATTTATACTAATAATGTGATCACTGTTCAAAGATTATTTTTGCAATGGTCACAATTTTTAATGGTATTTTAAAAATCCAAAAACATAAAACCAAATAAGTGAATATTTTATATAACCATTTTATATCATAATACATTTAATCATATCAAGATGAATTTTCATTAATGAATGTTTGGGTTGTCATAGGATGACTCCTCTAACAATGATAGAGCGTGTGTGTCTATGAATACCATCAAATTTGTGGATCCCTACTTGATTCCATATAATGAAGAGTATCAGGAAAGCCCTCCCAATGTCCCTAGACAACACCATTGAAGGAGAAATCAATGGTAGATATGCTTCTATAATGGTCACTATAGTGCATCAAGCCATGTCATTCATGCCACCAAGACCAGATATCAAGCATTTCATAGAGCTCAATAGGAACAATCCTTCCATCCTGCTCATCCAGACTCACTTCCATCATTGTTTGTTCTCATAGATTATGAAGAATATCCATGATCGTATCATGATCAGCTGTGTCCATCTATGGTTAGGCCTTAGTTAGCTGATAGTCATCCAGTGGCAGTTCTAGAAAGTTTGTATGATAAGAAGAAGGATGTTTACAGAACCAAATAGAATTATGTGGTTCATCCACCAGTACCCATCATACTTCCCAACACAGAGTGAAATTCTACATGAATAAATGTGTGTTTACCATTGAAGTACGATGTGGTGAAGCACCTCACCATCATTCCTACCAAGCTCTTGATCCTCTAGGGTCTTATTTTGTCAGAAGTGATAAGAGAAGCCCCCATGGAAGCCCTATAAATCCCCTCCAGTTTGAAATAGTGGTTTCATACATTGAGTCTTTATATGCTAAGGAGTTCAAGTAGTCAGAATGCCATACCCTCTTCTCTTTCTCTAGGGAATATGAAAGTTCTCTTGTACAGGGGCACATCTGCCAACTTTACATCACTGGAAAGTTCAATGTCATGGTGGTCAGTCACTGTCTATTTAACACAGGTTCTAGGATCAATCTCATCTTGACCTAGAAGTTTTATTGGCTAGGACTCAATAAAGTATAATTGATCCCCTCTGACTTTAAGATTCAGGGTTACGATAGGAAAAAACAAAGATCGTGTGTCCAGATCCATTTGAAGACCCAATTCAGTAGTTTAGTAGAGGACACTATATTCATATTTATCTCATAGGACACTTGTTGCAACTCATTTATGGGTAGACCCTAGTGACATTTGTAAGTAGAAGTCCCCTCCTCATATCACCAATACCTTAAGTACTCCCTCAATGGTCGAGCAAGAATACTCTAATGTGATGCTTCTCCTTTTCACTCTTGTTAATCCGACTATATGGATGAATCCTATTACCAAATCAAGAAAAATCTTGCTTAGAACAATGAGGTTGAGCACACCTACATCACAACCAACCCATATATAAATCTGGATGACACATTTTTCTTTATAATTCACTGGTTGGAGGCTAAAATGCCAGAATTAGGGGATTTATTTGTCATTTATGAAAGGAAAGTGAACTGAGTCCCTAGGTACAAAGAACTTTGGAATATTACCTCTTAATCGTACATTGGTCTGGATTAGGTGATCCTAGAACCCCTTACTCTTATCAGGTATCGATATGTCTGCCCCATGGCTACAGTTGTACATTAGACCCGCTTGTTCCACTATGCCAGGTTGAATCATCACAAACCAACCTTTCACCATTTATTCAATATCAAGCATAGAACCTGTGGTTGAAGGAATGATGTAATTAGTATGACATAATTTGTTTCCATGATTTCAGTAGAGCATGAGTCTTTAAGTGAAGATTCCACCACTCTCCAAGCTGGTACCAATGTTCCTCTAGAATCAATCAGTCCGTAAGAACAATCTCCTCCCAATGATCCCTCTACCTCATATGATGAAGATGATTTAGAAGATTCTCTTCTTGAATTTGAGGAAATAATATCCCACATCATTGATGACATGGTCTAGGAGAATCTTGGTACCAAGGAAAATCCAAGGCTGACACTGATCAGTGTAGCCATGACTATAGAGGAACAATAATGATACATGTATTTCTTGAAGTACCACCAAGAAGTTTTTTTCAGTATCTATAATGAGAGGTCAGGGTTGGATCCTCGAGTCTCCCTCCATCGTCTTGGTCACTCCGTAAGCCATCACGGGTTCAAGCAGCTTCCTAGAAAGATGCATCTATCCCACAGTTCCATGCTTGAAGCTGAAGTTGACAAGATTATCAAATATAACTTCATCACGGAATTTTAGTACCCCAAGTGGATAGCCAACATCATCCTAGTTAGGAATACAAAATGGAATATCAGAGTCTGTATCGACTTCTGGGATCTCAACCACCACTTTCAGAAAGACAATTTCCCCCTTCCAGTGACATAGTTGTTGATCGATGCCACAATTGGGTTCTAGGATCTCTCCTTCATTGATGGGTATTCTAGGTACAATTACATCTGGATAGCCCCTAAAGATGATGATTCTACCTCCTTTAGAGTGCGAAAAGGTAATTTATACTGTTAAGTTATTCTTTTTAGTATGAAGAATGTAGGATCTACTTATTAGTGAGCCATGCACCACATATTCAAATAAATCCTTGGAATGCTAGTGGAATGACACGTAAACAATTTGGTGGTCAAATACCACCAGTGTTAGTACCATCATAGAGATCTTGATAAAGTGTTCAGCTTCCTCCATTCTTGGTAGATGAAGATGAACCCCATGAAATGTTCTTTTTTGGTTACCTATAGAATGTTTCTTGTTTTCATTATGAGATACATAGACATTAAGATAAACCATGAGAAGATCAGGGCCATCAACCTGATGCCCCCTCCAAACAACCTTCAGAGTATTTGAGGCCTTCAAGGCCACTTAGTCTACATACACCAATTCATCGTGAATCTAGATGGTTAGTGTAATTCCTTTTATAGGCTCATGAAGAAAGGTGTTGTCTATCAATGGGATGAATAGTTCTATACCACCATAATGGATATCAAGTAGTATCTATTGTATCATCTAGTTATGATACCAAAACTCTTCGTGAAGCCTCTGGTCCTTTATATGTCCACCCTAGAATAATCCCGTAGTTCCCTCCTCACTTAAAATAATAACAAGGGGACATATAATGGTTTATACTATATCAGTTTCATTCTCCTCTACATAGAGTCCAGATACTCTACCATCGAAAAGAGCTACCCATGCTGGTTTTCACAGTGTAGAAATTGTGACATTATTTTCATAATCATGAGATAAATCTGGTGTTGCACGTGGATCCGATAAAGTATATCATAAATCACCTAATGTTGAAAGGATTGATATAATGATGGGAAATGATTCCTCAGTAGGTTGAAATCATGTTTTTCTATAGAAGGTCATCATGGTTTAGGTGCTAGAAGACTTTATGGCCGCTCATGAGGACCCCAAGGAAATACCTATGGATGTTGATTTCCCATATGAGGATATCCTCTCTGTGGACCTGGTCGTTCCATGATGGTAGATGCATTCTGATGGTTCCTCTCAGAGTCTAACCAGTAGAATGATTAATGACACTGGACTCGATAGAGTAGGAATGGGGGTTTTCTTCATTATCCCAACACATGATATTATTCCATACTCTTTCCTACTATTATATGGTTGCATAGAGAACAAGGTAGAGTATTAGGCTCTCATTACTGGTCTGGAATTGGATCTCAATATTGAGGTCCCCCATTTTCATGTGAAGGGGGTCTCCGAGTTAGTCATTAACTAAATAAATTGTGATTACATCATCAGGAAGCCGTAATGCATGCCCTTTCCCAAAACCCTCACTAGATGATGGCCCAATTTCCTTATTATCCAAAGGTGGCTCATGTTCCCCACTCACAGAATGGTCGAGTTGAGGCCCTGACTAGTCTAGCCACTTCTATTTTAGATCCTGAATCTGATGATCTATTCATTTATATGGCGCATCAAAGAGTCATTTCTCCTATCATTTCAGACGATGATGAAAACTAGTTGGTAAAACACCTAACCACAAGTGCCTTCACATTAGGACATTTAGATCCCCTCATAGCTGAAGAAAACTTTGATTGGAAAAATCCCTTTATTGATAATCTCTACCATGGAACCCTCCCACTGGACATAGGAAAATGTGGGTGAATTCATCAGTGTGTAGCACAATTCACCCTTCATAGTATCCCTAACCTCAAGAAGACTCTCTACAAATGTGGGTTTCATGGAATTATCCTCCTTTTTTCCAAGGATATGAGATTCCATAGGTCATGTAGGAAGTTCATGCTGGGTCCTGTGGTTATCACCAAGTAGGGTTGAAGCTATCCCACTAAATTAGAAGGTTGGGCTACATGTATCCCACTATGGTCCATGACTGTATCAAGTTCTCTAAGAGTTTCAATGTATGTTCGATTCATGCCAACTTTATGCATCAACTATCAGAGCCTCTCCATACTACCAAGTAATCTTCAACCTTTGTGGTTTGGGGACTTGACATTATGGGACAATATCCACCAGCAACAAATCACCAGCAAATAATCATTTTGACCAAAATAGACTTATTCTCCTATTGGGTATAAGTGATCCATCTCAAGGAAGTCAAAGATGATCAGTCAGTGATTTCATGATCTCTAACATCATCGATCAGTTTGGAGTCCCTCATGCTGTTCTCATAGAAAATGACACTAACTTCAGAGAATCCATGTTGAAAAGGTTATACCCCATTTACATAATCAAGTTCAACTATTGTTGCTACTATTATTCATAAGAAAATGGGTAGATTGAGAAATTTAACAAAACCCTCTCTAGTATTTTGTAGAAGATGGTGGTCCAGAACCAGAAAAATTGGCTAAAAAGGATCCCCAATTCCCTATGGTCCTATCAGATGAAAACATGAAATTACACCCAGGTGACTCCATATTCCCCAGTGTATGGAACAAAGGTAGTCCTTCCCATCGTGATCCAACTACCATCACTCCGAATAGCTATTTATGATCAGCAGATGTCAGATAGGATAGTCGAGGTCCGTCAAGCTGAACTAGAATCCCTTGATGAGAACAAGCTCTGAGACATGTATAATCTAGAGAGGAACCAAAACAAGATATCCAGAGAGTTCAATAATAAGGATAGACTCCGCTCTTTCCTTCAAGGCGATACAGTTTTGGATCTCTAAATGCCCATTATACATGGAAGGAAGCCACTAAAGTTGGAACCCAAGTGGGAGTGGATGTATATCATTATTAAGGTCTATACCATTGATTTATACTCTTTGGTCACCATGTATGGGAATCAAATCAATCCCCTAACCAATGAAAAATTCCTCAAATAGTATATCACATGAATGGGGTTCAACATCCTAGTCGTATGATGATAAAATACGTAGCAACCAACATCCCAAGAACACAACGTCAGACTGGGTGCTTGATTCTAAACCTCATGAATTTATATTATGTGAATTTTCCCTTGATAATTTATGGTGTGGTGTGGGGAATTTGAGGTCCACATTCACATTAGGTTATATTAGCTGCACCACATGCATCTCTCTTGGAACACTTTCTCCACCTCATCCATACCATATGATGTTAAAATGCATGTTCATCATCTTAGATTCATGAAGTTAAACTACACAACATTGATGGTCATTTTCTCATGACCTTAAAGAGAATATACCCACGTCATAGGTGCATGATGTTAAAATGGTCACCCAAGTACAAAACTTAGGAATTTAAAATGTGTGTGGGTTCTTCCATGGGAATATGTTGTGTGGTGGTGGGTCTCTTTTGTCCTCATTCACATCAGGTTTTTTATGAAACTGTGCTATATATTTCCTATTTTAATCCTCACCCCCAAGTCCCTTCACCATGAATCTTAACTATGTATGAGTATCCTCAGGATCATACAGTATGACACGAGCCTCCTTCGACCACGTTCACATCGGGTTATTCCTCCTATGCCCACATATCTTTTTTGGGTTGAGATTTTTTCCCTTATTGTCTTAGTTATATGAAGTTAAAATGAACATCATTGATAGTCCTTTTTTCATGAACTTAAATGGCATGTACCCACATCCAAGGCACACAATGTTAAATTGTGAACCCAAGTCCAAACCTTATGACTTTAAACCATGTATAGGTTTTCCCTGGGAATATGTTTTACGGTGCTGGGACTCTATGGTCCTCATTCATGTCTGGGATTTCATGACACCACGCCACATATTTATATTTATAGGAATATTCTCCAAGTCTCTTCATCATGACTCTAAACTATGTGTGAGAATCCTCATGATCATGTAGTGCGACACATGCCTCCTTTGGCCTCATTCACATCATGTTATTCCTTCTATGCTCGTATATCTGTTTGGGTTGAGATTTTTTCCCTCTCTTACTAGATTCACAACATTAAATTATGTATCATTTATGGTCATTATTTTTATTTCCTTAAAATGAATAACCATCAACCTGGACATACAATGATAAGATACACAACACCACAATGTTCTCACATGAGAGGACATTTCCTCTGACATTGGTCTCCTACCATGTCATCTTCAAGAACTATGTATGGTTTGATTCCCATACTTATGGGATATGTAGGAAGGTTAAAAAATTTCATCATCATAATTAGAAGAAAACTCAACCTCTCATCCCTTAGGTCCGAGTTTCTTTTGGGGGAATGTGTTATAACTTGGGATCCTCTTAGGTCCTCATTTATATCATGTTTATAATGGATGTTCCATGAACCTAACTTAGGAATAATCCTCTCCCTTGATGTCTTAGTCACATGATGATAAAATGTGTGGTGAACAACATCATTACCAACTGACGTTAAACTGTATAGACTGGTCTTGTCACACGACCTTAAACTACAACATCATCGCTCTCAACACCAGTCACTTACCATGCCCCCTTTCTGTGTATGATGATGGGATTCCTCAGTTCCCTCATCATAGAGTATTTTACCCTACCAACGTCTATCTCCTTCCATACTATGTTCAAGAATTATGTGTGGCTTGATTCCCATACTCATGGGATATATAGCGATTCCCAAACATGTTGTCTTTAGGTCCAGCTGCAATCTCCTTCAAATATTCAACCCATTAACCTTGATTATAGTCCAAGAACTATGAACCTAAACTATATGTAGTTCATATATAGGTATCTATGTGGTATGTGATACTCCCTAGTACTCATTCATGTTTATATTTATCTCTTGAAGGCCACACATATTTCCTTGGAATATACATTTCTCTTATAGTCCGTGAAAAAATACTTTAAACTATTAGTTATGGTCCATGCAATATGACCCTCAACTAACCACAAATCCTGGGTTGATTTTCATTCCTTGATCCTCCCTACTTTAAGCCTTTCTCAGTCTGGGTATCTATCCTCTTTTGAATCTAGAAAGACCCCCCTAACAATGATGGTCTCATTCCACTTTTGGATCACCTCCCATTTTGATCCAATGCCATAATGGATCTCTGGTAAAAATATATGGATCCTATGTTTTCAAACAAGGTATAAAATCTTTTTTTATTTTTATTTCCCATTTATTGATGGTTAGGTAGGTATTACTACATTTTCAAACATGGTTTGTAGGATATCCTCACTCATTGGTCACCCCTTCGATCCAAACCTTGAAAGTGTCAACTTACTTCCTTTCCATTCCCTACTCACTACCACATGTCGAAGGATCTCTAATTATATTCCTTGTTTCCCACATCAATCATGGCTCATGCAGGCATAGAATTCTAGTAAGGTGTGAAATGACATGGTTGTCTTGGTCCAAACTCTATTACCTTAAGCTAAAAGCCTACATTCATGAAATCATGTCTTTAAACTATGTGATAATACATATGAATGTGTGGTTTGGAATGTGATCCTTCTTATACCTCATTCACACCGGGTTGTTAATCCATCTCACCACACATATCCATTTGGGATACCATTGTCTTTGGCCAAATTCTATGAACTTAATCCCAGAGCCTCAGTAGGGATGTTTGATGCAGTGTGATCCTCATGTACCTCATTTGCGTCGACATCTATATGTTCCCAACTCTTATGTGGTACAAAAACCTCTTTTGGATCATTCACTTCATGTTTATTTCATTCAAGCTGCATAATTTTATTGGGAAGACATCACCTTCATCCTCACAACATAACTTTAAACCTTTGGAAAGGGTATAGGTAGTATGACTTTAAACTATGTACAACATCCCAATTACATGACATTAAACTATGGGACATCTCTTGATCACACATTTTCAAACTACACCATGCATCATCCTCACTCTATGATGTTAAAATTCAAGTTCATCTTCCTTATTTTCATGAATTAAAATTATAAGGAATCCTATGACCTCACCTGATAGGTCCTCCCTGGAAGATGGGTTTGATCTCTGTTTAGACCAACGTGCCTACACCAATGTGTTGTAATCCATGTTGGTGTAATTATAAAAGTGTTGGAATCCATTCAAACATTCCATCACTCCACCCCCATGCTTCATGTTCCCCTCATTTGAATCCTTATCATTTTTCATGTCTGAAGGGACCCCCTAATGTCCTAGTTTCATGCCACTTCTGCTCAACTACTATCATGGGACAACATTTCCGATGACTTTCGATGACATTTAGAGTTAGGTTCCATGCTTGGAACATGGCCAGCGACCGACTCTCATTTATTTTTCCCCATTTCATGATAATGGTACAAATACTGTGTTTCAAACAAGGTCAGTAGTCATCCTATACAATCATTTCATCCGACCCGTGTTCTGACTTTTGGGCATTATGATTCACATTCTTTATTTGCATTTTTTCGGATAGAATCTAATTCCCCTGGTGTTATCCCATTAATACACTAGATCACACTGAGAAAAGAAAGCTGGTTTCTCTGAGAGCCCTATTATCCAGCCACAACCTCTCCCAGTCTAAGAACTCTTGGTGTTCAGTTGACAATATCAAACCCTGAGTGTTTGAATATTATCTGACACTCTTATACAAAGTGAGAAAAAGTGGTCATCCCTTGTTTCTCAAACCAGGCATGACCCCTATGGGCTTAGGTATTGTTCGTTGTTTGTTTCAAAATAATGATTAAAGTGTGATAATTTAAGCAAGAAAATAAATATGTCCACAAAAAAAGTATCAACAAATGTCCCAACATTGTGGCAGTATTAGGGAACACCCACGTGATGGAGCCTCTCATAAGTCACGAAAAAAGTTCCCCTATGGATCTTCTCCTTGGATTTTGTGCTTCAAATCCACCAATATTTCTCATGTGGAATCAATAATCTAATGTTATCACCTAAGGTCCCATTCACCCTCATCCACTTCTGAGTGATGCCCATATTCACTGATCTATTCCTAGTACCCCTCATCTCAAAGATCAGCCACTTGATGTGACACCTATCTTATTAGATCCTCAGCCACCTCTAGCTGGGTTCTCAACTGTCTAATGATCTCTATTTGAGTGGCGATGAAGGAGGAAAGCTCATATGATTGTTCCTCCATGCATTAAATCTTCTATTTGTCCTCCTGTAGATTTCATATTCTATCATACTTCTACCAATTTTAGGCTATGTCCATGTGTTGACTACTTTCCCGTATCTTTTCAGTGAGGTAGTCACAGATCTTCATGTGAAGACTTCGAGTGTCCACCCCTCAAGTTCACAGACTGCACATCCAGTGATGAAGTGACCCCATATTTCTCACCCATTATGATTATGAATTTTGGTCAAAGATTTGTTTGATGCACTTCCACATCGGGCATTGTATAATATATCTTTCCTCAATCACATCAGATTCTGACTCATCTATCTCTACAGGATTTTCAGGCTCATAATTTGGAAATGCACCCAGGAGTTCAATAGTAGGATCCTCCTCTTCCATCATGTCAGATGGGATGGGATCCATGTCACGAGGTTGGTCATCCTAAATTTACCCCACCTTAATAAGTTTTTCTCTATCATCCCTTGGTACCACCCTACTAGTGATGCCACTCGTGGCCACAACCGACTGTTCACCAGATGTTATGGCCTAGTCAAATCAAATAATTGACTCTATGTGACCCAAATTTATTATTGGGAAAAGGATTCCAGATCTTCTGACCATTTCCCATAGTATAGAACCTATTAATCTTACCACTGTTTAGACAAGATCATGCTATTCAACCTATCAAACAAGTAATAGATGTGGATCTATAATGTAAGAAACTTACATAATCCAAGTGTTGGTAGATATTTCTCTTGATTTTTCACTGTTGTAAAACAAAGAATTGGCTCCCATACATGAATGAGGGATCCATGGATTCTAGGTTGGCTGTCCTGGCTTTGGCTGGCCCACCAGTTTATTTTTCCCCGATCACAGATCCCAGAGCATGGTCCTATGCACCAGTTATTGTTTCTCCATCCCCATCAACATGATTCCCTTTCACTAGATCCTCCCGTATGAAACATATTTTAGTTAGGGAGTTTATTTAAAGCATAATGGAACATGTGTAATGACCAATAGAGGGTTAAGTATTACTTTGAGATGTTTGTAGAATTACCCCCAAGTAGTTTTTAATATCACTACACTTTGGAAGACTCCCCATATTGGTGTCTTCCCCCTCAGGATTCATCCATTCCCTTGGGAAAGGGACAACTCACTTCCAGATCAGCAATAGGAAGTAATGGGTAAGAGGTTAGATCTAACATCACCTTCATTGGGTCCTTCATAATATGTGCAATGCCTCAGAAGTGCACTATGTTTTCCAACTTCACCATATACCATTCCCCCTCTTCCTAGGACACGAGGAGTCCAGACTTGGTGTAACCGATCCCCACAAGTTCCATCCCGTGATTTTTGAGGTTGTCCCACATCCTACTAGGGTCAAATAATTTTCTGTTGACATCCCGAATCTCCCAAGACTCTGGGTAGAAAAAATTCTTAGTAATTTCTATGCAGCATAATAACTTCCCATGAGATTGGGTTGACATACTATGAAATCCGTTTGATAGTTCCCATTCCTCCCGAGTCCACTTGATTGGGGGAATTAGGCCTTATGATACTACTTATCCTCCTTCACTTTTAGATGGTTTAGGACCCATAACTATTGGAAACACCATATATTTACTTACACAATGTCCCCCATCCCAAATTCTATGGTTCTCACTTTCCACCATTTCTCCTTATTCCCATGGAACTCCTTCATTGGCTCGGATGGTCCACTGCCTCAGTATTTCTCCTTGGTAGGCAGCCTCCCAGCTCTTTTCATATATATAAAACAACCAATATGTGGTAGTGGATGGTGGAAGATTGTTCTTTATATTTCTATATTTATGTGTGAACATGAGATAGAGCCACCCCATCACACATGGGTGATCTTCATGATGTACTCCTAGGTATACCATTATATTTAGTAACTACAGACACCCGAACTCCCATGTAAATTAGTTTGGATTATACGGTTCATAGATCGGCTCACAACCCACCCATTCCACATGCATTATGCCTTGAAAGGCTAGGAGATATGACTACTTCTCCTAAGGTCTCATGACTTCATCAATTATTACCCTCATCAGCATAGGGAATAGGTGGAAGGTGAATTGATCTCCCCATCTGACTCTTCTCAACACTTCCATCAAGCCCAGCTAGAATGGGAAACATCTCATGATATTCAGAATCACTAGCCCTAAGTTAATCTTAGGAGGGGAGATCAGGTTTGGGTATTCATATCCTCCCATATGTGTAGCCACATAGATGTATAGGAAGTGGAGTGGTTCACAGACACACACACACACAACAACTTCATTCCATAGATGATATACCAGAGCACTTTATACAGCTTCACTAGCTCAAGGATCCAAATATTGGCATGATGAACCATTTCTGGAATCTCCACCATTATGAATGTGCTCGACTAAACCCCCATGTGCACATACCTCACTGGAATCATCCACCCATGGATAAGTGTCACAATGAATTAGTCCAACCTGAATATAGGTTGTAGATCAGTCTTAATTTTGTACCCACATAGCTTCCATTGGATCTTCTATAGGATCCTCTTGTAGGAGCCTTTTGTACCTCACTAGATTCCACTTGGATAGGATTTGGGCCTTCCTGGCTATTTCCTGTCCACCTCTTCACACTTCACAGGTTCTTTCTCTTGGTTTCTTAGGAAGTAACCAAACAACTACTTAAAATAGATGTCCCTCTTCCCCTATTTTTCCTCAGTAGATTCTAACACCAGATCTAGAATCACCTTCAATAGATGTGGAAGCTACTATTTTACACCCCAAATTCTTTGCAGGGAGGAATTTATCATACATGGCCCCTCGAATCAGGATTCTGAAAAGCTAATGGGGATCCCAGAGGCTGATGCCGACTTTCACATGATACAGATGAAATGTGTTGGTCCCTAATGACCATATTCTTACCAGATCTAGCATGATCTCCCACGACTAGTAGACATGGAACTGGGAAGCCCATTCTACTTCATACAAGAGTACTTACTTTAGTTCTACCCTGAAATCAACACAAGATGTGCAAGCCTAGTAGGACTAAGACCACTCATCTATGAAGTTTTCTCCATAGTGCAAATCTTAGTTATCGGTCTGTCCCTTCAATAGGTTTCTTAAGCCAACCTTTAGGATTGTATGATATTACAGTGAAGATGCCTAAAACTCTAGAATTCTCCCATCAATGTCATTGGTATAGTTGTAGAGAAAATTAGCTGTGATAGTCATATGGTCTTTCCAGATGTGGCCTTCAGCAAACCTGTGCCACTGGTACTACCCTAGCATTCCTCTAAACCATTATTCCAGTTCATCCCCACTCACTAGTGGGATGAAGACATCATCCATCAAAACAAATCCATGTAGTGGTAACCTCTTTTATAAAGGATAGTCCTTCTATTCTTCTAATAGTTGTGCAAGCAACGATTCAGGGTCATAAGGGATCCAAACATAATCCCTGATCATGATTTTGTTCACCATTTCTTCCCATGATGAAACATCTTCAAGGTCCTCCCGAGTATCTTCTTGACCATCCATAGAATTCATGACATAGGGAAATTTATGATCATGTTCACAAAGAAATATCATGAACCTCATTCCTAGAGTACTGGTTCGCAGAGCCTCGATGTACTTGGTGTGTCTCACAAAGAAATAATGGATCACAATTCCAAGTTCACTAAGAAGCACTCATGGAACGAGGATCTTGAAACCCAATTCACAAAGAATGTATTCGTAGGGTGAAGGAGAGTTAATAAAAGAGATATCAGAAAAGGTGTGGTGTAAATATCTCATATAGATAGGGGCCCCTCTCATGCTATTTATAGGTTGGAGGACAATTAATCTTTGTGGTGGACTTCATGACTTAATGAATAATCAGACCTTCATCACTAATCATCTTCACAATTTGCCATGTTTTTAGAAATTATACCTCAAAATCTAACCCTATATTCCCATTAGCTTCCATTTTGAGGGGGTGGGGAATTTGTTGGAGTGAAAATTTGTGCCCTGGGATTATTTGAGGGGGGATATGACTATTCAGGATGGAATCCAAGATCAAATGGCCCCAATGTCATCCAAAGGGTCTACCTCATAAATAACCTTCACAAAGATCTCTTCCCCACCACAAACGTGTGAGACCTTGATAGAAATATCATTAGTCCAACACACTCCGTGACCGTACAAAGGTATTTGATGGACGACATTACGATTCCTATAGAGATGTTGTAACAGCCCAAGATTTTATGAAAAATATTCTTTTTAATTTCACTAATGTCTTGTGATGTACGCTACACCAAAAGGAGCTTTCACAACATGCATCCTTGACTTGCCTTGCATTACACGCAATCACGACCTTCCTCGATAGCGTGTGTAATACGCAATACCGAGTTTCACTAAACAACGATATGCTATTAAAATATTATTAAAACTAGCTGTTATGAATAGTAATAACCACTTTTTGAAATTTTGTAAATTTTATTTTTCAAAATGGAATTCATTTTTGGATTCGGAGTACCGAATTTAGCCTAAGGTGAAATTTTGGTACTTTTCGGATAACTTTCATATTCTGATGAATAGTTAAAATTACTAAATTATAATTAAAAATAACTTTTTTAATCAAAATAATTAATAGTGATAAATCATTAATTTGAGTGGTTTTAAAGTATATTTAGAATATATTTTTACAATTTAATACAATGTTGGTCATTGGATGTAATTTCACATTTAAACCAGACATACTCAAGTGTCAATCTTTTGATAGATATTGTTTCTTAAAAACACGCTATTTGTTTTAACAGCGGGATTTAATTATAAAATTAATTAATGCAATTTCTATGTTATGAATTTGGTAAAATAGGCTTCATTTTTGAATTCGGAATATGAAATATAGCTTAGGACAAAATTTTGGCATTATTCTGAAAAACATTAATTTTTGATGAATAGTGAAACTACTAAGTGGTAGTTAAAAACTGAATTTTTCATAAAACTTAATTTTACCGCTTCTGTGAATGGAATTTCAAAAATCCGAGAGACACAGTTGATGTCAATAAGTAAAATGTGGTTCAATGAGATGAAAATAATTTTTGGTGAATAGTAACTTTTTACTTTTATTTACCACGATTAAAAGTAAATAGGGTAATTAAGGGTAAGAATGATATTAATATTACCCTAACACATGTCCTAATTCTATTGGACAAGTGTATCTAGACCAAAAACAACCTTAAGTGTAAAATATTATCATTTAGGCCTACTTGGATTAGATTATGACATTTAATATTATTTTATTTAATGAATAGTTAAAATAGTTAAAATCAAAGTTTAATAACTAAAACATTTTTAATATGGGGTTATACATAAGATAAATTCGACTATAAATATTCATTAGAAAGCTAAAAAGCTTTCCTACATAATGATATTTTATTTATAATTTTCATACTTTAAATAAATTAATTTATTTATGACACAACGATGATGCAGTAATTACCCTTTTAAGGAAATATTAACATAATTGATGTTATAAATGCTCAAATGAATGTAATTTGAGATTTCTTATGAATTCCACTAATTTTCTATGTTACTATGATATATTAGTGTTGATTTAATAAACTTGGTTCGAACATATAATTCTGTTATGACTTTCACAAAAATCATATATCAAATAGTGTCAAAATTGACACAAAATAGTTTTTAAATCTAATATTATATTATTAATTGTTATTTTATTCCTAAAAATCTAAGGTTCGGCCAAATGACTTAGATAAGGATATATATATTAATAATAAACAATTTGGGGTTCGTTTGGCATGTTATAGTAAGTGTATTAACCATATACTGTAAGAAAACAAAAAGACACGGTAAAAGTTATATTATTTAACTTAGAGTTAAATCCAATTGATAAGGTTAAAATAATAACCTAAACTTGTCTAAATCATATTGGTTGATAGGATTTCGACCCATCCCCACTTTAGCTTCAAAATAAGACCCTTTGGAACCATTATAAACCGATTTTGACTTTAATATAAAATAATATTTTGAGATATTCCTAATGTGCCCTCTCCTCCCTTATAAAAGGACACCTCCTCCCCCTCCTCCTCACACCAAATTGAGCACTCAAGCTCGGACAAACCCTTCCAAAATACCTTCTCCACTTTCCTAGAATAATCCTAGAGGTCCTGGTCTTCTTCAAAGACCAATCTTAGTTCCCTAAGTGGAGGATTCAAAGAGGCGTTTCAAAGAAGAGGTAATATCCATTACCGATCTTTTCAATTTCTTTCTTCTTCAACTTCTTCTTCTTTAGTTGTTTCATGATAAAGTAATAACATAAGTATTTCTTATATACTGATATGTTATTATAAATATGAAACAAGTCTAATTAACCTTCTATCCATCCTACGGAAAAAGGAAATCACCGCGCGCGCGTACGTACGGAATACCGTCTCCACGCCGTGGTGTAATCTATTTTCCGCCACCACCTTAATTGGATGGGTATAAAGGTGTAATGAGTAACTATATATGATTATTATAAAGTGATATTGATACTGAAATAGTATACATACACTTCAACACAATTCCACGACCATGGGAACGATATCATCGCTCGTTCGTATGTACGGACTACCGTCTCCACGACGCGATGAGATTCATTCTCAATGATTAACAATTCATGAATGATTATAAAGTATATATAATAAGTACTAATGAAATATATGACCTAATAATGATACTGGAATTATTTATATTTATATTTATGTCATCTACTTAATTCCTTTCAATTCAATAAGGAAACGAAAACAGCGTTCATGCGTACGTACGGACTACCGTCTCCATGAACGGTGTATTTATTTCCATTTACTGATTTATTATATATGTGTAATCTGAATATATATATATAAATCATGTTTTATATTCTGGAATTAAGTAATCATGATCTAAGTAATCATATGAATAATTACAAGTTAAAAACACGAACGACAAATGAGACGATTTTACCCAAAACGCTACATTAACATGAATTTACAAAAGAATGGGTAATATAAAGTCATAAGTGGACCATATATGATATAATAACAATGAATATGATTCTGGAATAAGTCAATAACATGATTTAAATCATTATACAGGAGGTTCGGACACTTACAAAGCAAGTCGGACATAAGGTAAGGGAAATATCACAATCTCATTTTTATCCGAGATTGTTTATTCGTAAGTATTTACTGGGGTGTATTTTATCATCCACATCCATGTTTCCTCAATATGTAATATTATTTACATCCACCTAAAATAGATTATTTCCAATTTTACCCTTCGGTAATTTTTTAGTAAAGGATATGAAAGGAATCTTTTGTCGTTTTTCGTACGAGGTACTTTTTTGACTTTTCCGATAAAAGTACGAAGAATGTTTTTTTTAACTTATACGGCATGAATGGATTTTTAAAACATTATTTCCAAGAAGGTTCCTTTAAAAGTTTTCAAGTTTATTTTTAATCAACTTCTTTTATTTTAAAGTTGTATGACATGTTATGAAAGGAAAAATGTTTTTGAAGTAGAAAGGATATTTTCCTCAAGAATGGAGTTCAAGTATTTTATCAAAATTATTTTCCATATAAGATAATAAAAGGGTTCTGTTTTTATCCCTATTATTACATGGATTTGATTATGTTGTGATGGAAATATTTTTATGAATTCCTTTATCTTATATGAATTGTTTTATGATGTCATGTTGTTTAAGAATCCCATTTTTATTATGGGTTATGCGATGATGTATGATTTATGATTTTGTGGCACACATAAGAAAGGATTCATTATAAGATGGGTGGGACCTATATCTCCCTCCAATGCATTGGGTAAAGATTTTATATCTCATGAGATAGACAGGGCTGGAACGGTAGGTTATACCGGTTCAGTGAAACAGGACTGAAATGAGGGTTACTCGATTCAGAAAGGGACTTTGTCCACTAAGATAGTCTTGGCAATGAGTCTTGACCAACAAGAAATGATTCTCTATGATTATGTGTGAATGCCACAAAGTTTCATGTTTTAAGTTATGATTATTGTGATTACATTTCACTACCATGATTTATCCCATGTTATGAAATTATGCTCTCTTTTGCAGGTTATGATTTCCAAAATGTTATGTTCTTATGAATACGATGTGATTGATATTTCTTTTTTTTACCCTTACTAAGCATTTGAGATCACCCTTTTATGTTTTCTTTTCCCAGGATATAAAGAAAAGTTTTAGGTAAAAAAAAGGAAGATCTTTATGGGAGATTTTGAAGATCTTTCACCACGATTAGAAGATTACGTTCCGAGTTTCCAAAGACACTAAACTATTACGATCCTTGTGTGTGTGTGTTTTTGTTATGTACTAAGTATTCCACAAAAGTAATGTAAAGTCAATGTACGTCAGGCTTCGGGTCTCTACAGATGTGACTCTTCATGAAGCAAACCTTTCTTCGCAGCACATTTCCAAGCATCACGGCTCTCTATGGCCTATAAATACCTGACTCATTCCACATTAAAGGAATGATGAAATTGACCTTTCAAATTCTGATCTCCCAATCCAAAAAGCACCCGATCACCTAAAAAAAATCGAAAATTAACCTTCCAAGGTATTGGAGAGTCGAAAAACCACATTTACCATGTTCCAAAATACCCCCACTTAAGTTGGGGATTCCTTTCACAATGACCTACACCCTTCATGAAGGAAGAAGGCACTCTGGGGTACTTGAGGATTCATGGAGAATTAAGTCTTCATGAATAACTCCTTTTCCAGCTGTTGATTTCATGCCATGGTTGGGTCACCATGTCATGCAAATCCCTTTCCTTAAAGAGGCTCATATTCTCCATGAAGCATCCAAGATTTGTGAAGAACCTCTCAGTGAGCCCCCCTGCTTTGAGAAGCACTTATCTAATTCCACTCCATGTTTCCTTCATTATATAGACACTTCTTTGTGAAGGTTGAGTTCTCTAAGCCTCCCCACCCATCCAATATTGGTTAAGTCGCACTTTAGATCCTTATGTGATCCATACTATCCATTATTATGGCCCACTTCACTCCAAGTGTTGATCGAGATTCCTGTTTCACTCTTGATTTTCAGAATAGGTACACTAATATCTTTTTAATTTTAGTATAGATACGTTGATGTGGACTTTTTGGGTGACCCCTTCTCCACACCCTCACCTTCTGGAATTGCGGACTCCTTTCCTTCCCCAAGGGTTGATGAGGAATAGTTTTGTAATTTTAATGGGGCGAGGAGTAAATCCCCCACATATGAGTTGTAGGATGTCAAACTACATAGCATCAACAACCTCAACACACAACATTAAACTATGATCTCACCCCATGCATCAAGACCATGATTTCATCATGTATATGTGACATAGAATGAGATCCTCCTCACATAGAGTGACATCCTCCACACAATATATAAGGACCCAACCTTAAACGTTACTTATTATTGAATTAAATGAATAATTCAAATTGAGGATCTTTTCAGGTTTAGAGTTTTAGAGAATTAGGACATAACTATTACATCTCGAAGATTACAAAGTAGACACATCTACTTAGCTTCCATTTTTTTCACAAAATAAAAACTCTTGAACAAAAGAGTCATGTCTAGTTCCTTGTTTTAGACAGCCTGACATTTCCTTGATCCCATCCTGGACCCTATTCAACTTTATGTCCTGTGAAAAACATTTCAAAAAAACGTGGGATGAGCATAAAAAGCTCAGTAAGGGTTATAACAATACGGAAAGAAAACATTAGTCCATGTATACATAAGAATAAATGAAATAATACTTTACTCATAAAACATAAGCAATTTAACATACCTCATGAAATCATATGATTTACGAATAACTCATAGAAATAATAAGACATAAAGGTAACTTGAGGCATTCATAACATTCTTACGTAGGGAGTAACCCTCATGGTTACATTTGGAATACCCATCACAGTATATTCCCTAAATCTCTTCGGGGAAACCTTAACGTTTAACCCCTTCGCGTTACCCAATGCATTGGAGAGCTATATCGGGCTCACCCGCCCTTAGTTTATCACTGAACCACCTGTCTCCATAAACAATTCCCAAGAACCATAACATAATCATATGACATAAAACATTCATAAAAGAAACATAACATTCCCACATTGAAATAACAATATAATATTTTAAGATATTTAAATAATGAATCCATTCTAAAAACCATTTTAAAAACCATTTAATACATTTAATAAAGAGATTTTTGAATCAAAGTGCCCCATACCACTTTGAATCTTTTAAAATTTTAAACCATTAATATCCATATAAATAAATCCTTAAAACCATTTTGAAAAGATGGATATTAATGGGAAATATTTATAAGAATAAATCATTAAAACATTTAAAACGATATTTTAGTTAAAGTGTTTTTAACAAAATGAGAGACACTTGAATACCATAATTGAAGAATAACATTTAATCAGAACTTTATAATATCATGAGAATGAATGGATACATGATATAATATTCCAAATGAAAGTATATACACCATATAAGAGTGAATTGGTTCATAACAACAATGAAATGTCATTGTAAAATGAGATGAAATCCCTTATAAAGAAGGTATCCTTGAATTAAGGATAAATCAATCTCATAATTATGTGTGAAAAATATAAATAAACCCAATATAAGTGGATATTAAGTGTAAAATAATCAAATTTAGTTCACACATATTCAAAGGATGACATATTCAATAACTACATGTTGAACCCAAAGAAATTGAAATTGGGTTAAAAAGTTCCCTTGGTAAAATTCGACAACCTAATGACGTCAATTTAAAATTCATAAAATTAGTTGATGAGAGAGAAAATGGTATCTCATCACTTGGAAATAAAATTTACATCAATAAAGATATAGAAGAACAAATCCCAACATAAAAAGATTTAAATTAAATGACATAACAAAATATGTCTTTTTAAAAGAGGAGTGTGAAAGGTTCCCTTACCGATTTGGGAAACATTCGAAACGTACACCCCGTGAAAGAAGGGTCATACAATGAAGATGTAACTACCCATAAATGAGAGTATATTATACAAATAGTAAAATAATGGGAAGTACATACACAAAAAAAAAACGAAATAGTGGCCAATGTAGCATGAATCTCATGGGAATGAAAAGTGAGATGAAAATCCCCTTATGAAAATTCGACAGCCTAACGACGCCACATAAAACTTCCAAAAATGGATTAATAAGATAAAATAGTGTCCCTCATCATATTAAAATAAAATTTACAACAATATTAATATAAAATAACATCCCCCAACATAAGAAAGAGGATCTTAAAGTAAGTTACATAAAAAGAGTACTTAAAAATAAAGAGAGAGGTATGATCCCTTAGCTCAAGTCTGACTTGTCTTGTTCGTTTCTTTATATTCCTGAATAATAAAATTTGGTCAATTTATAATTGCTTAAGGTCATAGTTTAAAGATTATTATTCAGTTAATATCACATATTATAATGTTATAATAATTGGTTAATAATGTGAGTTCATATCAGACGTTTTTGTCGATGTTTGGTACATGAGTCAAAAATGAATTTGTTTGAAAATGATTGTCCATGTAGTTATAAGTAAATCATCTATAGAATAGTATTAATGATTTAAATATCATATATATCCAGTAAATATTCATTTTATACTATTCCATAACATTTGGAGATAAAAATAAATGAAATGCACCCTTCATGGAGACAGTAGGCCGTACGTACGCATGAACGCTACTTTCATTTCTTTGACACATTAATGGAATTAAAAATAATTGAGAGATATATATATTATAATTACAGTATAATATATATGTTTTATAGGTCACATAATTTCATTAATTTCATTATTTATAAATTCCATGTATTTCATGAAAGAGTCACATAACTTGAGGGGGCGGTAGTCCACACTTCCTCGTATGAAATTATCGCATTTGCACAACATGCAAAGCATAAAGGTATGTTTTAAATATAAAATACAGAATAATATGGAAAAAATAAATACCTTATATATAGTATATAAAATACAGTGACATCATAATGGACATCATGAAAGGTGTTAAAAGAATATTGAACAATCATCGTTTCGTGAGGCAGTAATTCACCATCCACATAAACAGTATGTTCTTTAACCATTAGACGGAGGTGTGTGTAAGTGTAGCTCGAATAATTCATATAAAAAAAATCCTAGTATATTTAATATACTGGTTTTGTTACAAAATAAAGGAATAAAAATAGTTTAGGGGTTTTGAGAAGCAAAATAAAACAAAAGAACACAAGTGAAGACATTACCTTTAAATCGGGAAACTCCTTTTGGTTTGAACCAAAATGGTTTTTTGAAGAGCATTCAGACAAAGGTGAGGTTTCAATGATTAAGAGAGGGATTTGGAGAGATGAAATGGGCCAGGTTTGGCTGAGCCAAAGGCTTTAGAAGTGTGGGTAAGGTGGTAGAGGTGGGGGCCTTTTATAAGAGAAGAGGAGGGGAACTCTTGGAAAGTTATAAAATATTACTTTATTATAAAATTATTTTCGGATTTTAAAGGTCCCAAAAGGATATATTTCGAGGATAAGGTGATAGGAATTCTAAATCCACCCATACAATAGGTTTGTGACAAGTGTAAGACTTATATTTCACCCTATCATCTCATTTTATTTAAATCGTTCATTTATGAGGTAATCACTGCATCATCACGGTGTCATAAATAAAATAATTTATTTAATTTCTAAAAATTATAAAAAAAATATTATGATGTAGGAAATATTTTTATCTTTATAATTAATACTTATAGTAAAAAATATGACCTGTCTAACCCCATGTAAAAATTGTTTTAGTAAAACATTACATGTTTGTGACATTTTAATTTTAACTTTAAATAAAATGTTATTAATATCATTTTCCAACCAAAGTGTCTCCATGAGGTCTCCAAGGTGACACATGGATTGTCTTGGTCGGCCATGACTCATCAAATAAGGGTAGTACATGTGTCAAGGTCATTTAATATTATTATAACATTATCTTTACCATAAATTACACTAATTACCTTTAATCACGATTAATAAAACATAAAAGTTACTATTCACCAAAAAATTATTTTAATCTCGTTAAACAAAATTTTACTTCCTAATGACAACCATTTATGTCGGATTTTTGAAAATAAAATCACAGAAGTGGAAAAGTTTCATTTAAACGAAAAATCAGTTATTTTAACTACCTCTTAGTGGTTTCACTATTCATCAAAAATTGAAGTTTTTCAGAAAAATACCTAAAATTCACCCTAATATATATTTGATATTAAGAATTCAAAAATTATGTCTATTTTAAAAAATTCAAAATATATAAGTTTCATTAATTAATTTAATAATTCAGTCTCGCTGTCAAAACAAATAGCGTGTTTTTAAGAAACAATATCTATTAAAATATTGACACTAGTTTAAGTCCAATTTCAAAGTGAAATTAATTACGATGACCACCATTGGATTAAATGGTAAAAATATATTCTAAATACACTTTAATGTCAATTAAAAATATAATCTATCCATATAAATAAATCAGATTAAAAGGAGGTTTTGAATTAATATGCAATATTTTCACTAAAAATGATCTTTATCGGAAAAATAACAAAAATTTACACAAAGTAAATTTTGATGTCCAGATTCTAAAGAAAGATTCTATTTTTTCAAATAAAACATATAAAATTGTCAAAAGTATATTTAAAAAGGGTTCTCCATCAAAATGCGGTTAATCGACCTTTTAAAAATTATTAGAAGATTTATGCTTAAAATTGGATTCATTTTCATTTTAAGCCTCTAACATTTATTGGATAAAAGTAAAAATATTTGACAAAAATATATAATCATTTTGTAGGTTTTTCCGTTCATTCGTGCCATTACAATGTTTAGGCGTTAACTACCATTTAAAATAATATTATTTTATTATTAGTGTGCAACGTAAGATTTCAAAGAAACTCGTTGTTGCGTATTGGGTACGCCATCTAGCATAGCGTTCCCTTTAAATTAATATTAATATTTTATTCACAAATATGGACATAAATGAAAATTTCATATTCTTTATTTATATGGGGTGTTACATCCTTCCCCCCTTTTTAGAATTACGTCCTCGCAATTTTAAAATTGGGCTCGGAAACATCATTGAAAATCCCACATCGGAAAAAGAGTCAGTAAAACTATCACTTTAAAATAAAGAAAGTGAAGTACAAAGGTAACCCAAGTTAACCCATAGTAGGATTCCATGTTGGAAAACATGGACATGGAGGAGAAAACAAAGGGTCATGTTCTGATGGAGAGTGATAAAAAACATGTTTTGGAGAAAGTTAACCACAAGAAAATCACAAACTTGTGATGGGTAAAATGGTATTTGATTCCCCAGTAGGAAAAATTAACAGACAACATTTTTGTTTTAAGTTACTTTTCATTGATGAATTTATTTATGAGCATAACTAAAACATAAGGAAACATACTTACTTGTCATGTTGACTTTCAACTTTTACTAGATTTCTTACACGAACTCATATTTTCTCCAAACGACGAGTATTTAGGATGACTTGTTCACATTAAGAGAGCTATAATAAACTTATAGAGAATCACCTAATCCAAAAAAGAGAACTATATACTTCCCATGTCTTTAGACCTTAACCAAAACTAAAACAAAAAAGGTTTGTATGAGATCAGATAATACCCAAAAAGGATAATCCTTTAAAAAAAATCTATTCTTAATCTCCAAAATTTTTCAAACAATACCAAAAGTTCAACAAAGACCATTAAATAAACATTTATCCATAAAATTATTCAAAGTAATCAAAACAAATACTGAAACCCAAATCTCCGAAGGATTTAATCACATAGTCTTCCCAGATAATCCTTAACATTTATCTCCAAATAACATCAGTTACTATTAATGTCTCATACTGAAAAGTAATTAACCTAATCACATATCCTCCATGATAGGTTAATAATTTCCATAGATAACCCAAAATCAACTTATTCTAGATTCACAAGATCATCTAACTAAAAAAAATTAGTCCAATTAACCAGGGACTTCACGTAGTCCAGTGGTAGGAGATATATACCAGTTGCACTTTGGTTGTGGGTTTGATTCCCATAGCTTCATCAGACGCGACAGGTTTTCACACGGTCTACGTGTTGTCCTTTTTCCAAAACTACACAAATCTTATAACATTCCCCCAAAAAGCGATTAAATATTCCAAAATAACCATAACATAATTTAACCTCAATTTTATCTCATGTCGTTCATAATCCATCATAACGTATAGTAACCCATAATTACCTCAAAAGTAAGAATCATATAAACCCTAATGGTTACCTTTATAATTATTACCTGAACTTCCATGTCGAGTTGGTTCTCTCATACATGATGCATTAGAGAACTCACCAAGGTTCAGGTGGTTGATCATGACTCCTGATAGTTGGTTTAGAATAACCATAAGATTTCTCATTGAATCCCCCATTTCATCTAGTCTCTTAATCAGAGAACCACCACAGTTTCCATCAAACCCATTTTCACTTTGGTGCCTGTTAGATCCAGCCATTTACTAAAACCAGAAATGTCAGTGTGAGTATATCAACAAAATAATTATGTACTAATGAGGTAGATAAACACTAAGTTATACTTACTCATTCACTTTATCTAAAAACTATGTCTCTTTCTGAAATCCTAGCCATTATGGTAATGTCACTTATGCTTAAAGAATACCCTAACCTCTAAAGTTATCTAAACCGACCTCTGATACCATCTATAAGGACCTGACCTTAAACATTACTTATTATTGAATTAAATGAATAATTCACATTGAGGATCTTTTCAGGTTTAAAGTTTTAGAGAATTAGGACATAACTATTACATCTCAAAGATTACAAAGTAGACATATCTACTCAGCTTCCATTTTTTTTCACAAAATAAAAAATCTTGAGCAAAAGAGTCATTTCTAGTTCCTTGTTTTAGACAGCCTAACATTTCCTTGATCCCATCCTGGACCCTATTCAACTTTATGTCCTATGAAAAACTTTTCAAAAAAACTTGGGATGAGCATAAAAAGCTCATTAAGGGTTATAAAAACACAGAAAGAAAACATTAGTCCATGTATACATAATAATCAATGAAATCATACTTTACTCATAAAATATAAGCAATTTAACATACCTCATGAAATCATAAGATTTACGAATAACTCATAGAAATCATAATACATAAAGGTAACTTGAGGCATTCATAACATTCTTACATAGGGAGTAACCCTCATGGTTATGTTTGGAATACCCATCACAGTATATTCCCTAAATCGCTTCGGAGAAACCTTAACGTTTAACCCCTTCGCGTTACCCAATGCATTGGAGAGCTATATCGGGCTCACCCGCCCTTAGTTTATCACGGAACCACCCGTCTTCATAAACAATTCCCAAGAACCATAACATAATCGTATGACATAAAACATGCATAAAAGAAACATAAAATTCCCACATTGAAATAACAATATAATATTTTAATATATTTAAATAATGAATCCATTCTAAAAACCATTTTCAAAACCATTTAAAGCATTTAATAAAGACATTTTTGAATAAAAGTGTCCCATACCACTTGCAATCTTTTAACATTTTAAACCATTAATATACATATAAATAAATCCTTAAAACCATTTTGAAAACATGGATATTAATGGGAAATATTTATAAGAATAAATCATTAAAACATTTAAAACGATATTTTAGTTAAAGGGTTTTTAACAAAATGAGAGACACTTGAATACAATAATTGAGGAATAACATTTAATCATAACTTTATAATATCATGAGAATGAATGGATAAATGATATAATATTCCAAAAGACAGTATATACACCATATAAGAGTGAATTTTTGCATAAAAACAATGAAACCTCAATGTAAAATGAGATGAAATCCCTTATAAAGAATTTATCCTTAAATTAAGGATAAATCAATCTCATAATTATGTGTGAAAAATATAAATACACCCAATATAATTGGATATTAAGTTTTAAAAAATCAAATATCATTCACACATATTAAAAGGATGACATATTCAATAACTACATGTTGAACCCAAAGAAATCGAAATTGGGTTAAAAAGTTCCCTTGGTAAAATTCGACAGCCTAACGACGTCACATTAAAATTCATAAAATTAGTTGATGATAGAGAAAATGGTATCTCATCACTTGGAAATAAAATTTACATCAATAAATATATATAATAACATATCCCAACATAAAAAGATGTAAATTAAAAGACATAACAAAATAAGTCTTTTTAAAAGAGGAGTGTGAATGGTTCCCTTACCGATTTGGGAAACTTTCGAAACATACACCCCATGAAAGAAGGGTCATACAATGAATATGTAACTACCCATAAATGAGAGTATATTATAAAAATAGTAAAATAATGGGAAGTAAATACACCACACAAAAGGAAATAGTGGCCAATGTAGCATGAATCTCACGAGAATGAAAAGTGAGATGAAAATCCCCTTATGAAAATTTGGTAGCCTAACGACGCCACATAAAACTTCCAAAAATGGATTAATGAGATAAAATAGGGTATCTCATAATATTAACATAAAATTTACATCAAGAGTAATATAAAAGAACATCCCCCAACATAAGAAATAGGAGCTTAAAGTAAGTTACATAAAAAGAGTACTTAAAAATAAAGAGAGAGGTAGGATCCCTTACATCAAGTCCGACTTGTCTTTTTCGTTTCTTTATATTCCTAAATAATAAACTTTGGTCAATTTATAATTTATTAAGGTCCTAATTTAAATATTATTATTCTGTTCATATCACATATTATAATGTTATAATAATTGGTTAATAATGTGAGTTCATATCAGACGTTTTTGTCGATGTTTGGTACATGAGTCAAAAATGAACTTGTTTGAATATGATTGTCCATGTAGTTATAAGTAAATCATCTCCAGAATAGTATTAATGATTTAAATATCATATATATATCCAGTAAATATTCATTTTATACTATTACATAACATTTTTAGATAAAAAGAAATGAAATGCACCGTTCATAGAGACAATAGGCCGTACGTACGCATGAACACTACTTTCATTTCTTTGACATATTGTTGGAATTAAAAATAATTGAGATATATATATATATTATAATTACAGTATAATATATATGTTTTATAGGTCACATAATTTCATTAATTTCATTCTGTATACATTCTATGTATTGCATGAACGATTCAAATCACTTGAGGGGGAGGTAGTCCACACTTCCTCGTATGAAATTATCACATTTTCCCAACATGCAAAGCATAAAGGTAGGTTTTAAATATAAAATACAGAAGCATATGGAAAAAATAAATACCATATATATCATATATAAAATACAGTGACATCATAATGGCCACCATGATAGGTGTTAAGATATGATTGAACATTCATCGTTTCGTGAGGCAGTAATTCTCTATCAATAGAAACAGTATGTTCTTTAACCATTAGAAGAAGGTGTGTGTAGGTGTAGCTCGAATCCTTCACATAAAAACATCATTGTATATAGAATATAATGGTGTTGTTACAAAATAAAGGAATAAAAATATTTTAGGGGTTTGGAGAAGCAAAATAAAACAAAAGAACACAAGTGAAGACATTACCTTTAAATCGAGTAACTCCTGTTGGTTTGAACCAAAAGGGTTTCTTGAAAAGCATTCAGCCAAAGGTGAGGTTTCAATGATGAATAAAGGGATGTGGAGAGATGCAATTGGCCAGGTGTGTCCAAGTCAAAGGCTTGAGAGGTGTGTGTAATGTGGTAGAGGTGGGGGCCTTTTATAAGAGAAGAGGAGGGGCACTCTTGGAAAGTTATAAAATATTACTTTATTATAAAATGATTTTCGGATTTTAAAGGTCCCAAAAGGATATATTTCGAGGATAAGGTGATAAGGTTTCGAAATCCACCCATACAATAGGTTTGTGACATGTTTAAGACTTATATTTTACCCTATCTTCTCATTTTATTTAAATCGTTCATTTATGAGGTAATCACTGCATCATCACGGTGTCATAAATAAAATAATTTATTTAATGTCTAAAAAATCATAAAAAAATATCATGATGTAGGAAATATTTTTAAATTTATAATTAACATTTATAGTAAAAAATATGACTTGTCTAACCCCATGTAAAAATTGTTTTATTAAAACATTACATTTTTATGACATTTTAATTTTTACTTTAAATAAAAAGTTATTAATGTAATTTTCCAACCAAAGTGGCTCCATTGGGTCCCCAAGTTGACCCATGGATTTTCATGGTCGGACATGACTCATACAATAAGGTTAGGACATGTTTCAAGGTCATTTCATATTATTATAAAATTATCTTTTCCTTAAATTACACTAATTACCTTTAATCGCGATTAATAAAACTTAAAAGTTACTATTCACCAAAAAATTATTTTAATATTATTGAACCCAATTTTACTTACTAATGACAAACATGTATGTCAGATTTTTTAAAACCAAATCACAGATGTTTTAAAGTTTCATTTAAACGAAAAATCAATTTCTTTAACTACATCTTAGTGGTTTCACTATTCATCAAAAATTGAAGTTTTTCAGAAAAATACCAAAAATTCACCCTAAGCTATATTTGATATTCCGAATTCAAAAATGATGTCTATTTTACAAAATTTAAAATATATAAGTTGCATTAATTAATTTAATAATTCATTCCCACTGTCAAAACAAATAGCGTGTTTTTAAGAAACAATATCTATTAAAAGATTGACACTAGTTTAAGTCCAATTGCAAAGTGAAATTAATTACAATGACCACCATTGGATTAAATGGTAAAAATATATTCTAAATATAATTTAATATCAATTAAAAATATAATCTATCCATATAAATAAATCATATTAAAAGGAGGTTTTGAATTAAAATGCAATATTTTCACTAAAAATGATCTTTATCAGAAAAATAACAAAAATTTACACACAGTAAATTTTGATGTCCATATTCTAAAGAATGATTTTTTTGTCAAATACAACATATAAAATTGTCAAAAGTATATTTAAAAAGGTTTATCCATCAAAAGGCAGTTAATCGGCCTTTTAAAAAATATTAGAAGATTTATGCTTAAAATTGGATTCATTTTCATTTTAAGCCTCTAACATTTATTCGATAAAAGTAAAAATATTTGACAAAAATATATAATCATTTTGTAGTTTTTTCCGTTTTTTGGTGCCATTACAATGGCTAGGCGTTAACTACCATTTAAAATAATATTATTTTATTATTAGAGTGCAACGTAAGATTTCAAAGAAACTCGTTGTTGCGTATTGGGTACGCCATCGAGCATAGCATTCTATTTAAAGTAATATTAATATTTTATTCACAAATATGGATATATATGAAAATGTCATATTATTTATTTACCTGGGGTGTTACAAACGATCAGTGAGGGTATGGGCATCAGGAATTTTTCACTTCCCACACTCTCAATCCACCATCCCTCTCCCTTTGGGATTCATCTCCATGTGTGCCTCCGGTAGTTTCCACGTGTAAGACTCAACACACAGTTGATAGGATGATCTGTGTATGACTAACATGGAATGAGATCTTCTTCACATGGAATGAGATCCTAATCACATATAATGAAACCCTCCTCAGGCTGCACACATGAGGAATCCCCATACCATATATCATTGGTGCATATTTCATGACATGACAATCCGGTATTCTACTTCCTATTGTTTCTCACACCAAGCGTGAATCACATGGGATTAGTGGTTAGTATTAACTATGTTAACCACACAATCTCCAAACAGGAATCCCCTGATGAGTTAGACCCAATATTCATCTCTAGACGAACCATTAATACATGTAAGCCCAGGAATGTACCATCCAACGAGCCTTCTCCTTAGGTATAATTTCTAATCGTGATTCATAAGAAGATTCCATGCATAAACCCCAACCATATGATCAATTTCCATTGGGATACCTCCTTAATTTCAAGCTACGGTGTCCTTTGTAGAACTATATGGACATTGATTCCCAACTAACAGGGATATGTAGGAAACCTCCCTGAGGTTCAAGCCCAACACCCCAATAATCCATCCATTCCACCCAAAACATCATCCACATCCACCCTTATTTTACCTAGTCCACAACATATTGGTGAGATTATTCCATCCATCTAGGCTATTCCTACATGTAATCCCCATCCATATCATCACTGCTCCTAATAACACCCCGGTAGTTCAAATGCGTAAGCCCCACACAATCAATGATATCCAACCAAGAGAAATCATCTTGTGAAGGGAAACTCCCATACATAATCCCCACTCCATCCCTCAAACTATGTGGGTTTTGATACCTACCTAAAAAGAAGGATACATAAGATGCCTCTTTGAGGTTCGATAATGACCAATGGTAAACCTAGGTGTCCCCACCTAGTGGTACACCTCTCTAATCCACCCTTAGTAGTTTCTAGACCAGCCTTTATGATGTGACATCTTACCTTCCCAGGGCACACCACCCTGGGTCCACTTTTATTGGGCATTCTAACCCATCCATCTAATAAAACTTGGTGCCTCCCTCCTAGGGACATACCACTCTATGGTGTGACATCTTCCCTTCATGGGGCACACCACCACAGGTCTGCTCTCTTTGGGATTTCTGATCCACCCATTCGGTAAACCTTCTAGGTGATCCCCCTATAGATGTACCCCTTTGATATTCCTCCACCATAAATTCTAATCAGACCCTATTCATCTCTTAAATATGGTATATTCATGACATATCACTCTACTTACTCATGTTAAACATAGGATTCTTTAGGAAAACCTTTGACGATATTCCTTTGGCATCAGTTACCCCATGATCAACATGGGATTCCTTGAGTTTCATGACCGATGAATCCATGAGATTCTATCCAATGAGGAAGAATACAAGTGATCAATGTTCCATCATACAGACATGCTAGCGATTCCCAACAAGAATAATCCCCTAACTAAAGGTTTTTTCTTTGTCAAGACCCCTTGGAATGTCTAGATAGAAGTAATTTAATTAACTAGCGTCCATAAAAAGATGACACCTAGAATGAGTTTTAAGAACCATGTCTTAATCAATGATGGAGACCCGGACTAGGTGATGAATTCCAAGGATAAATCCATGGAAAGAGGAACTGACATCCCATCATCCTATTTCAATCATGGAAAAAATACTTTGAGAAAGTGATGAATGTCACCCACCATTGGAAAGAAGGAATTCAGGGTACAATACGACATTAGCAAACAACAAAATGCGAGGCGATACGTCTTGGTGATAGTTTAAGAAATAGAGACATAAAAGGAACTTTATAAATATTTTATGTCTATATAAAACATTTACAAATGATTTTAAAAATAGTAAAATGAATAGAAATATATCTTGAAAGAAAATATTGAAAGAGGATTTATTTAGCAGAAAACCCGTTATTACTTTGGAAATATTTAAATCATAAGATCCATGAAGGAATAACATTATAAAAAACATTAAATAACATTATAATAGATAAATTAATGATATATAATTTAAAATGGGCTGTATATACATCTTATAAAATATTAAAGGTGCATAACACCAAGAATTTTCTCAATGAAAGGGAATTGAGATGAAGTCCCTTACCATGAGTCTGACTTGTCACATGGGTATTTATCTTCCTGAATAATAATTTAATGTTAATTATTTACTTTCTTGTTAAGGTTTTTTAAGTTTTTATTACTTATATTTCACTTATTAACAGTTTATATAAAATTATTTAATCAATTAATTTTAAGTCGGATGTTTTGACCATATTCGGATTATGTGTCAAAACTGACATTAGTTGGTCTACTAAGCTAAAAGTGGTATTTATTTAAAACTATCTAGAATAATAATAATTATATAATTATAATATTTATACCAAAATTATACTTTTAATCCAATAATGAAATATGGTTATACTTTCAATTTTTTTAATGATCATTATGGAATAAAGATAAGTAACATTTATCTGTATAGAATAACCATTATATCATAAATAAAATATAAATTAATTATATATACTTTTATATATCATTATTTTTATGGGGAGACTAAAAATTATAATCACATCGCTTCGAGGTGGTGGTAGTCTACACATCCATGAATGACACTTTCACTTTTTCAATGTGTGAAAAGGTATGAAATAAAATGATATATTATATTTCTAGAAATATAATTATGTAATGAATATAATAATTATTTCATTCATATCATATATAATCATTATAGTTACCCTTATTACCTTCCGTGTAAAACATTAGTGAAAAATTATTTACATCACTCCGTGAGGCAATAATCCACCATACACACAAGAAATGTTATTGTATCCCCTATGATATGAAATGTAAAAAGGGTTTATATGATATAATTACTCCAAAGGTATAATTTTTTTTATAAATATTATATATAAATAATATTTAAATCATTATTCCCAACAATTAGTGGTGGTAAGGAAAAAACGAACGATATCATTTCGCGAGGCGATGGTCTATCATACAAACGAATGATGATTTCATAACCCATTTGATGGAAGTGTGCATGTTTTTATGTTATAAAAATAAAATAAAAAAATATAAGTATATTTATGATAATTATCTCCTCATATAATAATTGTATAATAAAAATTTAATTGGTTTTAGAAATAAATAAAATGAAAGTGTTCATCGATGAATGTTACCTATTATTCTGGTAACTCCTTTTAGTTGGAACCAAAGGACTTCCTTAGTTGGATTTATGAAAAAAGTAAGTACTATATGATGATTTTATGTAATTATAGAAGTTAAATGGGTATTTTTTCTGATACAAAGGTATTGTGAATTTTTAAGATAGGAGGAGTGGAGGAGGCCTTTTATAAGTAGGGTTAGTGAAAAAATTGTAAATTTTTGAAAGAGGTAATTACTCATATGTTTTATCCCTGTAAAGTGGATCCAATAATGAAAAAAACATGATACTAGAAGGTATAAGGTCTAAATATTTCCATACAATAGTTTTTTTACATGTTTCTAGGTCATGTTTCCCCTTATGTTTAAATTTTAGTCACCCAGTAATCTCATTATTACCTTAATCGTTGTGATTAATTTTATTTGTTTTCACTAATCACTTTAGTAAAACATTATGTCGAAATTATTATAAAATTTTAATTATGATTATTAAATATATGGAATGTATTTTTTTAAATTAAAATCATACAGGTGGAAAGATGTAATTTAATATTAATCTCATTATGCCGACAAGACAACAAGTTTTTAGGAAGATTACTTTTTAGGAAAAGATGATTCTATATTAACTATATGACTAATTATAATCATTAATTGAAACTAAAATAATATTTACTGATATATAGTCTATAAATTTAATTTAAAATATTCCTAACTAAGGATTATTATAATTATTTAAAAATTTGAAATATTATGAATTTTATTTTTTTTAGAAAAACTCGTCTTTAAACCCCCAAAACAAACTTACATAAAAAGCCAATATAAAGTTTATTGAAAAGGAATTAAGTGGATTAAATGTAACTAAATAATATTTAGGTTACTTTAAAAAATTAAAAACATATTGGGACTCTTAAATTAGTTAATTTATTAAAAGAAATGTCTTTTTTACAGCAAATTGATATTTTTCACTATTCAGTAAAAAATTAACATTTCTTGAAAAATCACCAAATTTCATCCAAAGTCAATTTTTATATGATGATTTAAAAAATTATAATAATTTGATCAAATTCAATTTCTAAAATTTATGAATTATTCTTCTAAATAAAACTTTTTATGAAAAGTGTTTAATTAAAACAATTTCATTTTTGATTAAAAAATTACTTAATTTTTTTATAAATAATATAACTATATAATTCATATTAATAAATAATAAAATGATTTATTTTTTATTTACATGGGTTTTTATAACCACTATGAGGCACATTAGATCATTTCTAAGAATTTTTTTTTTATTAATGGTTTATTAGAGACATTAAAAAAATTTATTTGCCCCTAACTTACTTAATAAAGAAAGAAACTTATTTTATATTTGATTAATAATGCAAGATAGCGTTTAAAAAATTGAAATAATTTTTAACCAATACCCCATAATCTTCCCACAAAAATAGAGTCACCCCTTCTAGATACAATATGATGAATCAAATAGATCTATAGGGTTTGTGCTATCCTAAAATATTGATAAGTTTCCACAAGTGATAAAATACATTTCAGAAACCCTAGAAACTAATTAGATTAACTATACAACCGATAAGGATATTTTGTCTATTATTGTAGCTTTATAAAAGATCCATTATTATCTCTTAGTAAGTATTGTAAATTTTTATTTGGATCATACAACCTTAAGATATTTGATCAAGAAGACTAATGAAAATCCCAATCTGGTAAGATGGATGTTGGTGTTGAAAGAGTTATACCTTGAGATTAAGGACAATAAGGGATGTGAAAATACAATGGTTTACCACATGAGTAGGCTACCTCACACTACTGAGGTATAACTAGCCCCAAATAATAGTCTAGACGGTTCATTCCCTAGTGAGCAATTATATAGCATAGTCCAAGTACCCTAGTATACTAACATAGTAATTTTTTTGGTCACAAAAAGGTACCTTCATTCTTCTCTAAGCATGAAACTGCTAAATTAAAAGTTAAATAAAAATAATATGTTTGGGAAGACCCTTTTTTATGGAAAATTTTCAATGAAAAAATCATTATAAGGTGAATTCCCAGTGAAGAAATAAATTTGATCCCTTATTTTTTCCATACACTTTCATGTGAAGGCCATTTTGGTCCTTGAATAACCACTAGAAATTTTTTGGAAGCTGAATTATTTTAGCCCTAAATATTTAAAAATTCTTATGATTTTTGAAATAATTTCCCAAAATGCATGTTTATATGTGAAATCTCCAAAATACAAGAAATTCCCCAAAAATCATTTATTTTTTTGGGAAATATTTGGTGTCTAGGGAATTCACTTCATGGGACCATTCCTTGTGTCATTTTGATCTTCCTACATCTTGTTGCTAGTAGACTATGTGTCGAAATAGATTAAGGACAAATCCACTTGGGCTAATGAATCAAAAGAAGTAAATTAGTTTATAAAAAAACTATATTTTATAAGTTTTGAATACCTCAAGGTACAATCTATGGTCAAAGAACCCATTTCTATAATAATAAAATGGAGTCCCTCATGATAAAATATGGAGTGCACCATAAAACCTTCACTGCCTAGCTCCCACAGACAAATGGACTAGAATTGGTGTCCAATATAGAAGTAAAAAATGATATTGGAGAATAAAATACTTCCCAACCACAAGGACTATAGTAAAAAAATATAATATGCACTATAGGCATACAGAACTACCTACAAGACCCCATTAGGTATGTCTCCTTATTGAATTATTTATGGTAAACATTTACAATTTCCTGTTGAGTTATAACCCATGGCCCACTAGGGTATAAAATGAGTAAACCTAGAGTTTAGGAAGGCTGAAGAACAAATAAAACTAAAAATAATGGAGCATGGGGAGGTTAGGATAGAGGAATATAAGAACCTTATATTTTACAAGGAGAAATCAAAATCTTCCCAAAAAGAATTGTTCCAGAAAAGATAAATTCAAATTAGAGACAGAGTACTACTATTATATTCAAGGATGAAACTTTTCCCTATTAATATTCATTCCAAATTGACTAGATCACACACAGTAACCAATACTTTTCCTTTTGGTGTAGTTGGTATTTATGAAGAAGTATCAAGGAACACATTCAAGGTGAATAACCAACAACAAATTAAGTATTGAGATGAATTTTGTAAAGAATATGTGGAGGATTCCAAATTCCTCCTTGCTATAGAAAAATAAGTATTACTAGGATGTATCTATCCTTTATTCAGTTATTTATGTTTATTTTATTTTTAACTATATTTCATAATAAAATACTTAATAAAATTAAAATTGGATAGTATTAAAATAAATTTTGGGGAAAGAGGTCAACCAGAATATGTAAATAAATAAATCAGTTGACTGTATGTTTCTAGTAAACCTGTAAATAAACAAAGAAAATAGAAACCAAAAAGTTTTTGACAATTCTGTAAATATCCCATTTTTTATAGTTTTTTTTTTATTTTTATCTCTTTTCTTGAACTTTAATGATATCCTTATTATTTTAAAAATATAATTCCAAATATTTTTAATTAATTTGTTCTATTGTGATATTTTAAGTGATTATTGTGTGATTTTTTTCGCTATTTTTCTAGAAGTCTTGCCTTAGAACTAGGATATAGAGTTGGACTAAAAATATTTGTGTGGAATCAATTTTATAACTTAATTTCATAGGAATATTGAACTTAATCTAAATTAACTTCACCCATATGTGACAAAACAACTTAGGGTTCCAACTTAAATGAAAATGATATAAGTCATTTGAAATTGGAACAAAAATGGGTAATTGGGTACACAAAATTGATCTATGAGGCAAGGTCACTGTGTGTGTTTCTATAATTTAGAAAAATACATTCTCAATAAGTTTTATGTATAGCGATTTTCACAGAAATATGTCTAGGAAAAATAAAAATCAAAATGTAATTATAAAAAATGAATCCATTTAGGTGAGGGGAATATTGAACCCATAGAAATTGGGAAATTAACTTATAAAAAATTCATTTAAGTTGAATCCATACAGTGTAAAATCAAACTTTGTCTTGGAGAAACTTAGGAGAGAGTGATAAAATCAAGTTGTTTTTTGTTAAAATTTTGATTCCACTTAAATATACTTATATCCATTCATCAATTTAAACTTTTATTGTATTAAAGTGAGGTAGTTAATTGATTCACATATGAGGCATGATAGTTTTTCACAATGGATTGGAACCTCTTTACTTCTACTTTGACCTATGAATTTTGATTTAGGAAGGATGATCTTCTTTTTGAATAAATTTATAATCAATGACAATATTTACAATCAATGAAATTGTTTATGTGTGTGGGAGTGATGTCATCTAGAATTTTCAAAGTTTACTATCTTCTATTAGTTTATAATACCCCACATTATAGTTCAATTCATAGACTAATAGTAATTTTTATTGAATTTTTAAAATTGGAACTTAATTGAAAATTGGATTTAAATATGGTGTTTATTTTAGGTATAAATATTTTTGATATTAAATGCGGAGACATGATTTGATGGAAATTGTTTCTTTTTGAATTATTAGGGAGGACATTAATTATAGAGAAATACTGTTGTAATAATAATTGTAAACTCTTATAGGTTGGAAATTTACAAAGGC
Source organism: Viscum album (assembly GCA_963277665.1). Taxonomy (NCBI): domain Eukaryota; kingdom Viridiplantae; phylum Streptophyta; class Magnoliopsida; order Santalales; family Viscaceae; genus Viscum; species Viscum album. The sequence goes on along the minus strand of OY728161.1, from coordinate 1,699,643,373 downwards.
CCGGAGTGACCATGACGTGCATGACCACCATTCATACCATGGGCACTAACTATGTGCTACCCCTACATGAATCTACTGTCTCATAGTAGGAATGGTGACTGTGCCTTCAACTTACCAAGGAAACTGCTCAAGGTCACCTATCTACTATACTGCTCCCCATACTCATGGTAGTTATACCTATTGAGAGTTCCATCAGCTGACCATGTTAAAAAAAATCCACAAAGAAAAAAATAGCTGACAACATGAACAAAATCTATTGACCATACAACAACTCTCATGATAGAAATACCTACCATGAGATATTAATCTTTAGAAAAAATCTCATGGTCTTCACACTAACTGTGACCTCCATGGTTGGCATGATTACCATAGTCTTTACTGACCTCTTCCTACAATTCCTTTTCCATATGACCATTAATATATATTAAGCCTCTATTTCCATTGAGGAAAAAGATCCCTCTCGACTGATGGATGGAGATGATATAGAGGATGGAAACTACTCTAAATGTTACTATTCAATCTACAAGGTCAAATACCTTGAGAGGAGGGGGGGGGGGTGAATCAAGGTATGAATGATTAAAAAAACTTCCCCTTTTGATCTTATTTCGTTTTTAAACAAAACTCACTTCCCTCTATTTCCTGTAGCAAAGTATTAATAGAAATTAAAGAATACAGGAGACATAATTTTTTTACTTGGTTCACCCTCACTAGGATATGTCCAATGAGAATATAATGACAATGTTCCATTGTATTAAATCCACTAAAAGCATGCTGCTATTTAAAAGTTTGAAGTGGAATCACTTTCCATCCTGTTTTATAACCAATTACATTTGAAAGCTCACTACTTTCTGAACTAAAAAAAGCTGACTGCTTCTTCAAAATATCCACTTAATGTTTATAGACGTGCAGGTCCTTTCATTATCTCTAATTAAATCATCTTATATTGTATGTAGATTCTCTATTGAAGTCCCATTTTCATCCACTTATGAATACGCCTTTTCCACTGAACAATAATCAATAGCCTCTGAAATAATTTTGCAAAGATCACTACTTTGCAAAGATCCCTATTTTTTAAAGATCAAACAAGACTTCAGAAAGATTCATCCTCTTCACAAAGAAGACACCATCGCAAAAAAGACTTCTTTGCAGAACACACTACTTCACAGAGCAAACTGCTTTGCAGAGCAAACTACTTCATTGACCTCAAGCCTTCGCAGAGTGCACTGATGTTTCAAAGCTCAGAAAATCCTTGGTAAAGAACACCTCTTTTTCCAAGCTAGATTATCCACCACAAATATCATTCCTTTCAGGAATCACACTACATCTACAAACCTACTTTGCGATTCAAGAGCTATAAGTTTTTCATGAAAAACTCACTACACTTATCTTGGGGGTGAATGCCTATTTATAGAAGTTTCTAACTGAATTCAAAACCTTCCATGCCACATTAGTGCCATGTAATCCAAAATCATGGAGGTCTGATGTTTCAAACAAAATTTTCTCTATTTCACGAAGCAGCACGAAATTGTTTTGGATCACAGAGCTCATCGTAATTGTGAAGCATTCTGTCAATTTCTTTACACCGCTTCCATAATGCTCCCTCACGATGATCTTCACCTCTTCTATTCATGAAGCTCTTCATAATCTCAAATCTCACCATCAAAATTCTTCATGTCTTTGTGAAATCCACTTCTTGAAGCCCATATTCATGAAACTCATGCCTTTTCCATATTTTGATGATATTTTCAAGGAAATCCACATTTCTCAATGCTCACCAAACTCCAAATTTTGGACCCCAAAAATTTGGAAAACACTGAAAAACGATGAAATATTGTATCTATTATTTTTTTACCACCTCCAGATCTTCCATTTTGTTTTCATGGTTCTTTGTTAACAAGGGTTGTCAACAATATTTGTGGAACTTGACAATTCACCATGAAAACCAGATTTGTTAACAAACACAACCAACCCAAAAATGATGTAATGTTACCTTTGGGGTTTTTTTCCCAAAAACTACCAACACCATTTGACTACCTCAAATATAAGGAAAATCAAGGTACCACTTACCCCATCGACACCACCTTTGAGTGACACCCCTATATTTGAGATGATGGTTGGGAGAATCCACCTTACCCGGAGAGTTACAACAGTACTTTGATTCAATCCGATCTCCACACCGATCATGGGTGAGATCCAGTCGAGCGTACTAAGAGTTAAGACACCCTTATAATACATCGTTTGATGGAGCTATGTAAATACACTATTTTTGAAGGATATTTATAATTTTCAACACCAAATCCACATGACAAAGTACCAAGATTCAATCTAAATAAAATAAGGGATAAGTTTTGAGCTTATGTCTACATTGTCTGATGATTTTCCATTAAATAGAATCATTGAAAGGTTAATGTGTCATGTGTGATGTAAATAAAAAATTCTATTCTTCTAAGAAGATGAAACACCACTTATAAAGAAATCGTTAGCATTAGCTAGCCAATTATGGGTGAATCTGAGTTGCATATACTAGCAGAATATAACATATCACAGGTAAAAACAATTATTCTGAGGTGTTAAATGAATAAAAGAGGCCCATTAACTAATTCCCAATCCCATTTTTTCTTATCCACTATACTACAAAGCATGGGACCACTCCATCATAAAAAATATAAAGGGATATATTGTGGAAGAACACCAATATCTTACGAAATCCATCTAGGCCATTCCTTTTGGACATGTGTCAACTGTCGAGCTAAAAGTAAACCTAATCCCTGATCAATGCAGATATTATTAAATTATATGAAGAATAACATACCAATCACATTAAGATAACCTTAGAAACTGAGAATTCATCTATTTAAGGAGATCACTACTGTAATAAGGAAAGGGATACTCTTGGAATCTAAGAAGCGGAGAATACTCACAGGATACTAGATACTACTCTTTTATTATTCTGAATTTTTAAAACACTGATGATGTAACACTAGAACCTTTGTGGTTTAGTCTTGAAAAATCCCTTCACCTCCCATGTTGTTGAATTCTAATATTTAAATGCTATTAATAAATCTTATATTTGATTTAATGGTTTAAATAGTAGAGATATATTCTTATATTATCTCTTATGTTCTTATTATTATTATCAGCATTCCACACACAAGCCACTTGGATTAAATCCAATATATGAAATAACAAACCGTGGGGTAATACAAGGGTGAATGGTGTTATACACTCACTAGGTGAGGTTAAGGTGTAAAATATATTGGTCATTGTATTTGCCTATCTGAACCAAAATAGATTGATACAAGTAATCAAATTGATTCAATCAATAAGATGATGATTAGAAAATAATTGAATAATAATTCAATAGGTGAATGAGGGAATAATCCAAGGCTGGACTACTACTTCTCTAATTGATTTCAAAAACAACAAAGTTTACTTAATTTTTATTTAACAGTGAACCCCAAAAACAAGATTTCAATACACATACAACACTATCTTCTTCAGAGACAATCTAAGACCCACCTTTAATGCATTTGTATTGGGTTTAAAAATTGTTTTTCTAAGTTCCCCATAATAGGAACACATTAGAGCATTGAACATTTAAAATGAAATGTGGTTATTTAAGTGGAAATTTATTGACCCATGTCGATTGGGAGAAATTTCATTATTCTGAAAAACTTCTCAGGGATGAGATCTTCTAAGGTGAGGAGATTGTAAGATCTCATGATTTGAATTCGATGGAATTTCCAATGGAATTTTAATTTCCCCATATGGTGGAATGTATGAATAACACTTTCAACATTAAAATTAAATTCAAAGAATTGGAATTCTTAAAAGTGTTTTTAGAGGGATTTTAAGAAAAAAAAAGGTTCCTTGAGTGTTAAATTGTGTTTTGGGGGTGTCAAGATTTGAATACCCATTTTTTTTAATAGGTGAAAGGGGAACATAGTTTTCACACATATAGTGAAAACCTTGCACCCAAACCGTGAAACCCATATGTGGGGAACAATGGGTGGGAATAACCATGAAAGAGGAGGCACATGGTCATACATGGGGTTTTGTAGAAAATTATAGAGGAGAATGTAGAGTTTGAAATGGGTTTTCAAACTATGATCCTAGCATAAACAGTTAGTGACACTTAGGTAGTAGAGCAACATAGCTGTCACACATTTTGGCCAAACCGCGTGACCAAACAATGCACCTCATTAAAGGGGTGAAATTACCTCTCATACCTTGATTTATTTTAACCTCCCTCATCCCATTTTTATCATCACTTTTTCATAATAACCTTCCACATGTGGAGTTATCCTCCTCTTCTCCTAAGTATGGGGATATATCCTCCATATGAGCTTAAAAAACATTCACTGCATGTTATTTTGGAATCCCCTTGGTGATACTATGATTCCTACTTTCTTAGATTATTTAGATGTATTTAATTTCATTTAAATGTGAGATCATATGCCATATTTTTAGGTCATTTATTTATTCATATATTTTCTCTCGATTTAGCTTGAATGAAAGCTTGAAAATTGATGAATGAAGCATTATAAGCATGAGGTAGGTTGTTTATGGATTTTCCCTTAAAGTATGATAATTTTTTAGAAAATATTCCATTATTTCATGAACCATATTTTTCATATATGACCCTCTAAATATAAAATAATTTATATAAAACTTAATACCCTGAATTAAATATCCATTTTGAATTGACTTTCACTTATGGAGGATGTTCACCTCAACTAAAACCACCCCTGGATGTGTTACTTATATACCATGACCTATCCCTAATCTAGAAAATTTAATCATCCTTTTAGGGTGTTATTATAACTATTGATTACAAAGAACTACCTATGATAATATCACCTTTGAGGTTTGTTGAATTAGCACTAATGTAAGAGATGTTAAATTGAGTTAAATTAATTTGATATGATAACCCTGACACCATTTTATAGTAAAATCACATATGAAGTGCACTGTATTACTTAATTAAAAAGGTGAAACCAAATGGATTTATTTAAATTGATTAATGGTATGGACCTTACCATGGACTTCTTAATTAAATATAGATGAAATGGGCCAAATTTTATCCTTGAACTTTAATATTAAATGGTTTCTAAGTGGACTACTTTATTACTTTTGTTTTAATGGGGAAGTTTCATGGATAATCTCATGTACTATAAATCAACTTTTACAAATGATACTCAGAAATAGTGTCCCATACATACAATACTCAGTAATGGATTCCATTACCTAGGATACATAGTCATGGAATCAGTTAAACAGGATACTTGGCCAGGGAATAACTTACACACGATACTCGGGCATGACATCCCTTACGCTTGATACTCTAGCATGACACACATTACATAGAATACTTAGGCATGGAGTCCCTTACACATGATTCCCAGGCATGGAATCCCTTCCATATGATTCTTGGTAGTGGAGTTCCTTATTATTCATGAGAGGTGTGTGCATGGTGACCCTAGATTAAAATATGAGACTCTTATGATAATGCATGAATGCCAAAGTTATTCCTCAGGTCATAGCTAGTACAAAATATCTATATATATTTATATATATGTTATTATGAATATATTATATATATATATACATATCAACAAATATTAATACTTGTATACATGGGGACACATAATATGAGAAATCCCATATTAGACCGAAGCATGTATTGTCAGTCGGGTGTCCATTGAGGAACCCAAGTCCAAATTGATTATATTTATTTATTTAAAACCTTATTTTTTATACCTCAACACTACTGTATTTTATATTCATGAAATGGATTTCATTATAAACTATTAGTGGTGGCCTACTGATTTTATCTCACACCTTGTTCTGGACACTGTTTGGTACATGAAAAGTCCTCATGGTTGTAGGATCAGGATTTTGGATTGTGCTATGTGATGTACAATTGGATATGGGAGATAAGAAGAATATGGTTGAGATGGTTCTTATGATGCTCATGGAGATAGATTTTAGAATTTATACCTTCTTATTATCCATGTATAGTATTTATACTTCCATATATTCTATTTTCCATTCTATATTTACATGATGTCATTCTCTATTTGATACTATTTTTGGATTTGGATGTTTATTATTATTTGGATTATTTATTTCCATTGCCTTTAATTTATACATCTTCCGATGTTGATTTATTCATATTTTACCACTATTATCATACGATCATGAGGGTATAGTCTCCCTACTATAATATCATTGGACCCTCATTTCTAGTCCCCTCTCTCTGGCATACAGAGAGGCGCACTTGAGGTCATATGACCAACCGGATTGGGGAATCATTTTAGCGGCTCCTGGGTTGGGAGGTTACACATATGGTGGAATTTATTGGATGTTTATGTGATGAATGATTCATATAATTATATATATCCTCTGTGAAATAGTAGGCCTCACGAGGAAACTTTGACGGGGTAATGGGAGAATCCTTACCCTTTTTGTATGATGCATTAGAATAAGGTCTGGATGATTAGTTTATGATTTCCAACATTATTAATTCCCATAAAATAAATCATTAATATATCCATTTGGTATGTTTTCTTATATTATATATTCCTCAATTTATTTCCATGTATTATTTAATATGGATTTCTCTTGATTATTTTCTTTAAAAATGTTATTTTTTCCATGATCATGAAACATTATTTATATATTATTCCACACCGAGCATAAAAGATCACCCCTTTTATTATGTTTATAATTTTTATAGGTAATGAATATGAATTAAATATACGACCAACTCCATGGAATGAATTAATTAATAATAATAGAATTCTTTATTATTTTATGTTTTTAATGTAATGTAATGTATATGTATATAGTATCTTAAGGATTACTAATATTTGATCTTATGTATGCGATCTATTATAATGTGATTATTACATAATCAATAACCATTATTATTGGATAAAATTAGTCATGAGAATTATAATTGTAACTAGATAAAGTTTTAGTAAAAACCATAAAAACCACATTTATAATAATATACATAGAAAACATAGATTTTACCTCAATAAGATTCATGAAATTATACTAGAATGGGATTTATAGATATCTTATTAAAATATCATAGGATTTAATTTGAAAAAAATGATATTTAGATCACATTTCTTGCATGAATGGTTTTTAGAAATACTAAAAATGATATTATATTTTATTGAAAATGGTGCCTGCTATAAGAAATAGAATCTATGTGAACAACTAAGGATAGTATGAGAACTATCAAAATGATCCGGAAATTGATGTTAATGTTTGTACTAATCAAATTTTTACTAATTTAGAGTAATTAACTATGATTATGATAAATAAAATTTCTTATATAGGGTAACCAATTTACACTTAACAATAACAATCCATATCCAATTTTATATAAGGAATAAACGTCCATTATTCATTGAGTCCAGTAATCCAATGGTGGAAAATGTAACACCTTAAACTGAATCACTGAGTCCAAATCAGAGTGCCCCATGACCTCATGTGAAACTCCCCAAATAAAAGATGATTCCAAATAGCTATGAGGGACAAAGGGACATTGTGGGGGTGACTATTCCTTTAATATAAGACAAACATAAGGTTATATAATGGAAGCAATAAAAATAAGAACCAAGTAGTAAATAATAAAAAATAAATCATCAAATTAACAATATAACAAAATCAATAGTATATAATTTTAGTCACACAATCCAAGGTAAAGAAAAGGATCTCCATAGTAAGTGGATCAAGGTATCATATATAAATAACTAAGAAAAAATTGAAATAACCATATAATCCAAAATTATATCCTAAAACACCTACAGACTCCTAATAATAATGTTCAACTAACCATTATAGGTCCATTTCCGATAACCATATCCTTGGTCATAAAATCTAAACATGAACCAAGATTCCCATGTTGGGTGTGAGTATGAAACCCAATATGAAACCACCAATGGGTCCTTAATCATAAATTAAATAGATATACTAGTTCATACCATAAAAAATAAAAAAGTGTAGATAATAAAAAAATATATATCACACAAACATAACATAAATGTAAGGTCCTTAGAAATCGGTTCTACTAGCTTCATTTCCATGCTAGAAGAGAAAAAACAACTACCTAAAATATCCACCAAACTGGGATATCCCAAAAACATGTTTGAAACATCTCACTAGAAGGTATATTCCATGTACATGATGGCCAATATCTACCATATCCTTATTAGTGGGATATTCTATATGGATAAACTAGAATGATCAAATATATAAGAAAGAGGAACAACTCATGCAATAATAGATATATGATATCAAATCAAGAATCACATCATGTCAAGAAAGAGTAATAGCTAGCATAAATCCATTTGCATTAAAAAATAAATAATTGGTATCTCAAGGACACACACACACCTCATGAGATCAACATCAAACATTGGTCTCACGGACTATACAATCACACCAAAAAATCATGACAATATCCCATGATAATATGTGCCAATGATAATGACCACCTACCATAGGGGAAATAATGTTTTGATGAAAAGTGTCATTACCCAAGTATAATTTAACCACTCTGAATCCTAGAACCATTCCTGATTTACCAATATTTATAAATCAAGGATCAATGTAGAAGAGAAAATTCACCCAAATAGATGCATAAGAGCACATATGCCTAATAAGATCCATTACCAACAATAGTCTAGGTCTAAATGGTGCACATATTTCAATTCTATGAATCTTTGTTCCTATTCTATCAATGAAAAAAAATTATATTGTTAGAACATTTCCAAACCTTTATATTTGATCAATACATCGAGACTCTAATTGGGTTTGACCAAGGAGAAGAGGAGAGAATTGATCTAGATCATGATATAACTTATTATCTTTGGAAACAGAGTATCAAATCGATGTACATGAATCAATGGGTGAAGAGAAAAAGAGAGGAGATATCCAAAAATATTTGGATGAGAGATCCTAGGGTTTTAGGGGTTGCGGGAGGCCTTAGAGAGTGATAAGAAAGGGGAGAGGTTGTATTCGTTTTAAAAAAACTCGATTAAACACAACTGGGATTTTTTGGCCACAAACGGTGCCACTAAAAAGCTGATGGCATTCACCACCTAGTCGACGGATTCTGAGAAGAACCACCCATAACCAATAACCTCACTAGATGGTTAGTGGGATATTCAATTTTTTTTTTCATATTTTGTAGACTCCACTGGCCAGCTGATTGACCTGGTATATACTTTCAAGCTATAAAGTCATCCACTAACCCATTCCTCTCTAATTTCGCCCCCCAAACACCTCTAACACACCTCAAAACACTTTAAAACATAAAAATAATATAATATAAAATTAGGTTTACCTTAAATAAATAGTGTCACAATCCCACCCTCCAAAGACTTATCATACACAAAAGTGTCTCTATATGCATGCTTGAACTACTAGGGCTACATCACCTAAATGTTTGTCCCTTTCTCCCATGTCTCTTATTAAATATGCATGTGCATCAATTGAAACTGAACAAAAGAAAAAATATTCCCTCCCAACATCTTATCTATTTGGCCAATAATCAGAGTAGGACACTCCACAGAAGATGTATTTGGTTCCAACTCAACATCCTTGCAGTTGATCACGTGCACAAGATTGGTCTCTTACTTCCGAATCTGAGACACATGGAACACATTATTAATACCATGATACCATGTAGGAATATCTATCATATAGTCCACTATCACAATGTATTTGATGATATTGAATGAAACAAAATATTTTGGTGCCAACATCCCTAGCTACCTCAATCACCCATTCCCCAATTGAAGGGGCACCCATAAGAAAACTCCATCTAGCATAGAAAACTACAATCTTCATCTCCTTCAATTGGAATATATTCACTTTCTACTCTAAATTTTAAACTGCCTCTTATGAATCATCTTTACCCACACCAAGGTCTATAACACCAAATTAGGCCCAACAACTAAAGATCCACCTGCCTCATGTTAGTGTAATGGTAAACAAAATTGATATCCATAGAGATCCTCAAATGAATCCATTTGAATTGAATACTTGAAGTTATAGTTGTAAGATAATTCTATCAAATCTAAGTGATTTTACCAAGTTCATTTTAAATAAAAAATACACACCGAAATAATATCCTAATTTTCTTTGGATAGTTCTCTTTGACCTCCCATCAGTCTGAGGATGAAAACCCATACCCAACCTCAAATGAGTCTCCATAACCTTCTATAAGACTTAACAAAATTGTGATATAAATTGAGTATATCTATCAGATACCATGCTTGAAGGCACTACATATAGCTAAATAATATCACAAACATATATCTTACCAAGATTATCCACTAATTTAGTCTCCCATATCAGCAAAAAGTGAGACACCTTGGTCAATCGATCCACTATAACTCAAATGGTATCTTGACCTAATGAGGTCCTAGTAAAACCTTTCATAAAGTCTATAGTTGCCTCATCCCACTTCCGAACATCAATTGGAAATTACTGGAGTAACCCTTTGAGTCATGGATGCCTAATGTTGATACTATGGAAAGTCTTATAATGAGAGAAAAATCATAAAATGTCTCTTGTTATACAGGTGCATTAGAATTTTGATCTGACATCATGATACATTTAGGTTGACCCTGGGTGCACTGCCCACTATGATTCATGGGATTATTTCATCAACTCCTTCCACATGGTAAGAGGAAACATTACTATTCCAAGAAATAGAACCATACCCTATCCATCTAAGGCCTATTCTAGAATGGAACCATTTTTATCCAACCTCTCATTCATCATGATGCAATATAGATTAGACCCCTAACTGTATTTCACTCATTCCAATATTGAGTATGTGATATCTAAGTTACACATACCACTACCCCTGGAAATCCATCATGCCCACCATCCAGTCTTCTAAAAAAGCCACTAAATTACAACCTACTTCTGATGTTTTCTTTCTAAATTTATATTTCTTCCTCCTAATTTCATATGTAATGACCTTCAATTTTCCTAAAGAATATTCAATCTCAAAGTCAAACTTATGAAATTATTCAAATCAATTCCCCTAATAAAGATCAAGGTGTCACTATGAGAGAATAAACTATAGAATAATATTTTCCATGTATATGAAAAAACCATCACCGAAGAGGTAGTGTCACTAATATTTCAATTCATGAACAAAAATTTACAACTGTAATTCATAAGTACGAAACTTTTTCTAATGAGGTCATAGATGAAGAGACCCATAAGAAACTAAATTATCATTATTCATCAAGAGAGATCCTAGTCCAACACTAGATGCATCACAGTACACTATATACCCAACTCCAACTTCAAAAAGAACCAGGATCAGTGGCAACATAAATATTCTATTCAACTATAATGATATGTTGTAACACCCCAACCCAAATCACTAGATGTAGTCCAAATTTACATATGACCTTATGTATGTCTCTTCATATGAATGTAGTTTTTGACTAGGGGTAAGGTACAAAAGGAAAATCAGGGAGACACTATGCGCTATGTGTCCGATAAACATGAGGGTGTACAATTGAAGTGATAAAAATAGGAACCAACATGTAAATAATAATAGATAAATTATCAAATTAGTAGCACAAAAAGTATAAAACCATGTAGTAACAGTATGGTATGTCAGTAACACAACCCAAAATAAAGAAAAGGATTCCCACAGGCAGTGGATAAATGTACTAGATAAAAATAAATAATCAAAAAAAAAAAAATAGAAACAAACATCCAAGCCTCATGTCTATCTTGTAATTATTGCACCCTCCTTCTAATCTTGCTCAACATCCCACTGTAGGTCTCTTTCCCTTCGCCAAATCCCTAGACATAAAATACACACACATTGAGATGTACATGTATAATGTGAGTATGAAACCTAGTGGGACATCACTAATGAGTCCTTAATTATAGTTGAAATATATATACATGTTCAATCCATGAAAAATAAACAAGAACAAATATATCACAAAAAATATAACATACTTATCAGGTGTTTAAAGATCACCTCCACCAGCTTTGGCTCCAGGATAAAATTGAAAACAACAAACCACAGGAAAAATCCCCACTTGATGGATATCCTAAAAACATGATTGAAACATCCCTCTACAAGAGATAACCCATTTTATACTGAAATAAGTATGAAAAAACCCTCTCATAGGGATAATTCATATGGATCAACCTTTATTCCCAACTATAGAAGACAGAGGACAAACTCATATAATAATATATACATGAGGATATATCAAAAATCACATCATGTCATGACATATTCAGATAAAATATAAAAATATATAGGATAAAAACTAAAGCATAGGTCTCTTAGGGATACACATTCAAACCTCACATGATACAAATAAAACATAGGCCTTAAGGTCTATCCATGCGTGCCAAAATATAATTCTAATAACCTTTATAAATATGCGCTAATGATAAGGACCACCTACCTTAGGTGTAATGGAATTTTTATGAAAGGAGTCACTGTCTGAGTCTAACTGAACCACTATGAAAATTTAAACCAATTCCAATCCACCAAACATTATAACTATAGGATGAAGGTAGAATAGAAACAACACCAAATAGGTAGGATAATATCACACTAAAAAGATCTACTGCCGACAATGGTTTAGGTACAAATGGTGTGAAAATGTCAATTCATTGAATCCGAGTGTCGATTCTATCAACAAACAAAAATTATATTATTTTAACATACCGAAACACTTATATCTTATAATGAAATTAATAATATAATTATGTTTTACCATGTATAATAGGAGATAATTGATCTAGATCAATATATAAACTACTAGATTTAGAGGCATGGGGTCAAACCGATGTCCAGGTATCAACGAGAACAGATGAAAGGAGGGGAGACAACCTAAAATCATTGGAAGAGTGATCATAGAGTTTTAGGGGTTAAGGGAGGTATGAGGGAGTGATAAAAAGGGGTATAAGTCAAGTTAACAAAAAACTCGATTAAACTTGATTGAGATTGCTGGATCCTGAATGGCGCCACCTGATAGATGATGGATTCTGAGAAGAACCACCTATTCCCATGAACCATACCAACTAGTAGTGGGATATGAGGTTTTTAAATTGATTCCATAGACTTTTTTGGCTAGACGATGGATCCCCACTGACTCATCAATGGACCAACTTTAGATTTTCAAGCTACAACATCATCCAGTAGCCCATCCGTTTCCGATTATGGCCTTCCAACCACCTCTAACCCACCTGAAAAAACTATAATGTATATAAAAAGATTGTAAAAGTATAAATAGGTAATACATTAATTAAATACTGTCACAAAAAATAAATAGATAATGTCTCTATATAATATTATCATTCTATTGAGATTATCATTCTTACCATTAGTGTTCACAAACTAAAAATACTAATAAGGATAAGTAGATATGAAACATGGTTTAAAATTCATATAAAGTGTTTTTTTATAAAAAATATATTCTATAAAATCAATTTTATGAAATGGGAAGGAAATTTTGGAATTTATTTCAAAATAAATAATAGAAAATTTAAAAAAATGATGAATATTTACTAAGGTTAGAAATATAAGTTATGTATTATTTATATAACCCATAAATTAGATTGGTCACTTCATTAATGGTTTAATTCCAAGACATTGATGACATTTATCTTCTAAATTATTTTCACATATAAATAGATAGTTGTGATTGTTTTTAATATTGATAGTCAGTTTTCAAAACCATTCATTTATGAAGGAAAACATTTAAAGAAGATGATAATTTATTTACATGAAGAAGAAGAAACTATAATAGAAATGAAGGAATGATTAGAGGTCCCTATATTTAATAAATTTTGGTGTTAAATACCTATGTCCTAATCAGAATTAATAGTTCTATGATTTATTTTTTATGAGAGAGGTTATCAAGATCATGAGTGTGATGAAAAAAATAGGCTACTGATGTACTATGTATCAAATATAAAGAGTTGGGTAATTAATAAAGAAAATTCTCTAAGAAAAAAAGTAATATACATAATAAGAGGAATTGGGATCATGGATGAGATTTTACATGTACAATAGCCATAGTTTAAGTCCCTAATTTTTTGACTGAAATTATATTGATAATAAACTCATTTTTATTTAATATATTATTTGATTCTTGATTAAAAATCTCTTTTATATCATGTATATTTGGAAATAATATTTAATCACCACAAATGTAATATAGAATTATTTATCAGTTTGAAAAATAAGGGGTACATTAATTTAGGAAAATATAGATAAGGTGGTTCAAATTATAATACATGTAGTTTTCTAGTTGGAAATCTAATTATGACACATATGGGGGATTTTGAGGTAATTTTGGGGATATATTGGTACTTCAATTATAAGGTGATAATTTAGTATAGAGTGAAATAAGTTATATTTGGTTACATGGGTATAGAATTCCTTGTTTTTAGAGGGTAAATTAATTACCCTAAACTATTTCATGAACCGCCCCAAAATCAAAAATTAATGAAATCATAAGGGAAGTAATGGATAAAATAAAATATATGGAGGATAATAAACTTATGATAATATAATACTTACCATTTTTAAATAATATATTGACTTATATTGTGATTAATTACCTATATTTCCACCAAATTGAGATATTAAAGCATATTTAATTTTTATAACCAATTAAAACCCAAAATTTAGGTCAATATATAATTATTAGAGTGGAATCAATTGTGTCATAGAATGAATTAAAATATTTAAGTGAAAAATGATTCAATAATCCATGTGTGTAAACATTGTAGAATCAATTTTAATTATTTAGAAGAATTATTAGTTAATGATTTTATAAAATATTTATATTCATATATACAGAATTACAATAATGAAAAAATTTCTATTACAAATTTTTTAGGAATATTAAGATCAAAATTATGTAACTTAATACCACTAAATTATTGATCTTCATTTTTATTATCATCAAGAAAATGTTATAAAGGTTGGTATAATAAATATATCTTTTCATATATGGTATGGATATTATGATTTCATAGTAATCCCTTTAGTATTAAAAAAATTCAGTATTAGTTTTTATAGTTTTAATGAATAGAGTTTTCAAGGATTATCTTATTATGTTTTTTGTGGTATTTATTGACTATATTCTTACATACTGTATTATTTATGAAGAAAATGAGTGTAATTTAATAAATTTTCAAGATTTTTTGTATAAAAAATAAATATATTAATAATTTAATAAATGTAATTCTTTGCTTGAAAAAGATTCTTTCTCTTGAAATATCGTATCCATTGATGGTATATCTATTGAACCATAAATAATGGCTGTCAACGAAATTCAAAGACCCAAAAACATAAATCAAATACAGAGTTTCAATAAAATAATATTGGTATTTTGTTGAAGAATTTTCTCAATTAGCTAATTTCTTATAAAATATAGCACATATTATGTAAGAGAAATTATATTTAATACACCATTAAGAATATAATGGTTTGTTAAAAATGATAGTACATTGGAAAATATACCTATATTGACTATACTATTATGAAAATAATGGTTTTTTATATTGATGTGTCGTGGAAATTAATTAGATGTGTTATAATGGAAAATGCTAGAGTAGTTACCTATACATCATGATAGTTCAAATACGAAGTGTTAAATTATGTAAAATGTTATTTAGAGTTGATTATTATTATATTTGAATTATTGATATAGATAAATTATATCTATGGAGATAAATTTCATATATATACACTAACCATAAGTCTTTGAAATATATATTTAAAAAGGATCATAATATGAGAGAAAAAAAGATGATTGGAACTACATGGTGAATATGATTATAATACACATTATCATCATGAGAAATATAATTTAGTAATATAAAAATTCATTACAAAATACAAGAATGACTTATACATGAAAAGGGTAGATAATGATATATTTATTGTGGATTTTTCAAAAATATAATTAGGAGTTATAATGGAATGGGAAAAATAATACTTATTAAATATAATAACTCAAACTTATATACTGGTCAAGATTAGAAATTATAAAATATTTGATATAGCCCTATATATGATAATGGAAGTGGTGTTTCACAGACTAGTCTGGGCTACCATCTGACCTGACACCTAACCTGATCTGCAACGAGGCCCAAGAGGCATTCCCGATCCTCCTAGGATAACTAATAGAACTAGGCATAAAAGATATCAATGTGGGAATGATTTTTCCAAATAAAAAACTAGTATAAAATGACTAGAGTAGAGAACACAAAAAAGAATAAATAACTGATCGTCAATAAATACATAACATGATACATATACAACAACTTAACAATATATAAATTGAATACAAAACTAAAACTGAACCGGAACCAACCTAATCTCAAGGTGACCTTTTGTTCACCACCAACCACAATACCATCCTGATCCAAAGTCACACAATGAAACCAGAAACCCGAACCTGCCAAATAGCTCAGGTCTATCGACACCAAGTGGCATAAGATGGGTGCGATCATAAAGAAATCTTTAGTTAATCACTATAGATTACATGTATTTGCTTTCTTGAAATAGTTCATAAACACTGGTTTGAAATATATGTACGAAATAAGTTTTTTATCATTTAAAAATACCAAACAAATATTTACCTTTTAAAAACAACACACACAATTTTCTATTGAAAACATTTGTCCATTAAAATTCTAGGCTAAAAAACTAGAACCCAAAAATAAGTCCATAATAAGTGAAAAAAATGATATAATAAAAATTAAGGAAATGATGTAAGCAGGTAGAAACTAGAAAACATGGAAAATAGGAACAACATAACAAAATAGAACTTACAAATAATATTCATGGAAATTTCCTAAATATATGTAGAATAATTCCCCATATGCACTTGGTTTGGACTCACCTACCGATGTACGGTGTAGCTCCATAGTCAATTACAAACTGGTCACTCTAAACTAGTCAATATGGTGGCACATCCAACCTGGCCTCTCAGCTAATTCAGGGGGTACTAACCTGTCTAATTAGGGAAGATACACAACTGTCACTCGAGTATCTAGATGAATCATAGTATTCCTATGATAATAATACATAGTGAATGGTTATTTACTCACACATTTTTCTCAAACTAAAACCCAGAACCACTATGATTTCCTATCTTAAACACTGACACCACATTTGTGATGACCCTCTCCTCGAAGGGTCCACCATAGAGGTGGTCATCTCACATCAAGTCATGAAAAAGTGATAACTAGGCTTTCAAATCACATGAGTTTCAAACCAATTTATAAAATTTCTCAAAGTACCAATGGAGACTTTACCATTAAAATCCAAATCCATTTTTAAACCACTCCAAAAACCTAGTCGAAGGCATACAACATTCTTAAAAGGTTCTAAATAGGCCTTTATATCACTTAGTTACTCATAACATGATTCAAGATTCCAAACATGTCTTTATTTAGAAAACAATGATTCATGCCTATCATAGGGAATAGAAAAAGTAATTTATTTTACTAATGCAACATAGAGGCTGAACAGGGTCGTCTCACTTGAGGATTTTTCTCAGTTGTTCACTCACTTAATATAATTCAGCTAAAATAATTGTTTTTGTTGTTTTTAATATTAATGAAAGTAATGAAATTTAAAATTAAAATTAAATAAAAATCTAAAACGAAACTAACATGAAATTATAAGTTACCATGAAATGCTAAATATAATGGAATTAGAGAAGAAAGGAAATTCCCCCTGGAGATAATTTTCAGGGAGCACCTTCATTGACCAACATCAAATATACTTATTGAACACACTCCATCATATGTTTGCATACCTCAATCTACCCCAATTAAGAATGAAAAATGTACTTAATGATCACTAAGAACACTCTCTATCCACCTCCTTAATTAAGGAAAAATGATTTTAGATTATGAAGTTAAACTTTAGGCAACCACAGTGAGGATTACTCCCAATGTAAATTATCTTTATAATTAATTCAAAATTAGAATGGAAACATGGCCTAGGGATCAAACACTAAATTTATCCCTCAAGATATTTCTTGGTCTAGTTACTCATAATAATTAGTATAAGAGTTAACTTTTATTATATTAGAAGAATAATATAAAAGAATAGAAAATAAAGGAAATAAACAAAAAATAGAAGGAGAATAGATGAAGAAGAATAAGAAGTGTGTGTGGATGATGACCAAAAAATAATAACCATGAATGAATTAGATTTTATTTAAAATAACATAAATTCAAATTTCATTTAAAATTAAATAATAATAATAATAATAATAATAATAATATGTAAAGAAATGGGTGAATCATCTTCCCCTCTAGAATCTATCTTCCAAATGTTTGATACTATTTGGTACACCATATGGTCTAATATTCAAAAGGATCATTTTTATTGGATTATATAAATTTATGTTTCTATCATCATTAAAAATTTCACAGTAATTTGATGCATATAGATGAATTTATTGAATAATTAATGAGTATGAATTTTTATGGTCGAGGATTCCATAAAAATTACTTTAATGTTGATCGTTCTATAACTGCCTTAATGAGTAAATAACTTCGTGAAATTTAATGGCGAAACACACCTAGGAAATGTATTTCAAATATATCTATAATCACCTTAATTATAGGGGTTTATCTGAGTTATGCCTCATTTTTGGAGGTGGGCTCCACTTTGTCTGCCTGAAAGTTTTTTAACATCGATTTATTTTTTTGGGCCTTTAGATGTTCAAATTAGCTCGATGTCCATAAATAAAATTTGTATCGCACAAAAATTTTACTACTAAAAAATAATAATTAATTCAATTTAATCAATATTTTAATAGTTATATGTGGAATACCAAATTGATTAAAATCCATTAAAATTCTAGAATTAATCATTTTTCACATTTTATCCCAAAACACACCATAATTCTAAAATTAATGAAAATAAGATCAGATTGATAAATTGGAAGGGATTAAATAATTTAAATAAATATAAAAAATGATTAAAATATCATCTCTTTCAATACCCCCTCACATAAACCATTCAGGTCCTCAAGAATAAAATCTTAAATAGGAAGGCTAGAGCACACCGATGTTACCAATATTCAAATTCCAAAGCAATAAAATCAAACAATTTTCACTAAAATATCAAATTTTCAATTTTTTTAATAAAATATGAATTTATATTATCAAATTTTAAATAAATAAATAATTCATGAAATTTAATTTTCCCCTTTAAAAGATGATGAAACTTCTATTTTCATTCATTCAAGTTCCTCAATTCATTAATATTAAACATGCCAAATCATGATCTACCTTATAATGGATTCTTTTCTCTCATAACTCATGATAAAGTTCAAGTAGAGTTATGATCATATCCTGATAACATTATCCTTATCCATAATATTTTAAAGGAATTACTTTCTCTACTTTTTAAAGAAAAAATGCATATAAAATCATGAGGACTATTCAATAATGTTTCAAATAACTCTGAGGCTTAAGATTGGCAGGATTTAATGATTTTAAAATTATGTCTCAAGGATGGGGTTTAGATTTTAAGTATAATTCATGATATACAAAAAAAAGTGTAATAAAATTCCCCCCTTTAAAGTAGAAACTCCCACTTCCCCAAAACATTCAAAGAAGTGGTCATGAGTACTTAAAGCATAATGAATGATGTTCAACTTCATGAATTTTTCTATAATATAATACTTTTTTCTTTTTCAAAGTAGATTTTTTATTTATTTTTAATTTTTTTAAGTTATTATTATAATAAACCTAACACACACCACCTAACCACATATGATAAAAATAATTATTCTAGTGATGGTGATTTTTGATTCTTCTAAGTCACTACTCATTCCTTTTTTTATTTTCATGAAGGGAAAACAATTAAGTACATTGAATGAATAAAAAAAATTAATATATTCCTATAATAAGCACCCCAAATTTTTTTTCTTACAATTTATCTCATCCCTTACACGTTGAATCCCTTCACCCCCACACTTCAACTTCAAAATGTCATGAAAATAATAAGAGTAGGGTAGGAATGGATAAAAATATTTTAAAACATGGAAAATCCCTATAAAAGTAATTCATGGTCTCTATGAGATAAATAAGTATTTATATAAATATAATATTTTAAGCATAATTGGTTTATCAAAAAATGCCTCAATCATTTTAAATGTTTCATTTCATAGTCATAGCTTTGACAAGTTCAAAGGCATGTTCTGGTTGGTGACATGTCCCACGATTACTCATGAAACACGCCCAATAAAAAATAGAAAGTAAATAGTATATAAATCCTATTAGGAATGTGACATATGATATAGGACAGTCACTCAAGGAATTATTAATAATGAAAAATCAATTTACATGAATTTTAGAAACTCAAATCATGAAAAATGATAGGGATATTTCATTTACATAAATCAATTAAGTCCCTCAAATCATGAGTCCTCATTTAATATCCATGATTAAATTTAGTAATTAAATTCTCCATTTTAATCATTCTGTCTCATTAAAATTGAAATTTAAAACATGGAATCAAAGGATTCCTAGGAAACTCATGTATCCTAGATAATTCAAGTAAAGCAGTAATTCCAGCATGGTCATGCTATTTTATTTTAAATGTTAAAATAATATCGGGAAAAAAATGTAGAGATTTTGAAAGCTAAAAAATAAAATAAAACTCCATTTTGAAACCAATCTTAGTCCTCTTTACTATTTGGATATTTGGGACTTCCTTTTTCCATCATGAACCTACAAAATAAAATTACTCTATTAAGCTAAGGGATCATTTCATTTAATCTAAAAAAGATACGAGGGAGTAGGCTGCAGGCTGGATTAATTTCTAAGAATGAATTTTAAATATAAATTCCTAGAAAGAATTTACAGATAAATCATAGTACGATCCCCCAAGTGGGTCCAAAAATTTACTACCTCTAGAGGGAAGTAATAGCTGTTATCTATATTCTGATTATGGGTGGATATTCTTGGACTTGAATCACAACATGTTTTTCTTCCCAGCTTCAATTTATCCCTTTTCAGCATGGAATGATCCATGGAAAGAGTACACCAGATCCACAACCTTAAAAATTAAGTATAGGTTTAATGGAAGGGGTAGGATGAAGTATGGATCATCCACATTTTTTGTTATATGTTAAAAGTTTTGTTATTTTTCCAGTTCTGGATCAACACTGGCTACACAAATTGAAATTTAGATGTTGGGTTTGGAATGTAATTTTAATTCTATAGAATTTAAACATGAATAATGTTAATCATAATTCCCCCTTTAAATGTGAGTAGCCTTTATCTCAGTTTCCTCGAGCTTAGCTAATTGAGATTCTTTATGGTCTTCCAAAAATTCATGTTCATTAAAATCAAGGATCTCTATGTGTTCATCAGCAAGTGAATGTCTTAATTCTTCATCTTCCTCTAAGGGAAAGCAAGGATTGACCAAATCTGAAAATTCAAAATAAGGATTGATACTCAAATCAGATTGAATGGAATAAAAAAAGATAGATTTTAAGAAAGGATATTCTAATTGTGTTGGTTTTGGTTCAATCACTTCTTTAGTGATAAGTTCCTCTTGAAGGAGAGTCTCAATAGATGGAAGTAGGTAGTCAGGATCTTCCATAATTTCTTCAAATTCCACCACATGGGTGGTATCCTCTTCTTCCATGACTAGAGTGATATGCAATGTTACTATCTTTTCTACTTTTTAGGTATTGGGGAGATCATGTTGTAACTCATAATTATTCCAGAATCCATCTATATATTATTAATCCCACACAGAGCATAGTAAGAAATTATTCCTTATCATGGTTCCACTATAGGTTATCATGGTCACCAATGATCTAATTTATAAAATGTTCAGGTTTTTGTTGTTCTTCATGTTTTCCATCAACCTCTTTTATTTATTCACTAAATTTAGGAGGATCTGGTGGTGCTTATTATTTTGTGATATCAATTTGTTCCTCACACTCATTCTAGAAGACATTAAAATCATACTGATCTCCCACATGTGACTCAGGTTCTGGTTGGTCTATCAACTTATGAACATAGTCAAATGCTCTTTCCATTTTTTCCCCAAGGCATCTAGAGTATTACACATCCTTTTTACCTGATCATTTAGATCACTATAACCAACTTCATGTTCTTGATATTTCACCTACAAGTAATCTTCTAATGCATAGTAATTGTAGTTTAGATACATCATAAAAAATATTCTTTTTGGGTTTTAAATGAAAAAAATTAAAATATATCTACAATGTGAAAATAGGAAAAGATAAGTAAACACTTATTAGATATCAAGAAATAATTACAATTTTGATGCATACCTATCGTATGGTAAAGAAAAAAGAAATTTATTTTCTTAATGTATCACATAATCTAACTGGGGTCATCTCACTTGAGGATATTTCTCAGTTGTTCACTCACTTAATAAAATTCACATAACTAATTTTTGTTTTTGTTTTTAATATTAATGAAATAAATGAAATTGAAATGATAAATGTAATAAGAAACTAAAATTAAACAAACATGGAATTATAAATTATCATGCAATGCTAAATAGAATGGAAATAGAGAATAAAGGAAGTTATCTTGAGATATTTTTCTAGGAGAACCTTCATTATACAACTTCAAATCTACTTAGGGAACACAATCCATAGTATCTGTGCATACCTAAATCCACCCAAGTTATGAATGAATATTTTACATAGAAATCGCCAAGTACACTCTCCATCAACCTCTTCAATCAAGGTAAAACGGTTTTTGATCAAGAAGTCAAACATTAAATAACCATAGTGAGGATTAAACCCACTATAAATTATAATTAGAAAAAACTCAAAACAGAATGAAAATATTTTCATGAGTTTAAACACCTGATTACTCCCCCAGAATGTTCCTTGAGTCAGTTAATCATAATCATGAGTATAAGATTTCACAGTTGTAAGATGATAAGAATAATAGAAAAAATATAAAATAAAGAAAATAAAAAAGAAAATAGAAGGATAAAAATATGGATAATAATAATAAGGGTGTGTAGAAGATGACACAAAAATAAATACCATGATTGAATTAGATTGTATTTAAAATAAACTAAATTAAAATATCATTTAAAATAAAACTAAAGTAAAGAAGAAGAATAATAAAAATAAAATAAGAAATGAAATAGTTGCAACAACTTTCCCTCCTTAATCTATCCTATGAAAGTTTTATACTTTTTATCACACTATATGGTCAAATATTCTCAAGGATAATTCTTATAGGATTCTAAAAATTGAATTTTCTATCATCTCTACAAAATTATCATTAATTGGATGCATATAAAGGATGTTATGGAATTCTCAATTAGTATGAATTTTTATTGATGATGATTCTATAAATATTCCTTCAATGTTGACCGTTTGATGGATTCCTTAATAAGTGAATAACTCCATGTAATTTATTTTAGAAACTCTTATAGGAGTATTATTTAAAATAAAGCAATAATCACTACAATTGAAGTTGTTTATCCCAATTTATGCCTAATTTTTGGATGTGGGGTATAATCTATCCATTTGAATGGTTTTTAACATTGATTGATTTTTTCGGGCCTTTAGATGTTTTAATTATATCAAGTTTCATAATAAAATTTTATATCACAAAGACATAGGAATCCTAAAAAAAGAATCACTTAAATTATTTCTTTATTTTAAAAGTTATTTATGAAATACCAAAGTAATTAAAATCTATTAAAATTTCATAATTAATATTTTTTCACATTTTATCCCAAAACACACCATAATTCCAAAATTGATGCAAATAAGCTCAAATTGATAAATTGGGAAGGTTAAAATAATTTAATTAAATATAAAATATGATGAAAATATTAGCTCTATAAAATACCATTGAAACCACATTCAGAATAATTTCAGAACCAAAAACCATATTGGAACACAAGGGTTTCGAAAATTACCATTTAAAGAAGAAGGAGAACTTGTGAAGAGGAATAAGAAGAGGATATAGTGTTTTGAAAACCCATGGGTTAAGAAAAAATTTATTTATAATTTTATTTTCATTTTTGTACCTATCCTTAGGTGCATCCCTTGAACCTATGGATATGCCCACATCCAATGTCTTATCCTTCATACCTTGTCAAAGAGCCAATAGTTCAAATTGATGAAACACAAGGAGCCAAAAAAATAACTCACATGTGTTTACACACAAGAATCAATCCACAAAAAGAAACCCAAGTCACATTCCAAGATCAATTTTTAAAGAAAAACAAAATTTTAAGGCCCAACCAAATTCAAATGCAAACTAACACACCCAATACCTCTTTTAAAAGAGAAATTGACATTTTATCAAACACTTCACACACACACACACACATAGACACACATATATAATAAAGTCCATAGAAATCCATTTAAAATAATTTTCCACCAAATTTACACAAAATAAATACCAAAAATATATATACTAATACACGACAAGCATGGTTAAAACATTTCAAAAAATAATCTAGGAAAGATCAAACGTCAATGGAAGGAAAATAATGGAAAAACCTACCTCAATGAAGTATAGATGAAACGATACTCCAAGAGAAGAAATAACTAAGACCAATAGACAAAATTCACACCCTAACATCAAAAAAATAAAACCATGTAATCCAAACCTCATCCTAGGGTTTGAATAATAGAGAACCCAACCAAGGGAAACTAAGAATCCAAGAGGGAATAAGAAGAAGAGGGTAAAATTAACCAAAACCAAAGGAAAGTTACTTAGGGACCTTGAGAGAGATTAAATGGAAGAAATAAGGCAAAGGAGGTGGGTTTTTGGGAGAGCCCTGGTACAAATAGGTTGAGAAAGGGAGGATGAACCAAATTTTGGGTAAAAATATAATAGGTGTAAGATGATAATTTCAAGTTTTTAATGAAATGGGAAAGTTTGATGGTTTGGCTGCACGATTTGAAAAATCATGAACCAATTGTGAACACCATACTAGAATAGAGGCTCACACCATATGGTTTGGCCACATGGTTTGGGAAACCATGCACCAACTTTGTGATTTGGATTTGTAAATTTGAAGATCCTCCCGCATGCTTTCCACACAGCTTCTCTTAACAATTTGAAAGCCATGCACCATGTACCAAACACCAACCCCAAGCTACATAGTTTCTCCTAGGAATCATACGGTTTTTCCCAAATCATTTAAGAAGAAATAGGAATGATAAAAACCTCTACCTTAAAATGAAACATGATTCACCCTCAAACCATTCACATAAATTTTGGATAGGGCCAAAACTCACCCAGAAACTCCAAAGTAAAAAACATTTCACCATGTTTGTGACATGAATTTCAACAAAAAGATCCAAAATAAATAAAAGAATAAAATAAATGGAAAACCAAGGTTGTGGTGTGACAATTATCACTCCCACAAAAACATATTACACCTAAAACATCACTATTCCAAACTAGAAGAAAAATTCAAAATCAAAACAGAATGATTCTAAAAAAAATCGAGGAATTTGGGGTGATCTTTCAATTCCACCAATTACACCCAACCCTCTCTAAGGAAAACAAAAACAAGTAGAACCAAGGGGAAAATTAAAGTGAGGTAACTCCCCACCATAAGTATCTTCCTAAAACCCACCAAATCTAGGGCTGGGAACTCTCAACACAAACCAAGAAACCCTAAAAAAGGGAAAACCCACTAAAGAAAATTGAACAAAACAAAGAATGAAGAAGCAATTCATCATTTCCTCAACCCAAAACTTCTCCAAATAGGAAAAAATTATAACTAAGACCGATTCACAAAAGTATAACCCTAAAAAGATCCATATCCATATGGCACAACCACGAGACTATAATAAAATAGAAGCACCAAACTTCTTTTACAATAGGGAGAAACTTAAAACAACTGATAAAATGAAAAAAATGAACTTAAACTATTCACACTCCATGTTCCCACCACCCCCCTAGGTATTCCTAACTATGTAAAGATATTCACTTCGGGACCTACAGTTGGAGCCCTAATTTCTAAAGCGTCTACTGCCCCATAGTTAGGAGATGACATCCACTAATTGGAACTTTTTTTGTAAACTTCAGCATATGGGGAAAAAATTACAAGTCTTGTATGATACACATATGGATTTTTCATGAATACTTAAAGAAACGTGGGTGTAGTTTTTATAATACTAAATATGAGTCTATGAAAATCACTGAAAATTCGAGACTTTTACAACTATGAGGAGATTTTCCATTATGCCCTTAATGTTGAAATGGAAATCAAACATTATTAGTGGTCTCATGGAACCAGAGATAAAAATAGTAAAATAGTGTTTAATATGTTATGGTCAATAGATAAATCCCATTATGGAAGAAAATACAAAATACCACATGTCAAAAGTGTGGGAATAAACACCATAGAAACCGCCTAAGGGGAACCAGGAGATACTTAAAATGTGGGAGAGAGGGGCCTCTGTCTAATAATTACTGAAGGGGTATGGATAATACAACAAATTTATAAGAGGAAAGGAATGTTTAGATCAACACTCAGCCTGTAGTGTAGTGTTTAAACTATAAGGAACCTAGGAATTTTGTGATCCAATGTCCTAAGACAATGGTTTTTAGAGGAAATCAACAACAACAACCTCTAAGGAAACAAAGAAGGGAATATAATATCACTATTGCTAAGGTGGAACCTGAAAATGATGTGGTGATAGGCATGATGTTTATTCATTAAATAATAGAGAATGTACTAGTTGATTTTGGATCTACTCATTTATTCATATCATTCATCTTTAGTATAATTATTCAAAAAAGACCTCAAAATATAGTGATTGAATTATCTATGATAAAAAATGGGGAAATTATTGTATACAAAGTACGTAACTCCTCCTCAGTTAATGTTTTTGTGTTAAACCTCCCATAAAATACTGTCTTACTTAATTTGGTAGAGTTTGATACTATTTTAGGCATATATTGACTATCTTTATACAAATCCAACATGAACTGTCGGGAAAGTGAGATCTATCATCACATTCTGAGGAATACTTCAATTATGTACAAGTGTAATGACGAGGATGAATCTAATTTAGAATCATCATTTCTATTATGGATCTTATTGCCTTATTAGCAAACATATCTAGCTCAAATGACTGAGATAAAGAGATAATCATGCTCGAAGACATGCCCATTGTGAGGGATTACACTAATATGTTCCCTGAAGAATTTACTTGTCTCCCTCTAGACTGAGAGGTTAAGTTATTGATTAATATTATTCCTTTATCTTTACTTATATGAAAGAAACCTTATAGAATAGAAAATTTTGATTTAGAGGAACTAAATAATTAGTTACAAGATAATTTGGACAAGGGTTTTATACACCCATGTTATTAACCATGGGATTCACCAGTCCTCTTCATCAAGAATAAGGGCGTATTGATGCACCTCTGCATTGATTATCATGATCTCAACAAAACCACAAAAAATAACTAGCATACCTTGCAAAAAATACATGATTATTTGATCAAATATGTGAGGCCAAGTATTTCTAGAAGGTGAAACTTCTGCCAGGATATCACCAATTAAAGGTAAAGAAGGAAGATATTCCCAAGACAACCTTTTGAATGAGGTATAAACAATATGAGTTCATAGTGATGCCCTTCAGACTCACTAATTATCCAATAATTTTTATGGAATTAATGAATATAGTCTTTAGATATTACCTCGAAAATTTTTTGGTAGTCTTTATTGATGATATTCTGATATATTCCAAAATCTAGAAGAAGCATGAAGTGCATTTTAATACTGTTCTAAAAACTTTTCAAAGGGATAAATTCTATGAAAAGTACAGTAAATTTGAGTTATGGATTTAGGAAGTATCATTATTGGGGCATGTTATCATTAGTAAATAAATATATGTGGACCCTTCTAAGATAAATTAAATCAAAAAGTGTACCAGGCCAACATATATAATAAATATTTGTTCTTTCCCTGGTCTATCTGGGTATTACCAGCGATTTTTGAAAAACATCTCAAGATTTTAAAACCTACTAACCAAGAGGACTTGGAAGAGAGAAACCTTTTTATGGACCAATGAATGTGAATATTTCTTCAAATTGTTGAGAAAGAGGCTTATCATTGCACCAAGACTCACACTTCCAAAAAGTGTGAGCTCCTTTTGATATACAATGAGGCTTCAAAGAAAGAATTAGGTTGTGTACTGATGAAACATGATAGAGCGATAACCTAAGTGTAAGAACCCAAATTTTCACTCAGGCATATATCCTCAAATTTTGGGATTAAATCCTTACTTTGGACCGAATATGGATGCCTAATGATCTAGTAATGGTTTTGAGGGTGTCTGGGGATTGTTCGGAGGCCAGAACCCATCGTTTTTGGGAAACCTGGCCTGGCGCATGGTTTAGAGTAAACCATGCAGGATTTCCACATGATTTTCCTAACCATTAAAATCATGTTTTTTCAGAAAGATCCACCTCGCATGGTTGGAAAACGGCCGTGCAGCCTAACCGTGCAAACACACCTTTTCCCCCATGTACCCATTCATGGGTTGAAAACGGTTTGACAAACTGTGTGGACCAAACCATTCGAGTAGAGCCATTCCACATGGTTTGTGCATAGTTTGACAAACCATGCAGACAAACCATATGTAGGCTAATTTTATGGGTAATTTTCAAGTTTTTCCCTTAATGATCTACTTAATCCACTTATTCCTCATAATCTGAGTTTATGCATGATTGAACTATTTCTCTCTCAAGTTGGAACATTTTGAAATCTGAATCTAGGGATCAAAATGTCTCCAACATCTGACATCTGATCAAGCTTCTGTTCATCACGTTGGACGTACAACGGTAAGTACTCAAGTCCCCTTTAACTGTTCTTATTCTCATTCTCTATCGACCTAGATATCTTCATGTGAGTGTTTTCAACTTTTCTTAGATCTAATCCAAAATAAAAAAAGTCAAGGGTTGATACTGGAGGAGAATGATTGTACAACCCTAAGGTGGGTGGTCTATAACTTATCCTCAAAGTTCATAGAATTTGGAATGTTTTTGTGGGCCCCACCAGTTTCTTTTAAGTCATTTATTAAATTTAAACTCCATGATTATACTCGATAGAATCGTATGGTTATGCTCTCTAAAAATAAGTGATTAGTTTTTAGTGGTGACACCCACAACTCAATCCACCTCAAGTCAAAGGTTATGCCATAATTGGGTTTTAGTGTTTCAGCAGGTTTGAGCCACAATTAGGGTGTGCCTTTTCTTGAACTTTATAAAGGTGAGTTTTCTTATAATAATTGGCTTTTGAATTGAATAATGGCATGTACCATGTATTCTCATCACTTGACCCACCTAAGGTCAGTGCTACAAATTAATTATGAAATGTGAAATGTGGAATGGAATGTATACTAAGTATACAACATGGATATATCAAAAGAGATTGAATAAATGTTATGTGTCTGTATCACCCCTTTCCATGTTGATGGAAGGTATAATAGTGAACCTCAATAATTTAATATTCCTTAATTTTTAATTAAGACTTTATTAAATGGTTTCAACACTACTTGTCCTATCCACACTAATTGAAGAGAAGTCTTGGACCAATAAATAAATGGTTTGAAACTCTACTTGACCTATCCACACCAATGGAAGGAAATACTTGAACCAAATGAATTACTACATTATTACAATATCAAATATAAATGGATTGACTTGAGCTTTCCTTGGATTCTAAGAAGATAATACCTTGGGTATCGGGAACCCCATTCCGATTCAAGGATGTAGTTTTCTTAGGTTGATACCCACATAGACTTTGGTTTTGGTATATTACTTGGATGCTTAGTATACAACCATATTTTCCTTTACATTATTACATGATACCTCAGATACACTCTTGGGATACATCATTGGCTAGTAGGTTCCATGGTGAAATCACATAGGGCCCTGTATTTTCTTAGCCTGGTTTTTCCTTAGTTGATCACCTTGGACTTGGTAGGCACCTTATTGTGGAATTCCTTGGATTATGCTCCTTGGATTACACTCTTACATCTTAGCTAGACTCATATACTATTGAGTTAGCATTAGATGAGATCTATGTTACCTGGGTTATTACCCAAGAACTCCCTCACTGGATATCATTTTCTGGTTGCCTTGTCATGTCTTGGGACCTTCACTACTTACAATATAACGAGGTGATGTTAGTGTTGGCTATGCCTTACATGAATATTAAAATTAAATGATAATTACTTAATTAATGAACTGATTACATGTTCAGACACCATCCAAGGTATGGAGAAGATATTGGGGTATTTAGTCATATTGTACCACTTGCTTTACCTTATATATGCATGCCTGCACACTACTATATTCCATTACATTGGACACATGTTATAGTCACTGTTGGTGGTGGTGCACTGAGATTTATCTCACACCCTCTCCAAGCACCATTTGGTACTCTAAGTAGATTTAGTGGTTGAAAGTATTGACAATGGGAAGTGTACACCTTCCAACACTTGATTTCATTCTAATAGGATAGAGCCTGATAGTAGATGACCGAGCAGGATCTCGGTATGGTGGGAGTAGAATTTATTTTCTTTTACTTGTGGATCATGTTATGCATGATGTCTTGTATCCAGATTTTCCATTTTTCTAGTGACATGACATTACATCATCATTGTTCATATTGAAATAGTTATGATTATTCTCACTTATCTATTGCATCTGTTTTATTCTGTTGTTTATTCATATTATTTATATTGATTATACTATTTAATAATATCTATATTACTTTCTATGTTCTACACTCTTCTAATGAGGGAATAGTCTCCCCAACGACACACCCTAGGCCCTCACTACTAGTCGGAAGCCTATAACATTTGGGGAGATGCGGTTGAGGGCATGTGTCCCTCCGAGCATGGGGAACCCGTTAAGTGACATTCAGGTCTGGGACATCACAAAGTTGTATCATATTGTGGTTTCATTTCTTTCATTAATATTTTTAGACAATATATTGTAGAATAGTAACTCTTGGAACTTGTTCATAAGCTACGCTTGGGCATCGTGGACCCATGTTCGTGGAAAAATCCAAGCTACCCAATATTCAATTTTTGTTCTATTTTCTCTATTAAAATTGATATTATTTCACCATTAGGTGATGCACATGTTGTGTGGTGTTGTTGATTAATACTTTTTTTCAAAATTTATATCATCATTAGACCAATGATATGAGGGAAAGGATCATTGTTACAAGCATCATTATAGGAACCTATAAATCACATTTCATGCATTTTTTCACGCCATATAGGTGCATTTCACTATTTTCATTGCTTGATATGCCTATGATTTTTGAGTGATGTTGTGATAGGTTTCTTGTAAATGTACTACTTTGGATGTGATTGAGTGATTTCTGGTCTCAATTCATGAGGTGTATGGGCCCTCATGGGTTGTGATGAGTAATTTATCGAGTCAATCCATTATGGTATAAGTAAGTGGGTGATGTTTCTGGTGATAGGTGTATGAGAACTGATTAATTGGAAATACATATCCATTATAAATTGAATCCATAAATCTAAAATAAATTAGTTTCATATCTTTATCCCACCTGGTCATGTCTATGAAAGGTAAAAGAGTGAACCTGGAAATTAATAGAAAAATGGCATGAAACTTATACTTGAGCACTTACTGATACCTAGACGTCTAAGTGGGTAGTTTGGGTTTTATGCATTGGGTAGTGAGTTTTCTTACATTCAGATTCTGTGAGTGATGCTATCTTATGTTTCTAAAATTTTTCTAAGGTGTGTTCTTGGAATTTGTAGACCAATGCTGACACGAAGTCCTCGTGTTGTTTTCTAGGAGGGTGGTGATGACCATGCTCTAGATAGGGTGGGCCCTGAGCTGCCTGTCTTACTTATTGGAGTGACACTTGAGGAACCACCTATTGTACCTGATCCAAGAACTGATGCTAAGGTCCATGATAGTTTCCTACGTCTCATGCAGTCTATTAATGGTGCTCCATGGGTTGCACCTACAATGACTGTTCTGACCCATGAATTCCAGAAGAAGCATCCTCCTACATTCTCAGGGGATAGAAACTCTCAGGATGTTGAGTCTTGGATAGAGTCCATGCGGTCTATCTTTTAGAATCTGTAACTTTCTATTGAGTGGAGAGACAAGCTTGCTATATATATGCTTTGTGATTCATCCAAGCATTGGTGGGATGTGGTTTCCCAGTCTGGTCATCATCAGGGCATGTTATGGTTTGATTTATAGAATGAATTCTATGATCATTTCTTTCCTCCAGAACTAAGAGCTGAAATAGATAGGGAGTTCAGTCATCTCAAGAAGGTTTCTATATCAGTTATGGAATATTCAGCACATTTCATTGATTTATATATCTTTTCACCACTTTTAATTGGTAATGATCTTTCATGTGCTAGAAATTTTGAGGATGGGCTCTAGTATTCCATATGAACTCATGTGAATGCCATTATCCTTCCAACCTTTTCTACAATAGTTGATCAAGAACTTATCACTGATCATAACTTGAGGGACACCACACGTACTAGGTTTAAAGGATTAGTGCTGCATTAGGCTAGTAGTTCTTCCAGTGGTAGGAAATGTTCCCTCAAGGTTTCTCATCAGGGTAGTGGTATCCAAAGTATCCTGTTTGATAGCTCTGTGGTGTGTCATTAGTGTGGAATACAAGGGAATAATAAGTCCTAATTGGTATAGACCCTATGGAGTCTTAGGGTTGTGGCTGTATAGTTCATCTTCTACAATGTTTCTGGAACTTTCCACCAGCTTCTAGTGGAAAAGGATCATCATCATATCCAAATTTAGGAGTCAGTTCCTTTGATCCACGTCAGGTGCAGAGTTGGAATAGCACCGGAAGGTCAGGATGAGAAGGAGGTCATGGACGTGGTAGTTCAACCCCTGATCACTAGCAGTGCCATCATAGAAGTCATGATCATGGTAACCTATCTGTTTCAAAAGGGCGTGGATTAGGTCAGTTTCATGATTTATAGTCGATACCCAAGGATCAGTCTACATGAATATCTATAGTGTGATTTACTATTCTAGTAGCCTCCAATATTATCTATGCTTTGTTTGATACAGGTGCTTAAAACTCCTTTATTTATGTATCTATCATGTAAAGTCTCATACTAGAGATACCGTATCCCTATTGTGTAATGACCCTCAATAAACCATTGGGAATATGGATGGAGGGCATACACCAATGATGAGAATTGAGAAGGATCCAATATTATTTGATATTCAATGTATGGATAGGGGAATCATTATGGAAATAACATCATCAATCCTTTATCAAATGATTGGTAAACCTTCCACTGTGGATAAAATAAAGGATGATCAAAAAAATGAAGTGTAAATCCAGAAAAAGGTGAAATCTATCATAACTGAGAAATCAACAGAGGTGAGTATTTATGAGGAAGGATTCATAAGATTTGGGTTATGAATATGTGTAACATCATCCAATCTAGTGATAAAGAAATTTCTTCTAAATAATGCACATAACTCCACCTTCTCTATTCACCCAAGGATAACAATGATGTATCAAGATATCTAAGAGAACTATTGGTGGGACAATATGAAAAATAATATTTCTAAATATACATAAAATTGATTAGTATATCAAAAAGGGAAGGCTAAAAAGAAAAATTATAAGGAGATGATGAAACCATTACCCATACCAACACGAAAGTGGGAAAACATAACCATATACTTTGTCACTAGACTTAAAAATACATTAAGAGAAAAAATGCTATATGTGTTGTCATGGATCATATTACAAAGGAATATCAACTTATCTCCATTAGAGTGGACTTCTCACTCTACCAAATTTCATGGATATACATCAAAGAAGTGGTGAGGCCGTATGGAGTAACACTGTCAATTGTATTCGATCGAGATCTAATATTTACCTCTATGTTTTGGAAACATCTTTAACATTCTATAAACACTTAGTTAAACATTAGTATATCTCACCACCATCAAATTGATGGCCAATCTGAGTGAACTATTAAAACATTGGAAGATATGTTGAGAGTATGTTCTATGGACTTCAAGGGAGGACGTGAACAACATCTTCCTTTGGTATAGTTCTCTTACAATAGTGGTTTCCACTTGAAAATCTAAATAGATCCATATGAAGCCATTTACAGGAAAAGATGTTGAACACAAACATTCTGGGATGAAGTCAGTGAACATAAGCTGCTAGAACCTGAGCTGGTTAAATAAATGATAAAAAGGGTGAAAACCATTCACCAGCACATCAAGGCTTCCCAAAGTTGATTGAATAGATATGAATAAAATCACTGATGATACCTAGAGTTTTTGGTTGGAGAAATGGTATTCCTCCACATATCTCCATGGAAGAGGATCATGAGATTTGGAAGGAAAGAAAATTTATGTCCTAGACACATCATCCCCTTCGAGATTCTTGATCGCGTCGAAGTTGTTGCCTATCAAATAGGAATTACAACTACCATGTATCGAGTGCATGATATATTCTATGCACCCCTCTTGAGGAATTATATAATATATCTTACACATGTACTGACTCTAGAGGTGGTACATCTAGAGAATGACTTCTCATATCAAGAGAAGATGGTGAAGATCTTGCACTGTAAAGAAAAAGTTCTACACAACAATAATACTCACCTGCCAACCTCTAGGGGATTGTCGCAACATTTCAGTAACTTGATGAAATGATCATCATTTAAATTCCCATTTGATGGTGTTTTGAATTTGGGTGATCAATGTGGTGATGTGGCCAGTGATTACCGGTGGAGAGTTCATATGAGCGTAGTAGCGGTAGGGAGGTGGCATGAGGCGTTGGGTTCACATGAATGATAAAGACAAAAAATATAGGGTTTGATACTATTATTTTTTTTTTGTGATTTTGTGGTGTTATGGTGTGGAAGAAAACATTATGTCTGGTGGAGTGGCACAAATAGTGACAAAATTCGAAAAAATCATAGGTTTAAGAGGTTTTAGATCAAGAATTCCAAGCTATATGGTGTTCATTTATTCTGTTCAAATTCTATGTTTCATTTAACCTATAAAGGATATGGTTTATATGAGGTTATAAATATAACACAATGTGTCACTATGGTTCATACACCAAGAATATCAGATGAAATGGCCTTGATATATACCAGAGTGCATGCCTAGCTAGTGGGATATCCCCACACACTATGTGGTCTAGATACAGACAATGTATATAAGATACATGAATCATGTAGTTCTAAAATTACACACCTAAGTGGTTGATGGTCCCTATATACCATTTACCCTAATTGATACACCATATAGGTCAACCCCACAGGAACTGTTTGGTGGCATTACCTAAGTAGTGCATATAGAAGTGCATTTTATGTATTCAGGTATTATTACATGATGCGTACTAAGTAATACAATCTAGGAAAAAGATATAAGTACCAAATTAATTATCCATCCATTAGGAATGTAGTGTAGGTTAACTTCTACATATAAAGTTTATGGTATTATATTCCCATCCAATGGATGAGGTTTAAAACTTGTGATTATCTAATCAAATATCATATATGATTTAACTTCTTGTTATTCCAATTTCTCCATTCCTTGATGTCATGATTAGGCAATTAAATAGTATATTAAGGGAAAATTTGTACATAAAGCATGATGGTATCATTCTATGAGTAATTATAGTCATTTTATGATGCATGTTAGGTAATACGAAGATACTATATGTGTATATGTGAAGATAGGTTTTGAGAAATAAATTTGGTGTTGGAATGGGGTTTAAGTACTCCTATTTAGGTATTATTATGGTAGGGAATTTCTCAATCATAGAAATCATTGATATAGTATATTCATCTATTCATTTAGGGAATCAGTTCTCCATATTAAGTAGTTAAGGCATGGTTTTGGTACTCCCTAAATTCTGATGAGACATTCCCCCTATAATATAGTTAGAGTCAGGTTTCCCCCATATAATTGGTCATTGGACCCCCATTTGTAGAATTCAGTGATCTCACATGTGATGGGGTTCCATTACTTTATATATTTTAGTATGCACTCCCTCAATTGAATTTTGACCATGAAAAGGTATAGGTCCCCCATAGGTGTCAGATTTCCCTCAACTGAAAACATTTCCTAGAGAGGTGGAAGTCCCCTACTAGTCCACTGATTAGTGTGTAAGTTATTATTTCAATGTAGATGTGGTGATCAGTAATACTAACAGTTTCGTATCTTATTAAATTTCATATAGTCTTGGTTTCCTTCAAGATAAAACTCACAGTTTGGCTATTGACCTCAATTTATATAGATATTATGGTCCTCTAGGTGTCTTTAACTACTTATGAGACATTATTCTTCATAGATAGAGTTCTAAAGACTAGGATTATTACCTTACCATTGTTTTTCTTGAAATTATATCATATTTATCTTTTTTGGATTCTTTTATTCTCCTTGAGTATTGGATTTTTTATATTTTTTTTTCTCATCATTAACTCTTATTTTTCAGGTATCCTACATAGTATGTTTATACTCACTCTAGTATGGACCTTGTCCCTATATGTTTTATATCATTGAAGATGATTATGATTTTTGTGGTGGACTTGGTTTATATAAACCTAGTGGATCTTTTAGTGATGATTATTAGATGTTTATGATGGATCATGGTACAAAAATATCTATCAGATATTGATAACTAAGTTCTTTCAATGAGGAGGCATCTTACATTATTTGGAATACACTATACCCAGTGATGTTCTATTATGAATATATATTTCCCAAGGTGGTTTCTCATAGGGTATTTTAATAGATGATCCATTTAAACCCTCCAAATAAGCATAAAAAAATCTATAAGGGAAGAAATATCTGAAACAAGGGCATTATTTTCTCTATAAAAAAAAGTAAGAAAAGGTGGAAAAATCATGTGGATCACATGAAATCCCCAAGAACACCTGATTACATGACCATAAGAAGGTTAGGTGAATGGGTCACATGAAATGAATAAACTGATTCAGATCTCACAAAGCTCCTTTGAAAACCTCCTTGTTCTAATGAAGGCATCCAAGACAATCAATGATCAAGCATTGGTGTTTACGTGAATTCCTCCATGTTATATGACTTGTCAATTAGAATGTAAGAACCTAGTTTTTCACTCAGGTATGGATCCTTTAATTTTCAGTCTAAACCTTTACTTTGGATCTATTATGAATTCCTAATGAGTCAGTAGAGGTTTTGAGGGTGTATGTGGCTTGTTCAGAGCCCAGAAACCATCTTCATGGACAAAATGGCATGGAACATAGTTTATAGTAAACCATGTAGGAATTCTGCACAGTTTTCCTAACCGTGCAAATGGTATTTTTTTCGGATGGAGCCATCTCACATGGTTAGTGCATGACTATGCGACCTAACCATGCGAATGTCCCTTTTTCCTAGGTACTCATGCATGGATTGCATATGATTTGGTCAAATCGTGCATTGGATGTCTTTTTGGGTAGAATAGTCCTGCACGGTTTGCGCACGGTTTGAAAAAATGTGCGAAAAAACCGCCCACAAGCCAAAATTCTTGGAAAAATGTCCAAAATTCCCTTAATGATTTATTAATCCAATCCTTCCTTCATAATTCAAGAACCGGAAAGATTAAATCTTTTTTCTTCTCATTTTGGAGATTTTTTAAGGCTAAAGCTCAGGATCAATAGATCTCCTTCATCCGACACCAGATCGAGCTTCCGTTCATGACGTTGGATGCACAATAGTAAGCACTCGAGCCCTTTTTATCCATGATTCTTCTCTCTTTCTCTCAACCTATATATTGTCATGTATGTATTTTTCACCATTTATTAGATCTAGTCTGACCCGAGAAAAATCAAGGGTCAATACCGAAGGAGGAGAGTCATATAACCATAAGGTGGGTTGCCTATAACTCACCCCTAATGTTTATTGAATTTGGAATATTCATGTGGGGCCCAATGATTTCATAGAAAGCAATTTATTAAATTTATAGTCCATGATTATAATTGTTATAATCGTATGGTTATTTAATTTCCAAATATGTGATTAGTTGTTAATGGTTCCACCCACAACTCAATCTACCTCATGTTGAAGGTTACACCATAATTGAGTTTAGTGTTTTGGCATGTTTGAGCCACCATTCAGGTGTGCCTTTGATTGAACTTTCTAAAGGAGATTCTTCTTATAAAAAATGGCTTGTTATTAATGAGAATTTCATAATGGCATGTACCATCTATTCTCACCACTTGACCCACCTAAGGTATGTTCTTCAAAATGATTCTTAAATGTGAAATGTGAAATGGAAAATATACCAAGTATATATCTTGACCTTGTTAAATGAGATTGAATAAATGTTACATGTATGTAACACCCTTTTCCATATTGATGGAAGGTATTTCAGTGAACCTTAATAATTGAATAATCCTTAATGGTTAATTATGTCTTGATTAAATGGTTGAAATTCTACTTGGAATATCCACACAAATGGAAGACAAGGCTTGATCTTAATGAATTATTACATGATTACAATATGAAATATAAATGGACCAACTCAGCCTCACCTTGGATTCTGAGAGCAGAATCACTTGGGACTCAAGAAACCCATTTTGATTCAAGGATGTGGTTTGAT
The DNA here is from genome assembly GCA_963277665.1 of Viscum album. NCBI lineage: Eukaryota > Viridiplantae > Streptophyta > Magnoliopsida > Santalales > Viscaceae > Viscum > Viscum album. The sequence continues at coordinate 1,699,604,670 of OY728161.1, read as the reverse complement.
TAGGTTGATAGAAACCTAGCCTCTGGTTCTTTTCTATTCTTCGGATGATCGGTATACAACCACAGGGTCCTTAACATTATTATAGGATACCTCGGATACACTCCTTGGACCTAGCATTGACTAGTAGGTTCTAGGGTGAAAGTGCATAGGTACCTATCATTTCTTAGCCCCATTTTACCTTAGTTGTTCACCATGGACTCATTAGGTACCCTATTGTGGAATTCCTTGAATTAATCTCCTTGGATTACACTCTTACCCCTTATCTAGACTCAAATACTACTGAGTTAGCATTCTGTGAGATATGCGGTACCTTGGTTATTACCTTGGAAATCCCTCACTGGATATCATTTTCAGGATTCCTTATTATGTATTGGGACCTTCAATACTTATACTATCACGGCATGATGTTAGAGTTGGCAACTCCTCATGTGAACTATTAACATTAAATGGTAATTACTTAATTAATGAGCTGGTTACATGTATAGACACTAGACGAGGGATAAAGTAGGTACTTGGGTATTTTGTTATATTTTTAAATTTTTTTACTTTATATATACGTGCCTGCACATTTCTATATTCCATTACACGGGCTGAATGTTATAGACATCATTAGTGGTGTCCCACTGAGATTTATCTCACACCCTATCCGGGTGCCCTTTGGTACCTAGAGTAGATTACATGAATGAATGTGTTAACAAAGGGAAGCATATAACTTCAAACACTTGATTTCTTTATGAAAGTGTGGAGCTTTATAGCAGATGAACGAGTTGGATATGAGGATGCTTGGAGTAGTATTTGTTTTCCTTTACTTTGTGGAACATGTCATGTATATTTTATTGTATCCATGTTTTCTAGTATTCTAGTAATATGATATTACATCATCATTGTCCCAGTTGATATAGTTTTTGTTATTCTCTCTATCTATTCCAAATGTTTTCCTCCACTATTTATTTATATTTCTTCTTCTATTTACTATTCATTCATATTCCTTCTACTGTGCTACACTCTGCTAATTAGGGCATAGTATCCTCATAGAAACAACCTAGGCCCTCACTGCTAGTCAGAAGCCTCTGGCGTTTGGGGAGATTTTCTTGAGTCCAAGTGGCCCACCGGACTCAGGGTGTCCTTTAAGCGACATCCGGGCATGGGACGTCACAAATTGGTATTATAGGTAGTTTGTTTTCTTGTTTTATATTTGGATACAATATATTGGAGAAGAAGAAATCTTGGGACTGGGTCATAAGACGTTCTTAGGCATCACAAAACCATGTTTTGGGTAAAAACCAATTTTCCTAAATTATAATTTTTTTTGCCTATTACAATTGATATTATTTCACCATTGGGCGACACACATGTTGTTTGGTGTTGTTGATTGTTTCTCTATTTTAGGATTTTATTTCATCCTTGTCCTGATGATATGAGGGCAAGGATCATTGTTACATGCATCATTATAGGAACCTAGAGTTCACATGTCGTGCATATTTCCATGCCATATAGGTGAATTTTACAACTTTTCATTGCTTGATATGCTTGTGATTATTGAGTGATGTTGTGATAATTTAATTGTACTTGTATTACATTGGTTGTGATTGTGTGATTTCCTATCTAAATTCATGAGGTGTATGGGACCTCAGAGGTTGGGATGAGTAATTTATCGAGTCGAGCCATTATGCTATAAGTAAGTTGGTGCCAGTTTTGGTGATAGGTGTATGAGAAATGATTCCTCAGAAATAGATATCCATTATAAAGCGAACCCTGAAATCTAAAATTAATTGGTTACACATCCTTATCCCATATTTTCATTTCTATTAAATGTAGAGGATTGAACATAGAAATAAACTGCGAAATGAGATGAAACTTATACTTGAGAACTTATCGATACCTAGCCGTCTAAGCAGGTAGTTTGGGGTAGTATTCCTTGGGTAGTGAGTTTTCTTATGTATAGTTTTTGATAGTGATACTATATTATACTTCTAAGCTTGTTCTAAGGTGTGTTCTTGGCATTTTTAGACCAATGCCACCATGACGTCCTCAGGGCATTCACCATGAGGGTAGTGACGACCATGCATCAAACATGGTGGGTCCTGAGCCACTAGTCTTACCTCTAGTAGTTCCACTTGAGACATTGCCTACTGTACCTGATCCGAGCACTAATTCACAAGTATATGATATTTTCCTACGTCTAATGCAGTCCATGCTTGGTACTCCACAGGTGGAACCTATGATGGATGATCTAACCCGCTTGTTCCAGCAGCAGTATTATCCTACATTTTCAGTGGATGGTGATTCTCAGGATGTTGAGTCTTAGCTAGAGGCCTTACTATCTATCTTTGATAATACATGCCTCAAGATTCATCCAACCATTGGTGGGATGTGGTTACCTAGGCCGGTCTTCATCAGGGCATATTATGGGTTGATTTCTAGACATCCTTCTATGATCAGTTCATTCCTCAGGCTGTGAGAGCTGATAGAGTAAGAGAGTTCATGCATCTTGAGCAGGATTCTATGTCAGTTATGGAATATTCATCACGTTTCATTGATTTATAGTGATTTTCACCACTTCTATCCACTGATGAGATTTCACGTGCAAGAAATTTGGTGGATGGGCTCCAGTACACCATCCAAACTTAGGAGAATGTCTTTCACCTTCTTACATTTTCTAGAATAATTTACCAGGACCTTATCACTGAATGTAACCTATAGGATGACTTAAGTACCGAGTTTATTGGATCAGTGACGCATCAGGCCAGTAGTTCTTCCAGAGGTAGGAAACATTCTATTGATGTTTCTCATTAGGATAGTAGTGACCAGAGTATCTATTTTGATAGCTATGTGGTGTGTCATCAGTGTGGAAGACTAGGGTGTAAGAAGACCCAATGTAACATAGAACCTTTGGAGTGTTGGTATTGTGGTCATATGGGTTGTCTTCAGTGTTTCTACAAGACCCTTCCACCGACTTCAAGTGGAAAAGGATCAGCATCCGCTCCACCTATATGAGAGAGTTATTTTGCACCACCTCAGGCAGGGAGTAAGAATAACACCAATAGGTTTGGCTGAGGAGGAGGTCATAGATGTGGTGGTATGACCCCCAATCACCAGCTGCACCAGCAGAGTAGTCATGATCATGGTAGTCCATATGTTGCACCAGGATGTGGATCATGTCAGTTTAATGCTTTACAACCAATACCTGAGGATCAGGTTGTGAGTCCATCTATAGTACAAGGTACTATTCTAGTATCCTCTACTATTTTCTATGCTTTTTTATACAGGTTCTTCAAAATCTTTCATTTCTATATCTATTGTGGAATATCTTGGACTAGAGATACAGTATCATTATGGTGTACTGACCCTCGATACACCATTGGGAATACAGACAGAGGGCATACACCAGTGCAGGGACTATACCCTTGAGGTTGTTAGTTACCCCTTTATTTTGGAGTCTCTTTTTCTCGATATGATTGGATTTGATGTCATTCTTAGGATGGACTGGTTAGTCCACTATCACACCTTTGTAGAATTCTATCTCTATAGGGTCTCTTTTACATCACCATAAGGCAACCGTTATCTTTTCAAAGGTGAGTGGGATGTCCAGGTTGGGAGAGATGGACCAAAGAATCATGGGCTAGGTGGAGTGACCACCTAGATTCCATATCCTTTCATGGAGGATCATGTTTTTCTTCAAATTGATTTCCCTCCAGTAGTTGATTGTTTCATGGAAGTCTTTCCTGATGAATTTTCTAGCTTACCTTCTAAAATAGTGGTAGAGTTTACAATTTAGCTTCTTCTAGGAGTAGCTCCAATGTCCATTCCTTTATATAGGATGGAACCTACTGAGCTTCATGATCTCAAATGGAAGATAGAGGACCTTGCGACCAAAGTTTTATACGGCATAGTACATCCTCTTGGGGTTCACCCATGCTTTTTTCTAAGAAGATGGATGTAAATATTCGTTTATGTGTGGATTAAATAAGGTTGAACAAGATTATGTTCAAGAACTGGTATCCACTTCCTTGAATAGATGATCTCTTTGACTAGCTCCGAGGAGCAACAGTGTTCTCTAAGATTGAACTGATATTGAGTTATCATCAGGTGCGAGTAAGACCATTAGATGTACCTCATATAGCTATCTATAGTAGGTATGGTCTGTATGAGTATCTTGTTATGCCGTTTGATCTTACTAACACACCTTCCATTTTCATGGATTTGATGAATAGGGTTTTCCGCCCCTATCTAGACCCTTTTGTCATGGTCTTTTTGGATGAAATCTTGGTGTATTCTCGCACTCGTAACGACCATGAAAAACATCTTGATATTGTTTTGGGTACACTGAGAGAGCATCAGATTTATGCTAATCTTGCTAAGTGTGACTTCTGGATTGACAAGGTCCACTTTTTAGGTCATATTATCTCAGAATCAGGAGTTTTTGTTGACCCATAAATGGTTAGTGCGGTAGTTTCCTCGGAGCATCCCAAGAATGTGTTTAATATTAGGAGTTTCTCATGGATCGCTGGATATTAAATGCATTTCATACAGGACTTATCATTTCTTTCTCACATCTTACCAAACTTACAGAGAATGGTGTTAAGTTCATGTGGTCAGAAACATGTGAGAAATCCTTTCAGGAACTAAAATGGAGTCTTGTCTCAGCACCGAATCAGATTATTCTTGAACTAGGTATGGGTTATATTATATTATATAATGCATCAGGCATTGTCTTAGGAGCTGTGTTGATGTAGGAAGAAAAAGTCACTACGTACGGATCTCTAAAGTTGAGGCCCCATGAGAGAAATTACTCAATGCATGACCTCGAGCTAACAACAGTTGTCCATGCCATATGTTTCTGGAGAAATTATCTATTGAGTGTGAACTTTGTGGTGTATATAGATCACAAGATCTTTAATTATATCTTATATCTGTGTGACTTGAACCTCAGACAGTAATTATGGGTCTAATATCTACAATACTTTGATTTTGAGCTTACCTATATGCCTAGAAAGGGGAATGTGGTCACTGATGAACTGAGTCTGAAAACTCAAACGCAGGTCGTACAAGAATCCAATGATGAATGGAAGTTAATGAACCTCTTTTGAACTTCATCTAGAGTTTCATGATAGTCAAGAGCAATCTTAACTCTCAACCTTAACAATTAGCTCTTCCCTCCTTGAGAAGGTGAAGAGTAGGAATTATTAAAATCCGGAAGGTTTGGTTCTATGAGAAATTATATAAAGAGAAAACCCACCTTCAAATTGGTATATGGATAGAGATGACATCATGAACCTATGTGGATGTATATGGGTTCCTGAAAATATGAGAGAGAAGTTGATGAAAGTGTCCTAGGCTTCTCAGTGGGCAGTTCATCTAGGAATCTACAAGATGTATCAAGATATGCTATTCCAGTATTGGTGGCTTTGAATGAAACATCAGATTGCGGATTCATCATTAGATATTCCACCTATCAACAGGTGAAGGTGGAGCACCAGAGACCTACATGCTTGTTATATCCACTTCCTGTACTAGAATATAAATGGAAAGACCTACTATGGATTTTTTAATCGTTTTATATAGGTTGTCGAGGGGTTGAGATGCTATCTGGGTAATCATTGACTGACTAATGAAATCATCCCACTTTATTCATATACGGGAGACTTTTCTCAATTGATTAGTTGGGAAGACTACATGTCTGTGAGATCATATGACTACATGGGGTTCCACATACTATCATTTCAGATAGGGATGTTAGGTTTACTTCACAGTTCTATCAAGGTTTTTAGAAAGCTATGGGGACTCAGGTGCTTCTATGCACAAATTTTCACCCTTATACCGATGGAAAATCAGAACAAACAATATAGGTTCTGGAGGATATGCTCCGAGCTTGGGTTCTTGATTTTGACAGTTCTTGGGAGATATATATCCCTCTCTTCATGTTTTATTCTAATAATAGTTTTCATGTGATTATTTAGATGACTCCTTTTAAGGCCTTATATGGTAGTCTTTTCCATTCACCCTTGGGCTAGATAGAGGCAGGTGAGGTGACCCTACTAGGTCCACATTTGTTCAGGAGACCTCAGAACAGGTTCAGCTGATTAGGAAGCATATGTCTACAACTCAGTCTAGATAGAAATATTATGCTGATCTCCATAAATGACCTCTTGAATTCAAGGTCGGTGATCATGTTTTTCTTCAGGTATCGCCCAGGCTAGGTCATAGATAGTTAAGGAAGAAGGGAAAGTTATCTCCCTGTTATGTGAGGCCATTTGAAATTCTAGAGAATGTCAGGCTACTAGGCTATCATTTGCTACTACCTCAAAGGTACCGTGCCACATATGATGCCTTTAATGTCTCAAAACTTCACCAATATCATGATGACCCGTCTCATACCTTTTATCCTAAGTAAGTTTAGTTAGATCTTGATGCTAACTTTGAGGAATATCCAATATGCATCTTTGACTGAAGCACAAAGGCTCTCTAAGGTAAGTTTGTCCCTATCGTATAGGTGATATGGTAATATGACCAAGTAAAGAACGAGACTTGGGAGGGGGAAGTCAACGTACATGCCCAATGACTATATTTGTTCTCACACAATGTTTCTTTACCCTTGTAAGGAGAACTTGAGGGCGAGTTCTTTTAAGGGGAAAATACTGTAAGAACACAGTTTTTAAATTAGTCATTAACCCTTTAATATTTGGTTTAAATCATTACTTTGGGCCTATTATGGATTTATAATGATTTAGTAAAGTTTATGAGGGTGTCCGGGGCTTGTTCAGAGCCTGAAACCCATCTTTTTGAGGAAAACTAGCTTAACGCACAGTTTAGAGTAAATTGTGATGGAATGCCGCATGGTTTTCCTACCCGTACAAATGGTGTTTTTAGGACATAGCCATCTCAAATAGTTTTAACATGACAGTGCATCCTAACTGTGACAATTACCCTTTTTCCTAGGTACCTATGCATGTTTTGCGCATGGTTTCATCAAACCACGCGGAGGATTTCTTTTCGGGTAGAACCGTCTCACATGATTTGTTCACGGTTTGAAAACCCGTGTGGAAAAACTGTGCATAGGATAAAATTATCGGAAAAATGTACAAAATTACCTTAATGATATATTAATCCAAGAATTAATCCCTAATCCTAGAACCAGTGAGATTACCTCCTTTTCCTCTCATTTGGATCTTTTTGAAGGCCAAATATATGGATCAAGAGATCTCCTTTATCAGGTACCCAATCAAGATTCCATTCTTCATGTTGGATGCACAATTGTATGTACTTGAGTTCTTTTTATCCATTTTTCTTATCTCTTGTTCTCGAACTAGATATCATCATGTAATTTTTCTTCACCTTTCTAAGATCTACTCTGACCTGAGCCAAATCTAGGACCGATACCGGAGGAGGAGAGTCGGATAACCCTAAGGTGGTGGGACTATAACTCATCCCTAAAGTTCATTGAATTTGGAATATTTGTGTGGTTCCCACCAATTTCATCAGAAGACGTTTCTTAAATTTTCATGCCATGATTATACTTGTTAGAATCTTATGGTTTTGCTCTTTCAAAATATGTGATTTCTTGTTAGTGGTTACACCCACAACACAATCCACCTCGTGTCAAAGGTTATGAAATAATTGGGATTAGTTTTTTGAAATGATTAATCCACTATTTGGGTGTGCCTTTTCTTGACCTTTATAAAGGCAAGTCTTCTTATTATAAATGACACGTTATTAATGATAATTGAATAATGGAATTTACCATGTATTCTCACTACTTGACCCACCTAAGGTAAGTGCTTCAAAATGATTATTAAATGTGAAATATGAAATGGAAAATATACAAAGTATATAACCTCGCCTTATTAAATGAGATTTAATACTGGTTAGATGTATGTAGAACCCATTTTCATATTAGTAAAAGGTAGCAGAGTGAACCTCAATAATATAATAATCCTTAATGGTTAATTAAGTCTTGATTAAATGGTTGCAATGTTACCTGGACTATCCACACTAATGGAAGACAAGGATTGAACCTAATGCATGATTACATGATTAAAATAAAAAATAGGAATGGATTGACTTGGGATATCCTTGTATTCTGAAATGAGAATACCTTGGGACTTGGGAACCCCATTCAACTTCAAAGATGTAGTTTTCTTAGGTTTATACCCACCTAGACTTTAGTTCTTTTCAATTCCTTAGATTTCTATTATACTACCATAATGTCCTTTACATTATTACATAATACCTCAAATACACTCCTTAGACCCAACATTGACTAGTAGTTTCCATGGTGAAATCCCACAGGTCCCTGTCTTTGATTAGTCCCATTTTACCTTGGTCGATCACCTTGGACTCAGTTGGCGCCTTATTGTGGAATGCCTTGGATTACACTCTTTGGATTACAATATTACCCCTTAGCTAGAATCAGATACCACAGAGTTATAATTCCATGAGATCTATGTTACCTTTGTTATTACCCTGGAACTCCATCACTGGATATCATTTTATGGTTTCCTTATTATGTCTTCGGACCTTCACTACTAATACTATCACGAGGTGATTTAAGTGTGAGCTACGCCTCATGTGACCTATTAACATTAATTGGTAATTACTTAATTAATGAATGAGTTACATGTTTAGACACTATTTGAGGGATAAAGTAGATAATTGGGTTTTAGTTATATTGTACTATTTTCTTCACTTTATATATGCATGCCTGCACACTTCTATATTCCATTACACGGGTTGGATGTTATAGAAATTATTGGTGGTGGCCCCCTGAGATTTGGCTCACACCCTCTCTGGGTGTCGTTTGGTACCTGGAGTAGACTACATGACTATAAGTGTTGAAAAAGGGAAGCATAAAAATTCAAACACTTGATTTCTTACTAATAGGATACAGATTGATAGCAGATGACGGAGATGGATCTCAGGATTCTTGGAGTAGTCTTTTTTTCCTTTACTTTGTGGAACATGTTACCTATATTGTCTTGTATCCATGTTTTCTAGTTATCTAGTAACATGAAATTACATCATCATTGTCCCAGTTGATATAGTTGTTGTTATTCTTGTTATCTATTAAAACAGTTTTCTTCTGCTATTTATTTATATTGCTTCCAATATTTACTAATCATTCATATTCCTTCAGCTGTGTTATAATCTGCTAATCAGGGCATGTCAGACTGACATTCAAGTAGGTAAGAAAAGCTACCAAGATTGGTCAAGCAGGTACCCCATGACATGATAACCTTATTGAGTGTGCATATAAGGGAAACCTTAGTGTGTAGGCCCCAAATAGTGACATGATATAACTTCACCTCCCCTATATAAGGGAATCCACCTCATGGTAAGTCCCAAGGGTGTGATCAAACTATCTTGAATCTGATTCCTACTATAACTAGGATACGCAAGACACTTCCTATAAGATCATGCTCAAATACTCTATGCCTAAGTTCCCTAATACATGGCATTTATACATGACATAAAACTGAACGGGTTTAACGAACTATGTGGGTTTTTATTCCTGTTATAAAAAGGATGCGTGTGATGCCTAATAATAGCTCAATCCCATCATTGACACATTAATCGCCTTCTTGGAAGACAAAACATCAAAAATACCTCGTTATATGACTTAAATATAGAAGTAGCAACCCATTAATGGGTAGTGGATGAAGAACCACATATAAATATAGATTGAATCATGAATATTCCTCCCCTTTTTTTACATAGATGGGTTCTAAACATGATCATTTTTTAGGGTAACCTGTCCCTCAGTGGGATGAGGAATAGATTCATGGACCTAAATTAAATCTATAAGAGAGTCCTGGTATAGGAAAAACTCCCCCCAAAAGGTTGTGATGATCCAAGACTCCCATCCTCTCGACCAATGTGTGTTCCTATGTTCATTGGTATGAAACCTGAATTGACCACCTGCCTTTGTAAATAAGGTCTGTACCCAATTATAGACGTGGGAACCGTTATGAGTTTTTATGAAAGATAAGCATCAATAGTGAACCAAAATTGAATGATTGTATAGAAATCAAACACCAATAATCATTCCATCATAAAATTTTGTTCCCTCCATTTGTGTGACATTCCGATGAAAATAATGGGGAAGCAAATGTGAAATCATTTAACTATGACATATCCATAAAAATATAAAAAGATATACTGCATAGTTCTCGTTGGACCATTTTGTTCCTATCACATGGGTGATTAGAACATCTTTTTGATGAAGCGTTGTTATAATATTATGTAAAAATCAGTTATATAGTTGTTTATATATATATTTATAATGGTTTTTTATTATAACCAATTTATTTAAGTTTCATATAAATTACATGTTTATATAAGCTAATGCCTCCCATGTATGTTCATCCCTATTGGTTCTAGTCACCAGCCCCAAACCTATTATAGGTGGTATAGGGGAGGAACAATCAGTTTATTTCTAACCTAGGTTCCCCCTGTGGTTTGGGTCATGTAAGAATGTTATCAAAACAATTTCAGTCAATGAGAAAGATTTTGGAGTGAAGGATTTTGTTAAGATTGATTTTGGGAAATATATGTTAGTAATGTCATGGGATTCTCGTGATTGATTATAAAACTAGGGTGACAAACATTGGTGTGGTGTCTGATGTGTCATTTATCCATGAATCTAATAACCTATTAGTTGTTTTAGAACTCTAACACATCATTTATAAGGAACAAATAAGTTAGTGTATACATCATATAGTTTCCTATCATGATATATCTTATCCTTCATGATTCATATCACTAAAATATTATTTAATAACTATGGTTTTATCCAATTTTATAAAGGATTACACCCAAAAAAATAGGTTAGGTTTATTTATACAGTCATTATGGTACATTTATATTGTTTGAGACTATAAAAACTAATTAGTGGAGAGAAAATATTCCAATTCAGAAAACTAATGGAATGATATCTTTCACCATTATCAGTTATTAGATCCTTAACCATTATTCTTAGTGAATTCCACCCTATGTAGTGGATTTTTTCCCACTTATTGAATAATATTACTCATAGGTTTATTACAATACATGTATTTTAGAGACAAAAATACTCTAAGTATTCCAGGAAAGCTTCATCCCTGAGTGGTAGTGTATTATTTTGAGTCTAAAAATCATGATTCCTATATGGTCAGAATGTCACTAACAAGATAGTGTTTTTTTAATCAATTTAACTTCATGTAATAATGATCAATTGGTTGAACTTTACTCAATCACATGATGATAATTTTCTATCGTTTTTGGATTTTGAACCCTTATTTTTGTAGAGTTATATTTATCATCATTGAGGATGGTTCAATTTCAGAAAATACTGGGCACTCTTTAGAACAACATCACTATGATTGAGTACAACAAATGATTACATATGGGGTACGCTTTATACATGTCTTAGGTTGTATCTCTTAAAGTTCAAGAGTTTTAGTGAGTCCTTATAAATGATATGTGAGTTGGGGTTATACTTTTTTTATCCCTATACATAAATTAAGGCTTTTTTCATGTGTTGGTTATTGAGAGTTTCTTTGTATGAATGCACCTTGGCTTTGGGGAATGTTATTTATTCTTCTTCAATATATAAAAAGTGTTTCCATAGATTTATGTAAATATTATAGTAAGATTTTTAATAAAATAACTTCATATTTTTTTTCTCAATAACCCTTTAAGATGTAGTATTTGTAGAGGAACTAGTGGTGCAATAGTATCTTGAGGTGGCTAACTATTTGAATTTCCTCAACCAATAGCTCTAGTTAGTCCTTCTCAATAATATAGTGATGATAAATAGGCCATGAATATTTATACATTGTTGATGGATTTGGTTTAGTGCTTCCAAATAGGTTTTAAGGTATAAATTGTGTATTCTTCACTAACACTTGAACTCACTGGTACATGTATCAGGAATTACATCTTCCAATATTGTTTCTAATTAGTTATAAATCCCAATAGATCTCTTTGAAAAACCACCTTAGTTAAATACTTTTACTCGTAGTAATCATCCCCTCATTGACATTAGTAGATATTTTGTAATTATTATAAAGAGAGAGATATTTTATGATATTTTATCATGTTTGGATGAGAATTTGTTTTATCATCTTCATTTTAGAATATATGGTCTATGGGTGTAGTAAGGTTCTATTTAATCAATCATACGTGTCTAGTTCTACCCATGGAGGAAGGTTGTAATATCTAGATGAATAAGTGGGTTAACCCTTTGGATATTGTGGATGATTAACCACTAGTTTCTGAGTTTAAATTTATGTATATTTGATACTATATAAGAATTTTTCTATGATATGATGGAGAATCATATGTATATTTTTTAGAACAATGTTCCATGGTTTCCCTAATTTAGGAATTATCATTCATATAGTCTTTCATCTAGGGTTATACTAATGAATTACATAGTTTATTGGATTGTCCATCCAAACATAGGGATTTAATGGAGTAATTTGGAAATGTGTTAGATAAAGTCTTCATTAATCTTAGTGCATCCTTTATGACTAGTAGGAAGGAACATGTCGTTTGTAGTTTAATTCATTTTGATTTACCCTTATCATTGTTAATATTAAAAGTTTGTTCCATAGGAATAATTCTTGAATCATTATAGATATATTCAGATCCTAGTTATATCAGTGGGAGTAATGAATTCATTTATTGTGCTTATGTGACCCATGGATCATTTTTTTGCCGTCTTCATTGATTCCACCATCATTTGGACTGAACCAAATGGATACAATCCCAAGCATTTGAGATTTTTTTTTAATTTTATTTGAGAGAATCGATTGTGATGTGAAAAATTAATGTAAATTTTCAAGATTATATATATATATACTTATTGGGTAAGTTATGTATGAATTATAGTTTATTGGTTAGTCTCTATGATGCTCGAGTCCCTGATGGATTATGTTATTAGAGTGGTCCAGTGGTAGTGTGGTAACTAATTCCTTAAGCTAAAATTATATTCATTTGATCGAGGAAATGATTAGGCTGTGAACCCCAATTTTGGGATCTTTCATGACATTATATTCTTAGTATGTGAACTTAATATAACCTCCTAATGATGGGTAGTGTGTCCCTCCATTCTAGTATTGGATGGTGGTATTCCCATAATAATTTTTTGTGGTGTTCTAATATGTAGTTATGAACTAAGGTCACCCATAAGGGTATGGTGACTTATAGGTATTGCTCAAATGACCATTCGTGTTCATTATATGATGTATTTTTCTATTCATTAAAGGAAATTTATTTATGGTTGAGTTTATTTTTCTTGGATTATATCTGGTTCATCACGGGGCTTAAAGCTGACGTAACATGGTTATCTAAATGATTATGAACTATATACATCATATTATCATGGAATGGTTCATCAATGAGCTAGAGATTGGATTCATTAGGGTTTGATGATATTTATTTCATTCTTGTTTTACTAATTATTCACTTTCAAAAAGATTGACATAACCCAACCATGTAGTCTTTGGTGGCAGTTTAGATCATATTGGGAATCAGGGGTGTGGATGTATGGTTTCCACTGGTGGTAGGGTAAATAACATTGGGATTGGTGATGTCCCTATACTTTTTTCGGCAGTGTTGGTTTGTGTGTGTTGTTGGAAGGGTGACGAGGAGTTAAAGTATAATTCAAAGAGTGTATTCATAGGATCTCATTTAGAGTCAAAATTAAATATTTAGTTGTTTCACATTATGATGTGGTTTGATTTAAGTATGTGGTTATCATGTGATATTTTTATGGTTCTCTATTTAATGGTGGGGATCATAAAACTCTCATAGAAGGTTATATTATTAACAAATCATGTAAATGTTGATATCGATGGTTCATGAAAAACTTCATTCCATGAGGAAGTGTGACTTTTAGAAGTAAAGGTCTTTGGTAATGGATCATGTGAAGATTTATTAAGTTTTATATTGATGAGCGTTATCGCACACACTCTCAAAATATTTGTGATTTAAATAAGTGAATCACAGTGGATGACATTGGTCATTCTCTTAAGGAGGAAGTGAATTAAAAAACCATTAATAGTCTAGAAGGAAAAAAAGAAAAGTGAAGACAAATTAAACACAAGATGGGTGGGGGTTGGTTTTGTAACTTTCAGACAATAAACTAAACAACAAACAAGAACAATCAAAGACAAAGTTTCTTTAAAAACACTAATATAAGAAGATGTAGTTGATCTAATCTACCCCTTCATCATTAATTTATCATTATACTATATGATTACTATTATTTCAATTATAATCCCCTATCCATTTCAACCCCTTAACCCTATGGAAATTAACACAACTACAAATATTGGAAAAATGAGCCTTAGGTCTTCTTTAAGACTTCCAATCATAGCACAATGCTTTGATTGTGCTTTAAAAGCCAAATTATGGTCAATGGTTTGTTAGGGAATCATATAATCTCTGTATTAGATAATTAATTGTTTTTTGGGATTAGAATTGAACCCTACAATTCTATCCCATATTGATTGGATTTTGTGATTAAAGTTTCACTCAAACGATTTACAGAAGTCCGACCACACGTTCAAGTGGAAGTCAACAAAGTTACATAAAAACTAAAACTCAATTAATTTATCACAATTTATTAATTACAGTATGTTTATGGATTCAAAATAAAAAAATTAAAGGAGTATAAATTAGATCAACTATGAACGAAATCACTCTTCCATGGGTAGATTTGTCATTATAGAGATGTTTTGAACAAGCAATGGGTTGCAAGGGAAAAACCCAATATTTTATCCACTATTATATTCCATCCCAAGAAGAAAAACATAAATAAAAAAAATATAACAACACATGAAGATTTTTATAATATAAATTCAAAACACTAGCATGAAAACAAAGAAATAAAAAGTGGAGGTGGGATAGGAGAGCCTTCTTGGAAGAGATGTTTTCACATGGACTTACTTCTTACAAGAGTTGTAAGGTGTTCCCAAGAGACACTATTTTGGCTAAACCATCAAAATTCCTCTTACAAGCCTCCCAAAGTGTGAAAATTTTCTTTTAAATAGAGTTTAGGAGGGATAGGGTTATAATATGTTTTTTAAGTTTGAATGGGAAATTCGGCCAAATTTTTTAATCCCACTTTCAACAAATAGTTTACCTCCAAAACGCCCTAATTGGATGGTCTTCTATAAGGATTATTTGTGAGTAATCATATCTACAAGTTTCTTACCAAATTTGGTCCCAATACAAGTCTGGATGAAGAAGATATGACCCAAATGGTGAAGTGGTGTCTAATCTGGATAGTTTAGCCTAACTTTGTCTTCATAGACCATTTACTCTACTCAAATGCAAGATATAGCTTGGATTTCCTAAATAAAAATTGTATACAATATAGTTAGGAACATAGTTACAAAATTTAATTTTAAAATAATTTATAGAAAAATATTTATGTTCAAAATACTACAATGAATTTTAAAAGGGTAAACTGGAATTTTCATCAAATTTGCAAATGAATCATCTAATAGAAAAATATTCCATAATTGAACATATTTAGCACAATGTGATGAAATTATATCAGTTATTATCAATAACATATTTAATAAAAATGTGTTTTATAAACCCCCCCTCACTTACACTTTCACTCCTGGTAAAAATCTTATATCATGTATTCCAATCACAAATTGTGACAAGATATTCATGTTCATAATACTCAATCCGCAATTGAAATATAGGCAAAGTAAGAATCCCATCAAGAGTAAATATCAATAAATTTAAAAGTCATTGTGTCATAAATTTTGTCAAAACAAAATCTAGTGTGATTAATAATACTAATAATAGAGAATCATGTCGTAGGTCTACTGTGCCACTAATTCCCCAGGTGTATGTGTGACAATCATTTCAAGCTTGTCTTTGCACCATTTATCTTGTATATTTAGGTCAATAAAAAAATTTCTTCTTACCTAATTACACTAAACTTGTTCAAAATAATTTTCAATAAAATTTCAAAACCCACTTATTTAAGCATTACCATAAGTCAAACCTTGAGCTCCTGACCTAAATATCCCCGCATGTTGTACATTTCTTGACTCTCCTCTTTATTGACTGTTTTTTGGGTTTTTTTGAATTATTTTATAATTTTTTAGAGGGCATAAACCAGTTAGTTATTAGGTGCACACACATAAGTCAATCTGGTATAGTGATGGAAATGATCAGAAGAGAAATGAATGTATGGAAATATAATGTTATAAGCTAAAAAGATTTACTTACCCTGAATATACATTCAATTGGGAAAGATAAACTCACAAGTCATGATTATGTGAAAATATGTGTGGAGAAATAAATTACACAATTTAATATGAACAAAAATCACAAAGAATTGTGTTATAATCTAAATGGTTTTATTACGACACAACCAACCATATTATCGATGACTACAATTTTTATAAAAATCAACCCTTAATGAAGAACTCCTACTCATTATTACCATTCCACCAATTAATTTTTAAGTCATTATTTTTCCATATATTCCAAATCTATATAAACATTTTATTTGATATTTTTTTTCTTTTTTTTTGTTTTTAATTTTTTTTATATATTTTTTGTTTTTAAAAATTTAACCAAAAACATAACAGAAAAACAAAAAAAAACACACAAATTAAAATCCTAAATAACAACCCCAAAAATACCCCCCCACACTTAAAATATTGAATTTTACTCAATGTGAAATGATGAGATGATATGTGCACATGAAATTAAAAATTTTAAATAGGAAAAATAATATAAAAGTTAAAGGGTTAGGAATAGCCTGATATGCTCAAGTGATGATGGGGTCATGCAGTGTGATGAAATCCACTACATCAGTTGAAATTCCCTCAATGTATTGATTCAAACATTACCAATTGATAGTAAATCTCATTCCAGTTTCCTCTTGTGTGATCTCCACTGCACCATAAGGAAATACATTAGACACAACATAAGGACCTAACCATCTGGAACACAACTTACCAGGCATCAGCTTTGGTTGTGAACTATAGAGAAGGACAATCTCTCAAAAATAAAACTCTCTTTGTTGCATCATTTTATCATGATTTTATTTTGATATTTCCATGTTGATCCTTGAGTTATCATATTAAGGAAATCAAATCCCCTCAAGCTCTTGAATTTGCAGCGTCCTTTGGATTCCTACTTGGGCCAAATCCATGTTGCATTTATTTATATCCCAATAATACTGATGCTTAACTTCTATAGGGAGATGAAATTATTTCCCAAAAACAATCCAAAATGGGTACATACCAATGGGAGTTTTTTATGCCATCCTATAATCCCAAAGCGCATCATCCAAGTGCTTGCTCTAATCCTTACTATTTGGATGCACAATTTTCTCCAAAATTTGTTTCAACTCCATATTTGAAACCTCAACCTTTACATTTGTTTGGGGGTGGTATGGTGTTTATGTTTTGTGTGTCATAACATACTTCTAAAGGAGGGAATACAAATTATGATGGAAAAATTTTGTCCCTTGGTCCCTGATACGGGCCTCCGGTAATCTAAACCAACAAAAATGTGTTATTTGAAAAAGGCCAATGCAACATGAGAATCATCAGTCCTGGTGACCTTAGCCTCCACCAATTTTCTCACAGAATCAATGAAAAAAAATATATAAATAAAACCAAATGAACTAGGAAAAGGAACCATAAATTAAATTCCCCATACATTTCAAATCTCACAAAAATAAAATGGGGTTTTAAGGCATCTCATGTCTCTTAGAAATATTTCCAGTGTGTTGGAAATATGATCACAACATGAAAAACACATGAGAATAATATAATAAACTAGGCTAATATAATCCAGAGTCTAAAACATTCCTAGATGTTCGTTGGGGTCTAAAGTGTCATCCACATGAAAGTGTATGGAAGAAATATAGAACAGACTCAAACTCATGATTAGGAACACACCTCATAATAAATTGATCACTACACATGATCTATAGGTAGGGATATTCCCACACATAATACTGAGGATCACCTTTTAATTTCTGGAATTGATGTTTCTTTAAATTTTTATGAATTTCAGAGGAAAAATGTAGGTCACTAAATCAGCATACCAAGGATGCGTACTTGAGGTGGAAATAAGATAATCATCAGGTAAAGTGTCGTATAGTTGTACCTAGGACATGGTGCCATCCTCTAGAGTGTGAGTAATCTTACTCATGTAGTCTGGCACAAGATTTTATGAACCCTTCTTATCCTTTATCTCAATGTTGAATTCTTGAAGAAGGAGCATCCATCGGATAAGTCTGGGGTTTGTGTCTGGTTTATTCAAGAGGTACCTTAGAGATGCATGGTTAGAACAAAATAATAACTTTAGAGCCCAATAAATAATAATGGAATTTATATAAATCAAATATGATGGAATGAAACTCCTTTTATGTGGTTGTGTAGTTTTATTAGACTGAAACCAATGTCCTTGATGCATAGGCTATCACATGTGAAGGTTCATCCACCCTCTAAGATAAGACAGCTCCAACCGAAAAGTTGGTGGTATCACAGATAAGCTCAAAAGGAAGCTCCCACCATGGGGGATGTATAATCGGTGGAGTAGTTGGAGACTTCTTCAGATTATCAAATTCTACCCTGCATGAATCATCAAACACAAAATCAGAATCCTTTTGAAGTAATCGTGACAAAGGAAGAGAATTCTTACTAAAATCTTTGATGAAGCACCGATGAAATCCTACATTCCCTAGGAAATATCTAACATACCACACACACAAAGGAGAGGGTAAGGATGAAACAATATATAACTTTGATCTATCAACCTCTATCCCTTGTTTTAAAACTACATGCCCTAAGATAATGACATGCTCTACCATGGAATGACACTTTTCAAAGTTCAAGACTAGATTCTTCTCAATACAATGATTCAGAACCTTTTTAAAATTACTTAGAAATTAATCAAATAAGGATCTAAATACTGTAAAATCATCCATAAATACCTCCACGAAGGTCTCGATAAAATCCAAAAAAGTACTCACCATACATCTCTGTAAGGTACCTGGGGCGTTGTAAAGTTCAAATAGAATCCTATGGTAGAAAAATGTGCCAAATGGACAAGTGAATGTTGTCTTCTACTTATCCTCCAAAGACATAAGAACCTAAAAATATCCATAAAATCCATCCATGAAATAATAACATGTCTTCCCAGCTAGTCTCTCAAGAATTTGATCAATAAATGGGAGGGGGAAATGGTCCTTGCAAGTGGGTTGATTTAGTTTCTTATAATCAATAAACACTCGCAAACTGTTTTGCGACCTCATTGATAATAACTATTCTTTATTATTTTTTAAAATTGTAACAACACGTTTCTTAGGCACAAACTAAATAGGACTTACCCACTGGGAATCTGAAATTGGATAAATTATACCTAACTCAAGCAATTTTTCAACTTCTTTTTTTTACAACTTCCAGAAGAGTTGGATTCAATATCCCTTGTGGATTCCTCACTGGTTTATCCCCATCATATAAAATAATCCTATTCCTACAAATATAGGGGATAATACCTGATATTTTAGCCAAGGTCCACCTAATTTCCCATATTTTCTCGCTCAAAAGATTCAAAAGTATTTCTTTATGTTTAAAATAGAGATTGTTAGAAATCATAATAGGTAATTTCTCACCAATTAACAAGTATAGGTATTTGATATTAGTTGGAAATGGCTTGAGTTCCAATGAATGTGGGTTAAGTATGGATGGATACATTGAAGGAACTGAAATATGTGCACAATGAACATTAGTACCAGAATAATAATCATCAAAATTAGAGAATAATGCATCAAAACCATCTGCATATTCAACATCAAAGTCATAATCATAGTGAACATGATCAAAATATGAATATGAATCCATTTAAAAATAAAATATAAGAGAATTTTGTGCATTTTAAATAGGTGTGGAGGTTCTCTTAGGCATAAAACTAGAACAAATGCTAATAATCTCCATAAGCATAGGACAATTAAATTCAATTGGATTTTTATTTGGTTGTTCAAAATGGGAGATAAAAAAAGAATAATGGTTCTCGGAGGGGTACTTCATGGAATACATAATATTAAATATGAAAACACCATCTACAAAATACATGGAAAATATACCATCATGGACATTTATGACTATTTTTTTAGTTTTGAAGAAGGGCCTACCTAAGACAATTGGAGAACAAGAACTTACCTAATCATCCTCTATGTTAAGAATGTAGAAATCTACTGCACAGATCATGTATCTTACCTAAAAAAGTACATCCTCAAGGACTCCCACTAGATATGATGTACCTATATTTTACAACTATACCACTAATCTTGTCAGCTTCAGCTCACCATCCTATAAAGAAGAGAATATAGAGTGCGACATCACATTTATAGAAGCTCCTAAATCACATAAAGCATCAAAAAAGTGTAACTCCCCTATGGTGGATGGGATGTTGAATGTCCCTCGATCCTTGCACTTTGTTGGAATTGATAGAGTTTGTGTAATGAGTGTTGACAAATTTATTCCAATATTGATCCTCTCATTTCCCTTGATCCCTTTTCGATCGGTAAAAATTTCTTATATTAATTTCGCATACTTTAAGATTTTCTTAATGGTTTCAAGTAGAAGTATGTTGATCTCCACATGCTTGAATGTGTCTAAACCCTCTTTTTTCATTTCCTCATCAACCATATTCTTGGTTTGAACAACCCTTTTTGGAAATAGAAGTGGTTTAGGAGGAACATCATTAATCTTTTTCTTACCTTTTTCTTTCTCTATGGGATTCTCATCAGTTGTTATTGAATGAGGATTCTCCAAAGTTGAGGTGAATCCTGGTGGAATGGTTGGTGGAGAAGAATCCATTGTTTTCTTTCCACTTCTCAATGTGATGGAACTGAAATTCCCCTTTAGATTTGGAGAAGGATGGGAAGGTAGATTTCTATAATTCTTACTTACCAATTCATGGAGGGCAGTGGAAATCTGGCTCATTTGAGTCTTCAACTCTATCAACTCTGAACCTTGACTCTTCAACTCATTATATTGATTAAGATTTTTTTTCAAATGTTCATCAGTGTTTGAATCTACCTTTGTTGGAGGATTCCTTTTTTGTTGGCTTGTTGATTCTTGAGCTTTAAATATTCTTTGGGTTTGTTGGAAACCATGCTGCTAAGGCGGAGGCTGCTGAATGTTTTGTTAAAAAGGGGGCATGTTTTGTCGTCCAGATCTATACCTCATGTCTGATTGATCCTTACACCCTTGGTTGTAGGTTGGATCAAAGTAATCAAACTTCTTTTGGGGATATGGTTGTTGTTGCAGCTGATATGGTCTCTGAGGAAACGCTACTACACAATCTTCTATTTTTTGTAGTCTGGGTCAACAGTCAGTTGGGTGGATTGTCTCAGTGAAAATGACAAAAGGCCTTGAAGGAGGGGGTTGTAATTTCTTTTGTGCCAAATAAATCTATCTCACTATAGTTTTCAATTCATCCAAATTGGTATCAATAAAATGACTTTCAAGAGAAGACGAACTTACCTGATGTACTCCTCTAACAAGTGGTGTACCTCGATCACCAAATTATTGAGAGTTTTGTTCCATATTTTCGATTAATGCTCGTGCAACTACTAGTGTTTTTTCAACCAACTCCCCTCCAACCACGAAATCTATCATGCTTCTCACCATAGTTGTTATTTATTCATAGAAATAATGGATGAGGATTTTCTCACTGATTTGGTGATGCAGACAGCTTGCACAAAAATTCTTGAATCTCTCCCAATACTCATACATTGACTCCCCATTTTCCTTCTTGACCCCTGAGATCTCCTTTCGAATGGAAGTGATATATGATGCTAGAAAAAATCTCTACAAGAAAAGAAATTTCAAATCATTCCTACAAGTTACATATTCAGGTTGTAAATAATACATCCAATCCTTAGCAGTTCCATCAAGTGATAATGGGAACACTCTAATTTTTAATTGATCAGCAGAGACATTTCATGGTTTCATTTCTTATCATACCACATTTAATTCATTAAAATGTTTGTTTGGATCATCACCAAATACGCCATGAAATTTTGGAAGAAGGTGAATTAACCTATATTTCTGTTCAAAATCTGATTTGAGAGTTGGACAATGCATGTAGGTTGGAAATTAATATCAGGTGAATCCATCTCTCAAATAGTCCTATTGATTTCATTTTTTTTATTTTTCAGCCATTGTATCTTGTGTAATATTTGTTTTAGAAGAGTTTCGAATTTCAATATTGCTAGAGTGAAGGAATTCCCTAGTTGGGTAAATGTTGGCACTTCCCATAGACTGAGATTTTCTGATTCAATCCCTAAGGCTGTGCTCAATATTGGGGTTTAGATCAATGATATCCTCTGGATGAGGTCGTGTTATAAATCATAGAAAATAGAGAAACAAAAATAAGTACACACCAATACCATCAAATTAGGTTTCAATTGATCATTTGAAAAAAAGGCAGTGAAGAAAGGAATAAAAAGAAAAGGGTGGAGAATAAATTAAACAAAATAATTAATAAGAATAAATAATTTACATCAAATTGGTTGAATAAGACACTTTCCTCCCCAAAATGATTCCCATTTTATGAGTGTTGTCGCACACACTCTCAAAATATTTGTGATTTAACTATGTGTAACATAGTGGCTGACCTAGGTCGTTCTCTCAAGGAGGAAGTGAATTAAAAAACCAATAATAGGAATGAATGAAAAAAAGAAAAAATAAAAGTGACAACAAATGAAAAACAAGATTAGGGGGTTTGGTTTTTTGACTTTCACATAGTAAATTAAACAACAAACAAGAACAATCAAAGATAAAGTTTCTTTAAAAACACATATATGAGAAGATGTAGTTGATATAATCTAACCCTTAGTAATTAATTTATCATTATCCCATATTATCACAATTCATTCAATTATGATCCCCTAACATTTTCAACCCCTGAACCCTAAAAAAATTAACACGACCACAAATATTGGAAAAATGAGCCTTAGGTTAACTGTAGGACTTGCAATCGCATCACCCTGCTTTGATTGTTCTCCAAAAGACAAATTATGGTCAATGGTTAGTTAGGAAAGAATCTAATCCCTATATTTGAGAATTAATTATATTTTTGGACAAGGCTTGAACCATAAAATTCTATCCCAAGTTGAATGGATTTTTCGATTAAAGTTTCATTCAAACAATTTACACAAGTCTGACCACGCGGTCAAGTGCACGATAATCAAGTTACATAGAAATTAAAACTTGATTAATTGATCACAATTTATGTATTATAGTATTTTTATGGATTCAAAATTAATAAATTAAGGGTGTATGGATTATATCAACTATTAAAGAAATCACTCTTACATGGGAGGAGTTGTCCTCGTGGTGACGTTTTGTATAAGTAATGGATTAAAGGGAACAAAATAAATATCATATCCACTCTCATATTCTAGCCCAAGAATAAAAATTTAATGATAAAAAGATAATAACATATAAGATTAGTTAAATATAAAATCAAAATACAAGCATGAAAACAAAGAAATACAAAGAGGAGGTGGGAGAGGAGAGCCTTCTTGGAAGAGATGTTTTCCCAATGCCTTACTTCTTC
The DNA here is from genome assembly GCA_963277665.1 of Viscum album. Lineage (NCBI taxonomy): Eukaryota > Viridiplantae > Streptophyta > Magnoliopsida > Santalales > Viscaceae > Viscum > Viscum album. The sequence goes on along the minus strand of OY728161.1, from coordinate 1,699,581,069 downwards.
CCAGAGCTGTAAGGTGTTCCCAAGAGACAAAATTTCTACCACACCTTCTCAATTCCTCAAAAAACCATACCAAAGAGTGAAAGTATCATTTAAATAGTGGTTGGGAGGGTAAGGGTTACAAGACATTTTTATGTGTGAAAGGGAAATTCAGATATATTTTTTAATCCCACTTGTACCAAATTTTTGACCTCTAAAACACGTGAATTGTCTGGTATTCTAGAATGATGATTTGTGTGTAATCATGACCATGAGTTTCCCTCCAAATTTAGGCCTAATCCATGTCCGTATGAAGAATATACGACCCAAATGGCAAAGTAATGTCCAATCTGGATGGTTCTGTCCAACTTTGTCTTCATGTCCCATTTACTCCACTCAAATGCACGATCCATCTCAAATTCCCTAAATTAAATTTTCATAAAATAAATTTAGGAACACATTTACAAAATTTAATGATAAAATAATTTTCAGAAAAATATTTATGTTCAAAATATTAAAATGAATTTTAAAAGGTTAAAACTGGAATTTTCATAAAATTTGCAAATGAATGATATAATCCCAAATATTCCATAATTGAACATATTTAGAATAATTTTATGAAATTATATCTTTTATTATCAATAAAATAGTCAATAAAAATGTGTTTTATAAAAATTCATGCTTATTTTGATTCATTATTATAGATCAATCATGAGATGATTGTTATATAGAATTAGTTAAAGATTGGATAAGAAATTAGTGGAATGAAAATAGTAGAAAATGGGTTGTTTCCCCTTATGTTTTTTTCCTTTTTTCATATAGATCCTAGAATTCAATTTTCAAATATATAATATGTGATGTTATGACAGTTCTATACAAGGTATTTTAATGATATTTATAGCTTACATACTCCAGTCATTTACTTTTTGAGGAAGAAATGTTTTAAAGGTGTGGTATATAGTGCTCCAAAATTTTCCTTGAGAAATACATAACTCGTTATTGAGTTTAAAATTATTGACCCATATAATAGGGTAAAATTGTAAATTTATCCTAATAGATGGTCTCAGATTTTTTTGATCTCTCTATTGATATGGAGTGAAGGTGTTTACCCCCAGGATATTTTTGGGGGAATTTAAATCTGGTCTAAATTTAAGATACATTTAATAATTAAATAAATATTTTTTTGATGGGAAATAATATCTATATCTCTTAATCTGAATCCATCCTGGAAATTCCAACATGGATTTTTTGTTTGGTGAGTGGTGCTTTTCCTAGGAAAGGTATAAAATTTTGTGGGGGGGGGGTGAGGCATACTTTGGCCAATTCTCATATGTTTTCTAAGAAATCCATGTATTGCAATGCACAAAACCTATACCTTGATATATATATATATATATATATATATGTTTCTAGTCCTACTTTGATAGTATTATCTGTTAATGACATAGGATGTAAAAATCCTAGTTGATATTGGAGATCACCATTCTTGTTAGAAATAAAAACATTCGTAGATCGAGGTCAAATCATCGAAACACGAAATTTTTTCCAACGAGTTAGAACATTCACTATGGTTCTTCACCTCAATACTTATGAATTATTTTATTGAATTAATTTTTTGGATGTACTATAAAATATTATTGATTATTCTTGTTTTGAAAATATGTGAAAAATATTTAGTGATTATAGTTTGATTTTTTTTTTGTTTTTTTATGATTTCATTGAAATACATGTTTTTTATCTTACCATTCTTCCTTATATCCCCAATCTAGTAGAGGGTTGTTTTTGGTATAACAATATTCCCATAACCTCCTATCTTAGATCATAATTTTAATTTCTCTTCAAACAAACCTCATTTTCTCACGTTCTTAGGTATTCTTGGTCACAAATAAAATTTGGGTGGTTGTAATATACACCTACCATCATTTTTTATTAACCTTATTCATTCATATAGAGGATTGATCAATAATGAAAATTATATCAATTGGAAGTTCATCTTTAGGTGACTGGGTTTATGAGGTAGTTGGCGATCAATGATGGTGAGCCTGTTTAGGAATAAAAATAGCAAGCAGGTGACTTGGGGGCTCAAGATATGGTTTAAGTTCACATAAACTATGAATATGAGAATATACGAGGTGACGAAAACTACCAAAGGTTAGGAATTTATGTATGAAAAAACATAAGGAATGATAGATAGTGGTAGCAGTGTAAAAATTAATGAATGTGGAATAAATAATGGGATGTGATGGTTTGAGATCAAGAAAGCATTACTACATGATGTGTAGTCTTCTAGGTCAGACATTGTGTTTCAATTTCCCTATAGTAGAATGGGTTTATAAAAGGTTATAAATATCACATGCGTTGTGCATATAGTTCACACGATATGTAAATCAAATTGTGTGACCTGGGCATATACCAGAGTATAATCATGGCTTCCCATCTCACCCCACATTCATTGTGGACAAGGTAGACCCTCTGTATATCAGAGAAAACTCAGGTAGTCCTTGAAGTACAATCCCTAGTGTTCCTTGAATCACACACGGTTTATACCTTACCTAAAACATTGCATATGTTTACCCTATCCAAACTATTTAGTATAAATACAAACACCCTGTATATAGAATTGTATGCCATGTTCATAGGAAATTAACTTTGCATATTTTGTTAGTATGTTAAATGATGGACCATTGAGTTTTAATTTTCTTAACTCCCTTGGGAATGTTGTGTAGGTTTAATTACCCATGGAAAGTCAATAATAATACATGTATTTCCACTGGTCGAGGCTACATGATGTGCTCCTATAAGTAAATTCCATGCATTGTCTATCTTCCAATGTTTCCCATTTCCTCTAGCTTGGGAATTAGAATCAAATATATAAGTAGTGCATTCGGAGTTAATTTATTGGAAATTTGTGATGGTACAATCCACACACCCATAATAGTCAATTTATAATGTGTATTATGAATTTATAGGATCTTAGTTCCATAGAGGTGATGATTGGGTTCGAGAGGGACATTTTTATCTGTATTGGGGTTCATATACTCTTTTATATCAGGTGGTTTGGGTATGGGGTCGATACTCCCTCGATCTCAATGATAATTGGGCACCTCATAATATAGTAAAATATTGTACTCCCCCTTGTGATGGGTCACTGTTCCTCCATATGTGAATGTTGGTACTCCCTGATGAGATATAGTTTGGTTTCTTTATACTTTTGAATCACACTCCCTAAATCAATTCCTTATCTCAATGAGGTTTGGATCCTCGATAGTGGTGCGTATTCCCATGGAAAATAATAATTCCATAATTAGGTTTGAGTCCCAAAATATATTATAGATTTCTGTGTAAGTTATGAGTTTTGGGTAGATATGAGGATAATTAATATGGACTTTTTGAGTCTTGTGATTTATCAGGAAAGCTTGGTTTCCTAAAAGATATGACTCATAGACTGACTATTGAATTCACATTATATTGATAATTTGATACTTTTTATGTATTTTTACTCATGGAGTTGAGTTTTAGAGACTAGGATTGTTTCTTTAATCATGGTTATCATGAACATCGTGTATGAATGAGAGGACGGTGGACCGGGAGATCTCCAACCATGGAGATTCATGGAGCTATTAAGTATTCACTATCTCAATGGATTTTCCATGAGATGATGATTCTGAGGTAAAACAACTACTATATATAGGTTTTCTTTAGAGTGAGATGAGTTAATTAAAGGATATTTAAACCCATGGGAGAGAATCCCAACATGGGAATCATCAATCTAAAATCAAAACCAAATGAGGAGGATTTTTCAATCAACGGTTTTTAACAACCCCTCAAGAATTATAATATGGAAGGATTCATAAAATAAGAAGATGTTTATCAGGTCTATGTGTGGTCATATGTGATCGTAAAACAATTATATCAATGTAAGTACATTATTATTGGACTGGTTTCCCTTCCACAATTTATGAATCCATGGAATGTTAATGATATTGTTCATCATTTATCCTTGATTTGGGGCTTCGTGAATTGAATATAAATACCACTAGGACATGGTTATTTTAAATTTATTTTACTTAGTAAATAATTTAAAAAAGGCATTGGGTCCATAGTTTCATTTATCTTAAACTAGGGTTTCTTCATATTTAAGAATTGGGATTAAATTTCAAAATTTTGAAATAAAAAACTCTTATGCTCAAGTTTGGTTTCCAATATTTAGTTAAAATTTGATATTATACCATCCTCAAATCCTATATGATATTATAATTCAATTGGTATCCCAATTAAAATGAATATGGAGATAAAACAAGCTAGATTTGGGAACATTTCCTGGGTGTTAATTTAGGAAGATCTCAATTTAGTGCTAATAAAAAAAGTGATTTTGGCTATATATAATGATTAGTTAACCAATATAATTTACTACGATAATATTCTTGACTTCTTATCAGATTTCATGATTTTAGGAACATTTCATATGTACATTCTTCTCCTTAACTATTTATGATGAGGCACATTGAAGGAATAAGGGATCCTCATATTGGAGAAATAAGCCTAGATTTTATGGTGATGTTGAAAAAGCTGGAGATCTTCCACACTCATAGACTGATTCTTGATATAATGTTGTTTATTTGAGTGATATTCATCTTGAGTATCCTTAGGCTATTAAAGAGACAAGATCAATGAGATCCTTTGATATAATTTCCATTTCTGGACGGGTGAATTTCACTTCTCATGTAATGTTTTAGGTCTTAGGGAAGGTATCCTCTCAAGACTATGATAGTGTGGGTCCTGGATATCTTTTTATGGAATCCAATTTACATTAGGGAAATGTGATGGTGTAAGAATGGGGTATCTAGAATGTAGGGGCTTCAACAATAGTTTATAAGGGTGGTTCTCCTTTAAGATATGATATTTATACTATATAATGGGACATATTAGTGGTAGGTGATAAAATTAATAAAGGAAAAATATGTTTTCATCTAGTAAAATCCCTTTAATGGGAGGTGTAGATAGAATCCTTATTTTAAGGGCCACATGGGTGGGTGAGTAATTCTACTCAACTTGAAAATGCAGATTGTATCCTCACTCATGTAGGCACTCAAATCATGGAGAAGATGAAAAATAAACTGAAATTTAATAATATGGGGGGGGGGGATTGGAAAACATGGATGATGATGCTTCAGAATTGAAGATCTATTATATAAATGTGGTTGATAAGGGAAAGATGAAAGGTGATGAATGTTTTTCATTATTTCCTATAAAGTAGTCAAGGAAAAGTATAAGTTACTCTCATCTAAATTATATCATGAGAACCAGGCCATCACCACTTTATAGTGGGAGGAAGTCATATGATAACTATTTATCCCTTTAAAAGATGTGTCAGACTAGAAGAGGGACTATGAATATTATAATAGTCTGGATTATGAAATATGAGGTATCCTTGCATGTTTTTTACATCTTTAATGAAGAAAATTTATTTCATGCATTAACCCATTATTATATCAATGATTCTTCTTTTATTTCAATAATAAATGGGATTGAAACCATCCATTTCCAAAAAAAGTGAACATACAAAATATCTTACATTTTTAGGTTTATTTTCATTTTCCCTAGTCTTTGAACTGAGATAATTTTTTTATATTCAATATTTGTTTTTAGTGTGTCCTATTGAGTATATTTGTAATCTCACTAATATGATACTTGTTCTTAGATGCGTTATTTATGTGCAGATAATGAAAACATTGGAGGTGACCTTTGCAGTTGTGGAGGCAGTGGAGTTGGTAGAGTTATTTCTTAGGGCTGTGAGGTGGTTCATGGGTAAGACAATTGTTTTTAGAGGTGAATTAATCCAATAATGTTATTAGATGGAATATTCCATTATATTGTGTTCATTGTACTTAATGATATTGTATTGTCAACATATATATTCCCTAGGTGGTTTCTCATGTGGCATTATGATAGTAGGGTTTAGTCACATTTACACATCGATTATATAGTTTCATATATATATATATTATTTATTATATCCTATGTTTTTGAGTTTCTTATCCATTATAGGTTAATGTAGGCTATATACTCTCATGAATGTTTATGCCTTCTTAAATCTAGTTTCCAACCCTCAGCCCATTGAAGGTAGTCTTAGGGTGTTACACATGGCTTACCATTGTCCCATATTTGGCCTCAGTGGTTCGAGTCATACCATATATGGTTTTTTCAATTAATTTAATCATTTATCCATGATATAATATCCAATTTGTCTCATTTTAATATTTTTAGAATTTTTTACCATGCCAAAGAAAGGGACCAAATTCTTTCTCATCACCTTCCCATTAACAGTTCCTTTGTATAATTCTTTACTTTTTTAAAATTTTATTCTATTGTTATTATAATATCAATGTATGTATAATCATTATGATTTAATAATAGTGCGATAACCCATTTCACTAACAGTATACCCATTTCATAAGTCACTATATTAATAATATTCTTATGAGGTATGAGTATCTATTTTGAATCATAACAAAAAATCCCAAATCATTCCATGTATATGTGGAATTATGAATATTAAAAAATATATTATACTAAAACTTTGTATGTTATGATAAAAAATATATTTTAGAGCCATTATTTTATATTCCTTGGATTAATGATGATTTTGGTGCATGAGAACCTTTGTTTTTGATGGGGTCAATACTATGATATTTGTAAAAAGAAGTTGTATAACCAAAATACATATAAAATATGTATTATTAAATATTATTATTTGAGTGGATTTTTCAATTATTGTTTTTTCTTGCCTACAATTTTATATACATGTATTCTATTGGGGTATTCACCTAGACAACCTTATTAATTTATCGAATGGGGAAAGATAATGATATGTTTTTATAATCATTGGTTCTAAATGAGAAATTTTAATAGTATATTCATTATTAATAAATTGTTATTGGAATTTTTAAGTTCCTCATAATTGAAAATTATTCAATGTGTTGCCTATGACACTCCATTTTATAATATAATAGATTTTAATTTTATACGATGGGTGGGGTCCATAATCATATTTCTACTCAGTGCACTAGTGGGTCTCATGTGACAACTAAGATAGGGTAATGAGATCATCCTAAACCTTTAGATATTATTTCTTGGATGAAGGACTCAATGATATGTTTAAGATGGTAAAAATAATAAAATATTATAATTTCCATAATCATGATATACCTTTATTATGTTATCCTTGATAACATATTCCTTAATTTATTTCCATGTATAATTTGATATGTTTTTATATCGATTGTTTACTTCTTCCATATTATTTGTGTCAAGACCATGTAGCTTCTTTAATATGTTATCGCATACTGAACATTTGAGCTATCTCCTTTTCTTAAGTTTTACATTTCTATAAGTAATGGATAAGAATATTATATATGATAATCTCTATGGATAATATTAATGAATAACAATATAATGATATGACATGTCCATAATATAATGTGATATTTATGTATCTAGTCACTTGAAGGAACTAAACTCTGATCATGGGTATGTGATATCTTGAGATCTGATTACTAGTTAATAAATACTAACTACATTTGGATTCCCAAGGTCATGGGAATTAAACTTATATAAATATTGAAATGAAAATGTAATAATTCAATTAAAAATGTCCCACACCATTAATAATTATAAAAGGTTTATAAATAATTTACAACTTTAATAAATGATCAAAAATAAATCTAAATGAATGTAAAATAATTCTATATTAATGTATTAATAAACACAAGTTTATGATAAAGTACATGTAATATCTATGTAGTAGTAAAATAATTCTGTATTAATGTTTTAATAAAAACAAGTCTATGAAGAAATAGGTGCAATTTTGTTGAAGTAATATGAGACCTAAGGCACGTGGCTGGCAAACTAATTTTCAATCACTTTGGTTTAATCATTTTTTCATACACTATCTTATTTTATGACATATGTCCAACCTTATATATGTGTATTATGATATTTCTCTTCTCTCTCTAGATGAAAAATATCTTCTATATCCCATTTTTATTGATTATGGCATTGTATGAAACATTTATCTATTCTTATTAAAAACTAATATTTCCCCTATTTTCTTTCAGAAGATTAGAATTATATTTATATTCAAAAATTAATTTACCTTTACATTGTTATATCATAGGATTTACATTAAATTATATATATATATATATATATATATAATTTATTCTTACCTTAAATAGGATTTCATCTCATTTAAACTTTTGAAACACTTTCATTTATTCGTAGAGAAATTATTATATAATTTTTGAAAATAGAACACCATAGAGCATCTTACTTTTTATTTAAAGACACACACACACACACACACACACACTATTTTCAGCAAGATTAAGGGTATAACATTTCAAATCTGATTATTATTCAACCCATTTTTTTCTATGTAGGTTATTATTGTTACATTTATTGATTGATGTATGATCATTTTACTCTTTACCATCTACGTGTCACATGATATTTTAACATATTAATATATCTTGATAAGTGGGTCTAAAATTATATAGTTTTCTATAAGAATTGGTAAGGATTTCAGGTCCTGAGATATTATGTATGGGTATACACAGAGATCCTAACTAAAATATGTTATATTTTATTTAAAGTAATACTTGACATATGATTATGATGAGTCATTATTATGAATATTCCATATTCCTGGGTTCACCACCATGATATACTTTTTTATGAAGAATTTTACATGCTAATACCCTGAGAAAGATCACTATGATTATTCATGTACTCTTATTAATTCATGTCTTTAATTTTTCCTATTATTCCAACCATTACTGGAATTTTTAGCACACCTGTTTTGTTGAAATATATCCATAGGAGATCATATTTGTTAAGACAATTATAAATATCTATAGAAGGAATGAAATGATGGATTTAAATTAATGTCTAAAATTATATCTGTATTAATGTTATATGAACCTAATTATCCAGGACACCAAACCTATCAATTTTGATTTGTATAATATTATATTTTTTAGTCATAAAAACGAAACAGTAATTATGTAAGTGTTATATGGGTTATTATATTTGGTTCCTAAAATTCATAAAGATTTTGATCATTTTATTACAAATGGAATAAAAAATAATTTACATTTTTAATACCTTATATAGAAGAATATTCATCAATTATATTCCCTTTTATCTATTAGATGGTGATATCCCAATCAAATAACCACCATTGAGATCTATTAATCAGTACATAGTATATAAATAATAGTATCAATAAATTATAGAAGATAAGTTTTCCTTATAATGGTATTATTAAGAAAATGGTAATCAATATAGTGTTTCATTAACAATATTTATTTATGATAAAGACAATTGGTCCACCCCTTATGTGGGATACAATTATATATAGAACCATTTTCCAAATTATTGTGTATTTTATTCTTCAAATCATAAAATTCGATCAAGGAAATATCAAAAGCTCACTTTAATATAACAATGGTAAGAAATTTATGTTCCACTGAAAAACACAATACCAAAATATTATTGATGGCTGTGAAACTCATCATGTAATTGATCAATATATTCCCTCATAATTATAAAAACTTTTATTTTTATCATTTTACTCGTTTCATTAATTTATTGTTAATTCCACTCATCATGAATTAGTAAGAACTATTTGTTTCTTAGAGCATCTAATGAATGATCATAATTCCCCTTTAATATATATAGATGAATAAGATGATATGTCAAAATAGACCAATAATTCCTCTCATAGGGAGTGTAGAGAATGTCTCCCTTAGCTTCTATATAATAGTGAGTCTTAGCCATGGTTTTGAGGTGTCTATTAAGGTAAAAGGGGGATCTTTATCATTTATTTCTCTCATTATGGTGTTATCATATTCCACTAAAGTAGTTTAACTTCTCTTTATTCTGATCATTTATTATATTTATCTCTTCTGTTATGTTTGGTTTATAGTTATATTAATATATTCTATATCTATACCAATTGATGCATTTATCAACTATGATTCATCCCTATTTGATTCTAAACATTTCATAAAATCAATATATATTTTTCCATAATCATCATTTATTTCATGTGATCTTGGTTTCTTCATCAAATAGATCAAGCTTCCTAGGGTCTCACTCACATCGCCTCACCTCACCTTAGAGTCACTCTCTCATAATCTAAGTTAATCTGTGTTTAGAGTTTTCTGAATTATGTTGATCCAACTCTATTGGATCCTAAACATCATACATATCATTATTACATAACTTGTGTAGTAGAGGACGAATCATCTAGACATAGTGGTTTCCTGACTTATTAGTAGAATCTATTTTCCTTAAATGGATCTACCAGCAGATTATGTTTATTCTGTGCTATTATATTATGGAGTTTTATATGTTTTCATTAAAATATATTTTGTTTGATTTAGAATATTTCTTTAGATGTTTTTATCATGGGGTGTATTTTTGTTTCAGGTTCCATGGATATATTTTCTAGAAATTTCTTCAGTGGAGGGAGTTGACTGGGTGTTAAGTGGAATAGTAAAATATCCCAAAAGTGGAAGAATCATCTCAAGGTTTGGATTTATATTAGTTGGCCTTGGAGTGCTAGATAGTTCCATGAATGGACCTTTTTATTTTTTATGCATTTTTTAGGATTTCCACTGTATAAATCATTTATTTTCATTTTTTTATTTTGGTTAGGCATGAGATATCATTTTTCCATCCCTTTATATTCAATTTTTCAACATAAGTTGAACCTTAATACCTATTAAAAGTTTTTTAGAAGTAATGAAATGATATGTGATAAGGAATGAGATTTATTTATAATAAAAATTGATATGTTATATTTTTAATGAGGTCCAATACATTCCTAGTATAACATTTAATTCCACCAATGAATAAATAATTAAATGTTATAGAAGTTGTTTTCTAGAATTATGTATTGGAAAAACATAAACATATTTTATGCAGTCATTTCACCATTAAGTGTATTTATCAAAATATCAATTTATAGATATTTATTTTGTAATTAAATATTTTTAAAATACATAAAAAATTAATTAATTTATAAATCTAGAATAAAATATAACATTGATTATTCATGAATTGATAAAAATACAATTATCACCATATAATTTTCAAGATACACTATGGTATTGGTGATAATATAAACACAATATTTTCTCTAGGATTTAGAGTTTGGTAACACAAGTTATCATTAGTGAGCCATATATTTTTATATTGGGATACATAATACCCATGTTCATTGTATTTAAAACATTATACTTTGGGAGATTATTTCTATTCAAATTTTCTTTCATATATCTTGTTTCTTCGTCTCTTCATATCTCATTACAATGGTAAATATAGTAATATTTATTACATAGAGGGGTTATAGAAATCCGAAAAACACCATTTTCCCTATGTTTTAGTTTTTATATAACTTTTACATTGGAGGTATACATTGAATTATTTTATGAATAAATTTATTCATGAGTTATAAATGTAATATCATGTTAGATTTGATGAAAAAATTATCATTGACGATTTTCAGGATTTTTGGAGTGAGAATAATATAATGAAATGATGAAATGATGATATTGGTATACTTACTTCATAGTGAATATGTAAAATAATATTTTTGAGATGAATAATATGTATTGTGAATATACCTAGGTTAAACTAGTGTTCTCTAGAATGTGGTCTCTTAATAGTTTGGTGATGTGAAATGGTGAGGCCCAAAATGGGTGTTTTAGAGTTCCCTTATGATATGTTTTTGTTAAAAATTACTAAAATAATAATGGTTTTGGTTCCTAGGATTTGTTAGGAAGAATTAATGGAGGAACTGAGGACTGTACACATAGGTTCAATATCAAAATGAGAATTTTAGATCCTATTTAAAAATGAAAATTTTCTATGTCCTATGATTTCAAGAGAAGTGGTTGTAGAAGTCAACCTTTATATAATAATATTTGGAAACCTATATGATGTGGTTGAAGAGAAAAATAAATAGTGTATATAAGATTTCATGGGGTGTTACTAGATATAGACCATGAGGATTTGAAGTAGAAACATTCATTTTGGTGAGTGTTCTATGTTAATGATTAACACCTATGTGACATAGAGGTTTGGACTATACTGTGCTATTTCAAATTGATGCTATATCATAAAATAAAATGGATTGATAAAAATTTTTAGATAAAGAAGTGATATAAGATATATTTGTGAATCTGTATGAAATCATTCCCAAAAAGTCATTTTATAGGAGACTATGATTTGGTGGTGCACTCCCTATAAATATATTATGTGTCTTCCATGTTTAACAGTGATTAACTTTAGAGATAACTGGATATGAATTCAAAGGATCATTATAAAGAGATTATGGATAGAACAAAGGATACAAACAAGGTTTCACTAGTTATAAAAATTCTAGAGGCCCTTTTGGTGGGGATGTGAAGATTGATCGGCCTATTGGTGCTTGTCTTTATTTATTATACTTTGAGACCAGAACCATATTCCTTCTACATTCCATATTATTATGGATAAGAAAAAAAGAACTTATATAGTGGGATCAACACCATTTTTCACCAAGTATTAACAACTAGCTAAAAAGAGTGACTAACCCAAGAAAAAACCATTATGTCATGTATGTTATTTCTCAATATATCTACCTTCATTGTATCTTTTTAATCAGGATCCAATCACACCAGAGAATGGAAAATTATTTGGATAGTTAGTGTTTTGGTAACCACTCATTCACCCATATTAATGGTGGTGTACACTAATCTAGGACTTTCGCATGTTATCATATTATATTTAAATGAATCGAATTATTTTCCCATAGATTTTAGTTTTCAATTTATTGATAACATTATATGATCAAAGTGAAACATAGATATCATGAAAACTATAAATAATATTAAATTTACCATGTTTAACAAGAAGGAATTCCATACATGGGAGGTGATTATGGTTCCATATTTTATATATTTTTGCTTAGATGATATTGATATCACTAATAAAATTTTATATATTCCCTAAGTTAGAGGTTCTGATACATTTATGGATTAGAAGAATATTAAATCCAACAGGATAGTGTATAATGTGTTACTCTCATCCATCTTAAATAATAAATTGAAATGAGTTATGGGATTGATGGAAATAAATATAATACAAAGGAAAATTCATCCCAACTATGACGGAGATAATAATATCAATAAGATTGGGTTCGAAATTTACTTAGATCAATTTTGGGATATTATAATGGAATGAGATAAATTGGTGGATGATATCTTCATTTCGGTGAAAAAAATTGTAAACTCAATTTGAATTTCTTTAGAAATTCTTAAATATTCAACTATGGTGAATAAGTTAATGAGTAATCTTAAAAATATGTTTGATACATCTATTTTTCCGTAGAGGACCAAGACAAGGATGAGTGGACTATTAATAATCTGAAATATGACTTCATTTAATATGAGATGATGCGATAGTCATCTTTAAGAAGAATAATAAAATCTTTGAAGGATACAATTTTCTATGATTCATATATTTCAAAATATATTAATCATAAGATTTATCATATATAATAATTCAAAGAAGAAAATATTTCCATGTGATTCGTTGGGCTTCAACCATTATTTTCAAAAGACATGAAATTAGGTAAAGGTAAATATAAGGGTAAAAATTATTTTATGTGTTTCACTTATGAAAATAATATACAATTTTTGACTTCTTTCCCTAAGATTAATAATTTAGATAAATAATATGATTGACCAAAAAGTCCATTAAGTAGAAAAATGGTGAAATTCAGATGTAATAGAGTTTAGTTATTCAAAGGAATGGTAAAGGCCAATAAATCAAGGAAAAGTAAACATATAAAAAAACAAGATGAAAAAACCTTTTAATGAAAAATGAAAAGGTCAGATGATTAATCTAAGGAGGAAGTAATAAAAAATTTCATTATCAAATTTACACAACCAAAAGATCTATTTATTTATGAATAAGGGTTTAGTGTAGAATTTTCTAACAATAAGTGACAATGAGGAGAAAATAATAATAATTACAATTAATAATAAAAATATAGGTAATTTTAAATGAAATATAAAATATATATAGATAAATTTCTATAACCACACATCCCCATATAACCTAGGATAAACTAAGATGTATTTTATTTTCAACCTTGAACTCCTAATAGACCATGGCCTCATGTTGGAAAGAATGATACAATTATGAAAGATTATCCACACCAACAAAACCACCAAATATATTTGAAAAAAATTTAGTAACATAGAGTATTTTACTTGATTCAACACTAAAGGATATTACATGGAGAATACAATGATGACGTGTTGGTATACCAAGGGATATCACAATGCACTATATTTAAATTACATTTTAGGAAAGGTGTACTGCCGATAATAGGCACACTCCATCTTTCACCTTATACACTCACCAATTGAAAGTAGAGATATAAAGAAATACAAATTTAAATGGTTTATTATAAGAAAATTCATTAATTATTGACACCAAACAAGCATGGTCTATATCACCCTACCATTAAATTTGTTAATTTTTATAATTACATTCCTCTTTATTATTTTATTACTTTTTAACTTTTCTTTTATAACATTTGAAGAAATTTTTATTCTGGTTTTAATATTATTTAAGAAAGAATTATATATTTAAATATTAAAAATTAATATTATATTCTTAATAAACAAATATAATGCCTTTAATTCCTTTTTATAGTAATTTTCAATTTCATTTATATATTAATTAATATTGATTCTTTCTCTTTTTTATAGTACATTAAATTGAATTTGCAACTACCTCTATGAACATCTCAAAATTATATATGAACATATTTAATTAATTTAATTGATTTATTAATATATAATTAGTTTATTAATCTTTTATATTCTTTTATAGAATCATAGGTTCAATTTATTCATTTACCTTTCCCTGTCTTTCTTTTGGAAAAAAACTCAATGATAACAATTTAATGTTTTTGATACCATCTATACAATTTTGAATTTATTTCATAATCAATAATTTATAATGATTAAAAAATTTAATTCCTTATTTTTTCCATTTTAGATGTTTTTTTCTTCTTTATCATTATATTACAAATTACTTGGAAATTATTATTTTCAATCCAATTCAGATATAAAGTTCATTTACACTATATTTTATTAACATTCAATATAATATTCAATATAATATATGTTATCATAATATTTTTTTTATATTTAATTCATTTTTATAATACTTTATTATGATTAATTATTTTATATAGAAAATATATTTATTTTTTACTTACTACCCAAATTACATTTTCATTGAGGAAAACTAGAATGTGGTCCACTTTCTTTACATTTAACATCATTTATCATTGGTAAGTTTACAAAGAATTATACTATACATAAATATTAGTTAATTTTAATTACATATTACCTAGGTATTTAAATTTTCATTACTTTATTTTATTTAAAATTTAACTCATTATTATATTTATCATGGTCATATAATTATTAACCTTTTAATACGTCCAAGAATGTTAATTTTTATCGATGGTCTACATATTTTTCTTATCACAATGTTTATTTCCTAATAATTATTTTCTCTTTTATTCCTCATTAATTATTTTATAATATCATATGAAATCAATATATATATATAATATGATAAAATGGAAATAATCTATGTTAGATGTTTCTTAAGAAAATACTTATGTATCAATATTATTAGGGACATTTCCTAAAAGTTTCATCATAATTGTTGAGTTTTTATGTTTTTATCCGCATAAATATATTATAGTTCACTTTTTATTTATACTTGTTAAACAAATCATCCATATATATATCTTCTATAATAATAATATATCAAAACATTGCACAAAAAAATAAAATATTATCCTTATTTACATTCAAATCACATTTGTAAATATTTTGAAAGCTTTCTTGTATTTCCCTAGAAATTTTAAATCCATCATATTAACAAATTATTTAATCATTTAAAGGGTATATTATAATTTGGGTCCCAAAATTAATTTTAAATTTTCATGAAATCAAAATGTCATTTTTTATCAAAATAATGGTATATAAAAAATTGTTTTAGTTATAAGCAACAAATATATGTTAAATTAGATAAAAAATGATGACATATTCTAATTAAAAATATAGTAGTTTAACTGATAAAATTATAGGATTAATTTATTTATCATAGATTTAATATGATAATCCTTAAAAATAAATAATTAATATATGATATAATGAAATATAGAACAAAAAATGATATTGAAATAAAAAATTATTCAATTAGTAACCATAAAAATAAATAAAATTCAAGCATTGGATAGAAAAAGGAAGGATTGGTAGATCATACACAATATAATGAACATAACATGTTTTCATAATTAAAATATTATGTGATGTATAATATATTACCTTTTAATAGCTATATGAACCCATTATAAAATCATTTTTTATGATTTAAGGTAATGAAAGTTGAAATATTAATGATATTTTCTAACTATTTTTAATCAAATAAATATATAAAATTCAGAACAAGAGTCAAGATATATTTTAATATATTTATACCCAATGTTGGTTGTTGCTCATTATTTTTAATATATTCCTCTAATCTATATTATTTTACATAATTATGTCAGAATATATAGGAGGGATATGAAATATCCTTAGAATCCTTTTACAATTACGTGTCTATCGACTAATTATTTTTAATCTAACATAATAAAAATATATTTGGGTTTGTGTAGACGAATAACATAAAAAAATAGGATGAATATTACATGATATTTTGATGTATTAACATCCAAAATTAAATATTAAATTATATTTAATTTTATAGTGATAACTATATTTATCTTAAAATATGTTCAATACATTAACTTATGTATGACTTATCCAAATATAATATTCACCCATGATTAAAATGTTCTATAAAAATAATATAGAAATATATAATCTTATTTGATTATATAATTTCCAATATTATTTTGGTTGGTCTGATAGATCCCACTAAAAAAACAACTATCATTGAATTTTTAAAAAATAAAAAGCCAAAATCTAGATATTTAGGTTTTTTTATTAATCAACTAAAATAAAGAAAAACTGTTACAAATGTGACACAAAAAAATTTGAATCAATAAAACTAATAGATCACCATATTAAATCAAAATAATGTGGATATACTAATATATATACACTTTGGAAATGTATATATGGTTGATTTTTTAATATAGCACATCTATGAGAAATACAAATTCATTAAATACTAATTATTCTATAAAACAAAATTTTGGGAAATTCAAAAATATTTTTGAAATTTATAAACTAAATATATGTTTTATTATTTAAAATTTAATAATAATTTTACCATTTCTATACCCCAAAAGAATACTTTTTCAACATAATTTAAATTTTCAATATCATATTTTCTAACTACTAGTTATGAATTTTTATGAGACATAAATTTTTAAATACAACCAACACTGATCAGAATAAAAAATTGGTTTCATTGTTAAATATATATATAAATTTTATCAGATACCTCTATCACATTAATTGAACATTTGGGTTTGTATAATATTTATAACAGCATAAAATATTTATAGTGAAAATAACTAACAAATAAACATCTCTAGTTTTCTCTATTCGTAATTATATATAATTCAATGATAATAAAATTTATTTAAAAATTATCTAACATATTTAGAATCTTATATGAGATATCTTGATAATGAATTGATAATAAATCCGTTAATTTAAGATATAGTCCTTAATATATGATATAAAATATAAATCATTTATTTAGTTAAGAAACTCTACTATAGTGATCAATTAACATTAATTCTATGTCTTGTAATGAAATTTTAAATATCGATCACTTTTTACTATTATACTTGAGTAAAAATCATCGTATAAATTCATCATGGCCTCTTTAGTCTCCCCATTTTGAATTATTGTAAACCTATCCTCATAAATACAGTACTCATAGGGGAAAAATTGACAGAACATGAGATTTACAATATATATTCTCATATTAATTTACAAGACATTTGGTTATCAAAGTGATAGCTTATCAATTAAATAAAAAAATAAATTTAATTAGAAACCCGTTATATTAGGAATATCATATTGTATATGTATTACCCCTTTTCTAAACAAAATCATCTTCACTAATCTTCATGATAACACTAAAACATTTTACACTTTATTTCCCTATATATTTAGTTCTAAAATATTTTTATTGTATTTTTTATTTTTTATTCACAATAATCCAATTTGACATTATGTTTGATGATAAAGAAAAATACCTCATCCTTGAAATCTATAATATTAGACTCCAAATATCAAATAAAATTTTTGGAACACCACTCCTAGATGTGATTTATTAAAATAAATACGACTTTCTTTTTTGAATGATAGTCTAAATTTTACTGAACTTATTATAATTTTTCTTTTTTGAAATAGTTTTTTATTTTATTATGATACAAAATAAATTTTCAATAAATATTATTTGATAAATTTGTTATGTTTTGATTGATAAACCTCATAAGTAGATAAACCATCGCATCCTCCATTAAATCCTCAAGTTTAGTTTCCATTCATACCATATGAGTTGAATCATGGTTTATAAAACAAACTAATCTTATTATGTAGCTAATTTCAATGTATATTTTTTAGTAAAATTCAGATTTATTCTTGTATATCCCTAAAACATTGAAAATTATTATTATAACTTGTAATAATTTAAATTTATATCTTAATACAAAAATTCACAGCCATAGAGACCATGTTACCCACTTCTATAATAATTTTTTCCTTAATATAAATTAAATCTATCTTTTATTATGTCCCCATTTTTTTATATATTGTATGAATCTTTGGGACATCATATAAATCATGCATATAATGTTACAAATTTTTTAATATATTTTTTCAATGTATTCATTTTAATAAGTATATTTTTAAACAACTAAAAAATTTATATTTAATGCTTTCCCTTTATTATAATTTTACAATTTTCTTATAAAATTCATGGTTTTTCATACTTGAGTTGATTTATCCATTCCATACAACATCTTAAACATTTTAATACTTTTAAATATATAATATAATATATTTAACACATTACTATACATATTGTAAAAATAATATTATATCTCATTACAACAATATTACAAATATATTATTTATATAGGTAGAAGATTTATTATATAAAATATAAACATTACCTATAAATTTTCCTGATCAATATAAAAATAATAATTGGATTATTAATTAATTCCAGGTTTATATAATTATTTTTTCATCTTTTCTGATCATGAACATTAACACTTTTAAAAAGATATCAAAGATTTAATATCAAGATAAAAAAGATTTCTTGAATCCATATAAATCAGTTTTTTATATTTTGAAACATTTATTCATCCTAGTGAAGTTATAATCCATTATATTTTATTATATGTAGTATCTCGTATACCTAATTAATCAAGGAAAAAATCTTATGAATCATTTTATGAGAATATTATCTCATTTGAACTACAATAATATGAAAAATTATTACTCATTCCTACCATGATATTGGGGAATATTTTTACTCAAATTAAATACCATTAAATAATAAATACTATTTGTGAAAAAATATTTTCTAGTTCCTCAAAAAATTTCTTGTTTTTATACCAACCAACATTATGTTTTACCTTTGAACATGGAATTAGTTCTAATTTATCAGGATGAAAGTATGACTTTTTCAGTCAAAGATGATGATTGGTGGGGATCATGTAGTCACAACCCATGTGACTATAGGGATGATTTTTTATTAACATTTATAATTGAGGGATATTAGTATGCATGGTTGCATATTGTTTTGAATATCAAAAATTAGGGTGAATAGTCTAACATTCCATTCAAATTTCTTATATGTGGGGGGGGGGGGGGGTGGGGATGTGGGTGATATAAAAAGCGATTGGTGGCTTGAGGAACTTGTGGATAGTGCATGAAACACTCTGTTGTGGATGCTTTCATGCCCTTTCATGGCATGAATGATCATGTAGGGGAAAGCCTCTAGGAATGATTAGAAGATAATATTTATTGGATTTCCCCAGGATTTGACTAAACCAGCTTTCATATATATATAATGTTCATGATATGTAATAAAAAATGTAAATCACCATAATATATTAATACAAATAAAATGATAAATGATACCATAAATGTAAAGTGACATCATTTATTCTCTCATATTATAGGATAAATAACTAATTGTGTAGGGACATAACCTAATACCTTTACTCATGAAACCATAATTCTAGTATTCTGATGTGATCCTAATAGAATACACACTCCCTACTATCATGATCAAAATAGAAGAAAACTGGTAATATAGTTTTTAATCTATGCTAATGGTATTAGTAATATGTAAAATAACTATTTTTATATTCTTCAATAGTTTCCCAAATCGTTATATTTTTTTCATTGATGTATTCAAAATTAAATACAAATAACATTTATAGAATCACATATCAATGACATAAATCCTAAATATAAATAACACATACATATTAACATTAAATAATCTATATGAAATTGTTTCAATTTTTTGTTAACTACAACAAGGTGCACACAAAGAGGAAGAAAACAACCAATGATTCCATTACCAAATCAAAACAAGCATATATTTCTCAAAAATGGAATTTATATAATGAAATTATTATTTATAAAATTCCTTAAATATAATATGTTTGATTATTTCATAAAAAATTTCATTGATCCCTTTAATCAAACACATAATGGGAAAAAACCATTAAAAACGGAATTATGTATGTTTCATGAAAATATAAATTTAATAATATGAAGAACACCATGAATAAATGGAATTATTTCAAAAAAAAATATAAATGTTATATAAGAATTATATCATGGAAAAAAATTTAACACACAATCACGTAAGGTTATGTTAATAAATAGTAGGGTATAAGCCTACATACAAACAATTTTTAAAAATCAATGATAAATGGTGTCAATCCAATAAATAAGAGAAGAGAAAGTACTTAACCATAGATTATATACCCTTAAAAAGGAACCTTGAATACATTTCAATTATAGTAGAAATTATAGAACAACTTAGCATGTTTGTATAATTAAGAGTGTAGATTAGATGAGTACTTAGGATCTTACCACAATGAATCACAATAAAATGATTAAGTATCATAAATGTAGACAGTTGACCTCTCTAAGTTTTAACAATCACAAATCGTGCCTATTTATGTTTCTAATAAGTTTACTATGCTATGTTATCAATTGGAAGTATATGATAGACTGTCACAATTCTATAAGTATAAGTCACCGTTAGCATGAATCACTATTAAGGAAGACTCACTGCTCCTGACTCACTGTTCCCGAGTCACCAAACCAAGAGTCACCATTACAAGAAAAATTGTAGAATGTACTAAGTATGAGTCTCCATTCCTGACTCACCATTCCTGACTCATCACTCCTAACTTACCGCTATGTCCGAGTCACAATTCGAAATATATCGTCATTCTAAAACTACCTAGAATAAGTCACCACCAGCTTTAAGTCAACATTGTATCAACCCACCAACAAAATAATTCTAGAGAGTCACTACTCAAAATACCCACCACTACATTTACCTTTTCAATTTAAATTAAATATTCTTAATAGTCTTGTTTGTGAAATTTAATGCAAATGGTTAAATTAATGACCTTTTGACAACATTAAAATCAATATTAGACTGTAGTATGAGGTACGAGGTACTAATACATGGTTGAGAACATTCTCTATGTCATATATAGTGTATAAAGAAAACACTCAATCAAAAATAAGAAAAGGGGGACATGTGTAGTAAAAAACAAGAACCAACATGACTCAGCACGTGTGTTCCTAAATAAAAAGATTCGTTTTCATGTGTGAAAGCTTCTACTTCAATCATTCAAAGAACACATGAAGAAGAAGATTATTGTACACTTGTATCACTCATACATCAGAAGACAGATGCCCCTACAATTATTTGTTTTGCAAAAACATTCTGTAAAATTACTCGAGCTTAATTTCAAGCTACCTTTAATGAGTCACGAAGCTACAATGCATATCACACCGAGAAACACAATCCCTTTTACAATTATATCTACTTTATTTGTGTAATTTATTTATTTTAAGATAAATGTGCATTTATCTCTAATTTTGTGAACATAGAATGAATCCTATGAAAAAATAGGTTATACACACATATCTTCAAAAAATATATTATTAAACCTTATACTCCCATGAATAATAGTAAAAGAGGTTCCTGCATGGCCTATTACTTTTGGCACTCCCATGAAAAATGGGGAGTAAGTATTTGTGACCTGGATAATACTTTAAGTACTATTATATTCCTTGATCTAGGGTGTGGATAAGTTCTATGTTTATATAAACTAATTGGTTATAGGTGATCACCAAGTTAAGAGGACTACGTATTAGGTTGATACTCAACCTTTTGTTATTATTTCCATTATGCCTTTTTAAAGTTCTATTTTCACTGCCCAATATTTTTACATCTAAAAACATTTCTTTCACTTTGTTAGTTAATATTAGATAGTGTTTTTATTATAATTTTATTTAGTATATTGATTTCATAAGACAAAATAGTATTTCATATTATTTAAACCGAGTACTAATCACTCTTTGAGAAATCATTCAAAAGATGAAAACTTTTGTAATTATATTACCTAGGTTTACTAAGATATATTTTATGATAATTTGGGGTATTTTTTTAAATATATTTTAATTATAAATTTCAATTAGGAACTAAATTCAACCCCCTCTCGAGTCGCCACTCTGACCAACAGACATGAAGGTACTTCTACCAACATTCCTCTATATTTCAATCGGACTAATTATTCCCAATGTAAAATAAAAACGAAAATACATATTGAAATTATGGGTTTTGAAATATGGTATTTTTTAGTATATGAGTAAAAAATTCCTACTAATACTAAAAATACTTTGGATGATGCAACTAAGGCTACTTATAATAATAATTGTAATGCCATGAATGCCTTATACTGTGCCTTAGGCTATGAAGTGTTTAACAGAATTTATGAATGTAAAACAGCCTAAAAGATATGGGATACTCTAAAAGTTTCACATGAAGGAACTGCTAATGTTAAATAAATGAGGATTAACAATTAAACTATTAAGTATGATAATTTTATGATGAAACCTAATTATTCTATATCTGACAAGCATCTAAGGTTCAATGAGATCAGAATAGAATGAGATCACTAGGAAATCCAGTCACTGCAAAAGAACATATCATGTAACTCTTGAGATGTCTTACAAAAAGTTTGATAGGGATATCTGTGTCAATTATAGAATCTTGTGATATCAATGCAATTCCTATAAAGGAGATGATAGAAAAATTGATGATGTTTTATAAATATTTGAAGGTAATTGAGAATAAGATGATGAACCTGAGATAAAATATATTGCTTTCAAAACCAGTGAATCTAAAAAAAGGAAAAGGATAAAGTTCAAGTCTAAACTAAATGTTAAAGTGATGAAGATTAATCAGCTGAGAGTGATGAGTAAATAGAATAAATAGCTATAAGATTCAAGAAATTTTATAGAAAGAATAAATTATTCAAGAAATCTAACTTCTAGGAAAAATATGACAATCATGGGATGTTGGAAAGGGATTGGAAGAAATATGTTCATTTAAATGACATCATATGTTATGAATGTAAGAGAAAAAGTACCTGTGAAGGTTGTCTATCCAAAAATAATGTACAAGAAGAAATATGATAAAAAAGATCAAAGTTACAAAAAATCTATAAAAGATACCTGGAGTTCCTCTAAGGACTCCTCCAATGAATCTAATTTATCTTAGGATGAAAACATTGACAAAACAAACATGTTCATTATGAAAAATCTATATTAGGTAACTTCTATATCTTCTAAACATAACTCCCATCACAATAAAGAAAACGATGAAAATGATATTGATGAGAAAATGACTAGACAATATTTTTTGACTATTAAAACATGCTTTGAGATAATTTTAATCAGCTCAAATATAAGTAAAAACAATTAAAAAATAGCATCCTCTTACTATTTATGTTAAATCATAAGTTTCTAAAGAAAAGGATAAAAATGATCAGTTTATTAAGGAAATCACTAAACATAAATTATCTAATGGAAAGTTGATGAAATCTCTAGAAATAGGCACAAATAGAAAAAATATTTTAACTCAAATTCTTGGAGAACTAATTTCTCTAAAATACACAACAGGTATAGGCTACCAATTTGGTCAAAGGAGAATAATTAAAAACACCTCTATTTCTAAATCTAGAAAATATTCTTCTAGTTATAGTTTATAAAATTATTCTACTATTAGTTCTAAAAATCATTCTATAAGTTATTTTACTAGTGGACCTAATAAATTTTATTTCTCTGAAAATTTACAAACTGCTTACAGGAATCCCACTAAGAATGTGTGGGTTCCTAATTCTTTGATTATTGACACTTCTAGACCCAAGGAAATATGGTAAAAGAATCATTTCTTTTCTAATCTATTTTGCAGTAAATCTGCTAGAAAAGTTCATGTAAAAACATATAGTACTAGGATAATGGGTGTTCAAGTCATATGACAATATATAACTCAAAATTCGAGCATTTAATAAATGTTGTTTGTGGACATGTCACCTTTTGTGACAATGCTAAAGGAAATATCATTGGTCTTAGTAAAATTGGTAACACCAATTCAATTATAATTTATAAAGTACTATTTTTTGATGGTTTAATGTATAATATACTTAAGATTTCATAATTATGTAATGATGGTTTTCATTTAAAATTTGAAAATAATTCTTGAAATGTTTTTTACTCTAAAAATAATTTAGATTTTACTGCCTGTGTAAATGATAATTTTTATGCTATTAATATGGATTATTTACATTTTAAAAATGTATCTTTCCTATGTTCCTTTCATTGATAATCTTGGATTTGGAATAGGAGACTAACACATTGTAATAATAAATGACATAAAAATCCTACTAGAAAAGGGATAGTCAAGGATCTACCCAAAATTGAGTTTCAAAACAATAAATTCTGTAATCCTAGTCAAAATGGAAAACAAAACAAGATATCTTTTAAACCAAATAAAGAATCCTCAAATTCTCAACCTCTCAAGGCGGTTCACATGGACTGGTTTGGACCATCTAGAGTTTCATTTTTAAATGGGATGTACTATGTTTATGTACTTGTAGATGAATTTTCTAGATATACTTGGGTTTTATTTTTATCTCAAAAAATTGAATCAAGTTCCTATTTTAACAAGTATTATAGATTAGTAGAAAATCTAGTTGTAATTAGAACTAATACTTTAAGAAATGACTATTTCCATGAATTTTAAAATCAGGATTTTGAATCATTTTGTTAAAAAATGGATATAATCACAACTTATCTTTTCTTAGGACACATCAACAGAATGGATTTGTGGAATGAAAAAATAGAACAATTCATGTGATTGTGAGAACTGTTCTCCATTAATATGACTTAACTATCTAATTCTAGGTTGAGTCTATAAATATTTCATGCTATGTAATCAATAGTGTCTTAATCAGAGCTATCTTGAAGAAAACCCCTTATGAACTATGGAAAAATAGGAACCCCATGGTTAACTACTTTAGAGTTTTGGGTTTCAATGTTTTTATTCTCAATACAAAGGATAATCTAGACACATATTCCTTTTTGAGTGAATGATGGAGTCACATGCAGGAGGGGTAGAAGGGAACCCTAGCGCCGACGACCCTAAATATAAAGCGAATAAGGATTCTGATTCCTTTCCTGGTAATGATTTGTCGTCTGGAAACAAGTATGATTGTGTTATCCATATTGAAATGTTTCGAGTGCCCGCGAAACAATCCTCGGCGGTCTCTACATCTGAGGCTCCTATGAGGAAATTTGCAGAAGGTGTAAAATTTTCCAGTATGTTCCCTGAATTTGATTATCCACCTCCGGGGAGGATCATTTGGAAGGGACGCATTTCTCACGTTGTTGAGGATCAAACGACTATTGAAGAGCGAGTCAACCTTTTCCAGTTCTCAATAATTTCTCGAGTTCTACTTCCTAAAGGATGGGCGTTATGGAAATTTGATGATCTCGTTCAAAGTATCTCGCAGATTTGGGGGTTTGCTGACTGGAGGATAATCTCCATGGGCCACGGGTACTATCATATTCTTTTCTCTTCCGAGGCTTCAAAGTGGCGAGCCTGGAGCTTTGGGTCTGTGTCTTTGATACCAGGTGTTCTTAGAATCTAGGAGTGGGATAAGAATTTAGATCCAAATAATTTCAGGGATACACACGTGTAGGTTTGGATTCGAATCCGAAGGTTGAACTGGATTTATTGGAATCCCAGGATTATATGGGATATTGCCTCCTCGGTTAGTACTCCCATTTGGATGGATAAAAATTCAGATGATCCTATGTTTGGTCACTTTGTGAGGGTATTAGTGGAGGTGGAAATGGCATCGACTCTGGTCGAAGAGGTGGTATTTACTACACGGGATGATCAGTTTAACTTGGAGATTCAATATGATAGGATTCCAAAATTTTGTCTCTATTGTCATTTCTTTGGCCACATGGACTTTGAATGTCATAGGACCAAGGTTTGTGGCATCTATAAGATGAAGGGACACACTGATGAGCTCTATAGGAATGGCAGGGCCAAGGATCAAGCACTTGATCCTGTTGCTGTGCCGAGTCTTCCAACCTCGGTGCAGGTCTCTGTCGGAGATCCCTCATCCAGTTCAGCACAAATTCAAGGATTGGTGAAGATGTCTACTTCTCTTACTGAGCAGGTTGTAGTACAGGGGGTTGGGAGTGCTCCTGTGAATGTGATTTCTGATCAGGGTGCAGTGTTTACTCATCATGTGACCTCTGCTGCACTGGTGAGTGATGAGGATTTTGCTGGAAATCTGCTGGCCTCTTAATCAGCCTTGTTGGATGCTTCTCATGAACCTTCTAATGGTGCTGGACTTTCAGGATCCCCTGCAGGTGATGATGTAAAGGCATAATCTCCTTCTGTGTATGTATTGCAGGCCTCTGTGTAGGAGTATATTAGTGTCGATCTGCCTATTGATTCTTCATTACGGAAGGCAATGCTGGCTGCCACTGATACTGCATCACCAGTGGTAGTGTTGGCTGCTGCTGAACCGATTGCTTCATCTGAATTGGATACTCAGGCAAGTTTAGCTGTGGTTTCTGGTGATTTATCTGGACAACAAGAGGATGTGGGTATCCCTATTGAATCTTCTATGCAGGTGAATGTGCAGGATCCGGCTGATTACACTGGGAACGATCTAGCTTCTAAGTCTATTAATAAGGGGAGAAGTGGTGAGGAAGATGAGCCCTTCTCTCAAGTCCCTTCATCCAAGGCTGCGAGGAAATCTGTGGTGCCAATTACTCATGAATCAATTGGTTCATTAAATAAATTCACACCTTTGAGTGGTGTTTTTTGGTCCGATGACAATGAGGACCCTGAATGTGATGAGCAATCTTAAATGGAATGCTCAGATTCTGTTACAGGTGAGGGGAAACAAGAAAAGAATGATAAGTAGGGTAAGAAAGTGCATAGGCAACGGGATGGTGGACCTATCACTAGGTCCAAATCCTCTCTCTCATGAAGATCTTCTTTTGGAATTTCCAGGGGCTTGGGAATTCTCCCACAGTCACAACCCTTAGGCATTTTCTTATGACCAACAAACCGGTCCTTGTTGGAATTGGTAAGCCTCATATGTCTTTCTATAAATGGAAATCCTTCAGATGGTCAACTCTTGGTTACTCCTTGTTTTCTCATAATGTTGGTAAAAATTTCTCAGAGTCTCTTTGGTTTTTGAATCATGATAGTGTATCCTTGATATCCTCCTTTTATGATCAGCAGTCTATTACTCTCTCGGTTGAGATAAGTGGTTATGGTATGTCCTTCACTTTTGTGTATGCTTTGAATCATTATACTGGGAGAAGTGATTTTTGGTCATCTTTGGAGAACATTTTTCTTGGAATGCGACAAAGATGGGTCATTATTGGTGATTTTAACTCGGTGCTTCGGCCTGAGGATAAGACATGAAGTTGTTTTAATAGGTTTTCTGCTAGTGAATTCTCTGCCTGCATTGATGGTTGTAATCTGATTGAGGTTCCAATTATGGGGGCTGATTTTACATGGCGAAGATACACCATGAATGGGTTACATGCCAGCAAGATTGACATGTGTTTTTGTAAAGTGGATGTGGGTTCTCAATATTTTTCCTTATCTGGTATAATTCTTCCAAGTTCTAACTATGATCACAATCCGCTCTTAATGGATTTCAGCTTTCATAGCTTGAGATACAATCCTTTTTTCTTCATGTTCAAAAATGCTTGGGTATCTATCCAAGGTTGTAGATAGGTTGTCAGCGAAGCTTGGGAAACAAGTTTTATTGAAAGCCCTTTCCATATTATGGTTATGAAATTAAAATCTGTGAAGGCAAAGCTCAAAGAGTGGAGTAAGGACTCTTTCTCATCTCTTGATCATGATATCCAAAGTGCTGAGGACAAACTCCTACATTGTCAAAGGCTTAATGAGGGCTAGGAAGTGATGTCTAGTGAAGAATTGAATGCTCTCCCTAAATTTAATGAGCTTTTAGCGTTAAAGGAGAGTCTTTCTAGGAGTCAATATAAAGTCAGTTTGCTGAAATATGGGGATATAAATATACGACTTTTTCTTTTCTTGCATAGGGAAAAGAAGGTGAAATGTGGTATGAGTTCTCTCACAGTTGATGGTGTTCTTTTCAACTCTAAAACAAATATTACTGATTCTTCTTGTACATACTTTGAAAGGATGTACACTGATTCAGGGTATGATAACACTCAAAACTTGTTTTGGAATATTTCTCCTTCAGTGGAGGTCTCTCAGAATGATATGATCACTAGTATTCCTTCAGAGGAGGAAATATGATAGGTGGTGTTTTCTATAAATGTGGATAGTGTGGCAGGGCTAGATGGTTTCTCTAACAGATTTTTTATGGCTTATTGGGATATCATCCATTCAGAGTTTTTTAATGCGGTTAGAGATTTCTTTTATCACTCATAGTTTCCTTTTGGTGCCAATTCTAGTTTTATTGCTTTGATTCCAAATAAGGAGAATGCTCCTGATATTCGGGATTTCAGGCCTTTGGCTATAGGGAATACTGTTCCAAATGTTATCAGAAAGGTCCTTGCGAACAGGTTGGGCAGTATTGCTAAGGAGTTTATATCCGCAAATCAGTTTGGATTTGTACCTGGAAGGATCATTCAAAACTGTTTGTACACGACTTCAGAATGTGTTAATGTCATGAGGAAAAAGGTGAAGTATGGGAATATGTCTCTGAATGTTGACATATCTAAAGCCTTTGATACAATGAAATTGAGCTTCATCTTTGCAGTGTTAAAAATGCATGGTTTTTCTGATGGGTTCGTTAAGTTGATAGGATGCATTCTCCAAATCTCTAAGCTTTTTGTGCTTGTTAATGGCTCCCCTCGGGGTTTCTTTAAATGTTCTAGGGGGGTGATACAAGGATATACCTTATCAGTCCTTCTCTTTTCTATTGCTGAGGATTACATGAGTATTTGTCTTTCTGATCTTGTCTATCCTGGATTGTATCAGCAAATCTCTGTTGGCAGAGGTCTTTTTTCTCCTTCACATCTTTTTTATGCCGATGATATTCTGTTGTTTGGTAAGGCTTATAGAGGCACCATTTGTTTTATTAAGGAATCTTTTGAGGACTATGATATTGTTTCTGGTCAAGTTATCAGCTGGGATAAATCATCTGTCTTTTTTGGGGAACGTGTCATTGTTTCAAAGAAAAACAAAGTTGCTATCATGCTTGGGGTGAGCAGAAAGTCTCTTCCCTTCAACTATCTTGGGGTTCCACTTTTCTGGGGTGCTGTGAAAAGTTGTCATTTGGAAAATATCTACCTCAAAATTCTAAATCAAATGGATACCTGGAAAGGTAAATCTATGTCCTAGGCAGGGCGGGCCTGTCTTGTTAATTATGTGATCACCTCCATGTGTGTCTATGTTTTTTCCTTATACATATGGCCTAGAACACTTCTTAAGGATTTACAGAAACTTATTCGGAATTTTATTTGGACCAGTTCAATTCATGAAAGAAAGCTTGTTCAGGTTGCATGGAGTGATTGCATCAGGCCTGTTGACATGGGTGGCATTGGTCTTAAGGATCTTAAGCTTTTTAATGAATCTCTCATTAAAAATATTGTTTGGTCGCTCTTGACGTCAAGTGATTTTTCTTTGGAGTTTCTGTGTAACAGATTTAGGTATAAGCTACCGAATGGGTACTCTTTTTTATGTCCCTTCCTCGATATGGACCTCAATTAAGCATGATTACTGTATCCTCTCACAATCCTCTAAATGGGTGGTTTCTCGAAACTCCTCATTGAACTGATGGAAGACTACTTGGTTATAAGGTGCCATTGCTAAGGATTTTGTGATCCCCTCTTCTTTCAAATATCTTTCTATTGCTAAATTTCATAATAATAGCATGGATCAGGGGATGCTTTATGATTCTTTGAAAGTGGAGGTGGATTGTAATCATTACTCTACGATGGATACTTTGATTTGGTTGCCCAGTCTTACTGGGAAATTTAGAACTAAGGAGTATTATAGACACATGTGTTTTGAGCCTTTACTGGTCCCTTCTTGGATGATTATGTTTCATTCTGCCTTTATTCCACTGGCGCATTATCTACTTATGTGGAGGATTTGGAAGTGTAGACTTCCTTTGCAGCACATGATTTAGAATGCTGGATTTTCTCTTGCACCTGTTTGCTTTTGTTGTCTTCCTGCTGATGAAACTATTGATCATATTTTCATTTCTTATCAATATTCATCTAGTCTATGGACTTATTTGCAAGATATTTTTGGATGTCAACTGAACCTGGAGAGTTTTGGTTGATTGACGGACTATATTTCTCAGTCTAATTGTAGTTCAAAGGTGAAACTGCTACTCCTCTCTGCAGTTTCATCGTTGGTTTATCTCATTTGGAGAGCTCAAAATGCTCTTATCTTTGAGAGAAAAAGTATACCGCTTTCTGTTGGCATTCAGGAGCTTCATATTGGTGTTCTTTCTGCTGCACAGGCTCAGATTGGAGTTATGTGGAATGATGTTTCAGATCTGGCGATTCTGCAAAGTTTGGGTGTTTCTGGAAATGTAAGATGCCGATTATGATGAAATATATTTGTTGGATTCCTCCGATCATTCGATGTATTAAGGTCAATGTGGATGGTGCGGCGTCAGGTGCACCGGGGCCTTTGGGATGCAGTCATGTTTTTCCCACCTATAGGGGTTTTGTGAAAGGCTGTTTCTATCACTTTTTAGGGAATGGATTGGCTATTGAGGCAGAGCTATGGGCCATGATTAAGGCTGTCTAGTATGCTTCTTTTCATGCTTGGATGAATTTATGGATGGAATCTGATTCTACCTTGGCAGTTGATATTCTTAGAACTTGTTCAAGGAATTTTCCTTGGAGGATACTATCTGCTTGGGATGACTTTCTGAGGATCGTGGAGCAGATTTGTTTGGTGGTCACTCATGTATATAGGGAGGCCAATCAGGTTACTGATGCTTTATCCTAGCGTTCGATTGCGGAGGTTTTCTCTTTATGGTCTTTTGTTACACTGAATTTTTATTGTAGTTTGGTTGATTCTGATGCGTGGGGTGATGTGCACAAGCATCTTTGTTGACCGTTTTCTTCTCCTCTTTTGATGTATTTACTTTTTTATTAATAAAATTTTCTAGGAGCAGGCATGCCTACTCCTGAGTCTTCTGATAATCTTGATATATTTTCCTCCAAAAGCGATGAATTAATTTTTTTAGTATATTCAATTTCTAGAAAATCCTATAGAGCCTTTATTAAGAAAACCAAATGTGTAGAAGAATATCTATATGTAAAATTTTATGAAATAAATCCACATGAGCCCAAAATATATCTAGAAAATCTTGGGGATGATATTTCAAATCTAGAATTTAATTCCAATCACTTTGATTCTATTTTCAAACAAGTATAAAAATTATCCTATTCTAGAAAATTTCGAAACATTGAACATACAAAAAATGAATATGTAAAATATCTATATGAAACTAGTTCATCTTTCTCTATAGGTATTAATAAACTTAAGAATCACCCTTTAGATTTTTTAGTTTGAGACCTATACAATGGTACACAAACCTGAGCTTCTCTAAAAAATTAGGTTTAACATCAATCCTTTTTATCACAACTTGAACCTAATAATATCAATATAGAAATCAGTGATGAATTATGGGTAATGGCTATAAAAGAAGAGATAAATGAGTTTGAATGAAATAAAGTATGGAAACATGTTGATAGACTAATGGACACCATAACTATATGCACTAAATGGGTGTTTAGAAACATGGTCGATGAATTTGGAACTATAGTAAGGAATAATTATAGATTAGTTTCACAAGGTTATAATCAAGAAGAAGAGGTAGACTATGAAGAAACATTTTCACATGTAGCTCGACTTCAATCTATTATAATCAAGATAAATTTTTTAGCTCATGTAAATTTTAAAATTTATTAAATGAATGTCAAATTTTTATTCTTAAATGGTTATATATTTTAATTTTTTTGTTGGACAACCCCTAGTTTTCAAAATCATAATTTTCCAAATAATGTTTCCAAATTAACAAAAGATTTATATGGTTTAAAGTAAGATCTCAGAACATGATTTGACATGATTGGATCTTTTATTATTTCAAAAATCTTTACAAAAGGAATAAATAACCCTACCATTTTTATCAAAATAATTTAAAAAGATGTTTTAGTTGTTCAAAAATACGTAGAAGATATTATTTTTGGATCTTTTAAAAATTTCTTATGTACTTCTTTTTCAAAAATGATGCAATGTGAATGGGCTTTGGGAAACAAATTTGTGGCTTGGGCCAAAAATTTGGGGATATGGGCTATGTAATGGGCTAAATGCCCATTGGACCTTTGGGATATGCAATGGGTCTCCCTCTACCCATTTAAAAGAGGTCTTTTATTTGATCTAATAATAAATGAGGGTTCGACCCCAGCCTTAATGTAAGCTAGATCTTAATGTGGTTAGGAAACCAGTATATCAATCAAATTATAGTGGTATGATTAGAAGTATTATATATTTAACTAATATCCAACTTGAAATTATTTTAAGTGTTTGTATGTGTGCTATTTTTCAAGAAAACTCCAAATATTCACACTTATTTACTATTAAAATAATTTTTAAGTACCTCAAATATACTACCAATTTAGGACTGTTATATCCCATAGGATAATAATTTTATTTATATAGTTATTCTAATGATTATTTTTTTGGATGTAATTTATATAGAGAAAGAACCTTTAGAACTTGTCACTTTTGGGATAAGTCACTAGTATCATGGTGTAGTAAGAAAAAAAATCTGTTGCATTATCTACCACTAAAGATGAATACATAGCTACCTATAGCTGTTGTGCTCAAATTTTTTGGATGAAACATACATTACTATATTATGGATATAAATTCCAACATATCCCTATTGATTATTAAAACATAAGTGCTATTAACATTTCTAAAAATCTAACATCTCATTTAAAAAGAATCATATTGATGTAAGACACCACTTTTTGAGAGATCATTATCAAAAAGGTGATATAACTCTTTAATACATTGACACAGAACATCAATTTGATGATATTGTTTCTAAGCCTTTGAATTTTGAGAGAATTAGTTACATAAAAAATAAATTAGGAAGTATTAATTTTAGTTAAGTGTCTCACTATTGATGTCTCACAGTTGATATCTCACCCTTAATGACTCATAGTTGATGTCACACAGTTGATGTCTCACTGTTGATGTCTCTCTATTGATGAATCCCCGTTGATGTATCACCATTGATGTCTCACCATTGATGTCTCACCATTGATGTTGAACTATTGATGTTACACCATTGATGTCCCACCATTGATGTCTCACCGTTAAGTGTCTCACTGTCGATTTGTCTCACTATTATTTATGCCTTTGAAAATTTATCTGACTAAGTTGTTTATTATTTTTATTACTATTTTTGATTTATTTGATATGTTTCGTATATTATATTTTAGAATACCTAAATGATAAAATTGGAACCAGTCTAATATCATCAGTCCTATTGACCTTTAAACCCTAGTTTTAAACCTCCTTCCTCCATCCATTAACTTCAAACTGTCTCCAGATGTTCATAATGTTTAAAATTAAGTGACCATCTTAATTGAATCTAGAAAAAATTCAATCTTCAAAGAAGAAGAAAAATTTCTCGATCCTAAATATTAAAAATCCATTAAATCCCAAAATTGCGAACTGAGTTGTCGTACCAAAAAAGGATATCTCTACAGAATGGATTATATCAAGTAAGTCCCTTATGTTAAGAGATTTTAAAGATCAAGGTTGGATATAATGGTTTTAAAATAATATGGGACCTCTATATCAGAAGCTTGTATCTCAGTTTTATCGATATGTTGTGATTTATTTGAAAAAATAAGTTTATTTCATGAAAAGAACTAAAATAAATGGATATATATTTTTATTATCCTTGAGTCTTTGGGAAGCATGTTTAGGATTACTCCATGAAGGTATCTATGAGGATCCTCTAGGATGTGTCCCTCATACTATGACTTTTTCATCTTCGAAAAGGCTCTAATAGATCTAATTGTAAATGGAACATCTGGAAGACCTATTGCTTCTATGTTAGATAGTGAAACAAAGATAATGTTTATGTTTATCCAATATCTTCTTAACCTTAGAAAAGGTGATTTTTCCAATTTGAAATATTTGGATGTGTTTTTGTTCTATCTTATGAATAAAGGATATAAAATCAACCTATAAAAATACCTCATTCTTCATATGTGTAATATAATTAAAACCACTACAAGATCCACTTATCTATTCTATTCAAAGGTCATTTCTTCTATGTGAAAATAAAAAGGATTTTTGGGATAAAATTAAGAGTCTATTATAGACTATAGTGGTTTATTCATTACTATGGTTATAAGAAAGATAATAAAAATAAGCTGAAATCCATAGAAGAAAAAATGGGTAGAGGACAATGAAAATATTTTTGAGATTTAAAAACCTATTGATCATCCCATATGACTAAAGGATATTAATGATCTTGGTTTTGAACCAGTTGAAGTAATGCAATACTGAAATGAATAAGTGGAGGCTATTTTCTTTAGAAATAATGAAGAAAATCTATCTGAAGGCGAAGGAAGTGATCAATATAATCCCAAGGAGTATGAATAACCTTCACATGAATCTATTATAACTTCACAGGCTTCCCATATAGGGAAAAAATTCTCAAGGATGAAGATGATGATTTTGATGTTGAGGAGGAAATAATTTATTATAAAAGTGGATCTGAAACACAAGAGATTGGTGCAGAAAAATATGATGGTGAAAGTGAAAAGGATAGTGATTAAAATAGGGAGGAATTTTATTTTGATGATGAAGAGGATGATGATGAAAATGAACAAAAAAATGAAAATGATGAAAATCAAGATGAGGAATAATCTGGTAAAAATAATGAAGATAAGGAAAGTGATGGTAATAGCTCAAATCATTTAGATCATGATGGAGAAGATATAATGGATACTGCTCTACCTACTAGAGCTAATGATGAATCAGTTTAACAACCAATGAAATATGTGGTTAGAATTAAATAACCTCAAAATATGGCTGACCCAGTGGATTGAATTGATGATATTCAACTAATATGATCTGTTGATAATCGAAAGGGAGCATATATTTATGGGGATAAAAACCATAGTTTGGAAAGAGTTGAAGTACGAAAAACATTTCATACATCATCTATGGATGAATGGTAAAAATTTACTAGCTATTTTGGTTTTGGTCTATGTTGTACAATATCTAATGACCCTCAAGTATCATTAATTAATGAAATTGACCCATGAAAAGAGTTACAACTCTATCCAGTATCTGTTATGTAACCTCCTTCTACCACTGATCAAATACATTCAAATTATGTAAGTCTGCATGACTTGAAATCTTTTAGAGATAAACTATAGTATAGATTTGGTGATCTTTTAAGATCATAGCCTGCACCTGAAACCACTCTTAGTGAGAGAGAAACCTCTCATATTTTGGAGAAAATCGTTGGAAAAATTCAACCCATGATGGTTCATGAAATTCAGGAAGAAAGAATAGAGATTCAGAGGATAAGTGATGAATTAGAAACTCAAAAATATTTGGTTAAAGAAGTGTAATCAAAGTATAAAGCATCTTGGGAAGGTATTCTGAAAATTCTTGGAGAAAATTCTTCTGAGTATTCCCCATCCGATACACCTACTTATCCAGTGTGTGATGTTGATTAGTTCAGATCTATAGTCATGGATTAGTTAAGAGGTGCATCAACCTCAACTCCTCCTCCTTCTTATACATGGAATGTCGAGTTGCTCAGATTGGTTTTTAGATAAGAATTATAGACTATAATGGGTGGTTTAGATCAGGAGATCTTGAGAAAAAATAGAAAAAATAATGATCACATTCATTCCATGGTAAGGATTTATTCTAAAGATTCCACTACTTCTCAAGATGAGATCACAATGGAAGTATATTTCTACATTAAAATAATTTACACCAAGAATCAGTTGACTTGTGATTTTAAGTATGTGGATGAAAATATGAGGATTCCACCAGTCAGTCAAGACTTCAGAGAGAAAGTTAAGAAGATTAAGGAACTCTCTCCTACTCTATAATACTTGATGGAAAATAAGAATGATTTCAATAAGGGTATTGAAAAGGGAGGAACTACTATAATGGATTTTATCAATCTCTTAGATCCTTATCTACATGTTCATACTACTTTATTTGTAGCAAAAGATCCCTCTCCTATTCCTTCAACCTCTGTTAGACTCACTGATGGACCTATGCACCCTTCACCTCATCCAAATACCATTCTGCCTTTGTCAAAAATTCCTTTTCACCTTTACCTCATTCGATTCAACCTTTTACCATGACTTCTAATGAGGCACTCAGACACTTTCGGCCTATTATCTTCATTGAGTTACCTTCTCCATCACATCAGCTTGTTCTATAGCACCGACGGTTTCCCCCAGACCTTTATCATTTTCTCCCATCACTTCTGATAAAGGGAAAGACCTCTAGATCCTACCACTAAGAATCCCAAAATTTAGACTTTTTATTTTTAATGGGGATGTAATTGTGCCATTTTATTTATATATCTATTCATTTTTACTTCCATCTTATTATTTTTATTTTTTTGCCTTTTTGAAAATCCCCAAAGGGGGAGAATATTATTATGGCATATAATCTTTATGGCATATAAATATACATTTTTTAGTGTTATGGCATATAAACATTGTGCCATATAAATATACCTTTTTTATTATTGCCTATCTATTTATATGATACCACATTCTTTTATGCATGTTATGTTATTCCCTACACTATAATTCAATTTGAGTGTTTATTACTTATTCCATATTATGTATAATTTAATTAACCTTATTCCCATGATTTTTTATCATTAAAAAGGGGGATAATAATGAAATCTCATAGTTTTAATAATCAAAAATCATGCTTATTTATTTTTACAATAAGTGTATCGAGCCATGTTTTTATTTGGTTATTTAAGATAGATTGAAATAATTCTATAAGTATAAGTCACATTTACCATTAATCATCACTAAGAAAGAATCAATGATCCTGACTCACCATTCCCGAGTCACCGCTCCAAGGATTTGCCTTTAAAAGAAAGATTTCAGAATGCACTAAGTATGAGTCACCATTACTAACACACCATTATTGACTCACTATTCCCGAATCACCACTACTAACATACCACTAAGTCTAAGTCACCATTCCAAAGACACCGTCAACCTAAAACTGCCTAAAATAAGTAACCGCTTGCTTTAAGTCACCGTTGAATCAACCTACCACCAAAGAGACCACCAGAGTGTCACCAATAAAGAGACTCACCGCTACCTTTCCTTTTTCATTTTAAATTCAATATTAGTAATAGTCTTATTTTTGAAATTTAATTAAAATGATTAAATTAATTAATTTTTTTAAGAAAACATTAAAATTTATGTCAGACTACAGTACGAGGTATGAGGTACCAATACACGATCGTGAACCTTATCAATGTCCGCTATAATGTATAAATAAAATAATTAATCAAAAAGAATAAAAGAGGGATATTCGTGGTGAAAAACGAGAACCATCAAAACAATATGTCTCTGTGACAAACTAAAAAAAGACTTTTTTATGTGTACAAGTTTCTATGATAAGAATTCAAGAAAAACAAAAAAAATAATATTGTTGTACACTTGGGTCAATCATACTTCACAAGACAGAAACGTCTATGAAACTCTATTTTACAAAAACATTACATAAAACGACTCAAGATTCATTTCAAGATACCTTTAATGAGTCACGAAGCTGAAACACATATCACATAGAGAAACACTATCCCTTATTCACTTTTATCTGCTCTATTTGTGTACTATATTTATATTAAGAGTAGTGTGTTATTATCTCTATTTTTTAACACACACTAACTCCTATAAAAAACTATATGAAACAAAGACATATTCACAATATATATTTTTACACCTTATACTCCCTCAGATAATAGTGGAAGTGGCCTGTTACATTTTACACTTGCAAGAAAACTCTAGAAGTGGTTTTTGTGACCTGAAAAACACTATAAGTACTGTTGTATACATTGATTGAGGGTGCAGATCAAATTTATGTTTATATAAACTTCTTGGTGGCAGGTGATCAAAATGTAAATAGGACTATGTATCAGCTTGAGATTGAACCTCTTTTTATTATTAATGTTATGACTTTTTAAAGTTTTGTTTTCACGGGTAAATATTTTTACATCTGAAAATATTTATTTAACTTTGATTTTTAATTTGTGATAGTGTTTATATTATAATTTGATTTATTATATTTATTTCAAAAGTTAAAAAAGTATTTCATATTCTTTCAATAGAGAACTAATCCCTCTTTGGTAAATCTTTTAAAGGATCAAAACTTTTATAAATCTTCTACTTCGGTTAACAGGGTTGTATTTTATTCTAATTTGGGGGATTTTGTTTAAATACATTTTAAATAGAAATTTTAATTAGGAAATAAATTCCCCCACCTCTTAAGTATCTTCTATGATCCAAAAAGAATAATTGGAAGAGGGATTCCAGCTGCTGGCATCCCTTAAGAGTTCCAAAAAGAATAAGGGACAAAATAGAAGACAAATTCGATAGATTAGATGTAAATTTTTTGAAATTAACTTATTTCATTTATGTAAAAGACTTCATTACATTGTTATTGTAAACCTGTAAGGGACCAAGCCAACCTCATCAATCCATAATTATTTTACATGAACGGTCAGCCTTCACAGTTCCTTTGACCATGTATAATGATTATTCATTCATGAAAATCTTCTATAATTTCATATTTTCAATTCTAAAATCCACAAAAAGAAGAAAATTAAATAAATAAAAAAATTAATACTTTTTAGTAACATTTTTAATGTTAAAAAACCTTTACCAAATTAATTGAGATATTTTTATCTTTTAAAATCTTTTTTAGGAGAAGCCTTCAATTTTTATAAATTTTAGAAAATATGATTAGATAATAAATGTATGTATTTTTTCTTATTGAAATATCTTTATTATAAAAATCATTAATTGAATAAAAAACTATGTTGTATAATTTATAATTTTACATTTCTTAGTGTTTTGGAAACTATTTCCATAAAAAGTTTTCTTATATAATGAGGAAATTATTTAGATTTAAAATAACCTATAATATATTTCATATACCATAGCATGGTTTGATTATTTTTCATACACTACAACATTTTTTTAATTAGATTTCTCATTGTACTTGAAAAAAATAATTTCTAAAAATTCTTCATAAATTCAATTATCAATTCAATCATAATAGAAGAAACTATAGTACTAAAGATTTGATTTAGTGGGGATAACTCTTATCCCAACATAGTGTATACAATTTTAAAAAACTATTTTCTTGGAAACTTATTATCAGTTGATTTAATTTAACATAAAAAATGAAGAATGTTACTTTTTATATATGGAGTAAATTATATAAAGTTATTTAAAAAGATTTAGATATATATTTCTTAAATGTAAAAAAGGAAACCTTCCACTTAGAGTAGTCCAATGTTTTTATGAATAAGCACATAAGTAAGTTTTATTATCTCTACTTTACAACCACCTATAACCTTTGATTAAACATTACGAGAGAATGATTAAATGGTCTTAGAGTTTCTCACACATTATCAAAAAAATCATTATAAATTTATATCACAAGGAATCAACTACTTTATATTAATTCCAGGGATTCTCCTTGGACTGCTGATGATTTCAAAAAAGAATAATATATCATTAAAATGTGTAGTTCCCATGTATGTTTATATCACTGAGAGTGGGAAGAGGTGAATTAATGATTCTATTTTTATGATTATATTTTTTTGATTCAACCTATATGACTAATTAATGTCCCGATACTATCATTACTTAGTTACTCTTCCATTCCCATATGTATTGAAATATAAAACAGCAAAGCACATAATAATTTTTACAAGGTTCTTTACTAAGGTAGCTACCTACTCCTTGTATCTTTTCGGTTGAGTTATGAGGTATAGATTTACACTAGTAAATGTGACTGATTAAAATAAGAAGATATATCATGAAAATTATGAACATAGGGAAATAAATTTGAGGGATATCTTTTGAAAATCTCTAGATACCTTCTGATGGGTTCTATATACCAATGCCCACCAATTTGATCTATCTCACAAAAATCTTTGATCATCTCCCAGTGTGGTCTTTATACTATATTACAATTGTTATTAAAGTGTAACGTATAATAAAATCATAAATAGGTATTCAAATATTACTTCCATGTGGTTCAAGGAATTTTATACTTTTTCTTTACCTCAAAAAACATTTTAAGTCTTCTCATTTATATACTTTGATATTGGTATATTTTAGGTCAAGGATCCTCTTTCTCCTCACTTCTTCTCAAGATTCAATATAGTAGTAACAATATCGACCTACTTATTTTCTCAATCACCTTCTATGATATAAATACATCATAAGACTTTTATCTCCTCTTCTTAAATGCATACATGATTCTTCCAAAATTTCATTAACCTATCTCTTTAATACATAACAATATTCCCACTTGGAGTTCGGTATCAGCTATCTCAAGTTCACTAACCACATTCTTCTCCTTATTTGATTTTTATATTCATAGAATATTATTAATATTGGTTCCATAATTTGAATATTTAAACTCTATATGATTCACAATGATAGGTGATATTCTCATTCAAACTCGTAGATATTTCCAGTTTTAATTGTCACACAAATTTCATTCAACTCCCAATCAATATATCTATTAAATATTTAATGATAATTGGTATATTTAAATCTTCAAATGATCCATAAAATCCATAAAATCCATATAATTTTTATATTTTTCCATGTCAACAAAAAACATATAGTTTCTTATGGTGGCACTTTTCCTCATGATATGGAAAAATCTCAGACTCTAGACCCTACTTTGGTAGGTTCTTTAATATCAAAAATCTTGAATATCAATTCTATATTATTGTTATGTTTATTTTCATGAATAATATACCACAACATCATCATAATTATAATTGTATATAATTTTTATACTATAACTTATTAGATATTTTATCCTTCATAAATATGAAAATTTTCCCAAAGGATCTAACTCAAACAAAGATTTATATATGTCCATTTCATAGGAGTAAAATTTCCCATGTGATGTACTATGTAGTTCAATTCCTTTACCAAATTTTAGACAACTAATAAGTTTTCACAAGGGTAAAATAACTCTTACATTGATTTCTAAATATATATACCATTTCCATTTTTATACTTCAAGATGTATTCTATTAGAGTAAAATGCTCTTATAAAAATATGTATGGATCTTATAAAATTCTATTAACTCTTATAGAGAGTCTAAATGACTATTAAGAAGAGTCTAAATGACACTTAGGGAGAGTCTAAATGACTCTTACAAAGTTTTAATGGAACTGAAAAAAGTCTAAATGACTCTTATGATGTCACGAGTCTTCATGTCTTTGCTAATTTTCCTCTAAATCTAATATTCCATTTGAGTAAATGGATCTTATTAAATCTAAATGTCACATAGAGGATGGAAATGAATCTTATGGAATTAAATTGAATCTTACATAAATGTATTTATCCATATTTTATCTACAACTCCAAATTCCATAATTCTTCACATTAGTTTTTAGCTTCTTTAATTCAGCTTCGGACTTTCTCAATCACTCAAAATATGCTCAAAACATTATCCAAAGGAAATCCTTAACTTGATATAGTTGTATGAATACTTATTGATATATGAATGGTTATTAAAACCCTAAGAAAACATTTTATTTAGTTTTATTACAAATTCATAAGATGTACAATATC
Organism: Viscum album; assembly: GCA_963277665.1. Classification (NCBI taxonomy): domain Eukaryota; kingdom Viridiplantae; phylum Streptophyta; class Magnoliopsida; order Santalales; family Viscaceae; genus Viscum; species Viscum album. Next base: position 1,699,538,442 of record OY728161.1, on the reverse strand, counting down.
CAGCTACTGTTATGCTCACATGGAAACCATTGTAGTTAGTGCATTCAACTTCCATCATAACTATAAATTGATACTTTTAAAACCATCTCGATAATCATCTTAAATAGAGATTATTATCAAGCTATAACTATACTTATTTTTCCCATATATAAATAGAAAAAATCTAAAAAATCATTATATAATGAATTTAGTCCTTATGGATAGATTGAAAAAAATACAACCAATAAATATATTCATCGTAATCTTCTTGGATTCTTTAATATTCCTCTTTGGGTTTTTTGTCAATAAATAATTTAATTAAAAAGTCAATTTTATTCGCTCACTTACTAAAACGAAATGCAACGATATAGTCAAGGGATGTTTACAATCATCTCTTCCTTATTCTCTCGATAAAATGGTAGCATCACATCATACTTATAAATGAGATAAAAACTAACAAAACCTATGTCTATGTGAGCCATGATCAGTGTATACTACAATTTTGATTAACCTTGATATAAATAATATACATAAGTGGTTCAATATGCTATAAAACAATCAGAAATCTATTTATATGGTATATTTAAACTAATTTATCAAGAAATGTATAACATGCACTCTTCTTCATAAAATACATTAAAAAATATTCAAGTTTAATAAAGTCTCTCCTCCTATTTAGATCAATATATTTCTCCATTTTTTATAAATATATTTATTTTAATAAATTAAAGGATGAAAATGTGATATTTTTAGACAATTTTTTTTACATTATCTAGAATTCATAGATTCACATAGAATGATAAGTTTCTGATAGATTGTTCACCTCAGATCACCCTCATGGGATGTATTCCAGCATTTATTCAACATATAAGTTAGATTATTCTATGTTGGAAACTACTTCTTACTATAAAAATACCAGATTCTTCATCCATATCTCCCCATTAATTCATAAACTTTAATTACGCGCAAATTAGCATAAACAAATTACTTTGGAAAAATGGAAGAACTTACTAGTTCCTAAGTGAAAGCTACAAAGATGATAGTCTTCTCCCAACCAAGATCCTATTTTTGTTTTAGATTCAATAGATATAGATATCTTCATAATTCCTTTTATAAATTTTATATCATATATATTTATAGGAATAACATTCATATTACACATTTCACTAATCACCTTGTGTTGATACTTCTTATTTTGAGACAAAAAAGGACATTTTTCTTCAGATGCTTGTTTCTTCTTCTTTACCTTTTCGACTTGAGATGGAAGCATTGTTAGATAATTTTCTATGATATTTCCAAGATTCTAACATCTAATACATTTCTTCTCATTAACTCAATGGTAATCATTTTTGATAACTTATCTTATTTTTGAAATCTCTTATATACCATTATCACAAGCACTTTTTAGTGACTCAGATTTCCAATGTATTATTTTTTGGATTATGAATAGATTATTTTCAAGGCCATAAATTGAGATGGCGTGTGATTCAGAGGCCCAGTGTTCCTTAAATAAAATTTTAAAATATATTTAATATATTAAATTTATGCACACATAGTTTTACTGAAAAAATGGAATAAATTATAAATAGGGTCCCGAATCAGAAATCTGATGGTACCGTTGAGTTCTGAATGTTTGGTTTACCCTAGGTGTGACATAACCTTGGTTAGCACGGGGTGTTAGTAGAAAATTCATCACGGGAATAAATTATATAAAATTATTAAAAAAATTATTTTATTTAACTTTTTATGCAGCTACCCAGTGTTTTCTTTAAATACAGGCATAAAAAGTTTTTTTTTGGATTAGCTGCATAACCCTATAAATAATTAGAGATACATTAGGGAGAACATAATAAGATTCTATTGATGGAGGATGATCAGATCGATGATCGACAACTGGTACGAAATGAAGTTAGTAGATCTCACCAATGATAATAGTGCAACTTCGTTCACTGTCAACGATCAATCCAATAAGGGTAGGATGTTTTTTGTTTATATTTCATTCCACATTTCTATTTCTACAGTGAAAATGGATCAATCAACCAATGTATTGATCCATAGATCAATTTTATTTTAGGATTGGATAATTATATTGGAATTCAATTGGGATTTTTATTTATTTATTATCATTATCTATTCATCATTCAAATGGAAATGAATTGAGGCCAATTGAAAAATTTAGAGGTTCATTATTATTTTTGTATTTCATGGGTTTCTCTCATTTTTCTATGTATGTTCACCATAATGTTTTTATTTTCCCAGTGATTCGATCCATATTTTGAGAAATTTAGAGTTTCACACCCGTTTCTTGGTGCTACGATTCGATAATGAATATCTGCACTCAGTGTGGTATAGGGAGCATTCACAGATCAAATCGGTGAACGAATTAGAATCAGTTTGGAATTCATAGGATTGGTTATTGGAAGAATGATAACAGTGGAGTTTTAGGATTGTTCTCGGATGAATGAGGCCACTGGAAATCATCTCTCGAGTGATGATCAGTATGGTTGACCCATATCCAAGTTCCAAGGACGTGATAGGTAGGGATGGAGGCTGATCCGAGTGTTCTATTAATAAATGAAAACATGTAAAACTAGATCTTAAAATCTGTAAATTTCTACACTACATATAATGTAACGTAGTTCTAAACACTATGTGGGACACTCTTAGTAGTTGTAAGGGTTTTGGGAAGAAGATAAGTATCACAGGGCATAGGACCCTATCACATGGCATGTTACCACAATCCATTGGATAAACATGTATCTTAGAGGGTACATAGATACAGGTTTGGATACACAGGAACACGAATGCTTTTTACTACCTCACGAACATGGCTTGGCTTGGTGTACACTGGCACACCTGTGTATGGGTATACAGGAAGAGTACAGGGGTAGCTTCACATAGTGTAATGTTATAGGGGTATGGATACATACACGAGCCATTTACATGGACTTGACCTAGGGTTGAAGGGACACGGTGTGTGAACCCACTAGACATCATGCACTCCCTTAAAGTTGAATCATATCCCTTATCCACTATATCTTGGACAAGTTTTGTTAGGGTGTATTCCCGAAATCCATTCGCTAAGGGTTAGTATGGAATCAACTTCTACACATAAGACAGTGATCCCGCCAGTATGACTTCTTGGATGGAGTTGTTGGAATCCCTATGTGAGGCCTAGAATGAAATAATCTATTCATCTGCATTCCCTAGGTGAAGTTCTTGTTATATTTCTGACCAAAACTACTTGTGCGTTGATCCTATACTAAACAGGTTAATAAATATTGATTTGTGGTTATACCCCATGTCCTTGGGAGTGATCCTTAAATGGGGATCACATCTCTTCATAATATCAGCATGTAATACTAATGATGAGAATCTATAAGCATTAAATCTAAAAAATATGTCATCAGTGCTTTTGGACTTAGGAGTGTGTTCTCTCAGATGAGTGTTATGTAGAACCTTTGAGTTGGAATTATAGGATGGCACTATAGTTGTGACTTACCTTTAAACTATGTGTCTTTGTTGATTATATGTAGTTATTCTTATTATATGTGTTATATAAATATACCTATGTAGAGATGACTATTATAATTTTGTTGTATGATTTTGTGGGGAAAAATACTTCATGGCATCATCTCGGTGTTTTTGGGTATGATTGTGTTTGTTGACAAATCTAGATGACCGCATATGAGTTTGGTTGATGTTGCCAAAACAGGCTTTTAAGGTGGCGTGGTTTCTTAGTGTTTTCAAAAAATTTTGTCCTCAAAATCGGGTGTTTGGATTTTGGAAAAGGAATATCTCCATATATGAGTACATGGTATGCGGACCACAAACTATAGTTCATGGATCATGAAATGTCGTATGTGGAACAATGAAGAATTTTTGTCAAAGGCAATTTTCTACATAGCAGTGCTATACGGACCATAAAGCACGGTACATGGATTACAAACAGAAAACAATTTACAGGGAGGATAGTAGTTCATAGAAGGCCAATGTTACATGGAATCCTTTTGGTATGTGGGATAGATTGTCGTTGGAAAAAATGAGACGGTGATTTGGGCCACCGTGAAAGAAGAAAGGAAGTACTTAGACCGCATAGGGAAACAATTTTCAGAAGAAGCAGTACGCGGTAAAGGCGGTACCACATTGAATATTTGGGTAAATCTCAGAATATAATATTTTTAGGATCTATTTTCCTATATAAGAAGAACGAATCACATCATTAATTAGATATTTTTTTTATAAGAGATCATATTTTATTTGGGAATTTAGTGGAATCTGAAAGTGGTTCATGAGGAAGAATTTCACAAAGGGTGATGTAGTTCGTGAGGAGTATTATAAAAAAAGAGAATAACTGGTTTTCAAATAGAGTAGTCTGTGAAAGAAGGATTTCCACAGAAGCATAGGTAATTCACAGAAGCAGTACGTGGAAGTGGAACATGAATGAAGTACGCGGAAGGGGTATGCAAAAGCCGTACGCAGAAGTGGTTCACAGAGATGGTACGTGGAGGTGGTACATAATATTTAAATCAGAAACACCTCACAGAAGACATGTTCTATGAATCATAGTTTCTATATAGTCTAAATAATAAGTATATTGATTGTAATGGGACTTAAAAAGTTCAGGAAATTAATTTACGCTAACTAAAAGTACCTAGAAAATTGAATTTATCTATTGGTGAAAAAGAGACTTCAAAATAGCATCTACCTACGGTTGAGGATGTGTGCTTTTAGAAAAATTAAGGGACCTAAAAGTCCATAAAATTAGAGTGGATCCCTTTCAAGAGTAGTGAGAAATGGAAGAGGAATATAGTTATCCTTTCCACCGGTAGTGATCCAGAGAAAGATACATAAGGACTGACCTTTGGGAATGTAGTGAGGAGACACTAAATATTGTAAAGGCGGTGAGACTGGGCATAGAAGTGGTCTAGCCTAAAACTTGTAATTGAAAGTGAGCTTTAATGGATTTGTTACATCGAAACCTTGCTATTGTAGCTCCTTGAACATATCCTGGTGTGGGTGAACCAAATAAAATCATTGTGTCATGTGAATGATTTAATTTCTATTAGTATATTTCTATGGGAGAAATATAGAAGTGTGTTTTGTTTAATGAGGACACAAAATATGAAGGGGAAATAGTTTTAATCTGTTATACTCTGTTTCAACCCCCCTCCCAAGTTAGTTGAACTAGTGGACCTAACAAATCATATTATAGGGAAAGATTTAAATTCAGTAGTTCTCTCTAGGTAGATGATTTGGAGGTTGTCAATAACAAAGGGATTCTGATATTTGATGGAAAACAAATTTCAGCTATGGAATAATCGGATGAAGGAATACTTATTATTTTTAGAAATGGATGTCTTTACAATTTCTATGCATGGAATATCAGCCAATATTTATAGTGGTGTTTTATCAGGAGCTCATCTAAGGGAATTGGATACAGATACTAAAGGGATCAATTCTTTAGGGGGATCCCTATCAAATGAAATTTATATGAAGGTGATGCTATGTATTTCCTCACATGATATGTGGGAATGGTTTATAAATATTTATGAGGGTGACTCAAAATTCAGAGAAGCAAAGATAAAGATTCTATGATACAAATATGAGGATATCTAAATGCACCCAAATGAGTCTATTGATACAATATTTAATCAAGTAAATGTAGTTGTGTAATAGTATGTGGTGTTAGATAAATCAATGATTATTTAAAGATTGTAAATCACATCTTGAGAAAACATCCTCCTTAGTTTAATCCAAAGGTTTATGCATTGGAAGAAAAGGATTTGAAGGATATGACATTGGATAACTTGTACAATAATCTTATTGCATATGGAATGAAAAATGATGATAATGATGTTGTGGAAAAGGGGAAGTCCAAAGAAGTGATATTAAAGGCCTTGAAGAAGATCTCTACTGAAGATAGTTAGGAGAAAGAAAATTTGGATGATGTCATATCATTTCTCTCCTAAAATCATCAAAGAGGAAGAGGAAAGTTCAAAGGTAAACTTCCACTTGATTGATTTTGATATGGAAATATTGGAAATTTTTCAGAAAAGTGTCCCAAGTAGATTGAAGATGACGATAAAGACAATGATGAAATACCCCAAAAAAATTATTCATCTAATGTGAAAGGTAGTAGAAGTGCTAAGAGAAATTTTCTAAAAAGAAGAATCTATTTTCAAATTAAGATGAAAGAGGTAAAAGGGTTGGATGACTTCAAAGATCATAACATAGATTCCATGGTGGCAGTTGCGGAAAATTCCAAAAAAAAATAATAATGTGATAGTGATGAGGGAGATATTTAAGTAAGGGATGATCTTTAGGCTGAATTAGAAGCTATTCTTGAAGAGATAAATGTTTGTAGAGAAAAAAAAGAAATCTTACAAAGTGGTTTGTAATGAAAAACTCTATATACAATAACAAGAAGAAGAGAAGTATGATTATAACGAATAAATAGAAAAATAAAAGTCTTTAATTCCATAAATCTCCAAAATGGAGATTGTGTAAAAAATTAAAATTGAAGAATAGAAAAGAGAGATAGATAGTTCGAATAAAACTAGAAAATATTAAATAAAATGTATTGATGAACATAAAGAGGTAGTCTTCAGTCTACGATGAAGTGTTAGGGATCAATAAAAAATGTTGACTCATAGAATCGTATTGGGAAAATAGATAACATAGGCCATAGAAAATATGAAAGTGGAGCATAGTTTTCCAATAGAATAGAGGAAACAATCAAATGAAAATGATAAGGTAGGTATATCGATTGATATAAAATAGAAAATAGTAACAGTTGAAGTTGTATCGCAAGAACTCACTAAGATATTGAAGATTGATTTGGGTATGAATAAGAATAATAATATTTAGAGATAATATTCTATTGTTGTAGAATGATGGGGCACTCAGAAAATGTTCGTTCCATAAAAAAGAGGTACCGAAGGGAATATGACTAACAAAGGCAGTCATATAGAGCTCAATTTTCTAGATCATCATTTGATGGTCACTGTTTTTGGCATGGAGGATTCCGACACATGACAAGATATTTATCATCAACAATACAGAGGAATGTACTGAAGCATACTGAGTTTGGTTATAAGTAGTAGACAAATGTATCATCAAATGAGCTGAAAATTTAAAATCAATTTGTAGCTCTACAAGATGAAGATGGTCTATCATATTTCAAGGAATTTCAATAGTATCAATCTATACCACGTATGAAGTCAAAAATATGGATCAAAAGGAAAAGATCTGAGAAGGTAGTGGTTGTAGAAATTGAGTTCAAGGCATCAGATCACACTGAGATGTGGATCATTAATAGTGGATCCACCTCCCATATGACAAGAAACAAGGATATTGTTATGGGAATCAGGAATGATAAATAAGGTATCATATGATTTGTTAATAAAGAAGGGATGAAAATTATTGGATTTGGGAAAGAAATTTTTGGGGGAAAACATGATATGTGAAAATGTCTTGGTTGTTGAAGGTCTTAGCCATAACTTATTACGTGAATGTTAATTGCGTGACTCAGGATATGTTATATTATTTTCCAATAAATTATCTATCATCAGTGAAAAAGATGGTGTTGTTGTGTTACAAAGAAATTGTATGAAAGGGAATCTATACCTCATGAGTGGAAAAGAAGATATGTGATTTTATCCAAGGAAGAAGAAAATAAGTTGTGGCACATACATCTTGGCCATGTGATCCAAACATCCTTGGATGATTTGATGAAATTTTATTCTTCTTGAGATCCCCATAGATTATCACATGATCATAAACATACGTGAAATTCCTTCCAAAAAGGAATGATCATTCAAAATACATATGTGGAAATATGGAAATGGTCAATAAGATTGCTTGAGTTGGTTCATATTGATGTGTGCAGATTAATTTAACTAATAGATATTGATGGGTGGAGATGTTATGGTATATTAATTTATGATTATAGTAGAATTTCCTGTGCATTAATCATTACCCAAAAGTTTAAGGCATTTAATTACCTTACAAGATATTGACGGGATGTTGAAAAGATGAAAGGTCAAAAAATATAGACAATCTGGATAGATAATGGAACAGAGTTCACAAATATCCAATTAAAAGATTATCTCAAGAAACATGGGATAAGGAATGAAGTTTCAATGGTGATAACTCCACATAATAATGGGGTAGTTGAGATAAGAAGCTGTATTTCCAACAACATGGCCATAAAAATACTTATTGAGAAAGTCCTTCCAAATAAATTTTGTAATGAAGCAGTGATGATAGAAATATACACTTAAAATAGAGCATTACTATGTTTGAAATAAGATAAAACTCTGTATGAGATATGGTATGGAAATAATCCATCGTTGAAGTACTTTTAAATATTCTAAAGTAAGTGTTTCATCATCAATAAGGAGAAACACATGATTTTAGAATATCGTGGAGATAAAGGGACATTTCTTAGCCATTCAAAGAAAATTAAAGCATATAAATGCTTCAATAAGTGGTTAGTAAAGGTAGTTTAAATTAATGATGTAACCATAGTGGAGAATAATTAGAATCATCAAAAAATACAAGATAAAATTTAAGAGGATAGTGATGAAGAGACAAGCATATCAGGAGATGCTCAAGTTCTAGTGGTTGATTCAGAAGAGGATTTAGATAATGAAAACGAGGAGAAAAATCTAGTATCTACACAAAGACAAAAGAGAAGAGAAAAAATTGATAGAAAAAATATAATTGGTGATCAGATAGCGCCAGTGCATACAAGGAGAATGAATACTCTATAGAAAGAATCATACTTATCCCAGGTAGAGCCTAAATTTTTTGATGATGTAACTAGATTTGAGAATTGGGTTCAGAATATAAATGAAGAACTGGACCAAATTGAGAAGAATTCGACATGAGAGACCGTTTCAAGGAAAAATAATAAGAATGTCATCGTGACTAAATGAGTCTTTAATAATAAGATGAATGAATATGGTGTCGTGATTAGAAATAAAATGTGACTAGTGTGCAAAGGGTACTCCAAGATAGAGGTTATCGATGTTGACGAATCATTTTCACATATTCCATGGATAGAGATAATCATATTATTCTTATCCATTATAGTAAAAAGGAAGTTCATGGTTTTCCAGATGAATGTTAAGTCAGCATTTCAGAATGGGGTTCTGGAAGAAGAATTTTTTATTCAGTAGCTAGATGGTTTTCTCATTCATAAAGATTATAATATATCTTTTAAATTGAAGAAGGGTTTATATGGTTTGAAGAAAGCACCAAGTGCATGGTAATCCGGTCTAGATTAGTTTTTAAAGAATCTTGGTTTCTGACATTATGGAGTTGATTACAATTAGTATGTCAACAATGAAAGTGATTAAAGGATGATCATGATGGTATATGTCGATGACATAATCTTTGTTAGATCAGATGGAGCATAGTGTAGAGAATTTTCCAAATTCAAGAAAAGTGAGTTTAAAATGTCAATGATTGTTAAATTGACATTTTTACTTGGTTTAAAATTGATAAAAGAAAATAATGACACATTAATTTCTCAATCCAAATATTATAAGGAGGTTCTAAAAAATTTAGAATGGATAATTCCAAGGAAATGAAAAATCTAGTGGCTACCTGAATGAAACTTTCATAGGATGATGACAGAAATTCAGTGAATATCACATAATACAGGAAAATCATTGGTAGTCTATTGTACACGATAGTGATAAGACCAGATAATATTTTTTCTACATTGAAAATAGACAAATATCAAAGAAATACCAAGGAAACCCATTTTATTATAGTGAAAAAAATACTTTGGTATATTAAGGGTGAAATTTATTTCTGTTTGACGTACAATGAAAAATATTAGTTAGAGTTATTGAGATATAATGACGCAGATTGTAATGGTTCAGTAGATGATAGAAAATTGACATCAGGTGGTGCATTCTATCTTGGGGGATTGTGTATTTCTTGACTAATCATGAAAAAAGACTACATTTCATATAGCACCTCAGAAGAAAAATATATTGCAACTACTCAAGCATGCTCACAATTATTTTGGATGAAGCTGCAACTTGAGCATATATGAATCGAAGTGAAGTCTCCGATTGGAATCCATTATGATAATTCTAGTGCTATAAATATTATAAAAAATATAGTCTATCACCCATGGAAAATCACATTGAAATAAAGTATCATTTCATCAAGGGGATGGTGGAGAAAGGGATTGTGAAGTTTCTGTATGTGCCTATAACTCTATAGGTTTCATATATTCTGAAAAAGGCCTTATGAAAAAGAATTATTTTAAAGGCGTTGACTGGCTCTGGGAGTTCATTGAACTCCCCGCACTGGAAAATGTGGTTGTAGAATAATCTTATCCCTGAGGTATGGTTTGTTTTTTGAAAATGTAGTGATGTGTGTTCTTTAACCTATTGAAAACAATAATTAATTGACCTTTGGGTTTATTAAAAAAGGGGGAGAAATTATTGATATTCAAAGGGAGAAAATTTATTAGTCAAGACATGGGGAGAAGCTGATAGGTGAAGTAGTGAGATAAGAGGAGTTGAAGATGTTAGGGGCAGTAGTGACATAGAGGGAGTATTAAATTAAATGATGTTATAAGTGATCGATAAAAGGATACATATCAAAATAGTTGAGGTTCATGAAAAAAGAAATTAAAAATAGTAGTTTTAGAATTAAATTAAGTTATTTGTTGATAAACTTTACTTTATATTCTTGTTTAGAATGCCAAGTATTTCTCATGTGGTCTTAGAGTGTGTGTTGATTTATTCTTTGATTCCTATATTAATTTCAATAAGGGAATGTTGGGAGAATAAGGAAAGAACTTTAACATGGTATCAAATTTTTAAGTGTTGTCAATAAACCCAAAGGGGGACATTGTTGGGGAAAAATAAATCTAGGAATCCATTCGGTGTTTTTGGGTGTGATTATGTTTATTGAAAAAGCTAGATGACCGTAAATGAGTTTGGTTGATGATTCCAAAGAAAGATTTAACGGTGTTATAGTTTCCCAGTATCTTCCAAATTGTTGGGCCCCAAAATTAGAAGTTTGGATTTTGGAAATGGAAGATTTCCATTTAGGACTAAATGGTACATGGAACATGAAAAATAGTTTGTAGAACATGAAAGGTGGAATGAGAAACGGTGAAAGAATTTCTGATAAGGTTTTTTTCCAAAAAGTAGTGCTCTGCGGACCGTGAAGCGCGATATGCAGATTGTGAATAGAAAACAATTCGCAAGGGAGGATTGTAGTTCATGGGAGGCCAACAGTACATGGAAGTCTTATAATACACATGATTGATTTTCGTTGGAAAAAATGAGATAGTGATTTAGGCCACTGTGAAGGAAGAAAGGTAGTACACAGATCATGTAGGGAAATGATTTTTGAAAGGATAATTACACAATGAAGGCCGTGCCACATTGAAAATTTGGGTAAATATGAAATTAGTGGATTTTTTGGATCTTTTTTCTTATATAAGAAGCACTAATCCTAGAATTACTTAAAGTGTTTTTTTATAAGAAAACGTATTTGCTCTGGGAATTTGGTGAAATCTGAAAGTTGTTCATGGGGGAGAATTCTAAGAAAGGCGAAGTGGTTTATAAGGAGGATTCTTCGAAAAGAGAAGAAGTGGCCTATGGAAGAAGGATTTCCACTGAAGCAGATACAGTTCATAGAAGTGGTAAGTGGAAGTGGTATACAAAAATTGTATGCGGAAGCAGTTTGTTGCGATGGTATGTGGAGGTGGTACACAATAGAAAAAGAGGAGAAAGTTCATAGAAGAGTTTCTCTGCAAAGCATATGCACTATGTGATTCACAGAAGGATTGAGTTTCTATAAAGGGAATTAAATAGTTCATGAATGAAATTTCCACGAACTAACAGTATGTGGAAAAGTGGATTTCATCTATGGGTGAACAAATGACATCAATAGAGAATCTACCTAAATTTTAGGATGCATGTTTAATGAAAATTAAGGGACTTAAAATATTATAAACTATGAGTGGATCCCTTCAAAGTGTAGTGAAAAAAGTAAGTGTAAGATGATGATCCTTTCCACCAACAGTGAACTAGAGAAAGAGACACAGGGAGTGACCCTTGGGAATGCAGTGAGTAGACCCTAAATCTGGTAATGGTGGTGAGCTTGGTCATAGAAGTGATCAAGCATGAACCTTGTAATATTTAGGGAGCTTTAGTGGATTTGTTACATCAGCACATCACCATTTTTTTCTCCATGGAACTAGCCCAGTGTGGGTGAACCATGTAAAATCGTTGTGTCATGTTCATGAGTTCATTTCGGTTTTTATATTTCTATGGGAGAAGGTGAGAAGTTCATTTTGTTTAATGATGAAAAAATATTCGATGTGGAAATAATTTTAATCTTACATACCCTGATTCTTCCCCACTCTCAGGGTATTTTAACTAGTGGACCTAACAACTTTGTTGTTTCGGGGTGTCTTATAGGGTATTTTTATACTCATTCCTACATTGGATTTTCCTGCACTTGTCATGTCTTATGCAGATAATTGACATTTTGACAGAGTCATAGATAGACCCGGAACAGATAGTGCTTATAGAGACTGTACAAAACAAGGTGTTTTCCTAGAGTATATTGACAACAATCCCCAATATTACTTTAATGTTGGACTTGTTTTTTGACTGTTTTTATTGGGCTTTTATTTTCCCATATTTACTTTCCTTTACATCCTATCATGCTATGGTTGTGGGATTTAGATGTATGCATTCATTTTTTCCATTATTTTTATATTTTATCATTTTATGGTATTAGATGTGTGTGTGTGTGTGTGTGTACAAGTACATAAGCTATGACCTCTCATGTTAGTGATATGCCAACTTGACACTAGTCTCCAGCCTCGGGACTATTGGAGGTGGGCTTGGTGAGTCATGTCATAGGCACCTTTGGGATGGGTCATGACAGAGTGGTATCAAAAAAGTTAGTTCTAACATAGGACTGAAGTATGTGATATTGGTTTTAGGTAACATTGTTAAGTGTTTCGAGTTCAAATTTTAGGCCAGAGACTCCAGTGTTGGTGTGGTGGCTGAGGCATCCATACACCAAGACTATGATCACCTATTTTTCAACTTGGTAAATGAGAAAACTAGTTGTAGGAAAAATAGTGGTACATGCATCGTATAGAAATGGGTTGGGGTTTCTAATTCATTATCTAGTTAGCGATCTAGATATACTCATTGACCATGGTATATATTGTTTACATTTATAATGATTCCATGACGTATGCTGACTAAGATTTAGAATTTGATTCATGAGGATGATCCCCTCAGTACTGAGGCATCGAGATTGGGATTGGCTTCAAAGTTTCTACCTCTAGGTGGTGAACCAAATTTACAACCAACTATAATGTAATAGATAATACATGCAGTACCAGCGGATGAGGTACACAGGCCGGGTATATTTCATGTGTTTTAGTGACATATACACCTAAGGTTCTGAGGTGAACCTGACCCATAGGTGCTTGATGACTTCCTTGAGGAAGTACCCAAGTTTTCCATCAAGTTAAGACACCAGTAGATTATTTGGTGGTCCTAGCAGCAAGCCATCTCCATGGTGAAGCAAGGAGATGGTGGGGGTTAGTGACATAGTCTTACAACAGAGAGACTATAGCATGGTAAGAGTATGAGAAACTTTTCATAGAGTAGTTTTTCCAGCTACACTACAGATTATGAGTATCTAGGAGCTTATGCAACTCCTGTATGGTATCACGATAGTAGCTTAGTATTCATTGAGGTTTACTGACCTTCCAATGTACTCGATGAATATGGTTAGTGATTTGTTATTCATGGATCAAACCATAGAGTGAGGACTATGTAGATACATCCAAGCTAGATTCATCCCTCTATTCATTACTACATATGTTGGGGGTGTTAGAGTGATATATTTGGATGATATTTTCCTGGATAAGAAGACACAACCAGTGGTTACAGATAGTGGATGAGGAGGAGAAGATAACTCAGCACCAGGGAGTTGAATTTAGTCTCATGGACCAAGAAGTTTGAGATGTTTTAGGAGGAGGTACCAAGACAGAGGATATGTTGTTTAGGGCTCACAAAATGGGTTCAATCAGCCAGGGGAGAGGTGGTTCTACTCATGTGATGCTATAAGACATCTTGCTTGATATTTTCTAACCCACTGAATTGCTGACAAAGAATCTGTGGATGGGCCCCCAAGGCAGAAGAAATAAAAGGAGAATAAAGGTCCATAGGGTATTGGAAATGGTAGAGGATATGGGAGAGAAAAAAATAGGTGGTATATAATTGACTTATTACCATCACCACCCCTAGGTTGTCCATGTTAGGCTTAAGGAGATGGAGGAAAATGGAAAGGATAACTATCGATGGTCGATATATAAGACCTAGATGATTTGGGAGTGATATGATGTATGCTTTGTGTCTTTTATACCTTATATGAATTATTTACAGACCTAGGTTCTAGATATTCTTTAGTTTCAACATATCTTTCTCATGACATAGAGATTCTAGTTGAGCCCTTCGCTCGTACCTTGCACTTAGAGACTCCTACTAGAGATGACTCAACAATCACACAATTCTGCGGATAGTGTGACTTAACTCTCATAGGTGATTTTTTATGTTGGGATATATTTGTAGCAGTGATGAGGCTTTACAAAAAAATATTAGTTATAGACTGGTTATCTACAGTTCAAGCCTAGATTAACTGTTTCAATGGAAGGATGTGGTGTGTCTATAGGTATGGAACAATGTTTTCCATTGTGGGTGAAAAGGAAACCGAAGAATCATAGGATGGAATCACATATAGGAGGGTGTAGCTTATTACTCACTAGTTGGCTAGTGTAACCCATAGTGTAGTATATGTTATGAGTTCTTAGTTTAGTACAATGGTGGTTGGGTACGAGGATGTATTTCTTAAAGATGTTCTAGGTTTACCTCCACATCAAGAGACAAACTTTTACAATAATATACACCATGGTATGACACATATATCTATGGAAGAATATAGGATTTATCTTATAGAGATTTATGAGAAGAAGGTGTAGTTATAGGACTTTCAGAGGAAGGGATTTGTTAGACATAGTGTTTCACTATGGGAAACCCAAGTTTTTTTCCAAGAAGGAAAACAAGAGCTTGAGGTTCTATGTGGACAACTAGTGCTTGAACCAGGTGACCATGAATAAAAAATATCCACTTCCAAGGATATGTGAACTCTTTGATTGGTTGAGAGAGGAATGATGGTTCTTGAAGGTTTACCTCAGATCAGGATATCACCAGTTGTGACTACGAGATGAGGAAATATTGAAGACATAATTAGGATGTCGATATGGTCACTATGAGTACTTGGTGATTCCCTTTGGCATAACGACCATCCCATTAGTGATCATGGGACTCATGACACATATCTTGTATCCTTTCTTAGATTGGTTTATGGTTGTCTTCATCAATGACATCCTAATGTAATCAACACCTGAGGCGGAGGATGTGAGACACTTGAGAATGGTTCTGGGCATACTCTGAGAGCACCAGATTTATGGAAATCTCTAAAAGTTCTAGTTTTGGATTCATATAGTCCAATTTATGGGAAATGTTTTCACAGAATATGGAGTGGAAGTCGAACCGACCAGGGTCGAAGTAGTGTAAGATTGGGAGCACCCAAGAGAATGATAAAGGTACATAGCTTCCTTGGGATTCCATGATATTACCATAGATTCATACCTGATTTCTCATTGGATATTAGCACCAATGAAAAATTTATCCCAAAAAGGGAAACCTTTCATGAGGAAATAGATGTGCCAGAAGGCATTTATGTAGTTGAGGAAGTGTTTGAAAAGTGCTCTCATCTTGAGAAGCCAGAGGAGGGTGTCATGTATATGGTGTTTTATGAAACATTAGGAACTAAAATTGGTTTTTTCTGATGTAGAGGAATGTAGTTATTTCCTATGGTTCACATTATTTGAGACCAGATGAGAAGAACTACATGACCCATGATCTTAATTTAGTAGTGGTATTCTTCACATTAATGATGTGGTGAAACTACCTGTTGGTAGAGTAATTTATCATCTATTATAATCACAAGAGTCTCAAGTATGTCTTATATCAGAAGGATATTAGCTTGATACAGATGTAATGGATATAATTCCTCCAAGACTATGACTTTTATATTGTCTATAATCCTAGGAAGGGGAATATGGTAGCAAATGATCTCAGTGGGAGATTTTGTTCAGAGTTACTAAACAAGGAATCAGAGTAGTTGGCCTCATTACAGTTATCCTTTGTGGATAGAGATAAATAAACATAACTCTAGTCTATAGTGTTCACCACTCCTCTATTGTAGTGAGTTAGGGATTTATATCTTGGGTAGGATTACTATGAGACCCTATATACTCAAAAATCCATTGGAAATTCTCCTGATGTATTTTATGAATGTGGGGAGAAAGTCGTTCTCTTTAGAGGATATATAATGGTAATGGTGACATTGCAGGAGGAGGTTTTGAGAGAGTTTAATACATCTCCTTTGGTGGTTATCCAGGTGTGGAAAATATGCACCAAGACCTCCGAAGTCATTTTTTGTGGAAAATTATGAAGAAGAGAGTTGTGGAGATTGTCTCTAGATTCCTTACTTGTCAGTAAATGAAGGATGAGAACTATGTTCCGATTGATTTAGCTCAACCCCTTGAGGTGTCATGGTGGAAGTGGGATGTGATATCCACGGTATTCATGATGTTATTTCCATGCATGTTCAGAGAACATGATTCCATCTTGGTGCTCGCAGACCCACTCAGCATGTTGGTCCAATTATTATTTATTCAGGAGTAGAGTTCAGTAGAGAACTTGGGAAGAGTCTATATACAAGTGATATTACAAATCCATGGGCATCCACTGATGATCATTTCTAACAACGATTCTTGCTTTACATATCAGTTATAGAATGGATTACAGGAGGCTTTTGGGATATAATTATGCTTGAGCATTGTGTTACACACCCAAATATATACCTGAAAATAACAAACCATACAGGTTCTAGAGGACATGATTCGAGCTTTCATGTTTCACATTGTCCATAGTTTTGAGTATCACCTACAACAAGTGGTGTATTCATGCAACAAAACTACCATTCCACCATCGGTATGTAATTATTCAAGGATTTTTATGGGAAACCCTAAGGTCACCACATTTCTAGAATGACCTTGGATATTTGGAAGTTATGGACCCAAAGTTGGCGAGAATAACTATCTAGAAGGTTCATATCATCTAAGAGTGGATGAATACTTATAAATCCATTAGAAGTATTATGAAGACATATGATATAGGCCCTTGGAGTTCGAGGAGGGAGAACAGGTGTTCCTACGGGGTTCACCTCGACATGGATTTAGAGATTTATCCATGGTGGTAAGATACATTCTAGATTCATTGGACCTTTCCAAATACTACATAGAGTTGTATAGGTGTAATAAAACTTAGATGTACCTCTATAGTTATACTATGTACACGACATCTTCCATGTGTCGTAGTTGAGGAAGTATATGCATGACCCATCATATGTTATCGACTGGGGATGAGCTGGACATCGAGGATGAAGCTACCTTTCTGAATACCTCATAGAGATCAAGGATTGATAGGTGATGATCCTTCATGGGAATTTGATTCCTTTGTTGTGTGTCCTGTAGCGGCACAAGAATCCATAGGAGAGAACTAGGGAGGAGGAGGCTCAGATTCATGTTCAGCACTCACATCCCTTTGTGCAGCCCTTGTTTTAGATTTTTAGGAAATAAATCCCCAAGGAGGGGAGAACGTAGAGAATCATATGTTCTATGTATTATTTTTGTATATTGTATGAATTATATTTGAGACCGGGCATAGATATATAATGCTTTTCCGAGGCCCAGGGTTCCTTGAATAAATGATTGAAATATATTAAATATATTAAATAGCACGCAATAGTTTTCCTAAAAAAGTGTAATAACCCCAAAATGGATGTATAGATAAGAAATATAAGGGAACCATTGAGTTCCATATGTAGGTTTTACCCTAGGTGTGATATAACCTTGGTCGGTGTAGTGTGTTTGCGGAAAAGTCATCACAGGTGTAAAATAAATAAAATAATGAAATTATTTTATTTTATTTAACCATTGATTCAGTGACCTAAATGTTTTATTTAAATACACACATATGGAAAATATTTAGGGATATCCATATAACCCTAAAAATCATTAGATATTGTGGAATGAGATTCTATTGATAGATGATGATTTAATCAAGGTTTAACGACAGGTATAAGATGTAATCAATGGATCTCACCAACGATCATGGAGAAACTCCATTATTCATCAGCGATGAATCCAAATCAGGGTGGGAAATGTGTTTGTTTGGATTTCATTCCCTATTTCTATTTCTATAATGAAAACTGATCAATTAACCAATAGATTGATCAGTGGATTGATCATATTTCAGGATGAGATAATTATGTGTGAATTGTATTGGGATTTTTTTATTTAATACGGTTCTTTGTTCTTTATTCTAACGATAATGATTTGTGGCTAGATTAATATGGCTGGGGTTTATCCCTATTTTTTGTGTTTCATGGTTTTCTCCCATTATTCTACATAAATTCATCATTGAGGTTTCATTTCCCATTGATATGACCCAAATACGGAGAAACTAAATGTTGTGCACCCATTTTTTGGCACAACGATTTTATAACATAGATATAGACTCAATATGGTGTAGGGATAACACAATTATAGTAGTAGCGAGGGGATAGAGATAGGTTTGGCATGCGCAGGTAAGTTTCATATATGTAAAATGATATTAGAGGATTGGGATGGTTTCCAAATGAATAAGGGCATCAAAAATCATCTCCCTAGTGATGATCATCCTTGGTTGAACTAGATCCAAGTTCTATGGGCGTGATAGGCAGTGATAATGGTGGATCCAAGCATCAGACAAGCAGACTACAATGCATGAAACCAGATATGGAAATCTTGAAATTTCCACAGTACATGGTTTTTAATGAGAATCCACACACAGTGTGGTACCCTCCTAGTGTCGACAAGGGTTTCAGGAAGAAAATAAGTATCACACATCATGTGACCCTATCACATGTTATGCGACCTCTCCCTAGTGGATCCACATTTACTGTATAGGGTACACATACATGGGTTGAAGTACATGGGCACATGCATGATATGTACTACACCATAAACATGACTTGGCCTAGTGTATATGGGCATACTCATTTACTAGTATATAGGAAGTGTACATGGTCGTCCAAACTCCATGTATTGTTACCCAGACATGGACATGGACATGGGCCGTTTACACGGGCAAGAGATAGGGTCTAAGGGATACATAGTGTAACCCTACTACATGCCATGTACTCCCTTACTGTTTTATTATACCCCATTTCCCTTATATCCTGGAGAAGTTTATTTTGGTGAATTCACCATATTCATTCCCTAAGGGTTAGTATGGAATCCCCTTCTACACATATTACAAAGATCCCTTTAGTACGAATTCTTAAATAGAGTTGTTGGAATCCCTCCCTAAGACCTGAAGTGAGATCCTCTATTCATCTTCATGCCCTATGTGGATTTCATGGTATCTTCATGAACAATACTATGAAGGTGATGATCCTATACTTAGAAGTGTAATACAGATTGAGTTTTTTGTATACCCTATAACCTTGGGAGTGATCCCCATCTGTGTATCATATCTCTTTAGACTATCAATGTGTACTTATAATGATGAGATGCGATCATCATTATCTCTCAGATGTACATCATCAGTGATTTAAAACTCATGAGTGTGTTATCAAGGATTAGTGTTATGTGGATACTTAAATCTATAATTATAGGCTAGTATTATAGTTGTGACTTAACTTTTTAATATTTTTCTTTGTTGGGTATATCTGGATATTCTTGTTATATATGTTGTAGACATATACCTGTGTAAATGACTATTATTATTTTTTTGTATGATTTTTTGTTTCAAGGTGTCTTATTAGGTATTTTTATACTCAACCCTGCGTGAGATTTTCTGGTATGTGTCGTGTCTTGTGCAAACAATCAAACTTTTGACAGAGTCCTAGACAGACGAAGACCAGATGGTTATTAGTGTTATTGGATAGACCAAGGTGTGTTCCTACTATATCTTGATAGTGGTCCCAAGTATTAATTTTAGGTTGGAATTGTTTTCATAATTTCTATACTAGGATTGAATTTGGAACAATTTAATTTCCTTTACTTATTTTGGTACTCTAGTTGTGGGATTTTGATATATAAATGTATGGTTCATCAGTTGTTTTCACATTTCAGCATTATATGGGATTAGAGATTTGTGTGTGTACAATTAATTAGTCTAAGGCCTCCCATGTTAGTGATATGCCTACTAAGTGCTAGTCATTAACCCCTAGCTTATTGGAGTTGGGAATGCAGATTTGCAGCATGGCCCCCTTTGGGACGGGTTATGACACACTTTCATGCACTTTATTCAGATTATATTTTTATAAGAATTACCTTGATCACAATGTTTAGGTTTCCACTATCTTCAATGATTTTTCTTTAACTCCAATAGCCTCCAAATTATGTCAGAGATTTTTTATCATTAAATTGTTTGCATGGTGACCTTTTTGGTCATAAATTCCATAAATTTCTTATAAGAATTCAAAATTATTTTCATTAGATTGGATTTTCGATTTATTTGGTACAAAATTCTACCTCCTAATACTATTCCTTCTCCTCATAGAGATTTAACTGTTATTTAAAAAATTCTCCCGTTGATTCATTACCCAGGGTGGTGACTTGTTATTACAATAAATATATGACTTTTCCCAAACATTATACAACACAAGTAACCTAATTTAAAGATATTTCTATTATAATTTTGATTATCCAATTGGTAAAAATCTATTTTCTTTCTAGTCTTATTCAATACTTTGTTTTTTTCCTTGGTCTTTGAGAAAACATACTTATAAATTTATATCCATTACTCTTTGATATATGAGTTATTTTTACATTCTTTTATTTAGTAAAAAATCTTCAAATTTTTGAAGTATAATATATACCATAAGTTGAAACAAATTTAAAATCAATGAAATAATTAAAAATATTCATACCTTCTTCTTTGGATTGTTTTTCACAGTAGCTTTAGATAATTTATCTGAAACATCCAAATATTTCTCCATCTTCTCTTAATAAGTTCAAGGTGTTTTCATCATTAAGACACCAATATTGTGTCTCATTAAATTATTCTTATTTTTTAGCCAATTTTTCATTAAGATGTTTCAATATATTATCCTTTTTTATAATTGTTACCTTGAAAGTTATAATATTATTGAAAATATCATTTTCTTTATCATCATTAACTCCTACCTTCTTATCAAGCATCTTAATTATTTTTCTTCAGTTTTGTGTTTTCCCAAATACATTCTATAAGATCAAATTGTATCATGTATTCATTGTAGATTTATTCTTCATCCTTATCACTAATAGTATAAAATTTATACTTTTTTTATGAGACTTAAAAGTTATGTGTTATAAATTAATACCTCTATATTATAATCCACTCTATATTGACGAGTTTTAATCTTCTTCCCTACTCATTAGATTTCTTATAAAATTTCTTGGATACTTGTTATTCTATCTAATTTCACCCTTTCTAGTTTTTCCAAATATTTTTCAGAAGAGTATTTATCTTCATAAAAACTCTCAGTATCATTATATATCTTCCTTAGGAAGCCTATTTCAATGTTCTTGTAACACAAATATCTTAGACCACTAAATGGTGTCACGAATAGTGAGTTTTAGGGACTTCAGGCATAAATCACCATACTCTAGAGGCTTATAACTGGTGTTGAGAGTCTAAGGTTTCACCATTGGGAGACTGTACCCTTATATTAGAGTAAATAACCATGTAAAATAACTAGACAATATCTAAAATAAATAATCAAAGTACACATAGTATGAAAAAAACTTTCTATAAAAAATATAAAAGAAGAAGAATACAACCATACAAAATCATAGTTATTCCAGTACACAAGATCCAATTGCGTACTTGGCCGATTACACATACAACAGACAAACAGATTAAATGACTTGTCTCTAATGCTATCCCTGATCCATACGTCATTCATCTTCTAACACTATCCAAACTATATGGCTGAATAATCCAATATTAGGACTCTTCCCAACCTGAAACTATGATTAGTGAATTCTTATTGGATACATAAGTTCCATGTACACCCAAGAAGGGTGTTAATACAACTTAGTAGGGAACCACTGATGCAGTACCATACCTAACTGGTAAATATAATGTATATGTAGTGATATGATTATATAAATGAATAAATAATTTAATAATCATAAATAAATAAACACCATTGACCCTTATGTTTTAACATGAAACCTGAGATCAATTATACATACTTCAGTAGGGGTTGAAGTGCCTTTGAGCACGTTACATAAAATTCCAACCAGGACTAGGCTCATTGGTCAAATAGTAGATGGTGAAATCACCAATTTCAATGAGGCAATCCTCGACAATTCAAATTATACTAAATATATAATGAGTTCCTAGGTGGTTGACCCTAGGAAATATAATAGTAGCATCAGGCATATAATTGATTCCTAGGGGGAGGTCCTAGTAAAGAAAAAAAGGGTTACAAACTCACCAGATCTTGGTAACGTACCGAGAATCCAATATTCATTAGGATCAATGGATGAATCCCAAGTAGTTTTATGGAAATTATAAAATTAATTTGAATACAATAGATCCTAGGTATTATCCTAGCTATAAAATTGTGGGAAATACATCCCTTATCCTAATGTCTGATATATCAATTCTCTGGGGAAAACAATCACTCAAAAACCTCTCATATAACATCATGATCAATGGACAAACCTTGAGTGATCCCCTAGGAATTATAACAACCCTTATATTTAGTACACATTAATACATGATTTAATACATAATATTACTATTAATATAACTGATAATATCAATAAGTCTAGTGTATTTGGTAATTAGGTATATTACATGACAATTTAAAATAGGAAACATGATATTTATTAAAAACATCTTTAACATGCTCGCACTTAAAAATGCATGGGATAGCCTGGGGACATAATAAGAATGGGGTGAGCTATAAATCCCAATAAGGGAATAATCATGGAATAAAATGAAGAAGATAATATATTTTAGACAACAGGCAAATCAATGGGGCATAAAAACAACATGAATAATAAGGCATGATATAGAATGATAACATAAAGAAAACATGGGAAATGTGGAAACATCTTAAAACACTGAATTATAAACATAGGCCAAGGATAACTACCAAGACATCATGATGGAAAAAGTCTCATAAAGGACTCAAGTTCACTACTTGTCCCAACATGTTGTCTAATGAGACTAAACATTAACCAATTCATTGGACCACTACATAATTCCGGGTGTACCCATCACATTCATTTCATTATCATGTTTAAGTGTTCCACATAGATCATAGACCATAGATTCATTCATCAAAATAATTTATTCCATGATCAAGGAGTGTTGAATAAATACATTTAAGTCCCAATTTAGATAATTATAAGTGTATATATGTGAACACCCTTGATAGGAAATGGGTATGGTATTCACAAAACAATTGTTTTGGAATGGAAAATCGTGGTGAAATTTTGGAAACATAACGACATAACATAAAAATTAATAAAATGTGTTGATGAGAGAGAGGGGTATATCATCATTTTGAAATAAAATGGGAAAAAATAGGGATATGTGAAGACATATCGCAAAAAAAGTAATTGGAAATATAAGTAATAAGATATTGAGATACTTAAATAAAGAAGAGAAAGTGAGGACCCCTTACTAAATTTCAGCATGGTAATGGGTGGACATAAAGGTTAATACGAGGGATAAATGAGAGTGAAAGGGGACTATACTAATTTATAAATAAAATTTATAGTAATTAGGATATTTAAGAATGTATCCCAACATTAAAAAATAGAAATTTTTAGACATAACATAAAATAGTTTCTTAAAGAAAAAGGAGAGTGGAAGATCCCATACTTGGGTGTGTGACTCCAAATGGTTATGAGGGACTTCTTAAGAGCTTGAGGGATCCTTGGTAGGACAATATAGAGTGGATAGTAGAGTATATACATGCTCAAAGAAGTTTGATTGAAGATAAATGGGAGATTGGGTTGGTTTATATACAAAAATAAGGGTATTTTTTTTTTATTATTTTGGTTTTGGAATCTATAAAATAAAATAGCCAAAATCACAAACCATTGCATGGTTATTTCCCATGATTTCAGAAAAATGGGAGTGTTCCGATTTTTTTTATAATTCCAAGGGCCTAAATTAATAAAATAATTCCCTTTCTTAGGTGGATGTGAGACATAATATTAAAGAAATCATTTTAAAACCTTAAAAATATATTAATGATTTTGGGGGATTCATAATGGATTTATGAAATAAATAAAATAAACCTAAAATTAAATTATTTTAAATTTTAAAAATATATTTGGCCATGAATACCTTTTATAATATTAATTACATCACTTTTGGGTCATTGTGATTTCATAATACGCAAATTATATTTATATGGTATTTAAATGTTACCTGAAAATTTGACGATCTCAAAAAATTATGAAAAAAATTCACCATTGGATAATTTGGATATTATGATTCAAAAAATAATATTCATTTTATCTAAATAATTTTATAAATATGTGAATTTTAACTTTTAAAATAAAATCTACAATTACTAAAAATGATGGATTTTTTATAATAAATGTTTCTGAACCCTTATAAAAATTATATTTGTATTTATAAAAATTTTATGATCATTTATATTTAATAAAAAATATTTCACAAAAATATTTTATTAAAACATTATTTATTTCAAAAATTCATTAATTCATAAAAGTTAATTATTAATTGAATTTGAATATTAGCGAAAAATATTATTTGGGTTTTATTTAATGAAAATAATTTATAACGTAACAATAATAAGATGAAAATATATTCATTATTCTAAAAAAATTACATACCCATATTTCTAGGGTTTTTATATATATCAATTTAATACAACAATAAATTCCCTAAGGTCAAGGTTCATGATGGTGATATTTTCTGGGGTGGTTCGACATACATGGTTTGGCCCCTGATCTGGATGAGCTTGAACTTCTCTGGTAAAAAGTTTATCTCATGCTTATGTTATTGGATCTTGGGATGGGATTGGTCAAGGGAAAATACAAGTTATGCTATCTCCCTTAGAATGTGTGATAAATGGGCTTCATAGGGTACAATCTTACTGGTTGAGGTCATCACTCCCTTTGTCTCTGTCAATTGGATTTGTTAAAACCCTATATTTATACAAATGATTTGATCACTATTCAATGACTATATTATCAATGGTAAAGATTCTTAATGATCATTAAAATCTAATAGGATATAATAATACCAAATAAGTGAATGTTTTTCAATATCTATATTTCATTATAAGACATTTAATGAAACCAGAAGGTAAATATTATTTATAACTGTTCAGGTCATTACAATCACCCCCCTTAAGTAATTCCTCCCTCAAAATTTTTATTTCCCACACTAAAACATATGATGATAAATCAGTTTCATCACTTTCTCCAGTTCCCACATTTCTTCTTCAAACATGTGGTTTCTCCACAACACTTTGAAAATGTGAATTATCTTATTACATAGAACTTTTTCTATATGATCTAAGAGCTTCCTAGGCTGATCCTTACATAAATGGTCATTCTCAAGCAGTACCACCTATAGATTGAGTACATGTGAGGGGACTAGTATGCACTTTCTCAAGAGGGATATATGGAAAAATCATGTACTTGAGATAGGTATGGTAGGAGTGAAAGTTGGTATCCCATTGCTCTGATGCGATCAGGGATCTCAAAGGGTCTGATGTATCTTGGACTAAGCTTTCCATTTTCCCAAATCTCATCACTCTCTTCAATGGATATATTTAGTGGAATACCATATATCCAATATCAAACAATAGTTATCATTGATGATTGTCATCGAAGCACTTTTATCAAATCTGAGATGCTTTGATGTGATACTGAATGGTATTAAACTTCTCCACCATTTCATTGACTATTTTAGGACCTAGCAGTTTTCATTCACCAACATCATCCCAACATGCAGGTGTTATGGACTTCTTACCATAAAGGGATTTATAGAGATCCAGTTGGATGATCAAGTGGAAACAGTTATTGTAATAGAACTCAATTAGAGGAAGATTTTAATACCACCCCCTTTGAAATCAATTGACCATACTATCAAAATTTACATAGGTATATAGATATTTTGTTTATATTGGCCATTATTTTGGGAGTTATAAGCTATATTAAAGTTTATATCATTTTTTAGAACATGTTGGAGACTTTTCCAGAACTTGGAGGTGAATCTTAAATGTTGATCAGATATAATAAATAGTGGTACTCCAAGCATCCTTACTACTTATTTGATGTATATCTATGCAAGTTTATCTAGTGAGAAGTCATCTTAAATTTTGATAAAGTGACTTATCATTGTAAGATGATATAAAATAACCCATATAGAATTGTTCCCATGGATTTCATTGGAAGTATGATGACGAAGTCTATGGTGATGTTTTCCCATTTCCAAGTTTGTATGGATAATGGATTCATCATCCCATTATAATTTTACCTTTCAAAATTCAGTTGCTGATATACCAGTAATTTTGATGTATATTTAGTGATCTCCTTCTTCATATTGTCCCACAAATAGTGCTCATGTAGATCTCAATAAACCTTTATTCTTCCTAGGTGAATAGAGAATGTTGGACAATGTGCATCATCCAAACGTTCCTTCTTTAACTCAATATTTTATGGAACCCATAATCTTGACCCAAATCTCACAACTCATTCTTAATTAACATTTAACTCCAAGGATTTACCTTTCTTTATAGTTTCTACTTTCTTATAAATTCCCACATCATATCTTTGATAATCCTTTAACCTCTCCAAAAGATATAATTGTGAAATAATTTGTGTAATGATTAATGATGTTATTTCATTTATGATTCCCATGTCCATCCTCTTCATGCCTAATAAGATTGGGTCCCTATCAATTCTCATAAATGATAGAATTTATAAATCATTTCTACTTAGAGAATTTTATACTTTTTTTCTTTACCAGGATGATAGTGTATTAAGTATTCATAGTCCTTGATCAGCTCTAACCATATTAATTTCTTCATATTAATCTATTTCTATGTTAATATATATTTTAGGATTTTATAATCCATATATATTAAACACTTCTCCCCAAAGAGATAATTCCATCATATTTTCAATGTGAATATCACTGTAACCAACTCTATGTTATGTGTTGGGTAGTTTTGTTTGTGAGCTTTCAACTTCCTTCAAGCATAGTCTATGAATTTTTCATTATATGTAAACACACAACCCAATCCCTTCTTGAAATCATTGCCGAATACTATGAAATGTTCTGCACTTGTGGGTAGTATGAGCACTAGGGAAAAGATAATCCTCATTTTTGGCTCCTTGAATCTATCTTTACATTCATCATTCCAAAAAAGTTTTACCCCTTTCTAAGTTAATTTTGTTAGATGATTTTAAAATTGTGATAAATTTCTCAAAAACTGATGATAATACCTGACTACTAAGAAAACTATTAATATATGTCATATATGTTTGGATCCACTATCCTTCAATTGGATTTTTCTTTGAAGGGTCCATAGATATCCCCTTAATTGTGAATATATTTTCCAATAATGATAATTACTTCAACAAGAAATCATATTTTTTGTACTTTTCATTAAACTTATCCTTTGGAAAGGTCTTTAGAATAGTTTTTAGATTCTCCTCATACTCCTCCTTGCATTTGTAGTATATTATAATATCATATATAAAGACTACAAAACTCTTTTTGAGGTAGTCTATAATGAATCTATTAATAAATTACATGATTATTTCTAGATAATTAGTGAGTCCAAATAGAATTAGTATGATCTCATAGTGTCCGTACATTGTACAAAAAGTAGTCTTGGGGATATCCTCCTTCTTCACTAAAACATGGTAATATCCCAACCACAGATCCACCTTAGAGAAGTATTGTTCTCCACATAGCTAATGAAACAAGTCATAAATCAATGGAAGAGGATAATTTTTCTTTATCTTGATCTTGTTGAGATCACTATAATCAATGTAAATCTGCATTGACCCATCCTTCTTCTTGATGAAGAAGACTGGTGAACCCCATGGTGAAGCACTTGGGAATAGGAATCCTTTATCCAAATTATCCTGTAGTTTTTTTTTTTTTTCTCAAGTTCTACAAAATCCATTATATATAGAGTCTTGGATAATGGTAGTGCCCTAGGAATAAGCTCAATTAAAAATTAAACCTCTCAACTAAAAGGAAGACTAAGCAATTCCTCAAGAAACACATCAGTGCATTACCTCACAATATTCATGTATTTGAGGATGTATGTAACGCCCCGACCCCAGCTACCCAGAGTCAGTGCATTACTTCGTAACATTGGCATGATCACAAAAGATCAAGTCTCGAAATACCTATTAGTTTAGTAGCCTTGGAAACACTAGATACATTCATAAATGTTACATTACATCACAAAGTGAAAAACTATAATAACATAGTCTTCATAGTCCACAATCATATCCCTTTCTAACTACCCCTGTAGGTCATTCATAAAATACTTCTTCACATCCTGGAAAATATTAAAACATTGAAAGGGGTGAGCTCAGATGCTCAGTAAGGATAACAATTTTGCGGAAGCTTTCATAAATAAACATAAAAATTTAAGGCAATGTATAACTAAAACAAAAGCCTTTTAAACTTGAACATCAACATAATATGGCAAAAGTAAAAATGAGATAATGCCATTCACTTCTTCACATGGATATTCTACTGGTCGAATAATCACATGAAATATCAATAACCACTTTCATAACGAGGGAATGTATAATATCGGACATTCTGAAACATTTTTTCAAGGCCTCGGCCAGGACGTCTAAAATGATTAAGGCCTCGGCCAAAACCATAAATAAAATTGGGAAAGGGCCTCAGCCAATTCCACGTCTAGTTGTCTCATGAGACCTACCGATGCATCGAGGAGCTATAGCGGGCTCCACCCGTCACTTATTAAGTCCAATACATTCCTCATATGAATAGGTTTAAACACATCATAAACCATAACATAATTGTATCACATAAAACATGCATAAAGGAAACATAAAATTTCCACATTCCAATCACAAGATATCAATACAACACATTGATATAATAAAAATGCTTTCAAAACCTTTTTCAATACCAAAATAAAAGAACGTTAAAACTTTGTATTTATTTTTCATTAAAAAAATGATGGCTTGTAGAGGAAGCCGAAACTCAAATAATGGTCACGGCGGCGGAGAAGTCATTGTCGCCGCATAAGTACGAAAAGAAAAACATTCCCTTTTGTCGTTTAGAAAAACACTTCGTATAAAAAAGATTCCTTTTGAATAAACGTAAAAGTCAAAGGGGTTTATACACCGTATAAAAGAAAGTTGTGTATAAAACCAAATATGCCTCAATGAAAGGAGATTGAGACGACGTCCTTAAAAGATAATTTTTAAAATAAAATAGATATATTATGTGTATTCACTATAGGTACACATAAAGAAAGTAAAAATACAAAATAGGACATAATAATATCATGACATAATTTGAAAGTAGGAGATTAACCCAAAGAATGGAAGTTGGGTTAAGAAATTCCCTTACCTCGTGTCCGACTTGACTCAACCGTTCTTTAACCTCCTGAATAATAAACTAGAGTTAATATATAACTTATTAAGAACCATTTTTAATTTAATTATCCTTTTTATATCACTTATTAAAATGTTATGAACATTATGTAATTATTTAAGTTAATAACGGTCGTTTTGTCGATCTTTGTTACTTGAGTCAACAATAAATTTCTTATAATTACAAGTTGTTTATGTGGTAGAATATCCATTATCTCCAGAATTATACTCATGATTTAGATGTCATATATATCATATA
The DNA here is from genome assembly GCA_963277665.1 of Viscum album. Lineage (NCBI taxonomy): Eukaryota > Viridiplantae > Streptophyta > Magnoliopsida > Santalales > Viscaceae > Viscum > Viscum album. Next base: position 1,699,508,368 of record OY728161.1, on the reverse strand, counting down.
TATCCAGTATATACATTCATTTATAATATTACGTAACATTTAGAGGTAAGAAATGAAATGCACCGTTCATGGAGACGGTAAGCCGTACGTACGCATGAACACTACTTTCATTTCTATTTCATATTTAATGGAACGAAATAATAATGATATAAGTGTATAATATAATTCCAGTATAATATAGTGTATAATACCATTTACTCCATCCTTTATACATCCCACATATGGCATTAACGATTCAAATCACTTTGAGGGGGCGGTAGTCCGCACTTCCTAAAATGAAATTATCGCGTTTTACCCATAATGGAAATCATAAAGTATGCCATAAATGATAAATACAGAAGCATAAGTAAAACATAAACATATTATATATCATATATAAAAATAGTTACATCTTAATGGCCACCTTTGAAGGTGTTATATGAGTGTTGAACAATCATCGTTTCGTGAGGCAGAAATTCGCCATCCACAGAAACCGTATGTTCTTTAACCATTAGATGTAGGTGTGTGAAAGTGTAGCTCGAATCCTTCTTATAACAACATCCTATTATATTGAGGATACTGGTGTTGTTACAAAAGAAATGAATAAAAAGAGTTTAGGGGGTTGGAGAAGAAAAATAATACAAAAAACATTAGAGAAGACATTACCTCAAAATCGGGTAACTCTTTTTGATTTGAGCCAAAGGCTTCCTTGAGAAGATTTCTGCCCAAAGTGAGGCTTCTAGGAGTAAGAGGGGGATGTTGGGAGAGTATTTGGGCAGAGGTTGGCCGAGCCAAATGGCTTGAAAGTGTAAATGAGGTGGGAGAGGTGGGGGCCTTTTACAAGTGGAGAGGAGGGGCACTTTTGGAAAGATTGAAATGTTACATTATTACACAATGCTTTTCGGATTCTAAAGGTCCCACACTTATATAATTCGAGGCTAAGGTGATAAGGTTTCGAAATATCTTCATCCAATATGCTTTGGACAAGTGTAAGCCTTGGAGTTTGCATTATCTTCTCATTTTATTTAAATCGTTAAATAATGAGGTCATCGCTGCATCATAATGATGTCATAAATAATTTAATTTATTTAATGTCTAAAAATTATAATAAAAATACTATGATGTAGGAAATATTTTTATCTTTCTAATGAATATTTATAATCCAAATTTGGACTTGTGTAACCCCACGTAAAAATTGTTTTAGTAAAACATTTTATGTTTGTGTCATTTTTTACTTTAACATTAAATAAAAGGTGTTTATGTCATTTTCTAACTAAAGTGGCTCCATGGGGTCACCAAGTTGACCCATGGGTTGTCTTGGTCGGCCATGACTCATCCAATAGGATTAGGACAAGTTTCATGCTCATCTCATATTATTAAAACATTATTTTTACCTTAAACTACACTAATTACCTCTAATCGCGATTAAGAACTTAAAAGTTACTATTCACCAAAAAATATTTTAATCTTATTGAACCACATTTTACTTCTTAATGAAAACCATGTTTGTCGGATTTTTGAAAATAAAATCACAGAAGTGGTAATATTTCATTTAAATGAAAAATCAGTTATTTAACTACCACTTAGTGGTTTCACTATTCATCAAAAAATTGAAGTTTTTCAGAACAAAGCCAAAATTTCACCCTAAGCTATAATTGATATTCCGAATTCAAAAATGATGTCTATTTTACAAAATTCAAAACATTAAAGTTGCATTAATTAACATTATTATTAATTCCCGCTGTTACAACAAATAGCGTGTTTTTTTAAGAAACAATTTATATCAAAAGATTGGCAATTGTTTATATCCAATTTCAATGTTAAATTAATTCTAATGACCACCATTGGATAAAATTGTAAAAATATATTCTAATTATACTTTAAAACCACTAAATAGTATAATTTATCACTATAAATTATTTTGATTAAAAAGTTGTTTTTAAGTATTTTTCACTATTCATAAAAAATTAGAAGTTCTCAGAAAAATACCAAAAATTCAACATAGGCTAATTTCGATATTACGAATACAAAAATGAAGTCCATTTTGAAATATAAGATTTCTATAATTTTAAAAAGTGGTTATTACTATTCATAACGGCTACTTTGATTAGTCACGGTGTTTTAGAACTCGAACTTGCGTACAATGCAAGCTATTGCATTATTGAAAGAGAGGCGTATCGTGGAAGCTCGGGGTGTTACATTCTCCCCTCCTTCAATAAATTGCATCCTCGCAATTTGATATTTTTCTTTGAAACTAAAAGGTTGAAAAGAGAAAATACCTTTGAGGAAAACCCACATTGGAAATAAGGTTAATAAATATATAACATTAAAAGAAGGCAGGATAAGTACAAAGGTCACCCGATATAGCCCATTCTAGGATTCTATGAAAATATGGATATGGAAGAAAAACAAACCATCAAGGTCTGATGGAGAGTTATAGAATACAGGATTAGGAGAAAGTATAACCACAAGAAAATCACAAACTTGTGATTGGTTAAACGGTCATTGAATCCCCAGTTGGAAAAGTTAACCGACAACATTTTTGTTTTAAGTTACCTTTTATAATGTTGAGGAATTTATTTAGGAGGTTTACTAAGAATGTAAGGGAATATACATACTCGTTATGTATACTTTCATTCGTTAATATATTTTTACCACAAACCCAACTTTTACTCCAAATGGTAACGGAACTCAAAAATATTCTATTTATCCTAATTGTATAAGGTTCTAAATGTTAACACATACCATTTAGATTAGTAAAACTATTTTGTAATAACCAGGGACTTCCTGTAGGCTAGTGGTAGGAAATAAAGGCTTGTCGCACTATGGTTGTGGGTTCGATTCCTGCAGCTTTGTCCGACGTGATGGGTTATTCCCCACCCTGCAGGTTGTCCTTTTCCTAAAAAATATAGTACTATACTATTCCAAAAATAATCTTCATAAATGTTTTGACCATAAACAATACTATCCAAAGTTCAACTTAATCCACTCCAACCTTTATAGTTGTCCAAAATATCTTCATCCAGACTTTCTCTAAAAGGTCTCTAAATTCCAAAATCAATTGTAACATCAGATTCCCCAAACAAAGAAAAGTTTCTCTTATTGTCACATACTAAAAATATGATTACCTTAATCATATTAAAACCTTACTGAAATCAACAAGTACTGTAGTACAATCCATATATATATCACATTATTCTTATAACCAGAATATAATCCTTGAGTCGAAAAGCACCAATACATTATTTATTCTGCTTCAACTGTAGTCACAACATAAGATTGGCCTTGATCCCTTGGCCTTTTCTGAGGTAAGTTTCCTTGATGCTTAGGACATTCATTTTCATAATGCCCTGTTTCCCTACAATTGTAGCATTCAACTTTGACAGCCTCTTTCTTTCCCTTGCAATCATGAGCCTGGTGACCCTTTTCTCCACATTTATAACAAACTCCCATTCCTTTTAGGCAAGTACCAGGGTGATTCTTCCCACAATTATCACATAATGGAAAATCCTTCTTTCCCTTTTTCCCTTTATCTGTCTCTTGTTCCACCGTTCTCTTCTTCTCTTTCTTTACTTTGTTGTCATAAGACTTAGAGAATTCCTTTTCTGTCTTGATAGCACACGAGACAATATCTTCGTATGATGAGAAGGATTGTGATACTAAAGCTCGACGGAGAAATGGTTTTAACCCATCAAAGAAACGATCAATCTTACTCCTTGGGTTACGTATATAATCGGCATCATGCCTCGCTAACCTTGTAAAGTTAACCTCATACTTTGCGACATTCTCATCCTCCTTCTGCCTCAAACTCAGAAATTGCCTTTCCATATCTGCTCGATGGTCATGAGGAAAATATTTTTCTAAGAAAAGCTCTTTGAACTCCCTCCATTCCATATTCGATACGTCATCATCTTCCTTTGTGTTTTGAATCAGCGACCACCACTGATCGGCATCTCCAGTGAGGCGGTAAACTGCCATGACAACCTTCTCCCTTTCGCTACTCCCCAAGGCATGGAATATTTTCTCTAAGGAATTTATCCATTGCTCAGCTACAGTAGGATTCGTACTCCCATTGAAGGTTGGTGGTTGTTGCCTCATGAAACGGTCTAGCATTGATCCTCCACGTTGCGGATCAGGGTGCTCCATACGAGTAAGGTTATTATTCATAACCTGCGTGAGTTGTCCCAGTACGGTGAGAAGTTGATCAGCACCAGTTGTATCTCCAGATCCACAATAATTATCTTGAGCAGGAGGGAAATCCCTACACGGAGTTCGTGCATTGATACGGTTTCCATTCCTTCCACTAGGCGCCATTTCTAAACAATGGCATAAACTGGATTAGTTTATGAATCAAAATACATTATTCCATACTTGTTAAACACTTTACATAAATTGAACTATTTATGGATATAATCCATAATCATAAAAAGAAATGTTTTCTTTGAGGAAGTATGTACTCATAACCCTTCATAGTGGTTTGTAAATAAAATGAGAATTATCCTAAGCATATCCCCCGGGAGTGTCGTAACCAAGAGTGCAGCAAGGCCCGTTGTCGTGCACCCGTTCCCGTTCGAGTCTAGCTCAAAGCGGTGTTTTCGGGTTTTACCCCTAGGTACATCTGTGCCAGAGCCGCCTCTACCTGCTCGTATCCAGACAGGGATGTATTGCTCAGAAAACTCATAACATCTCTACAATACCATAATTCTAGGAAGTTCTTCTATACTAATCCTCAAAGTCTATCTTAGGTCTACGTGCTCTAATCAGAGTTTATCTAAATCTAGCTTCGAAGGTTAGTACTAAACTGCCTCTGATACCAACTGTAACGCCCCGACCCCAGCTACCCAGAGTCGGTGCATTACTTCGTAACATTGGCATGATCACAAAAGATCAAGTCTCGAAAGACCGATTAGTTTAGTATCCTTGGAAACACTAGATACATTCATAAATGTTACATTACATCACAAAGTGAAAAACTATAATAACATAGTCTTTATAGTCCACAATCATATCCCTTTCTGACTACCCCTGTAGGTCATTCATAAAATACTTCTTCACATCCTGGAAAATATTAAAACATTGAAAGGGGTGAGCTCAGATGCTCAGTAAGGATAACAATATTGCGGAAGCTTTCATAAATAAACATAAAAATTTAAGGCAATGTATAACTAAAACAAAATCCTTTTAAACTTGAACATCAACATAATATGGAAAAAGTAAAATGAGATAATGCCATTCACTTCTTCACATGGATATTCTACTGGTCGAATAATCACATGAAATATCAATAACCACTTTCATAACGAGGGAATGTATAATGCCGGACATTCTGAAACATTTTGTCAAGGCCTCGGCCAGGACGTCTAAAATGATTAAGGCCTCGACCAAAACCATAAATCAAATTGGGAAAGGGCCTCGGCCAATTCCACGTCTAGTTGTCTCATGAGACCTACCGATGCATCGAGGAGCTATAGCGGGCTCCACCCATCACTTATTAAGTCCAATACATTCCTCATATGAATAGGTTTAAACACATCATAAACCATAAAATAATCGTATCACATAAAACATGCATAAAGGAAACATAAAATTTCCACATTCCAATCACAAGATATCAATACAACACATTGATATAAAAAAATGCTTTCAAAACCATTTTCAATACCAAAATAAAAGAAAGTTAAAACTTTGTATTTATTTTTCATTAAAAAAATGATGGCTTGTAGAGGAAGCCGAAACTCAAATAATGGTCACGGCGGTGGAGAAGTCATTGTCGCCGCATAAGTACGGAAAGAAAAACATTCCCTTTTGTCGTTTAGAAAAATGCTTCGTATAAAAAAGATTCCTTTTGAATAAACGTAAAAGTCAAAGAGGTTTATACACCGTATAAAAGAAAGTTGTGTATAAAACCAAATATGCCTCAATGAAAGGAGATTGAGACGAAGTCCTTAAAAGATAATTTTTAAAATAAAATAGATCTATTATGTGTATTCACTATAGGTACACATAAAGAAAGTAAAAATACAAAATAGGACATAATAATATCATGACATAATTTGAAAGTAGGAGATTAACCCAAAGAATGGAAGTTGGGTTAAGAAATTCCCTTACCTCGTGTCCGACTTGACTCAACCGTTCTTTAACCTCCTGAATAATAAACTAGAGTTAATATATAACTTATTATGAACCATTTTTAATTTCATTATCCTTTTTATATCACTTATTACAATGTTATGAACATTATGTAATTATTTAAGTTAATAACGGTCGTTTTGTCGATCTTTGTTACTTGAGTCAACAATAAATTTCTTATAATTACAAGTTGTTTATGTGGTAGAATATCCATTATCTCCAGAATTATACTCATGATTTAGATGTCATATATATCATATATATCCAGTATATACATTCATTTATAATATTACGTAACATTTAGAGGTAAGAAATGAAATGCACCGTTCATGGAGACGGTAAGTCGTACGTACGCATGAACGCTACTTTCATTTCTATTTCATATTTAATGGAACGAAATAATAATGATATAAGTGTATAATATAATTCCAGTATAATATAGTGTATAATACCATTTACTCCATCCTTTATACATCCCACATATGGCATTAACGATTCAAATCACTTTGAGGGGGCGGTAGTCCGCACTTCCTAAAATGAAATTATCGCGTTTTACCCATAATGGAAATCATAAAGTATGCCATAAATGAGAAATACAGAAGCATAAGTAAAACATAAACATATTATATATCATATATAAAAATAGTGACATCTTAATGGCCACCTTTGAAGGTGTTATATGAGTGTTGAACAATCATCGTTTCGTGAGGCAGAAATTCGCCATCCACAGAAACCGTATGTTCTTTAACCATTAGATGTAGGTGTGTGTAAGTGTAGCTCGAATCCTTCTTATAACAACATCCTAGTATATTGAGGATACTGGTGTTGTTACAAAAGAAATGAATAAAAAGAGTTTAGGGGGTTGGAGAAGAAAAATAATACAAAACAACATTAGAGAAGACATTACCTCAAAATCGGGTAACTCTTTTTGATTTGAGCCAAAGGCTTCCTTGAGAAGATTTCTGCCCAAAGTGAGGATTCTAGGAGTAAGAGGGGGATGTTGGGAGAGTATTTGGGCAGAGGTTGGACGAGCCAAATGGCCTGAAAGTGTAAATGAGGTGGGAGAGGTGGGGGCCTTTTACAAGTGGAGAGGAGGGGCACTTTTGGAAAGATTGAAATGTTACATTATTACACAATGCTTTTCGGATTCTAAAGGTCCCACACTTATATAATTCGAGGCTAAGGTGATAAGGTTTCGAAATATCTTCATCCAATAGGATTTGGACAAGTGTAAGCCTTGGATTTTGCATTATCTTCTCATTTTATTTAAATCGTTAAATAATGAGGTCATCGCTACATCATAATGATGTCATAAATAATTTAATTTATTTAATGTCTAAAAATTATAATAAAAATACTATGATGTAGGAAATATTTTTAGCTTTCTAATGAATATTTATAATCAGAATTTGGACTTGTGTAACCTCACGTAAAAATTGTTTTAGTAAAACATTTTATGTTTGTGTCATTTTTTACTTTAACATTAAATAAAAGGTGTTTATGTCATTTTCTAACTAAAGTGGCTCCATGGGGTCCCCAAGTTGACCCATGGGTTGTCTTGGTCGGCCATGACTCATCCAATAGGAGTAGGACAAGTGTCAGGCTCATCTCATATTATTAAAACATTATTTTTACCTTAAACTACACTAATTACCTCTAATCGCGATTAAGAACTTAAAAGTTACTATTCACCAAAAAATATTTTAATCTTATTGAACCACATTTTACTTCTTAATGACAACCATGTATGTCGGATTTTTGAAAATAAAATCACAGAAGTGGTAATATTTCATTTAAATGAAAAATCAGTTATTTAACTACCACTTAGTGGTTTCACTATTCATCAAAAATTGATGTTTTTCAGAACAAAGCCAAAATTTCACCCTAAGCTATAATTGATATTCCGAATTCAAAAATGATGTCTATTTTACAAAATTACAAACATTAAAGTTGCATTAATTAATTTTATTATTAATTCCCGCTGTTACAACAAATAGCGTGTTTTTTAGGAAACAATTTATATCAAAAGATTGGCAATTGTTTATATCCAATTTCAATGTTAAATTAATTATAATGACCACCATTGGATAAAATTGTAAAAATATATTCTAATTATACTTTAAAACCACTAAATAGTATAATTTATCACTATAAATTATTTTGATTAAAAAGTTGTTTTTAAGTATTTTTCACTATTCATAAAAAATTAGAAGTTCTCAGAAAAATACCAAAAATTCAACATAGGCTAATTTCGATATTACGAATACAAAAATGAAGTCCATTTTGAAATATAAGATTTCTATAATTTTAAAAAGTGGTTATTACTATTCATAACGGCTACTTTGATTAGTCACGGTGTTTTAGAACTCGAACTTGCGTACAATGCAAGCTATTGCATTATTGAAAGAGAGGCGTATCATGGAAGCTCGGGGTGTTACAATGTATATTTACTTACACTTAATCATTTTATCTAGATACACTTTCTTATAGGGAATTAATATCCATTCTTGAGATTCCAGTGCTCAATAAGATTCATCCTCATCCTTACACTTATATAATCGAGGTTCAATTCATAGAACATAGAGTGATTTCCTTCTCATAACAATTTATGTTGTCTCTATATAGGGTAATCCAATACATGACCATAATTGCATCAAATCCCACCAAAGGTGGTATGAAAATGTTTACTGGGAAATTCATCCCACAAACTTTGACAGGGGATAAGTTTTATACTTCGGATACACTAATGTCCCTATTTTCCATTTTCACTGACATATCTACCTTCATACTTGGTGGTGTTTGAATAGTTACACTAAAAATTCATGATATGAAGGAAGTTGAAAAACCAAAATCAAAAGGTATGTTCACTATCATCTAATTAATAACTAGCATACCAATAACCACTTTGTTGTCAAGATCCATGTTATCAGTTGTGATGGAAAGAGCTCGCCCTTACTAACTTGGAGTTAATTGGCTGTCACTGAAAACCCTTGGCGTAGTGAATTGATTTGAAACGTTTCATGGTTATTTTTAGTTTTATAAATGAAAAATGAATTGAGGGTTGACTGGAGCATTCCTTTATATCTTCATGTTAGTGGGTTTCTCCGATTAGAAATCAATATCCAGGTTTCCATCTATCCTACACCTAAAGCATTTCCTCGTCCCTCTTAGGAAATTTCTAGGGTGATTATTTTTGCATCATTGACAAGTGGGATGCTTAAATTTCATAGAACCATTAGATTTTTCTATTAGACTTCCAAAATTAAACTCCAATTTTCTCTGTTTATCCCTGTGATACACTTCAGATTCACTAACCTCCATTTTGACATTTAGGGAACATAAAACAATTTCCTCATAGCTATCAAAGTCTCGAATCGTTAGGGATTTTTGTACATTAGGTTTTATCCCAATAAGTAAGTGGTCAACCTTTCATTTGAAGGAAAATAAAAATCTATAGGTGTATCAGGAAAGTATTGTGAATTTTTTCATCCTTTGACTAATAGATTCATTGTTTTTCTACACGAGGGAATGGAAATCCCTATCCATTTTTAAGATGGAGAGTGAGGAAAATATTTATCGAAAAACATTTTTTGGAAATCCTTCCACCCCATCACTTCAATATATTCCTCAGTCTTCATATTCTTAATCAATTTATGCCACTATTCAGCTTCTCCCTCCATATGATGAAAATTTTTTATAACCTTCCCTTTTTTATAACATTTAAGGATGGAGAATATATTCTAAATGGATTTTATCCATTGTTCCGAGATTAAGGGATCAGATGATCCATTGAAATTTGGAGGACTTTGTCGCTTAAAGGACTCAATCAGAGATTGTTATCTCTTAGGGGGAATTTTATACTCTTCATGATCTAGGTTTATATTCAAAACCTAAGTCAGTTGGGAGAGTATCATTACAAAGTTCATGGTTCCTACTCCCATCGGGTTGGGTATCTCATTAGGTCAATCATCACATTGGCCATCACATTGATTTTTTTCCCAATTCCTACTATTTTTGAAAATTTTATATAATAAAGTTAAAATTAGGGATGATTATTTTTATACTAATAAATAGATAAATGGGAATCAAATTACATTTAAAGGATAACTTGTAAATTAGTATTATTTCCACAACATATGAATTTATATGATTCAATCTATGTTATCCATGATCTATTTCGTAACATATATTCTTATGTGATTTTTTTGTTCCCTTAATAATGGTTCATAATGAGATTATGAATTTTCCAAAGAATATCCACCGAGAGAGTCAAAACAGGTGCATAGTTAGGCTCGTTGTCGTGTACCAGGTTACATCGAGTCTGGCTTCACACACCTTGTTTGAGTTGTTACCCCTAGGTACATTTGTGCCAAAACCACATCCACTTATAATATCCATATTGGGAAATATCTTCTTGATAAACCAATTACTATATAATTACAAAAATTTAGGGATGTTTTCTTATACTTATTATTATCTATAAGGCTTTTACTAGAGTTTTCTAATCCGAATACAAAAAATAACCAAAATTTTCCTCTAATACAAACTATAACAACCCAAAAAATTATCACACATTAATACATGATTTATTACATAAGATTACACTAAGTAAAACCTGGAATATCGATAAGCCTAGTGAATTTGGAAATTAGGATAATTTTATAACAATTTAAAATAATAAAACATCATCTTTATTAAAAACCTTCTAAACATACTCGCACTGAAAACTGTATGGGATTACCTGAGGAGATACATAAGAAATGGGTGAGATATAAATCCCACCAAGGGAATAAACATGTAAAACATGATGAATATAATACATTTTATACAAAATTAATATCAATACAGCATAAAAGTAATATCAATAATAAGGCATGATATAACATGATAACATAAAGGCAATATGGGAAATATGTCAAAAACTTAAAACATGGCATCATAAAAAAAGACCATGGATAAATTCCAATACATTAGAGTGGAAAAAGTAACATTAAAGAATCATGTTAAATCCATGTCTTAATATGAAATCTCATGAGACTAAAAATTACACAATTCATTGAAGTACTATAAAATTTAATGCACATCTGTCACTTTCATTTAATTCTCATGCATTAGTGTGCCACATAGATCATAAAAAATGGATTAATTAATCATCATAATTTATTCCAAGATAAAGGAGTGTGGAATAAATACATGTAAGTCCCAATTAAAATAAGTAAGTTTATAAATTTCTACAACCTTAATAATAAATGGGTATAGTATTCACTACACAATTGTTTTGGCATGGAAAATCACGGTGAAATTTCGGCAGCATATTGACATCACATAAAAATTCCTAAAATAGGTTAATCAGAGAGAAAAGGGTATATAATTATTTGAACATAATATTTTCTACAATATTTACATTTAAATAAATATCCCAATATTAGGAATTCTAAATAAAAGTCATAAGATAACGTGGAAACTTGAATAAAAAAGAGAAGGTTGGAAACCCTTAATAAATTTCATCATTTTAACAGGTGTACATAAGGGTTCATGAGAGGGATAAATGAAAGTGAATGGGGTATATCATAATTTATAAATAAATAAGAGTGATATGTAAGAATGTTTTCCTTAATTTACAAATTTAAAATAAGATACATAACAAAAAATAGGTTCTTGAATAAAAAAGAGAGTGGAAGATCCCTTACTTGAGTGCGTGACTTTAAATGATTTGGAGAGGCCTCTTGAGATCTTGGGAAAACCTTGTGAGGACTCTAAAGAGATTGTGGATGAGTATGGACGTGATTTAAGGTGTTTTAGAGAAGTTAAATGGGATATTGGTGGGTTTATATAGGATTAACAGGGGATTTATTTATTATTTAGATTTTCAACTCTACAAAAGAAAATAAAAAAAAACCACAAAAATCCCATGGTTTTACAATGGTTTAGGATAAATGGAAGTGGTTATAATTATTTTTTAATTCCAATGTATTAACTTAATAAAATAATTTCTTAGCTTATGTGAAGGGTAGTCATACTCATTATGAAATTATTTAAAAACCTTAAAATATATTTTTGGTTTTGGAGGATTCACAATGGATTAATAAAACAAATCAAATAAACATAAAATCAAATTATATTAAAGGTGAAACATATATTTGGTCATGGATACCTTATATATTATTTATTACATAAATTTTTGTTTACTATGATGTTATAATACACAATGTATATTTATATGGTATTGAATATTTACCCAAAAATTCGACAGTCTTTAAACGTTATGAAAAATTAAGCATTGGATAATTTTGAAATTATTATTCCAAAAATAATATTCATTTAATATAAAAACATTATAAATATGTGAATATTCACTTTTAAAATAAAACATTCATTTATTAAGAAATGAAATATTTTTTTACAATAACAGTTTCTGAAACATTTAAAAAATTATATTTGAATTTATAATAATTATATGATCATTTTTATTTAATAAAAATTATTTAATAATAACATTTTATAAAGAGAATATTTATTTCTAAAATCCATTAATTCATCAAAATATATTCATTAATTGAATATGAATATTATCTAATAATATGATTTTTATTTTATTGAATGAAAATAATTCATAACATAAAAAAATAGAATGAAAATATATTAATTATTATATAAAAAGTAATGTACATACTCATATTGATAGGGTATTTTTACATATACATTTAATACACTACCAAACACCCTAAGGGTAAGGTGCGTGTCAGTGAGATTTTTATGGGGTGGATCAGCATACAAGTTTTGGGATGTGATTTCTATAATCTTGAAATTCTACCATAAAAGTTTTCTCTCATGATTACTTTTTTAGATCTCGGCCTGGAATTGGTCATGGGAAAATCCAAGTGATGATATTGCCCTTGGATTCTCTAATTGATGGGATTTAAAGAGTACAATCCTACTGGTTGAGGCTATCACTTTTTTTTCTATCTCAATTAGTTTTGTTAAAACCCTATATTTATAATAATAAAGTGATCACTATTAAACGACTATATTGTTAATAGTAAAGATTATTAAAGATCATTTAAATCTAATAGGATATAATTAAACAAAATAAGTGTATGTGTTTTCAAAATGCATATTTCATAATAAGACATTTAATTAAATCATATGGGAAATATTATTTATAAATTTTCGAGTTGTTATAGGAATTCCATAGTAATTATGAATAATATTATTTCTAGTATATAATAATAGGAAATCCATATACAAATGGGCATAAAGGCCCGATCTCGAGAAGCATCTCATCCATCCAAATAATACCAGGTGCATCGCTGATTCTAGTTCTAAGGCGACATCCACAATCATCACTTCTTGTTCATATAAACTCACCCATTTAAGGGTCATTATATAAATAGGGAACCCACTAGGGTCCCCTAGGTCACATAAAAAATTGAAACCTTATATAGTTCGCTCGATCTATGTCTTATCTTTTTTGTCAAAAAACTGTCACTGGAGTGTATAACATTCCTCAAAATAATCATAATAATAATAAGAGATTATTGGACCCTTTCTCATCTCAACTAGATTAAATGATTTAATACATCTCAAGTAATGTCATATCTTACTCAGCCCTATCATTTCCAACCCACCACTCTCCACTACAAGGGGATATCTAAGGGATCCAATATTAGGGCCACTAATTTACATTTACATAATCTTATTTAGAACCCTATGGGTCCCAACTATATTATGACAAGCTTTTATTATCAAGGACTCAAAAAATAGGTGGTCAAGGCACTAACTAATGTAAAAGGGTCTATCGTGGCTCTTAACACATACATTTTATCCAAAAGCTAAATATTATAATAAAAAAATAATTTAATTTAAAATGTATATTTCCCTCATAACTGAGCCTTCATATCCCATGAATACATAAATAAAATTCATTTACAAAATGGGTATTCTAAAGGGATCACATACCTCAATTTATGAGTTACCATCCTTTAAGTGTAGTTTGAATACTCTCACACGAACTCAGCCTTAGGTCAAGTTTGAAGCACTTATATCATGAAAAATATCCAATAATTCATTATAAAAAAATTATAATAAATTATTAAAACTTATTACAATTATTCTTAATTAATTTAAAATTTCTTTTGATTAAGTATATTTTCTTAACAACTCACTCAACAACCTCATCACACCTAAATGCTGACTAACCACTCACAGATGGACTATAGAATACTCATGACAGCATCCTAGGAAAAATCCATGACACATGTCATATATTCACTCACTAAATTAATTTAATCTAGAAAAAACTAAAAATGAATAAATCTAGAAATATACCTTAACTAAAATGGAATGAAACAAAAAAGTGATCATCCTTTCGATATGTACTATTGAAACACCAAGAAAAATCCACATCATATCAAGGTGATTATATCATGATCCGGTGGAATATTCAATGAAACCCTATGAAGTTAAATACAAAAATCAATTAAAATATGGGAGAGTAAGAATAAAGGAAATAGAGGTGCTATCACCCAGGATCATCATTGAAATTGTAGCCAAAATACACCCCACACTAAGTGGGGATAAAAGTTGAAAGAGAGAGAAGGAAATCATCAGGGATCGAACATACATGAGGGATAATAAAGGAGGATTGGTGTTTAAATTATATAATGATAAAATAGGTTTCTAATAAAAATTAAAACCACATAGGGAAGAAAAATGGCATGAAATACAATATAAACTATGTTGTGGTATATCCCTAGAGAGCCCTTGAAAATACTAAACACACCCATTGGAATTATGAATGAAGAAACTTCCCCCTCTCCATTTGAAAAGGATATACATTGAATCCCCTAGGCTTTATGCTGAGAAAAACTCACACCCCCATAGTGCGGGGGCCCATTTTGACCACTCACACCCACACCACAAAGATGAACACTAACATTTCACTATACCCCGAGTGTTTCAACTCTCATGAGTCCCTATTGAAGCACTAGGCCTAAAGGAATCCATGATCAATAGAATTATAAGCTACCCAGGTGATTTTGATTCCCATTATAAATTCCCTAACACCCTCGGTAATATGCCCAGACAATGGAATTCACTATGATTTGGTGCTTTCCATCATACATAAAAAACCCTAGAGGATGGCCCATGATGTGTTGGATATGATAATTTCTCACAAGGGGACACCTTTAAGATAACACCCAAGGGCGCCCCACTCAACCAAAATACTAATCTTTTTATCCTTATATAGTAAAAAAAATTCTTAGGACCATAGTGTGGTCCCCCTCAATGTTTCCCATAGGGAGGGATCTTGGGCACCCTTCTCACCTAGGGTGTTATTCCCTTCAACAAGCTTGAGCATCCAGTCTCTAGTAAATGTAAAATTACCAACACCACAAGTATTTTTCAATCTGTTTTTGATAGGGACAAGCCCCACGATCCATGCACTTAGCCCAACAAAAAACTCCCAGGCACCACACTATGGGGCCACCCTCTAGGATGTTTTTTATGAAAATCTCCCAATTAAATGGGTTTTTACCTACCCATTTTGCATAGGGACATCTCCCAGACACCATACATAGTGGAGTAGAAAATTACTATAATCATGATCACTCATGAATGGATCTCCTCAACCACAATGATCCCAACAACAGGGTTCTACCAATGGCGGGTCACTTCTAGCTAAAATGGATTTAGTTCTAGTCAGCCTTGCTCTGAATCCCCATCAATCACCTTTAATACCTCTTGGGCCACAATCCAAGCCCAAAAACACCTCATTATTATTTTCCAAACCTTATATCTCTGATCTAAGTCTCCATTCCCAAACGAACATCACTATAGAAATAAAAATTCAAATTCTCTTGTAATTTCAGTAGTTAAAAAGGGAAGATGTTTTACAAACTCCCCACCACAGCACTTCTCATCCCTTAGAAGCCCCAATAACCCTTAATAACCAAAAAACTCATTCTAACTTAGTCATTAATTCTTGTTCAGTTCACCGTGTTTTATCTTGAAACATTGAACATGTTTACATTGTGGAACAACTAAAGCATAGTGAATTATCCATCAAGAGTCAATCCATCACTCACTACCATTACCAAAACATTTATACAAATATCCATGAAACCCATAAATACTGAGACACCATAGTGTCATTGATTAATCCATATCTATAGTTATGACACTACCCACAATATGTATCAACTCATAAGGGATTATTTAGAGTCATGATTCTCTCCACCATTGGAATATCCTACCAAGAATCATTTACCATGATCCAATAGCCTGATTGGTGCATTTTACATCTCACCGCACCTAATTATATTTAAAAACATTTCTCGGATATCCTCTGGTCAACTATTCTATAAAAAAATAAACTGTACCCACTAATATATAATCTCACTGTCTGATCCCGATGTCCCTACTATTTAAGGATTCCAAATATCACCCCAACAACCAAACATAATTATAACTATAAATCTTCATATAATTCAATGGTTAGTTCCTTGCCTATGTAAAACATATATCATGATCCATTAACAAGCATAAATTAAAGGACGAATCAAAACTACCCTTAGAACACATCAAGATCATCTTGATCTCAATTACAATACACAAACTACACACAACACCACATCCAAAAAATTTGGTATTCATCATAGAACCTAATAAAATTGGATTTACTCACACACCAACATCCTAGTTTCATGTTGGAGACCCACAGACCGGTCTGATCTAGACCATGAGACTTCTATCATAAGGGTTATACCTCAAAATATCACACTCCATCCAAAATTTCATGTAAATATTGGACATTGATATCTTTCTCATAACTGAGTGTAAACATGAAAAATATAATACTCCCCATTCCAAACTCACCTGAAGAGTCATCCGCAACATCCATCATAATTTCATTGTAATGAGGGTCACACCATTCAATGACTAATAGAGGACTCCGCACTATATGGTTTCACTTATCCCACTCTTCAAGTACAACATCAACATCTTCCATCATCATGCCCCTAAAACAATAATTATCATGGATCATGCTCAGGTTGGCCATACCATAACAACCCAATATATCTCTAATATTGAATTTCATCATAGAGGAACACTTCTCATTTCCATCAAACCCTAGAAAAAAATTCCCTCAAGAATTTCATTTAAACCGCTAGTCTCTAGCCCATTAATGACCTATCACTAATCCATATTTCAATGGAACTTCACATAACCAACATGTTCCATCTCAATATCATTTAAAACCAACGGGACTATGATCTTATACAACCCAACCATATATCCAAACTCATGATCCCATGAGTTTCATGTCATCAAACCTCGTCTTATATGCCTAAATCACTACCCATTCCCCCCACATGATAGCTTCATTAAGTTAGAATAATCATCTATGCTCCTCTTAAAAATTGATGAATTTTTATTTATATCATGATCTACCACAAGATCACCCACTAACCTAAAATCATCTCAAAATAAGTAGTATCTACCCAATCTATATCCATCATATATTCAATTATATAAAATCATGATCTTCTATCTCCTTGAGAACCATATCTAAAATCACCAGGGATAGGTATATCATTTATATTTCCCATTAAAACTGAACTTTAATACCCAAGAACCTCATGTTAATTTCATTACAAAATCCCATGACAACTCTATTCCTATACCACATACACAGTAACAACATCTATAAACTGATCACATAATTGAAGCATATAACCTTTTCCCCTACATATAAGGAACACAAAAACATGGGATAACCACTCTACTAAGTAACCCTTTCACATCATAAATCATCTCAATTATATTACCCTACTCATAAAATATCTTGAACATTATCTTGATTGTACTAGGTACTCCCACCTAAATCACAATCAAGCTATCATTAAGTTCATAACTCACGAGCAATATCCCTGCCCCTATCTCAACAATCTCATGGTGACTCACACCAAGGGACTAAATCTCAGGTTCTTATATACATATACATATCAAGAATAACATTCCAAGTCATTAGACTGCTAAGGAACTAATCCCCATTGGGCATCTACCAACAAGATTAGTCCCCTCAAGGACCACAATCTTATCCACAAAAACATTCAAATAATATATATATATATATATATATATATAATGACATAATTCCACGATGATTTGTGTCAAGTATATTGTATTCATATGGTTCAGTTAGGTAGAGTTCCACCGAGAATATATTCAAGAAAATTCCATTTTTATTTTTGTTGACAATTTAAGTTACAAAACCTATTTTACATTTATATGTAGTGCTATGGAAACAGATTTCCACAGAGATCCACTAATGGTATATATACATACCATATAATAGGGACTATATATCTGTTTCCATGGTGCATCCCTTCATAGAATCCACATGATGGGTCATCATAAGAAACCATATTATGGTTCATTTGAGTAGAATTCCTACAATAGGATATATGGTAAAACTCCATATAATTTTTTCATAACAATTTAAATAGTTTAAACTCTCATTTTTAATGATATTAATCACACACATGCACATAAATGTCTTTTGAATAGAATATTCTAAGAATGATACATGTACACATTCCATTTTCTAATGGTTCAATTTCCAAAAACAATATAAATCATAAAACATAAATCATAAAACCCAAGTGAATCATGAAATATGAAATCATAAAACCATACAATATGAAACAAAGAATAGAAATCCCATGCCCATGGTAACTTATAATTTCCATTGGGAAATGTGTTTTCAATATATTTGTTCAAGGTATGTCTAAATTAGTGACAAATCCTTAATCCCTATCTACCAAATACTAAAGAGTAAGATAAAAAAAGGATACGATAATACCTCTTTGTATAGTTACACCAATTAGAGACCACTGATTCGTACAAGACCTCAGGTGAACCTCATAAAAAACTAGAGGCTTCTGACTAGAAGTGGGGGTCTAGGGTTGTACCATGGGGAGACTATACCCCATATTAGAGTATAAGTAATAGTAAAAAATAAATAAAAATTATAAATTGTAAATAAAAAATATGGGTAGTCAATAAAACATAACATACAATTACAAAATGAAAATGTTGAAGTATATAGTCATACATATTCATGATTATTCTAGTATACAACATCAAATCACTCACATATATGGTAGATAAATAAAATGAAATTACTAGGCTCAATTACTACTATCAAGAAACACCCCATCAATATCATGTATCTAGCTAATTTATCTAGTTAAATGATCAAATATTGGGAATTTTCCCAACCTAAACCTGCGATCAGTGAAGTTTTCTCAGGTAACAATGTACCATGGATGCTCGACTGTGCTGTGAGTACAAATAAATAGGGAACCACCAATGAGGTGTCATACATAACTTGTAGATATAGTGTATTCACATGTGACATAATCATGTGGATGCATAAATAAAAAAACACCATCGATCCTCTGGTTATAACATTACTCTTAGGATAGACTATACAAACTTTATCAAGCGTTAGAGTGTCTTTGAGAACGTTATATGACCATGAAAACTAGTTTTAGGCTCAATGATTAAATATTAGAAAGTGGAATAATAGATTCATAGAAGGTAATCATAGGTAGTAAAAATCATACAAGGCAGATAACCAATTCCTAGGGGTTGACCCTATGAAATCTAGTTTTAGAATTGGTATGAAACAAGTTCCTTGGGGGATGACCCTAGGAAATCATAAAAAAGAGGTATACACACTAAATCATTACAACATCATGAGAATCCCATAGTATTTAGGGTTGATGATAAAATCACAAGTAGTTTCCTAATAATTCCAAAGTCAAGCTCTTAAACCAGATCCTAGGAAGTATCCTATGCATTAGACAAGAATAAAAATGTCCACATCATGATGTCTCATACATCATTGATTAGGGGAAAATGGAAAACTGACTATATATCATATAACATTAATCTTAATAGGATAATCTAGAGTGATCCCCTGGTCATTCCACAATCATAAAGAATAAGATGATTCCTAGGAGATAATCCTTGGAAATCTATATAGAAATTGGCTCAAAGGCCATATCCTGAGAAGCATTTCATCCATCCAAATAGTTCTAGGCTCATCATAGATTTGGTTTCTAAGTTGACACCCACAATAATCACTACCCACTCACAAAAAACCTCTTGGGGAATATTATATAACTGGGGGAACCAACAAGGGGCCCCTAGGTTACACCCACCATAAAAACCCAACATGGTTTCCACAATTTAAGCAACATATCTTGGGTAAACACCCATCATCCGGAGGGAATAAAATCCCTTGATGTCATCATAATCACATCCAAACCCTATTATCCATTTTCTCATCTCGAATAGCCCAAATGATTTACAACTTCTCATGTTCTACCATGGCCAACCAAGGTCTATTATTTCCAGCCCACCACTCTCCCTTATAAATAGGTGTCTAAGGGATACTATATCAGGGAAACTATGTTACATTTACTTTATATAGTTCATACACCTTAGGGTACTATCTATCTCAATGAATAAAATTATTATCAATTCCTTGACTATTGGTGGTTGAGAAAACAACTAAATTCCAAGGGTCCATCGTTCCCCTTGACACATGAATTTTATAAACTCAAAAAATATATTAACAAAATAATTAATTTAATATTATAGGTCAACCACCATTGATGGTGATACTAATTAACACATGAATAAATATAAATATTCATTTACTAAAGGGGTATGCTCAATAGACCACCAACCTTAATTTCAGAGATATCATCCTTTAAGAACAGCTAGAATACTCTCTCCTGAGCTTGTACAAGCCTAATGTCAACTCCAAATCACCTAACTTAGGGGAAAAATTAAATAAATAATTATAAATAAATTATAATTAATTATTTAAACTAATTAATATAATTCATAATTAATTTACAATTCTCTTCAATTAGGCATATTTTCCAAACAACTCACCGAGTGAACTCACCACACAAAAAAGTGACAAACCACTAAAGAAAGGTCTAGGATGTACTCCTAAAACCATCCTAAGAAAAATAAATAAAAAGTGAAATTGATTAATTCTATAAATTAATTAAATTTAGGAAAAAGATAAAAAACTCCACCCAAAAAATAACCTCAGCCAAAATGGAATTAAAAGAAATGTGATCATCATTATGAAACATCCTTCTCAAAAATATTAAAGAAAAATAAATAAATGGCCACATAATATAATGATTATTTCACCCTGATCCACTGGATTCATCAATGAAACTCTATACAGATACAACCAAAAATCATATAAAACAAGGTAGAGTAAGTGTAGAGATATCAACATGAATCATCCTTGAAATTACAACCAAAATATACTATACACAAAGGGGGGGATTAAAGTGGAGGAATATATGAATATACCCTTAGGGTGTTTCCACGTGTGTGGGAGAAGATAGGAGGAGTGGTGCTTAAAATTGATGGAGGGAAAATAGGATTTTCATAAAAAAAATTAAACCTCAAAGGGTGAAGAAACATAATAAACAATAGAATTCACTAAATAATGGTGCACCCCAAATCAACCCCTAAGAACACCTAACACACCCAGTTCCATTCCAAATGAATCCCCTTCCCATCTTCATTTTATAAATGATCGCCATTGAATCCCTTAGGCTTCATGCTGATCAAAACGTACACCCCCACAATGCATGTGTCCTTATGTTGACCACTAAAAATACCATAAGAGTGAAAAACCTAGAAGTTTTTATAAACCTCAGGTGCTTCATCTCCCATGATTACCTAATGAGGTTCTAGGGCCTCTAGGACATCATGATCACAAAACTCTAGGTATCATGGTTGTTTTGTCTTCCTAAATGGAATATTCCCAATAACCTTTGAAAAAAACGTCAACCACAACATGAATTATGGAATGGTTCTTCCCATGATCCATCAAAATTTCCAAAAAATATGGTCCATGATATGTTGGATATAGTAATTTTCCGTAATTGAATCCCCTTGTCAAAAACACAAAAGCTCACCTACCCCACTTACCCAAAATTATTATTTTTTAGCCTTTCCCACACACCAAAATTCTTGGGACCAAGACGCGGTACCCTCTGACATTTCATATATGGATGTATCAGGAGAACCACACCCACCCATGTCTCTACACCCTAAAACATTCCTGGATCCCAAAGGATATATGAGAGCCAAAAAATCAAACACCATAGGCCTTTTGATGTCCGTTTTTGATAGTGACAAGACACAAACACCATTGCTCACCCAAGGAAAAAACACCCAGGTATAACACTTAAGGGCCTCTCCCTTAAACATTTTCTATAAACATATTCCCCCCCAAAATGGGAATTTATCCCTAACCATTTCCCATAGGTGTGTATACTAGGTACCATACTCAATTGAGAACAAAATACCCAACCCCACGCTACCTGAGGTGTAGGGCCCCTCCACCACAATGATCCCAATTCCATGCTGCTCCCTGTGGTGGATCACATTAAGATAAATTGGTTGTAGGTCCACCCAAACATGTTTTGATGCCCCCTAAAGAACCCAAAAAACCTATAGAGACTTGATACAAATCTAAAAATATCCCATTGAGATGTTACAAATCACATAATTCTAATCCAAGTCTTGGTTCTCAAATGCACTACACTCAAAAAATCAAAATTCAAATTCACTCATAATTTCAAAACTCAAAAATGGATTGGATATTATTGTTCCCCATTACACAATAATTAATAAAATTAATATAGAGAATAAATTTTTATTTTCCTCTTCATATTTTGATGATTATGGAAACAAGTGACATGATTATATTATTTACTCACTTTTAATCCAAAAATTTATGAATTTAAGATAGATTCACCCTTCTTTTATTTGATATTTTGTTGACCTAGGTATTTGAAATATATTTCATCATTTTATTTCTTTTTGAACAAAAAAATCATTTACTGTAACATAATTGAGGAGTGTATTATGAAACTAATCAAGGAATTAGTCTCCCATCTCTTTGAGGATTGATATATTTGGATGAAACCTGTCAAGAAAATTTCTCATAAACTTCTTGAAAATGGTTGAATCTTCCAAATTATCCTGAAATCACTTAACGTAACTTATTTTATAATTTAATCTTGTGAAATAGTCATCAATAATATCACCGTTATCTATTTTAATATCTTCAAATTTCTCTCTCTAGACCAGTTTTTTAGATTCTTGGATTTTAGTATTCCCTTTTTATATATTCTCAATATTATACTACATCTCATTAGTTTTCTTGAGTCCCATAACATTAGTGTACACATTAACAGACAAGGATCACATAATTTCATATTTTTTCCTTATAATTTTTTATTAATATTATTATCATATTTCATGGGATTTTCTCTTCCATATGGGGAAAACCCCACTATTACAACATCACTAACTTATAGGCCTTATGATATGAGATAAGAAAGCATCATATTATTCTTTCTATAAAAATTATTTCTATAAAATATAAGAAAACGTATACTATTATATGAACTATGGTTATCCATATTGAAATTTAGTCAATGTTGGATATTTTATAGGGAACCTGGTCAGCTATGTTACACCTTGAAGTTATTTGGTCTATTTATATCACTAAAAGGGGGGAAGGGTTGAATTAGTGATATTATGATTATGACCTATTTTCTAAAATCAACCTTTATAAATGATTAAGGTTCCGATAATCCTTTTACTTAATGAAACTACTTTTCCCATTAAAAATAAAAGAAGGCACATAGTTGTTTATTTTTCTGTGACATAGTGAGTACCTACTCCATGTTTCATTCAGGTTAAGTTACAAGACAAAAATTTCTACTAGTAAACATTAGTGATTACAAGGAAAATTTGTATCTTTAAAACTTTAACAAAGATGAATAAAATAGATGGTTGTATCTAAAAAAACCTATCCACCTCTTGATGGATTCTTTATATCAATTCCCATTAGTTTCACTTGTCTTAAAAAATTTATACATGTCATTTAACAATGCCATTATACTAGCTCCTATCTATTATTTAAGGGATTATTTTAATGAACCCATGAACATTAATTTATAACTTCTTCCTTGAGGTTCATTGTCATTTCATACTTTTTAATCACCTCAAAATACATAAGAACTATCCTCACTCATAAACTATGATACACCTGCTTCTCGTTTCTTCATGGGCATCATCACAACAACAAATTTATCAACCTCATTATTTTCTGAACCACCTTCTATGATATAGATGTATAAAAGGACTCCTCTTTTTTCTTCTCCAACAAATAGGCGATTTGTTCTAAATATCATTAACCCATCTCTAATAAAAACACTAATATTCTCAGTTAGAGCTCAGTACCAATTCTCTATAGTTCACAAATCGTATTATTATTATTCTACTTCTTCTATTTTTTATATTAATATAGTATTGTGAAAATACTTTCTACATTTAAAATATGAAAACAATCAATGATTGAAGGTTTTAGGTGATCTTATAATTAAAATTGGAAGATATTTCTAGCTGAAATCCATATAATTATATCATTTAAATCTATATAAACACATTTATTCAAAATTAAATGATATATGGAATATTTTAATATTTAATTTAACACCCTTATATTTAAAAAAAAGAATACTATGTTTGATAACATATAAAATATGTAACACTAAGCCTAAATAAACCATAAAATATTATTATTTAAATGTGACAATTATAATTATCCATTATATTTTTGGGTATGATTAAGATTAAATTATTTATGTAATATATATAAAGGTTCTACTCATTATAAATTCATTATTATACTATTATTAAATAATCACTCAATTTTTTTGCAAAGACATTTTATGTTTGAAAAATATGTTTTATCAATATTGAGTTTTATAATTTTTTGGGAGAAAATATTATTATTAATTTATGGAAATTTTTTAAAATAAATTTTACAAAAATAAATTAAAATATTAAATCATCATGTCAAAATTATCTTAGATATTGTTTTGGTATTATTATGAAAAAACTTATTTTCCAGTGAATAGTGAAGATACCAATTTTCATTGGAGATTATATTTTTTTCAATTATTTAAAAAGTTACATTTTATTTTAAATTTTTTAAAAGTAAAATTATTTCTATAATTATATTAACAATCCAATTAATTTAAGTGGAATCAATTTAAAGTTCAATTTTATGAAAACATTTGGATAATTAAAAGATTTTTTTTCTAAAAACGATATTACATTAAATATTTCATTTTAAACCTAAATTAACATCTTCCACTAATGAAAATAAAATATTGAAAAATGGATTCCATATTTGGAATCAAGAGTTCCAAATTAGTTAAATATGACCCTCTTATTTTTGGTGATATGGAAAATAATTTTCACCGAGGCAAGGGTAAATCGAGAAATTAAAGTTAAAAATAATATGATTAAGAATGAAAAGGGACCCTAACACTTTTATTTATCCTATTGGATGAGTTTATTTCAGCCATTTTCACCTAATATTTTTAGTAAAATTCCTACTTTGTGGCATATTTCTTAAATTTATAATTTTATAATACTTTATTTAATGAAAAGTAAAAAATGTCATGCTCTTTGTTTTATTATCTCTAAAATTTATAAACAATGATTATTTTAGTTATAAATTTTTATTTAAGTGATAAGTTATTTTTTATCATTTCTATTAATTTCTAAATTTACGTTATTAAATAATTACCTTCAACGCTCATGCAATGTCAATATGAAATTTATTTAATTAACAGAAAAATAAATTAAATAATTTTTAAAATATTAAAAGTTATATAATTTGGATGAATTATTATGTTACATGAGTTTTTTATAAAAATATAACCTATTTGGGATGTGTTAAAGGTTTATATTTTAATTCTATTATTTTCAAGTTGTTTTTATTGTCAAATTAAATGAATAGTTCTAAAAATGAAAATATTGATATTTTAGAATAAATAATATTTTATTAATTGATTTTAACTTCCAAAAAAAACTATGTTATGAAAATTTGTTTGGGTAAGTCTGAAACTATCAAACATGATATCTCTAAAGTCCAATTTTCCTTTAAAGTAACTATATTGACCCTTAAATTTTAAAAAACTTTTTTAATCACTATAATTATCGAAAAAAGGTTAGTGTGGGTTAAAATAAAGAGATAAGGGTGAAAAACTAATATAAAATTGTAAATATTTTATTAGTTGATGTGATTTATAGTATATAGTACATTATATTTTTATCCTTGACTATATGAAATCCATTTTCAATATAATGGACTTTTTATATTTTAATATTTTAATAAATTACAGGAGTTCCCCTCCCTCCACTTAAAAAGGGAACCCCACTTTTATCTTATTTACATCTCTTTCATCCTTATAGATTGACCATAACCTAAAAAATATCTTTAAAAATCCATAGAAACCTTCCATATGTGCTGGTATTCCCAAAATTCCAACCATAGGATCATTAAGAGGAGATATAAAAGATTTATTTCGAAGAATATATATTCTCCTTAACCCATAACTTTCTTTCTTTACTTATTATTTTACCAACTCAATATATATGGTATTTATCATAAAATAATATATTTAGTATAATAAGTATATTTAAATTTTATTATTATTATTATTAAAACACCATTATCTACCTTTTTTCTAATCAAATGGGAAGCTAAAGTATGGATCGTGCGTACTTACAGCTCACCGTCTCCACGTAATGATACAATTCATTTTTCATCACCATATTTTAGGAATTAGTATTATGATTGGTTTAATATTTATATATTATAATTATTACATAATTATTATTGTATAATTATAATAACATTTCTAAATTTTTACATTACAACTCATTGTAAAAGGATAACATTTCTCGTGCGTACGTGGGGACTACCCCATCCACGAAGCGATGCGAATTGTTTTTTCATTTATTTCTTTCATGGATGGTAATGAAGATAGATTTTGTGAATACATATTATTTTTATGATATAATAATTATTTTTTAAAGTTTAATTATTATTTACTTTTCTTTTGTTCCATTCATCAAAAATTGGAAACAACGTTCATGCGTACATACGACCTACCATCACCATAAACTGTGTAATTAATTTATTTTATCTCCAAAATTTATGGATTAATGTATATGTATATATAATTAATATATATGTTTATTATATATTTTTTAACATTCTGTAGATAATTTGACCATGATCAATGAAGAAATACCATGTTTAACGGACCAAAACATACATAAAAACGAAGTAGTTATCACCTAGAACAGTTATTTCAATAAATGAATTTTAATAAATTGGGGAAAAAATGTTAGAAGAAAATCATATATGGAATTATATATAGTATTATGGTTATTTAATACAAGTATACTTAGTATATATTTATTATATAGGATTTTATAACACATACTAAGAAATACAAGACTTAAAGTATGGGATCTCTCTGAAATACCCATTTTCTTTGGGTTATGAATTTTTTTTTCTATAACACACTTTCCCATTATATTTAATTTTATGGAAGGATTATAAATTATTTATATATGTCTACATCATATATACTAACCATATTCTCCTTTCATTTAATGGGGTAATACATTCCTTATGTTCATTTCTCAAATTCCATCTTTAAAAAATTCTCTTTGATTATGTTATGAGGAAAGATTATGCAACAAATTTATTTTCATGGGAAATTATTATTATCATGCATTATAATTGATTTAATCTTTTATGTAACATATAATCATGAAAATTTTATGATGGGTGCACCTAGATACCACTTCATTGCATTGAGTAAAGTTTATATTTCAAGAGATGTCATGTATAGGATTAGGGAGTAAACCTAATCCATTATGGGACTCCATAAACCATGTGTTGTTTTCTTGGTAGTTATCCTTGAATTATTATAATGTAATATTTTGTGATTTTCATCATTTTTATCTTCCCATGACCTTATGATACCATGTTATTTATGTTATTCTCTAATTTGACTATTCAAGTGCCTTCTCTTTTAAGATATCAAGTTATGCCATTTTACTTACATGTTATACCTCATTACCAAGTTTAATTCCTTACTAGGATTTAAATACCACCCAATTCTTTTATGTAATACATATGTTATTCTATATAGTGTAGGATCATAATTGTATTTAGGAGGTCATTATAGATATAAAAATAAAGAACTTTTATTTTAGTTTAATATTATTATTTTTGTAAATAGTCTTCCAAAGACACCAGGACTCCTGATCCTTTGGTTTTATTTAATGGATATTTATATTAAAAATCAGGTAATATTATTATATAATAGGATTGGATCAATATATTTAATCACCTTACAAAATCCATTTCCTTTTTAATTCTTCCACATCTATATAAAAACATTAAGTATCATGACATTGAACTTTTCCTCATGGAATGGAAAAATATATACTAAAAACCATACTTTAGTTCATTCTTTAGTATCAAATAAATTGAATAATAATGATCTATTATTGTGATGTCTATTTTATAATTAAAGGATCATATAATGTTCATAATTATATTTATGCATTATATTTATTATGTAATTTCATAGATATTTTATCTTCCATAAATATAAAAAATTTCACAAAGGAGATGAACGATATGAAGCTCATTGTAAGTCCATATCGTTAGAGTAAAATTTACCTTATGATTTACTCTGTAGTTCTAGCACCTTATTAAATTTTTTTACAGAAATTATATTTATATATGATTAAATTTACCATTACATTATTCTTTGAATATATCTACCTTTTCTATTTTTTTACTGCAATATGTATTCCATAAGAGTAAAATGAATCTTATGGAAACATATATGACTCTTAAAAAATTACATTTAATCTTATAGAGAGTCCAAATATATCTTATACAGTTTTCATGAATCTAACATAGAATCCAAATGAATCTTAGGATATCAAAAGTCTTCATGCATTTTTATATTTTCTACCTCAGCTGAAATTCTGTTAGAGTAAATGACTATTATATAAAATCAATAACCCTTATAGAATTAAAATGGACCATAAAAAATGGAAATTAATCTTATGAAATAGAAATAATTCTTATGGTAATGTAATTATCCAAAACTTATCAACAATTCTAACTTCCATAATTATTCACATCATTTCAAATCTTCTTGAATTCAACTACTATCTTTCTCAATCTCTCTAAATTGACTAAAAACATCATCTAAAGGATATTATTCACCTAATATAATGGTATACATTCATATTAATCAATATATAAGTATTTTAATCACAATAAATCTTTTTATTTATTTTAATTACAACTTCATAATCTATACAACATCCAACTACTTCCAAACTCGCATGGAAACTATTGTAGTCAGTGCATCCAACTTACATCAACACTAAACATTGATCCATTTTAAACTAATTTTATAATAATATGTTATATGGATTTTTTCAAACATTAAATCAGCTTTTTTTACACAGATATGCACTGTGAAAATCCTAAACTTTACCATATATTTAATTTATTCCTTTGGAATAGATTGAAAAAATGAAAAAAATAAGTCTATTTATTATAATCCAATTGGGATCATTAAATTTAATTAAAATGGTTTCAAAATGTTACAATATATTGTAGATTTATTTATAATCCAATCATCAATTTTTTAACATTTAACAACTCAATTTGGTTGTTTGAAACTATACTAAATTAATCACATGATCATTTCACTAATCATGATTTATTATATTAAAGCAACAGTAGTTTACACTTGTTATCTAGAAACAAATAAAAATCATGTATTAAACCAAAAAGTCAGACTTCACTAAATGGTGGTTTATATTATAATACAAGATGATATAGTTGATACCTCTCTGCCTTGACTTTTATTTAACACATATTTCTACCAACATATACATATAATTTCAACCAATAACATTGTATTTTTCTTATTTTGGCTATCAACTTATCATTCATAATATAGATTCAAATTTACTTATATTCCTAGAGAATTTGTTAATCCCTTTAAAAATGATAAGTAGTTATTACATAATGACCATATACAACACCCCTATACACTAAAAATAGTTAATTAATTTCCTCGTATAAATTTTTTCACTATTTATCAACTAACTAAGTATCCTAAATGAGTAAAATATAAGCTACCACTATATTTTATTGGTGATAAAACACACTTATTATTTATGATTTAAAGGATTTAGAGCCCTAAAAAATAAACATTTTGACCATATTCCCTATATATAATGAAATGGGAAATTTTAATATTATATATTATTACCTCTAATGTTATATCTTTAATTAAAATCATTCAAGGCTATTATATTCAAATCCAGATGTATCACTATTAAAAATAATCCAAACACACAATATCTTGAAATAATAATGTGTAATGGTTAGATTGAGAAAAAAAATTAAAAAAACTTAATAATGGATATCCCATAATTTTTGAAACCGGATACACCCTAAGAAAGGAGGGGTGAATTAGGATATCCAAATTTTCTTTTCATTATTTTGGATATTATTACCACATTGGTAAGAATCTGTTAAACTTCTCATAGTTATTTGAACACCCACCACCAAAAAAAGTGTATCAATGAAAACATGGAACAATGATTTTACTTGGTTTATCAGTAAAGGTTAGTTTAATGAGAAAACATGTGATAATTTTCTAATACACAAAAATCACTAATCATAACTAGTTTTTTGAATAAAATGTTTTATTAATAGTAATTTTTTTGTAGGCTCAATATATTTACACATTTATTTAGGGATAATTATAATTTCTTCCTCAATCCACTTCCATAGACTCCTCCTATGGTCAATTCGTTGGAAAAATTCCCACTCATTTTATTGAAATCAAGGTTTCATCCATATAATCAAGAAATTGTTTGAATATTTGTTTTAAATTTTAACAATAGTATCAAAATGTATTTATATATATACTTCTCAAGATTGATAGAATATAAAGGTTACCTTTTCCCATGTTATGATGCACATAAACCTTAAAACTGAAAACAAGCCCCTATTTGAATAACAACCAATTAAATTTATTCTATACCATCAATTAATTTTTTTTTAAAATAAAGTCATGTCATTTTAATAATAAAACATAGTGAAACATGTTTTAATCACAGAAACAAGGAATATTAATCACAGAAGCATGCTATAACACATGAGCATGTCATATAAGCTAGACACAAATCATGGAATATTATCACTAAATCATGAAAGAACATGATGAAATTTAACTCCCAATAATGTTATTTATACATTCATGATAAATAAATAAAGATCATGGCATATCACTCAAGGCACAGAATCAAATTAGTTGGAAGAATAAAATTAAACTATATGGCATGGAATATGCATGACATGTGAATTTTCTATTTGCCTAATATGATGCATGTAATGATTCTTCCATTCCTTATCAGGCTAGGGGAAAAACACCATAAACACCATAAATTAATATTCCATAGAAAGTACATGAGTCACTCTAGGTGAAATAAAAATCAACTGTAATAGAAAAAAAATAGATAATAATACCAACCCTAGTCACTTGGTCATTTCTCATACGTGGGGTGATCCGTCCCAAGCATGTCCATTAACCAAGCACCGAAACATTTTTCTTCTCCTATCTACTACTCAAAATATTAAGGCCAAGGGGAAAAAATTAACTACTGATAACACTTTGTAATATCCCGACCCATCTTACCCTCAAACCGGTACTTCTGCCGTTGTGTCACATGGCTTCAAGTGCATCTCCGAATATTCTAGAGGATTCCAACATGAATCAAGGGTCTTGGGAGGTGATAGTGTGGAGAATATACCCTCTTATCAGTGACGCATAATGATATTCAGATATAAAACCACAAAAAAGGTCCAATGTCCTTTGAAGAAGAAGTTCTACTCATGTACCCTAGTGTAACGGAGGCCCGAGAAGAGTGAGAGATATAAATCTCAATAATCCATCACCCACAGTATCTAGCCCAATAGAGAATGTGATATATAAATTAAGCAGTGTGTAGGTATAGTAGGAGTAATAAACAGAACTGAATAAAATGTACAACAACCCGCCCAAGTTCCTAAGGGACACCTAATGACTATACCTTTTTCATTTAATAGCTGGAATAAGGGTCTGATCATGTCACCATATATATAAATAATAACTCTTATATATATAGTATAAATATATATTGGGAAGGATCAAGATGAAACTCTCAGACATCCAATACCAGGGGAAGCTCTTACGGTCTAACCCTTAACCCAACTCTAAGAGATCTCATAGTCTCTTGGGATACACATACTGGAAGGACCAGAACATAACCCACTCTCAACCACCACCAGGGAAATCTCTCAAGGCCTATCCCATGACCCAACTCCAAGATATCACGTGGTATCATAGTAATCAACAAGGAAGATTGCCTAGTCTTCCTTTTTAAAGTCCCTCATGGTCCATTGGAACCCAATATGAAATCTCACATAGTCTTACTACTTAAAGTCACTCATGGTCCTTTGGAACCCAATATGGAAGCTCACAATTTCATCCTACTCAATGAATATCATGGTATCGTGTCTCCATAACCTATGTAATGCATAATCATTCATAATATATAATTCATGAGGAATTAACCTCTCATGAATTTTATTATCCTAATTAATTTTTATCATAATACATGAGGAATAAACCTATCATTACCTTATTAATCTATATTTATATAATAGGAATATTCATTTATAACATAATGCATAAGGCATAACATCTTATGCATTTCAATTTTAACATTATCAAAGGCTTGGTCACATTTACATTTCAATTCATGAGGGAAAGAACTCTTGTGCAAGTCATTTATCAAACCCTTATAAGGGTGTCATCAAATTCATAAAACCATCATTTATAATTATAATATAATGAATAAGGAAATTACTATTATTAATTTCAATAGGTATGTTAAATTCCATTTAATTGAATCCATTTCATTCAAACCATTTAATACATGCCAACCCATTCCATTTCACTAAGCATGGAAATTCATATACATGGAACATGTGTCATGCTTAAGTGTTATGGAAACATGTCACATTCCCACTTGGGAAATTCCACTCAAATGAAGACTAAACACCTAGAACGTGCTTTGTTTTCTTAAAATTTTATAAATGAAAGGCCTAATCCATTTATGGTTATCAAAGGGACCAAATAAATACTTTCTATACATTTTGCACTAGTAAAGAGGTATATGGAAAACTCAAACCACAACAGGCATGATATAAATGACTATCAAAACTTTTTTGTTTTAAAGGAATCACACCACAATTGGAAGGGTTTTATTATAAAATCATTAAATTTTTCTTTAAGCATTTCATTCATCATATTTAACATTTCCATCCTGAAACATTCTCAATTAAAATTTAAGAGGAATTCAATATAAATACAATACTGCATTAATTAAAAACTAAGGAAGGTACAATAAGTAAGTAATTAATTCATTCTTTAAATTAAAGTGAATGGAAAGGGATCCCATCTCAAGAAGTAGACCAAGACAAGCCATCAATCGGATCTTGAAATCTTGATGAGGATAACTCAAAGCTGCTCCACACTTTTACGCACATACATTACTATATATACACACCCTTAATCCAATTTACATATTCTCCTAACCATAATAGAATATGTATAATAAAGATATATATTTATACACATATAAAAACCTATGTATATAGTGAAAGCCCTCCCGGAGTTGTCAAACTCTCCACAATCAGTACCAGAAACTAAAAAACATCACGAAAAGGACCAACTCACCCAAAGAAAACTACCAAAACCTATAAAATTAATAAATCCAAAATTATTTAAAGAGAGGTAATGAATAACATAGTAAACCTTATCTAAAAACATTGAAGGTGAACCAAATTGAACCAATCTACCCTTTCTTCGGTGGATGATATTGGAATATGCATGAAAGCGTCTCTAGAGACCATTCACATAAACTAATATTGAAGTAAAATAGAAATGTTGGTTAAAACTAGATCCTAGTGTTTCTAAAAAATGATATAGGGTGACATGGAGACCAAAAATTGGCCCAAAAGGGAAGTAAGAGGGACTAGGTACTTTACATTGAATGATCAATTGGAAAATTGGTAGAGATCTGATAGGAAAATCGGTGAATGGAGGAGGTTGTGAAGGAGGCTCACACATTCCATGGAAGACCTAGGGGAGAGGGGTGTGTCATGATTGGGTATGAATGGGGAAGAGGGATATTTGGTTCTTTTTATTTTAATTTTAAATGTACTAATTTCATTTTTTAAAACCGGGCATCACACATGGTTTGGGCTTCATGATTTGAAAAACCATGTGCCAAATGTGCACCATCTACTGGACACCTTGGGGACCCCCAATATCTGACCGCAGGGTTTGGAAATCATGCACCAACTATACAATGAATAATGTTGAGGTACTACCAAATTTCCACTAATCATGAAGTCTAAGAATACAGTTTGTTAAACCATGAGTAGCCCATGTGATAGACTCTTTCCACCTTTTGAAGGCTGCGCAGTTTGTTGCAAAGGGACACATGATATTAGTTTAATTGTGCACCCTATGAGGACCCTTTAAAACTGTATTCATCGGGACTGGAACACCCAAAACTCCTCGAGACACCCGAGAAACTTATTATGCCTTTAAGAAATTCAAAAAACCTAACATTAAAGTGTTACCACTCTTCAAATTCCATTCTGAAGCTCGGTTTTAAAAATAGCCCATCCATCAAATAAAAAAAATCAAATTCCTTTTCATTTTTGTTCAGTTCTAAAGAACATGACATTACAATCTGCCCACGATAGAACTTATTATCCCCCAGAAGCCTTTGGTAATAACTGAAATATCACCCAACCTAAAAGGGTTGTGAAGCTTTGTTAAAATATCCAAATTTCATTTCCAAACACCCAATGCACCTCAAAAAATTTATTTAGGAATATGGAAATTAATCAATAGACACCCGATCCAATGATCGTTTTCCAACCCAAATATTAAAACAACACTTACCTTATCCCATTTATCTAGAGACATGATCATGTATTCATATCATCCAACACCTATCCAAATGTTCTCCTCATATTAGGCTTTAATGTTAAGCATCCAATTTAAAACTATATTTCCTCCACTATCAGATATCCTTTCAAAATAGGCTGAAAGTGTTTTATTGAAGTTCCTCGAATGATTTAAAATGTAACAAAGGTAAATTCCTCCTCTATTTCATGACCAAGCCAATTCGACATTCCATGAAATCTTTGACCAAAAAATACCACACTGTTCTCCACCTGTTGATGCCCCATAAACAACCCTTTACTGATTACTTCATTGAACAAGAGGGAAAACTCATGAATCCACTCTGGACGAACATTCAAGAAAATGATCGGATTAGAAGGACATAATTCTATGAATAGAACTACGATGCCTTCTCCCAAGGCATCTCATATTCACCATGAACATTTCCTCCAAAGTTCATAATTTAATTCCAATGATGCTTTGAAAACATACCACCAACCAAATATTTAAACCATCGTGCCTCATTAAAAAAAAGGGGGCAAACCAAACCTATCCCACTAGCATCGATAACCATTAAAAAACCTATGAACCCAACTAAATGTCCAATATAACCTCATATTAATCAATACTGGATTCTAATGGACTATTAAAAGTCATTAAACACTTTATAATTACAAGAGAGATGTTGTTACAATGCCACAACATCCAGAATAGATCAATGACTCTGCTTAGAGCGGCATCCGCCTGACAGTCACATCAGAAGAAATGAATGCTGAAAAGGGTCTGTCCAAGGCATTCCTTCTTGGGAACCCAGGGGTCACTCAATACTACCAAATCCTAGAGAATAACTATGAACCAACATGAAACATGGAAATATTTATCACAAAAAAGATCAATAGATTTTAATGCATCAGCGTGGTGTAAGACCGACACTCTCTTAGTAAATCTTGGATGAAGTCAAGATATGGGCATTCTCATTACACAGTAGAATACAATAATAGTATTAAAATGGTTTTCAATCAATAATAATCACATTACTAGAAATAATAATGGTCGAACCACAACTGGTCAACTTCTTAGAGGAGGATATCAAATTCACCTGTCGATTCACCATCACTAACCGATCACAAGACTTCACCACCCATGGAATTCCATGATCGTTCAAGAAAACCCACCAAAGTCCTACATGACCAATGGTTTTCCCAGTGGTTTTATACATTTCCAACCATTTTCAATGTTGTGATACTGAGCAATCATTGAAATGATTCAACACTCACTAGCCCTAAGAGCATTGAAGCCAGATCAACCATTGCCAAATGATCCTTCTTGGTCAGTTCCTTATACATGTAAGGGATCATAACCCCCTAAACTAACATGTTACTCCCCACCATAAGAGTTTTCTAGTCATAAAGGGAAATAAAACATTCTACGAATAAGCATACTCAAACCAGATTCATCACAAAGGAACATGGGATTATCCTCTTAGCCACAATCACCATATTAAAGAATACAAGAAATCCAAACAAATGAGACAGGTGTATCAAAACACCCGAGTCTCTTGGAAGTTCTCCATAGTATTGGGATGGAATTTTTTCATTAATGATCTATTCACCCTACTCTGGAGATGACCTGAGACCAAACAAAAATACTCAAGGCTTAAATATTTCACCAAACTTTATAGGTTGTATTCTAAATTTAGCACTCAATAGGCATGGTATACTTGAAGTCATGCTACACAGAAGTTATGGAGAAGAAATACAAATTTTAACATAGATGACAATGTACTGAGTCATACATCATAAAGAAGAGAAAGGATCAAGTGACCTATGAAGTGGCTGAACCTGCACGAGGAATTTCTAGACAGCTGAGAATGAGAATTACATGATGATGATTCCAAAAAAAAAAGTCAAAGAGAACATGACCACCTATTTTAACAAGAGTTTCATATAGAATCTAAACATCCTATAAGGGAAAAAGGCACCTAAACGATACCAAACATAAAAAAAACTCATGTAATTAGAAAGGAATTTAAGTTCTAAGGGAGATACATATAACGGGACAACCCCTTAAAAATATAAGCATCGACCCTAACAAGTTCATCTCAAACATAAGGTCACCAAGATTTAAAGATGATCATTGAAACCATTGATAATGAAAATACTTTATATAGAAAATGCTTGAGCTTCTGTTCTAAGGAATCTCAAAGGAGAAACTCAAACCACCCTTACATGAGGGTTTTAAATAGTGGACACCACATAGGGTTCCATTTTCAATCCCTTTATATTTAATTAAATTAAAATTTTAAACCTCAAAAGGATTTAATTCAAAACATCAAGTACCATTAAAAAACACTGGGTACTTCATTTAGCTAATTACTCATTGTAAAAACCGACATTTTTCATAAAAATTACTTTTAAAAGATTAAAAAAATTTAGACATACAATCATAAATAGTAAATTTAGCATCTAAATTACTTTTTAATAGAAAAGGCGATCTATACGGGTCCCAATTAAACCAACCGAGGACCCTCAAAATGAAACCCAACAGTATTTGTCAGATTATTAAAGTTTCAAACTCCCAAATATGTCATCTCATAAAAACAATTCCCCAACTAACCTAATTGGGTCCAATTGTGCCTTTAGAAATTAGCCATTTGATTTTAGATCAAAATTAAACATCCCTTTACATTTATATCCATTTCACAATACGTCATTCCATTAAATTTTATATGGGTTTCCATTTCCCAATTCATGAAGCACCCATACACTTCACAGATTGAATAATAGCTCTAAAAAAATAAACTAATTTCCCTTGGAATTATAATATGGTCATATAAAATGGTCCAATCATATGGGTGTCCATATACAAACCTATAAAGAGCCCATACACTTTATCATTTAGAATTTGGCTCCCATTTACTTCAAAATCATAACATTTTAAAATTTAACCTTTAGTAGCCTTTAAATTTTAATAATAGTCTTAAAATGTATTAATATATATAATTATAAATATTGCTTGAATATATGGGTAACATTTTCCCATTTCTATGGTGCCCATAATCCTTAAAACTGAAAAATGGATCCCTATTTAATAAAAAACAGTTATATTTATCCCATTACAATAATTAAATGTTTTAAAAAAAGTGAATCATGTAATTACAAGAATCTAACATATGGAAACATGATATAATCTTAGAAATATGACATATTAATCATAGAAGCATGATATAACATAAGAGCATGGCATATATGAAAGACATTCATAATGGGATGTTACCATTGAATCATAGAAACATGCTAAAATTGAACTCCGAATCATTTTATCTATACATGCATGAAAAATAAATCAAGATCATGGCATAATACTCAAGGAACAAAGTAAAATTATTATGAAAATAAAATGAAACTACATGGCATGGAATATGCATGACATATGAATTTTTTATGTGTCTAATATAATATATGTAATGTTTCTTCCTTTCTATATTGGGACAAGGAGAAAATACCATAAACCCCATAAATCAATAACCAGTAGAAATTACACTTGTCACTCTTGGTGAAACAATAATTAACTATAATAGAAAATAACATAGACAACAATCATATCCCTAGATGCCTGGTCATTTCTCATACATGGGGTGATCATTCTCAAGCATGATTATTAATGAAGTTCTGACACATTCTTAGTCTCTTGTATACCAAACCAAAATAGCAAGAAAAAGGAAAACTTTTAACCTCTTATACCACTTTGTAACATCTAAACTTGACTTACCCTCAAACTGGTAGCTCGACTAGTGGGTCACATGGCCTCAAGCGCATATCCCTATATGCCAGAGGCTTCCGTCTAGAAGCGAGGGTATCAAGAGGTTATTGTAGGAAGACTATAACCTCCTATCAGATTTGAATAGTTTTATTTTGATAAAAGATAATAGGCATTATAAAAAGCATTATAAAGAAATAAAAAACAAACAAAAGATAGATTTTATATTATTTAATAAAAACAGTCATTGAGAATTTTCAAAAAGTATGAAAGATAGATGGGGATACATAAGTCAGAATAGTAAACATAAATTGTTATATTAAAAAAAAAACAATACCAGACTCAATTAAAGAAAAAAAATTAAGAGATATAAGATGGTATCCATGAGCATCCTAATGTCTAGCTCAATCTGGTGCTCCTAACTCTAGGTACAAGCATACAATAGCAAGAAAGGTACAAGGTCCTATGAACAAGAAGATCTACTCAGGTACCCTAGTGAAATGGATTCCCAAGAAGGGTGTGATATATAAATCTCAGTAGGCTGGAACCCGTGGTGACTCTCTCAATCATGATAGTGAAATATAAATTAAGCATTATACATGTATAGTAGGAGTAATAAAATGAACTGAATTAAATGTACAACAACCCATCCAGGTTTCTAAGGGACACTTTGCAGCTATACCTGCTTCGACCCAAAGCTGTAATAAGGGTCTGATCATGTCACCATATATATATATATAATATCACTTATACATATATATAGAATATATATATAGGGAGGGATCAAGATGTTACTCTCAGACATGAAATACTAGGGGAATCTCCTACGATCTAACCCCTATCACAACTCCAGGATATCTCACGGTCTATTAGGATACTCGTTATAGTAAGACGAAGACATAACCCACTCTCATTCATCACCAAGTTAATCGTTTATGGTCTATCCCTATCCCTAATACAATAGATCTCATGAACTCTTGGTAATAAATAAGAATGTTTTTTGATCATCCTACCCGAAGGATCTCACGGTCCTTTGTAACCCAATATGTAATCTCACATAGTCTTCATACACAAAGGCTCTCATGAAACTTTGTAATACAATATGTAAGATCACATAGTCTTCCTAATCAAAGGATATCATAGTCCTATGACTCCACAACTTATGTAAGTTATAATCATTCATGCTATATAATGCATCGGGTATTAACATATCATGCATTTCACTATCCCAATTCATTTATATCATAATACATGAGGCATAAACCTCTCATGCCCTTATTGATCCATATCTATGTAAGATTAATATTCATTTATCACATAATA
Organism: Viscum album; assembly: GCA_963277665.1. NCBI lineage: Eukaryota > Viridiplantae > Streptophyta > Magnoliopsida > Santalales > Viscaceae > Viscum > Viscum album. Next base: position 1,699,468,109 of record OY728161.1, on the reverse strand, counting down.
CATAAGGCAGATCATCTTATTAATTTCAATTTAAACATCATCAAAGCTGGGTCTTATTTAAAATTCAATTCATGATGCAGAGACCTCTCATGAAAGTCATTTATGAAACCCATTTAAGTGTGTCATCACATTCCTAAAACCAAAATTTAAAATTATTGTGTAATGAATAAGGCAATTACTCTTATCATTTCAGTAAACTTTTCAAATTCCATTTCATGTAATCTATTTCATTCGAACAATTTAATAAAATCCAACTAATTCCATTTTCCTAAGCATGGAAAATTCATATAAAAGGCACACGTGTCACAGGAAAGTGTTATGGAAACTAGTCACATAACCACTTAGGAAATTCAACTCAAAGGAGGACTAAACAACTATGAGTATATTTAGTCTATTAATCTTTTATAATGGAAATTCTTAACCCATTTAAGGTTATACAAGGGGCCAAATACTAACTTGCTACACATTATGCACTAACAAGGAGGTGTAATAAACAATAAAAATCTGACAAGCCTGATATAAATGAATATCACTACTTTTTGGTTTATAAGTAAGTGAACCTCCATTAGAGGGTTTTTATTATAAAACAATTACATTTTTCTTTAAATAATCCATTCATCATATTTAACATTTCTATCATGAAGAATACTCAATTCATATTGAAGAGGCATTCAATCTAAATAACATACTAAATTAATTAAAAAATAAGGATGGTGTAATAAGTAATGGATTAATTCATTTTATAAATTGAAGAAAAAAGAATGGTATCCTACCTCAAGAAGTAGGCCAAGCCAATCCAAACACTCAACACTTGATATCATGACGATATAAACATGAAGGTTCTCCACACATTCATTCACATTCATTACTATATATATTCACCCCTAAATCCATTGAAGAAATTCCTCTCACCCTGAGGGAATATGTAAAAATAATATATATATATATACACATATAAATACCTATTTATACAAGTTCAATCCATCTCAGACTCATCCAATTCTCTATAATCAATACCAGAAACAGAAAAAAAATTACAAGGACTAATGCACCCAAATAAAACTACAAGAACCTTTAAATTTACTAAATACCCAATTATTAATTGTGAGACAATGGATAAAAAGGGAATCCTTACCTAGAACCATTGGCAGTGAACCAAATTGAACCAATCCACCTCGCCTTCAGTGGAAAATGTTGTAATATGCACAAAGGGGTCTTGAGTGACCTTTCACATAGCCTAATAACCATGTAAAATATCTAAATTGGTTAACCCCAAATCCTAGGGGTTCATATGAATTTGATAGGGTGATGGGGAGACCAAAACTAACCCAAAATTGAATGAATTGGGACCATATAATTTACCTTGAAGGATCGAGTGGAAAATGAGGAGAGATCTAGATAAAAAATCAATGAATGAGGGAGGCCATGGAGGAGGTTCATGCGTTCCATGGGAGACCTATGAGAGAGGGGTGTGTTGTGATCAGGTAAGGAGGTGGAAGAGTGTTATTTGGTTTCTTTTAATTTTATTTTTAAATTAATAAATTTAATTTTATAAAACAAGGTATTTCATACATTTTGGGCCACATGGATTGAAAACCCATGAGCCAATTATGTTCCCTATACTGGACACCTTTGGAACCTTTCTTGAGAAGGCCGCATGGTTTGTGTGATGACTCAAAAATGTACTTATTTTATTTATGTATCTCTTTCCTCGTAATAAATTTTTATTATTTTTATAATATGTGAACATAGAAATAATTTTATTTTCATGATGAAATTAAACATTATATATAAATTTGTATTAGTAAAACTATAAACAATAATGGGATATACAAATTTAAGAATAGTTTTTCTTAATAAAATATATTTTTAATGGAGAAAAATTTGATTAATTAACTTATTGGACCCAAATTGTACTATTTTGAAAATGATATAATTATTATAATAAATTAAGGTATTAGGAATAATGGTTGTTTTAATGAAATATTATGATTTAAAAACCATTTTTAAATTTAAATGATAAAATAATTCTTGTATGTTTCAGAAATTTCACTATGAAATTTAACTACGCAATTTCACTAGGCATTTTCTATCAACTTTTATATTTAATAACTTAATATTTTTATATTTAAAATTTAAATTTCTCATACATAGAGAATTATAATGGTAATGTCAACATCATTTTTTAATTTCAAATGTCAAAATTAATCTAGGCTGAATTTTTAGATGTTTTCTTAGAAGTTTCAGTTTTTTAGTATTTGATTAATAGTATTTGATGAATATTGTTTTTTATGAATAATATTTGATGAATATTTTTTATGAGTATTAGAAATATGTTTTATTATTAAATAACTTTTTCTATGAAATTATTTTTTGAAAATTAGACATACATGGTTTTAATCTGGGTGAAAAATGTGGTTCAATAATATAAAATTATTTTTTGGGGAATAATAATTTTACCCTTAGGAATAGTAATTTTACCCTTATTAATTATAATGTTACCAATGTAATAGTATCCTCACCTAAGGAAGTATAAATATTTTTTCATCTTCTTAAATGGTAATGTGACATAATAATATCATAATATAGGTCAAAAAATGTTTTAGAAAATACTAGTTAAGTATTAGTATTTTATTTATTTCATTTAATATAAAATGAAATTAAGTTCAATATAATTGAGTTCAATTTTTAATTATAATCATAAATAAATGGTTAGGGTGAATTTTTTGGATTTTTCTGAAAATATTGATTTTTCATTGAATTGTAAAAATACAGTTTTGAGTTTTTGGTAAGTTCAATGACATCATAGCTATGTAATAATGATGTAATCATGAAATAATAATTCTGGTAGACTCTTAAGGATTAAAATATGATATTAGCTGTTCCAAGTGTCTAATACCATGGGGAAATACCATGGGAAAGCCCATGGTTTTTCAAATACCACTAATGAGGTGTCCTTTGAAATTAATAAAATATTACCTCACTTTTGCTATAAATACCCACCCATTCCGTCATTTCCTTTTATTCCAAAATTATTATACCTGAATTTATGGTTTTAATATCTTCCAAGGATTCCTCCCAATATTCCTTTAATCCCCAAAGGTCCCGATCATAGAGTTTTAGAAGTTACTATACAAGGTAAGGGAACCTTTCACCCTCCTCTTTTAGTCAACGACTTCATTTATGTTATATCTTTTTATTTTTAGTTTCTTCTGTTGGGGTATGTTATTATATTTCTGCTTACTGTCCATATTAAGTAAAAATAATTATAGATACATTTTTTTCTCTTAAACCCATTTTTTATAATTTTTATTTGACGCCTTTAGGTTGCAGAATTTTTGTAAGAGCATCTAACACCTCTCTATTTTCAAGCACTCCTTTAATGTTATGCCTTCTTCATTTCATTTTTATTAGGATGTGATGTTAAACTTCATATACACATTAATATAATTATTATGTGAAAATTATTAGATACACATTTTTCTCTCTTTAACTAATTTTCTGTATTTTTAAGTGATTCTGTTAGGCTGCCGAATTTTTGAAAGGGAATTCTTAAACATATATTTTCCGTTTAGGTCCTATTTTATGTGGTATGTCTCTGAAGTTTCCATAAAATGTTCTTATTTCTATTTTATTTTGTCCCTATACTATATTATGAGTATTTTATAAATGGGTGATCCCTACCCTCTCCCTTTTTTAATGTTTTCTAAAACCTTGTTTCATATCAGTAATGTTTCAGAATTTTCATCTCGAAATATCTATTTTTTTCTCAAGAAATTATCTTATTTTATTTATGTGAATACCAAAACCTATTCTATTTCATGGAATATTCATAAAGACATAAAAATTATATATTTGATTCTGTAATTGAAATAAATAAAATCCTCATTCCCTTTCCAAGGGTTATAAATGACATAATGATCATGTTTTTAAGAACTTTTTTAAACATCATGATTTTGATATGAAACCCGTTTATTTTATTATCTTGGGTTATTTATGAAATGGTCTATTATTACCTATGTGGATCACATAAAAATAAATACATATTATGGGTGTTCTATTATATCACTCAAATGCATTGGGTAATGAAATTAATCCATAGAGATGATAATTTTTACAATACATTGGTGAATAACCTTGGTGATTTTAATGAAAACTTGGGGATGGATCATGGTGATATGATTATGAATGTATATTTTAAATGTTTTAAAAAAATTTAATGTTATTATTCAAGTTAATTTTATTATTATATTCCTATTTATTATGAATTTATGATATTCCCCATGTTTTTATTGATATCGCTCAAGTTCACATGTAAACTTTTTCCCTTGTTTACCCTTTCTGGGCCTTCTGCTCACCCTTTCCTTTAATGTCTTTATCATGGTTATGATATGGATTACTTGTTATTAGGATGAACTTATGATGATTACTTGCAAGTATACTAGAATAATGTTTTATGTTTTCATGTATTATGTACCAAATTTCCAAGACATTAACTATAAAGATCCTATGTTTGTAAAGTGATATGTAAAGTAATGTAAAAAAAAGAGGGATGCCATAGTTGGTATCAAAGGAAAGATTAGTTATTTGTGAAAATTAGAATATTAAAAGTTTATGAATAACCCTTTAGAAAATTTTAATTATAGGAATACTTCGTGGTGTTTTGGTTAAATATTAAGTAAGTGGTTTCCGAACATATCAATCCCTATCTGGATACGAACAAGGGGATATGGCTGTAGCACATATGTATTTAGGTGTAAAACACAAAAAACCACTTTTTTATAGACTCGAATGGGAACTGGTTCATGGAAATGGGCCTTGATGCACTCCTAGTTTGACACTCCTAGGGGATGTATTTAGTTAACCATAAGATTGTTATGAATCATTTTGAAGGATTTATAGAAAATGTAATAGTTGTTAAAGAATAAAATGATTTTTAAGAATGATTTTTAATAACAAAAATTAATTTATAAAAATAATATTCCTAATAGTAAAAAATTTCTAATAATGGAAAATTTCGAGGACATATTTTTTTAAGGGGGTAAGTATATAAGGACTTGAAAAACGTACTTTTATTTATAGATCTCTTTCCCCCCAGTATCATTTTATTGTTTTTTACAATATAAGAACATAGAAATAATTTTTATTTTATGAGAAAATTTTACATCATCCATAAATTTGGATTAGTACAACTATAAACAATAATGATATATACACATTTAAGAATAGTTTTTTATTAATAAAATATATGTTTAATTGAGAAATATTTGATAAATTGACTTTTTGGACCCAAATTGTACTTTTCAAAAATGTTATAATTATTAAAATAAATTAAGGTATTATGAAAAATGATTTTTTAGTGAAATCATATGATTAAAACACCCTTTTTAAAATGTAAATGATAAAATAAGTTAATTTTTTTAAGTTTCAATAATTTCAATATGCAGTTTCACTGTGCAATTCCACTATGCATTTTCCATGCAATATTATTTTTAATATCTAATTATTTTTATATTTAAAAGTAAATTTCATTATACTTAGAGAATTATTATGGTAATATAAACATCATTTTTTAATTTCAAATGTAAAAATTAATCTAGGATGAATTTTTAGAAGTTTTCTAAGAAGTTTCAATTTTTTAGTATTTAATGAATAATATTTAATGAATAGTGTTTTTCATTGAATAGTATTTTAGGAATAGATTTTTATGAATAGTAAAAAATGTTCTACTATTAAGTAAATTTTTATGTGAAATGATTGTTGAAAATTGGACATACATGGTTGTAATTAGGGTGAAAAAATGCGGTTCAATAAGATCAAAATAATATTTTGGTGAAAAGTAACTTTACCCTTAGGAATAGTAATTTTAACATTATGAATGATAATTTGACCTATATAGTAGTAATATCACCTAAGGAATTATAAATATGTTTTCATCATCTTAAGTGGTAATGTGATATAGTTATATCATAGTATAGGTAAATCAATGTTTAAAAAAATATTAGTTAAGTAATAGTATTTTATATTTTTATTTTAGTTTAAAATGAAATTAATTTTTATAAAACAGAGTTCACTTTTGAATTCTACAAGTAAAAATATGGTTATGGTGAATTTTTGGGATTTTTCTAAAAGGGTTGATTTTTCAGTGAATAGTAAATATACAATTTTGAGTTTTTGGTAAGTTTAATGACATCATAGTCATGTAATAATGATGTAATAATTATGTAATAATTCCGGTAGACTCTTAAGGATTAAAATATGATATGAGGTATCCTATGTGGCCAATAACTTTGGAAAATACCATGGGAAAGCACATGGTTTTCAAATACAACCAATGAGATATCCTTTGAAATTAATAAAATATTCCCTCACTTTTTCTAAAAATACCCACCAATTTATTTATTTAAATTCATTAAAAAATCATTCTCCACAAATTTATGGTTGTATTAAATCTCAAGGATTCCTCCCAAGATGACCTTAACACCCCAAGTTCATGATTTTATTGTTTTAGAAGTTACTCTACAAGTTAAGGAAACCTTTCACCCTCCTCTTTTAGTCAAAGACTGCTTTTATGTTATGTGTTTTAATTTTCATTTTATTATGTTGGGGTATGTTATTATATAAACTTATTTATTTCTATTTTCTTTCCAAAGTATGAGATCCCCTTTTCTATCTCATCAATTCATTTTCCGAATTTTTAAGTGACATTGTTAGGCTTTCGAATTTTCATAAGGGAATATAACACCCTTCTCTTTTCAAGAACTCCTTTAATGTTATGATTTATTAATTTGTATTTTATTATATTTGGGAAATTTTATTTAATATCTCCCATTCTATACATATTCTGTAAAACTGATTATATATCTATTTTCTTCTTTTCAACTCATTTTTTTAATTTTTAAGTGACGTCGTTAGGCTGCCGAATTTTCGTAAGGGAATTCTCAAACATCTATTTTCCTTTAAAGTTCTATTTTATGTGATATGTCTATCAATGTTCCATAAAATTTTCTTAATTCAATTTTATTTTGTCTGTCTACTATATTATGAATCTTTTATAAATTGGTGACCCATGTCCCCTCTCTTTTTAATGTTTTTTAAAACCATGTTACATATCCAGTATGCTGCCGAATTTTCATCTCAAAATCACTCCTTTTTCTCAAGAAATTCTCTTATTTTATTTATGTGAATAGAAAAAACTATTTAATTTATAGGGGTATTTATCAATAATTAAAAATGATATATTTGATTATATAATTTAGAAACATAAAACCCTCATTCCCTTTCCAGTTTTTATAAATGACATAATGCTCATGTTTTTAATCACTTTTAAAAATGTCATGATTTGGATATAAACCCAATATATTTTATTATCTTTGGGATATTTTTGAAATAATTTATTATTATCTATGATAATCACATGAAAATGAATACCTATTAAGGGTGTTCCCTGATAGCTATCCAATTCATTGGGTAATGAAATTAATATCTAGAGATGACAAGTTTTACGATACCTTGGTGAATACGATTGGTAATTTTTATGACACCTTAGGGATGGACCATGGTGATATTATTATTAATGTATAAATTCAATGTTTTAGCCAAATTTTTAAGTTATGATTGAAGTTATTATTACAGTGATATGCCTCTTTATCATTCCTTTATTATATTCACCATGTTCTTACTGATATCACTCATGTTCATATGTAAACTATTTCCCTTGTTTACCCTTACTGGGCCTTCTACTCACCCTTTCCTTTGATGTATGTTCCCATGTTATGAGATGAATTAGTTATTTTTAGGATAAACTTATGATGATTCATTTAAAGTGGATTATAAGAAGTTTTTATGTCTTTAAGTATTATATACCAAATTTTAAAGACACTAAAGTTTAAAGATCCTATGTTTGTAATATGATATGTAAAGTTATATAATATAAAAGGCAAGATTCTATAGTTGGGAAACCATGTGATAAAGGTGTGGTGAATAGTATTTTGGTACTACCCAATTTCCACTAACCGTGTGAGCTAGGTGCACAGTTTGGTTAACCATGTGTAACCCATGTGACAACCTCTATCAACCTGCTGAAGGTAGCACAATTGGATGTAAAGGGCTGCAGAGTTTTAGACAATCCTAGTGCCCTATGTAGACCCTTTAAAACTAGATTCTATTTGTTCAGTGATCCTTAAACTCCTCAAGACACCTGAGAAACTTATTTTTCCTTCACCTAAGTCCAAAAACATGACATCAATTCATTCCAACTATCAGAATTTTGTTCCAAATCCCAGTTTTAAAAATATCCCATCCAGTAAATTAAAAATTCAAATTAATTTTCATTTTTGTCCATTTTGAAATCACGAGTTAGTACACTTTCACCTAATTACCTTCACTCAAGAATCACTAAGAAAATTTTACTCTAGTATCTTCTATTGAGTCTTTTCACACAACCACCTTAGTCAAAGTTCTCTTTATCAAGCATGGTTTATGAAGATCCCTTTTCTAAGGTGATTTAACCCAAGTATGCCTCACATAATTGTCTTCTCTCTATCCAGTTCATTAAACAAGGTTTGATCAACATATTTAATTCATCCTTATCTTGATGAACTTACTTCATGAAGTCTTATTTCACCCAGGTAGGTACTCTCAAGTATTTCTTGTGTAATTATCTCCATCCAACAATCTTCACCTAGATAAATTCACTCATGTACGATTTTTTCCTAGTATATTTGATCGCGTGATCATTGGGTAAAGAGAGAGCCTCTAATCCTTGTTCAAATATTAATTAGTTTCAAATTAATGGGTATAAATGGAATTTATAGAAAAAACCCCAAACTTCACATAACCTAGATCACTATTAGTTTTACGACACATTGTTCCCACATATTCACTTCCTCGGTTCCTAACTAGTGCGAATCTCTCAAATAACATGAAATTTAATAGAAATAAAATTCTGAAAAACATAGATCCAAACTAACATGTAGTTCCTTATCTAGAATTATAAAAATTTAACTAGAACTAAATGGATTTGAATTGTATGAGACACTATCATTTACACCAGAATAAAATTTTGTCTCTCCCCAAAAAACTCATAGATTCCAAGTTCCCACTAAGAAATTCACTATGTTTTAAAACCTCAGAAAATTTTAGAAACATTATCTTCCATAATAATTCCTTTTCAACATATATTTTTTCACATAATACATAATCACTACAACCTTATCCATGAAAAAAATATTGATAACAATCACAATATCAATCTCTAGTTTGGGTCACCATGGTCCCAAGATTCCTCCCCTTTGGGTTTGTTGGTCATCCAAAGAAAAATTCAAATCCTCGCACAATTTTCTACTTCAAAACTGAAATTTAATATCTCACCCATAACTTTAAGTCTATATGAGCATTTCTCAACATAGAAAAAAGTGTTTAAGACTAAATTCAATTCATCATTCCATTCATCATTATTGAACTCTCTTTATCTTCTACGTCGATCAAACTCATTTTCTCTATTCCCTATGGATCATATCACCACCTTACATCCATGACATGTACTCCCCATTTTTAATAGAATCTCAGTATTGATGACAATTGCTAAAAATGGAACTTAAAACCCAAATTATAAGATATATTCAATATTTATAGTATTTTATCGAATTTCACCATAGTCATACCCCATGATAATAAACCCAAATAGAAATAACCTTCCAAACATGAAAACAATATATAAATAATTTTATTTAAATGAGGAGAGGTGATATATTCCAAAGTACTTATGCTAAGGCAGGTGGTTAAATAAAAAGGCTCAACTTATGGTTTTGAAATTCTACAGTGTCCAATGACATAGTCATGATGTCAACCACTATTTAATTAGTTACAACATGCACCATTAAACCATTCCCTCTTCCGCCTTTTCATTAATAAAGCAATACTTGATCTAAATATGCCTTTAATGATAGTGTTGTGCATGTTTTTACATGAGATAAGTCTCACTCTGTTTATCATATAATATCACAATGGGTTTTTTTTACTTCTTCATATATATATATATTCTAACCATTACGTTATTCAAAAAAGTTGAGAGTATGCTTTGGTTAGTGCAATGTATTTTTCCTTTTTCCATGATCAGTGAAGTGCATTCCTATTTTTTCCTCAACTGGACTTTATATTTATTTCAAATGAAGAGTTCACCAACACTTCAAGACATTAAATACAACACATAACCATTATCTTTAAATGTAAATAACCCATAATTGCTCCTAACTTGAATTTGAAATCCAAAATTGAGAGTATCTTGAATGTATATCAAGATTCATTTAAACACTATAAGATTATCTTCCTTTAGATTACTTTTAAAATGGGCCACCAGGCATACTAAAGAAATGATATCCAACAAAATTTTCATCAAATATAAGAAGATTTAAATTTTCCTCATGTAAAAGGTCAGATCCAAATATTTTCTATCCCCATGCATCCCATGTTTGGTTCAATCCCTAATCAGAGTTGACATTTTTTGGGAATCATGTGTGCCAAATTACTTCAAAATATCTCTAATATACATAGTCAAGTATATAAAACTTTATCTCTCTTTTAAACCACTTAAATCCCTAGAAAGTATACGAGGCCAATAATCTATGAAATTTGAAATTATGAGGTCACCATATTATAAAATGCTTGCACATATTTCTACCTTTTTGTGAAAAAAATGATGCCATCCATGTAGACAAGAACCACAAATTATTCTTCCATAGATTTATGTATATAAAGGTTATTTTCAACACCACATAACTAAAATAAAAACTTCTTAAAATATGATTCAATTTGACCATAACATTCTCATGGTGATTACTTTAGATTGTATAAGGTATTATTTAACCTACACACTTTGGTTTCATCATTTCCAAAAAATAGTCCTACTAACTATTGAATATAAACCACTTCTTGAATAACACCATTAAAGAAATATGTTTCAATTACCATATATTAAATCTTGGAAACTCTTTGAATTTACATCACCAAGAAGATATGGATTGAATCATGTCGAGACACTAGTGAAAATATTTATTTAACATCAAATCCTTCAATTTACATAAATCCTTTATAAAAAAGAAATTCATTATTTATAATCACATTTCTATGATTTCTAAATTTATTCTTTAATATTTTCATCTTCATAATAACATTGTGATGTTTAGGATTCCACACAAGTTCTCGTTTTTATATTTATTAGTATGATCTATTATATCATTCTTGGATCTAACCCATGATTCATCATTCACTACTTCTTCAAATGTTATTAGGTCCCCTATTTTCAATAGAGCAACATGATCTACATGCCTCATCCTTATTATCTATGTTGGAGTAGTTCTATATATGATAATGTTGGATGTATCAACTTCCACATTCTTATTCTTCTTCCCAGTCATGGGGTTAACTTCTTTAGAAATCCTATCATATTCCGATTAAGCTAGAAAATCTTCCTCATTTGAGTCACCTTGTACAACAACATGATTTAAATCAACTTCATCAAAAAATTGATCAATTTTTAAAATTATAAAATTTTTCCCATTTTTTTCCTCAATTAATTTTATGGAATTACTCTCTATAATATTAATCCACATTTTTTGAATAATTTTTACCCCTTACTCTTTAATGAGTACCCTAGAAACAACCCTTCATCTTCTGCATTTCCATACATTTCCTAATTACCTTATTTGTTTCAAATATAACATATAATTATTGATAATAAAAAATGTTTCATTTAGGGATTCCTTTCACAAAATATTTCATGTGGAGTTCTATATTCCCCTAGGCCAAGAACCACTTGGGTTTTCATGTATGATGCAACTTGCACTACATCCTTCTTATAGTGGTTATATACACCACTTTCAATGATTAATATTTTATCCACATTATTCACATTAAAATTTATTTGTTTAATAACTCCGTTCTATTGTGGATATCATATTGAATATATTTTATTATTAATTCTATGTTTTTATGGCAGTTTTAAAATTCAGTGGATAAATATTATATTACATTTTTAGATTAGAAGATCTTGGTTATGTGTCTTTTCTCATTTTCAACACTCCTTAGATACATATTCATGAACTCAATTACATATATCCTCCTCTGCATAAATATAACACATTACATTATATTATAACCATTGAAAAATAGGATGAATACCTCTCTATGCGTGTAAATGATTGATTCATTAGAACATTCATGTCTATGATAACCAAAACACTTATATTAGATTACCTTTTATTATTATTATAATATGTATTTTAAACCATAATTCCCCATATATAAGCATGAAATGTCTTTCCATGATCTCACTTTAGATTTGGAATGTAGAGTATTCCATTTATCTTATACAAGTTGTTTTTTCTCTGTTGGAAAATATAACATAGCTACCGATTCCACAAGATGTTACCCTCTTCTACTATTAGGAGAAACATATTCTCTTTAATATCCACCTAATATTGATTTCCATTCATCTTATGACATTTCAGAAGGGAGTTATTCAACTTAACTTTTATTAAATAACCCTTGTGATGAAATGTAACCTTATGTCCTAATTCAGATAGTTGAGTCACACTCAAGAGGTTGTGTCACAATAAATCTATATAGAGAACTTCAATTTTCAACATCTCATTATCTACTAATCCTGTATTTACACACCCTTTTATTTCCAAAGTTTCATTATTGGTAAAACAAATTTTTCTATCAACTCTTTCCCTCACATTTTTTTGGAGGTTTATATTTCAAGTCACGTGGGATGAGACCTAACAATAAATAATCCATGTGGTATAATTCTTAGTATCTTAAGAGTAATATTTATAACCTGTTCCTCCTCTATCTTTTTCTTTTACTTCCACAAGAAGCCTAGTTATGTTAAGGCATAATATTGAATCCCCTTTTCAATTCATCATAGGTAGTATAATCATACTTTTATTCTTCTTCCAAAGGGGTATATCTATTTTTAATGAAATATTTTTAGGTTTTTTAGAATTCAATCTCATCTGACATCCATGATGGTATCCCCAATTTCTTCACATTTTACTACAATCAAAAAATTTATGTACAAAATTAGAACAATGACTGAAATATCCATATATATAATTTCTTCTATGAAATGAATGATATAACCTCATTATACTTTTTAGACTTCTTTGTGTTACCTTGTTCAAATAGCTCCTTGCCTCTTTATAGTATGAAATGGTGTGGCCATGATAGCCACAAAATTGATATTTTATAACTGGAAAATTTTTTACTCATTAATTACCACACAAGACTCCAACATTTATAAATCTCTTCGATTATTGATTATATTGGAAATGTGAAGTTATTTAAATCATTGGAAGTTCATTTACCGAAAGGGGTAACTCTATTAAACCAATTTGGGCACAGCAAGGTAGTAGAAACAACATCTTTAACACAATATATTTGGTCTTATTTAATTTATAGAACATTTAATGATGTTTTTCAAGACAATTAGTCCACAAAATGGTGGTTTTGAATAGTCTAGTAACTATGATGTTAGAGTTAGTGGAAGGTCTATTTTAATTTTTATGTCAGTGGTTGGTTCACCAAAAAATTTAAGGTAGTAGTGCATCTAATTTAACTTGAAAATTACCTTTATAAAATAGAGGTGGGATCGGTTATTGAGTTATATTGGTTTGGTATTGAATTGTATAAATAAAATTGGAACTTTGGATCCTTAGATATAGTGTTTTATTTAATTTACTTCTAATAATAATAAAAGTTTTCAGGGTTCTTCTATGGGTGTTGAATGAAAGTTTATACCATTTAAATATTTTTGCATCCTATTTATCTTTTCCTATTATCTCTTTTAATTCATGTTCATGATTTTTATGTAAGATTTTAGTTTTAAATATTGTTATAAATGATTACGGTGAAAAACAATTCTTAGTTTTGGTCCATTAAGATGAAGGGATATTCTAGTGGTTTGATTCCATAACATAAAACCATTAAAAAGTGAGATCTTCTAGTTAATGTAAGATATATAATCTGGTGAAAATTCAATGTTTCCTCTTCCAAAAAATGTTATTAGATCATGGTTCGACACACATAGAAACTTAGTTAGAATTATCACTTACCTCAGAGTTATATTAATTTTTTTTGGGTTTACTATCATCCGAATATATGATGGAGAGAGAAGGTAATATCTGGATCAGTCGGTTCAAAAAAACCAGCTATAGATTATTTTAGATGTAGATATTAGACTATATCATCCATAAGGGTATTGAAATTTTGTTGGGTATAGAGAAGCCTAAAATATAGGGAATCCTAAATAGGAAATGTTGGACATAAAATCACTTGGTTTAGTAAGGAAGTCATTGGAATGGAACCATCAACACCTGGGAGAAGTAGACAATAACTGAGTTAATGTGGCACTTGGTAGATAATATAAAAAAATGACTCCATTGACCATGGTGTTTTCATGAAAAATATCTTTATCATCAGTTTATCAGATAGTCTATGAGTGACATATCATGTGAAAAACTTTTACATGATCTCAAGATTTCTTAAAGTAGTGAAGTTTACATTCATGGGTGACATGTGAATGATTTTTCTACTATCATCACCACCAAAATCATGTGATGGTATGGTTACTATAGTCATCTAATCCTAAGAAAAGAATGATATGGTGTTTAAGGTTTCTAGAAATTTTATCCTAAATAAGGATCTCGAGATAAGAGAGTTCCATCAAAAGAGTATCAACCTAGTTGGCGAGGACTCAGCAAGTGCATCCAAGAGACCCGAGTAAAAAACCGGGTGGAGAAATTTTTCTAGTACTGTAGCAGCACTGTAGCAGGTACTGAAACACAACTTAGCAGACACTGTTCAATACTATAGCAGCCAAAACTATTCATCAATTTGGGATTTCAGGCCACCAGTTTGGGCCTCGGGTCCTTTAAGGCCTTCGTTCCACCTAAGGCCTTCAGGATAGTAAGGATTTCAGGCCACCTCAAGGACTTCGGGCCACCTCACAGCCTTCCGGACACCTCAAGTCATTAGAGCCATCTTAAGGCCTTCAGGACACCTGAAATTGTTCTTAAATTATTAGACATTCTCTACAAAGAGGAGATTCTATATGGGTATTTAGAGAAGGTGCATTCACTAGAGAAAAAGCTAAGAGGATTTGTCAGAAAGAGAGGGTATGACATTGCCATTGGGTCCTGTCTGAGCTTGCACAAGAAACCTATCCAAATAGCCATGCGAAGGTGGAGAGATGATATCATGATGAAGAAGCTAGGAGTAGGAGTTCCATGTATAGTTTGTATATTTTCTAAGACCTACAGGTCATGTAATATCTAAGACTACGGGCCTTCTAAGGGTTCCCCCACATCCCTTCAAAGAGAGGTTATCAAAATTCAATAAAAAAAATATGGTCTTCAGGACATTCAGGTATATTAGAGAGTTCAAAGTACCTTTTGAAATTTTTTTAATACTGATGGAAGGGGACACTCATATCAAAAAAAAGAATCATTGATGGATGAAATATAAGTCTTGGGATAAGAGTTGAGGAAAGTCGAATAGTCTAGGACTCATGTGGTGTAATTGTGGTAAGTGTGAAAATATTTATAAGAATTGAAGAAGTTATAGTGAATGTACCTGAATAATAGCTTCCAGAAGTTTAAAATCTATTAACACAATGGAAGATGGTAGGAACATACTACTCAATGATTATATCCAAGTGGATTATTGGGTGGTTGACTTCAGAGAATCCTTCCACTTAACAAACAATCATAGATACATGATAATATATATATATATATATAACCATTGGTAACGTCTTTATGTAATATGATGAAGTTTTTTAAGTGACTATAAATGGAGGAGTCATTCTATGGATTAGTAATGGTTTCTTCCTCTTTCTGAAGGAAGTGAGACACATTCTAGGTCTCCATAATAAACACATCTATCTGGGGATGTTGGATAATGTAGGATACAAAAATGACATTATCCAATGGAGTTTATAAAGTGGCTCTAGGGTAAATATTTATGGTGTGGAGATTGAAATATGATACAATTTATATAACTAGAAGTTCATGTGGGGGTATAATGGACATATTTTTAACCTCATAAGAACTAGAATTTTGGAATTATAAACATGGTAACCTTATTGAGAATAATACGAAGGTTCTATTTTGGAAGATAATTTTGAATATCAATCACACAACTATTAAATGTTTTGAGAGTTTTTCATAGGGTAATAAACATTTGTTTTCATTCAACTAGAATGGCCAGAATCCTAGAACATGGAAGATGATTTAGTGCACTTAGACATAATAGGACCAACCCTATTTAAATATCATTAAGGATAACATTACTTCCTCACCTTAATATATGATACTAAAATAAAGGTATGAGTGTATTTAATTAATAATGAGTCTATGGTTTTCATAGATTTTTTATAGTTTTAATATTTTAATGGATGATATAGTGGTTGAAAGATGACGTTACTTAGGTATGACAATGATGAGGAGTACATAAAATAAAATTTCAAAAAATCTATAGTAATAATGGGATCAAGATCAAGAGGATAGTACCCAAGACACCACAACGGAATGGTATAGTAGTGATATTGAACTGGACTTTGAATAAGAAGGAAATATGTCTTTGTGTGAACTCCAAAATTCCCTGGACTATTTGGGTGGAAGTAATCTTCACAAAATAATACTTGGAAAAAATAAGTTCATAAACTACAATGGAGAAAACATATACAAGAATAGATATAGTCTTAAAATTCACTAGATATTAGTCACCAAAAAATATTTAGAAGCTTAGGTTATGCCTTGATCAGTGTAAAGAAAATGAAAATCAAGAGTCTAATGATGAAGCCTATTTTATAATGGGAAATGAAAATGAATATTTTGGATTGAAAATATAAGATGATGATAAAAAAATATTCATAAATAGTTAAAACATTCTATTTAATAAAAATATCCTATGGATAGATCAAAAAATGGATGCATATGATGTCGAGGGAATAAATCCCCATACTGAAATTTAAGTGGATTTTAGTAAAGGAATATAAATTTCAAAATCTCCTATGGTACCATATATCAATGTGAGATCATTGAAAATATTACAAGTGGATGAAATTCCATAATTATCAAGGTTCTCTAAATCTTTAAAGAAACATTTAGAAGTTAAACCATCAATAGTTATGGAACCATAAATTGCATCACCAGAAATTATAGAGTCTCGAAAATAGTTGATAATATTTTATAGAGTTTGAGTATTAGTCTATAGGTACAAATTCAATGATAATTTCTTATATATAATAGATGTTATGGAACCCAAATTCCTTAAAGAGGTAGTGATGCTCAATTACTTAAAGTAGTTGGACTTATCCATACAGGATGAAATAAACTTCTTAATGTTAAATGGATATTGGGAGATAGATGAGCTACTATAAGGAATGTGAGCTCTACAGAACAAATGGGGTTTTAATTTGAAAGAAGAATTCGACAGAAGTAGAAGATACAAGGAATAATTGGTCGTGAAATGATTCCAACAAAAGGAAGAAATTTATTTCTTATAAATATTTTCACCAGTAGATAATCATACTACCATATGGACTATATTGATTATAGTTTTTTCTAATGATCTATACTTGGAGAATATTAATTTTAAGACCAAATTTATTTAGGGATATTTGTAGAAGGAAATATATATGAAGAATACCAAGTTTTTTAATGAAAATAATAATGTGATTCTTATTTATAAGTTGAATTGGATACTCTATATCCTGGAACAAACACCTCTTCAGCAACACTAGAAGTTATACACCTTTATAAATGTTGAATGTTTCTGGTGACATGAATATAATCATTAATACTATTGGATTTCATGGGATAATGGGACTTAAATGATCCTCTTACTCTAGATCAATGACATATTATTGGTGGGTATGAAGAGTTATCAGATTCAAGAGTTGAAGTGTAATTTTTATAAAATATTTTAAATGAGGGATATTTTATAAATGAAAACATCTTTGGGAAAAGGATATAGGGGGATCAAAAATATAGTACTCAAATTTTATTCCAAAAAAGAGTACATCGAGAAGATCATTGAGAATTTTGTTTTCACTGGATGTAAATATGTCTCAATAACCCTTTCCAGAAACTACAATATATCCAATGTGCAGACACCAAGATTAGGATATTAGGCCTGATACATGGATAAGGTGATGTATTCATCGCCTATCAGAATCTTAATTCATGCGATGAAATGTATGTGATTAGGTATTTCATTTGTAGTGGGAGTTGTAAGTCAGTTTAAATAAAACCACAAAAGAAAACATTTGGATGTCTTGAAGTGGATCATCAAATAATTGAATGAGTAAAAAGATATAATTATTTCATTTAGTGATGATGATCCTTTTCATGGATTCATCGATGCATATTTTTATTGGGGATTCAGACAAATGAAAGAACATGATTGGGTTTATGTTTTTGTTTGGTAGAAAAATGGGTAGTTGGATGTGTTAGTTATAGCCTATGGTTACTATTTATATTATGGATGTAGAATGTGTAGGATTGATAAAATATTGAAATGTGTTAGTATGGTTAATACACATTCTAAAATATTTTTAAAGTTCATTGGAAAGAGGAGTGTTATTCTATAGTAGTCAGAGTGCTGACCACCATCCCTAGAATATAGTACTTTATTTAAGAATAAAAAATATTCACCTAGATTTCCAATTTATGTAGAATCTACTAGAAAAAAGGTATTATAATTATTGAAGATAGTAAGGATTAAAAATACTACTAATATCATCATCAAGTTTTTACTCCTTGAAGTTTTAAGGAAGAAATATTACTTATTTGGACTTGGGTGAAAAAAGAATAATGAAGAACGCTACATGACTACATTTAGGAAGAAGGATAGTTTTGCCTAATTATTTGAGGATTCTAGAGAGATTCATTTTAGAAATATTTAAGTGGGATATTTTTTGGGAATGTAATTCTTTTTCATTTATTCATAAGTTAATTTAATGAAAGTAGGAGCATTGTTAAAACATTTAAATCTTTTCAAGGAAGTGAAAAATACATATTCAGTATATGATATTTGGTATTCTAGTATTTAGTGAACTTTTATTAATGTTTCATAAGATGTTCAGTTCACTGGATGTTGGTTGTTGATAGTCCACAAACTACAATCATTGAGTTTGTGGAAGACCCTTTTTAATGTTGATGTTAATAGACAGATTTAAAAAAATATGGGATGGTGGGGAAAATTTTTTTATTATAAAATTAACTCTTTAAATGGGAGGTTAGATCGATTTATAAGGTATATTAGTTTTATATTGACTTATAAAAAGAAAACTGTAATACGGGTTCTTTAGCTATAGTGTTTATAATTATTATACTTTTGATATTACTGGAAGTTTATAGTGTTCCCCTATAGATATAGGATGGAATTACATTCCATTTAAATATTTTTTCTCCTATTTATGTTATCCTATTTTCTCTTTGAATGCATATTCATGAGCTGTTTTGGTGCCGTGAGTGGTTATTCTTAGTACTGCTGATTAGGGTCGAATTGACATTCTAGTTCTGATGCTCTAAGATAAAGGAAAGTTCCAGTGGTTGAATTCCATAGCACAAGACCCTAAGAAGTTGTGATATTCTATTTAATCTATGTTACATAATGCATTGATTGTTTTTAATTTTCAATTCCCAGTAGATAATCCACAAGGATTGTTAATTGTTTCCAATCCTTTGATTTCCTTTAATTTGATATATTATTGTTCATGCAACTAGTGGCTTCATGTTGACAAGAAAATACCCAAACTTCTACATACCTTTATTCTAATATATCACTATTTCTACTTTTTATGCCTTCGTATCATATATTAATTTAATTTTACTGATGAATCCAGTTCTTTTTTCATAAAAAATTTATTTTCACCTTCTAAACCAAATATGAACTTTTCTTATAGTTCTCCATCTTAGAACTTCCCAAAGTGAAGCTTATTTTTTTAACTTCTTGATTTTACCTTTGATTAAAATTTATATCTCATGGTAAATACCTATTATTTGATGGATTACATCTTCCTCATATACCCATTCACAAAATCATTAAAGACATCAGTCAATGTGTTTTATTCTTCAATTTTCATCTAGATATTCCATTATTTTATAGATTTTTTTGACTAGCTGACTGATATTCTAATTATTTTTCTAGTTGGAAAATATCATCTTTGGGTTGATCAATTTATTTAGAAGATTCCATAAACAAGCTTCCAATATTTTTATTTCTCTCTATTTGAGCATCAATCTCTTCAAAATCCCCTTAAATCATTATATTAAGTCTAATAACACCATTAGGTTCATTTATGTCTTAATATTCAAATTCATCATTTTCAATGGTATCCAACACAACCTATTTAGTATTGGATTTAAATTTTGCCTCAAATTAATCTAGATAATATTCATATTGACTTATTGTTTTATTATAAAAAAGGTACTCATTTTGAATTCATTTTGTTCTCTATACTCATGGTTCCCAAATGATAGATTCAATGCCCATAACCCCATCATTGATACCACTTTTTTTAACTGGAGACACCATGATATGGGAGGGGTGAATCTGGGTTCCCACCTTTTCTTTTCATTATATTGGATCTTATTACAACATTGTAAGGATCTCATTATACCTATCATTGTTATTATAAAATCCACCACAAAAAAATACAAATTGAAAACAACGGAAAAATATTTAACGTGGTTCACCACTAAGGGATAATCTAAGGAGAACACACTCATAGTTGTTTATATGTTCTCGAAAACACTAATATTTTAAGGATCTCATTAAACCTATCGTTGTTATTATAAAATCCACCACAAAAAAATTCAAATTGAAAACAAGGGGAAAATATATAACTTGGTTCACCACTAAGGGATAATCTAAGGAGCACACACTCATAGTTGTTTATATGTTCTACCGACCACTAATATTTACTAGTTAGTTTGATATAATACTTTATCCATGTTCACTCTATGTTTGGATAAAATCATTCAAAAAATTGATATAGGGATAAGGGAACTATATCTCTCATCCCAAATTTTCCAACTCCTCCTCTACTCACTACATCAGATAGATTTCTACTTACTTTATCAATATGAAGATATCTTCTATATAATCCAAAATAATTCTTTGATTTTTCATAATGTTGAACAGGAAATGATACCCTAATGTATTCTTAGTCTCTATAATATTCACCAGTAATAATATTTTTTAACCCAACCCATCGGGTCCCTACTGAACAACAATATGCCATGTATGACTATCCCAAGCCCACCTTCAATAGGTCAGGGGCTGACGACTGACACCAAGTAGGAATAACACTAAAATGGGAGGGATTAGCCTAAGGTACCCATAAATACACACACATCACCAATCCCATAAAACGATAAAATGTAAAATAATAATAATACCAAATGCATTCATATATCTATATCCCATAATCAGAGTACAAAAAATAATTAGAAGTAGTAATTGAAAAATAAAATCCCACCAAAATATACAATGAATTAAAACCAAATAGTAAGAGGTGAATGTAGTCAAATTTTAATCCCAAAACAAACCACATTCTATCTATCCCAAATCTAAAACCCTTCTGATCGTGGTCCATTGAGAACCCCATCGAACAATCAATCATCTACCTAAGACACGACAGGTGTGGGTAAAGGAAATGAAGGTGTGAGTATAAAAATACCCATTAATACACCCTAAAATCACTTTTCATAAATCATTAAGATTAGTTATATCATCATTGGATATGTCAAATCTAATATGAATCATATATTATAACATATAAATATACTCATAGTCGACACTAAGTCTCAATTTATGGTCAAAACTACAATTCAATCTAATGATTCTGGTCTAGAGTCTGTAACTAGGAACCCCTGGGAGAACTCACTCCATGAGTTTGATAGTACTGATGATGTCTATCTATGATTCCATTCTTTTTGAGGTTTCTCCATAAGAAAATAAATTTCAGATGTCTAAATAAACCAATACATATCTGGGGATCACACCCATGGATATGGGGTAATATTAACTAACCTAATATAGAATAACCCACTAAGTAGAGGTTTGACATCGTGTATAGTTGGTCACACCAATTCCGAGAACCCCACATAGGGAAAATATGATACAGAATCCTATCCCAACCTCTGAGAGATATTCCTACAACTCTATTTGAAAATAATCCCCTAGAGGGGATCACAATCCTTTGTTCAGGACGTAATTCTATAATATACCCTCATATGGATGGATTGAGGGAACACAACCTTAAGGAAACTAGTCCATGATAAGGGTAATAAGGTCTCCAAGTCATCTTTATTTAAATACATGAAATTTATTGTTAGTACATGGAAGGACCCTTCGATACAGAGTCTACCCATATATCACAGACCATGCCCATGTCTGTTCATAGGTACACCTAGAAATGTCCATGAACATGGATTTTTCCATGTACCTGTCCATGTCCGAGTACATGGCTCAACCCGTGTACTCTGGCTATGTCATGTACCTAGACATGTTTGTGTTTGTGTATCCTCCAAGATACATGTCAATCCACTAGGTAAGGATAACATGGTTTGTGACATGTTTCACATGTATTTTTATGTTTAACTTCACATCAAACCCTAGAGGTATAGAAAGGGCCCCACACACAGCATGTGATCTTCCATTACACACCATGTAGTGCTTAAATTTTCAAAATCCAAAGATATTCATGAAATTCCTCCGCTATTAATTTTGTATTGATTTCTTTCCGGAATCATGCAACAAAACATGGATATGAGCCAACCGAACTCAATTATCGTTGAAGATCACATTTCTAGCCATCCAAATTGATTGAAAGACCTTCATCATTTAGTCATTCCACCATCACACACCAATACCACAATAAGGGATCTAAAAATCCAAGCCCGATCTTCATTTTTTCACCATTTTATCTCAATCCCATCATCAATATAAACCTGGATATCTGGTATCAATCTGTTGTGCTATGAAACAGGTGCACACTGATTGATCACTGGGTATTTATCAAACCACCAACCAAAATGAATGATGCTAAAGAACGAATGAAGAACATGGGAAGAAATGCAAAAAAAAAAACATGAGGAATGAACCATGTACAATTTCCTTTTGGCCTTGATTAATTTTTTTGGAACAACAAACAAGGGGATTCAAATTAAACAACAAAATAAATCCCCAAATTCCCATCATAATAATCCCATACCCACAATACAATTGATATAAAATTTAATTCACTGGTTGATTGATTCATGTTATTAATAGGATATGAAAATGGGGATAAATACACATAAAACAAAATTTATACCTCAATATGGATCGATTGATGATGAATAATGAATCTACAATGTTGTTATTGGTGAGATCCTCAATTTCCATTGGCATGGACAATCATTGATCCATCATAATTGTTCTCCAATACTTCTGGCAATGATCTCTCTCTTTCTATATCAATTTATAGGGTTATGTGGATAACCATAGGAATTTTTCATAATAGTTCATAAAATAGAAGAATATTAGGTCGTTGTATCATTTTATATAAAATAAAATAAATTATTTATTATTTACGCCTGCTACAACTTTTTTCACAAACACCCAATGATGACAAAAATTGTATCGCACCTAAGGTAAAGACCACATTCTAAACTCAATGGTTGTATTAGAATTGTGGTCTGATACTTGTTTTAGGAGTTAATCCAAATTTTCTTGAAAATTTATCATCATTAATATTAATATATTTAGTATTTTTCAAATATCAATTCAGAGATCACCAAACCTCGGAATCTCACACAATCTCTGATCTTAGGTCAAAAAATATTAATATATATATATATATATTTCAATGATTTATGTGAAAAAATAGAGAAATTAAATTCTCCCCACCGAAGTTATTTTCTTATAGAGAAGAAAAATAGACTACTCAAAAAGATGTGGGTACTAAGCCCGCATCTTGGTTTCTCGTTCCTAGGCGCTCTCTTGAATATTCTTATGCTACCATTAGAAACACACCAAAGGAACCATTCAAACAAAAAATGAATTTTACATTTATGATCCTTGATCTATAATTCATACTACATAAAGGTCGATTCTTCCTCAATGTCCATCTCTCCCCAGTCAATAACATCCGACAGGTCATGCACATATATCCTCAACTGCAACAAATGGAAGACAACGTGCACCAAGTCTAATTATGGTGGTAGAGCCAAGTGGTATGACACCTCAAGGACTCTGCATAGTATTTGGAAAGGGATAATAAATCTAATATAAATATTTCTACCCTATAATAATATCTATAATCCAAATTGAGGAGAGACCTTTAGAAACACATAGTCTTACTCTATGAACTCCAAAGGCCTCTACTCTTTCTTCGCAATGGATGTATGATTAATATAAATAGTCTTCATCCATTCCTAGATTATTTGAACCTTATCTATCATATATCACACCATCTATGGTCCAATGAGAGATGAATAACTTGGATCAATCCAAAAAAATGGTGACCAATAGAACTCACTATACAAGGCCTTGAATGGTGTCATACTGATGGTGGAATGGTAGTTGATATTGGGTAAAAACTCCACTATGGGTAGGTGATACTCCCAAGTATGACCAATGTCTAACCTAAATGACCATAAAATGTCCTTTAGAACTAGAATTATGTGCTCAGTTTGGCCATCATTCTGGGGGTGAAATTCTATGCTCACTCTCAACTGAGTCCCAAAGGCCTCATGAAATACTCCCCATAATCATGATGTGAAGTGACCATCATGATCTAAAACGATCATAGAGGGAAAACCTTCAATATAGACTATATCGAGCACATAATTTCATCCCAAAATATTTAATGAACTCTATTCCCAAATATCTAGGTAGTGGGATGAGTTGTTGAGCTGGTCTATGATCACCCATATGGCATTGTCTCCATTGGACATACCTAGTAACACCATCACGAATTCCATAGTTATTCCATAACACTTCCACCCTAAACCCTAAGGAGTATATCTATACATGTTGGAACATGGTTCTAATCCTTCACCTAATCACAAGTGAGGCATTGAGAGACAAACTCCGCTACACCCTTCTTCATGTATGGCCACCAAAACATATATCGGAGGTCCTAGAATATCTTCACCAAAAAAGATGTATTGTCGAAGGGGATGTATACAACACCCTCCTCACCTCATCCTGCAATGTCATTGGTACCATCTTCCATCCTCTAAGAAGGATAACATTCTCCCCACATTCAAAAATCTATCAAGATTATATCCAGTGAATATCTGAGTATGTAAAGTCTCATAGTCAGTATCTCTATGTTGATATTATCTGACATGCTATTAAATTTGTTGGGTAATAACAATCGATTAAATATACGAAGCACCCTCATTTTCAACTAAGGGTAACTATAATGAGGCTATCTTCTCCAACACCTCGACCAAAAACTACAAACAATATCTCTTACTAAGTAAACCTCCAACATATTCCCCTTCCCAAAGAGCATAGACTATATTTAATTCATATTCCTAGAGGAACTCTATCCATCACCTATGTCTCATGTTATGATCCTTCTAAGAGAAGATATACTTGAGACTCGTGTGGTCAAAGTAGATAAAAAACAACTAACCCATAAGGTAGTATCACCACATATCCAATGTGATGACTACCATTTACATCTCAGGATCATGGGTTTCATACTTCTAATTGTGTGGTATCAACTACCAAGACACATATGAAATCAAATCCTACATCTACATCATCACAAAACCAAGTTTGGTCCCCAAATAATTACAATACACTACTTATTCAACTCCCTCATATAGTAATCTAAATATGGGGGAACTTATCAATATCTAAATCAAATCCTAAAAATCCCACTGGAACCTTTCTGTCCACACAAAATCCCAACGTTTTAGGGTAAAATCTTTCAAAGGTGCTTATATCCTAGAGAGATCTAGAAAAAATATCATGTATCAGCCTAGAAACCCAAGTAAGCTCCTCACATACATCACACTATTGGTTGTCTCTCATGATAAGAATACCATGACCCTTTTTTGGGTCCACCTCTACATAATTATATGAGATAACATGTATCTGAAAGTGGACATCCTGGATCTGTAACTGACACTTCAAGAGATTCCCATAAAAATGGTGCTCTCAGAGTGTGTCTAAGAACATCCTCATGTGTCTCACATGCTCCTCCTTAGATATTTAGTACACTAGAATATCTTTGATGAATACCACCAAAAATTAGTCTAAAAAAGTCTAAAAGATTTGGTTCATGAGTCCCATGAACACTACTAAGGCATTCATCATGCTGAAGAGAACCACCGAGTAATCATAATAACTATAGAGTCAACTAAATTTCATCTTCAGTATGTCCTCAACCCATACTCATATTTGGTGATATCCTGATATGAGGTTTATCTTTAAGAACCATCACAACCCTCTCAACTGATTTAAGAGGTTGTCAATCCTCATTAGAAGAAACTTGTTCTTCACAGTCACCTAGTTCAAGTTCTAATGATCTATTCATAATCCCACTCTTCTATTTTCATTCTTGGCGAACAACACTAGGGATTTCTAGGGGAAACACTAGGTCTCACAAAGACCTTCCTCTAAAAATATTCTAAATCCACCCTCATCTCACAAAGCTCTTTGGGATCCATCTGATATGCTAACATAGATATTAGGGTCATCCGTGGGTGTAATTAAATGAAGAATTCAAACTCTCAAGTGGGAGGAAAGCCTAGAATATCTTCTATAATGATTTCCTTTAACTCAACAAACATAAAAAGAAACAAATAGCTATAGAATTCACTACTCTAAGAGTCACTCTAGAAAACTAGTGAAAAATCATGAATACCCTCCTATGTTTGAGTCCAACCCACTTCTCCTAGGTCTCCTTTTCACCAATAAGGAAAAGCCACATCTCATTAATATAGAAACCCTATATCCTTCACCTCAAAAAATCAAGTTGTGAATGAATTATGTATAGTCAGCTCATACCTAAAATGATGTCATAAGTCCCCAACACTTCCAAAAAGAGATATAATGACAAATGTTCTCATCCAAGTGTTAGATCACACTTTCAAAAAAATTGTGTGATCACTGAGTTATCTCTGGTAAGAGTCTCCAAGTATAAGGTTCGAGCCAAGGGATCAACCAGAACCTCTGGGTCTCCAAATAAGAAAGTATCAAGAAAAACGTTTCTCATGCATATTTCTATATAAACTAAAACAAAGAAGAAAATCTAATGATCGTAACTCTAGAATATATGGACCCCCAAGATCATAGGACTCTACAGCCTGCAGTTATCCTCTCCCCCACCCACTCGATCCATAAGCAAGGTGAGGACCAAATTGGGGTGGTGGTGGAAACATGTAAAACCATCTTCCAACTACACTACTCTCCCTTATCCTCTATCATATATACCATCATATTGAACTCCATTTTTATATAATTTCCTCTACCTATGTGTCCCATTCACTGTCTCCCTTTTATCTGTATGGTGAATTGGACAATCCCATAGGAGATGTTGCTGACAACCATAAGAGTTGAACTACCTTTCACTTGGCTGACTACACCCTTCATGATAACCTTGAACCATAGAACCTTGTTCCTATGATCACATTATAAAACTTATATCACATCTAGATCCATACAACTACCTTCAACTACCTACTACTGAGGTCTCAACTCCTATGTTCCCACTAATGGAACCAACTTTCAGTGTTTACTGTTCTGAAGGCCCTATATCACCAAGGAATTATCTATCACCCCATTATAAGTAGTGATATATAGAGGTATCAACCAGATGTCTATGCACATAAATCACTCAATGTTACATTCCCAAAATAATGTATCTCAAACCATATCCATAAGTATCACGAGAGTTTAGTGAACCTTGATGAATACTCACCACAGTCAAGCTGCACATCTGTTGCTATAAAAGATCCTAGATGAACAATTCTCAAATCATAGATGGAGAGGACTCATACTTAAAGAAATTCTCAAAATCTATTCATAAAATAGTCGCTGCAACATATTATAGAACTATAAAGCTCCACCAATGTCTTATGAAACCATAAAGAAGACTCTTCCCCACGAACACTATCTGATCATTGGGATTCCAAACAACATGAAAGGCTCATGTAACTACCTCGATCCAATCCTAATGTACCTTTGGGTATGGTTATCCCTTAAACCTAAGTGGTCGCTGATGCTGAAACTGATGAAGTGCACTCATCCCACACACCTCATCTACTAGAATTGTGGGTATCATCTGCTTCTTGACATGTGGTAGTATGACTAGAAAACAACTCGGAGGAACTATCACTTGAATAGGCCCCTTTATTAATGCCTCTTTACTGAGGGGATCATCCTCATGATCCTTCTACTGAATCCTAGTTGAAAATCATCATGGAGGAATCCTGAAATGGTTAAGATGTACCGTAGTCAATGAGAATATCTAGGGAGCTAACTCAATAAGGGTATAAAATCAAAACCCATTCCTATATGATACATGTACCAAAGTTTTTTCCTAAAACCAATGTATACATGTACCGAGTTTAATGTGGGTGATTAGAGTTGTGGTGCATGTATACATAAAAACCCACACCAAAAATAGATTCCCTCTCTAGAAATAAAAACTTGAAATAGTAAACTATAATTCCATAAAATCCAAACCAATCTCACATCTAGAAAAAATCCAAAATATGGCCCTAAGATGGAACTCTACTATGATACCACTCAGTCATGAACTTACCCGTTGGGGATCGCATGGATGAAGATAATCGGAGTGTGAGTACCCAAATCCCTCCTCCAATTTTCTAGGGGATAGAGACTAGCGCCATGTAGGTATAACACACAAATTAGAGGCCTTAGCCTATGGTATTTGTATGAACAGACACATCAACCAGCACATAAAATTATAAATATAAAATTTTATGGATAAAAAATGAATTAATACATCTTCATCACATAATCAGAGTATAAAAAATAATCAGAACCAATAAGGCCCATATACAATCCCATAAAAATCTGAAAATAAGTCCCACCTAATAGTGAGAGGGGACTGAAGTTAAATGTGACTCTTGGAACAAAATACATTTTTTCTAGCCCAAATCTAATCTTTATCTACTCCAAGTCCACTGAGATCCCCATATAATTGCTAGTCATCTACCTAATACATGAAACAAATGGGAAGATCTCATAAAGGGGTGAGTATAACAATACCCAATAGGACACAATGGAATCACTGAGCATAAATCATTAAGATTTGTTAGCTCATCCTCGTATATATCAATCATAATATGAGACATAGAATAAAAAATCTAGATATAAACATATTAAACACCATGTATCAAGGTAAGGACCCAACCACATTGCCAATCTAAGATTCTACTTGAGAGTCCATATGTAGGGACCCGAAGCTTGACGTACATGGACATTACATTACTTTTTCGGAATACTTAGTACATAACAAAAACACACACACAAGGATCGTAATAGTTTAACGTCTTTGGAAACTCGGAATATAATCTTCTAATCCTGGTGAAAGATCTTCAACATCTCCCATAAAGATCTTCATTTTTTTACCTAAAACCTTTATTTATATCCAGGGGAAAAGAAAACATAAAATGGGTGAGCTCAAATGATCAATAAGGGTAAACAAAAGAAATATCAATCACATCATATTCATAAGAACATAAAATTTTGGAAATCTTAACCTGTAAAAGAGATCATAATTTCATAACATGAGATAAATCATAGTAGTGAAATGAAATCCCAATAATCATAACATAAAACATGAAACTTTTTGGCATACACACATAATCATAGAGAATCATATCTTATTAGTCAAGACTCATTGCCAAGACTATCTTAGTGGACAAAGTCCATTTCTGAACCGAGTTACCCTCGTTTCAGTTCTGTTTCACTGAACCGGTATAACCTACCATTCCAGCCATGTCTATCTCATGAGATATAAAATCTTTACCCAATGCATTGGAGGGAGATATAGGTCCCACCCATCTCATAATGATACCCTTCTTATGTGTGCCACAAAATCATAAATCATACATCATTTCATAACCCATGTAATAAAAATGGGAATCTTAAACATCGTGACATCTTAAAACAATTCATATAATATAATTACGTCACAACATAATCAAATCAATGTAATAATAGGGATAGAAACAGAACCCTTTATTATCTTAGATGGAAAATAATTTTTGATAAAACACATGAACTCTATTCTTGAGGAAAATTTCCTTTCTTCTTCAAAAACACTTTTCCTTTCTTAACATGTCATAAAATTTTAAACTAAAAGAAGTTTATTGAAAATAAACTTGAAAAAGTTAAAAGGAATCTTCTTGGAAATAATGTTTTAAAAATCCATTCATGCCGTATAAGTTAAAAATAACATTCTCCTCGTACTTTTGTCGGAAAAGTCAAAATGTACCTCGTAACATAAAAAAAAGAAAGTCTCCTTACATACCATGTGGTAAAAGTAAAAAATGGGTAAAAACGACTATAAACATACATGAAAAAACTTTTATAAAACATGGAAATGGATGATAGAAATAACCCCAGTAAATACCAAAGTATAAACAATCTTGGATAAAAATGAGATTGTGATATTTCCATTACCTTATGTCCGATATGCTTTGTACGTATCCGAACCTCCTGTATAATGATATAAATAATGTCATTAACTTATTACAGAATCATATTCATTGTTATGATATCATATATGGTTCACTTATGACTTTATATTACCCTTTCTTTTGTAAATTCCATGTTAAAGAAGCGTTTTGGGTAAAATTGTTTCATTTATCGTAGGTGTTTGGACTTGTTGTTCTTGACATTATTATTACTTATATCATGATTTACTTACTTCCAGAATATAAAACATGATTTATATATCATATATATTCAATATATATATATATATATAATAGATAGATAAATGAAATGAAACACACCATTCATGGAGACGGTAGTCCGTACGTACGCATGAACGCTGTTTTCCTTTCCTTATTGTCTTGAATGGAAGTAAGTAGATGACATACATATATATATATACATAAATACAGTAGATTTAACATGTCATATATTTCATTATAATTCATTATATATACTTTTTAATCATTCATGAATGGTTAATGTGGAGAATGAATCTCATCGCTTCGTGGAGACGGTATTCCGTACGTACGCACAAGCAATGATATCGTTCTAATGATCATGAACTTGTGTTGAAGTGTATGTATACTATTTCAGTATCAATATAACTTTATAATAATCATATATAGTTAATCATTACACCATTATACCCATCCAATTAAGGTAGTGGTGGAAAATAGATTACACCACGGCGTGGAGACGGTATTCCGTACGTACGTACGCGCGGTGATTTCCTTTTTCCATAGGATGGATAGAAGGTTAATTATAGTTGTTTCATATTTATAATAACATATCAGTATATAAGAAATACTGATGTTATTACTTTATCATGAAACAACTAAATAAGTAGAAGTTGAAGAAGAAATAAATTGAAAAAGATCGGTAATGGATATTACCTCTTTTTGACGCGCCTTCACTTAACCTCCACTTAAAGAACTAAGGATGGTCTTTGAAGAAGACCAGGACATCTAGGATGATACTAGGGAAGTGTAGAAGAGATTTTGTCAGGGGTTGGCCGAGCTTGAATGCTCAAATTGGTGTGAGGAGGAGAGGGAGGAGGTGCCCTTTTATAAGGGAGGAGAGGGGCACCTTAGGAAAATCTCAAAGTATTATTTTATATTCAAGGTAAAATTCGGTTTATAATGGTTATAAAGGGTCTTATTTCAAAGATAAAGTGGTTATGGGTCAAATTCATCTCATCCAATAGTATTTAGAGAAGTTTAGGTTATTATTTTAACCTTATCAATTAGATTTAACTCTAAGTTAAATAATTTAACTTTTACCGTGTCTTTTTGTTTTCTTAAACTATATGGTTAATAAACTTACTATATCAAGCCAAACGAACCCCAAGTTGTTTATTATTAATATATATAATCTTATATAAGTCATTTGGCCTAACCTTATATTTTTAGTAATAATATAACAATTAATAATATAATATTTGTTTAAAAACTAATTTATGTCAATTTTGACACTATTTGGTACATGATTTTTATGAAATTCATAATAGAATGATAAGTTCAAACCATGTTAATTAAATCAACAATAACATGTAATATTAACCTAGAAAATTAGTGTAAGTCATAAAAAGTCTCAAATTACATTTATTTGGGCATTTATAACATCAATTATGTCAATATTCCATTAATAAGACAATTACTGCATCATCTTTGTGTCATAATAAATGATACTTATTTAATCCCTAAAAATTCTAAATAAATTCATATTATTTAGATAATTGTATTATATTTCTGGAGACTATTCATGTTCTAAGTTTCATGAAGTTTATCACTAGATTAAAATTATTATATTTATAAGATTTAAGAAAGTGACATGTTGTCACATTCTTTGGTTTTAATAATAATTAAATTATTTTCATTGAAAAAATTTAATTAAATGAATATAATCCGAACCTTAGGTGATATGGGTCGACTTTTAGTCATCCAATAGGATTTTGACATTTGTTAGGGTAATTTTAAAATATTATATTTACCCTTAATTACCCGATTTACTTTTAACTATGACAAATAAAATTTATCGTAGTTACTATTCATAATTCCCAAAAATAAAAAGTAGCGTATTAACATAATTTGGATCCACTAATTCCAAAAATTTAATCCATTTTTCCAAAATCAATACACAAAAGTTGCATAAATTAAATTAAAATTAATCCCGTTGTCGAAAGAAAATAGGGTTTTCTTTAAAACATTGCAAAAGATTGAATTGATTTAACCTACGAATTCAAGGTAAAATCAATGCTAATGACATACATTATATTAAATGGTAAAAATATATTCTATTTATACTTTAAAACCATTCAATATTATAATTTAACCACATAAGATATTACGATGAAAAAAGTTGTTTTTAATTAAAATATAGCGTGTTTTTACTATTCATTAAAATATGAAAGTTATCGAAAAAATATCAAAACTTTATCTAATGTAAATTTTTATATCCTGATTCAAAAGAAGAATTTTATTTTGTAAAATTGAACTTATAAACATGTCAAGAACTAGATTTAAAGTGGGTGCCGCATCAAAAGGCGGCAAAACTGCATTTTTTGAAAAATACTTATTTTACCCGAAAAATTTATTTTGTTCTTATACCATGTTCTAGAAATGTGTAAGATGAATAATAATGTTATAAAATTCAAAATTTAGTTAACACTATTCATAACGGCTAGTTCATAACAATATTATAATAACATATCGTTGTTTAGTAAAACCCGGTATTGCGTACAACACACGCTATCGAGGAAGGTCGCGATTGCGTGTAATGAAAGCCAAGTCAGGGTTGCGTGTAGTGCACAACTCCTTTGTTGTTGCGTATAACAGAATCCAACCATATTTTATTTATACATTTAATATATATATATATATATATACACTCAATGTTTCGTAGTATAACTTCTATCAAACGAACTTGAAATTGTGTGTAACAAGAGCCAAGAAAAGTGTTGCGTACACTGCAAGCTAATACAGTGTTGCATATAGCGCAAGATAATCTTGGTGTGTCGTACAATATAATATATGAATGAAATTAAAAAGAATGTATCTTATAAAATCTCAGGTTGTTACATTCTACCCCCCTTAAAATGAATTTCACCCTCGAAATTCATCGGGGTTGTAAATGGTTTACTACTCGAAAGTTTGTTTAATAGAAACCCACATCGTAAAAAGGAATACCAAAACATGGCTTTTAAAAACTAAAGTATGAAATGTAACGGTTACCCAAATTAACTCATCACGGGGTTTCCACGTAGGAGAACATTAGAGAAAATATGGATATGGAAGAAAAATATAACCATCATGTTCCGATGGAGAATGGTAGAGAACATGGCTATGAAAAAGTCAACAATCACAAAGCTATTGATTTGTGGTGATCTAAGGAACCATATGATTAATCGTATATAAGGGAACTAGGACAACATTTTTGGTTTTCAAGATCATTTCCCTAAAGTTGATGAATTAAAAGAAATACTTGCATGATTTTGGTACAATCTCACTGTTGTTCGTGAATTGAACAATTTCCACTTCATGCCTTGAAGAAATGAAGTTGAATTTGTTATTCGTGATGTGTTAGCAGATCATGTGATAGAATGATGGGTCATTCCATCTCTTTCAAACAAAAGGTTAGCAAATGTTATAAGTCCATCTTATGCTAAGATTAATCGTATATGGTTCCAAAAATGAACTTATACTTCATATACCACTTAATAAAATAAAACTAGTTTATACTAAACAGGGACTTCCTGTAGGCCAGTGGTAGGCGATAAAGGCCAGTCACACTTCGGTTGTGGGTTCGATTCCTACAACCTTGCCCGACGTGATGGGTTGTCGCCCATCCTGCAGGTTGTCATTTTTCTAAAACTATATTACTATAACATGCCATCAATAATATCGAAAAAAACTTCTATCCTTAAACAATACTTAGCATATGTCCAACATATTCCATTCCAATTTTAGGCTTATCTAAAATACTTCGGTCCATGCTCATAGTATAAAGAAAATGATTACTTGAAATTTCATCAACCAAGCATGTGAATACCATCATTTATCCCCCATATATATATATTTTTGGTCACATTCCAACCATGTGAATACCTTAATCATGTATTCTCTTGAAAAAAAAATGAATACCCATTAAACCATAGTGAAAACTTGAATGTAGTTAAAAGTTAACACTTTCCACATACCAAAATCCTCAAAATTCTATATACTCAAACCATGATATCACTTAGTCCTTATATCAATCATGATCTCATGAATACTATCAAACATATTAGATTCTCTTTATCCCTTCATTATGTGTATATCATCTTCTTTCCAAAAATATTTCAATCAATTTTCATGGTTACCGATGCCATAAAATTATTGAAAACCACAATAGAACAATACATAAATATTCCAATATTCCACGATACTATATACAACATTATTCTGGAATCCCATTACAAAAAAACTTAATCATTCCACCACATCGTTGTCATATTCAACATCGCTAATAGTGATTGCATGTGACTTACCTTTGTCATTTTCATTAAATGGTTGCTCATGTCGATCATCACTAACCCTTGGATTAGGGAATTTATTAGCATAATGCCCCATTTCCTTGCACTTGAAGCGTTGAAGTGTTGGTGGTGCATTATCTGCAGTCTTTTCTTTATTCACATCATTAGAAACCCTTTTTCCATTACTTCAACACTCAGCTGCTCGATGACCTTCTTTTACACACTTAAAACATTTTCTAGTCCCTTTAAGACAATCTCCACCATGATTCTTTCCACACTTTGAGCATAAGGAAACATTCATCTTCTTTTCACTATTATTCTGAGATTTCTCCTTGAACTCCATCTTTCGTTTCTTGTCAAAACTATGAGTTGGATAAGTAACACCAACTTCCATTTCTACCTTGATAGAACAACGCCCAATTTCTTCATAGATACTGATGTCTCTTATATCTAATGCCCTTCGAAGAATTGGTTTTAAGCCACTGAAAAATCGATCAACTTTACTTTCAGGTTGGATGATAATGCCAGATGCATACCTTGCAAGTCTTGTAAAATTCTGTAACACCCCAAGATTTTATAGTGTGTTATTTCTTCAAAATAATTCAATAACTTTCACTACACGCAACACCAAGTTCAATCGCACCATGACTTACCAAACAAGCTGTTCAAAAGAGGTTATGAATAGTGTTAACTAAATTTTAAACTTTATATAATCCTTATAATTTTAGAATCCATATTATGAGTTTCTTAGACATAATGTAAGAACAAATTCATTTTCAGTATTTCACTTTTACCAAATTTTAATAGTGAACCCTTTTTAGATACTATATTTTAAACTTTTTGACTAAATGGGGACATCAAAAATTTAAAATGAAATATCCCAAGCTTCCACGGTACGCTAGCGTGTGTTGTACACAACACCGAGTTCTAACACACCGTAACCAATCAAACTAGCCGTTATGAATAGTAATACCTACTTTTTGAAATTATATATATATTATATTTTAAAATGGACTTCATTTTTGGATTCGGAATATCGAATTTAGCCTAAGGTGAAATTTTGGTACATTTCGGATAACTTTCATATTTTGATGAATAGTGAAAATTACTAAATTTTAATTAAAAACAACTTTTTTAATCAAAATAATTAATAGTGATAAATTATGAATTTGAGTGGTTTTAAAGTATATTTAGAATATATTTTTACAATTTAATATAATTTTGGTCATTAGACAAAATTTTACAGTTAAACCGAACATAAACAAGTGTCAATCTTTTGATAGTTATTATCTCTTAAAAACACGCTTTTTTGTTTTGACAGCGGGAATTAATTTTAAATTAATTTCTGCCACTTCTGTGTTTTGAATTTAGAAAAATGGATTCCATATTTGGAATCAGGATGTTCAAATTGTGTAAATAGGTAACTTTTATTTTTAGACATTTTGAATAATTACTGCGGTAAATATTTTATTTACCATGGTTAAGGGTAAATCCGGTAAATAAGGGTTAAAAAAATAATATTATAATAATACTAAATTACCCTAAAACGTGTCTTAACCCTATTGGTTGATATATGGTCGACCATGGGCATCTTTGTGTCAATTTTGGGACCCCATGGATCCACTTGTAAGTGATAATGACACATTATATTAATAAAGCTAAAATAAAAATAAAAATGGCATAAGCTTACATCTTTTAGAAGAACAATTTTTTACATAGGGTTATACATGTTGGATTTTCGATTATAAATATTCATTAGAAAGATAAAAATATTTCCTACATAATGATATTTTATTTATAATTTTTAGACATTAAATAAGTTATTTTATTTATGACACAATGATGATGCAATAATTACTATAATAGTGAAAAATTAAAATAATTGATATCATAAATACCCAAATAAATATAATATGAAACTTTTAATGAATTAAACTAATTTTCTAGACTAATATGATATATTAGGATTGATTTAATGAACTTTGTTCGAAGTAATCAATCTGTTAGGAGTTTCACAAAAATCAACTATTGAATAGTGTCAAAATTGACATAAAAGAGTTCTTAAAACAAATATTATATTATTAATTGATATTAAATTCCTAAAAATCTAAGGTTCGGCCAAGAGACTTATATTATGATATTTTCATCATTTATGGACCACTTGGGGGTCGCTTGGATGTACATAGTAAGTTTATTAACCATATTATATAAAAATACAAAGAGACATTGTAAAAGTGAAACTAATTAACTTAGAGTTAATACTTAAAGATAAGGTTAATATAAGTACCCAAACCTGTCTAAATTCTATTGGATGAGTTGTTTTCGACCTATCCCCACCTCATCCTTTTAATAGTCAACTTTGGAGCCTTTGGAAACCGAATATGAATTTATTATAAATTAATATTTCTAGCATTTCCAAAGGTGCCCCTCACCCCTCTTATAAAAGGGCACTCCTCCTTCTCTTTTCCTCACACCTCTCAAGCCACTTGGCTCGTCCAAACTCTGCCCAACTAAGCTCCCCACATCCCTCTCCTCCTCCTTGAAGCTTCCCCTTAGGCAGAAAGCATTTCAAGAAGTCCTTTGGTTCCAACCAAAGTGAGTTACCTAAATTAAAGGTAACGATTTCTCTTAAATTATTTTCATTTATTTTGCTTCTCCAACCCCCAAACTCTTTTTATTTCCTTTCTTTTGTAACAACACCAGTATCCTCAATATACTAGGATGTTGTTATAAGAAGGATTAAAACTACACATACACACAACTCCATCTAATGGATGATGAACATAATGTTCCTGTGGATGGCAAACTAACGCCTCACGAAACGATGATTGTTCAAATACATCTTACCACCTCTCATGGTGGCCATTATGATGGCACTGTAATTAAATATGATAATAATGATATATATTTTATATATAAGATTCTGTAATTCCATTTTATTTCATACCATTATCCGTTTCATGTTGTATATACATACGATAATTTCATTTGAGGAAGTGCGGACTACCGCCCCCTTAAAATGATATGACTCGTTCATACCACACATGGAACGTATAAAGGATGGTGTTAATGAACTTAAGTAACATATATAAAATATTATATTATACTGGAATAGTAATATACCTATGTATCATTTGGATTCGATTCTTTTAAAATAAAAATTAAATGGAAGTAGCGTTCGTGCGTACGTACGGACTACCGTCTCCACGAACGCGATGAGATTCATTCTCCATCGTAACCATTAAAGTATAATTATCATTTGATGATTTAAAAATGATGTTTAAGGACTTGATATCATTCTGGATATGAATAATATACAACCTATCCTTTACAAACATGTCTTACGTAACAAAACATATGAAAGAAAACAAGTAAGTTAACACCCGAAACAACGATAATACTAAGATATCAATATTAAAAGATCATATATGATATCATATTAATGTAAATGATTCTTGTATAATTTAATAACAATTATTTCACCATTATACAGGAGGTTAACCTACACCAACAAAGGAAAAGTACAAGGTAAGGGGTTTTCATCTCACTCCTTATTCCCGTGAGATTCATGCCATATTGCCACCATCACCTTTTGTGTGGTGTATGTACTGCCCATAATTATATTCTTTGGGTAATACACCCTAATTTATGTGTATTTACATATTCATTGTATGATACCTCTTTTATGGATTGTATGTTTCATAAGTTACCAAATTGGTAAGGGTTATTTCACAATCTCTTCATTATCCGAGGTTGTTTATACGTAATAATCTACTGGGATATCTTTATCATCCACATCCATGTTTCTTAAAAATGTATTTCAAAACATTTTTACTATTTACAAGAATATGGGTTAAAGTCATTTATACCCTTGTTTGACTTTTTATAAGAGGTTTATAAAGGAATCTTTCCGTCATTTTCAAAACAAGGTCCTTTTTAACCTTTTCGACAGAATTGAGGTAAGAATGTTTTTTTTAACTTATACGGCGGGTGCGGTTATTTTACGCCGTTATAAAATCGTCAAAGCTTTCCTTACAAGATTACAAGAATATTTTCAAGAAAATGTTTTATTTTATATGGCTCTTAAATGATTTCAAAAATAGAAAGAGATATTTCTCTAAAAAGTGTTTTGATTTCATCTATGTCAACATCCTTTAATGGATTTTACGCTTATTTGAAGTTGATTTATTATAATACAAAAATTCTATATTGTATTTAAGGTTTTGTGATATTTTTGACTGTGGATGTGCTATTTTATACCATTCATAGTTTATGGTGAAACTATTGACATTTCGTATGCTAGTTTTAATCCGAATGTTTATGTTATATTTCAAACTTTTCTTCAGATGAATGTGCTAAACAAGTATGTTCCGGGTTGGGGACCGGTAAAAGTAAGCCCTCCAGGTTAGGGACTGGTAAAAGTAAGCCCTCCAGGTTGGGGACTGGTTAAAGTAAGCCCTCCAGGTTAGGGACTGGTAAAAGTATGCCCTCCGGGTTGGTGTCCGGTTATTAGAGGCACTCCGGGTTGGTGTCCGGTTATTAGAGGCACTCCGGGTTGGTGTCCGGTTATTAGAGGCACTCCGGGTTGGGTTCCGGTTAGAAGTAACCCCTAGGTCTTGGGATGAGGCCTAGACAAATAAATTAACGTTTAGCATTATGCATTCCAACATTATGAAAGTGGTTATTGATATTGCATGTGATTATTCGATTAGTAGAATATCCATGTGAACAAGTAAATGGCATTATTTCATTTTACTTTTGCCATACTATGTTGAAGTTCAATTTTAAAAGGCTTTTGTTTTAGTAATTCATTGCCTTAAATGTTTACGCTTATTTTGAATGTTCCGCTATATTGTTATCCTTACTGGGCATTTGAGATCACCCCTTTTCTATGTTTTATTTTTTCCCAGGTAGTGAAGAAGTAAATTATGAATGACTTGCAGGGATATTATGAGGGGTTAATAGTGTGGATATGAAGACTTTGTTGTTGTAGTAGTTTTTCACTTTGAAATGTAATGTAAAACTTTATGATTATATCTAGTGTTTCCAAGGCTACTAAACCAATCGGTCTTTCGGGATTTGATCTTTCTTGTGATCATGCCAATGTTACGAAGTAATGCACCGACTCTGGGTAACTGGGGTCGGGGCGTTACAGTTGGTATCAGAGGAAGTTTAGTACAAACCTTGGAAACTAGATTTAGGTAAACTCTGATTAGAGCACGTAGACCTAAGATGAACTTTGAGGATTAGTATGGAATAACTTCCTAGAATTTTGGTATTGTAGAGATTTTGTGAGTTTTCCGAGCAATACATCCCTGTCTGGATACGAGCAGGTAGAGGCGGCTCTGGCACAGATGTACCTAGGGGTAAAACCCGAAAACACCGCTTTGATCTAGACTCGAACGGGAACTGGTGCACGACAACGGGCCTTGCTGCACTCTTGGTTACGACACTCCCGGGGGATATGCTTAGGATAACTCTCATTTTCTTTACAAATCATTATGAAGGGTTTATGAGTATATACTTCCTCAAAGAAAACATTTTTATGATTATGGATTATATCCATAAATAGTTCAATTTATGTTAAGTGTTTTATAAGTATGGGATTATGTATTTTGATTCATAAACTGATCTAGTTTATGCCATTGTTTAGAAATGGCGCCCAGTAGAAGGAATGAGAACTCCAGAAATGCACATGATCCAAAGAGAAGGAAGGATCATATCTTTCATGGTCTTAAGCTAGAATTGATAAGAGAAATAGTCTCCCATGTATTATCATCATATGAAGAAATAATATCATGTGTTGATAAGATAAGTAAAGAGTTTACTGAGTCCTATGGCTTTGAAGGGAAGCAAGAGAAGAAAAGGATGGAAGAGAGAAAGATGGATAAAGGGAAGAGTGAAAAGAAGAATTTTCCCATATGTGGTAACTGTGGAAAGAAACACCCTGGAACTTGCCTGAAAGGAATGGGAGTTTGTTATAAGTGTGGAGGAAAAGTTCACAAAGTACGTGACTGCAAGGGTAAGAAAATGGTTTTAAATGTACAATGCTTCATTTGCAAGGAGTTTGGACACTACGCGAACCTATGCCCCAGTCATCAGACTATGCCGCAAATGATGCTATTGGATAATAATCAAGTTATGATACTACCACAGATGAAGAGGAATGATTAGAGTTCTTATGTTGATTATGCCAATTGAGTGTTGTATCAACAATGTACTTGTTATAATAATTATGGAGTATATAAGGATTGTACTGCAGTACTATTTCATTAAGGACTTGAGATTGTGTGGAACAAAGAAAAGTGACTCAATAGCAGGATAAATTTTTGGAAAATATATGGTTGAGAGAAAGATAAACCATAATATGGTTCTGATACCGAGTTAGTGATTTTAGAATAATACATGATTGATTTGGATAAATTATACTGGATATTCTTGACTACCTTAGAACTGATTAATGATCTGTATATTCCATTATTGTTGGGGTTTAAAACATTTTTGGATTGATGAAGTATATCCATCATTCTATATGGAATAGGGGAGCGTGAATGTAATCAATAAGGAATATGGTAATTCAGGATGTTTCAGTGTATTAAAAGAATACAAGACGAAGGTATTCATATGCTATTATGGGGTAAAAAGGATCTACATTATTCTTACCTTCCTTATAAATATTGGACTGTGAGTTTGGACAGAAGTATTTTGGATAGTTCTAGTTTGGATTATTTTGGATTGCCATAAAAGGACAACCCGGAGGTCGGGCGGCAACCCGTCGCGTCCGGCAAGGCTGCGAGACTTGAACCCGCAACCGAAGGGCGACAAGGGTGTATCACCTACCACTAGCCCACGAGATGTCTTGGATTAAATAATGTAGTTTTTTTAAAAGATCTGGTAGATGAATTATAAATTAATTTATTTTGGAACCCTGTACGAATAGTATAAATAGAAATTTTTTTTTACGTTCTATTATCTTTTAGAGTGAAAGATGAGTTTGTGGTAGAAATTTATTAATGGATAAAACTCTAATTATAAAGTAAGTATATCCCCTTATGATCTTAGCCAATCTCATAAATAAATTACTCAACATTAAGAAAAGCAACTTAGAACAAAAATGTTTTCCTAGATGGTACCTTAAATCATCACTAATTTATGGATTTGGGATTGTTGGCCTTTTCATAGCCATGTCCTCTACCACTCTCCATCAGATAATTGATGGTTAGATTTATCCTCCATATCCATATTTTCTTATATGGAACCCTAGTATGTGTTATTTTCGGTAATCTTCATACTTTCCACTCTTTATTTCAAATAGAGGCCTCATTAATTCATTTTTCGATGTGGGATTTCAACTAAGATATTTCGAAACGTCAAAAATGTGTTATCCTAATACCCTATGTTTTGTTG
Organism: Viscum album; assembly: GCA_963277665.1. NCBI lineage: Eukaryota > Viridiplantae > Streptophyta > Magnoliopsida > Santalales > Viscaceae > Viscum > Viscum album. The sequence continues at coordinate 1,699,425,421 of OY728161.1, read as the reverse complement.
AACCGATGGTATTTCAAATCATCATAGATTGATGAATTCAAGGACCTCAATTTCATACTTGTTTGTGATTGATGACCTCAATCACTACCTATAAATATTTACGTTTTTCCTCCAATTATATGTCTCTAAATTACCACCAATGTTCTCCGAATCGAGATCATAATTTGGTGGTGACCCTTTCATTTCTCTTTTCCTCATATTAAGACTAAATTTTAGTAACCCAATTTCCGATGTGGGTTTTCCCACAAATATATTTTCTATTTTCAACCTTTTATTTTTGAAGAACAATTTCAAATTGCGAGGACGCAATTTATTGAAGGAGGGGAGAATGTAACACCCCAAGATTTTATAGTGTGTTATTTCTTCAAAATAATTCAATAACTTTCACTACACGCAACACCAAGTTCAATCGCACCATGACTTACCAAACAAGCTGTTCAAAAGAGGTTATGAATAGTGTTAACTAAATTTTAAACTTTATATAATCCTTATAATTTTAGAATCCATATTATGAGTTTCTTAGACATAATGTAAGAACAAATTCATTTTCAGTATTTCACTTTTACCAAATTTTAATAGTGAACCCTTTTTAGATACTATATTTTAAACTTTTTGACTAAATGGGGACATCAAAAATTTAAAATGAAATATCCCAAGCTTACACGGTACACTAGCGTGTGTTGTACGCAACACCGAGTTCTAACACACCGTAACCAATCAAACTAGCCGTTATGAATAGTAATACCTACTTTTTGAAATTATATATATATTATATTTTAAAATGGACTTCATTTTTGGATTCGGAATATCGAATTTAGCCTAAGGTGAAATTTTGGTACATTTCGGATAACTTTCATATTTTGATGAATAGTGAAAATTACTAAATTTTAATTAAAAACAACTTTTTTAATCAAAATAATTAATAGTGATAAATTATGAATTTGAGTGGTTTTAAAGTATATTTAGAATATATTTTTACAATTTAATATAATGTTGGTCATTAGACAAAATTTTACAGTTAAACCGAACATAAACAAGTGTCAATCTTTTGATAGTTATTATCTCTTAAAAACACGCTTTTTGTTTTGACAGCGGGAATTAATTTTAAATTAATTTCTGCCACTTCTGTGTTTTGAATTTAGAAAAATGGATTCCATATTTGGAATCAGGATGTTCAAATTGTGTAAATAGGTAACTTTTATTTTTAGACATTTTGAATAATTACTGCGGTAAATATTTTATTTACCATGGTTAAGGGTAAATCCGGTAAATAAGGGTTAAACAAATAATATTATAATAATACTAAATTACCCTAAAACGTGTTTTAACCCTATTGGTTGATATATGGTCGACCATGGGCATCTTTGTGTCAATTTTGGGACCCCATGGATCCACTTGTAAGTGATAATGACACATTATATTAATAAAGCTAAAATAAAAATAAAAATGGCATAAGCTTACATCTTTTAGAAGAACAATTTTTACATAGGGTTATACATGTTGGATTTTCGATTATAAATATTCATTAGAAAGATAAAAAGATTTCCTACATAATGATATTTTATTTATAATTTTTAGACATTAAATAAGTTATTTTATTTATGACACAATGATGATGTAGTAATTACTATAATAGTGAAAAATTAAAATAATTGATATTATAAATACCCAAATAAATATAATATGAAACTTTTAATGAATTAAACTAATTTTCTAGGCTAATATGATATATTAGTATTGAGTTAATGAACTTTTTTCGAAGTAATCAATCTGTTAGGAGTTTCACAAAAATCAACTATTGAATAGTGTCAAAATTGACATAAAAGAGTTCTTAAAACAAATATTATATTATTAATTGATATTAAATTCCTAAAAATCTAAGGTTCGGACAAGAGACTTATATTATGATATGTTCATCATTAATGGACAACTTGGGGGTCGCTTGGATGTACATAGTAAGTTTATTAACCATATTATATAAAAATACAAAGAGACATTGTAAAAGTGAAACTAATTAACTTAGAGTTAATACTTAAAGATAAGGTTAATATAAGTACCCAAACCTGTCTAAATTCTATTGGATGAGTTGTTTTCGACCTATCCTCACCTCATCCTTTTAATAGTCAACTTTGGAGCCTTTGGAAACCGAATATGAATTTATTATAAATTAATATTTCTAGCTTTTCAAAAGGTGCCCCTCACCCCTCTTATAAAAGGGCACTCCTCCTTCTCTTTTCCTCACACCTCTCAAGCCACTTGGCTCGTCCAAAATCTGCCCAACTAAGCTCCCCACATCCCTCTCCTCCTCCTTGAAGCTTCCCCTTAGGCAGAAAGCATTTCAAGAAGTCCTTTGGTTCCAACCAAAGTGAGTTACCTAAATTAAAGGTAACGATTTCTCTTAAATTATTTTCATTTATTTTGCTTCTCCAACCCCCAAAATCTTTTTATTTCATTTCTTTTGTAACAACACCAGTATCCTCAATATACTAGGATGTTGTTATAAGAAGGATTAAAACTACACATACACACAACTCCATCTAATGGATGATGAACATAATGTTCCTGTGGATGGCAAACTAACGCCTCACGAAACGATGATTGTTCAAATACATCTTACCACCTCTCATGGTGGCCATTATGATGGCACTGTAATTAAATATGATAATAATGATATATATTTTATATATAAGATTCTGTAATTCCATTTTATTTCATACCATTATCCGTTTCATGTTGTATATACATACGATAATTTCATTTGAGGAAGTGCGGACTACCGCCCCCTTAAAATGATATGACTCGTTCATACCACACATGGAACGTATAAAGGATGGTGTTAATGAACTTAAGTAACATATATAAAATATTATATTATACTGGAATAGTAATATACCTATGTATCATTTGGATTCGATTCTTTTAAAATAAAAATTAAATGGAAGTAGCGTTCGTGCGTACGTACGGACTACCGTCTCCACGAACGCGATGAGATTCATTCTCCATCGTAACCATTAAAGTATAATTATCATTTGATGATTTAAAAATGATGTTTAAGGACTTGATATCATTCGGGATATGAATAATATACAACCTATCCTTTACAAACATGTCTTACGTAACAAAACATATGAAAGAAAACAAGTAAGTTAACACCCGAAACAACGATAATACTAAGATATCAATATTAAAAGATCATATATGATATCATATTAATGTAAATGATTCTTGTATAATTTAATAACAATTATTTCACCATTATACAGGAGGTTAAACTACCCCAACAAAGGAAAAGTACAAGGTAAGGGGTTTTCATCTCACTCCTTATTCCCGTGAGATTCATGCCATATTGCCACCATCACCTTTTGTGTGGTGTATGTACTGCCCATAATTATATTCTTTGTGTAATACACCCTAATTTATGTGTATTTACATATTCATTGTATGATACCTCTTTTATGGATTGTATGTTTCATAAGTTACCAAATTGGTAAGGGTTATTTCACAATCTCTTCATTATCCGAGGTTGTTTATACGTAATAATCTACTGGGATATCTTTATCATCCACATCCATGTTTCTTAAAAATGTATTTCAAAACATTTTTACTATTTACAAGAATATGGGTTAAAGTCATTTATACCCTTGTTTGACTTTTTATAAGAGGTTTATAAAGGAATCTTTCCGTCGTTTTCAAAACAAGGTCCTTTTTAACCTTTTCGACAGAATTGAGGTAAGAATGTTTTTTTTAACTTATACGGCGGGTGCAGTTATTTTACGCCGTTATAAAATCGTCAAAGCTTTCCTTACAAGCTTACAAGAATATTTTCAAGAAAATGTTTTATTTTATATGGCTCTTAAATGATTTCAAAAATAGAAAGAGATATTTCTCTAAAAAGTGTTTTGATTTCATCTATGTCAACATCCTTTAATGGATTTTACGCTTATTTGAAGTTGATTTATTATAATACAAAAATTCTATATTGTATTTAAGGTTTTGTGATATTTTTGACTGTGGATGTGATATTTTATACCATTCATAGTTTATGGTGAAACTATTGACATTTCGTATGCTAGTTTTAATCCGAATGTTTATGTTATATTTCAAACTTTTCTTCAGATGAATGTGCTAAACAAGTATGTTCCGGGTTGGGGACCGGTAAAAGTAATCCCTCCAGGTTGGGGACTGGTAAAAGTAAGCCCTCCAGGTTGGGGACTGGTTAAAGTAAGCCCTCCAGGTTAGGGACTGGTAAAAGTATGCCCTCCGGGTTGGTGTCCGGTTATTAGAGGCACTCCGGGTTGGTGTCCGGTTATTAGAGGCACTCCGGGTTGGTGTCCGGTTATTAGAGGCATTCCGGGTTGGGTTCCGGTTAGAAGTAACCCCTAGGTCTTGGGATGAGGCCTAGACAAAGAAATTAACGTTTAGCATTATGCATTCCAACATTATGAAAGTGGTTATTGATATTGCATGTGATTATTCGATTAGTAGAATATCCATGTGAACAAGTAAATGGCATTATTTCATTTTACTTTTGCCATACTATGTTGAAGTTCAATTTTAAAAGGCTTTTGTTTTAGTAATTCATTGCCTTAAATGTTTACGCTTATTCTGAATGTTCCGCTATATTGTTATCCTTACTGGGCATTTGAGCTCACCCCTTTTCTATGTTTTATTTTTTCCCAGGTAGTGAAGAAGTAAATTATGAATGACTTGCAGGGATATTATGAGGGGTTAATAGTGTGGATATGAAGACTTTGTTGTTGTAGTAGTTTTTCACTTTGAAATGTAATGTAAAACTTTATGATTATATCTAGTGTTTCCAAGGCTACTAAAACAATCGGTCTTTCGGGATTTGATCTTTCATGTGATCATGCCAATGTTACGAAGTAATGCACCGACTCTGGGTAACTGGGGTCGGGGCGTTACAAATTCGCTTCGTATATACCAACAGATTTATCATCCTTCTGCTTCAGCTCAAGAAACTCCTTTTCCATCTTTGTTCGAAGAATACGAGGGAAGTACTTACTGAAAAACAAGTTCATGAACTCGTACCATTCCATGGACTTAATTTCATCTCTTGGCCTCGTATTCTTGATAAGATTCCACCATTGATCAGCTTCACCTTCCAAACGATATACTGCTAAGATGAATTTATCATGTTCAGAACATTGAAGAACTGAAAATATCTTTTCAGTGGTACTGATCCATTGTTCAGAAACAAGTGGATCGATAGACCCACTGAAAGAAGGTGGACGTTGCCTCATGAAGGACTCAATAGAATATTGTTCCCTTCTCTACTCATTTGGAAGCCCAGAATGATTCATAGCTTGTGTAAGTATAGAAATAAGATTTTGAACTCCATCTCCCATAACACTTGTTTGTTCAGGAGGAAAATCATTGCATTGTCCATTACAGTGATCAACACGGTTCCTTCGGGTTCCAGCCATCGTCTAAAACCCAAAAAGAATAGTGTGAGATGCGAAAATAATGCTAGGGAAAGCAACATAGTAAAGGGGGAGTACCCTTAATATCTAACATCTTAGGTTAAATTCTAAGATCGTTAACGTATTTCTAGGACTATATCCTCTACGTATACTTATCCTTAGGGACATCCCTAGACATACCTTAGAAATATCTCTAGGGATCTCACTAACGTTTTCGCATCCTTGTTTCCAAAGTTTGACTAAACCTTTCCTCTGATACCAACTGTAGAGACCCGAAGCTTGACGTACATGGACATTATATTACTTTTTCGGAATACTTAGTACATAACAAAAACACATACACAAGGATCGTAATATTTTAGTGTCTTTGGAAACTCGGAATATAATCTTTTAATCGTGGTGAAAGATCTTCAAAATCTCCCATAAAGATCTTCATTTTTTTACCTAAAACCTTTATTTATTTCCTGGGGAAAAGAAAACATAAAAAGGGTGAGCTCAAATGCTCATTAAGGGTAATCAAAAGAAATATCAATCTCATCATATTCATAAGAACATAACATTTTGGAAATCTTAACCTGCAAAAGAGAGCATAATTTCATAACATGGGATAAATCATAGTAGTTAAATGAAATCGCAATAATCATAACATAAAACATGAAACTTTGTGGCATACACACATAATCATAGAGAATCATATCTTATTAGTCAAGACTCATTGCCAAGACTATCTTAGTGGACAAAGTCCATTTCTGAACCGAGTTACCCTCATTTCAGTCCTATTTCACTGAACCGGTATAACCTACCATTCCAGCCATGTCTATCTCATGAGATATAAAATCTTTACCCAATGCATTGGAGGGAGATATAGGTCCCACCCATCTCATAATGATACCCTTATTATGTGTGCCACAAAATCATAAATCATACATCATTTCATAACCCATGTAATAAAAATGGGAATCTTAAACATCGTGACATCATAAAATAATTCATATAATATAATTCCATCACAACATAATCAAATCAATGTAATAATAGGGATAGAAAAAGAACCCTTTATTATCTTAGATGGAAAATAATTTTTGATAAAACACTTGAACTCCATTCTTGAGGAAAATTTCCTTTCTTCTTCAAAAACACTTTTCCTTTATTAACATGTCATACAATTTAAAACTAAAATAACTTGATTAAAAATAAACTTGAAAAATTTAGAAGGAATCTTCTTGGAAATAATGTTTTAAAAATCCATTCATGCCGTATAAGTTAAAAATAACATTCTCCTCGTACTTTTTTCAGAAAAGGCAAAAAGTACCTCGTAACATAAACAAAAGAAAGATTACTTACATACCATGTGGTAAAAGTCAAAAATGGGTAAAAAAGACTTTAAACATACATGAAAACACTTTTATAAAACATGTACATGGATGATAGAAATAACCCCAGTAAAAACCAAAGTATAAACAATCTCGGATAAAAATGAGATTGTGATATTTCCCTTACCTTATGTCCGATATGCTTTGTACGTTTCCGAACCTCCTGTATAATGATTTAAATAATGTAATTAACATATTACAGAATCATATTCATTGTTATGATATCATATATGGTTCACTTATGACTTTATATTACCCGTTCTTTTGTAAATTCCATGTTAAAGAAGCATTTTGGGTAAAATCGTTTCATTTATCGTAGGTATTTGGACTTGTTGTTCTTGACATTATTTTTACTTATATCATGATTTAATTACTTCCAGAATATAAAACATGATTTATATATCATATATATTCAATATATATATATATATATATATATATTAGATAGATAAATGAAATGAAACACACCGTTCATGGAGACGGTAGTCCGTACGTACGCATGAACGCTGTTTTCCTTTCCTTATTGTCTTGAATGGAAGTAAGTAGATGACATACATATATATATATATATATACATAAATCCTGTAGATTTAACATGTCATCTATTTCATTATTATTCATTATATATACTTTGTAGTCATTCATGAATGGTTAATGTGGAGAATGAATCTCATCGCGTCATGGAGACGGTATTCCGTACGTACGCACGAGCGATGATATCATTCTCATGATCGTGAACTTGTGTTGAAGTGTATGTATACTATTTCAGTATCAATATAACTTTATAATAATCATATATAGTTACTCATTACACCCTTATACCCATGCAGTTAAGGTGGTGGCGGAAAATATATTACACCACGGCGTGGAGACGGTATTCCGTACGTACGCACGTGCGGTGATTTCCTTTTTCCGTAGGATGGATAGAAGGTTAATTAGAGTTGTTTCATATTTATAATAACATATCAGTATATAAGAAATACTGATGTTATTACTTTATCATGAAACAACTAAATAAGAAGAAGTTGAAGAAGAAAGAAATTGAAAAAGATCGGTAATGGATATTACCTCTTTTTGACGCGGCTTCACTTAACCTCCACTTAAAAAACTAAGGATGGTCTTTGAAGAAGACCAGGACCTCTAGGATGATACTAGGGAAGTGGAGAAGAGATTTTGGCAGGGTTTGGCCGAGCTTGAATGCTCAAATTGGTGTGAGGAGGAGAGGGAGGAGGTGCCCTTTTATAAGGGGGGAGAGGGGCACCTTAGGAAAATCTCAAAGTATTATTTTATATTTAAGGTAAAATTCAGTTTATAATGGTTACAAAGGGTCTTATTTAGATGCTGAAGTGGGTATGGGTCGAAATACTCTCATCCAATAGTATTTAGACAAGTTTAGATTATTATTTTAACCTTATCAATTAGATTTAACTCTAAGTTAAATAATTTAACTTTTACCGTGTCTTTTTGTTTTCTTACACTATATGGTTAATAAACTTACTATATCAATCCAAACGAACCCCAAGTTGTTTATCATTAATATATATAATCTTATCTAAGTCATTTTGCCGAACCTTTGATTTTTAGGAATAAAATAACAATTAATAATATAATATTTGTTTAAAAACTAATGTATGTCAATTTTGATACTATTTGGTACATGATTTTTATGAAATTCATAACAGAATGATACGTTCGAAACAAGTTACTTAAATAAACAATAACATGTCATATTAACCTATAAAATTAGTGTAAGTCATAAAAACTCTCAAATTACATTTATTTGGGCATTTATAACATCAATTATGTCAATATTTCATTAATAAGACAATTACTACATCATCTTTGTGTCATAATAAATGATAATTATTTAATCCCTAAAAATTCTAAATAAATTCCTATTATGTAGATAATTTTATTAGATTTTTGGAGACTATTCATTTTCGAAGTTTTATGAACTTTATCACTATATTAAAATTATTATACTTATAAGATTTAAGAAAGTGACATGTTGTCACATTCTTTGGTTTTAATAATAATTAAATTATTTTCATTGAAAAAATTTAATTAAATGAATATAATCCGACCCTTAGGTGATATGGGTCTACTTTTAGTCATCAAATAGGATTTTGACATTTGTTAGGGTAATTTTAAAATATTATATTTACCCTTAATTTCCCGATTTACCTTTAACTATGGTAAATAAAATTTACCGTAGTTACTATTCATAATTCCCAAAAATAACAAGTAGCTTATTAACATAATTTGGATCCAATGATTCCAAATATGGAATCCATTTTTCCAAATTCAATACAAAAAATTTGTAGAAATTAAATTAAAATTAATCCCGTTGTCGAAAGAAAACGAGGTTTTCTTTAAAACATTGCAAAAGATTGAATTGATTTAACCTACGAATTCAAGGTAAAATCAATGCTAATGACATAAATTATATTAAATGGTAAAAATATATTCTATTTATACTTTAAAACCATTCAATATTATAATTTAACCACATAAGATATTACGATGAAAAAAGTTGTTTTTAATTAAAATATAGCGTGTTTTTACTATTCATTAAAATATGAAAGTTATCGGAAAAATATCAAAACTTTATCTAATGTAAATTTTTATATCCTGATTCAAAAGAAGAATTTTATTTTGTCAAATTGAACTTATAAAAATGTCAGAAACTAGATTTAATGTGGGTGCGCCATCAAAAGGCTGAAAACTGCATTTTTGGAAAAATACTTATTTTACCCGAAAAATTTATTTTGTTCTTATACCATGTTCTAGAAATGTGTAATATGAATAATAATGTTATAAAATTCAAAATTTAGTTAACACTATTCATAACGGCTAGTTAATAACAATATTATAATAACATATCGTTGTTTAGTAAAACCCGGTATTGCGTACAACACACGCTATCGAGGAAGGTCACCATTGTGTGTAATGCAAGCCAAGTCAGGGTTGCATGTAGTGCACAACTCCTTTGTTGTTGCGTATAACAGAATCCAACCATATTTTATTTATACAATGAATATATATATATATACACTCAATGTTTCATAGTATAACTTCTATCAAACGAACTTGAAATTGTGTGTAACAAGAGCCAAGAAAAGTGTTGCGTACACTGCAAGCTAATACAGTGTTGCGTATAGCGCAAGATAATATTGGTGTGTCGTACAATAGAATATATGAATGAAATTAAAAAGAATGTATCTTATAAAATCTCGGGTTGTTACACCATATCCATGCTTTCCCTAGAGAACTCACTCTGTGAGTCAGATAGTACTGATGGCGTCCGTTTGACATGTCACTCTCATCAGGTGTCACCATAAATAAGTATATGCTGGATGTTATAAGAGATTGGTACAAATATGGGGATCACATATAGGTCCATCAGGTGAGACCATCTAACCCAATCTAGAATAACCCACTAAGTAGGGGATCGATTCCCATGTACAATTGGTCACACCAATTCTGAGAACTCCACATAGATAGAAGTTGATAGAGAATCATATCCCAGCCTCCAAGAGAGAGTCATAAAACTCTATATAAAACTGATCCCTTATAGAGGATTACAATCCTCTGTTCAAGATTTATTTCCATACTATACCCTCATAGGGATGAATTGAGGGAAATAACCCTTAATAAATGTAGTCCATGCTGAGGGAAATAGGGTCTCTAAGTCATCTTTAAAGATGTACATGTCTAGTACTTTCATTACATGATGTGTAACTTATACACATGGTCTACCAGTGTATTATGTCCCATGAACATGTGTGTGACCATGAATAAATGTCCATATAAATTTACTTGGATGGGTTCATGTACCAAACCATGTATGAATATATATCCCAGCTTATATACACTAGCTGTGTTATGTAACTGGCTGTGTCTATGTCTGTGTATCCTACAACGTACACACTAAGTTTCCAGGTAAGGGTCACATAGCATGTGACACATATCACACTACATGTGATGTATAAATTCAAGTAGAACCCTAGAAACATATCTAAGACCCCACACATAGTGTGTGTTCATCTATTACACACTGTGTAGTGTGAGAAATTCTAAAATCCTTGGTTTTTCATGTGGATTCATCCACCGCCACTTCTGCACCAATTTACTCCATGAAACATTCCAAAATCCATGGATACGATTCAATCAAACTCAATCACCACAATAGATCTGATTTCTTGTTGTCCAAATTGATTGGGAAACCATAGCCCCTGATTTCTTCCACCGTATCACACCGAAAGTGCAACTGGGGATCCCAAAATCCCAGCCCAATCCACTGTTATCACCATCACAGCTTAATCCCATCATCAATATGTACCTGGATCTATAGTATCAATATGTTTCACCATGAAATAGTTTAAGGATTGATCCCTAGTTATTTGTTTAACCACCATCCAAAATGAAGACCAGAAATGAACGAAAGAAGAGTAGGGGAAGAAATACAAAAAACAATTACATGAGGAATACAAATCAAAAAATCTTCCTGTTGGCCTTGATTAATTGTTGTGGGAATAATGAATGATGTGATAAAAATTAAACAACAAAATAAATCACAAAATTCCCAGTAGAATAATCCCATACCCACAATATGATCAATACATTAATTAATATATTATTTTATTGATTTTCATTCATCATGGGATAATAAAATGGGGATAAATACACATAAAATAATTTCCAACCTAGAGATGGATCAAACACTGATCAAGAATGAATCTGCATTTTTTTCCTGGGTGAGATCCTTGATTTATATTTAGATGAATGATCCTCAATCTGTTGTCATCTTTTTCCAAACCTTCCTCCAACACACTCTCCCTAAATCCTCATGGTTATGTTGAAGACCATGGGAATTGGTAATAATAATTCATAAATAGAGCAATAGTTTTTCATGTCATCACGATAAATAAAATTTATTTATATATTTATTATTCCCTCAATTTTTTTTCCTAAACACGCGATTCCGATAAATATTATGTCTCACTTAAGTTAAAGAATGCATTCTAAGCTCAACGTTGGTCATAGATTTCTAGTCCGAGACACCATTTAGGAGTTATTTCACCATTTTCATGAAACGTTTCCACGCATGATATTAATATATTTAGTATTTTTCAAATATCAATTAGGAGCTCACTAGGCCTTGGAATCTTGCAGTGTCTCATTGACTAGCCCTGAAAATATTACTCGATATATTTCAAAGATCGACATGGAAAAAACCAAATCATTAAATTATTAATTCAATAATAACTTTCTCCCAAGTACCTTTTATTAGGTTTCACTATTTTTTTTACTAATGTTCCTTCTCTTAATCATGGTTCTCTTAAGTCCATTCATGCATCCTCCTCTACCTAAGTGAGCTCGCACAAGTGAGTTTATCAAAAATACCTTCAATAAGGTGAATTTTCACTAGTATATGTCACAAATCTCTCTTTTATCTAATATATTCATAAAACAATTCTCACACATTTTCTTTTATTTAGCCTCATCTTAAATAACTTTCTTTATGAAACCTACTTTCACTCATGTAGGTTTACTTAAGTATCAATCACAAATTTTTCTTCATGTAGTTGACTTCTACAATATAAATCCACTCATGTCTAGTTCACCCAAGTATCTTCACTCAAATGCGCCCTTCATGAAGAGAGAGACTCCAATACCACTACAAATCTTCATTTTTTCTAAACAAAGGGGGTAATCCAGTATTTATAGGCAAACCCACAAACTCCAAATAACCATGAACACTCCAAATTTCATGTTGTGTCATTTGTGAAATTCACTTCCACAGTGCTTAAACAACATGAATCTCCTAGCTAGCATGTAACTGACTAACATATGACTCCTAATAATCATAACTCTTTACTATCACAATGAACCTTAACGAGCACCAAACTACTTTGACTTGGATGAAATTTATTTGACTTATGTGAAACATCAGTCTTTTCACCTGAAGAAATTTTGAACTTCACCCAAAAAAATCTTGACTTCCAAACTTATTCTAAGCCATTCCCTTTTATTTGACACCTCATGAAGTTTAAGAAACATTAAATCCCACATGAATTCCTTTTTAACAATTGTTTCCCATATATAACATAATCACTTCAACCTTCTCTGTTATAACCAGATTTAAATCACACACAATACTAATCTTTAGCCCAGATTACCTTGTTTCCATCAATAATATATCCACTATCTAGTGTGTATGTACCATCATTATCCTAGAGTCATAGAGACACAACTCACCTTCTATTTACAAAATGGTAAAACATTACCCACCATAAAATATCTTATATTTATTCACATATTACTGATCATTGTAATTACTCTTCTCTCTATAGATTAGAATAAATTTCTTGTTGAGTGTGGAAAAATAAGACAACTATTCTACTTTTCTATATATTATGTATCTCATATAAGAGACACATGAACTCTTATTCCTCCATCACCTTTATAACCACCCATATTAGTGAATTTCTAATAAGATAATCCACTATAATATTACAATTACAATTTATTTAAAATATCCACAAATAAAATGATTATTCAGTCACATTATAGTCATGGATACCATCAATACTTCAGTATAATATAATTTTCATATAAATATCATGTTGTAACCAATCCATTCAATGATTATACATGCCTCAAACCAAATTTTGGGAATATCTTAGTATGTATCTTTAGAAACCTTCTTAAGATAAACTAAGATTCATACATGATGCACCACATGATCCAAAAACATTACATACTTAATCTATAAATTACACTTTAATAGCATAATGTTTAACCGATTTTCTCATATTACACACAACACTATTCCAGGAAATCACTTTCACTTTTCCCAAGAATACGAGTATACTAGAAAATCATTGTTTAAAAACATGTTAAAGAAAACTAACTATTGGTGATAAATTTTATTAATTAAGGCTATAAATACTATCATCATTTTCCTTTCCTAGAAAATATAACTCGAGGACTATATATCCTATAAATACTCTTAAATTAATTCTTTGGAAAATACTCAGTCTATACCCAATGTAGATGGTATTAGAATTGCATAAAAAACACCACAAACTAATAATCTCCCATATAGTGATAATATATATCAAATATACTTAGAAATATATACATATTCTCAATTTCATATTGATTAATGATATTATAGACATTATAGAGTCACAAACATACATCCTCCTGATCAAATATCATTAGTTTCAATCACAATCAGTATATATTATCCCTAATTAATATCTTCAAAAAAGGTAATAAATAAAGAAAATTAACTCTCTAAATTCTATTAGATCTATGAAACATATAGGAATATATATCAGCTTGACACATGGTAGGAAACAATTCATAGACTCCACCACCTTTGTTGATGTAATGATGATTCTTTTATAAAATATAGCTTAATATTGATAAAAAACTAGAAGAAAGATACCCACTCTTTCCTATCCTTTGATTATTTCACTATACTATCCACTTATGTAGTTTTGAACCCTAATTTCATTTATCCTAGTTTGAAATAACATTGTTGAACTTCTTATACTCATACAGAAGTATAAATATCTCATATAATAGATATTAACTATTCACGTTTCTTATAGAAATTAATTAATGCTCAAAACATGGTATCTAATATATAACTTGTATCACATTAATATAACTCATATATATGATTAAATTGTATAATAAATCTCTAGAGTCACTCATTTTCATTATATATACAAGTCCACTCCGGAACCACTCAAGACCCTTTCTTAGAGGAGTTCCTATCACTCTACATTGAGGCACAAATCTTATACAATGTGATATAAAATAAATGAGTATGATATAAAAATACAATCTAAAACATTGGATATAATATAAATATCTACTATTAGACCTTGTACCATTGATGGATATAATATACTATAAATTACTTCTTGGATAATAACATGCTACCTATATTATAAAACCAGTTTCCGTGAGAATATAACGATGGATGTGAAAAAAAAGCATAAGATATCCTCATATTCATATCATAATTTACTTATCCAACCCTAAACATGAACCCATGGATAACCTCATCATCATGGACATGATCCAAAAGTTTATGTTTACACAAGTTTTCTATCCTATAGAGGCCTAACATAATTAAATTATTGGATGTGTCCCTTACCCCACATAGATAATACCACCTTATCTCATTTATATAGTTTTTAAATACTCTAATTGATCTACTATACTAAAAAATATCTTATCAGGTCTACCACACGATGATTGAAATTACGATCCTCCACTTGGACTATCTTATCGACTTTCACTATGGTATATCTCCTCAGGAAACCCCTTTTGAATTTATTATGATACACTACTATATCCTCTATCTAAATATGTAAAAATACCCCATTGATTTTTTTCAGTATTTATTTCACACAATTTCTTCATATACCACCTCTGTATATATTGGAAGGTAGAAGAACCACACGATAGTGTGAATCAACAACCATAGTATAATCTTAAACTAGTAGACCTTTATAGACATATCTTTATCTAGATTCACTACAAAACTGATAGATATATGTGACTATCAATTGATAATAAATCTTCTAAATATTTACTAACAAATATGTCATAAAATACTAGGACTATATCGTAATTATAATCTTTGGCTAAAATTGAACATATAACAGAGCCTAAAATTCATTATAAGTTAGGGATTTTACATTCTTAGTCTGAACCAATATTTCCAACCACCATTTAGATCATAGCTAGTGAATTAATATTTAAAATCTCAATATATTATCAATACATATCCTTATAAAATCATATATATGATAGATTCTATCCATCCATTCCTCCACACTCAATATCCCACTATTAACCCTAAAATGGGTTAATGTTATAATATAAACTCTTGGGTGATATGTATTATCATGGATTCACCTATAAGAAATCACCAAAAAATATAATATATCACTATTATCAGTCAAACAATAACATTTAAATACCTATTAGGATTTTAATAAGTCAAAAAAGTCCATTCCTTATTCATTTTTTTCATCCCATCTAACTGATGTTGAGGTGGTATTTCTATACAATTTTAAGGGATATTTTAACATCAATATTCATTAAAAACGTAATATTTATTATTATACCATAATAATATTTACATTTCATGTATAAATGTTAAATCACTTCCAATTTACACGTCTTTATATCATATCAAATCTGAGTACAATATCATATATACCCATGAATAACTATATTTTTCCAATATTTACTATACATTTAACAAATATTTCTTAATTATAATCTAGAATAGATTTCAAATAAAATCAAAAAACATGTATAATAATATATTTAATTTTATTATTATCATTATTTTGGCTAATCAAGTCATCTTCAATAACATATTTAGAAAAATTATTGATAATTTATCAATGATTCTTTTTTAAAAATAAACAACTTCCTTTACAATAAGAGTCCATGACACAAACATGTACATAAATTTCGTGTTAAAATTATTGAAATATATGATTCATACATTCACATGACATTTCTTCCCTAACTAAGAAAAATTCCATAAAATCAATATCAAAAATTCTTAAATTACATCCCATACCACCATGGTAAATAATATGTTAACTATAAAATTATTATTAATTCATTACTATGGCTTGCATCTCAGTCCCAAAATACCACATATCTTGTGCAAAAACGTAGTACAAAAATTAAAAAAAATAATGTTATGATACCATACTATAATGTTCTAATTTTATCCACCAAATAAAAAGAACTATAAAGTACTTTAATGCACCTCCCCATATTCTATAGGTTGCTGACTTAGGATAAGGGATTGTTCAAATAAATGGATAGACTATATCCCAAATATCAATATGATGAATCATAAAAATAATAATAATCCAAAAAATAATGTAGTAAAATGAATATAAATATTCCATGAAAACCCTATCAAATGATATATGATATCTATAAATATGCTATACAATCCCACTATAATCATACAAATGTATTCCCTTTGTATCAAACTTATAACTAGTCATACATATATGATTAAAAAATTAAAAAAAATAATCCAAATGTTCTTGAGATATTTTCTACCATGAAATCCCAACCTAACTCCCCATCACATCCATTAATGACTACGTTTATCTTTCAATAAACTATTTACCTTAGGTCCCCCACTAAAAAAATTCTTTCACATAAACTAGGGTACATGTGTTGGGTGTGATTTAAATGACCAAATAAGATATGGGAAGTAAGAAATGTTAATATTTTGTAATATACCCTTTGTGCTTGTGATTGGTTATAGAAACTCATGTTCAGTTTAGATAACCACTTCAGGACTTCATATTCTAACTAGGACACCATAACACTTGAGTATACTTGATTAGAATATTTCTATAGTGTTATATTTTTTATGAATAAATTTGAAAAAATATAACATTATTCTAAATATAACACCACAGACTAACTCTGAAGGTCACTCATTAGCTCCAATTGTCTCATAATAACCCAAGATGTATCTCATTATCCACAAAAGCCATCACCAATCCCACTTTTCACTAGTAACTACATTGGTTATCACTATTCCTATATGTCATCACCTAACCCAACTAGTCTCTCACTAAACACATTGTCACATCACTTAGCCATTAGCCATAATTAACTCCAATAGTTACCACTATTCCCATTAGTCTATCATTGACCATACTAATCTACCATAGATACTATAGGTAATCTTTATACCTACTATAATCTTATTAACTTAAGTCCCTTCTCAATGAGATCATTGCCTGTCACTAACACCATTGTTCATCATTGACCACACTTGCCATGAATTGAAAATTTCAGTCACACTATTATTTATAATAATTACCTTTTTTAATAACCCCACTTTAATTCAGCTTAATTAACCTAATGGTAATATGACCATTGAACCCATCTAAATATATTAGCAATATGTATGGACATTATCATGCATTTTCATACTCATTATAACACCCCGAGATTCCAGTATGTGATTTCCATTAAATAAATACAATGTTGAATAATTAATATCATACAGAACACCAAATTAAATTGAACCCCAATATTTTTTACAATGAAAGATAAATATTAATACATCATGAAAAAAATGTGATAAATACTTAATAAGATTTCAAGAAGAGTAAGTCCTCAAGTAAATAAAAAGATAGTTAAAATGATTTATTTTAGTTCCTTAAATGTTATTATTAATATTTTAAAGAATAATTTGATGTTTTTGAATATCAAAAAATTGAAAAAAAATAAAATGGTAATAAGATAAATAATCAAATTCATTATTATTATATTTAATTTGGGTAGTGTCAAAAAGTCCAATATTTCGAAGAATTATATTTTTCTATATATTTTTTAATATTTTATTGATAAACTATTTTGATAATTTTTTAATAATTACTTTAATAAAATTTATTAATAATATATATATATATATATAAATTAAAAATTATTTAATTATATATTTAAATATAAATAAATAATAGTAAACACACTTTATTCTTAAAAAATACATTTTTCTATAAAAAAATCATGTTATGCACAACTATATTAAAATTAATTTTTAGCACTTTTAGTAATTAAATCAAGTAAAATTAATTTTTTATTTGGAATCATCATGTAAATAATTGTTAATAAGGTCAATTTCATTTTTGGTTATAAAAATAAGTTACCATGGAAAATATTTGTCACCAAGTTAAAGGTTAAAACGAGGTTAAAATATTAAATATAGAGGTAATGTCTCAAAATATCATAAAACTTCAAATATAAATGGGTGTGTGAGGGATTTAATGACCATAACAATTATTTCCATCTCTAATTATCAATTTTTATATCGAAATTCATTGAGTAATGAAAATATTTTTATATTTAAAAATTAATCAGTATACTCTAAATTCATATTTTAACAACAATTTACTAAACCGCTGCTAAAAAAATTGCATCAATTTAGAAGTGGTTTTTAAAAAACCACAGCTAAATATTAATAATTTATTAAAAAATTACTCTTTCACCCAAAACCACTGCTTATCACTTGGGAAACCTCACCCCCATTCTCCCCAAGAACCCCTACCCCAAACCCTAGCCACCACCCCTTACAGATGGTCTAGTTCCCCCCGCACTGGCGCTCCTCTTTCCCCTACGCCCCCATGTGCTCATGACCCTCTAGCCCTCACCCTCACCAGTGCGGAAGTGCCTCACCCTATCCATGGCTCGATCCCCATTCCATACCTAGAGCTTGAGCCCCCTGAACCCTCACCCTCTTTAGTTCTTGAGTAATGATGGAACTCACCCTCACTTGGATATATAGTTTTCACTGACCCCCCCTCACTCTTGGCCTCACCCTTGCCACATGTGGGCAATTTTTATCTATGAAGTGTAATCTTTTCTAGTTTTTTCACTATACATTTTGACTATTACTACAAGATGAAGTGTTTTTTGTATTGTGTAGCTATGGAATATGAGGTATTGGTAATTTCCACATATTTTTTCTTAATCTTAGTTTAAATTATCCTTATCATGTTCATAATTTCAATGTTGACTCATATAGAATGGAAATTATGAAGGTTTTATAATATAAATTTTATATAATCTTGTGAGTAATTTTATAATATCATGAATACAATTCATCATACAAATTATTATTGTCTCTAATTTATTAATTTCTTATAACGGAGGCAATAAATGATATATTGTATTTTCATGACATGGTATGTAAATAACAATATATAGTACAAAATGTAAAATATATATTTTTGATTGGGAACCAATTATAAATAAAATATAAAGGTTTTATAAATTCATAATTTTTGAGATTGATTATATTGTATTTATTAGAATTATTAAAGTATAATTTTTTTAAAGAACATGGTTGATGATTCTAAGTAAATTTGAAAATTCATGTTGAGTCACATTTTTACTGAATTTATTAGTTATGTTGTAAACATTTTATTTTTTATACTTTTATATTTACGTTTACCAAATAATTTGATATAGATAAATTGCCTTAGGTTCATGAAAAATATGTATGATGATGTTCCAAAATATAAACTCTCCCCACTTTTATCACTTTTTATATGGGGTTGTTCCCAATTAGAAAAGGATTTGTTTGTCATCTATTTTTTAGAGAGATAATATTTATTATATGGTCCTTAATTCAAGATTAATGAGGTTTATTTATTATGATATGTGATAATGATGAAGTAAATAATGTTTTAATATTATGTAATGTTATTGTACAAACTGATGTTGTGAAAGGAATTTGGTAACATGAATGGTAATATGATAGATAAAATTTAATAATGATAATGGGATGATGTTGAATGAATTTAGGTGGAAGTGAATATTCATGGGTGTTCTAAAATGCGACGATATAATTCTAATTTATGAAGGTTTAAGTATAAATTTTGGTAATTGATAATGGTCCTTATGGTGAATTATCAAGGGTGATATCAGTTATATATCTATAATTATTCCCAGTAGTTAACAACAACATATGTTTTAATTTTAAATTTATTTTTTCTGTTAATTTATCTTAACTTTGGAAAAGTTATGAGGTGTTTCCTTCATGAAATTACCTACCAGAGATAGAGGGGTTGTGTTTGTATTATAGGTAAATGAAATGTTTAGATATTTTCACACAAGGTTTCTTGATATTGTTTAATATTTATTGATGTATTTATATTTATATTTGATTTTTATTTTTCTTGAGTTGTTCATATTGATAATATTTACGTTATTTTAGTTAAGTAATATATTTATCATTTATGAGAATAAAATGATTTGTAATTAATTTTTTTTAATGTAAGGTTTAGTGAGTGTTGTTATATTGTAGTTTTTTAATTGATAATCGATCAATTGGGTTTGATATATGTAGTGTTGATATTTTCCAATTTATTTGTTCATTCATATTATCCACTGAGGTTTAATGGTTAATTTTTCTTATTTGATTAATTTCTTTCACATTGTAAAGTGTAGGAACATTGTGATATATATGGATAAAAGTTGGATACCATTACCAATGAACACACCTTAGTATGCTATGTGTTTAAAAGTGTTTTTAGATTTTGTAATTTCCAATCAATACGTTAATGGGGCAATAAGATTTCCATGTAATAAATGTAAATTTAGAATATGGATGAAGAGAGATGAGGCTTATGAACACTTTATATTGATGCAATTACATGATCAATATTCATGTAGGATTTGGCATGGATAATGGAACGTTACAAAAAGTTTGAGCGCTAGTTTCAATTAAAAAAATAACCTAACAAATTCATCAATAATAGAAAATGAAATCCAAAACCTTATAAACAATGTTTTCGACATTGAAAGACAAAAACATCAACATAAAAACATATCAAAACTACCAGTTGAGAGTGCTACTAATAGTAACTTGTAAAGTGTTGTTTTTGGACTATAGGAAAACCAGATCAATATTGTAACATATCATTGGATACCCTATTGATTCTATAGAGACTAATTTAAGAGAGAGATTCACTGAGTAGACAAATGTGTTTCATGATTTAGTTGATGATGGAAATCAAGGGTTGTATGGTAGATTTTTGAAATAGTAAAAACATTCATTTTTTTCTCAATTTGTATCATATCAAAAACCTTTATATAATTATAATTAAGGATATTAACATGATATTGGAATTTTCTTATGATGTATTTTCTGAATCTTGGTCTGAATTATAAAAAAATACATGATTTTTCTAATGATTGTGTGATTTATTATAGAAAGGATTCAAGCAAACATGATTGAAAAAAATTCCTCATCTATATGGAATTTAATGGGTGATGTTGGAAGTATGAATTTACATTCTATTATGAATAAGAATAAAAATACACACTTGAAAAGGTTTTACGTTACTTCTCTATAAAGCCTCGATTGCTAAGATTATTCATGTCATCAAGAACTGCTAAGCACATAAAGTTGATTTATATAGATAATAACAATGATGTGTTAATGTGACATCCAATATATTAAAAATCATTGAATAAATTTGATTCATTACATCCATATTTCTCATCAAATCCCAGAAATATGTGATTGGGATTGGATTCTAATGGATCCAACCCATTTGGGACTTTTAGCACCATTTATAAAATTTGGCCAGTTGTTTCGATTTCTTAAAATATTCCTCTATGAATTTTTATGAAAACAAATATTTTATAATTTATAAGATTATTCATAGAAAATCAATTCGTTGAAATGATATTGATGTATACACATAGACTTTAAGTGAATATTTACAGGATTCATGGAGCAACAATGTCGAGACATATGATGAATCTTCTAAAACAATGTTCAAAATGTATGATTCTCTAATGTGGATCCTTAGTGAATTCCCTGGACTTCGAAACTTATCTGGTTAGAACAATTACATGATTTTGGGTTTTCATGTTTGTAACATTGATTTTGAGTCCAGGAAACTACCATACATTAAAAAATGGTGCTTCTTGTGTCATTAACGATTTCTTGATGCATCTCATAGATTTAGGTTGAACACGTAAAAATTCTATAGTTATACTGATCAGAGACCACATCTAAAGTTTTTGATAGGTTATGAAATATTTTCAAAACATGGAAATATTGAAATAGAATTAGGGAAGGTGATCCATTTAAATGATAGTGGTAAATGAGATAAAAGTTCATCATCAAGTGAAATCATAACCCAACAATGGAAGAAAAATTAAATATTCTTCAAACATTCGTATTAGGAATTTCATTTTTTGGTGGAATAATATTGAGGTTATGCATATTGAGAAGAATTTTGGTCACAATTGGATCTTCAAATTTCTTAATGAACTTGGAAAATTGAAGGACCATCTTAATACTCCGAAGGACTTGTAAACAATGTACATAAAGTGTTATCTCTATCTAGATGAGAATGGAATGTTTTCTCCGAAAAAAATATCAATGAAAAATAGTGATAAAGATACATTCCTTATAATTTTAAAACATTTGATGATGTCTTATGGGTACTAAAGTAACATCTCAAGGTGTTTTGAATTAAATCATCATAGGTTAAATGGATTAAAATTCCATGATTCACATATTTTGTTACAGTCATTACTACCATTGGAATTTCATACATTATTACATAAAGGTTAGTACTACTGTACTCTAATTTTTAATATTATTTAGAAAACTATGAGAGAAAAATCTACAACTATCTAAGCTTGAAAACCTTCTAGAGAGATTTTTTTATACTTTGTGAAATGGAGATGATCTTTTCTCTATCTTTTTTTACTATCATAATGAATTTAACAATGAATTTGGTCAAGGAAACTAAATTAAGAGTACTCTTATATTATTAAGGGATTTATCCAATTTAGAGGTAATTTATTTATATGTTTTTCATCTTATGTATAAAATTCTTGGAATTTCATTAAATACAAAATTATGTTTTATTTATTTTATCTCATATATATCTTGATCATTTGAAATCATAAATAAAACAAATCTCAACCAGAAGTACCTATTTTTGAAGGATATTTTTTCATAGGAGTGCATTAACTTTTATTCTAGATTATTAGACGATATTGAGAAAAGATTCAATTGATTTGGACGTGTTGATGACACATCAAATCAATTTCCACTACATGAGAAATATAAAATATTTCCTACTATTGGCCGATCAGGTATGGGGAGATCAAATGTTACACTAAATGAAATGGAATTATTATAGTCCCATTGATAAGTGCCTCTGAATAGTGAAATTGAAATTCCATTAATTGATGAACTCATGATACAAACAAATAGAAAAATGATAGGCCAGACCTGAAATAGGAAAATATATAATAAAAGTTTTTAATAAAGATCTTTTAGAATTGTTTTCACACCGTGTGAGTTCATAAATATTTCAATCAATATGGATATTAGGATGACACAATTTTTTTTAAATATAATAAATTATATTACCTTTTGTAGATCATGAATACTGATACTCGGGTAGATTTTTTAGTATAATCAATGTTTTTGGGCCGAGGTCCACTAAAATAGGCTAGAAAGTTGAACATTTACACTGTAACACCCCAAGATTTGGTAAATAAATTTAATATTGAATGAATGAAACATTAAGTATCATGAAACCCCCATGGTTTTATAACATTTCTAGTAAACATAATTTTACCACCTCTCTATTTTGAATTTTGAGAAACTGAAATACACGGTTGCATTCGGTAGGATATTCAGTGTCTGATGAGTCAAGCATAATTTTTGATGAATAGTAACATACCATTTTGAATAGTAACGTACCCTTATGAATAGTAATTAATAGTAATTAATAGTAATTTGGAACAATATAATATAATATTCACCCATGAATGTATAAATACAATTTTTATATCTTATATGTGAAAAAACCATCATATTATAGGTATTTGTATTTTTGTATGTCATAAATATTTTAATTACAATTTTATAAATAATTTAATAATTTAAAATGGAAATATATTTTCATTAAAATGTAATAATAAATTGTTATTTTATTTTCTTAGGGTTATAAGATAATTTTATGAGAGCTTGATTAATTTCTCAAGGTGTTATAAAACATATTATATTTTTAAAGTTGTTTTTAGAATAAATTATGATTTTATTTGAAAATTAAATTAAAAATATATAGAAAATTATTTTCAAAAAATGGATTTTCTTTTTTGAATTATACACGTTGAAAAAATGGTTAGGGTTAATTTTGGGGATTTTTCTAAAATACATAAATTAATAGTGAATAGTAAAATATGATAATTAACGATAAATGCCAACTACATGATTTATTGAGTCATAAGTGATGTAAGGATAATGTAAGACCACATGGTTAGAGCTCACATTAACTTATTACTATTAAGGGTCACATGAATCAACACTATTGGTTGTCTTGAGGGAAATAATAAAATAATGAATATGATATTAAAAAATTACTCCTCTCCTCCACTATAAACACCCCTCACCCCCTTATATTCACCCCTCTCAAGCCTTGTTCCTTGTCCAAATTCTATTAAAATATACCCCCAATCTACGCGCCCACCCCCATCAACACTTGGTATGATAAAAAGACAAAAACCTCTCCCCTAAAGAGGCTCTCACAGAAGATTACTTCAAGAGGTAAACACCTCTTTTTATTTATTTTATTTCAAGTTCTCTTTTATGTGGAATGTATCTCAAGGTTCCATACCACGCTCTTATTAAATTTTTATTCTATACCTCAAAAATATTATGAGTCTTTTAGTAATGGGTGACCCATATACCCTCTCTTTTTATTGTTTTATAAAACCATGTTCCATAGCTGTTATGCTACATAATTTTCGTCTCAAAATATCTCTCTTTTCCAATCACTCTTTTAATATTATTCTCGTTTATTTTCAATTTTATTAAGTTTGGATACATTATTAAATATCAACATTACTGTAAATAATATGTAATAATTATTAGATACTCCTTTTATATCATCAAAATATTTTATGAATTTTTATGTGACATCGTTAGGTTGTCGAATTTTCGTAAGGGATTTCTCAACTTTTCTTTTATTTCGAGTTCCTTTCTTTTAGTTTTTTATTTCCTCACGTTAATTCATCAAAATTTCATGATAACCCCAGTACCTTAAATGTACTAGATTTTTTTGTGATAATGGAATAATTCATCATCATCTCTCTTTTCCTGTTGTTTTATACTAGATATGAAAACACCGTCCAGGATGTGTTAAATTATCACATTCAAGGACAAAGTGTTGTCAAATTATATTACCATATTAAATTCTAGTCATGAAACCATTTTTATGGTTGAAATAGACTATAATATACATTATAAATTATGTAAGGTTCTATATTATTTTTTACACATGATATTATTTTTTAAATCTTCATCAATTTGTTGTGATAAAAAACAACCAATTAACCCAAAAAATTAACATTAATGTTTTATATAATGATTCAACTTCACTCCCAAAAACAAAATGAATTTTATTACCATGTTACCTTATAAATGTTATGAAATAAAATAAAACTTCAATTCTGGAAAACCATTCTCATATTACATGTTTATCCTTACATGTATATAAGTAAACCGATAATGAATATCAAGAACGAAAACCCTCCCATACAATAAAATTGAATCCCTTAAACCCATCAATAAGGCCATAAATTAACATAATAAGGATATAATAAATAAATTATATCAAGAATAAGTTTTTTAAATATTAATTAATGAATTTAATTTTTTATCCAGGTCACTATGATCAAGTGAAAAACACCATCAAAGTTAAGGTAAGGGGTTTCCTCATCCCACTTACCTTTTTTGTGAGATATTCCTAATTCACTACTATTAATTTCATATGGTGTATGTATACATACCATTGATTTATCATATCATGAATATATTTATTTTAATGATATTAAATGTTTCATTTTATTATTATAAATTTTGGGTCATATATATGGATTGATTATAAAGTGGTAAGGGATTTCTACCCGATCCTCCATTTCATTCAGGTTACCATTATTCTCTACATACTTCATTGAAATTGTTATTTATTATTTTTTAATACTCATAAATTATGTGTTAATGTTATATATATATGTTTACTAACTATAATCCTTCTTTATTTTATGGTAATTTACATGTTTAAAAGGACCATTTTAAATTTCATCCCGATAAACCAACCCGATTCAAGGGAATTTCTTGAATTCATACCATTTTCAAGTTCACACTAGAATTTATTTTAGTAAAATAATATTTTTATAAAACAAATAATTCTATCATGAAAAATTAACTTGGTTCATTTCTGGTTTTAATATAACAATCATTCCTTTCTACTATAAAATTCACATTAATATTTTCCTTAAAATGCTCTAAAATGTTTCATTTCTAAAGATTCTTAAGAACTCTTTTTACATAATTTAACATTATTGGGACATAATTGAGCCTACAATAGAATATAAATTTCCTTAAATTTTATTTTCTATGATATACATGTTTACAATTTGATTTTATCACAAAGACAAAAAAGTTTCCACAAGAACAATTCTTTCAAAAGTAAAATGGATTTTTCTCATCTTACATAATATTTTATGATGTATATTCCTTGATCACCACTTATTCCATGAATGTAGTGTATGTAATATCCTTTGGTATATCATTTCAAGTGTCTCATTATTCTCAGGATATTATAAGTTATTATTATTTGATTGTTTCAGAGTGGTATAAGACACTTTGGAATGTCTAAGGATTATTTCCTCATGAATTTGTCAATGGTCTAATTGAAAAATATCTTCATCTATGTCAAAATAATTTGATGAATCTTGTAATATTTTGAGGTTTATCTATTATGATATCATCTAAAATATGTTTTTAAGGGTTTATTATTAGATTGACTATGGATGTTATATTTTGATACCATTCACCATATTTTTTTGAATGGTAGTGTTTATGTTCAATGATTAGGGAATGTCATTTACATTTCATATATTAGCATAAATATGAATGTATATGTTGGTTATGTTAACCTGTTTATTAATAGGAATTCATTAAACATGGTATGTGATTGGTGGGGCCTATTATATCCCCTTTATGCATTCGTAGGTCTCCTAAGACAAATTGATATGGACTTGGCAAAAGACTTTCCTATTTTGAGATATGTTTTTCGCTATGGCCTTAATCTTTTTTAGACATCTTGGCTGAGCCCTTGAAAATATGTTTCAGAATGCCTGACATATGAATTTACCTCATTATGAAAATAGTATTGATAGTTTATATATTTATTTTACTATTAGAATACCCATGATTGTGTTTTATTATGGAATTATTTATTCATCTCATATTCCTTCCATAATGTGTTAAAGATTATTTTTAAAGGAAAGTGTTTTTAGTTATTCACCATGCCTATTGTTATGTTTATGATATCTTCCACTGTATTTCATACCCTTACTAAGAACATAATCTCACCCCTTTCTTGTGCTTCATTTTCTCAGGACATGAAGAAGTTTTTCATTAATGACCTATAGGGATAAACGTAGATTTTTGGATGTTAAAAATAAAACATATATATTGTTTTTTCCTTTAAATTGGTAATATTTAACCTATGCATGTATCTAGTTTCTAAAACTACTAAACTACTCAGTACATCAGGATTTGATTCCTAGTAATCATTCCAATGTAATAAAATAATGCTCCGACTTCGGGCAATTCAGGTCGGGTCCTTATAGTTGTTATCAGAGCATGTTTAGTATAAAAATTGGAAGCTAGATTTAAAAAATGTCGATTAGGGAAGAAAACTCTAAGATATACTTGATGATACACATACAATAATATACTGGTATTTTGGTAAGGAATAGATTATGTGGATCTCTCTAGCAAACACTTCCCTGTTTGGGTACTACAAGTGGATGTGGTTCTAGAATAGATGTACATAAGAGTGAAAACTTTGATAAGGCGTTTAGGTTTTAAACCAAGGTATCCTAGTACATGACAACGGGCGTTACCACACACCTGTTTTGACTCTCTAAGGGGATATTATTAGGTTAATTCATATTTTTTTCTTACATACCATTATAATAGATTTATTCGTCCAACGTAACCAAAGTATATGGTTTTAGGATTTACGTTGCATAAATTAATGATATGTGCTATATCTTGTTTAGAGTTATAGAAACATCATAATTTTAGGATCTAATATAGCATATGGTATTGATTATAAATGGTTCCAAGTAGATGGAATGAGAATATCACTAATACATGTGATGTAAATAGTAAGAAGGATCATATCTCTCATTGTCTTAAGCCATCGTTTCAAAGGAAGATAGTCTAAAATGTATTCTCATCATATGAATAATTAGTATCATGTGTTAACAAGGTGTGTAAATAATTATCTGAGTCCTATAGACACAAAGGGAAGGAAAAGAAGAAGAGGACGATAGAGAAAAATATGGATAAAGGGAAGAAGGGAAAGAAGGGTTTTCCCACATGTGATAACTTTGGAAAGAATCACCCTAGTAAATGCCTGATGGGAATGGGTTTTTGATATATGTGTGGAGAAAAGGGACCCCAAGTTCATGATTAAAAGGGTAAGGAAAAGGCTTCTAAAGTAAAATTCTTCAACTTCAAGGAGATGGGACAATATACAAATAAATGTCCCAAGTGTCAAAGGAATATAAGAAGATTATACAACGATAATTTTTCATTAAGGATTTGAAACCATATATTGAATGGTACCAATAAAATATATTCAATAGAAAGTCAAATTGTTTGGAAAACACATTATTAAAGGAAGGAAAACCATTAATATTTTTCTAATTATGAATAAATAATTCATTTGGAGAAGTACTGACTACCTCAAAACAAATTTTTAACTTGTCAAATAGTTGTTTATGCTATCATTGATGGAGTTTAAAACATTCTAGGATATAAGAAATATATCCAATAGCATGTTTAAGGATGAATGAGTGCTTCCAATAGTGTTTTATGGTAATTTTAGTAATTACCATATTTCAAGAGGACACATGATAAAGATATTCACAGGTTTGAAATGTTAAAATATAGGGATGATTCAGGATGATTAAAGGAAAATTAGGCAACAAATGCATTAAGAATGAAAAATCATGGAGTTTTAAACGAAATGAAGATTTGAAAGGACCCTATATAAATGGATCTAGTAAGTATGGATATGGGAATGACTATAAATTATTGTAATGTGATGTTTTGGAAAGTAAAACCATTTTTGAAAAGGTCTATGTTGATCATTTTATGAGGTTTTAGAGTTTAATGTCACTACATGATGCTACCTATGCTATGAGAAGATGTATAGATACTTCAGGGCACAAAAAAAGATAAAATTATATTTATGAAATAGAAATGTATATATATACTTTTAAAGAGTGTAATATTTAATCAACTATTGGAAAATATCCTTATATGAAAATGTTGTCCTATTATCATTTCTTTTCATGATATCAATAAAATATTTCATAACTGTAGTTTATGGTTTAGTGGTAATGACCTTTCATCTGATCTTGTTCTCTATCAGTTTCCATAAAAAAATGATGGTTTTATTGTTCTTCTATGACCATGATTTCCAATTAGAAAGTTTTTTTAGTAACCAATGAATTTCACATTACCTCTTTTTAAGATAATATTTTAACTATATTCCTGATGTGGGTTTCTTAAAAGGGAATTTTATGTATGAACCATTAACTCATAAAATTCAATTTCAAATTTTGAGAAGGAAAGTTTTATAAGGAGGCATAATGAAACAACCCAAGATTTTTAAAATAAATTTAATATTTAATTCATGAAATATTAAGTCTCTAGAAAACACCACTTTGATATAACCTAACCAGTAAACATAATTTTACCACCTCTGTGTTTTGAATTTTAAGAAACTAACATACACGGTTGCGTTCAACAGGATATTTTGAGTCTGATAAGACAAAAATAATTTTTAATGTATAATAACATACCCTAATGAAAAGTAACATACCCTTATGAATAGTAATAAATAGTAATTTAGACAAAAAATAGAGACATCACCCATGAATGTATAAATACAATTTAGACATCTTATAAGTGGAAAAAGCATCATATTATGGGTATTAGTATTTTTGTATGTCATAAATATATTAATTAATAATTTATGATTAATTTAATAATTTAAAATTGAAATTTATTCACATAAAATGTAATCATAAATTGTTTTTTTATGTAATTATGGTTGTTTGATAATTTTATGGGATCTTGATTAATTTTTTCAAGGTGTTATAAAATGAGTTTTAGTTTTAAAATTGTTTTTTGGAATAAATTACAATTTTATATAAAAATTAAATTAAAAATATATAGAAAATTATTTTAAAAAATAGATTTCATTTTTAAATTCTACATGTCAATAAATGGTTAGGGTGAATTTTTTGGGTTTTTCTAAAATACTTGAATTTTAGGTGAATAGAAAAATACGATAATTTACGATAAATGATAAATACATGATTTATTGATTCATAAGTGATATAATGATGATGTAAGCCTAATTAGGTAGAGTTAATAGGAATTTATTACTATTCAGGGTCACAAAAACCAACACTATTTTTTTCTTGAGGTAACTAATATAATAATAAGATATTCAAAAATTACTCCTCTGCTCCACTATAACCCCCTCCCTCACTCCCCCTTCTCTTCACTCCTCTCAAGCAATGTTCCTTGTATAAATTATTCTAAAATATCCTCCCAATATCTTCCACCACTTCCATCATCCCTTTTTCTCATTAAAATACCAAAACCTCTCCCCTAATGAAGTTATCAAGGAAGATTATTTCAAGAGGTGAACACTTCTTTTCATTTCTTTAATTTGAAGTTCTTTTTTATGTGGTATGTATATGAAGTTTCCATGCCATGTACTTATTTCTATTTTATTCTGTAGTTATACTATATTATGAGTATTTTATGAATGGTTTACCATTTTCTTCTTTATTTTTAATGTTTTCTTAAACCATGTTGCATAGTCGTTATGCTGCAGATTTTTTGTCACAAAATCTCTCTCTTTTCAAGAACCATTTTTTGGTTATTCTCTTTTATTTTCAAATTTATTAATTTGGGATATGACATTACATATCCAAATTACTTTATATATTAATTTATAATGATTAAATACCCCTTTTCTCTCATCAATTTTTTTTATGAATTTTAAAATGACGTCAGATTTATCCAATTTTCTTTTATGTCAAGTTCCATTTTTTTTCTATTTTTTTTATTCACCTCATTTCATCCAAATGATATGATAAATATATTAAATTACATGTACTGGAATGTTTTTTATAATGGAATAAATCATCATCATCTCTCATTTCCCGTTATTTCATACTAGAATTGAAAACACCATCTGAGATGTGTTTAATTATCACATTCAAGGACGATGAGTTTTCAATATCTATTACCCTATTCAATTATGGTGATGAAACCATTACGATGGTTGAACCAGAATATAATATATATATTAAAACTTATTTATGGTTCTGGAATATTTTTTTACACATGATATTACTTTATAAATCAAAATGAGTTCGTTGTGATCAAAAACCACCAATTAACTGAAACAATTATCATCAATGTTTTATATAATGATTCATCTTCACTTCAAATAACCAAATAAATTTTATAAACATGTAATATTATATATGTTAATAAATAAAATACAAATTATACTCTGGAAAACCATTCTCATCATACATGTTTATCCTTACATGTATATAAGCAAAACAGTCAGAAATACCAAGAAAGGAAACACTCCTAAAAAATAAAATTGAACCTCTTAAAACTATAAATAAAGCGATAAATTAAATTAATAAGGGCATAATAAATCAATTATATAATTAATAGTTTTTGTTAAAATTAATTAACGAATTTATTTTGGTTATCCAGGACACCAAGTTCATGTGAAGATCACCATTAGACTTAAAGTATGGGGTTTCCTCATCACACTTCCATTTTTTTGTGAGATATTCTTAATTCACTACTATTATGTTTGTAGGGTGTATGTATACTTCCAATTGATGTATCATATAATGAATATATTTTAATGGTATTAGATTTATTATTTTTAGATAATTACTTTTGGGGCGTACATTTTGATTGATTCTAAACTTGTAAGGGATTTCAACTTGAACCGCTATTTTCATTTAGGTTTCCCTTATTCTCTACTTACCTAAATTAAATTATTATATATTCTTATTAAATCCTAATAAATTATGTGTTAATGTTATATATATGTTTACAAACCATAATCCTTATTTATTTTATGGGAATGTACATGTTTAAATGGACCATTCATAATTTCATATCGGTAAACAAACCCGATTCAAGGGAACTTCTCGAATTATTACTATTTTCAAGTGCACACCAGAATCTATTTTATGACAGCATTATTTTTTTTGAAACCATTAATTTATCATAAAAAATTATATTGTTTCATTTCTGGTTTTAAAAAAACAAACATGCTTTTCTACAATAAAATTCTCATTAATATTTTCTTTAAAATGCTCTAAAATGTTTCATTTCTAAAGATTATTAAGAACTATTTTTACATAATTTCACTTCATCGAGACATAATTTATGCCTAAAATAGAATTTTAATTTACTTACTATTTATTTTCTGGTATATACATGTTTAGATTCTGATTTCATGGAAAAGAAAAATAATTCTCCAAAAGAAATCTTCTTTCAAAAGTAAAATGGATTTTTCTCATCTCACATTAACTTTTAGGATGTATATTCCTTGTTAACCACTTAGTCCATTAATGTGATGTATGTAATAGCCTTTGGTATATAATATAAAGAGTCTCATTATTCTCAATATATTCTAAGGGATTGTTATTTGAATGTTTCAAGGTGGTATGGAAAAGTTTTGAATGTTTAAGGATTATTTCTTCAAGAATTTGTCAATGGTCTCATTTAAAAATAACTTAATCTATGTTGAAATATTTTGTTAAATATTTTACTTTGTTGAGGTTTATATATTATTATATCATCTAAAATATGTTTTTGAAGGGTTTCTCATTTGTTTGAGTATATATGTTCTATTTTGATACCATTCACCATATTATTTTTAATGGTTAGTGTTTACATTCCATGATTGGGGAATGTTAGTTTCAATATGAATGTATATGTTGATTATGTTAACACCTATCATATAAGGAATGAATTAGAGTTAGTATGTGATGGTTGGGGCCCGTTATATCCCCTCAATGAATCGGTGGGTGTAGAGACCCGTATCTTGACGTACATGGACATTACATTACTTTTGCGGAATACTTAGTACATAACAAAAACACACACACAAGGATCGTAATAGTTTAGTGTCTTTGGAAACTCGGAATATAATCTTCTAATCCTGGTGAAAGATCTTCAACATCTCCCATAAAGATCTTCTTTTTTTTACCTAAAACCTTTCTTTATATCCTGGGGAAAAGAAAACATAAAAGGGTGAGCTCAAATGCTCAGTAAGGGTAAACAAAAGAAATATCAATCACATAATTTTCATAAGAACATAACATTTTTGGAAATCTTAACCTGCAAAAGAGAGCATAATTTCATAACATGGGATAAATCATAGTAGTGAAATGAAATCATAACATAAAACATTACTCATTGTGGCATACACACATAATCATAGAGAATCATTTCTTGTTAGTCAAGACTCATTGCCAAGACTATCTTAGTGGACAAAGTCCCTTTCTGAATCGAGTAATCCTCGTTTCAGTCCTGTTTCACTGAACCGGTATAACCTACCATTCCAGCCATGTCTATCTCATGAGATATGAAATCTTTACCCAATGCATTGGAGGGAGATATAGGTCCCACCCATCTTATAATGAATCCTTTCTTATGTGTGCCACATAATCATAAAACATACATCATCGCATAACACATGAAACAAAAATGGGATTCTTGAAACATCATGACATCATAAATCAATTCATATAAGATAAAGGAATTCATAAAAATAATTCCATCACAACATGATCAAATAAATGTAATAATAGGGATAAAAACAGAACCCTTTATTATCTTAGATGGAAAATAATTTTGATAAAACACTTGAACTCCATTCTTGAGGAAAATATCCTTTCTTCTTCAAAAACATTTTTCCTTTCATAACATGTCATATAACTTTAAAATAAAATAAGTTTATTAAAAATAAACTTGAGAACTTGTAAAGGAATCTTCTTGGAAATAATGTTTTAAAAATCTATTCATGCCGTATAAGTTAAAAAAACATTCTTCGTACTTTTGTCGGAAAAGTCAAAAAGTACCTCGTACGAAAAACGACAAAAGATTCCTTTTATTTCTTTTACTAAAAACTCACCGAAGGGTAAAAATGGATTTAAACAATTGTAGGTGGATTTACATATTGATGAAACATGGACGTGGATGATAAAATACACCCCAGTAAATACTTACGAATAAACAATCTCGAATAAAAATGAGATTGTGATATTTCCCTTACCTTAGGTCCAATTTGCCTTGTATGTGTCCGAAGCTCCTGTATAATGGTTTAAATAATGTTATTGACTTATTCCAGAATCATACATATTGATATGATATCATATATGGTCATATTCTTAGCTTCTTGTTAGTAATATTTCATTGTTACTTGTTACTCGGGTCTTTATTGCCTTTTGTTCTTACGCGTGTTTTGCCGAATAAATTCTTATTATTATTTCAAGGTTATAGATACCTCATATCCAGAATGGTATTAGTGTAACATATATCATATTTATTCATTTAATTCATTTATATAATTACTATGTAATGATGATCATGTAGAACGAGTCGCATCACATCGTGGAGACGGTATTCCGTACGTACGCACGAGTGATGATATCGTTCCTATGATCGTGGAAATGTATTGGAGTATATATATATATTATTTCAGTATCAATATTACTTTATAATAATCATAAATAGTTACTCATTACACCATTATACCCATCCTTGTAAAGTGATGGTGGAAAAATAGATTACACCACGGCGTGGAGACGGTATTCCGTACGTACGCACGCGCGGTGATTTCATTTTTCCGTAGGGTGGATAGAAGGTGAATTAGGGTTGTTTCATAATTATAATAACATATCAGTATGTTAGTAATACTGATGTTATTACTTCATCATGAAACAACTAAAGAAGAAGAAGTTGAAGAAGAAAGAAATTGAAAAGATCGGTAATGGATATTACCTCTTCTTTGGAACGCCTCTTTGAATCCTCCACTTAAGGAACTAAGAGTGGTCTTTGGAGAAGAACATGACCTCTAGGACTATTCTAGGAAAGTGGAGAGGAGAAAATGGCAGGGTTTGGCCGAGCTTGAGTGCTCAATTTGGTGTGAGGAGGAGGGGGAGGAGGTGCCCTTTTATAAGGGAGGAGAGGGGCACCTTAGGAATATCTCAAAATATTATTTTATATTAAAGTCAAAATCGGTTTATAATGGTTCCAAAGGGTCTTATTTCGAAGCTAAAGTGGGGATGGGTCGAAATCCTATCAACCAATAGAATTTAGACAAGTTTAGGATATTATTTTAACCTTATCAATTAGATTTAACTCTAAATTTAATAATTTAACATTTACCGTGTCTTTTTGTTTTCTTTCACTATATGGTTAATACACTTACTATAACATGCCAAACGAACCCAAAATTGTTTATTATTAATATATATATCCTTATCTAAGTCATTTGGCCGAACCTTAGATTTTTAGGAATAAAATAACAATTAATAATATAATATTTTATTTAAAAACTATTTTGTGTCAATTTTGACACTATTTGATATATGATTTTTGTGAAAGTCATAACAGAATTAAATTTTCGAACCAAGTTGATTAAATCAACATTAATATATCATATTAACTTATAAAATTAGTGGAATTCATAAAAATTTTCAAATTATATTTATTTTGGTGTTTATAACATCAATTATGTCAATATTTCATTAATAAGATAATTACTGCATCATCGTTGTGTCATAAATAAATTAAATTATTTGATGTCTAAAAATTACAAATAAAATACCATCATGTAGGAAATCGTTTTAGCTTTCTAATGAATATTTACAATCGAATTTATCTTATGTATAACCCCATATTAAAAATGATTTACTTATTAAACTTTGATTTTAACTATTTTAACCCTTCTTTAAATAAATTAATAATAAACGTCCTAATCTAATCCAAGTGGGCCTAAATGGTCATATTTTATTCCTAAGTTTGTTTTTGGTCGAATTACACTTGTCCAATAGAATTAGGACATGTGTTAGGGTAATATTAATATCATATTTACCCTTAGTTACCCTATTTACTATTAACCGTGGTAAAAAAAGTAAAAAGGTACTATTCACCAAAAAATTATTTTCATTTCATTGAACCACATTTTAGTCCTTGATATTAACCGTGTCTCTCGGATTTTCGAAATTCCATTCACAGAAGCGGTAAAATTAAGTTTTATGCAAAAATTCAGTTTTTAACCTACCACTTAGTAGTTTCACTATTCATCAAAAATTGATGTTTTTCAGAACAATGCCAAAATTTCATCCCAAGCTATATTTCATATTCCGAATTCAAAAATGAAGTCTATTTAACCAAATTCATAACATAAAATTTGCATTAATTAATTTTATAATTAAATCCCGCTGTTAAAACAAATAGCGTGTTTTTAAGAAACAATATCTATCAAAAGATTGACACTTGTTTATGTCTAGTTTAAATGTGAAATTACATCCAATGACCAACATTGTATTAAATTGTAAAAATATATTCTAAATATACTTTAAAACCACTCAAATTAATGATTTATCACTATTAATTATTTTGATTAAAAAAGGTGTTTTTAATTATAATTTAGTAATTTTCACTATTCATCAGAATATGAAAGTTATCCGAAAAGTACCAAAATTTCACCTTAGGCTAAATTCGATACTCCGAATCCAAAAATAAAGTTCATTTTGAAAAATAAGATTTACTGGATTTCAAAAAGTGGTTATTACTATTCATAACGGCTAGTTTTAATAATATTTTTATAGCATATCGTTGTTTAGTGAAACTCGGTATTGCGTACTACACACGCTATCGAGGAAGGTCGCGATTGCGTGTAATGCAAGACAAGTCAAGGATGTGTGTTGTGCAAGCTCCTTTTGGTGTAGCGTACAACACAAGACATTAATAAAATTAAAAAGAATATTTTTTTATAAAATCTTGGGCTGTTACATTCTACCCCCCTTAAAATGAATTTCGCCCTCGAAATTCGTCGGGGTTATAAATGGTTTACTATTTGAAAGTTTCTTTAATAGAAACCCACATAGTAAAAGGGAATACCAAAACTTGGCTTTAAAAACTAAAGTATGAAATGTAACGATTACTCAAATAAACTAATCACTGGGTTTCCACATAGGTGAAAATATGGATATGGAAGAGAAATCTAAGCATCATGTTCTGATGGAGAGTGGTAGAGAACATGGCTATGGAAAAGCCAGTAATCACAAATCCATAGATTTGTGATGATATAAGGTACCATCTGATTCATCAGGTATAAGAGAACTAGGACAACATTTTTGGTTTTCAAGATCATTTCCCTAAAGTTAAAGAATTTGAATTAGAATAAATACTTACTTTATTTTGGTACAATCTCACTGTTGTTCGTGCCTTTAACAATTTCCACTTCATCTCTTAAATAAATTAAGTTGAATTTGTTATTCGTGAAGTGTTAGCAGATCATGTGATAGAATGACGGGTCATTCCATCTGTTTCAAACAAAAGGTTAGCAAAATTATATACATAAGTCGATCTATAGTGAGATTAATCACATATGGACTTATACTTCATATATCATACTGCTTAATATAATAAAACTAGTTTCTACTAAACAGGGACTTCCTGTAGGCTAGTGGTAGGCGATAAAGGCCAGTCGCACTTCGGTTGTGGGTTCGATTCCTACAGCCTTGTCCGAAGCGATGGGCTGTCGCCCGTCCTGTAGGTTGTCCCTTTTTCTAAAACTACGTTACTATAACATCCCATCAATAATATCGAAAATCGTCTATCCTTAAACAATACTAACTTATGTCCAACATAATCCAGTCTAATCTTTAGGCTTATACATAATACTGCAGTCCACTCTCATAATATAGTGACATCGATTACCAGAGATTTAATACTGTCGTTGATCCCCACATATCATAAGATATGTCTTGTTGGTCACATTCCAAACATTCAAAGTCCTTAATCGTGTATTCTCTTGAATACCTTAGTGAAAACATGAGTGCAGTTAAAAGTTACCAAAATCCTCAAAATTCTATATACTCAAATCATGATATCACTTAGTCCTTATATCAATCATGAGCTCATGAATACTATTAAACATTTCATTTTCTCGTCTTCATTATGCGCATATCATCTTATTTCCAAAAAATATCTCAATCACTTTGAATACCACATCAATAAATATTGCAATACTCAATGATACAACATTATTTTGGAATCCCATTACATAAACACTTAATCATTCCACCACATCGTTGTCATATTCAACATTGCCAATAGTGATCGCATGTGATTTCCCTTTGTCCTTTGCCTTCAGTGGTTTCTCATGTTGATCATCACTAACCCTTGGATTAGGGCAATTATTAGCATAATGCCCCATTTCCTTGCACTTGAAGCATTGAAGTGTTGGCGGTGCATTCTCTGCAATTTTTGCTTTATTCACATCATTAGAAACCCTTTTTCCATTACTTCGACACTCAGCTGCTCGATGACCTTCTTTTCCACACTTAAAACATTTTCTAGTCCCTTTTAGACAATCTCCACCATGCTTCTTTCCACACTTTGTGCATAAGGAAACATTCATCTTCTTTTCACCATTATTCTGAGATTTCTCCTTAAACTCCATCTTTCGTTTCTTGTCAAAACCATGAGATGGATATGTAACACCAACTTCTATTTCTACCTTGATAGCACAACGCACAATTTCTTCATAGCTACTGAAGTCTCTTATAGCTAATGCCCTTCGAAGACTTGGTTTTAAGCCACTGAAAAATCGATCAACTTTACTTTCAGGTTGGATGATAATTCCAGAAGCATACCTTGCAAGTCTTGTAAAATTTGCTTCATAGGTACCAACAGATTCATCATCCCTTTGCTTCAGTTCAAGAAACTCTTTCTCCATCTTTGTTCGAAGAATACGAGGGAAGTACTTACTGAAAAACAAGTTCTTGAACTCGTCCCATTCCATGGACTCAATTTAATCTCTTGGCCTCGTATTCTTGATAAGATTCCACCATTGATCAGCTTCACCTTCCAAACGATATACTGCTAAGATGACTTTATCATGTTCAGAACATTGAAGAACTGAAAATATCTTTTCAGTAGTACTAATCCATTGTTCAGCAACTAATGGATCAGTAGACCCACTGAAAGAAGGTGGACGTTGCCTCATGAAGGACTCAATAGAATATTGTTCCCTTCTCTGCTCATTTGGAAGTCCAGAATGATTCATAGCTTGTGTAAGTATAGCAATAAGATTTTTGCACTCCATTTCCCATAACATTTGTTTGTTCAGGAGGGCAATCATTGCATTGTCCATTGCATTGATCAACACGGTTCCTTCGGGTTCCAGCCATCGTCTAAAACCCATAAAGAATAGTGTGAGAGGCAAAAATCATGCTAGGGAAAACAACATAATAAAGGGGGAGTACCTTCAATATCCAACATCTTAGGTTTAATTCTATGATCGTTAGCGTAATTCTATTACTATAACCTATACGTATACTTAACCTTAGAGACATCCCTAGACATACCTTAGAAATATCTCTAGGGATCTCACTAACATTTTCGCATCCTAGTTTCCAAAGGTTGACTAAACCTTTCCTCTGATACCAACTGTAGAGACCCGTATCTTGACGTACATGGACATTACATTACTTTTGCGGAATACTTAGTACATAACAAAAACACACACACAAGGATCGTAATAGTTTAGTGTCTTTGGAAACTCGGAATATAATCTTCTAATCCTGGTGAAAGATCTTCAACATCTCCCATAAAGATCTTCTTTTTTTTACCTAAAACCTTTCTTTATATCCTGGGGAAAAGAAAACATAAAAGGGTGAGTTCAAATGCTCAGTAAGGGTAAACAAAAGAAATATCAATCACATAATTTTCATAAGAACATAACATTTTTGGAAATCTTAACCTGCAAAAGAGAGCATAATTTCATAACATGGGATAAATCATAGTAGTGAAATGAAATCATAACATAAAACATTACTCATTGTGGAATACACACATAATCATAGAGAATCATTTCTTGTTAGTCAAGACTCATTGCCAAGACTATCTTAGTGGACAAAGTCCCTTTCTGAATCGAGTAATCCTCGTTTCAGTCCTGTTTCACTGAACCGGTATAACCTACCATTCCAGCCATGTCTATCTCATGAGATATGAAATCTTTACCCAATGCATTGGAGGGAGATATAGGTCCCACCCATCTTATAATGAATCCTTTCTTATGTGTGCCACATAATCATAAAACATACATCATCGCATAACACATGAAACAAAAATGGGATTCTTGAAACATCATGACATCATAAATCAATTCATATAAGATAAAGGAATTCATAAAAATAATTCCATCACA
The DNA here is from genome assembly GCA_963277665.1 of Viscum album. Lineage (NCBI taxonomy): Eukaryota > Viridiplantae > Streptophyta > Magnoliopsida > Santalales > Viscaceae > Viscum > Viscum album. The sequence continues at coordinate 1,699,384,387 of OY728161.1, read as the reverse complement.
ACATGATCAAATAAATGTAATAATAGGGATAAAAACAGAACCCTTTATTATCTTAGATGGAAAATAATTTTGATAAAACACTTGAACTCCATTCTTGAGGAAAATATCCTTTCTTCTTCAAAAACATTTTTCCTTTCATAACATGTCATATAACTTTAAAATAAAAGAAGTTGATTAAAAATAAACTTGAGAACTTGTAAAGGAAGCTTCTTGGAAATAATGTTTTAAAAATCTATTCATGCCGTATAAGTTAAAAAAACATTCTTCGTACTTTTGTCGGAAAAGTCAAAAAGTACCTCGTACGAAAAACGACAAAAGATTCCTTTTATTTATTTTACTAAAAACTCACCGAAGGGTAAAAATGGATTTAAACAATTGTAGGTGGATTTACATATTGATGAAACATGGATGTGGATGATAAAATACACCCCAGTAAATACTTACGAATAAACAATCTCGAATAAAAATGAGATTGTGATATTTCCCTTACCTTAGGTCCAATTTGCCTTGTATGTGTTCGAAGCTCCTGTATAATGGTTTAAATAATGTTATTGACTTATTCCAGAATCATACATATTGATATGATATCATATATGGTCATATTCTTAGCTTCTTGTTAGTAATATTTCATTGTTACTTGTTACTCGGGTCTTTATTGCCTTTTGTTCTTACGCGTGTTTTGCCGAATAAATTCTTATTATTATTTCAAGGTTATAGATACCTCATATCCAGAATGGTATTAGTGTAACATATATCATATTTATTCATTTAATTCATTTATATAATTACTATGTAATGATGATCATGTAGAACGAGTCGCATCACATCGTGGAGACGGTATTCCGTACGTACGCACGAGTGATGATATCGTTCCTATGATCGTGGAAATGTATTGGAGTATATATATATATTATTTCAGTATCAATATTAATTTATAATAATCATAAATAGTTACTCATTACACCATTATACCCATCCTTGTAAAGTGATGGTGGAAAAATAGATTACACCACGGCGTGGAGACGGTATTCCGTACGTACGCACGCGCGGTGATTTCATTTTTCCGTAGGGTGGATAGAAGGTGAATTAGGGTTGTTTCATAATTATAATAACATATCAGTATGTAAGTAATACTGATGTTATTACTTCATCATGAAACAACTAAAGAAGAAGAAGTTGAAGAAGAAAGAAATTGAAAAGATCGGTAATGGATATTACCTCTTCTTTGGAACGCCTCTTTGAATCCTCCACTTAAGGAACTAAGAGTGGTCTTTGGAGAAGAACAGGACCTCTAGGACTATTCTAGGGAAGTGGAGAGGAGAAAATGGCAGGGTTTGGCCGAGCTTGAGTGCTCAATTTGGTGTGAGGAGGAGGGGGAGGAGGTGCCCTTTTATAAGGGAGGAGAGGGGCACCTTAGGAATATCTCAAAATATTATTTTATATTAAAGTCAAAATCGGTTTATAATGGTTCCAAAGGGTCTTATTTCGAAGCTAAAGTGGGGATGGGTCGAAATCCTATCAACCAATAGAATTTAGACAAGTTTAGGATATTATTTTAACCTTATCAATTAGATTTAACTCTAAATTTAATAATTTAACATTTACCGTGTCTTTTTGTTTTCTTTCACTATATGGTAAATACACTTACTATAACATGCCAAACGAACCCCAAATTGTTTATTATTAATATATATATCCTTATCTAAGTCATTTGGCCGAACCTTAGATTTTTAGGAATAAAATAACAATTAATAATATAATATTTTATTTAAAAACTATTTTGTGTCAATTTTGACACTATTTGATATATGATTTTTGTGAAAGTCATAACAGAATTAAATTTTCGAACCAAGTTGATTAAATCAACATTAATATATCATATTAACTTATAAAATTAGTGGAATTCATAAAAATTTTCAAATTATATTTATTTTGGTGTTTATAACATCAATTATGTCAATATTTCATTAATAAGATAATTACTGCATCATCGTTGTGTCATAAATAAATTAAATTATTTGATGTCTAAAAATTACAAATAAAATACCATCATGTAGGAAATCTTTTTAGCTTTCTAATGAATTTTTACAATAGAATTTATCTTATGTATAACCCCATATTAAAAATGATTTACTTATTAAACTTTGATTTTAACTATTTTAACCCTTCTTTAAATAAATTAATAATAAATGTCCTAATCTAATCCAAGTGGGCCTAAATGGTCATATTTTATTCCTAAGTTTGTTTTTGGTCGAATTACACTTGTCCAATAGAATTAGGACATGTGTTAGGGTAATATTAATATCATATTTACCCTTAGTTACCCTATTTACTATTAACCGTGGTAAAAAAAGTAAAAAGGTACTATTCACCAAAAAATTATTTTCATTTCATTGAACCACATTTTAGTCCTTGATATTAACCGTGTCTCTCGGATTTTCGAAATTCCATTCACAGAAGCGGTAAAATTAAGTTTTATGCAAAAATTCAGTTTTTAACCTACCACTTAGTAGTTTCACTATTCATCAAAAATTGATGTTTTTCAGAACAATGCCAAAATTTCATCCCAAGATATATTTCATATTCCGAATTCAAAAATGAAGTCTATTTTACCAAATTCATAACATAAAATTTGCATTAATTAATTTTATAATTAAATCCCGCTGTTAAAACAAATAGCGTGTTTTTAAGAAACAATATCTATCAAAAGATTGACACTTGTTTATGTCTAGTTTAAATGTGAAATTACATCCAATGACCAACATTGTATTAAATTGTAAAAATATATTCTAAATATACTTTAAAACCACTAAAATTAATGATTTATCACTATTAATTATTTTGATTAAAAAAGGTGTTTTTAATTATAATTTAGTAATTTTCACTATTCATCAGAATATGAAAGTTATCCGAAAAGTACCAAAATTTCACCTTAGGCTAAATTCGATACTCCGAATCCAAAAATAAAGTTCATTTTGAAAAATAAGATTTACTGGATTTCAAAAAGTGGTTATTACTATTCATAACGGCTAGTTTTAATAATATTTTTATAGCATATCGTTGTTTAGTGAAACTCGGTATTGCGTACTACACACGCTATCGAGGAAGGTCGCGATTGCGTGTAATGCAAGACAAGTCAAGGATGTGTGTTGTGCAAGCTCCTTTTGGTGTAGCGTACAACACAAGACATTAATAAAATTAAAAAGAATATTTTTTTATAAAATCTTGGGCTGTTACAGTGGGTCCCATGAGACAAATAGATATGGACTTGGCCGAGGCCTTAACCATTTTGAGATATGGTTTTGGCCGAGGCCTTAATCATTTTAAGACATCTTGGTCGAGGACTTGAAAATATGTTTCAGAATGTACAAAATATGGATTTAACTCATTATGAAAATAGTTTTGATATTTTATATAGTTATTATACTTGTATAATACACATGATTATATTTTATTATGGAATCATTTATTTAACTCATATTCCTTCCATAATTTGTTCAAGATTATTTTTGAAGGGATGTGTTTTTAGTTATTCACCATTCATATTGTTATGTTTATGATATACTACACTATTTTTATTACCCTTAATGATAATTTGAGCTCACTGATTTATTATGTTTAATTTTCTTAGGAAATGAAGAATTTTATTATGAATGACCTATAGGGATAAAATTAGAGTTATAGAGGTTCCCAATAAAACATTTATGTTGTTTTTTCTTTCAAGTTGTAATTTTGAATATATATAAGTATCTATTTTTCCAAAACTACTAAACTAATGAGTCCTTTAGGATTTTATTCCCAGTAATCATTAAAATTTAATAAAATAAGGCACCAGCTATGGGCAATTTAGGTCAGGTCCTTCCATATAATGTGAAGGGATTTAAATTTCATATAGTTGATCTGTAAGAGGGTTTGAAAACATAGAATAGTCGTATATTTATGGTTTCTGAATATGGATACTATAGAAAGATGAATATTATTAAATAATTATACTACCACTGGAATTTTTCTATTGTTTTATTCAAATTCAAGTTGGTTGATATTACCAGGGTTGTTTAAAGAGATTCCTCAAAATTTACATCTATGAACTTATCTCAATTGATAGAAGTTGGTGACCATGAATTACATGTTTTTATATCTTATCATCAAAATAAAAAATGGTATATTATGTACAAGATGTCATGAATGAAGGGTAGAGGGTAGTTGTTCATATAAAACACTGATGCTTGTATGATATGGGTAATGAAGTTGAAGATGTAACCTCTGACATTGAATCCCATGAACAACAAGAAATAAAATAATGTATCCATAATGATATTGAAGATAATATTTTTTAGAGGGATGATGATGTATATGAATTAATAATGGAGTAGGACAATAGCATTATTTATGGAAAAAATAATTGTATGTGCAGTCGTCCATTAATTTATCATCAACTTATGTTATATGTGAAGTCATTTAATATTATAGCTATGCATATTTTTTTCAGTGCTATGAATCTATTATCATGTATAATTTTTATGCATAATATTTTTGAAATATATGTTTCCAAGTTAATTTTATTTGATTAAATGACAAAATTTTCAAGGAGGAAGTGTTTCACTGATCCCAATCGATTCTCAGCATCTGGGACAGTGACTCCTCATTCAACAGGTTCAATAGTGAGGGAGTAGGTTGTTACTCCTGTTTCTTCATGAGGATATTAGAGGGTTATAATTGTATGTACAAATTTTATAATGAATAAACTTATTTCATTTTTTTATACTACTAATTATTTTTAATAAAAGATACAGAAATTTTTACTACATAGAGAAATGTGAACAATTCATATTTATAGAATCTGAATGGATTGAAGATAGTTTTCACATTTTACTGTTATGGGGTCTCTACAGATGATGACATAGGATTAATTGGCCATATTCTGGGCCTTCTAGGAGTGTATACATTTACCCTTCTTTTTACATATGCTGATTGGATGCATTTCCTCAATCTTGGAAAAATAAAGTATTTAATTCATAGATAAAGTTATTTTTAATACATTATGGTTCAAGTGAATGTAATTATGTTATCAAATTATAACTTATAAAATATGAATCTCTTTGTACATATGTTATTCCACATTACCATAGAGTAGCGGGATCCTGTTGTAATGAAAAACACAATTTAGGAACAAGGGGATCATATAAAGATGCAAGATGCAATGGTCATCACTCTACCAAATGCACCGATTGAATTATATCAAAAGTTGAATGGATTTGTCCCTGGTCATATTTCATCAATGGATTGTAGTGAAAAGGTAAATCACACAACTAAAAAATCATTTATTAAACAAAATTTTGTTAGTTTTTCATTTAAATTTAAATATACAACAATGCTTAATACTCAACATAATTGTCATTCAGGTGCCAATAGCAGGAAGTGGAGACTGAGATGGGGAGGGTGTTGAGTAGACTTCATTAGGATGGTACATGAATTAGTTAATGTCAAACAACAAAAAATGTTAATTTGGACTATTTACTATACATTTTCAGTTGTGATAGTGATTCATTAAAGGTCTTTTGAACCATATTTATTGGAATTCTTTAAATACATAATGTAATCAATATGTTACATCCAAAACTCATCAAGTTGGTGTATTTAATTTAAATTCAAGATTTGGGAGGTTGTGTGTTGGAAATTTAGTGATTATTTATATCTTGGTGTGTTATAGTTGGATATTTTTTTTGATGTTCTGGGGATATAGATTTTGAAGCTGTATTTGTTTTTAAATCGATATATAGAGGTGGTTTAAACTGCCACCATATATGCCAAATTATTGTTTAGTGGTGGTTTAAACCACAAATATTTATAGTCGATCTTAGTTTAGAAGTTGTTTTTTGGTTTTAGGGGTAGTTCATCTCCTAAAAAATAACTATGGGATAGTGGTGGATCATACCACTACTATCCTTTAGAATTTTTTTGTGAGGAGAAAACACCACTAAAATAAAAAAGCCAATGATAAACAAACATTCTACAACAGTTCTAAGAAATAATTTCTAAATTAAAGGAATCAATGTGAGTTGAATGTCAACGCCAACATTAGTAGTGTTTTTTGGAAACCATCTTAGAATCATATGACAGTTGTTTAAACCATCAAGAAATCAAAAAACAACCACCATCATATGTCAATTCTTTTTGAAGTGAATATTACCAAAACTACTACTCTCGTACCTATAAAATCCCTCCCTCACCACCCCACTTATCATAACACATAAACATTACTATATAGAAAAAACATTCAAAACCCCTCCCCAAACCTCTTTATGATGTCCTAGAGGTTATGGTATCACCAAAAGACCAATATTAGAAGTCTCAAGGAGTAATCAAAAGGAGTATATCAATGGAAGATGTAATTATTTCAACTGAGTTCTTTCAAGTTTCTTTCTTCTTTCACATTTTATAAATCTATTATACACATAAAAATATAATGAAATTATTTTTATTAGGATAATTAATTGTTATTATATAAGTTTAATAATCATTGTCTACCTTTCTCACATCCATTAGAAAATGAAAATATCGCCCGTATTATGGCCAGGTTACCGTCTCGAAGAACGATGCATTCAATTTTTATCACTCCTTTACATAGAAGTTTATAAAAGTAAATTTATGAATAAATTTTAAATTTATGACATTATTATGTCGATATAATGATATATTAGGAATTATATTAATAATATTGAAAATAAATTGTTAATGTAAATTTAACCATGTAAAACGAGCTTACCAAGACACTTTTCTTAATTGGAATCTATTTTTGAAAACCTATTGAAATGTATGAATTATGTGGTAATGGAATTAAAAAAATCTATATAATTTTGGACATGATGGAAATATTTAATAAATAATTTGACCATGATCAACATACCGAAGCAATTTTGGAGGAATTGACTAAACAACCACAAGTTCCCAATGAAAAAACAATATAATAAAAGAATTATATATGGTAAAAATGAACCTCCTAAAATTAAATATAAATGAAAAATTTTCTGAATAAATTATTTGTTAAAAATAAATTTTTTTTACACAAGAGGTTAGACACACACACCAAGCAAGTAAAGACTTGTGGTATGTTTTCGTCATCATTATTTCAATTCTTTGAGACATGCCTCTTATTATGTACCAATTATCTTATATATTGTGAAAATACTACCTTATTGAATTATTATATATTAAATAATTTATTACCCTTTATATTTTTACTTTAATTTAATACCTCCCTTTTCCTTATTCTTTAAATCATACATAACCAAAGTCATGAGGGTTTTTGGTAACTTAATTTTGATTCATTGAGTTATAACCTTTACTATTATAATTCATAATTGTATGTTTAGTTTATTATACCCTATGATTTTATTATATTTTATTCCCTTTTTATTTTCAAGGAATTATAATTCTTCTTGAAATTTTACCTCCCTTTCGTTCAAAATTCAACAAAACTGTTGATTATATGTGGAATCGAACTTACCACTTCTTTACAATGAAGAATTGTTTCCCTCCAGGTACATATTATTTATATTGTTAAAATAATTCCATTATCTCTAGTTAAATTATTTATTAAGTTAATTTTATATTTCCTTTTAATTTTATTTTTATAACACACCAAAATTTTACTTTATTATTTATATTTTTATTGTTAATTTATCCTCTGATTTTGGGGTGTCTCGAGGTGGAATTTTGAAATTTTTTGAACTTTTACATGGATTCATGGTTAGGAACATAGTTTAAGAAACCATGAATTAGTAACCATAAAAACTATTTAGTTTTCAATAGTGGTGATCAAATAGTCACTTAATGGTTTGTTAAACAATGAGAATAAATCATGCGACCTACTCAAGTTTAGGATTTTTTTGAATTTTTTTGTTTTTCAATATAGAGATTATCTCATACTCCACCCCTATTTGAACCCTTCAGCATAGACACATCCCAAGACCATATATTATTCCTATAAGAACTTCCATAGTTGTTTTCTTTGGTTGTTTCCTAATTGTTTATTCTCCATATTAAAGGGTAATATCTTCTCCTTCTTTCTCTTTATAGGTTCTTTCAATTTCTCCCATATTTTCTCACACTTACATCCATGTGGGATGATTTTTATGGATTAGGTTGTTCTAGAATTGGTTTTTATGGTTTCTTGGGGTTGTAAACCCTCTCTTGAGACCTAATTTAGTGGTTTTCATCGAAGGTGACATGATTATTCCTGTTAAGGTAGGTCTTTCTATTCCATTTCCATTCATTAAAGAGTTATTTAACATGTGATTATTTTAAATATTTCTAAACTCTAGAGTAATAAAAAAAAATATATAGTTTTGTGTTGTTAAATTATTTACATGACTAATTGGTTTTTTATTTGAAAAAAGTTGATAAATATGATAGTTTACTGAGACTTTTACTTAAAATGGTGTTTTGTTCATTTTATGTGTTTGATAAAATTAAACTGACGGTTTTCTATATGTAAAATATTTTCTATAAATTTTTGGACCAAGTTTGATATATTAATTGGAGTTGTCATGTTTTAAAGGCTCCCCATGTTTTGAAAAAGGGGTATGGGTCCTTTTTATTCGATTGCTTGATGTTGCCTTTGGTTTTATGGACATGATTATTACTTATTATTTTTCATGGTTTTTATATAAATTACCTTTTTCATATGAAATTTATAAAAGGGATTTCCAAAGGTGTGGTTATTGGTTTTAAATGAAAAATCCAATTTGGAATCTTATGAGAATGGTGTTTTATTGATAGAAATTCATACCCTAGATATGTCATTTCGTTACTGATAGTTTATTCTTGTATGAATGTGTTAATCATTTAGAGAATTTTGATTCATTTTATGAATTTGAGAACGGGTCTGATTATTGAATGGTATGTTTTGGAGGTGAGATTTAAATTATTGGTGAGTTTTATTACCTTCGATCTATGTAGTTGTCATGTTATTGATGTTGTCTTAATAGTGACGAACATTCATTAGGTGTTCCAAGAAGAACCCATTGGACTAAAAGTGTGATATTGATATATTTTTCCTTACTAGATAAGAGTTATGCACTAGATCGTAACCCCTTTTTGAATGTTAAAGACCTGACTAAGGGATGTGTCACCAATGAGTGTAGTTTAGAGTGATTCCGTTTCTAAGTTGAGTGATAGTTAACCTACTAATATTTGGTTCCACATATGAACATAAATCATTGTCTCATTATACCCTAAGGTTTTTCCTTATTATATGTATCATATGTTATGATTTTTCAATACATTATGAGCATGTTTCTAGATTACCTTTTGATTTTATCATATTTTGACATATTGATTATGTTTGGTTGAGCATTTCTATTTTTATGGGGTTTCCTTGTATTATTATTTTCATTCTTTATGACCCACCAAATATTTTTATTTTATTATTATTTACTATTATTTGAGGATTGTGTGCGTTAATGTTTTAATGTGGAAAAATATGTTGTCTCTTTGAGTACAAGTCATTGTAGAATGTATTGGAAAATGTTTTAAAACAATGTGAATATTTTATTCTCAATTGGGATGTTTTAAGTTGAAAATATAATTTTTTACTTGGTTGATTTAAATTCAAGTTGTTTTAAAGGGGAAATCATTTTTTTAAAATATCGTACATTGGAAAATTATCTTTGAGGTATTTTTTATTAACAGTGTTTTCAATAAAAGATGTGTGGTTTTTTAATTTATTTCTATATTATGTAAAGGAAATGAAAACATACATTTCAATCACTTTTTTTCAAACTTGAATTATTAGATTCTTTTATTAAAGAAATTAAATGGGCTCATGGTGGTATTCTTCTAGCCTTTGGCTCACACCCTAAATACCCTCATTGGTGGGTATGTAGACATTATGACTTAAGAAAGTTTTTTTAGGACATGTATTATGGAGTTGGTTTGTAACCACTCTCCTCTAGGAAGTGGGTGCTAGGGAGTTGTGTTGGTGAATTGACAGTCATATGATGGTTTTATGGGTTTTCCCCCATGGTTTTTGAGACATTTTGTGTTTATTGTATATAGACCTCCCGAAACATCTATTTGGTTTAATTTGGTTTCCTTAGTGGAGTTTATAAAATCTTTGTACAAAATGGTGGATAGATGAGAAATGTTTTGGAGAAATATTTTTCTTATCATTTTATCTATTCCATATTTTTATGTGGTTGTTTTAGTATATTATTTATTTTTATTAGAATGGATATTGAATACATGGAAAAATCATGACAGGTTCCCTATTGGATCCTATTACTATGTAGGTTTTATTATGAGTTAATCCATTCCAACATACTCATTTGTGAAACCCTAGAACTAGTTGATAACCTAAAGTGTTTGGTAATGGACATAGAAACTTATGATGGAGTGGTCTGGGTGATGTGTAAGGTTGATCTATATTGGGTTGTTACAAAATAGTATCATGTACCTATTTTTATATGGGGGTGAGTGGTAGATTAGAGATAGGGATATCAGAGATTTAGTGGTAGGTCTGAGGGAGTGTTTTTTCAACACATACTTATGTGGAACCTCAACTTACAATAGGTGGATACGATTTTTTAATCTGGATTTATAATTTTTTATTTATGAGATATTTTTAGGTTGTTTGTTTCTAGTCTACTTTTTAGAGAGATCCTAAGATATGTCTTAAAAAATTAAAATTATAATAGTGAAATTGATGGTAATCCATAGGATATTGGTTAATGTGTAGTCTATCAAACCTTCTGTAGGTCATCCAAAACCCTTATGGAAATTTTTTTGTAGAGCTCACATAATTGAAGAATATATTGATAAATGATGTGTTTAAACATAGTGTAGTGGTAAAATATTTTAATTTTTCTTGTTTTTAGTCCTTTTGTTATTTTATCTTCAGTTATAATTGATGATTATTTTTATGGGTACTTGAGTAGGATCTTGTTGGATAATAAAATCATTTTAATTAAATTTTTAAGACAATTTTTTATTTGATATTTGAGATATATGGGAGACCCTGTTTTGGGGGTTTATAATTTTTTTTATGAATATTTTTTCTTAGATTAACATCAATCATTGGGTATAAAGTATGGCAATGTAAATTTGTTAATTTAAAGAGAATAAATTTTTTAAGGTAAGAGTAAATGGTTTTTATGGGTGTTTTTTGAAGGGGATTTTTTTTCAAGAAGTCGTTTTATCCAATTATTGGGATTTAAATTTTTTGAAACTTTTGGAATGGGATTATAAAGGATGTTTTATAATCATTAATTGTGTCTTTATGATTTTATATCCCTGGTAATGCGTTTTTGGGATGTTTTTACTACATTTTTTTGTTATCATAATGTTTTAGAATGTGATCCCCACAAAAATTGATATGTCAAAGAGGAGATTATTTGTTTAGTTGTATTAATTATTAACGAGTAGTCATTCAAGTATCAAACCTCTTAAAACTCTCAATGGAGTGACAGAGCCATGTTTTTCATGGCATATGATCAAGTGAGAGAGTTTTTGAATCAGTATCCACCAATGTTATGTGGTTATCAAGGATCCTATGAGGTGACATAATGGCTAGATAATGTTGATGAGATCTTTGATTCACCATATTCTTCTGAAACCTCTAGTGAGAGGTACACCACTACCTTGATTGAAGGATTGTGTGTGGAGTGGTGTAAGCTCACTCTCCACTCCCTAACATTTGACATTTTTTCTTGGGGATATTTTTAGTCCATCTATATCTAGAGGTTTTATCTTTGGGAGGTGAGAGTTGAAAATTAATTAAAATTCTTGGGTTCCCATAAAGGTGATAAGTCAGTTAAATAATATGTTAAATGCTTCAATAAAATGATGCCTTTGTCCCTAGAGTTGGATGATTATAATTTGATGGTATTTGCGTTATTTACTAGATACATTCATCTAGACCTTCATTCATTGATTTTTCAATATGACATGACTATATATACGGAATTGGTCTTTAATTCCATCATTAGTGGGGAAATTTTAATGTATAAACTTATGGTAAGTGATGTGTCAACCCTATTTAGTGTTAGTTAGGGTGATTCAACTATAGATAAATAGAATAAGTAAGGTGATGATGATTTGAATCTATATTCTCAACTAGTTTCTCCTGCTTTAGAAAAAAATGCATTTATATGTTTCCAATGCTGGAGGATGGGGCAACCTAATACGTCTTTTCTAATAACTCTTTGGTCATCTATGTGGACATACCATTTATTAAAAGAGTTTATTCAAGTTTAATAGAAAAAGAAGAATAATTATTGGGTAGAACATAAATTCGAGTAGTAGTATACGATTTCACATCCATCTGTAGAGTCCTAAGTTGGTCAATGGTATTTAGGAGTGTCCACTTTTATAGTTTTTTGATTTTTAATTGGGTATTATACCACATATTTTATTTCCCATTTTTTATAGATAATAGATTAAAGAGGTTTGGGCTTCATGTTATTGACTTTTGAGATTCTTCTCATGTTAAAATTCTTTTTAAGAATTAGTTTTTGAATATGGTTATGATGAAATATAATAGATTTATTTTTTCTTATTTTTTCTGGTGTGTATGATTTGTGATGGAGATGTGTGTGATCTTAGAGAAATGATAATTTTTTTTTAAAAAAAAATTAGGTTATTTATAAATGGTGGTGATACCTATGACGGGTCCCTTTTTATTTCACTCTTTGGTCTTGATTTGAAATAGAGATTCTCTTGTAAGAGGTTGTATGCATTTTTATAATTCAAAATTCAATTTAAATCAGATGAGTGACCATCCCAACATCTAATCCTATTTAACTCATTTTATTTCACTCATTGAGGAGTCTACTTATTAATATTATTTGTGCATTATTGGTGGGTGAATCTTGATTTTTTTGGATTGATCATCTAGATGAGCGGGTTGTTTGAATTATATGATATTGGATTTGTGTTAGGAAGTTAGGAAGTTATGTGAGTCCATGTTAGAGATAATCTCGTATCAAAGTATAATATATACTAAGTTTTCGATGACTTTTTTAGGGTTTGATAGGGGCATGGTCAAGAAAATTGAGACATCATAAAATTTCATATTCTTTTTTATATTTATAGGGTTAATTTTCCCTTGATTTTAGGGTGTCTTAGAGTGTATTTATGAAAGTTTGGATATTTTCTAGGGCCACACAATAAAGAACACACTTTGGCAACCCATGTAGTATTAACTGTGTGACCTCTATAGTTTTTGGTAGTGGTGGTCAAAAATTCAATGAACGATTTGGTAAAATAAGTGAATAAACCATGTGACCTTATTAGGTTTGGTAATTTTGTCCTATTACTATAGCTTATTTGGGGATTATATCACACTCCTCCATCATTCAAAATCTTCACCCAAGTAATATCCTAATCCCATTTATTCATCCTCCAATTCCCTACATCATGGGTTTTATGTGATTTCTTGGTGGTTTCATCACATTATTCAATGCTATGGTCATCTCCTTTCTCCACATCCAGTTTTCTTTAAATTTATCCCATTTTCTCTAACCCCAATAGACATATGGGGTGATTTTTATGGATAAGGTTGTTCTAAAATTTTTGGGTTTGGTTTCTAGGGGTCATGATCCCAATCTTGATATTTAATCAAATTTAATTTTTTAAGTTAACATGATTAAGTGGTTGTGGTAGGTGTTTTCATTTTATTTCCTTTCATTAAAGGGTTCTGTCAGTGAATGATTATTTAGAAGTTTTTTTGAGTTATATTAATACTATATATGATATATATTTTTTTGTTTTAAAGTGTTTTCATGCCTCATTGGGTTTTTCATTGGACTAAAGTATGTGAATTTCGTAGTTCAACAGAAATTTGATTTCAAATGTAATGTTGTGCATTTTACATGTTTGATAAAATTTCATTCATAGTTTTCAATTAGGGAAAACATTTTATAATGGTTTTTTCCATGTTTGATTCATAATGTGGGGTGTTCATGTTTTTATATCCTCCCATGTTTTTAAAAAAGGGTACAAGTCCTTTTTCTTAGATCATTTGATGGTGCCATTGGTTGTTTTAGAATGATTGTGCCTTTTTGTTATTATAGTTTTTACTGAAATTGACTTACTTTAAAAAGTTATTTCAATAATGGACTTCCAAAGGTGTTGTTCTTGGTTTTATAGATAATGGATTACTTAGAATTTTTTGAGAATAGTGTTTTATTTATTGATGTTTACATCGTATTTGAGCCCCAATGTTGCCCATTGTCCATGCTTGTATACATATGTTAATCATTTAATGAGTTTTGATTCATGTTATGTGTTTGGGAAGGGATATTTTTATTAATGGGGGTTTGTTGGAGGTGGGATTTATATTATTGGTGTATTTTACTGGCTTTGAGATATGTGGTTCTAATATTATTGATTTCATATTGATAGAGGCCCGCAAATATTTTCTATTCTTTGAGGAACCCTAGGATACTAAGTCTCAGATAAAGGAATGTTTTACTTACCAATTGAGAGTTATGAATTAGCTAGTAACCCCTAGTTTAATATTTATAACCTAGCTAGGGGATGTGTCAATGATGAGGCTTGTTTAGAGAGATTAGAGTGATAGATTTTGTAACCATTAACATACATGAATATTGATCCACCAATGCATGTCAAGAATTATCCCATTAATCCTTAAGGTGTTTCCTTATGATATGTATCATATGTTATTCTTTCTTTGTTCTTTATTTATCATGTGTGTGTCTTACAATTTTATTTGAGTTTGTTTTAACAAATTTATTATGTGTGGTTGATCCTTATTATTTTTATGATTTTACCTTGTGTTTTTGTTGGAATTATTTATGAAATTCTAATGTAATCTTATTTCAGGAGTGTGTTCATTAAAGTTTTTATGGGAAACAATAGGCGGTTGCTTTTTGTGCAAGGCATTGTAAAACATATTTGAAAATGTTTTAATCATCTATGAATTGTGTATATTCAAGTGGTATGTTTTAAGTTAAAAAGGAATGTTCTAACTTGGTTTATTTAAAATAATTGTGTTTTAACATAAAATACATTGGTAAATATTATTTTGATGCATGTTTTATAAATTGTGTATTTTAGTAAAGGTTGTGAAGTTTTTATTAATTAATTTATATATTTTATAAATAAAACGAAAAACTACTTTTCTATCACTTATTTTGAAACTATAATTATTTGATTCTTTTATAAATGGAATTAAATATACTAATGGTGACATTCTATTACCTTTTTTTATCACACTCTACACACTCACATTGGTAGGTATATTACCTTAATGTCTTATGAACGTTATTTTTTCAAACATGGATCCTAGAGTTAGTGTTCTACTATTCTCCTTTGGGAAGTGGGTGTTGTATAGTTATGGTGGTGACATGATTTTCATATGGTGGTCATGGAGTTTTCTCCCTATGTTAGTTAGGCTAATTTGTGTCATATTTTATATCGGCCTTACTAGCCTTTGGTTTGGTTTTAATTTTGTTTCCTTGTTTTAGTTTATAAAGTCTTTTTCTAATATGGATTTATGGATGAGAAATCATATATAAATATCTTTTTTTGTCTCATATTATTCCATATCATGATGTGTTTGTTTTAGTATCTGAATCTTATTTGTTGGAATGTTTAACCAATACATGATAACCTCATGTCAGACTCTCTATTGGAACATGTATTTCTCCTCATTTTCTTGACTGTAAAATCAATACCATGTATTACACTATGATAACATGGTACAATTTTCTAGCCTAGGTTAACCATGGATGCACCTTGTTTCTCCTAGTATAGTGGTTTAGATGACGTGTCAGGTTGAAACAGGTTAGTTAAATACATTTACCAAGGTTTTAAAATATACTTTTAAATGATTTCCCCATGTTTCATTTTGGACATTCGTTAACCAAATACAAATATAATATCATTTTTAACTTTTACTACAAGGACAAATTTTCTTGATTTTATAACTATCTTCTTAATAAATCTTCCTCTCCATGTTTACATAGTTTTTCAAAAAAAATACTTTTCCAATTATTCAATGAATATTTAATTTTAAAAATATAGGTTCATATTTTAAAAGAAGAAATAATGGTATCTCATTCCACTTATGTATATTTTTATATTTGACTCTAAATTTTCAATTTAAAACAGCATTTGTTCCAATATTTTTATATTTTGTATTATTATAAAATTATTTTTTTAGATTCCATATTTTATTCCCTTAAAAATATTTTTTTAACGTGGCTTATAATTATGTTTTTACAACCATATTAGAGAACATTTGTGAAAAAACTTTTTATAAGTTCACTTCAATTTCCTTACCAAACTCTAAAAGATCTATCACTATTGGAGTTACATTCAATGTATTACCCTCTAAATTGTGTTATAAATTTATATTTAATACCCCACCTTGATCCTAATGATCATGTTCCCTATTAATATTTATCTTTATCTTAACTTAATTATTCTCCTTCATGATGATATTCATTAATTTCAGGGATATATTCTCCATCACATCTTTTATTTATGTATTGTATTTTAAATTATTTTTTTAACACTATAACCAATAATCTATCTGATGTCAGTTTAAAGGCTTATTATCAAGAAAGTTACTCCACATATTGACCATTGAAATATTAGAAATCTATATACTTTTTTTCAATACATATGTTTATTGATTACTAAGTAATGTTTGGTATATTTTATATTATTTATTTACACCATCATAGGATTAATTTATTGGACATAATCAGTGATATCTAGGTCCTAAATTATATAGCACCTTGATGCATTATTAGGTCTCATGAGACAAGATATATGGATTTTTTTAAACCTTACATGTTTATATATCATTTATTATCACAAATACTTGAAAATATATTTATTATGTTCATAATTATTCATTCCATCACTATGTAATCAGTTATTATTTTCCATGTCATTATTTATGTTATTATATTATCCATGGATTTATCACATCCTCCTATTATTAGTTATATGGAATTTATTATTATTATTTATTTTTTCCATATTATATGTGCATTGTTTATTCTATAATAGATTCAGTTGTATGCTACCCCATACTTAGAATTTGAACTCACCATTATTATGTTTCAATTTACCCAGGTTATAAAGAATTTTATTAAATATAAACTATATATATGAGTTTCATGTTCAGATAATTTTATAGTGGATTTTGATGACTTATTATTAAATTAAAACTCTATGGTTTAGTAAAAAAACATATTTCATGGGAAATCTATGAGTTCTGATAGTTGAATATTTTTTTGAAATATCTAAAATTATAAGCCTATATATTTTGGGTATGTAAGTGGCTTAGTATTTTTTATTGATATTTTAATTAGGTACAATTACTTTTGGGTCACTTCCATTGGTATAAAAAAAGTATTAAAAGAATACATTTTTAGCACCTAATCGGGGAGTGTGAGTCTGGGGTATCATAGTTTGTAATAAACCAAGGTTTAGATAACTTTAGAAGATAGAATGTTATCGGTTGAGGATGATTTATGAATTGTTTATACCATCATGGGTTAATATTTTTATGTTTTATCATATGTTTAAAGGTAAATATATCCCTTTCTAGGTCTTATGTAACGGAATTTTAAGGTGATTAATGAAATTTTGGGAGATGTTTATTGGTTTTTAGAAGGAATACATGATCTTGGAATAGGTATAACATAGAGTTGGTATGTAATTTTATTTCATAAAAATCATAGTTCTTTTCAGAAAATATTAATATATTTTGGGATTATTTTTGATTGATCTATGATTTAATATTATTTAGTGACAACATTTTAGTTGAATTCTTAGAGCAATGGTTTCCATGAATTGAGGGTGGGGAATGAAGTAAGAAAGATCATTATTTTTTTATTAATGTAAATTATGACTATAATACATTAGGAGATACCTGAATGATAAACATAAATATGGGAAAACATCTTAATTTTTTTAATGTAAAGAGTGTGTGGTTTCTCAGGAATGGAATCACTTTAGGGAACACCAATTGTTTTTAGGCTCTATATCTCATGAAACGAGGGGTAATAAACCTAAAAAGGGTAGTTTAGTGATGAATCTTGAAATTTCAGAATTAATGTGACTATGTTCATCTAAAATATCCCATAATGACTCAATACTACTGGAGATTCAAATATTTATTTTATTTATAGTAATTTGAAATTCATGTGTAAACTATCATAAAACATGGGTTTTAGTTGATAAATTAAATTCTTGAGTTTGAATTTGATTATTAATTAAAACTAATTATTTAGAACATCTTACATTAATTTTTTTTTTCAAATTGATAAATGGGATTTTCATGTGACTATGAAACAATCATTAGCCTACTATCATGTTCTTACTTCAATGGAGTGGAGTGATTGTCCAAAATGACCATTGGAATGTGACCATGAGAGTTCTTCCTTGACTCAACCTTTAATCTATGTGACTCTAACTATAATCTGGAATATGTTCTCTTGATATCGTATAATGGACAAGTGACTATGGGAATGTTTCATCTATGAGTCCACTTCTCTGTTCCTGGTATCGTGAAGACATCAGGATCCATTGTAATTCCCTGTTACCCTTCTACCAGGTATGTTTTTAAAAATTAATTGTGGTTTATTTTTTTGGTATGTAATTATGAAAAAAATTGAAGGATACCTATAATAGAGATGTTAGGTATTTTTTTACATTCTCATCTTAAACCTAATGTTTTTTAGTCAGCTAGGAATTTATAAACAATGTAAATGGGTTACATGTCATGTAACATTTTCCAGGATGATTCCATGAAATGGATATATAGATTAAAATGTTACACACCATATACCACTTACAAGATGTGTAAATATTAAATATTAGTTTTAAATAAAATGAAAATGGGTTTTTATGTGTATCTGAGCATTGAGGATTACATGACGTGTAAATGTATTATATTTCATTTAATTATTATAAACTTGGATATTAAGGTGATGAACAAGTGATGTTTCATTTTATTTGTTCCAGTATTACATGATTTTAACCTATAGGATCTCTCAATTCGATTTTGTGTGGTTCATTGACTTCTAAATAACATAGTTTAGTGATTGATCTCCATTAAAATTTTATTTCTTCCCCCAGGATATGTAATCCTTTTGGGTTTTCATTATATTTGGTTCCAGTATGATTATGGGAAGTGTTTTTTCAAAAATTATAATGGATATTTTTTTTCTTTTGATCCTTTTCAGTATCTTGGAGTGCCTTGTTTTTAAGGCCGTTCTCTCATTTTCTAGTCACCGTTATCAATGGATGATAGATTTCTATAGATTTTAGGTTTGTGTTTCTACAAAATGGTTTAAATTAATAAATTATATGATTTTATTGTTAAATTAAATTTGTTTGTTCATTGAATTGAAGTGATAAGTGGTTTGGAATGGTTTAATTGAAAGTAAAATGTTTTTCAAAGGGGGTTTTTATTTTATAATAGATTTTCTTGGTTTGGAAATGGGTTTTCAAAAATTGAAGTCAATTAGATTGTATTCAAAAAATAATTATAAAATTTTTAGCATTGTTTTGAAAATGTATTTTATAATTTCCCATTGGAAACATGGGGTGCATCAGGAGAGAGACATTATAAGGCCCCAGCCTTAAACCTTAATTAATCTTGAGTTATTACAATATTACACATTGAGGATCTTTTCGGGTTTAGAGTTTTAGAGAATTAGATCATAAAACTTGCATTACATTCCACATATAAACAAAGCGGTTACATAAAGATATTATTCTTCATTCCCATCAATGGAAAAATATTTAAAATAAACATGGATTCTTTCTTGACACTTCCTTGACACTATCATTATATCATGAACCTTTCCATTGACCTGTGAAAAACATTTCAAAAAACTTGGGATGAGCATAAAAAGCTCAATAAGGGATATAAAAATATGGAAAGGAAACATGGGTACATATATACATAAGAATGAGATCATACTTTACCCATAAAACATAATCACTTTAACATACCTCATCAAATCATGAATAAATCATAGAAATCCTAAGAAATAAAGGTAACTTGAGGCATTCATAACATTCTTACGTAGGGAGTAACCCTCTTGGTTACATTTGGAATACCCATCATAGTATATTCCCTAAAATCTCTTCAAAGAAACCTTAACGTTTCACTCCTTTGCGTTACCCAATGCATTGGAGAGCTATATCTGGCTCACCCACCCTTAGTTTATCACGGAACCACCCGTCTTCATAACAATTCCCAAGAACCTCAACATAATCGTATCACATAAAACATGCATAAAGGAAACATAACATTTCCACATTTCAATCACAAGATATCAATACAACACATTGATATAAAAACATTATGAAAACCATTTTCAATACCAAAATAAAAGAAAATTAAAACAAGATATTTATTTTTCTTTTAAAAAAGAAGGTATAGCTTGTAGAGGAAGCCGAAACTCAAATAATGGTCACGGTGGCGGAGAAGTCGTTGTCGCCGCATACGTACGACAAAAACATTCCCTTTTGTTATTTAGTAAAATGCTTCATATAAAAAATATTCCTTTTGAATAAACGTAAAAGTCAAAGGGGTTTATACACCATATAAAAGAAGGTTGTGTATAAAACAAAATATGCCTCAATGAAAGGAGATTGAGACGAAGTCCCATACAAAGATAATTTTTAAAATAAAATAGATCTATTATGTGTATTCACTATAAGTACACATAAAGAAATTATAAATACAAGATAGGACATAATAATATCATGACATAATTTGAAAGTAGGAGATTAACCCAAAGAATGGTAATTGGGTTAAGAAGTTCCCTTACCTCGTATCTGACTTGACCCGACCGTTCTTTAATCTCCTGAATAATAAACTTGAGTTAATATCTACTTGATTAAGAACCTTTTTCAAGTTCATTATTCCTTTTATACCATTTTATGAACATCATGTAATCATTTAAGTTAATAATGTTCATTTTGTCGGTATTTGGTTCTTAAGTCAAAAATAGACTTCTTACACTTACATGTTGTTAATTTGGTCAAAGGTTCATTATATCCAGAATTATATTAATGGTTTGGATAACATATATATCATATATATTCATAATATACATGTATTTATAATATTACATCACATTTAGAGGTAAGAAATGAAATGCACCGTTCATGGAGACGGTAAGTCGTTCGTACACATGAACGCTACTTCCATTTCTATTTCGTATTTTCTGGAATGGAATCATAATGATATAAGAGTATATTATAATTACAGTAGAATAAAATATATAATATCATTAACTTTATCCTTTACACATCCCACATATGGTATTAACGAATCAAATCACTTTTAGGGGGCGGTAGTCCGCACTTCCTAAAATGAAGATATCGTGTTTACCCATAATGGAAACAAAATGGTATTCCATAAATGAAAAATACAAAATCTTAAGGAAGAATAAACATATTATATATCATTTATAAAAATAGTGGCATCATAATGGCCACCTTTGAAGGTGTTAAATGAGTATTGAACAATCATCATTTTGGGAGGCAGAATTTCGCCATCCACAGAAACCGTATGTTCATTAACCATTTGATGTAGTTGGGTGAGAGTGCAGCTCAAATAAATCTTATAACATAATCCTAGTATATTGAAGATACTGGTGTTGTTTCAAAAGAAGTAAATAAAATGAGTTTATGGGGTTGGAGAAGAAAAATAAAACAAAAGAACATGAGAGAATGAATTACCTTTAAAAGTGTAACTCCTTTTTATTTGAGCCTAAAGGATTCCTTTGAAAGGATTATTCCCAAAGGGAATCCTCTTGGATGAGGAGAGGGATGTGGAGAGAGTAAATGGTTAGGGGTTTGCTGAGCCAAAGGCTTGAGGAGTGTGTGAAATGAGGTAGAGATGGGGGCCTTTTATAAGAGGAGAGGAGGGGCACTCTTGGAAAGTAAAGAAATATTACTTTATTTGAAAATGATTTTCAGATTTAAATGGTCCCACATTGATATAATTCGAGGATAAGGTGATAAGGGTTCTAAATATACACATCCAATAGGTTTTTGACATGTGTAGGTTTTAGATATTACATTATCTTTCCATTTTATTTAAATCGTTAAATAATGAGGTCATTGCTGCATCATCATGATGTCATAAATAATTTAATTTATTTAAAGTCTAAAAATTATAAAACAAATTCTATGATGTAGTAAATATTTTTATCTTTCCAATTACTATTTGTAATCAAAAATCTGATATTTATAACCCCATGTAAAAATTGTTTTCGTAAAACATATTATGTTTGTGTCATTTTTACTTTTACATTAAATAAAAAGTTATTTATGTCATTTCCCAACCAAAGTTGATCCATGGGGTCCCCAAGTTGACCCATGGCTTGTCTTGGTCGGCCCTGACACAACCAATGAGGGTAAAACATGTGTCAAGCTCATCTTATTTTATTAAAGCATTATTTTTACCTTAAACTACACTAATTACCACTAATCGCGATTAAAACTTAATAAGTTAATATTCACCAAAAAATTATTTTAATCTCATTGAACCACATTTTACTTCTTAATTAAAACCATGTATATCGGATTTTTGAAATTCAAAACACAATGATGGAAACATTTCATTTAAATGGAAAATCAGTTTTTATAAGTACCACTTAGTGGTTTCACTATTCATCAAAAATTGAAGTTTTTCAGAAAATTACCAAAAAATCACCCTAAGATATATTTGATATTCCGAATTCAAAAATTATATCTATTTTACAAAATTCAAAACATATAAGTCACATTAATTAATTTAATAATTAATTCCCGCTGTCAGAGCAAATAGCGTGTTTTTATAAAACAATAAGTATCAAAAGATTGACACCAGTTTAAGTCTAATTTCAAAGTGAAATTGATTCCAATGACCATCATTGGATAAAATGGTAAAAATATATTCTAATTTCTCTTCAAAACCAATTCAAAAGATAATCTAATCATATAAATAAATTATATTAAAAAGCAGTTTTGATGTAAAATGCAGTATTTTTCATATTTCATTAAAAAAATGAACATTGTCAGAAAAATACCAAAGATTCACACAAAGTAAATTTTGATGTCCCAATCATAAAGAATAAGTTTATTTTGACAAACATAGTTTATAAAATTGTCAAAATATAGATTCGAAAATGGTTTTCCATCAAAAGGCAGTAAAACAATCTTTTAAGAATATTAGTGTATTCCATGCATAAGATTGTATTTATTTTCATTTTAAGCCTCTAAAACACTATCTTAATCATTAATAGACATAGATAAAAATATCTATTATTCATTACTTACTTGGGATGTTACAGACATGGATTACCATAGTGTGTTCTACACCACTAGGAGGTATCCTTTTGCAATATCGAATGGAAAGAATTGATATCTATTAGAACTAATGTATGAATTTTTTTGGATTGTGAGTGTGTCACACATATTATCCAATAGGTTAGAGTCCAATACGAGGTGAATTTTCATTTATAATTTATGTATATTTATCACATGATTGTTTATGTCATGGATTGTTTATCATAGATTTTTATATAAGGTTGTTTCACATAGCTTCACTGATAGGTGATTTCTTGGATATGTGATTACCTCTGGATGAATGTTTAGGATTTTTGGGTTTTATCACTTCTATATGTCACATTACTCGTTTGATAATATGAAAGGATTTGTGAAAACCAAATTAAAAAGGGAAAATCATTTAAAAATGCATTAGATTTATAAAAATGATTTGTAAAACCAAATTTCGAAAATCTAGAATTATTTCATTCTAGATTTTAGACATTGTATAGAAACTATGGTGGTATCCTAATCAGATTTGGATCACACACTACTTGTGTCTTTTGGAAGTTATAGATGTTGTATTACAAGATTTAGGTAATGTGAATAACATCTTGTACAATGTCAGCTTCTCTTTTTGTTTCTTCCATTGGTTGGGGTTATTCTAAAGGAAACTGTTTATTAAATGGGGTTTTGGCATAATTTTTGGTTTATCATATTTTGGCTTGGATTGTATGGTTTTATTTATACCTAATTATTTTCACTTAGTACTCTATTTTTATGTCTTATTTTTTCTATATAAAATACTAGTTTTTGTTATATTGTTTTATCTATATCTCGTGATGGGATGACTCGGGTGGATCATCTTGTTGACCCAGGTTTCTTTGTTATACTTTTTTATTTGAGGTGGCTGCTCAGCCTGAGGTGAGTTAGCACTAGCTATGTTTGGATCTATGTCTTAGGTAGACTGAAATTAGGACCTCTAGAATTTTAATACTATGTATGAAAATTTAGCTTGGCCAACTCACTCTCATGACTAAAACTAAATTACCATGGGTGTTCAAGGACTTTTTACTAGGTTTGAGACTTCGAGTTTTAGTTCATTTTATTGAAATGTGTGGGAGGATTATTTAAACTGACTTATTCATTTTAAGTAAGTTATTCAGTGGTAGCTTTAAATTATTAATGTATTTACTCTTTTATAACTACCCTAATTTGGATAAGTGATTATGTAATTTTCTTGTGAAGTATTGGTTTTCATCTTTTATTAGACAATACCTTTGAGAATTTCTCTTCCAAATATGATAGAGGATATTTCGAGATAGGTTCTTGA
Organism: Viscum album; assembly: GCA_963277665.1. NCBI lineage: Eukaryota > Viridiplantae > Streptophyta > Magnoliopsida > Santalales > Viscaceae > Viscum > Viscum album. Next base: position 1,699,359,741 of record OY728161.1, on the reverse strand, counting down.
GGTGAATCATCCAGTGGACCCTTATTTTGTTGAATTTTTTATCTATACCATTAAAAATATGGGTTATGTGGGTATATGGAACCCATGATGTGTGGTGGATCATGGATCAAAATTTACCAAACAACATATCCCTGTATTTCTTGGTGACAATGGACCCTAAGAACTAGAGGGGTGAATTGAACAGATAGAGAGGATTTTCATCTTCTGGAAGTCTCATGAAGACTTTAACGTGGGTTTTTCTATGTACATGATTGATGGACCCTCAAAGAGATGGTGGAACTCTATTATACATGACAGGTTTCATGAGGATCTTACCAGGGCTTCCTTTATAAAAATATTTAATCAGCATTTTTACCTTGAGAAATTGTGTGTGGTGAAGACTAAGTATTTTCCGACCTTAGATGAAGGGGTAATAACTTTCTAGAGTATTCTACCCATTTGTCTAAGTTGGAGCATTTGAAACTAGAGCTTTTATCTAATGAGTACATGAAGGCTTATAGGTTTGAGTTGGGACTAAGTCCTGATATATAGTTGATACTCTTATGCCTTACGAACTTTTTGGAAGTAGTGGACAATGAATCTTTCGATGAGGTAGACATAGTTGGGGAGACACATTTTGGTGGATCTTTAGTTGGTTTAGTGATTAGCTTGGGTTTATCTTCTAGAATGAAAAGGAAGTGCAATATTGGTCAGTTTTCTCAAGGAACTTTTTCAAGGGCTTCGACAGAGATGTAGTAGGTTGTATACTACAGGTGTGGGAGGCATGTACATACCAGGCCTAACTGTATAGAGGAACCATGGAATTGTCATCTTTGTAGACATTATGGTTACCTTTATAAATTTTTTAATAAGATATCTTAGGGATGTGGGTTAGGATCCACTATCACTAAGGATTATTAGGTCCATGATGATGCTTAGAAGCGATGTGGGTCTCATACTAAGGACAAGGGATATGTTCATGTGACCAATACTATACATATTTACATAGAAGAGTGTGCTCCATAGGAATCTGATGTAGGTCTAGAAACTGTTAAAGGTTAAGTGTTTATTTTATCATTAATTTTGCTAGATTTGTTTAATTTTGGTGCTAATCATTATTTTATATCATCAAATTTTTGATATGTTGGGTTTTTATTTGAATCTTATTCCATTGTAATTATATATTTACACACCATTGGGAATGATGTCTGAACAATGCTTAAAATTCCCTATGTGTTGGGGTATGATAGCCAACTTTGAGGTGGAGTGGGACTTCTTGGAGGTTGATCTTAACATCTTCATCTTGATTAACAATATGGATTTTTTGATTAGTGTTGAGTATCAAATAGACTATTATCACTACCAGGTTCATTTATTATCTACTAAGGGGTTTACTCATTTTTTATGGTGATTGGGACTCTAGATTGGGAAGGGAAGGGCCATTTGTTTCTTATATTAGGGCAATCAAGAGTGAGTTTTCAGAGACGATTCTTGATGAAGTTGGACCATGTATGGGTTGTCAACATCCATAAGAGGTGTGTGCGTACCTTGAGGTCTTTATATAATATTTTCATGGTTTATCAACCTAGACAGAGGCCATGTTTATGATATAAATTCTCTCTTTTACGATGTCCATTTATATTCCATATTATCAAATAGAACCTTTTTTGGTGGAAATTAAGGTAAAGATTGAGGATCTGGTGGAAAAAACAATTTATTCAACCTAGAGTCTCATTATTGGATTTTCTTGATCTATTATATAATAAGTTAGATGGGAGTCTCATAATTCATACTGATTATCAAAAGTTTAATCAGTTTACCCATAATAAAAATTCCATTTTCCATGGATTGATGCTCTTTTTGATCAACTTCAAGGGGATCATTGGGTTTCTAAGATTGATATATAATTAGGGTACCATAAGTTTATATTTTTATGGGAGTATATATATAAGACATAATTTGTGAGTCGATATAGGATTTTTTTTTTGTTTGTATTTATACCATTCAGTCTCACTAATTATCCGGTTGTTTTTATGGATTTGATGAAATGAGTCTTTCATCTGTTATTTAACTTTTTAAATTATATTCATGGATGATATTTTGGTGTAATCCAAGTAAGAAAATGGGAAAATACCCCATTTCGATATCATTATTCAAAAATTTATAGAACCTCATATTTATGGTAAAATTTACAAAAGTGATTTTTGGTTTTAGGGAGTGAAGTTTCTCGGGATTGTGATATCTAAGAGAGGTGTATTAGTAGATCTGGAAAATGTTTAGGTAGTTATGTACTGAGATAAGCCTAGAAATGTGTTTGAGATCTGTCACTTCATGGGTTTGGATGGTTAATATAGAGAGTTTTTTCCAGACTACTCCAATCTCATAACTTCAATGACATCATTAACCCGTATTGGTTTAAATTATGAATGTAATGGAAAGTGTTAGAGATATTTTGAGGATATTAAGGTGAGGTTGACTTCAGAACTATTTTTTATTCTTTCAGATCTAGTATTGGATTTCGATGCATTCTACGATGCCTATTCTATAGTTTGGGATGCATTTTGATGTAGGGGAAGTAAGTGTTGGACTATGCCTTATGCTAGTTATGCCCTCTTGAGATGAAAATTCCAGCCCATGATATAGATTTGGTAGTGGTTATGAATACATTCGAAATGTGGTGACAATATCTAATTGGAAAGAGGTATATAATATATTATAATCATCAGATCCGAGATTATATTTTTACTTATACGGATCTGATCATGAGATAGAGACACTGGGTGAAGTATATTCATAATTTTGATTTTGATATTTATTAAACTCTTGGGAACATTAATGTGGATATTGATACATTGAGCGGAAAATTACTGATACAGTCTGTGAAGGAATTTGTTGAGGAGTGGTCTCTAATGTGCATTTTCTAATATGAGTTTGGTAGTGGAAGAGGTTGGTTGGAAAGTGTTATTTTCTTTAATAAAAACTGAATCATCTTTTTATTAGAGAGTTTGTCTTGAACAGTTTTCATATGTTTAGTGCTCAAACTTGGGTGAAATCCTTTATGGTGGGTGTAACTCAAGTGAGTGGTCTCAGTCTCCCAGTGTGGATTTGTGCTTTCATTGAAGGTTGGTTGTTCTATTTTCTATGAGGCATGAGTTTTTAAATAGTTAGAAATATTCTTGTTGGTCTGTGAAGCCACATACTATCAAGATGTATCATGTTTTGAGACATCCGTATTGGTTTTAGGGGATGATATGGTCAGTTGTGGATTTTTAATCATGGTACCTATATTGTCAAAGAATTAGGGTGGAACACCAGAGACCTGTGGGTTTGTTTCAGCCCATACCCATTCCAGTATAGAAGTGGTATGAGACTTAAATGGATATCTTCATTGGTTTACCATAGACTCCTAGTGGGAATTATGTGATTTGGGTGATCATTGATCGAATTATGAAATCAGAACATTTCCAAACTGTCAGGGAGATAAAAAAAGTGGAATAGTTATGGAACTTGTATGTGTGAGAGATTGTGAAGGTTCATAGGGTTCCTTCTATAGTTGTTTTTATAGGGAATTGAAGATTATATCGAGGGATTATAAAGGTTTTTAGGAGGAAATGGGTACCACGATTATATTAATCAAAACTTATCATCTACAGATGGATCGAAAGATAGAGAGGGCTATCCAAGTTATCGAGGGCATGCTTCAGTATTGTGTGCTTGATTTTGGAGGATCTTGGGAAAATAATCTGACTTCGGTTGAATTTTATTATAACACCAATTATCATGATTCGATAAATATGGCCCCTTTCAGGATTTTTATGGGATTCCATGTAGATATACCTTGTTCTGCGTAGAGTTAGGAGTGTCTTCCCTGGTAGTGCCATGTTTCATTCAACAAAATATGACGATGGTGCAGTAGATTTGTGCGAGGTTTATCATGGAAAAATGTTTTTATAAATACTATAAGGATCATTTTCATCAGCCGCTGGAGTTTGAGGTTAGTGATGGGGTTCTCGAAGTTTTTTTTCTTGGGACATCATCTGTTTGGTAAGTAGGGTAAGATGACACTGCGGTTTGTGGCCCCCTTTGAGATTACTAAATGACTAGGGAGGGTGGCCTTCCAGTTGGACCTTCCATATGTAATGACATCTATTCACAATGGGTTTCATGTTTCCCATATAACGAGTTATATTCCATATCCTTCCCATGAGATTATATGTAATGCTATTGATCTAGATACCAATTCCACTTTGGTTGAGTAGCTAGTTCCGATTATAGATCACCAGGATAAGGTATTGTGTAGTAAAATGACCCCCCTGGCCTGAGTAATGTAGAAGTCTGGGTACTATTTACATAAAATGTGGTATTGTGAGTCATTTATGTGGCAGTAATGGCCTTATAATTTTGTGGATATAAGATCTTGAGGTATTTATGGGGGTAGAAAGAATTTATGGTGGGGGATTATAATTCCCCATTACTTTTTTTACAGGTATGGTTTTAACTTTTCTTTTGGTTTCCTTTTTTATTGGTATGTAATGATATAAAAATTAGGAGGATATCTATATTGTTGAATTTAGTTTTTTTAATTTTCAGCTTGAACCAATACTTTTTGTAGTATTTTGTATAATTACACACCATGTAAATGAATTACATTCCAAGTAAAGTTCACCAGGAAGATGGGGTGAAATAGAAACATAGTGTGAAAGGTTACATGACTTGTATTGATTGCACATCGTGTAAATATAAAAATTAGTTTTTAATAAATAGGATATGGGTTTTCATTGTATCTAATCATTGATAATAACATGAATTGTGGGAGTATTACACACTGTTTAATTTTTTAGAACTAGGATTATAGGGTGATAAATGAGAATGTTTTCATTTCATTCATTTTAGGAATAATTTCTTTAAAACTAGAGGCTCTCCCTAGGTGATTTTGGGTGGTTCATTTCCTTATATATTAATTCATTCTGTGATTGATCACCATTGAGGTTGGATTAATTCTCCCCATGTATGTAATCTATCAAGTTTTTCTTTGAATTTGGTTTCAATGTGGTTTTTGGTAGCACTTAGTTTGGAGTTCTGGCTAGATATGGTTTTCCATAAATCCTTTTAATTTATTTGTGTGACTTGTATTTCGAAGAATGTTCTCTCATTTTTAAGCCACTTTTTTCGTAGGTGTGTAATTTCTTACTGAGTTGAGGTACATGTTTCAATACAATGGGTTAAATTGATTAATTCTATGTTTTTCTTGGAAAATTACATTAGGATTTTCAATAATTTGAATTGGTAAGTGGTTTCAATAGGTTTCTTAGAAAGTAAAATGTTTTCAAAAAGAGGTTTTAATTTGAAAATGGATTTTACTTTTTTGGAAATGGATTTTCAAACTCCGAAGTAGATTTTCTTGGATTTGAAAACATTTTATAACATTTTGAGCATGGTTTTGAAAATATTTTGGAAAATGAAAATTGGGAAATTGATTTTCATCTGAAAAGAGACACAAGTAGCCTTAGTGTGTGTTACAACACTATGATATAACCTTTTTTAGTATCGACTCAAAAGAGTCAATATATATTGGATCCAAAGTATTACTTTTTATGATTTTGATTTTCTAGTACGTATTGTCCCATAGGCTAGAGCCCAATAGGAGGTGAACCTTATTTTACCATTTATGGTTATTTATAGAATAATTTTTTATGCCATGGATTGTTGCTTTTATATTTTTATATGAGGATATTTCACAAAGCTTCACATGATTGGTGATTTCATGGATATGGGGTTACTTTCTTACCTTTAGATTCATGGATATGATTTCTTATTTTTATCATTTATTTGTGTAATATTTCTTTTTTGAGAATATAAAAATTCATTATAAAAATATAAGTAAAATAGAAAAGAATTTTAAATGAGTTAGATTTATTAAATTTATTTGTAAAATCATTTTTTATAAGCTATAATTTTTTCATTCTTTATTTTATAAATGATATAGAATCTATGGTGGTATCCTATGAGTCTTTGGACCACAACCTAATTGTGACTTTTGGTGTTTATAGATGTTGTATGGTAGGATTCAGTTAAATGAAAGAGTATATTTTAGCATGATGGCTTCTCTTCTTGTTGTTTTCATTGGTTTGGGTTGTTTAGGAGGTGAATGTTGGTCACATGGGGTTTTAAAATACTTTCTGGTTTATCCTGTTTTGGACTGTATTATATGTTTTTAGTTTCATCTCATTGTTTCTTCATTTTAATCTAATTGTATGTCTTTTTTTTTCTTATAAACAGGACAAATTTTTGTTATCCTATTTTACCTATATCTCATGACGGGCTAACTCGGCTGGCTCATGTAGATGACCTGGTTTGGTTTGTTATAGACTTCAATAATTCTCTCATCCCTAATTATATTTGGGGCCATGCACATTCCTTCTATTGTGCTATCGATCTTGACTTCAAGCACGATGCTTTGTTCCATGGGATGTCTCCAACAAGCCTCTATTCCAACTGAATCCAAAAAATTTCATTGATGATTATGTGTCAATGGAATGATTACATGTAGGATGAAGATACATCTAACCACACCAAGAGAAGTCAAAGTCACCATTACCAATGACATTCAAACCATGGACAAGGATCCCCATCTAAGAAGAAGACTTCAATGAAAGATCAAATCATGGGAGGAAAAGGGAATCAAAGGGAGTGAGTTCTATTTGTTAATCCTAGTTGCACTGAGAAATATAATTCTTCCAAATCATTCCACATGGATAGATCTACATTAAAAAAATGGATTATGAAAAGAACATTCAAACCACGATGAAGCCATGCTCGAATGAGGGAACCAAGAGGTTTTGAGCTGGTTCAAATCTTAGGTTGAAGATCAAATAACTACTCATTATTTAAATGAAATGAGGATTCTTCCATAGGGATGATACCACTCAAACTAGGATATGATGATATGTAGTGAATAAAATATCTTGAGAGGTTCTGGATGAAAATGAATTGCTTTGGATGTATGCTGTGAATTAATATATCGAGAAATTCTGCACAAATTGAGGAAATCCAAGAGTTCGATCATCTCCCTCCATTTTAAAGAAAGGATATTGGTCTTGAATCATTAAAGGATGAAGATATAAAAATTAGGTGATGCTAAGTTTATCTGAGAGTCGTCTACTATATGAAAGATAAATTTTAATTTTAGATGAATAAACTTTTTCTCGGTGTTGGAGAAAATCAATCTAGAGGGACCTCATTCATCTCCAATTCATCTGTTGTAGTATAAAATAAGGGAACACACATACCACTTGATGAGAGTTAGAAATTAATGTGTATTCTAGGTCTATATTAGTATAAAATCATCCCACATGATTTTAATTCAATCACGAGTCATTTCGGGCTTCCACAACGCACACATTTTTCACCTAAATGGAGATACAATGTCTGCATGATAACTAAAAAATTAGTATTCCACTATGCTGTTATAAGTTTTTGATTTATTAAAATGAAGTCAAAACATGAGTTCTATGTCACAATGTGCTCATAATGATTTTAAATGGATGTATGCATGTGGGGAAAGTGCAAAATTTTTGAGTAAATTTTTGAATTGTGTAAATATAAATACATGGAATAATTTTCATGCTTATGATAGAGATGATCATGGGAAAATTTACATGAATTTTATGTATGCGAAAATAATAAAATCTGGAGAATATATCACATGATCCCATTCTATGATGTATGTATTTTTTTAAACCTATTGTTCATAAGGATTTAAATATCTCCTAAATATAAAGAATTAAATCAAGAATTTTTTACCAAGAATTATGATTTTATGGATAATGATTAATGATTTTAAGGAGGTAATTTTGTGCCTATATTTAAAGGTATTTTTAATTAGTAAATGAATAAAAACATGGATTGATGAGTGTGGATTATTGGTATTCTGATTGTACTTTATTTTTTGTTTTCACTCTTTTTTTAGTCTTCATAATGTTTTCATTCATTAGTTCATCTTTGTTTTCTCTTGAATTTAGGGGTAATGATTCTATGTGATTATGGGAGGGAAGGTCGGTCAGTAATAATGCCTATGTCTTAATGATTTAATACATTTCGTTATTTTTTATTCAATGATTTCAATAATTCACAGTAGAATTCATATTTTGAATGCAATTGTGTTTGGTTCAACTCTGTATATAATTTATTACCAAGGTCGAGGATCCATCACATCCCTTTACTTAGTTTTAGATCACCTTTCGGGAATTGGTCTAGGATATGTGGTGAAGTGTTAAGTGGTTATTTCCATGTGAGGAAGGGTTGGTGACTAATCTTGGATTTCATAAGAATAAAAATACATAGCTAGGTGATTCTTAAGTAAACTTGGGGTAATCCACTATTACACTTTCATGAATTGGAAGAAGGGTATACCAAAACAAAGGACTTTGTTAGGCTAACCTCACTATTTTCATTCAACCAATGGTGAAAGGGGAAGAGATTGTAGAACCTCTCACTTATCAGTGAATATGATGAAAATATCAACAATTGGAGACTAGGATAATTTTAATATTGGAAATTTGGCCATAACCCAATAACTTTTCTCTCATCATTTGTTTTCAATTCTATGTTTCAAAATTAGTTGTTAAAAAAATAAAACATAGTTATTCTTAACAAACAACTGAAAAATAGATTTAGTCCAATCCTCTCTAAAGAAAACCTAGGATTTCAAATATTACTATAATAACCTTGGACATAATATCTTTTTTCACACCTAACCACAATGTTGTTTAAAAAAATTTGTGTCATTTCTCAAGAGATAGTTCCAAAACAAACATTTCAAATTTAAATGACCACAACTTATAATAAATAACTATACTCTTTAGATATATAAATTGAGAGAATCCTACTTTAAAGAATCTTTAATAATAATTTAGAATTTTTTTTGAATAAATAAATCTTGCAGAGTCACCCGAATCTTTCAATGTTTACTCTAAACCTTCCATCATGGCTGATAATCCCAATCAAACCTTTAAAGGCTTGTTCACAACATAATTTTCTAACCCAAAAAACGGAAATTCTATCATAGAATTATAAAATGACTTTGAATTGTGATTTAACATGACCCACATTGTACCCAAGTTTCATGGTCTTTTAGGATAATAATCCAATAGATGCATACAAGAATTAACATATGTATGCTGAAGTTTCAATCCTTGGGTACTAGCTAATGAAAAAGTCAGGTGGATGGAATTCCCCTTTTTAATTGAAGTAGCTTCTAAAGATTTTTTTACAATCTATAAAAGGGTAGATCTATAATTAGGATAACTTATAAATATTATTTATACAAATATTCTTACCAACCTCCATATATACAACAATAAGAAAATTAATTTATTCCATATGAAAATCCTTTGGAGAGAATCTCTATAAGTACTGGGATATATTTAAGAAATCATACATCAGTTATCCATATCATGTAATGGACAAAAACTGTTTCCTTTGATTATTTTATCAAGTCCCACAAGAAAAATGATAGAAATCACTTGGATGCATTATTTATAAGAGTTTTGACGAAAAAAATCACCAATAAAATCCATGATCATATAGGAAAAGGTTACAGAAAATCCCAAAAAATTATGAACAATTGGTTCATGAAGAAGATTCCTTCATAAGGTAAGAAATTTTCATTCACCTCTCTTATTAGAAACTGAAATTGAAGATCTTACAAGCTTAGTTAGACAGATGGTTGTGAAACAAGTGAGTAAATAATAAACACGATCTAAGGTATGTGGTTTGTTCCCTATGAACAATCATTACACTGATTATTATACTAAAGTGTAGGAAATGGAGAGTTCAGCAAAAAAATCCAACTAGGTCAAGACAAACCATTATTTTGAACCCAATAGAATTAGTTTAAACCTCTTTATTAGAACCAATATCCATTCCAAAAAAATTCAAAATCCAATATATTTTTCAACAGCACTACAAATATAGCTACCACAAGAAATCATATAATTCACCTTATTTACAATAAAATTCATATGATAAACACTTTAATGGAGTACCGTTATCTGAAAATTAGTAATAATAGTCCATGTTTGAGTGGAAAGAAGAAACGATGAGATATTTATTTAGAAAATTCACAACTTTTTTTATATATAATGATAAAATAGCTAGTAAAAATATGGGCACAGATAATCCCAACCCCTAAAGAAAATTTTAGTATGACAACCACATGAATTTACAAGGATATTGAAAGACTTGTCCCTATGAAAACTCAACATAAACAAGAGGAAAATTAGGATGATGATTTTGGATAGATTTCTAAAAATAAACCTAACCCAAAAAATTAATAGAAGAGAACAATGAAGAAAAGTAAACAGTTATAAGTTAGATGAAATAAATTCAAGAGGCAATCATGAAAAAGAAACAAAGGAAAATAAAATAAATTCCAATATAATTCCCAAAATAGATGATTTGATCAACAAATATTGAAGAAGAAGACCATCAAATGGAGATTCTGTAAACATTTGAGAATTTTTGAATAAATATATATCTTCTGGAAACCATAAAGAAAATAAAAAAATATGTTATTTTTCCTAAGTAACATTATAAAAAAAGGTAACACATTATGATAATGAGAGGATTAGTTTATCCATAAGTGTTTAATCCCTTACCAAAATAACATTAACCAACAAACGTTAGGATCCAAGGATAGTCTATATTCCCTAAACCATTGGCTATTTAAAATTATCTAACGATCCATGTTATTAATGTGATTATATAAATTTTATGCCTTACGTTGTGTTTTCATCTTTATATATGGGAGACTTAAAACCCACAAGAGTAGTGGTGTAGTTTTCAAACAGATCCACTATTTTTTTGGTCGGAGTTTAAAAATATGTTCTAGTAGGAGTTAAAGGTGTGATATTTCCAGTTGAATTCTACATGATTACAATTGATGAAGATAGTGAAATATTAAATTAACCTATCATATTGTTAAGGCTATTCTTAAAGACAAAAAAGAAGACAATATTCAATGTACATGAAGGAACCGTCCCTATTGAGTTTGGATAAAAGACTATCCACTTCTATATTTTAAACTCAATAAGGCACAATTAAGATAACCAATCACTTTTTACACTCTACCATGTTGAATATAATGTATCTATATAAGAATTGGGTATTTGACATAAAATATTAACTTTATTAAAGTAGCTATTTTTTGAAAACACCATGGAGGATATGTCTATAAATAATTCTGGAAATTATAAGAATTATTTATTTTACATTAATAGAAGAGGAAATATTTGATTTTTTGGTTTAATATGTTTATTTTATTCAAGAAGGAGGAACTCATATTCTATCATTCCTGATGGAAATACATTCCTTAGAAGTGGGTAACCTTAATTTAATCTCATATCTTGAACAACCACAAATTCGATAATTAAAATCCATTCCCACTAATTTGAAATATGTATATCTTACAAAAGGAGGAAAAATGCCAGTGATAATTGATAAACATTTTCCTAGAACATAATATCAAACTTTTATTTATCTTTTTAGAGGAAATATACAGGTGGTAAGGTGGATTTTAGGTGATATTATAGTAATGAATCCCAAGATCTTATCATATTAAATTCTTCTCGAGGGGGATTCTATACCAATCCAAAATCCCTAGAGAAGGCCCAATCCCACTATAATGAAGGTAGTGAAAATATAAATATAGAATTTGTTTATATAATAAACCAACTACACAATTTCTAACACACAATTGTTTAGTCCCATCCATTTAGTTCCTATAAAAAACTAGCATTACCATTATAAGGAATGGGTATAACGAATTTATTACCATGAGAATTTTAAAAAAAGATGGATTTTGTTTATTGATTATTGAAAGATGAAATAAGTCTATTGGCACTAGAAAATACGTCCATGTAATTCACTGAATTCTTCTATACATGATCCAGGAGAATATCTCATTTCATAAGCTTCGATTTGACTGGTTGTGGAGCCCAAATAGATTCATGGATCAGAAGTTATGACCATTTCAAGTCAGAATGCTGAAAATGGCCATCTAGGAAGATTTTGGGGCAAAAGTACAGTTTTCATGAAAAAAATTGAAATCCTGCATGGAATAATGGATGTTTTGTATGAAAGAATGGAATCATGCATGAAACAACAAAATATTGCATTCAACATGCGGCAAAAACATTTTATGCATCCAATTAGATGTCAACATTCTCTCTCATGTTTGAAGGGACCCCCTAACAGCCTACTCCCAGGCTACCTCATCTCACCTACCGTCCTAGGCCAAATCCCTAGAAGACTTTAGATGACACTTTGAGTCAGGTCCTGTGTTTCAAACATGGTCAACAATCGACCCTCATTTGTTTGTCCCCATTTCAGGATAACATGATATGGATACTATGTTTCAAGCATGGTAAATAGTTATCCTCCATCATCATGCCACCCTCACGACATTCCAAATGTCAGGCATGTGATTCATACTTTTTCATACCCCTTTGTTCAAACTGATTCTCACACCCTTGTCGTTATCCCTCTTGTGCACTAGCGCATAGGTGTAGGCCCCAATTATATGCCTCAACCCACCAGTGATTTAGGATGCCTTCATAGAAATAAATGGGGAAGAAATCACAAGAATATTCCATGCATAACCCCATCCACCATTGCTTCCCCATAGTGACACCCAGGAAGCATCCATGTTTATTCCCCACCCACCATTGATGCTCCTTCATGACACCTGGTTCACCTTAGAGCATAATCCCTAATCAACCATTTAGAACTAAGTGGATTTTGATCCTTTCCAAGTCAGGGTATGTAGGAAGCCTCCCTGAGGTTCAATCCCAAGTCCTTTTTCTCTTGAACTACCTGGACTTTGATCCTTGTCTCCTAGGCAAGGTACACATGAAGCCTCCCTAAGGTTCAAGCCCAACACCTACTGGCCTCGAACCCTTCACGTCGCTTCACCAAACACTTCTGAACTACATGGAATTTGATCCTTTCCAAGTAAATGTACATATGAATCCTCCCTGAGGTTCAAGACCAACACCTTGTTCTTTCTAATTATTTGGAATTTCATTCTTTCTAAGGCATGTTACATAGGAAACCTCCCCAAGGTTCAATACCAACACCTACTAGTCCTAACCCCAATCACATCGGTTCACAAAACTATCATGAACTATGTGTACATTAATCCTTTCCAAGGATAGGTATGAAGGAATCCTCCCTGAGGTTCAACCCCCAACACCCATCGGTCCTGACCACTTCACATCGGTTATCCTTCTTCCTCCATGATGTTAAATTACACCACCCTTTTTGTCCCATAAGACGTTAAACTGTAGCCATTTGAACTATGCGTGATTCGATCCCTGTCTTATAGAAAAGGTACGTAGGAAACCTCCATGAGGTTCAGCCCCATTCAGTGGTAAGAAGTTGTCACCCCATCTTGTATTAATCCATTTTGATCCCCATCCAACTGTAAGACGTTGTGGTCTCCATCCAGCGGTAAGTCATTGTGATCCCCCAACCAGCAGTAAGATATTGTAAACCCCAATAACTGGTAAAACTTGGTGCCTCCCATTTGTTGGCACCCACATCTCTGGTCCTACACTATAGCGGTATACCAAACCCGGGCTGCTAACCACGTGTAAGCCCTAGAATTTCATTGAGTCACTATCCTCTGCGCACACCTCGATTCTATTCCCTCATCCTGAACTACATGTACTTTGATTCCATGCCACAGGGATATGTAAGAAGCCTCCTTGAGGTTAAATCCCATCAATCATGATGCGTCCTAGCCTTTCCCTCAAGCCTATGTGTTTTGGAAAGGTCTTTCCCTAACCCGGAGGTTCCACTTCCACCCGGTCCCATCCATACAAGTCGCCTCCTTAGGTGTCCCATCGTCTTACCGAACTACATGGACATTGATTCCCTACTATGGGGATACGTTGGAAGTCTCTTCGAGAATCAAGCCCAGCATCACTGTCACCCTCACGTCGAATCCATCTCACGCCCCATATACTCTCCACTGTCCATATCCATCCTGATTCTTACCCGGACAGCCACATCCCAGTGGGATCATGTCATCCACATTCCCGCTGCTCCTAGTTGCAATCAGGAAGCTAACTATGCATAATCCCCACAACATCCTTATCCATCCTCCCATGAGCATCCCTCATGAGATGGGCCTATATCCATGCATAAGACCCATCATGTATTTAGGTCATTGTACTTTTTGTGCACCCAGATTCCCTATCTCTCCCTTCGAATTACATAGGTTTTGATCCCTATCATATAAATAGGGTACGTATGAAACCACCCTAAGGTTCAATCACAACCAATGGTAATCCATGGATTCCCCCATTCTATGGTTCACTCTCTCTGATCCGCCCTCAGTGGTGTCTAGATCAGCCTTCATGGTGTGACAACTTCCATTTATGGGACACACCACTCGGGGTTTCCTCTCATTGGGAATCCTAACCTATCCATCTAGTGTTCCCCATTATAGGGTGCACTTTTTCTGACCCGCCCTCAGTGGTGTCTAGAAAATCCTTCACAGTGTGATATCTTTCCTTTATAGGACACACCACATCGAATCTATCCTAATTGGGTGTTCTGATCCTTCCATATAGTAAACCTTCCAAGTGTTCCCTCTAAGGTATGTAGCAATCTGATCCGTCTCGATGGGATGTTCTGATCACTCTCATTCCATGTCCACAATATGTTAAACACACGACCTACCTCATGTTAAACACGAGATTCTTGTGGAAAACCTCAGAAACTACGCCTTTTGTGTAACCGTCTCAGAAATACGTTAAACACCTGGCATTCCACGTGTTAAACATGGGAAGGTGAGGAAAACCATAGAGACGTGCCTCCAGCATAAGATACCCCAAAAATGATGTGGGATGCCTTGGGTTCTGCACCCTTGAGATTTACTCATATGAGGAAGAATATAGGTTTCCTAATGTCCACACATCTAGAGATATCCCGACATGCCTGATGTTGTCATATACTCCGACCGAAGGTTGCTACCATGTCAAGATCCCTTGAAATATCCAGACATAAGCAATATAATTAACAATCCACAAAGATATGGCACTGAGAATGAGATTCCTAAACGTATTAATCTTTAAGGGGAGACCCAAAATAGGAAACAAGTTTTGAGGGGGAATACATGGAAGGAGGAGCCGCCATCGCATCATCTCATTTTGATCAAGGATAAAACATACATTAATAAGTGATAGATGTCGCCCGCCTTTAGAAAGTGGGAATAGAGGGCAAAAATCAGCACATACCTGATAGACAGATGCGTGCCCCGACGAAAGCATCAAAAAACAATTCACTGGAAAAATATAACGTTATAATTACCATCATTTACCAAATACTGGAAAGGTGGGAAAGAAGAACCCATTAGTATTTATTATATGTGATTAACGGATATATTAATTGACCATTTCTCTAAGATGCCATGAAAATAAAACCTTCACATGTCCTTTTAGTTATTATTTCTATAAGAGGGATCCTTTTGGGATTTTTAATGCCCTAGGTATATTTCAAATGTCTATGGTAAGTATCTTTTCCAATCAAATCAAATATTTCATAGAGGTATTCTTAGATAACATTACCATTTTTGGAAATTCTTTCGATCACTATTCAAGAAATCTAGAAAAAGTGTTGAAAACATATATCAAGAAAATTATATTTTAAATTTTGGAATGTTTCATTTCATGGTCGAAAAAGAAATAGTCTCCGGGAACATTATTTCAATAAGAATGTAATTGATATAGATAAATCTAAAATTGAGAAAAAAATATTTTTTTACCTTAACCAACTTATGTTAAACATGATAGATCATTCTTTGGCCATATAGGATTTTACAGAAGTTCATGAAGGATTTAAAAAATATCATTTGCCCTCGTTCTGAGATACATTTAAAAGAATATGAATATTATTTTAGTGATGAATTTAGAGAATAATTTGATGAATGTAAGAGAAGATTACTCATCCCAACAGTAATATAACCAACAAATTGGGAAAATCAAGATGACATATTATTTGATTCTTTAAACCAATATGTGGGAGTAGTTCTTTCCAAAATAATTGAAGGCATACCAAAAGTATTTTCTTATGTCTCAAGAACAATAGAAGCTACTGTGATCAACTACACAAACATCAAAAATAAGTTTCTTATAGTTTTTTTCTTTATAAAGTTTTAGATATTATTTATTCGAAACTAAATTCATTATATTTTTTAAACATGAAACCCTTAGGTACATAATGGATAAGGTAGATGAAAATATGGGACTTGATATATGGATGATACTTTTGAAATAATTTAACTTAGAGATCAGAGATAAAAAAAGTCTAATATTTGGGGATCAGTTACCTAGAAAGACTCCCCAACATTAATAAATAAGAAATTCTAGACTAAAATAAATTGAATATCCTCATTCTAGGAGAATAAATCTATATAATGGAAGGTTAAGTACCATGGTATGTAGATATAGTGAAATATTTTCTAACTTCATAAGAACCATATCACTTTAAATCCCATAAAAATCAAAAAAATCAAATATGAATCCTGATTTTATATTTGGTAATATCAATTCCTTTGGAAAATTAACACAATCCTAATAATAAGGAATTGTTTTGTTACAAGAGAAAATGAATCTTTTTTTAAATTTTTTCACACACTAGCCTATGGATATCATTTTGGAATTCAATGAAATGAAATAAATGTTTTGTAATATGGTATTTATTAACCCACTCTATACAATGATGCAAATGAATTTTGTCTCGGAAGGAGTTAGAAAAGGGAGAAAATTTCAATTATAGGAATTGGAGGAAATTAAGAGAGAAAATATTGAGAATCCTTTAATATACATTGAAATAACTCGAGTGGCTCATGAAAAGCTGATAAAGCCCAAAAAATTTCATCCCAGTGACCAAGTGTAGCTCTAAAAATATATACTCAAGAAAATTCCATGTAACATTTATTTATATTGGAAGGTCCATTTATAGCTACTCATTTCTACCCTTATAGTGCAGTACAGATTATGAAGGATGGAGAAGAAACATCATTCACTATTAATTGTCATTGATTTTAGAAGTACCATCAGAATATAATATAAGATTCGGTGGAAGAGATTACAAAACTCCAAACCATATATCAATATCAACCCAACAGGTTGTACCAATCCTTAAAACATGATTGCATGCATTGTTTATTCTTAAGATATTCTTACATGCTTAATATTTTTGACTAAATTAATGGAAATTCTTTATTTCAGTTTGGGGGAGGGAACCTTATATTTTATGAACTTTAGTTTATGATGTTTCCTATTTTCTTTTTCAAAATTATGCATTCCTTTTAGAAATATTTTTGTTTCTTTTAATTATTTTCTTAATTTTTGAAACTTTTGTTTTTAATATGAGTCCCCATGAAAAAAAATTGAATCCATACCAAGATTGGGAAACTAATTTGGCTTATTTAATAACCCAAACTGAATTCCAGAATGATTTTTTTTCAAATTCTAAATAGAGGAAATTCAGAAAAACCATTGATTTTTGAATTTCATACTCTAACGTACTATCCAACACTTTATGTCACTTACCAATGAGGCTTATAAACCAATTTTGATATCTTTTTTTATAATATCCTATTTCTTGAGTGAAACAAGGTATAAATGAATAACCATAACTTTTTGAGTAATCTAAAAAAAACCTCAGAGCATTTGAGTATTCTATTCTAAACATGATTGGGGTATTAATTTTATTTTTAAGCCACTTTTTTCAATTAAATTAATTTAAAATACCACCTTTATATTTAATCATTATATCCCTTAATAGACATGCATGAGTTTATTAGGTAGCCACATTATAGGACCAATATCCCTATCCTCATTGATCTATAATCCCTTTCATGATCTAAATAGAGTTAAAATGTAGGGGAAGAAATAAAAGGTTCTAGAAAACCTATTTTTCAGATTCTGATGGAATTTGAAGAATAATTTGAGGAAAATTTTATGGAACATGTTTAAAAGACAAATCAAGAGGGAAAGTGAGTAAAAAAGTTCCTAATATCATTCATGGTTGGATATCATGATCAAACACCTCCAGTGTCACAAACCAGCCCAGATTACATGATACCTTTATAATTGGACTAGTCTTGACATAGGGCAAAGCGTGTTCTTAATCCCCATAGGTTGGGGAAAAGCACCTAGCATCAAAAAAATATAAATGTGTAAAATAATCTACCACAAACAGAATGGACACATAAGATAAAAGTCAGTATAAAAAAAAAGAAAACTCCAGAGAGAGAACTATACCAGAAGTCAAATAGGTATAATAAACCCAATGTAAAACCAAATAGTACTCAAAAATAGGATAAAACATCAAATTCCTAGTAGACACAACTCTCCATACCCAAGGATCAACAATAGGAGCCACCTCCAAGTGTCTCTTTAACCTTTCTTGAATCTTGAAGAAAATAATCTAAAAACACCTAGTAGAACAAATAGGGTTTGAGCTAAAATCCCAGTAGGTCTCACCAAGGATTCAATAATAAGATTCCATAATTAATTAACTAATTAAATCTTCAAATATTAAATAAAAATAAATGGTTGTTCAAAATAATATTTATATAAAATCATTCTTTATAATTTAATTGATGGAAAAAATTTAAACAAATGTCATAATAATCATTTTATATAAAATTTTTATATAAAATCATAAGGAATATGTAAAATAGTTTAAACAAAATGAAATATATTTCAAATATAATCAATAAGTAACACGGTCATCTTCTAGGAGGTAAGATAGTTCCAGGTTATTGGAGCCTCACACACAAATATAATGAAAATGGAAATGTTCACACATATTCCTTTGACATTGGTCAAATAGGACTAACCAACATCTTAATAGGGATAATCTATGCCAATAATTTTAATATAGAGTTTTATAGTGTCAATTTGTTGCTATGGAAATTCCAACCTAGCGTGTTTGTCCCAAGTAACTCACTAACAATAGAGGCTTGGAAGTCCTGTAATAAAAATCAATAATAATTTACTTATTTCGAAACATTTAAAAATAAAATTCAACCAATTGTTTCATTTCAATATGATAATTTACATTAAAAAACAGGGTTTTAATCAAATAAAGACTTTTTCCAGGATTAATCCAATGAGTTTCTATCCAAAAAAATTTAATCCATTTTTCATAAATATGAATTTGAAATTAATTTCAAAATTAAATTTCAAAATTTATATTCCACAATTTAAATTCAAAAATTCAATTTCACAACATTCAGTCAAATTTCCACAAATAAAACCCAATTAAATGGAATTGTGTGTTTTCTTAATTTTATTCCAAATCAAATAGAAATCCCTAATTCAATGATATCGGGGTTTTAATGATATTATATAATGAAATTTAATATAAATCAAGAAAATAAATTTAAATCAAGCAATTTAGGGTTATAGAAATCAGAAAATATTAAATGGAACCACCTACCTAGGGATTATGGAATCAAAAATCACAAAGACATAAATGGGAAACTCCAACAAAAACACTGAAAATGAAGATTCGAGAATCAAACCTAGAATAACGACATGAAACAGTGTGGATTAGATCCTAAAACAACATGGAGATCTAATAAATCATAGGGAGGAGAGAAGGAGTGAGAAAGAGATAGAGAACAAGGGGAGGAACGTTACTGAGAAAAGACCAAATGAATATTTCATATATTCAACCCATCTAGAAGAGGGTTTACAGGATCAGAAATTGGACCAGGGGAGCCCCAAATAGCTATGAAAATTTTTAACCCTACTTTTGGGCTAATAAGGGGTCAAAATATTGGTTTAATGCATTCTTAATCAAATTTTAGATTAACTAACAGTCACGTGAATAGTTATATAGGAAGGGACGAATAGTTAGAAAAAGTGTGTTCCCCTATTTATGGGATTACATAGTTTCTCTTTAGTGGCCGCACAATTTTTGAAACCATGTTTAAACCATGAAAACTCTCACTATATCTATTTACACAGTTTTCACTTGTAGGGAGCGTTGTTTCAGAAAACCATACACCAATTGTACGCAGCCCAAGAACATCCAATATTTTCCTAAATTTCACAGAAAGAATTCCAAAAAATACCCCATCAAATTATGATCAAAACATGTTTTATGGAGTACCTAAAAAATTAATAGGATGTTATTACCTACCCACCATAGAATATTTATTTCCCTCGATAGCCCATTAAAAAGTTTCCAGGTCAAAAAGATGAGGCCACTGCTCTCTCATCAGTACCTCTCTCTCAAATGAATCATGAGTAACAAAAATATGTTGCCATAGCACTCAAACCAAAAGGTATCATCCTACCATGAAGTACCTTGGTTTTAGAATCAACTACCCTGACTAGACTCTCATTCATGGATAAATTAGGCACAATATCAGGATCACTCCAGCTTACAACATGAGATGGATTAGACATATACTTTCATAGATGAGATGCATGAAACATGTTATGTATTGAAATATGTTGTGGTGGAAGTGATAAATATTAAACCGCTCTCCCCACCCAATGAACAACCTCAAAATATCCCACAAAATTGGAAAAATATTCCCTTTCCTCCCAAGACTTTTATGACCCAAACAGAGTGAAACATTCAAGAACACCTGGTCACCAAATAGAAATTCCAACAATCTATGTTGAATATCAACATAATATTTATACTAGCTATGTTCCATCAAAATTCTTTGAAAAATCAACTAAATCATTTCTATCGTCTCTTGAACTAATAATGGTCCAACCAAGAAACTTTCAACAATCTTCGACGATCCCAACCATGGTTTACAGGGACATCCATACATGGCCTCAAAAGGATCCATTCTAATCACATACCAGTAACTACTATTATATGAAAAATCAACCAAACCTAGATGATCATCCCAATACCCACCATAGTCCAGAATAAAAGTGTTAATTATATCCTAAAAAATCTATACATACATTTTTGTATTTATATTTAACTTTAGATGGTATTTAATGTGAAAATAGACCTGAGATCCCAATGCCTTCCGAAGTCCTCTCAAAAAACGTGTAGTGAACCGAGTATTCCTATCAGAGACTATAAAAGATTAAAATCCATTCAAATGAATAATCTCTTTCACATAGATATTTAAAATCTATTCCAATTTGGTTGTATCATGAATGTGAATAATGTGATCTGATTTAGTCAGCTGATTGATTAAAACCCATTTCACATTCTACTTTCTATGGGTATGTAGAATCCCAACCATAGATTCCATAGGGTTCACATCCCACTACCAAGTTGGCACTGGAAGTGTTTGGAGAAATCTCAATGGTTTCTGGTGCTCATCCATGACCTATTGGCTAGTCTAACAATGAAAGAAAAACTTATTAATGCCTCATCTCATACCTATCCACCAGAATCAATGTTGCGTATCATTGAAAATATATATTGTTCCTAGGTGCACTGCCCAATAAGAAATATGGAAATCCCTCATCATAGATTTCAAAACCAATAATAGTAAAAAAAATATTTCTGAAAATCTAGAATCTACTTTGGGGTCACCACCATAAATATAGTCTCTAATGCAACATATCTCATCATCAAGATGTTCTTTCTGAAGAATAATTTCAAGATGAATGGATATCAACCTAACTCTCTCCTAGGATACATCAAATCCTCATTCCCAAACTCCAATATGAAACTGTGAAAAAATATCTATCAAGTCCCACTCTTCTGATGATTCTTTCACAGCCTAGGTAAGAAGTTTCCTACTCAAATAATCTGTAATGATATTCCCTTTCTCTAGGGTATATGCAATGTCAAAGTCAAAATATTGCAAGCCTTGTACCCAATGCCTCTGATGGAGATTCAAATATTTATGAGAGAAAATATAACTCAAGATCTTATGACCAAATTACATGATAAACCTTTCTCAAAAAAGGTAATGCCACCAACTCTTAAGCATGTGTATCATAACCACATGTTCAAGTTCAGGGCTTGGATAATTCTTCTCATGTGGGATAAGATTTCAAGATCCATAAGCAATGACATGATTACCCTATATAATAAACAAAACCCAAACCTAAACTTGATGCGTCATATAACACAACACAGCCCTAACCAGACTCTATATAAGTCAACACCATCACATCATTCAAAATAAATTTCATCTAAAAAAATTTGTTATGAAATCTATCATCCCAAAAAATGTTACCCCTACTATTTTAGATCTTTAATCAGAGAATCCAAATTTGACAAGTCCTTCAAAAATTAACGATAGAACCCAACTAAACCTAGGAATATTCAAATATGGAAAACATTTCATGTTTTCTCCCATGTCATATCAACATTCACCTTTTTAGGATCAACTGAAATACCATATTCTGACACTATATTCCCCATGGACATCACTTCTCAAATACAGAAATCATAAAAATAGGCATCCAAAAAATATCAACTGAATGACCACCATAAAAGTGAACAATTGAATTTTTGGAATAAAGATGGGATGATAAATTCAATGTTTTGAATAAGGTCTGTGATTTATCAAGAATTACAAAACTACTCTCAGATGATGTAAATGACACTCCTTAGACATAGAGTTAACAAGTCCATCAATCACAATGACCACCAAAAAATTATCACTATAATCATGTATTATCCAGTTCATTAAATCTATGAAAATTTCATGAGAATTGGTTAAACCAGAAGGCATGAAAAGGTACTCATAATGGCCATACCTTCACCAGAAGGCAGTTTTCTGAAAGTAATATTCTTTTATCCTTAACAAATGGTATCTAGACTGAGGATAAATATTTGAGAACCAATTATCCCATTTCAACTGGTCAAACATATAATCAAATTTTGGCAATGAATACCTTTTATTTACCATGACTTGAGTGAGTTTTCGGTTATCAACACAAAGGAGAAGTGAACCATCATCTTTCTAAGTGAAGAGAATCGACTCAGCCCAAGGTGACACAGTTTGGTGTATGAATCATTTCCGTAAAATATCATCCAACAGAGTCTTGAACTATTTAATTTCAGATGGTTCCATACGGCAATAAGGAATTGATACTAGTTGAGAAATGGGTATTAAATCAATAAAAAAATGTACCTCCCTTATCGATGGAATACTAGAGAAGTCAGAAGAAAAAATGTTGGGAAACTCGATTAAAACTAGAGGGGGATCACCGCCCAAAGATTCTTATTCTAGACAAAAAAAAAAATAAAACATTGATATTTATTTCCCCAAATCTAATTAAGATGTTCTGAATCTACTAATCATTGGGTCCTATTCTCTTAAAAATAAAAACTACACCCCATCGAGTGTAGTAAAGGATAACGATCTAAGATAAAAATCAATATAGGATTTATTGAAAATAATCCAATACATTACAAAAATAGAGCCATGAAATATCATGCCGAGAACCAGAAAATAAAAAGTAAGCTCAATATTGGATAGAGAGAAAACAAAATAAGGACTACAGAGGCCCTACTCTTTCTTTGTTCCAATGTGTGTAGCATCATCCATCACATATAATAAAAGGTAAATTAGAATGTTTATAATATTTATAATATGGGTTGGAATAAAAAAATGAGATAAACCAGTGTCAAATAAATCAATCACTAATGACAAAGCTATAGTGATGGTACCTCTCACAGTCAATGGATCCATATCAGCTTCCTCTGGAGACTTTTCCACAATGCGATGAAGCTTCCTTCCATATTGCTATGGTTAGAACCCCTTTATATGTGATGAATATAATTTCACTATGGTTTTAATAAGTGATGATGATCCCGATCCACTATATGGAGTATATTATACATGGAATAAATTTTTTAGGTGACATGAGAATCCATAGGAACATGATATATTAGGTAACTCTATGAAACCCCATTTTGAATTCCCTGGCTCACCATATTCGTATAAAAATAAATTGCCTCCTCTAGGAACTGTAGGAGGTCTAGAAGAACCCTACTATCAAGAACTACCTTGAGAATTATCATATTTCCTCTTCCCTTCAGAGGAATTCACTGAAATTACACTGGGATAAAAAATAACTCCTGTCAGCCCTCTCTCTCCAGCTAAGTCCTCCTCAACCATTAACGCTTTATCCATCACATTAGAATAAGAGGATACCTTCAATAATAAAACCTATGAATGAATATCAAATCAAATTCATATGTTGAATAATTGAGTATTCATCTTCTCCTTTGAAACAAACTGATGTAATATCTTCACAAAGTCAGCAAAAAAAATTTATATTTTTTCACGGTCTTGTCAGTGTGCTCGAGCTTGAAAAAATCAATCACATTGTCCAACACTATAAAATTGGGATAGAACATGTAAGTGAAAAGAAATTTGAATTCCTTACACTCTATTCCCTCATGCTTCTTTACTAGCACCATCATATCCCACCATATTCTTCTCGGTCCCTCCAGTATGAAGGTGGAACACTTCACTTGATATCATCAGGTGTCTCTAAGAACTAAAACAAACACCCAGTCTAGATCAAAAAATCCCTATCCTATTGGGGATCATTTGAGACTTTGAACATGGGTGTATTTTGGAAGAGGAACACCAGATCATGATTATAGAATACATCCCTCTAAGGTACCACAACTGGAGCGTAAATGGGGACTTGTGGTTGTGCCTGTCCTAGAGATTGCAGAGCACACACAATCAATTCATCTAGACTCGATTCCATGAGAGGATTTTCTCTTTATGGTTCATCATCAAATTCCTCCTAGACCTAATTCACACACCTTCTCAAAGGTATTATGTTACACAACATCATCAGACAACACTGAAGACATCATATTAACACCGAAACATAGCAATAAGGAGAAATTAATCCCTATAAACAAGTACACAAGATTCTATTTTAATCCTATCCAAATAAAAAGTAGGTGAAATACTAGAACAAATCATCAATATGAATTTCCAAAACTACCCCTGGTGACTTAATGATCATTATGGTGAGAGAAATCCAGGTACTCCATCGTAACTTCCTCTTAAATCCTGACAAGACTATACAACTGCATACTGACATCAATGTAAGATACTTAAACTGCCTCTAATACCAATTTTTCATTAACTATAACAGACAACCTTATACCTTGATAATTGATCCATCCCTAAAATATCCCAAAGGGAATTTTATATCCCTATCAGTTAGTGACAAGAACCTTGCATCAAAAAATATGAAAGTGGGAACGAATGTATCACAAACACAATAGAATCATGAGATATAGGTTAGTATTGAAAAAAAGAAAACTCCACCAAGATAACTATACCAAAAGTAAAATAATTATAAAAAACCCAAAGTACAACAAAAAATTACCTTAAAATAGGATAAACCACCCAAGTCCTAGTGGAAACAACTCTCTAAGCCCAAGGATCAACAACAAGTAAAACCTCTATGTTTCGCTTTACCCCTGCTCTAACCTTGAATATTATAATATACAAATAACCGAAGGCACATGTTGGGTGAGATCTAAAATACCAATAGGTTATCACAAAGGATTTCATAATAATATTACATAATTAATTAACCAAATGAAGCATTCAATTTTAAATAAACATACATGATAGTTCATAAGAATAATTTAAGAAAATCATTCTTTAAAATTCAGTTGATGGGAAAACATTAAACAAATTAATTAATATTTTTTTATATAAAACAGTTTATATAAATTCATAATGTATTTGTAAAATAGTTAACAAAAAATGGAATATATTTTAAATATAAAAAACTAGCAACATATTCATCTTCCAAGAGGTATGATAGTTACATGTTATGGGATCTTCACACACATATATAATTAAGATAGAAATGTTCACACATTTCCCTCTGAAACTAGTAAAATAAGACTAACTAGCTTCCCACTAGGGATAAGATATTCATGTAAGTTTATGTTAGAGTTTTCAAGCATCATTCTGCTTCTAGGGAAATTCAAACCTAGCATGTTTTTTTCCAAATAACTCATTAACGACCTAGAATTCATGTAATCTAATAACAATCAACAATGTGTAATATATTTTGAATCTTTTCAAAATTCAATTCGACCCATTTTTTCTATATCTATATTCCAATTTCCATTTCAAAACCAAAATGGGGTTTTAATCAAATCAAGCCTTTTTTCATGATAAAACCAATGAGTTTCTATCAAAATAATTCAATCCATATTTCTCAAATAAAAAATTGAAATTAATTTGACAATTCAATATCATAATTAAAATTCCATAGTTCAATTTCACAAAATCCCATCAAATTTCCACAAACACACCCCAATTCAATGTAATTGTGTTTTTTTAAAATTTAATGCCAAATCAAATAAAAATACATAATTCATTAAAATATAGATTTGAAAAAAAAATTGAAATAAATTTAATTTAAATGAATTAGTTGAATTTAAATCAAGAAATTTGGGGTTAAATAAATTGGAAAATATAAAATTGAACCACCTACCATGGGATCATAGGATCACAAATTACAAAACCCTAAATGGGGAACTCAAATGTAGAACACTAGTAACAATTATCTAAGAATCAATCCTAGACTCAGGATCTAAAACAACAAGGATTAGATCCTCAAACAACACAAAGATCAAATAAACCCTAGGTAGAAGAGAATGAGAGAATGGGAGATTGAGAGTAGAGAGAGGAATCTTATCGAGAAAGGGACAAATAAAGATCATCTAGCTTCGGTCAAACTTAAATAGGTTTTGGAGAATCAAAAATGAGATTTTTGGATCCCCCAAATATACAATAAGATGTTCCTCCCTAAGTTTGGGATAATTTGATTTCAAAATAATAGTTTTGGAAAATTTTAATCAATTTCTAGATTAATTAAATGTCACTCGCATAGTTTTCTAGTAGGTCTTCAAGGTTAGAGAAACCATGAAACCTAGTCATGCACCCTTGATAATGAAGTTTCATGATTTCTTTTGATTGGGAATAATGTTTTTCAAACCATGTGCCTACTATGAAAACTATCACATTCTTAGTTTGTACGAGTTTCACTAGTAGGGCATATAGTTTGGGAAAATCATGCATCAACCATACACAACCCAGGAACTTCAATTTTGTTTTTCAAATTTTCACTTGAAGAATCCCTAAATGAAACCCAACCAATGAAATATCAAAATAAGGGTTAAGGAATACCTGAAATAGTAACAGGATGTTACATCCCATATCAAAAGTCCCTTTATTTTCTAGAAAAAAATAAATTTGAAAAGAAATATGGATTAAAAAAGATAAAATAATGTTTTTTGAAAGGAGAGGAAAAAGTGGTGATGATATAGAATATTAATATTATAGAGGATATCTTACTGAAGGAGATGTAGAAGGACCCACACATACCATATAATATCTTAAATCCCTCCCTTCTTTCACTATAAAAAATTATGTGTTGAAGAAACATGATGATGGAAATTGGGAGAGGAATGTTACTTTTTGTGGAAGTGAGGAAATGTGTGAGATTTCAATGGAAAATTAATATAACTAAGATGAGTAGTGGAATAAGGAGTAAGTTATGAATA
Organism: Viscum album; assembly: GCA_963277665.1. Taxonomy (NCBI): domain Eukaryota; kingdom Viridiplantae; phylum Streptophyta; class Magnoliopsida; order Santalales; family Viscaceae; genus Viscum; species Viscum album. Next base: position 1,699,332,177 of record OY728161.1, on the reverse strand, counting down.
CATACATAGAGTAAACTAAAAAACATGCATTGAGATTCATATTAGATTTAATCCTCCAACTTCAACCTTAACAGTTTTACAATTAAATCCTACCCACCATTAAACCTCAAAAACATTCAAACCAAATTCGAAATCTCTAATGATATGTAAAGATAATTAACCCATTGGGCGAACATTTAGAAATTCATTAATCCAATGTTAACACTTTTATGATATTGGAATGAGAGAAATGTTACTAAAAAATTATACTTAATGATGAGTGGAAAAATATTGGGAAGGTAGGTATAAGTGTGAATCATAGGATGAATTAAGTGAGGTTTAACTGATTGAAATTGGAGAGAATAATAGAATATATATATTTTATGAGGCATGATAGAGATGGGAAAATGGACAGGAAAAGTTAAATTCCAATATGAATTATTTAAATATTTCTTTAGTAATATTTTAAATTCACATGCCCAGACTTGCTTATAAATGTTCATAGTCTGGAATCCATGGATTTTTTAGAATTTGAAAAATGATATTTGATTAGGATGATCTATATTTCAAACCGTAGTGAAAGATTTTTTAGAATTAAAAATAATTATCATATGTTTCCCTGAGAGTTGTGAAATTTATGGAGAAGAAAATTGAAATTATATAAACTGAGAGAAGTCTAAGTCACAATTCACAATTCCATTCAAGTTGTGGTGAATGATACCAATATGAGAAGAAGATGTCGATGCCTATTAATATTTTGAGAGGAAGTGAAGAAAAAGGGATTGGAGATCATTTTTATAATCAATGATTCACAAAGGAAGATGATTCCTACAGATCTTCTCACATGACCAGATTTGCAAGATAGAACAAAGACTAGGAAAATAACCTTCATACCATGGTGATGCCAAGATGGAACAAGGAAACCATGAGGTATAAAGTCAGTTTAGATCTTGGGAGTAAGAACAAAATTCCACTCTATATTTCATCAGATTTGAGATTCCACCAGAGGATGGATGCCTCTCGAACTATAAAATGCTAAGATACAGTGAAAAAAATGGCTTGGAGGTGCTGGAGGATAATTAATATATACTAAAGTAATATATGGGATAATATATCAAGATATTTTTACAAATTGTAGAAATCTAGGAGTCTAATCAGATCCCACCATTTTGATGCTAGGAGCTTGGGAATTCTTCATTGAAGCATTAATTCACATGAAATCCGGGAATGTCGATGTTATCAGAGAGTGGTTGACTCAATAAAAACCAAATTTCAAATTTTGATGCTGAAATTTGTTCTCTGTAAAGGATAAAATCAAACTGGAGGGACCTCATGCATCTTTAATTCTCCAATTTCATTATTGAAGGTGGTCGCACACATAATTGTTGATGAATGTTCCCACTGAATGTGTATTCATAGTCCAGTTCACAAGACAAGAAACCCACATGACTTGAATCCAGTATGAGGCTTGTCGATCTTGCACAGTACATACATTTTTAATCTAAATGGAGACATGATGAATTCATGATAACTAAAAAAAGTGGTATGTCACAATGCAATAATAAGGATGTTCTCAGTTAATATGAAGGTCATGCATGAGTTAAATATTATAATTATCTCATTAATATTTTAAATGGATCCATGCATCCAAGGAACACCCCACTTGACTGAGATAATTTTCAAACAAGAAAATAATTTCCATGATTTATATAAAGATTCTCATGGGAGAAGTCATTTGCACTACAAGCAGATGAAAAATAAAAACACTTGAGAAGATATGGCATGATCCCAATCCATTATGGATAAAGGTGTTTAAATCCATGGGTGATAAGGATATAAAGATCTCCCAAAGCCTCATGAATAAAATTATGAATGTTTGAGCATGAATCATGATTTGATGAAGATTATTTAGGGACTTAAAGGAGGGTTCTGGTGCCTATAAATAAAGGGAAACTTCATTTGAAAGGGAAAAAACAAGGCAATATGGTTGTGATTTGTTGGGATTTTTCTATTCCATTATTTTCTATTTTATCTCTTCTTTAAGACTTCATAATATATGAAATTCCTACATTCATTTTTTTCTCTCAAATAGAGTGGTGAATATTCTAATTTATTGGTGGAGGGAAGGTGGAGCAGTTGTAATGCATGAGTCTTAGTGATTTAATACAATTCTTTCTTTCTTGTTAATTTATTTCAATAAATCATAGAAGAATTAGGTGTTGCTTATGGTTGTGCTTGATTCAACTCTATCTGTAATATATTTACTTAATCTAGGACTCATCATCTCCCACTAGATGCTTTTAAATTACTTTTAGTGAATTGGTTAAGGATGAATGGTGATTTGTTAATCATTTTCTAACATCTGAGGAAAGCTCATTGTCTACTCTTGGATTTATTAGAAAAAACTAGACCTTGTTTGGTGTTTCTTAAGTAAACTGGGGGTAATACACTATTACAATTTCACACATTAGAAGGAGGGAATACCAAATTTTTTTTAGGGTAATCATAGAATTTTAATTCAAAGTGTAGTGAAATGGGAATAAGTTTCATAACCTCTCACTTATCAGTAAGTAAGATTAAAATCTCAATAATCGGAGTCCAAGATAACATTATAATTGGAAAGAAGACCTTACCCAATAACTTTTCTCTCATAATTGTTTTTCAATCTATTGTTTCAAAATAAATTGTTTTTCAAAAATCAAATCATTATTATTCTTAACAATAAATTAAAAAAATTAAATTTAGTGCACCCCTCTTTATATATATCACAAGGATTCCAATACTACTACAATAACCTAGTAAATAATATATTTTTGTCATACCCCACAATAAAGTAGTGTCATTTGTGTATTAACTCGATACTCACTTGGTGAATGAAAAGAGGGCCTAACTACACAAATAGTCTGACACTCCTAAGGGATATGTTTTAGATGATTCCCTGGAACATTATGAAAAATTATTAAGGATATTAATATATTGTAATATCATGAGTCATGGATATGTTAAGAATACCCTAATATATTATCATCAGTGAGAAAAATTAAAATTGCGAGCATGCAATTTATTTAAGGGGGTATAATGTAAAAACCAAATATTCTAGTATGTGGATTGATTTAAATAAATACTTTATTGAATAAAATGTATCATATGAAACACTAAAATAAAATAAATAGTGATGTTTTTAAAATTAAATATAAACACTAATACATCATGAGAATAAAATTTGAAATATCTTTAATAAAATCACAATGAGAGTAAAACCCCTTGTAAAAAAAATGATATATGAAATACTTAAATACTTTTTTTTTCATTTTTAGACTTAGGAATATATTTTGGAATATTTTTGGATCTAGAAACCGAGTCATTGTGATATTTAGGGACCCATAAAGACTCATAATTTATATATTAAAAAAATTTATTATTTTATATCATACAGACAAATCAATTTATTTTTTCCATTGTTCTAGAATTCAAACAAAAAATACAAGAGAACGATTGAATTTTGAACATGAGTTTTACCCTAGGAATGAACTATGTTTGATCAGTATTGGACATCTTATTGAGGCATGCATAAGTGGTTCTTTTAATTGATATAAATAATTAAATTTACTTATTTTATTTTATATGTCCACATCGTAAAATACTCTATATGCTTACCAATATAGAATTTTTCTAGGGTTATCGAATAGCCCTATGAGAATTGAGAGGATCCTTGGACATTATTCGTTGGAATATTGAGATCGCAGAATGATAGATGATCAGATCAAGGTGGATTGAGTGGTAGCCAACTCAGAAGATCATCATCATCACTGGAAAATGAATTCTTCACCAATGATCAATCAAAATCATGGTAGGGCACTTCAATTGTGGTTTCTTCCCATTTTGATTGAAATATTGAGAATGTATTCGTATATCTCCTATTAATCTGTGATTTATTTGTTCCTTACAGGTTCTCATTCTAATAAATTGAATTCCTGATTTCAATTATTTTATCATTCCATGTTATCACCCATGATCCTACTTATATCATTCATTATAAGGGTTCACATTGGCCTTCGATGGATACACCAGTTTTTAGTGATTTCCCCCACCCATTATTATTGTTCTTCTCCATTGGACCATGGAGTTGTGGTTATACATTATCATGGCCGGTTCAAATGCGATCAAACCACTAGATTCATAGTAGTTTTGTTAATGATGAACAGATTGGTGATTTGTAGAGGGATCAGGATGAATCATGGGTGATTCTTTATAGATCAGGGATCTGAAGAAAAAAAAAGTAAATAGTGGTTCAAAAATGCATGGTTACTCATTAGAAGTTTATTGGATTATCGATTCCAAGCCATCGGAGGCTAGAGATCAACGTTTGGTGACATAACCATCGATGTTATATGATTTTTAGTGGGGAGAAAGTGCAATCGATAATAAAAATACTGGATCTAAGTTCCTTATGAAGAAATTTAAGTTTCTATGAAAAAATTAATTACACTACGTGTACTATGAAGAACACATGCCACGTATTCGTCTGGCTGTGGTGACTAAGGTTTCCGGTGAGGAAAAATATCACACACCGTGTGGAACCACCACACACCGTGAAACACTATGATTGTGGATTGGAGAGTACTTCAGGAGTAAAAAGGCATGGAAACGATCCAAAACACATGCATGACCAGAGTACATAGGATGACTGTGTACTTGGACATGGTCATGATACACATACATTAATATATACATTATCAAAAGTTGATGTATGTGGGTATGAATGGAAGAACACGAGAAGGTCATGGGTGGATGATACACATTGTGTACCAGCAGTGCATGATGTGTAGGATGACATGGATTCCCAATCCAAGTCAATAGGAGAACACGACTAGCTAACGTAGTGAGGTTACACATTATGAGGACCCCCACACATGCCGTGTATTCCCTCCATAACTTCTTCCTCAAATATATACTTCTATGAGAATCATACTTGGACTAAAAGTATCCTCTCCTATGTTGTTTTTGTATATAATGCGATGGTGGCCTTTATTCTGGTATACAAGATACACTGTGAGGTTTTCAAGCATGGTGATTCTTTAGGTGATGCTTGATGATGATAGTGACAATGGACGGATCATTGGTGAGATGATGGGGTTGTAACTCCATTATCGTACTAGGTCATGGGTCCCTCACACTCTTTATACATGCATATTTGGAACTCCCCTACATTGGGTGTGGGTCCCATATCTATGATGTTGTACTACCCCATTTTCGAGATCCAGCAGTGTGCGGGTCCTTATGGGAGTTGCGGCTCCCTCAGCTATGGAGCACAATATAAAGGAGTGGGACCATCCACATAGATTCTAGTGAGGTATTATTTCATGCTGGGCATCTAAGATGGAATTTTGGGAACTGTAGTTAGACTCATTGACTTCAAATGGGATACGATATTGAGTTCCACTTAATCTCCCTACTAGATTTATTTGAGAGCATATTTCTATAATGGGTTTCATTTCGCTATTTTTATAGGTTGAGATGATTTTTTTCAAATCTTACTATTTCTCCCTTTGTGGTTTTTAGGGTGTCCCACTAGGCATGTATGTACTCTCCCTTGCATGGGCTTTTCCCGCACGTGTCATGTATTTTGTTGATGATAGAAAAATAAGAGGATGACTTTGGTGGATCTTAGTTATACTTGGATTCATTTAACAAGTACGGTGGCTGGAAATGTAGATTCGGAGATATAACCTCTCATATTTCTTATTTTACAAGTTTTTTTCTAGTTTAAATGACTTTTCTAGTTGGGCATATATTCATACCAGTTTACAATAATTTATACCATAATACTATGATATATTCCTTAGAGTTTTTTTCATGCATGATTATACTCTAAAAATTTCATTATTTTAATTATCATATTTTTTCAATATTGTATGAAGATGGTTGGGTGAGTGCATATAGGTACATTATGAAAAATTCTCCCATTTTAGTTATTACTTCTCTATTCTAGTCACCAACCCCTATCTTATTGGGTGTGGGCTTGGGGTTCCATCAGCTCGACCTTCCACCAACCAGGAAGGCCCTGGATAGTCTGGACATGACATAGTGGTATCAGAGTAGTTCATTATATATGATGGTGTTTAGTGTTTTCCCCTTATGAGTATTGGTTGAGACATATGAAAATAATGTCAAAGTGTCTCGAGTACATCTTCTAATCCAGGGAACCCTGTGTTGGTGCATCGTCTGACGTATCAACTCACCATGATTCTAAATGAATTATTGTTGACTCAACATACCAAGAAATTGGTTACAGAGAATAATTTCACATACATGATATGTGATTGAGTCTTTCTTTTTTATTTCTTGAGTTGTGTCCTCATATATATTCTCATCTAACCATGGTATGTCTTGATCACTTCTAGTATGTCTCGGTAAAGACATATAGTGAGGTTAATGATTTGGGATCATAATGATGACTTGATGATTGATGAGGCCTCAGTCTAGAGGCCATCTTGTGAAGTGTTTCTTCTGGGAAGGACGGTAGGGAGTAACACCCCACCTATCAATAAGTAGATATTACCAACAGTTCAAGCTGATAATTCAAGTAGGATAAAAAAACTTGAGTTATGCAAAAGAGACCACTAAGGTTCCATGAAGAGCCTAAACCCCAGGCAGTGGAGGATTTTCTTGAGTCAGTGCTCTAAGTCTTCTGGATTGTTTAGGCCCAAACTTATCAGATGGTTGGTTGGAATAAAATATTTTCCATGTAACAACGGGGCACTAGTGGAGTCAGGTGACATAGAACCATGATGAGAAAATTCTCTTATTTTCAAACATCCAACAACTAATTCATGAGGAGTATTAGTCCTTGTGATTACACTCAATTTAGATCTAGAAGATTAATTACCTAAATCCTGGTGATATTATAGTGCCTAAGTATGACATCAGGTTTACTAACTGCACACTATACTCCCTCAATATAGTGTGAGATGGATTCTTCTAGGTGAGGAAGTTTTAGTTGAGTCTCCATAGAGACTTTCTAGCCAGTGTGGTATCATAATGCAATCCCACTTACACTAGAGTGCTAGATAAAGATCTAGAAAATGAGGGCTTCCATGATGGGGAATTTTGGACAGTTGGATTCAGTGGTGGGAATCATGTGGTGGAGGTGTGTGAAGCAAGAAGTAAGCGTCAGATGTTGAGGTCTTAGTAGAGAGGGAATTTCTATTCATGGATACAGATGTTGCATCTAAAAATCAAGGATCATATAAGGGATCCAACCATCTATGTGAGGTCCAGTGTTATGCATGTGATGGTAGGGGCCACATGGAACATGATTTCCTAATCCATCATGCATAGTAGGAGAGGAAGATATTGGATGGGCCACCACGGTAGATGCAATGTCGTGATCATGGATCTTCCAGACGTGGTTGGGGAATCCCTTAGGGAGGAAGTGTTGACTTAAGAGCATGAACTAATTTGTAGGTATGGGTATTTGGTAGAGGATGAAACTATGAGCTATTAACACCACCACCACCAAGTGGACCATGTCATGTTCAGGGAGCCGGATGTGAGGGCCATGGGAAATTATAGGATTGGGAGGATTATTACAAGGCTTCACATGAGATGATATGAGGTAGAATTTTTTTATTATAATATTTCCTTAGTACTAGTAGAAATAGGTGTGAGTCATTACTTTATCTCATTATTCCTAGTGCAAGAACTAGAGATTATTGTCAATACTTTATCCCATATTCTATGGCCATAGGTTTTTATGGGGAACACTTCTTCTTTATCAAATATATTTCGGTAGTATGAGCTATCACTTCGTGAAGAAATATTCACGTGTGAACTCTTAGTCACCGTGATGTGACCTTATTACATCATCATGAATATGGATTGGTTTTCTACTTTCCAGGACCATATTTAATTCCATCACAGATGAGTCAGATGCCCACAGATAGATCAGATGAGGTTCTCCATTGTATGTGAGAGAGATATCATGGTTGGGTAAGTGATTTTTGTGGGAAGGATGTTGTAACTCATCACCCATCAATTATCATGTTTGTCCCTTGATGATGCGGGATCTTATTACATCTGGATTCCTTTGGTTGTGAAGAATTATATAGAAATATTCCCTGAGGAAATTCCCAAGCTTCCTCCATAGCAGGAGATATAATTATACATCCACTTTCACCCTAGGACCACTTCAATATCTTTATCAGCATATTTAATGACACCCATTGTGCTTTGAGATCTAAAGGTATAGTTGGAAGGAATTCTAGATAAGGGATTTTTTTGAACCCGTGTGTCCCCCTTAGAATATCCAGTGTTATTCAGGAAAAATTTATACATGATATTGAGGTTTAGTGTTGATTCTAGTTGCAAGAACCAGGTAATGATAAAGAAATAATACCCATTTCCAATGATTGAAGACATCTTAAACCAGTTGAGAGGAGTGAGTTGGTCCTCAAAGATTTAATTGAGGTATAACTACCAACAGTTTAGGGATGGCAAGGCTGATATTATGAATATGAAATTCTGAAGTCTCTATAGACACTATGAGTTCTTGGTGATACCTTTTGGTATGATGAATTCCCCGACAGTGTTAATGGATTTGATCATTTGGATCTTCTATCCATACTTGGACCAATTTGTGGTTGTCTCTATTGATGACATACTCCTTTACTCTAGGTCATATGAGGATCATGTAGAGAACTTTCAACATGGTTCTAGACATAATATTTGATAAATTTCTTTATTGAAGTTCTAGTTTTGGACATGTGAGGTTCATTTTCTGGGAAATGGGATTTCTAAGCATAGTTTAGCTATGGATCTGGTGAAGATTGATGTAATGATTGATTAGGATACACCAAAGATCATGATAGAGGTAAAAATATTTCATGGATTAGTGGTATACTATAAAAGTTTTTTTTTTGAATTTTTTAGAGTGGAATCCCCTTTTACTACCCAAACGTAGAGAGGGAAATGATTTACTTGTACCGAGTAGTGTTAAAGAGACTTTCAGAAGTTAGGATAAGGTTTACTAGTGGTACTATGTGGAGACTACCATCTGAAGGTGTAGACTACATAGGGTTTTCTGATGCCTTTAGAGTTGGTCTCTGCTGTGTGTTCATGAGGAGGTAGTTAATGATCACATATGGGTCATGGAAGTTGAGAACACATGAGAAAAAATATATGACTCACAACCTATAAATGGAAGTGGTATACTTTTCTCTAACTTTAAGAAAGCACTATCTTTTGAGAGATCGATTTGTTGAGTAATCAGACCATAAAAGCCTTAAGTATATCTTCACACATAGAGATATTAACCTAAGACAGAGGTGTTGGTTGGAGTTCTTATAGGTATATGACATCAAGATAGTCTATAGTCATAAGAAGGTAAATGTGATGGCTGATTCCCATATCATGAATTCCAAATATTTCTTGGTGGAGGAGACATCCAAGCGGTTGGATTTATTACCACTAACCCTAGTAGAAGAGAGGGGCGCATCATTTATTTATTTTATGGTGATTAATACTCTAATCCTATATCATGTGAGAGAGGATTAGTTGGGAAACTTCATTCTTGAGGATCTACATAACCAGATATCCGTAGGGGATTCATTTGGGGGATTCTATGTAGGGAGGGATCACTTCATCATTTTCAAGCGATGTAAAATAGTTTTGGATGTGATGCAAGATGATTTGATATAGAAGTTTAATAGTTCTACCTTTATTTTACATCTTAGAGTAGAGAATATGTACATGTAACTTCAACATAAAGTTTTTTGGATTGGTGTTGCATTCGAAATCGAGAGACACAAAAACGGTGCCAAAAGATGGTTGGCCACTAGTCCTCAAGTTCACCTCCCCATATGACAGTTGTTGTCAACTAGTAGAGTGATTCCAATTTTGGTAAAATTGGGAGACCATACCCTTCAGATAAATAATAAATATAGAAGAAGAAATAGTACATAATGGAAGTTTAATATAATAATAAATTAAAATAAATAATGAATTAATATATGATCATGCATGGATATGTCTCAATGTACAGATAGAAATAGAGTAGGTGATACAAAAATAGGTCATGTAAGAAACAAAATAAAATAATAAATATTTATCTCTAATAGCATCATGATAACTATCTTGGTCCTCTACTCATGCACTCCATCGTATCCTAGAAGGTTAACCATACACAAGCACAAACCCTGAACCTAATCCAGAAATCCTGGGCTATGTTCGGGTACCCCATTTCAATGGTCGCCTGAACAAGGTGTGATTTATACACAGTATGTCACCACTGATGATTTATAATACTATACACCCCGTTTATATAAAATAATAAGTGCATAGGTATATCTTGAAGGAAGTAAATAAATAAATGTAAACAAGTCAGGGTCATGTTCCTCAAGAAATCCTAGCCAACATTACCCTCTTCGGTCTAAGATGGATTAACTATGAACAAGACTAAAAGTATTTATAAGAACATATATAAATAGATATATGCATATATTTATACATGCACCAACGAGTATCCAAGGCATCCACGTAGTAGTAATGGTGGTACTAAACAATTATCCCCAGGACCCTTGTCTATATGCCTATGCGTCTATAAATGAGTGTTTTAAACATCATAAGGAAAGAACCATTAGTCATATTTAATAATAAACAAGCATGATATAATTATTTTTACTATTATCACATCTAAGGTAATATATTAAGAGGAACCCGGGTATCACTCAAGGAGTACCGTAATCCCATTTATTCTATAATTCTATCCTCAGCATTCTGTAAATAAAAAACCCATGTGTCACTCATAAATTTCCATTACCCTATGAAGTCATCCAAGGTGTTCCAAAAGAAGAAAATCCAAGTATCACTCAGAGAGTGGGATACACCTAACCTTTGATCCCGTCCATGGCATTTTGTAATAAGGAAACCCAAGAATCACTCAAGGGGTAACGTAATTAAGGTGACCTATGAGCCTCTCCAAGGTGTTCTGTAAGAAGGAAACCCAAGTATCTCTCTTGGTACAATTATGGTCAGCCAGCCTATGAGCCTTCCCAAGGAATTATGCAAATAGGAAACTAGAGTATCACTCAAGGAACACATAAACCATTTAAACAATTAATTTTAATTCATAGATATTTCCATTTTTATAATCATTCCACTCATTATTTTAAATATGAAAAATTAAGAGGTCGTTTACTTAAGAATTCCATAATAGAATTCACCAAGACATGATTCGTTAATAAATTCAAATCAATTTAATTAATATGATTTGTTAAGTCACAAACGTCTAGTAAAATGAAAATAACCCTAGACTAATTGGTTAAAATAGCCCATTTTTAATTAATAATGGCATTTAGGAATACACAGAACTACAAAACAGGCTTTTAACAGTGTTCATATTTATTAGTGCTATCTAAAATCACCAATAACAACACCATTTATAAGTGTTATCAATAGTGAGAATAAAGGCACCCTTTATTAGCACTAAAAGAAGTACAGATAAATGGGGTCTTTGTTGGTGCTAAAAAAGAATTGATAAAGGAACCCCTTTATTAGCCATTGTAATGAAGTACTGATAAAGGGGGATTCATTGTAAACAATTTTTTTACAAGTTCTAATAAAGGGAAAAATTAATAAAAAAATTAAATGATTATAAATAATGTGTTAACATAGAAATATATTTTTGGTTATATAAATAATATATTTTATTAAATATGATTTATATAAGTCTAAATACACAATTAAACATAATATACAATATATTTAATGAAAATAGATTATAAAATAAATAAAGTAATATTATTAATTAAAATTTATAATTATTATCGAGTAATAGTCATTTAATAAAAAACTGACGACAGAAAAAATCAAAAAGTCGATAAATGCTATAAAATAATATAAAAATATGACTAAAAAATATAATGGAAATAGCTTCGGATCTGGGTGTCCATTTGAGTTCTACCATATATCAAATCAAATGTTATAATGATCTCTACATACTAGTGATTAGGGGAACCTTTCTACCATTTTTTATGGAAAAACATTCTTATAAGGCCTCGAAAACTGAGTTTTCAGTCAAAGTTTTCTCAATTATTTAACATTTGATGGAATTTTGTCATCATTTAAGGGAGCCATATTATTATTTTTATGGAGACTATATTTATTACTTTGTCCAACATTCATATTAATATTTGGGTTTTTTTGTTTTATCACTTTTTATATTGTACTATTGTTTATAATAAGTTATAAAAAAATCTATACATATTTTTTAAGTATTTACACATAAACATTTAATTTTATAAACAAATATATGACCATATTTACATATAAAATATATTTCTCAATATATAAACCATATCTAAATAAAAAATAATATCAATTTTGTTTAAAATAAAAATGAATAAATATTTATATATCTTTACAATTAATGCATATATAATGTTCATATAATGTTTATATGTGTGTCTGTTTATATATATATATATATATTTGTGTGTGTTTAGTGAAAAATAGATATATATTTATCTTAATATTATGATGTATGTATATAAATATTAATATCATATATATATAAACAAATATAAATATGTATAATTATATTTATGGATTCACGCCAATATATAAATATATGTTTGTATGTATGTATGTATTTATAAACACACACACAAACATATTTTGAATATTTATATATATATATATGTGTGGATAATAAATGTAATGAAATATATATAAATATGTTGATATATCATATAATGGAAAACCAAACAATATATGGGAGTGGAAAAGGCGCGGGCAGATGAGTTGGAGGTCTCAGGTTTAAAACTCACATGGACGAGTTGTTGAAAATAACTGATAAAGGGGGTGGGAAGCATTGATAAAAGGTTGCGTGAGAAGTGTTTTGAACAAAAAATAATTTTATCCCCCTTTATCTATGAGGCCTTTATCATCTCTTTTTTTAGCACTGATGAAGGGGCCATTAACAGTGCAAAAAAAACACTGATAAAAGTGGCCTTTAACAGAGCTAAAAACACTACTACAAAAGTGGGTTTATCCAGCACTAGGGTTTTAATAGTGCCAACTAAAAGTGTGTTAAAACTCCCATTTTTAGCACTAGAAAAAGCAATGTTAAAAGGGGTCATTAACATCGATTTTTTGTCATTGTAAAAGGGGGTTTTTAATAGCACTAAAAAAGAACTGTTAAAGGGGGCCCTTTATCAGTGCTTCTAAAAAATCACTGATAAACCCCCGCCCATTTATGATAAGTATTTTAATAGCACTGATCAAGGTTATATTTTAAAAAAAAATATTAAAATAATATATTAGTATATATATATTTATATTGATATAAATATACTATATATTTTTTAAATGTGTTTTAGATATGCGTAAATTGACATTTACACATAAAATTTAAGATATTTAGTGAAAATGGATTATAAAATAATTTATTAAAAATTTTAATTAATATTTTACTAATTTTTATTGATTAATAGTAATTTAAACAATTTAAAGATAAAAATCAAAAAATTAACACACAATATAAATTATGTTAAAAATATAACTCAAACTTCAAATGGAAATAACGTTGGATCTGAGTGTACATTTGTGATCTACCACATATCAAATTAAATATTATGATGAGATCTACTCCCTAGTGATAAAGTCCCTTCCGAGGTGAATTGTTGTGGTTCCTTCCCTTCCAAATCACTTTATTTATCAATTAGTCTCCATTACAGTTGGATTGCTTCTCCTTATATATATAATCCTTCATTTTTTTCTTTAACCATGGTTGGACTGCATTTTTTGTAAGATGATGGTTCATATTTTTGATCAAATTACTCTTCTTAATTATACTTTTTAGTTACATGGTGTGGATTGTCTTTCAAAGGTTGTTCTCTCATTTCCCGATCACTATTGTCAAAGATAGCTAGTTTTCTACCAAGTTGAGGTAGGTGTTTCTATATAATGGTTTAAATTAATGAATCTCATGTTTTTCTTGAATAATATATTTGTTTTTTTCATTTATTATATGTTATATGTGGTTTTAAATGGTTTTTTGGAAATGTTTATTTTTTTTCCAAAAGGGTGTTTTATATGAAAATTGATTTTTATTAGTATTTGGGAACAGGTTAGAAAACATGGATGTGGATTGAATAGGATTTTAAAAAAATATATATAATTGTGAGCAAGGTTTTAAAAATTTATTGGACAATTGAACATAGGGAATATCAGGTGTCTTGGTAAAGAGACATGGGTAGCCTTAGTGTGTGTTACACAACGAGGAGGTAACTATTTGTAGTATCGACTTGCTGGAGTCGATATCTATTAGAACCAATGTATTATTTTTTAGGCTTGTTGGTGTCTAGGACATATTTTCCTATAGGATAGATCCCACTACAAGATGAATTTTCATATATCATTTCTGGTTATTTATTGCATGATTGTTTATGTCATGGATTGCTACTGAAAAATTTTTATATGAGGTTGTTTCATATTGCTCTACATGATAGGTGATTTCATGGATGTCTGGTTACTTGCATACCTCTAGATGAATGGTTATGATTTGCTATTTTTATCACTTCCGCATGTCATATTTTTGGTTTTAGAATATAAAACTATTTTATGAAAACCGAAGGAAAAAAGGTTAAATGATTTATAAATGGTTTAGATTTTTGAATTTTTTATAAGCTACTTTGTTATCAAATCTACAGTTTATTACAATCATAATTTTAGAACATTTATAGAAACAATATTGGTATAATAATTGGATTTGGATCACACCCTAATTTTTTATTTATTAATTTTTAGATTTTGTATTTAGGATTTATGTAAGGGGAAGAGAATCCTATATCTTGTTGGCTTCTATTGTTGTTTCTACCTTCATATTGGGGTTTTTCTAGAGGGGACTATTAGTCACATGGGTTTTTGGAATACTTTTTTGTTTACCCGATTTTGGATACAATTGTATGGTTTTAGTTTTATCTCGTTGCTTCATCTTTTTTTACATTGGTTTTATGTGTTGTTTTGCTTATATACAAGTCTGGTTTTTTATCTTGTTTTATCTATATATCATTGTGGGCTGACTCAGTGACTCATTTAGTTGACCCAATTTGGTTAGTTACAATTTGGTATCATAGGAGGATGATCATCCTGAATTTTTTTAGCACTTCCTAATTCTTGTTTTTTGTATTAGGTATAATAAAGTTAGGACCTTCAGAATTTGAATAGTAAGTACTGAAAATTAGGTTGGACGACTCACTCTCATGACTATAATTGAGTTACCATGGTTGGTTAGGGACTTTTTACCTGGTTTGAGACTTAGATATTTAGGTCATTTGAATGAACTAAATGGGATGTTTAATTGAATCGACATGTTCCATTTTAAGTATTTTTTTTGAAGTAGCTGTAAATTCTTGATGTTTTAAATCTTTTATATATATCTAATTTTGGTCCAATGATGTCTTAATTTTCTTGTGGTAGAGGTATTTTTCTGTTATTATACAATTCATTTGAGAATAGATCTTCCAAATTTGAGGGTGGAAGCTATGAGATAGTTTTCATAGGAAAATCTTATAATTGTCTCTTCTTGGGTAAAAGTAGTTAACCTAACCCTTCATACTCTGGGTCACGTGGGTGTTAGGATCCCAATACGTGTAGTGGATCATGGATAAAAATTTACTAAGAAGCATCTACATGTTTTTACGGTGAAAATGACACCAAAAATCCCAATAGTGTCTTGAGAAAATAGAGAGGATTTTCATCTTCTTAAATACACATGAAGACTATAATGTGGGGTTTTCTATGCACATGCCTGAGGGACTGGGAAGGAGATGGTTGTAGTCTATTATAAAAGATAGGTTTCAAGAGGATATTACCAAGGCTTCCTTAAAAAAATATTTAATATGTGTTTTTAACCAAATACATTACATGCCAAAAAGAACACAGATTTGATGAACTTAAAACAAGGAAAGCGTACCGTTTTCGATTATTCTACTCATTTTTTAGTTTTGGATCATTTGGAACTGGAGCTTGTCACTAATGTGTATTTAAGTTAACAGAGGTTTGAGTTGGGACTATGGAACTATATATTTGGTCAGTGTTGATACTCATGAGGCTTCCAAAAATTGTGAAAGTAGTTGGCAAGGAATATTTGGCTGAGGAATAAATAACTAGAAAGATAGGTTTTGGTGGACCTTTAGTTGGTTTACTGATTAATTAGGGTTTATCTTTTTGCCAGAAAAGGAAACATAAGAGTGGTCAGTTTTTTTAGGTCTAATTTTAGGGCTTCAATAGGGAAGTATCATGTTGTACGCGACTATTATGGGAGGAATAGACATGACATACCTAACAATATAGAGGCTCCATGGACTTTTCATATTTGGGTATGATTTTTCCATCTTTATCTTTTTTGTGACATGATATCTCAGGGAAGTAGGGCCTGATCCACCCTCTCCAATGGTTCTCAGGTTCATTCAAATTCTTGTAGGGGTGGTGGGTCTCATCCTCATGCTAATGGAGATGTTCATTTGGTTAATATCATATGTATTTAGGTATAAGAGTATGCACTAGAGGAATTTGAAGTAAGGAAAACTATTGTTATTGGTACAATGATTATTTCATCTTCTTTAGGGATAGCTTTGTTTGATTCGAGTGATACTAATTCATTTATATCATCAAATTTAGTTGACAAGTTAGTTTTTTGTTTGGAACTTATTCCATCCTTATTATATCTTTCCACAACTTTGGGAATTTGGACCAAACAAGGTTTCAGATGTCCCACATGTTGGGGGATGATATATAACTTTGAGGTGGACTAGGACTTCTTGGTGATTAACCTTGACATATTCAACATGACTGTCAACATGGATTAGATGATCATTGTTAAGGCCCATATATATTTTTATCACATTCATGTTTATTTATTATCTATCGATGGGGTCACTCATGTTTTTTTAGGGTGAGTAAGAGTCTAAACCAGGAAGGTTAGAGAATGCTGTCCATTATGTTGGGGGTAATCTCATGTCAATTTTCAGAGATGTTACATTATTAATTTTACCATTGTTTGTGTGGTAGACTTATATATGTTGTGTGTGTAATCCCTGAGGACTTTCCAGAAGAATTTTCTAGTTTACCACCATAGGGATAGGTCATGTATGATATTGACATGCTCCGTGGTATGCTGCCCATTTCTATGCAGTCTTATCAGATGTAACCTACATAGTTGGTGGAACTTAAAGTTCATCTTGAGGACTTTTTTCCTAAAAGATTTATTAATGTTTTCATATCTTCATGGTTTTTTCAGGATCTCTTTAATATTATGTAGTAGGGGAGTCTCATGCATTGTATTTATTATCAAAATTTGAATTTGGTAATCATTAAGAAAAAATATCATTTTCAAGGTTTGATGATCTTTTTGATCACCTTTTATGGGATCATTGGTTTTATAAGATTGATATATGGTTAGGGTACCACTTTCTATGATTAAAAGAGGAGGATTTATCTAAGAAAACATTTATGAGTTGATATGGGAATTTCGAGATTTTGGTTATGTCATTCAGGCACACTAATACTCCTGTAGTGATAATGAATTTGATGAACTAAATCATTCATCAGTTCATGGTCACTTTTGTTGTTGTGTTCTTGGATGATATTTTGGGGTACTCCATGTTATAAGAGGAAAATATGGAACATTTGGATAACATTCTTCTAATTTTGAAAGAATATTATATGTATGGTAAACTTTACAAATGTGAGTTTTGGATCTGATAAGTGAAGATTTTGGGAAATGTGTTATTTGAGAGAGGTGTTTCACTGGATCTAAAAAGTTTCAGGCAATTATGTCCTAGGAGAATCCCATAAATGTGTTTGAGATCTAGATATTTAGGGGTTCGGTTGGTTACTATAGATGGTATTTTTCTTGAATTCCCCATGCTCATATCTATAATGATAGTGTTAACCCATAAGGGTGTAATTTTTGAATTTAATGAAAAGTTTCAGATATATTTTCAGTATATGAAGGTGAGGTTGAATTAAGCACTGATTTTTAATCTTTTGGAGCCAGAATCAGGTTATGATGCTTTCTGTAATAATTATAGTACATGTTTTGGATATGTATTGATGAAGGGGAAGCATGAGTTGTCCTGCACATTGTTCCAGTTACTCCATCATGAGAAGAATAATCCCACCCACGATCTTGAGTTAAAAATAGTTATGAATGCACTCAAAATGTGAAAACACTATCTCTTTAGGGAGATTTTTATAGTATATTCTGATTATAATATATTAAAGAACATTTTTACTAATATGGATATGAACTTGAGATAAAGATGTTGGGTGGAGTTTCATCAGTCTTTTGAATATGATATTTCTTATAATTTGAGGAAAGGTTATATTTTTGTTGATGCGTTGAGCAAAAAATTACTGAATCAATCAATGACATAATTATATGAGGTGCGGTCTCTAATGTTTTTATTTGCTAATATATTCTTGGGAGTTGAAGAGGTTGGTGGGTAGTTGTTCTTGGATTCGATTAAAGAAGAATCATCTTTCAAATAAAAAGTTCAGATGAAGATGGAAATAGATATAGAGTTCCAACACTTGAGTGAAACCCTTTATTGTGGGGATACCTTATGTGAGTGGATTTTTCTCTAATTGGGGTTTTGCACTTTTTTAGTAGATTGGTTGTTCTGTTTTCCCTTAGGTAGTATTTTTTAAATAGTGGGAAATGTTCTTATTCATCCATGAAACTAGGTACAACCAAAACTTATCATGATTTGAGACTTCAGTATTGGTGGAAGGGGTAATATGATTGATTTCGTATTTTTTATTACGTTGCCTCCATGTCAGAGAATTAGGGCAAAACACCAGAGACATGTGAGGTTTTTTCATCCCATACACTTTACATTATGGTAGTGGAATTATAATTTTATTTATTTCTTCATTGGTTTTCCATGTATTTCTAGTGGTCTATATGAGATTTGTGTGATTATTGATCAAATTATGAAATCAATTCATTTCCTACCTATCGGGGAGATGACGAGAGTGGAACATCTTGGGGAGTTGTATGCCCAAGTGATTCTAAAGCTTCGTGGGGTGTCTTCTACATTTTTTTGATAGGGGATCAAGGTTCACACATATATTTTATTAAAGGGTTCACAGAGGAAATAGGTTCCTAAATTAGATTAATAAAATATTATCATTTACAAATAGATTGAAAAATAAAGAGGGTTATCAAGTTTCTTAAGGATAGGCTATGGGCTTGTGTGCTTGAATTTGGGGGATCTTGGGAAAATAATTTTCCCTTGGATGAATTTTATTATAAAAATAGTTATTAAGATTAAATAAAGATGGAATACTTTTAGAATGTTTATAGGTGGCCATGTAGATATCCCTTGTGCTAGGAAGAATTGAGATAATGGTCCCTGGTTGGGTCGAGTCTCTTTGAGGAGATAAAGGAGATGCTACAGTTGATCCAGAGAAGGTTGATCACGGTATAGAGTCATCATAAATCTTATGAATAACATTGTATTTTCCCACTAGAGTTTTAGTTTGGTGATGGGGTCTTTAATAGAGTTTCACCTCACTTGGGAAATCATCGGTTAAGTAAGCCAGGTAAGCTGGAATTGAGTTTTGTGGTCTCCTTTGAGATAATTGGATGACTAAAGAGGGTATCCTACCCATTGGACTTTCCATATAGATTTAAATTTATTCATGAAGTGTTTTCTATTTCAGAGATGAGGAGGTATATACCAAATTCTTACCATGTGATCAGATGAGAGGATGTTGATATTGATACAGACATCACTTTAGTCGAGCTTCTAGTTCAGATCATAGATTTCTAGGATATGGTACTTTGTGGTAAAATGATCTCCCTGGTCTAGGTACTATGGATTTGAGGACGGGATATCCATTAGATGTGGGAGTGGGAGTCATTGATCGGGTAGAAGTGGACTTCTCTTTTTGTAGATTTTGTATCTTGAGGTCTTTCTAGGGGAAGAAATAATTTATGGTGGGGAGATTATAATGCCACATTACCTTTCTTCCAATCATGGTCCAACCATTGATTTTATTTTCCATTTTCATTTGTATGTTTTGATGGAAAAATTGGGTGGATACGTGTAATGGTTAAGTAATGGATTTGTTGAAATTTTTAGCTTTAATATGTAGTTTATGTATTTTTATGGTTAATTACATTCCATATAAATGGGTCACATTCCCTGTAATGTTCTCCAAGAAGATTTAAGGAAATTTATTCGAAGTATAAAGGGTTATATGATGTGTACCTCTTACACACCATGTACATATGAAAATCAGGTTTTAATAAAAAAAGAGTTATTTTTTTGGTGTATCTGAGCCTTGAGGATTACATGAAGTGAAAGTTGATTAAACACCATGTAATTATCGTGAACTGGGATTTTAGGGTGTTATTTATCATTTAATTCACTCCATGATTCCTTTATATCAACCTAGAGGCCCTCCCTAGGCAATTTGGGGTGGTTCCTTCCTTTCCAGATCACATTGTTCAACGATTTATCTCTGTTGTAGTTTGATTACATCTCCTTAGGTATGTAATCCTTATAGTTTCTCTTTGGATTTGGATACCCTATGGTTTTGGGAAGGGTTTGGTTTCGAGTTTTAACTATATTGTGTTTTATATCAATCCTTTTCATCTTTTTAGTGTAACTTGTATTTCGAAGTCCATTCTATAATTTTCTAGTCTCTATTGTTTAAGGTGGATAGGTTTTGACCGATTTGAGGTTGGTTTTTCTGTACAATAGGTTACATTGATGAATTTAATGTTGTTGGTGATAAATTCATTTATGTAGTTCATTTATTTGAAGGGATAAGTTGTTAAAATGGTTTAATGGAAAGGGAAATGTTTTCAAAAGGGGGTTTTATTTGAAAATTGATTTTCTTGATTTGGAAAAGGGTTTTCAAACTCCAAAAAATATTGGATATGATTTGAAATATTTTTATGAAGTTGTGTGCATGGTTTTGGAACTGTATTGGACAATTGAACATTGGGAACCTTGGGTGAATTGGGTAAGATACATGTGTAGACTTAATGTGCATCGAACCACTCAGAGGTAACCTTTTTGTGGTATCAACTGGTAAGATTTAATATATATTGGCTCTAATGTATGACTTTTTAGGATTTTGAGAATCTAGTACATATTTACCAATAAGATATATCCCAATACGAGGTGAATTATCATTTACCATTTATGGTTATTTATCATATGATTTTTTATTTCATGGATTATTACTCATATATTTTTATATGATGTTGTTTCACATAACTTTGCATGATAGGTGATTTCATGGATATGTGGTTACTTTCTTACCTATAAATGCATTGATCTGCTTTCCTATTTTTATCCCTTCTACTTGTCATATTTCTGGTTTCATAATAGAAAATTATTTTATAAAAGCTATCTAAAAATAGAAAATAATTTACAAATGGTTTGTATTTTTGAAAATTATTTTTAAAAACGTTTTGTTTTAAAATATAGATTTGTTGAATTATTGATTTTAGAACATATATAAAATATGTTGTGGTATCGTACTAGGATTTTTCTTACACACTACTTGTGACTTTGGGAATTTATATATATTTTTTTGGAAAGATTCATGTAAATGGAAGAGAATATATTAGCATGTTTTACTCTCTGATTGTTATTGCATTCAATTAAGGTTGGTTTTGAGGAGAATGATGGTCACATGGGGTTTTGACATACTTTCTAGTTTAGTCTATTTTGGATTGGTTTGTATTATTTTAGTCATATCTCATTGCTTCATCATTTTAGTCTGATTGTTTTTCTTGTTTTCTTATATACAAGAAAAGGTTTTGTTATCCTAATTTACCTATATCCCATGATAAGTTGACTCTGGTTTCTAGTCTAGTTGTCCTGGGTTGGTTCATTACATCCTTAGATCGTACTCTCAACTCTTAAAATATTTATGACCATGCACCCATCCTGATATTTTACTATCTATCATGCTATGAAACATGAATCTTTATTCCATGGGATGTCTCAAACCAACCTATGTTCCAATTGAACACAAAATATTTCATCGATGCTTGTGTGTCCCTGGAATGATTCTATGGAGGATAATTGAAAGTCCAACCACACCACGAAAAGATAATACCACCATTCCCAATGTCATTCATGGAGAGTACAAGTATATACATATAAGAAGAATACATTTATGTCCATTTTAATTGTGGGAGTAAAAAAGAAATAATGGGGGTGAGATCCATTTGTTAATACAAGATGTGCTGAGGAATTTGATTCTTCCAAAGATCACCACATAAATAGATTTACATAAAAAATTGGGATTAGGAAAAGAACATTCAAGCAATGGTGAATCCAATATCAAATAAGCAAACAAAGAGGTTTTGAGTTGGATCAGATCTTGGGTGGAAGAATAAAACACAACCCGAGATCTCAATGAAATGTGGATTCCACCTAAGGGAAGAGACCACTCAAACTATGATATGATGAGATGTAGTGAATAAAACATCCTTAGAGGTTCTAGATGTCAATGAATTAATTTGGATAAAATATAGGAATTAATATATTGAGAAATGTCGAACAAATTGAGGAAATCCAAGAGTACGATTGGATCCCTCCATTTTATAGCAAGGAGATTGGGCTAGCATAGTTAAAGGATAAATCATCAGAAAATAAGGGTATTATATGTTTATTTGAGAGTGAGAAACATGATGAAAGATACATTTTTAGTTTAGATGCTGAATTTTTTCCATATGTAGGAGAAAATCAATATAGAGGGACATTTTTCATCTCTCATTAATTGGTTTCAACACTGAAGGAGGGTGAACACATAATACTTGATAAAATTTACGAGTGAATGTGTGTTCCTAGTCCAGTGCATAAGATATTCAACCAACAGGATTTTAATTCATGAACGAGACTTGCCGAGCATCCATGTTACACATATTTTTCAACAGAAAGGAGACACAATGTGTGCATGAAAAATAAAAAATAGGTATGTCACAATGTATTAATATGGTGTCACTCAGTTAACATGAAGTCTATTCATGAGTTCTAAGACACAATGATCTCATTAAAAATTAAAATCGATCAATGCATGTGAAGAAATCCTAAATTTGATGAGGAAATTTTGAAAGGTGGAAATATAAATATAAGAAATAATTTCCATGCTTCTAATAGAGTTTATCATGGAAGAAGTCACATGCACAACATGTAAATGAAAAATGAAAAAATATAGAAAAGATATCACATGATCCAATTACATGGTGGATGAAGGTTTTTAAATCTATGAGTGGTGAGGATTTAGAGGTCTCATGAATCCTTTAGAATGAAATTTATAATTTTGGACTGAGAAATATGATTTTAAGGACAACTTTAGGAGATTTGAAGGAGGGAATTTTGTACCTATAAATAAAGGGATTCTTCGTTCCGAAAGGAATAAAATTTTGGTTGTTTGAGTGTGAATTACTGGGACCCTACTGATACATTATTTTCTATTTCCCCTCCATTTTTAGTCTTCATAATGTCTTTCATTATAAAATTTATCTTTTTTATCTCTTGAATACATGGGTAAAGATTATAATTTATTACGGTATGGAATATAGAAAAGTTATAAAACTGAAGTCTTTATGATTTAATATAATGATTTATTTATTATTAATTAATTTCAATAATTCATAGAAGAATTTTATTTTGATTTGATTGTGTTTTATTATAGTCTGTATATAATTTATTACATTGTTTTAGGATCTATCATCTCCATTCAATTAGTTTTAAATCACACTCGGTGAATTTTTTTACGCTAAGTGGTGAAGTGTTAAGCAGTGTAAACCTTGTGAGGAAGGGTTAGTGTCTAATGTAGGATTTCATAAGAAGAATAATACATATCTAGGTTTTTATTAAGTAAACTGGGGGTAATACACTATTACACTTTCACGCATTGGAAGGAGGCTAAATAACAAGGACTTTGTTAGGATAATCTCTATATTGTCACTTAACCATGGTTGAAAGGGAATTTGATTGTATAACCTCTCATTTATCAATTAATTAGAAGAAAATATAAATAAATAGAGACCAGGATAACATTAAAATTAAAAATTAGACTGTAAACTGATCACTTTTATCCTCACATATGTTTTCAATTATTTAATTCAAAATTAGTTGTCTCTGCAAAATTAAAAAACTCATATTCTTAACCAATAAATGAAAATAGATTAATTTCAATCCTCTCTAAAAACAACCTAGACTTTCCACTACTACTACACAAATCTAGGACATAATATCTTTTGTCACACCCAACCATAATGTTTTTTAAAAATGTTTTTTTCGTTTATAGGGTTTTAGTGCCAAATAAAATTTTTAGAATTTTCATGACCAAAACATATAATAAATAATTTTTCCCTTTAGATCCATAAATCGAGATAAACCTACTTTTCAGACATAGGAATATAAATTTAGACACTAATTTTGACAAAATAAATCTTATAGAGTCAAGTGAAGCTTCTAGTATTCACTATGAACCTGCCATCATGGTTGTTAATCCCAATAAAACATTAATACACTTCTGAGAACCATAAATTTCTAACCCACAAAACCAAATTTCTATCCCAAAATTATAAAATTATTTTGAAATATGTTTTAACATGATACAAGTTCTACCCAAGTTTCATGCTCTTGCAGGAGAAGACTCCAATAGATGCATAGAATAATTAACATATATATCCATAAGTTTGAATACATTGGGAGTAGTTTAATAACAAGTCAAGTGGATGGAATACCCATTTTCACTTCAAGGAGATGCCAAATTATTTTATAAAATCAATAAACAAGGTAGATCCAATGATGGGATGACTTATAATGATGCTTTATAAAAATATTCTCCCCACTCTCTAGAGGAAAAACAATAAGAAGAGAACTTTATTCCATCTAACAAGCATTTAGAGGGAGTCTTTATGAGTATTATGATATATTTATGAATCCATGCATCAGTTGTCCCCATCAAGCTGTAATTCCCTGACCCCAGAATCCAGGAGCTGGTGCATTATTACATAACATTGGCATGATTACAAGGAATCATGTCCTGAAGGACCAATCATTTTAGAATTCATAGAAACAAGATACATATATAAGTTCAACACTACAACTTGAAAAGAAAAACAACACTAATTTATTCCATTAGAAACATACCAGATTCCAAGATTATTCCTGAAAGTCACTCATAACTAACTTCTTCATATATTGGGAAAATGAAACATGAGAAAGTGGTGAGCTCAAATGCTCAGAAAGAGTAATCAATACAGTGGAAGATAACATAAACATTAAGCATGGTGAATAATTGATAACACATGACTTTACAAATAATAAACATGAACACTATATTGTAGGAATATGAGCTGAGTAAATAATTCCATAAAAAATATAGTCATGGGTATTCTACTAGTGGAATAATCACATGAAATATCATTATCTAATCTCATAATTATGGAATGCATAATGCCGGACATCATAACCACATAGTCAAGGCCTTGTGCCAAGACTACAAATAAAATTTTTTCAAGGCCTTGTGCCAAGACACTTGTTTGTCTCATGAGACCTACCGATGCATCGAGGAGCTATTACGGGATCCACCCATCACTTAATAAGTCCAATGAATTCCTCATATGAAATGGGGGAAACATAATCTAAGCATTCATATTAAAACTAGCATACTAATTGTCAATAATTTAACCTCAACCCATGAATAGAATAAAAATAGCACATCCATAGTCAAACATAACACATTAAATACAATATGGAACATTTTATTGTTACATATTAACCTCAATCGAGAATAATGAAAGATATTGACATAGATTAAAATAATCATCAAGACTATTTGAGAAAAATATACCAATTTTTCTAGAAAAGATTTAAAAGTCACACTATTTGTCAAGAAGCCGTTTAAAAATAGATTTTTGAATCATAGTGTCCCATACCACTTTAAAACTTTTAAAAGTAATTTTAATTTTAAAACATTAATGTCCATATAAATAAATCCTTAAAAACATTTTTAAATCATGGACATTAATTAGAAATATTTAGAATAATAAATCTTTAAAACATATAAAATGATATTTTAGTTAGAGTTACTAAACAAAAGAGAGACACTTGAATAAAAATAATTGAGGTAATAAAAACATTATAATATCATGAGAATAAAGGGATTGATGATATACTAATTCAATGTACATTATATACACCATATAAAAGTGAATTGGTGTATACCATCAAAGAAGTCTCAATGGAATGTAAAATGAGATGAAATATCTTATAAAGACTGTATCCTTAGGTTAAGGATAAATAAATGACATAATTATATATGACAAACATAAATACACTCAATATGATTGGATATTCAGTGTAAATTAATCATAGGACATTCATACATATTTTTTTAAAAATAAAACCAATTAATTGGATGTTTAACTCAATAAATGGAGATTGAGTTAAAATTACTCTTATGAAGTTCATATTGATGACTTGAGAATATATCAATGGAGTGATTATGTGTATCAAAAGTCTATCCATAGAAAGGTGAGTGGAAATTAATATAAAAATAATGAATAGTTATTCCACAAAAAATCATGGAGTAAAATAAGCAATGAAGTAAGCGTAAATCCCAATGAGTGGAAATTGAAATTTGAAATTCCCTTACCGATTTGGTTACTTATGAAACATAAACCCCATGAAAGAAGTATAATAAAATGAAGATGTAAATACCCATAAATTAAATTATATTACAAAAATAATACAATCAGGGTCAGTACATACTCCACATAAAAGGAAATAGTGGCCAATATTGCATGAATCTCACGGGAATAAAAGTGAGATGAAAAACCCTTACTTCGTTCTAATCAATCGAGTCGTATGAAAAAAAGTTAATAACCACCAAATGAATCACATAATACCATGAATATAAATATAATCATGATAATATATATCAAATGGAAGTACACAATACACCACATGCAAAAAATATGTGGCCAATAATGGAAATCTCAGGGAATTCAAAGTGAGATAAGAAACCCCTTACCTCAAGTCTGACTTGTCTTGTATGTTCCTTGTTATTCCTGAATAATAAACTTAAGTTAATTTCTAATTGATTAAGAAAATTTTTCATGTTTATTATTCCTTTTAAATCCCAAATTATTTTTCTATAAATATATGTTAATTATTTGAGTTCATATTGGATATTTTATCGATGTTCAGAACTTGAGTAAAAAATGAACTTGTTATAATTACAATTTTTACATGTGGTCAAAATTCCATTATCTTAAGAATGATATTCATGATTTAGATATAATATATATATTATATATCCAATATATATATATATCTATTTATAACAGTACATAACATTTGGAGATAAGAAATGAAATGTACCGTTAAGGGTGACGGTAAGCCATACGTACGCATGAGCGCTACTTTCATTTCTATTTTGTATTTTAATGGAATTAAGAAATAATGATACATAATTATATTATAATTATAGTATAATATAAAATATAATATCATTATTCCATCCTTTATACGTCCCACATAATGCATTAATGAGTCATATCATTTTGAGGGGGCGGTAGTCCGCACTTCCTCAAATGTAATTATCGCGTTTTACACATAATAAAAACCATAAAATAATGATATAAATGGAAAATACAAGAAGAATAAAGAAAACATAAACATAATATATATATCATATAAAAATACATTTCAATATTAATGGACACCATTAGAGGCAGAAGGAGATAATTGAACAATCATCGTTTCGCGAGGCGTTAGTTTTCCATCCAAAGAAACTGTATGTTCTTCACCCATTAGATTGAGGTGTGTGTAAGTGTAGTTAGAGTCCTTCTCAAATAAACATCCTATAATATTTAGGATACTTTTTTTGTTATAAAAAAAGTAATAAAAAGTGTTTAGGGGGTTGGAGAAGTAAAATAAAACAAAATAAATCAAAAAAATTTAAGAGAAAGCGTTACCTTTAATTTGGGTAACTTACTTTGGTTTGAACCAAAAGGACTAAGTGAAGTGACTTTTTACTATGGTATGGCTTCTTATAGGAACAGGTGGATATTGATAGATTATTTTGGTAGGGTTTGGATGATCCAAGGGTCTTGAGAGGTGTGTGGAATGGGTTAGATGTGGTGTCATTTTATAAGGGGGGGAGGGGATCTTTAGGAAAGTGTGAAAATATTATTTCATTATATAATTATATTTGGTTTCTAAAGTTCCAAAAATAATTAAAGTCTAAGATAAGATTAATCATGGTCGAAATAAAATCATACAATAAGAATTGGAAAGGTTTTAGGTATTATTTTAATATTAATAATCATATTTTTGTAAATCATTTATTAATGAGGTAAATACAACTTCATTATTGTGTCACAAATAAATTAATTTATTTGATGTCTAAAAATTACAAAACATTTACCATAATGTAGGAAATTTTCATAGCTTTCTAATTATTATTTATTGTCAAAACTATGACTTAAATAACCCCATGTAAAAATTGATATATTGAAAGATATTTGTTAATGTCATTTTTGTCTTTACTTTAAGTTGATTAAAATAAAGTGTCATTGTCATTCTTAAGTGGCTCCATGGTGTCCCAAAATCGACCCAAATATTTCCATGGTCGGCCATGACTCATCCAATAATGTTAGGTCACGTGTTAAGGTAATTTTTTAATATTATAATATTCTTTTTTATCTTGAATTACCCTATTTACCTTTAACCACGGTAAATAAAAGTCAAAAGTTACTATTCACCAAAAAATATTTTCATCTAATTGAACCACATTTTACTTACTAATAACAACCATATATCTCAGATTTTTGAAATTAAATTCACAAAAGTGGTAAAATTTCTTTTAAATTAAAAAATTCGGATTTAAAACTACTACTTAGTGGTTTCACTATTCATAAAAAATTGAAGTTTTTCAAAAAAATACCAAAAATTCAGACTAAGCTATATTTAATATTCTGAATTCAAAAATTATGTCTATTTTACAAAATTAAAAACATAGAATTTGTATTAGTTAATTTAAAATTAATTCTCGTTTTCAAAACAAATAGCGTGTTTTTATGAAACAATAACTACCAAAAAATTGACACTTGTTTATGTATAATTTCAAAATGAAATTAATTCCAATGACCTAAATTGGATCAAAGGGTAAAAATATAATTTTAATATACTTCAAATTCAATTTAAAATATAATCTAACCATATAAATAAATTAGATTAAAAGGCAGTTTTGAATTAAAATACATTATTTCTCACTATTCATAAAAAATTAATATTATTTGAAAAATACCAAAATTTCATCCAAAGTAAATTTTGATGTCCCAATTATAAAAAATAATTTTAGTTTTTCAAAAATAATATGTAAAAGGGTCAAATGTTGAATTAAAAAATCGTTTTCCATTAAAAGGGGCACAATTGATTATTTTTGTAAAATACATTTTTTATCTAAAAAAGTGAATTTGGTCTTAAAATAAGTCTAAGAAACACATAATACATAAGTTAAAATTATATGGAGTATATAAAATTCAAAATCCAGTTAATACTATTCATAACCGCTTTTGAATGGCTAGTTTGGTAAGTTGTGGTGCGCTCGAACTCGGTGTTGCGTGTAGGGAAAGCTATTGAATTTAATGAAAATAACTTACTATGAAATCTTGGGGTGTTACATTCTCCCATCCTTCAATAAATTACTTCCTCAAAATCTGAATTTTTTTTTCGAAAATAAATGGATAAAAATAGAAAAATACATTTGTGGAAAACCCACATCACAAATTGGGTTAATAAAATTTAGTCTTAATAAGAGGGAAAATGAGATGAAAAAGCCACCAATAAATTATGATCTCGCTTAGGAGAACATTGGTGGCAGTTAGAGACACATAATTGGAGGGAAAACGTAAATATATATATAGAGGGTGATTGAGGTCATCGATCATAAACAACTATAAAATTGAGTTCGTCAAACTCATCAATCTATGACGATTCAAAATATCATCGGTTTAACAAAACATAACACATTAGGATAACACATTTTTGGTTTTAAGATCCTTTCCCTAAAGATTAATAATTAATTTATTCGTAGAACCAAAATATACTTGACAATTAGAGTTTCATCCTTTATCAAATTCTTACCACAAACTCATCTTTCACTCCAAATAATGAGTATTAAAGATGACTTGGTAACACCTGAAGCACAAGAATCAACTTATAGAGAATCACATAATCCACAATTGATGAACTATATATTTACCTTTTCTTTAGAGATTAACAAAAACCAAAATGGTTAGTAAAAAATTAGATGATCTGAAAAAAGGATAATACTTTTGAGAAAGAAATATTAATCTTAATTTCAGAAAATTAAACCAACTTTACACAAAGTTCAATAAATACTATTCAATAAACAATTGACCATAAAATATTTTAATATAATTCAAACTAATATTGAAACACAAAACTCAGAATAATTTCCATAGGTAGTTTTCCATGTTTAATTGTATCTCTAAATAATATCGACCACTCCTAAAGTCACATACATAAAAGTAATTAACCAAATCACATATTATCAATGATAGGTTAATTATTTCCATAAATAACCCAAATCGCTATAAATCCACAATAAAAACATAGGTAAAAAACACCTTTACTTTTCAAATGAAATCCCATAGTACTCTATTTTCCTTAGGCATATAGTATTCCCAATAGAGGAAACATCTTTTTAAATAACATTTATCACTTAATCACCAAATAATTTTCCAATACTAAGGATTCCCAATTAATAAGACATAAGATCCCAAATAAACTTATTATTGATCAATAAAATCATTTAACAAAAATGAATTAGTCACACAAACTAGGGACTTCACGTAGTCCAGTGGTAGGTAGTAAATTCCAATCGCATGATGGTTGTGGGTTCGATTCCCACAGCTTTGTCCGATGCGACTGGTTGTTACATGATGCACATGTTGTACTTTTTCAAAAACTATATAATTTTATAATATTCCAAAAAATGAGATAGATTCCCCAAAATAAATATTACATAATTTAATCACAAATTCTATCGCATATTCCAAAATTTAAAAACTTGTAATTTCCTCAAAATCAATGATCAAATAAAACCAAATGGTTATTTATAACAATATCCACAAGAGAAAAGATAAATCTTCCTCAAATTTTATTTTCACAAGACAATTTTCATGGTTACAAATAGAAGAGAAAATTCTTCCAAAGTAATCCCATAAACAAAGAGCACTAATACTTTTTAAACATTTATCCATCCATTTATTGCTACATAGAATCCTCCATGAACAAGTGGTTATCCTATAGAATAGGGCATTCACTCAGGTAACGTCCAGGTCCCCTATATTTACGTCAAATGACTGTAAATGGATTCTAAGGATCATTTTAATTTCTTTCCATAGTACTCTTCATTTTTCCTCGGCAATTATTTATTTTATGTCCTTTCCCACACATAATGATTTTCTTTGTTCCATTAAGACACCTTTCTAGGTGTCTCCTTCCACATTTCCTGCATGATGGAAAATGAGCTTTCTTTTCTCCATGGTCATCACTTCTAGAGAACTAATTAGTCACCACTTTTCTCTTCCTTTTTGAGTCCGATAGTTGGTTAATATATATGTTGTTGATCATATTTTTTGAAAACTAATTCGGCATGAACACAATATCTTTTACACCTATAAAAATTCCATTTTGTTGCTCATTTCCACCACTATTCAAACCATGTACATCATTCTCAATGTTACTATGACTTCATTGGAATCCAACAATTGAATAAAACTAGAATGCATTGTGTGAGTAATAATAGTGATAAAATCATTTGGAGAATATCATGACACCTTATTTTCAATTTAAAACACCTTAGGATTAACCAAGGTTATTTATTCTCATCTTATATTAAAATCCTTCAAATCAGTTTGTAAAGATAATGTAAATTATCCTAACCATATCCCTCGGGAGTGACATAACCAAGAGTGCAGCAAGGCCCTTTTTCATGTACTAGGATACCCCGGGTCAAGCCTGAAACTCATTGTCGGAGTTTTCACTTCTAGGTACATCTGTGCTAGAGCCGCCTCTACCTGCTCATATCCAAACAGGGATGTAATGCTTGGAAAATACACAAAATCTCTACATTACCATGATTCTAGAAAGTTCTTCTATACTAATACTCAAAGTCTATCTTAGGGTAATGTGATCTAATCATACTTTATCTAAATATAGTTTCAAAGGAATGTAGTAAAATTATTCGGATACCAACTGTAACACCCCGACACCAAAATCCAGGAGCTGGTGTATTATTACATAACATTAAAATGATTATAAGGAATCATGTTCCGTAGGACCGATTAGTTTAGTAGTCTTGGAAACAAGATACATACAAAAGTTCAACACCACAACTTGAAAAGAAAAACAACACTAATTTATTCCATTAGAAACATCCAAGCTTCAAAGATTATTCCTTCAAGTCACTCATAACTAACTTCATCATATCCTCGAAAAATGAAACATGAGAAAGGGGTGAGCTCAAATGCTCATTAAGAGTAAGTAATACAGTGGTAGATAACATAAACATTAGGAATGGTGAATAATTTAAAACACATGTCTTTACAAATAATAACCATGAACACTTTATTGAAGGAATATGAGATGAGTAAATAATTAAATAACAAAAAACATAGTCATGGGTATTCTACTAGTGTAATAACCACATGAAATATCATTATCTAATCTCATAACGACGGTATGCATAATGTCGGACATCAAAACCACATAGTCAAGGCCTTGTGCCAAGACTACAAATAAGATTTTTTCAAGGCCTTGTGCCAAGACACTGGGTTGTCTCATTATAACTACCGATGCATCGAGGATCTATATCGGGCTCCACCTATCACTGAATAAGTCCAATTCATTCCTCATATGAAATGGGTGAAACATAATCTAAATATTCGAATTAAAACTAGAATACGAAATGTCAATAATTTAGCCTCAAACTGTGGATGCCATAAAAATAGCACATCCACAGTCAAACATAACTCATTCAATACAATATAGAAGATTGTATTGTAATAGATTAACCTCAACCAATAATAATAAAGGATAGTGACATAAATGGAAATAATCATCAAAACTATTTGAGAGAAATATCCCCCTTTTTCTTGAAAACATTTAAAAGTCACAATATTTTTCAATAAGTCGTTTAAAAATAGATTTTTGAATCAAAGAGTCCCATACCACTTTGAAACCTTTAAATGTAATTTTAATTTTAATACTTTAATGTCCATATAAATAAATCTTTAAACCCATTTTTAAAATATGGACATTAATGAGAAAGATTTAGAATAATAAATCTTTAAAACATTTAAAATGATATTCTAGTTAGAGTTCCTATCCAAAAGAGAGACACTTGAATACAAATAATTGAGGTAATAAAAGCTTTATAATATCATGAGAATAAAGGTATTGATGATATACTTTGTCAAAGTACATTATATACACCATATAAAAGTGAATTGGTGAATAACAACAAAGAAGTCTCAATGGAATGTAAATTCAGATAAAATATCTTATAAAGATTGTATCCTTAGGTTAAAGATAAATCAATGACATAATTATGAGTGAAAAATATAAATAAAATCAATATGATTGGATATTCAGTTTAAATAAATCAGAGTACAATCACACATTTTCTTCTAAAAACAACACCAATTAATTGGATGTTTAACTCAATACATGGAGATTGAGTTAAAATTACTCTTATCAAGTTCATATCGATAACTTGAGAATTTATCAATCGAGTGATTATGTGTATCAAAAGTATATCCACAGAAAGGGGAGTTGAAATTACTATAAAAATAATAAATTATGATTCCACACATAATCATGGAGTAAAATAATCAATGATGTATGTATAAAGCCCAATGAGTTGAAATTGAAATTTGAAATTCCCTTACCGATTTGGTAACTTATGAAACATACAGCCCATAAAAGAAGTATCATACAATGAAGATGTAAATACCTATAAAGTAAATTATATTACAAAAATAATACAATCAGGGGTAGTACATACTCCACATAAAAGGAAATTGTGGCCAATATAGCATGAATCTCACATGAATAAAAGTGAGAAGAAAAATACTTACTTCGTTGTAATCAATCGAGTTGTATGAACAAAATATAATAACCACCCAATGAATCACAGAATACCATGAATATGAATATAATCATGATAATATATATCAAATGGTAGTACACAATACACCACATGCTTTAAATATGTGGTGAACAATGTAAATCTCACAGAATTAAAAGTGAGATAAGAAACCCCTTAACTGAAGTCCGAATTGTCTTATATGTTCCTTGTTATTCCAAAATAATAAACATAAGTTAATTTATAATTTATTAAGAACATTTTTCAAGAATATTATTCCTATTATATCACTTATTACCCTGCTATAACAATTATTTAATTATTTGAGTTCATATTTGATATTTTATCGATGTCCGGAACTTGAGTAAAAAATGACCTTGTTTTAATTACAATTTTTCCATGTGGTCAAAGGTCCATTTTCTCCAGAATGATATAAAAGATTTATATATCATGTATATATTATATATCCAGTATATATATCTATTTATAAAAGTACAAAACATTTGGAGATAAGAAATAAAATGTACCGTTAATGGAGACAGTAAGCCGTGCGTACGAATGAACGCTACTTTCATTTCTATTTTGTTTTTAATGGAATTAAAACCTAATGATACATAAGTATATTATAATTATAGTATAATATCATATATTATATCATTAATTCCATCCTTTATACATCCGATATAAGGAATTAACGAGTCATATCATTTTGAGGGGGCGGTAGTCCGCACTTCCTCAAATGAAATTATCGTGTTTTACCCATATTGGAAACCATAAAATAATGATATAAATGGATAATACAGAAGATTAAAGAAAAAATAAAAAATATATATATCATATATAAATAAAATTCCATCTTAATGGCCACCACGAGAGGTGGTAGGAGAAAATCGAAGAATCATCATTTTGTGAGGCGTTAGTTTTCCATCCACAGAAACAATATGTTCTTCACCCATTAGATAAAGGTGTGTGTAAGTGTAGTTAGAATCCTTCTCATAAAAACATCCTAGTATATTGAGGATACTGTTGGTCTTATAAAATAAAGTAATAAAAAGTGTTTAGGGGGTAAGAGAAGTAAAATAAAACAAAATAAAACAAAAGAATTTAAGAGAAACCATTACCTTTACTTTGGGTAACTTCCTTTGGTTTGAACCAAAAGAACTTCTTGAAGTGCCTTGTGCCTAAGGTAAGGCTTCTTAGAGGAAGAGGTCGATATTGAGAGATTATTTTTTCAGGGATTGTATGAGACAAGGGGCTTGAGAGGTGTGTGGAATGGGTTAGAAGTGGTGTCCTTTTATAAGGGGGAGGAGGGGCTCTTTAAGAATGTTTGAAAATATTATTTTATTATATAGTGATATTCAGTTTCTAAAGGTACAAAACTAATTGAAGTGAAGATAACATGACTCTTGGTCAAAATAAAACCATCCAATAAGAATTTTACAGGTTTTGGGTGTTATTTTAATTTTAATAATCATATTTATTTAAACCATTTATTAATGTGGTAAATACTATATCATTATTGGGTCGTAAATAATTTAATTTATTTCATGTCTAAAAATTATAAAAAATTTACCATAATGTAGGAAATTTTTTTATATTCTCAATGATTATTTATAGTAAAAAATATGACTTATATAACCCCATGTAAAAATTGATATAATAAAAGATATTTGTTAATGTCATTTTTGTCTTTACTTTAAGTTAATTAAAATAAAGTGTCATTATCATTCTTAAGTGTCTCCATGGGGTCCCAAAATCGACCCAAGGATGACCATGATTGGAAATTACTCATCCAATAAGTTTTGGACAAGTTTTAAGGAAATTGTTTATTATTATAATACTCTTTTTACCTCGAATTACCCTATTTACCTTTAACTGTGGTAAATGAAAGTCAAAAGTTACTATTCACCAAAAATTATTTTCCTCTTATTTAACCAAATATTACTTAATAATAACTACCATATATCTTGTATTTTTGAAATTTAATTCACAGAAGCTGTAAAATTTCATTTAAATGAAAAGGTCGGATTTTTAACTACCACATAGTGGTTTCACTATTCATAAAAAAATTGATGTTTTTCAGAAAAATACCACAAATTCATACTAAGCTATATTTGATATTCAGAATTCAAAAACGATGTCTATTTTACCAAATTCAATCCATAAAAGTTGGATTAATTAATTTAAAATTAATTCCCGTTATCAAAACAAATAGCGTGTTTTTAAGAAACAATAACTTTGAGAAGATTGACACTTTTTTATGTATAATTTTAAAAATGAAATTAATTCCAATGACCAAAATTGGAATAAAGGGTAAAAATATAATCTAATTACACTTCAAATCCAATTTAAAATATAATCTAACCATATAAATAAATTAGATTAAAAGGCAGTTTTGAATTAAAATACATTATTTATCACTATTGATAAAAAAATGAATATTATCAGAAAAATACCAAAATTTCATCCAAAGTATGGTTTCAGTTCCCGATCCAAAAGAATAATTTTATTTTTTCAAAATTAATAGGTAAAAGTGTCAAATATTGGATTTAAAAAGGGTTTTCCATTAAAAGGTGGGAAAATTGATTTTTTTAAAAAAAATACATTTTTTATTTGAAAAATTGAATTAGTTCTTATAATATGTAAAATAAACACATAATACATAGGTTAAAATTATATGGTGTATCTAAAATTCAAAATCCAGTTAATACTATACATAACCACTTCTGAATGGCTAGTTTGGTAAGTCGTGGTGCACTCAAAATCCGTGTTTCGTGTAGTGAAAACTATTGAATTCAAATAAAATAACTCACTATAAAATATTGGGGTGTTACATTCTCCCCATTCAATAAATTACATCCTCACAACTTGAAATAGTTCTACAAAAATAAAAGGTTAAAAATAGAAAAATACCTTTGTGGAAAACCCTTATCAGAAATTGGGTTAATAAAATTTAGTGTTAATAAGAGGGAAAATGAGATGAAAAAGTCACCACTAAATTATGAAATCTATTAAGAGAACATTGGTGGAAATTAGAGACACATAATTTAAGGGAAAATGTAAATATATATATAGGGAGTGATTGAGGTCATCAATCATAAACAAGTGTAAAATTTAGGGCCTCAAAGCCATCAATCTTTGACAATTAAAAATATCATCAGTTTAACAAAACATAAACCATTAGGATAACACATTTTTGGTTTTAAGATCCCTTCCCTAAAGTTTAATAATAAATTTATTCGTAGAACAAAAATATACTTGACAAGTAGAGTTTCGTCCTTTATCTAATTATTTCCACAAACTCATCTTTCACTCCAAATGATGAGTATTAAAGATGACTTGGTCACACCTGAAGCACTAGAATCAACTTATAGAGAATCACATAATCCACAACGGATGAACTATATATTTCCATTTTTTTAGAGATTAATCAAATCCAAAATGGTTAGTAAATGATCAGATGATCTACAAAAAGAATAATAACTTTAAGAAAGAAATACTAATATTAATTTCAAAAATTAAACCAACAATACACAAAGTTCAATAAATAAAATTCGATAAACAATTGTCCATAAAATCTTTTAATATAATAAAAACTAATATTGAAACCCAAAAGTCAGAATAATTTTCTTATGTAGTTTTCCATGTTAAATTATATCTCCAAATAATATCGACTACTCTTAAAGTCACACACATTCAAGTAATTAACCTAATCAAATATTCTCAATGATAGTTTAATTATTTCCATAAATAACCCAAATTGCTATAAATCCATAATAAAAACATAGGTAAAAAACATCTTTACACTTCAAATGAAATCCAATAGTGCTCTATTTTCCTTAGGCATCTAGTATTCCCAATAGAGTGAACGTCATCAAAAATAACATTTATCACTAAATAACCAAGTCATTTTACAATACTAAGGATATCCATTTGATAAGACATATGATCCCAAATCAACTTATTATTGATCAATAAAATCATTTAACTAAAATGAGTCGGTCCCACTAACCCGGGACTTCATGTAGTCCAGTGGTAGGCAATAAATTCCAATAGCACTATGGTTGTGGGTTAGATTCCTTCAGTGTTGTCTGAAGATATGGGTTGTCACATAGTCTACATGTTTTCATTTTTCAAAAACTATATAATTTTATAATATTCCTCAAAAGGAGATTGATTCCTCAAAATAACTATAACATAATTTCATCACAAATTTTATCTCATATTCTGAAATTTAATAACTTGAAATTTACACTAATTCAATGATCTTATAAAACCAAATGGTTATTTATAATTATATCCACAAGAGAAAATATAATTATACCTCAAATATCATTTTCACGCAACAAATTTCCGGGTTACAAATACAAGAGAAAAGTATTCCAAAGTAATTCCTTCAAAAAAGAGAACTAATACTTTTTAAACATTTATCCATCCATTTATTTCAACAAAGATTCTTCCTTGACCAGGATGATATCCTATAGAATAGGGCATTCACTCAGGTAATGGCTAGGTCCCCTATATTTACGGCAAATTACTGCAAATGGATTCTTAGGATCATTTTTATTTTCTTCCACAGTTCTCTTCATTTTTCCTCAGAAATTCTTTAATTTATGTATTTATTTCCCACACATAAAGCATTTATTTGTTCCATTAAGACACCTTTCTAGGTGTCTCCTTCCACATTTCCTGCATGACGGAAAATGATCTTTCTTCTCTCCATGGTCTTCACTGCTGAAGCTCTTATCAATCACCACTTTTCTCTTCCTTGTTGAGTCTGGGAGTTGGTTAATATATATGTTGTTGATCATATTTTTTGAAAACTGATTCAGCATGAACATGATATTTTTTATTCCAGTCAAAATTCCATTTTGTTCCTCATTTCCACCACTGTTCAAACCTTGTACCTCATGATCAAAGATACTGTGAATTCCTTGTAATCTAGCCATTGACTAAAACTAGAAAGCATTGTGTGAGTAATAATAGTAATAAAATCATTTGGATAATATCATGACACCTTATTTTCAATTTAAAACACATTAGGATTAATCAAGGTCATTTATTCTCATATTATATTAAAATCCTTCAAATCGGTTTGTAAAGAGAATGTAAATTATCATAATCATAAACCCTAGGAGTTTCATAACCAAGAGTGAAACAAGGCCCGTTGTTGTGTACCAGGATACCCCGGGTCATGCCCGAAACTCATTGTCGGAGTTTTCACTCCTAGGTACATCGGTGCCAGAGCCGCCTCTACATGCCCGTATCTAGACAGGGATGTACTTCTTGGAAAATATACAAAATATCTACATTACCATGATTCTAGGAAGTTTTTCTATACTAATACTCAAAGTCTGTCTTAGGGTAATGTGCTCTAATCAGAGTTTATCTAAATCTAGTTTCCAAGGTTTGTACTAGACGTCCTCTAGTACCAATTGTAATTCCCCGACCCTAGAATCCAGGAGCCGTTGAATTATTACATAACATTGGTATGATTAAAAGGAATCAAATCCCAAAGGACCGATTAGTTTAGTAGTATTGGAAACAAGATACATACATAAGTTCAACACTACAACTTGAAAAGAAAAACAACACTAATTTATTCCATTAGAAACATCCAAGATTACAATATTATTCTTGCATGTCACTCATAACTAACTTCTTCATATCCTGGGAAAATGAAACATAAGAAATGGGTGAGCTCAGACACTCAGTAAGAGTAATAAATACAGTGGAAGATAACATAAACATTAGGCATGGTGAATAATTGAAAGCACATGACTTTACATATAATAAACATGAACTCTTTATGGCTGGAATATTAGATGAGTAAATAATTCCCTAATAAAACATAGTCATGGGTATTATACTATTGGAATAACCACATTAAATATCATTATCTAATCTCATAATGATTTAATTCATAATGCTGGACATCATAACCACATAGTCACGACCTTTTTCCAAGACTACAGATAAGATTTTTTCAAGGCCTTGTTCCAAGGCACTGGTTTGTCTCATCAGACCTACCAATGCATCGAGGAGCTATAGCGGGCTCCACCAATGACATATTAAGTCCAATTCATTTCTCATATGAAATGGGTGAAACATAATCTAAACATTCATATTAAAACTATCATATGAAATGTCTAGACTTTAACCTCAAACTATGAATGACATAAAAATAGAACATCCACAGTCAAACATATCTCATTCAATACAACATGGAAGATTTTATTGTAACAGATTAACCTCAATAGAGAATAATTATGGATAGTGACATAGATGAAAATAATCATCAAAACTATTTGAGAGAAATATACCACTTTTTCATGAAAACATTTCAAAGTCCCACTATTTGTCAAGAAGTCGTTTAAAAATATATTTTTGAATAAAAGTGTCCCATACCACTTTGAAACTTATAAAATTAATTTTAGTTTTAAAACATTAATGTCCATATAAATAAATCCTTAAAACCATTTTTTAAACATGGTCATTAATGAGAATGATTTAGAATAATAAATCCCGAAAACATTTAAAATGATAATTTAGTTAGAGTTCCAAACCAAAAGAGAGACACTTGAATAAAAATAATTGAGGTAATCAAAACTTTATAATATCATGAGAATAAAGGCATTGATGATATACCATGTAAAAGTACATTATATACACTATATAAAAGTCAATTGGTGTATAACAACAAAAAAGTATCAATGGAATGTAAATTGAGATGAAATATCTTATAAAGACTATATCCTTAGGTTAAGGATAAATCAATGACATAATTATGCGTGAAAAATATAAATACAGTCAATATTATTAGATATTCAGTGTAAATAAATCAGAGTACATTCAGACATATTCTTGTAAAAACAACACCAATTAATTGGATGTTTAACTCAATAAACAGAGATTGAGTTAAAATTACTTTTATCATGTTAATATTGATGACTTGAGAATTTATCAATGGAGTGACTATGGGTATCAAAAGTATATCCATAGAAAGGGGAGTATAAATTACTATATAGATAATAAATAGGGATTCTACACATAATCATGGAGTAAAATAATCAATGAATTATGTGTTAAAGCCCAATGAGTGGAAATTGAAATTTGAAATTCCCTTACCGATTTGGTAACCTATGAAATATACACCCCATGAAAGAATTATCATACAATGAAGATTTAAATAACCATACATTAAATTATATTACAAATATAATACTATCACTGGCAGTACATACTCCACATAAAAGGAAATAGTGGCCAATATATCATGAATCTCACGAGAATAAAAGTGAGATGAAAAACCCTTACTTTGTTGTAATCAATCGATTCATATGAAAAAAAGTTAATAACCACCAAATGAATCACAGAATAAAATTAATATAAATAGAATCATGATAATATATATCAAATGGAAGAACAAAATACACCACATATAATAAATATGTGGCAAACAATGGAAATCTCACAGAATTAAAAGTGAGATAATAAACCCCTTAACTCAAGTTCGATTTGTCTTGTATGTTCCTTGTTAATCCGGGATAATAAAATTAAGTTAATTGATAAATTATTAAGAAAA
Organism: Viscum album; assembly: GCA_963277665.1. Lineage (NCBI taxonomy): Eukaryota > Viridiplantae > Streptophyta > Magnoliopsida > Santalales > Viscaceae > Viscum > Viscum album. The sequence continues at coordinate 1,699,290,377 of OY728161.1, read as the reverse complement.
AATTTCAATTTTATTATTACTTTTATATAACTTTTTACATTTCTATAACAATTAGTTAATTATTTGAGTTCATATTGGATATTTTATCGATGTTCGGAACTTGAGTCAAAAATGAACTTGTTATAATTACAATTTTTCCATGTTGTCAAAATTCCATTATCTCTAGAATTATATAAATGATTTAGATATCATATATATATTATATATCCTTTATATATATCTATTTATAATAGTACATAACATTTGTAGATAAGAAATGAAATGTACCGTTAATGGAGATGGTAAGCTGTACGTACACATGAACGCTACTTTCATTTCTATTATGTATTTTAATGTAATTGAAACATAATGATAAAAAGTTATATTATAATTTCAGTATAATATAATATATAATATCATTAATTACATCCTTTATATGTCCAATATAAGGCATTAATGAGTCATATAATTTTGAGGGGGCGGTAGTATGCACTTCCTCAAATGAAATTATCGTGTTTTACCCACAATGGAAACCATAAAATAATCATATAAATGGAAAATAAAAAGGAATAAATAAAAAATAAACATAAAATATATATCATATATAAATACAGTGCCTTATTTATGGCCACCGAGAGAGGCATTAGGAGATAATAGAAAAATCATTGTTTTGTGAGGAGTGAGTTTTCCATACACAGAAACAGCATATTCTTCACACATTAGATAGTGGTGTGTATAAGTTTATTTATAATCCTTATTATAAAAAAATCCTAGTATATTTAGGATACTGGTTTTTTATAAAAGAAAGTAATAAAAATTGTTTAGGGGGTTGTAGAAGTAAAATAAAACAAAATAAAACAAAATAATTTTACAGAAAGCGTTACCATTAATTTGGGTAACTTCCTTTGGTTTTAACCAAAAGGACTTTTTGAAGTGCCTTGTGCCTAAGGTAAGGATTCTAGGATGAATAGGTGGATCTTTAGAGATTATTTTGGAAGGTTTTGGATGAGCCAAGGGGCTTGAGAGGTGTGTGAAATGGGTTAGAAGTGGTGTCCTTTTATAAGGGGGAGAAGGGGATCTTTAAGAAAGTGTGAAAATAATATTTTATTATATAGTGATATTTGGTTTATAAAGGTCCAAAGCTAATTAAAGTCAAAGATAATATGACACATGGTAGAATTAAAATCATCCAATAATAATTGGATAGGTCTCGTGTATTATTTCAATATTAATAATCATATTTATTTAAATCATTTTTTAATGAGGTAAATACTACATCATTATTCTATCATAAAAAAATTAATTTATTAGAAGTCTAAAAATTATAAAACATTTAAAATTATTTAGGAAATTGTTTTATATTTAAAATAATTATTTATAGTCGAAAATATGACTTATATAACCCCATGTAAAAATTAATATACTAAAAGATATTTCTTAATGTCATTTTTGTCTTTACTTTAAGTTAATTAAAATAAAGTGTCATTATCATTCTTTAATGGCTTCATGGGGTACCAAAATCAACCCAAGGAATTCCATGGTTGGCCATGACTCAGCCAATAAGTTTAGGATAAGTGTTAATGTAATTTGGTGTTATTATAATATTCTTTTTACCTTGAATTACTCTATTTATCGTTGACCACTGTAAATAAAAGTCAAAAGATACTATTCACCAAAAATTATTTTCATCTTATTGAATCAAATTTTACTTACTAATAACAAAAATATATCTCAGATTTTTGAAATTCAATTCATATAAGCGGTAAAATTTCATTTAAATGAAAAAGCCAGATTTTTGACTACTACTTAGTGGTTTCACTATTTATCAAAAATTGATGTTTTTCCGAAAAATACCAAAAATTCAGCCTAAGATATATTTTATAATCTGAATTCAAAAAATATGTCTATTTTACCAAATTAAAAACATATAATTTAGATTAATTAATTTGAAATTAATTTTCGTTGTCAAAACAAATAGCGTGTTGTTAAGAAACAATAACTATCAAAAGATTGACACTTTTTTAAATATAATTTCAATGTGAAATTAATTACAATGACCATAATTAGATTAAAGGGTGAAAATATAATCTAATTAAACTTCAAAACCAATTTAAAATATAATCTAACAATATAAATAATTTAGATTAAAAGGCAATTTTGAATTAAAATACATTATTTCTTACTATTCATAAAAAATGAATATTATTAGAAAAATACCAACATTTCATCCAAAGTAATTTTTTTTTTCTCGATTCTAAAGAAGAATTTTATTTTGCCAAAATGAATATGTAAAAGGGTAAAATATTGGATTTATAAAGGGTTCTCCATTAAAAGGTGACAAAATTGATTTTTTTTTTAAAATACATTTTTTATCTAAAAAATTGAATTTGTTCTTATAACATGTCTATGAAACACATAATACATAAGTTAAAATTATATGGATTATATAAAATTCAAAATCCAGTCAATACTATTCATTACCGCTTTTGAATAGTTAGTTTGGAAAGTCGTGGTGCGCTCGAACTTGGGGTTGCATGTAGAACAAGCTACTGAATTTAAAGAAAATAACATACTATGAAATATTGGGGTGTTACAAAGATGTGTAAGAAAACCATTTACTTGTATTATTCTATAAAATCCCACTATAAAATGATATAAATCACTTGGATGCATTTTCTGTAGGATCTTTGATCTATAATTCTCCCATAGAATCTAGGATCGTGATTGAAAAGACTGTACAAAATTACCAAAAATCGAGAAGAAGTTGTACAATAACAAGAGGAATTCATGAGGTAAGAACATTAAATTCAACTACTTTATTAGAAAATAAATTTAAATAGATAACCAACTTAGTCAGATAAATGGTTATGAAATAAGTGCTTGAAAAATAAACACCTTCTATGGTAGGTGGTTTGTACTATTCAACCAATAATGTCACAAATATTTGGATTGATTTGTATGTAATGGAGATTTTTTCATAAATATTCTATTCCAGGAAAGCCCAACCCTGATTTGGAGCCCAATATAATTATACCATACCTCTCTACCAGAAACAATATCCATTCCAATAAAAATAATTCCAAAACCCACTACCATTACAATAGCCTTACAAATAAACCTGCCACTAGAAATCATCAAAAAAACCTCATTTCCAACTAAATTTATATGAGAAAACTTTGACCAGTGTAACATTATCTTAGAAAAAACAACAATATTCCAATGTTGAGGGGTTATAAGAAATAGTGAGAGATTTATTAAGAAAATTCAGAAGTTTTTTAGATATAATGATAAAATATATGGGAAACTACCAGATCAGACAATCCCAAACACGATGAAAAATTTGAGTGTGATAACAAAAATAAGTTTCAAAGATATTCAATCACTTTTCCTTGAGAAAATTCAACTTTTATTTAATGAAGATAAGTATGTAAATTTTGGATAGATTTATGAAATGAAACCTATCCAATAAAAAGTGATAAGAGCATAAAGAATTAAAAGGAAGGATTGTAAGTTCCATGAAATAAATTATAGATACACTCATGAAAAAAAGGAAAATAAATAAATTCCACTAAAATTCCCAATATATATTATTCGATCAAAGAATACTGAATAAAAATAACTTCAATGGGAGATTATGGAAACCTTCTATAAAGTTTATATAAATATATCTCTTATTGAATCCATCAATAATATTCCAAAATATGTGAATTTCCACAAGTTACATTTTACCTAAAATATAATACTTTATAGTAATGAGAATATTAGTTTAGAAAGAAGTTGTTAATCCCTTGTCACACCAACTTTACCCACTAAATATCAAGATCTTGGGATATTCTCTATTCCTCAAACCATTGGCACATTAACGTTTTATGATGCTTTATGTGATTTAGGTGCTTATATAAATTTTATAATTCATTTTGTGTTTACATATTTTCATATAGGAGACTTGAAACCCCCCATAGCATTGGTCTCATTTTCATGTTGATCCACTACATTTTTATTAAGAGTTTGAGAAGATGTTATAAGAGGAGTTAAAGGCGTGATATTTCCAGATGAAATATATGTGCTTACCATTCAGAACGATAGAGAAACAGTACATTCATATATCATATTGGTAAGTCCATTCTTAAATAAAACCATGAAAATAATCAATTTACATGAATCAAACATCACTATAGAGTTTGAATACAACACTATCTACAACAATATTTTTATCTCAATACAGAACCCTTTAGATTACCAATCACTTTTTACACTCTCCCATGCTGGAGATACTATATCTATAGAAAAATATGATATGCTTCACAAACTTTTTACATTATTAAATAATCTATTTATTAAAAACACCTTATAAGATATGTCTATGAAGAATTCTAGAAATTCTAGAAATTCTTCTTTTTAATGAGTATTAGAGGTATTATTTATGTTTTTTGATGAAACTTTTTATTTCATTCAAGAAGGTGGAACTAATAATTTACCATATATAATGGAAATACATACCTTATATGTGGGAAAACAAAATTTAATATTATATATTGAATAATCATAGAATATGGAATTAAAACCATTTCCCGCTAAATTAAAATATTTATATCTAATGGAAAGAGGAAAATTGTCAGTGATAATTGATAAAAAAAAATTATAGAACCTAAAAAATTTATTGAACCTTTTAGAAAAAATATCCAAGATATAGAGTGGAGTTTAAGTGATATTCCATGAAAAAACCCCAAGATCTTCTGATATATAATTCTTCTCAAGGGGGATTCCATACCTATCTAACATCCCTAGAGATGGCTCAATCCCACCATAATGGAGTTACTGAAAAAATAAATAGAGAAGTTGTTAAAATAAGAAATCATATACCCCATTTCTAACTCAAAACAAGTCAGTCCCATCCATTTAGCCCTGAACAAAAAAAGCCTAACTATTTTGAGTAATGTGCATAATGAATTAATTCCCATGAGAATTCAAAATAGACGGAGAGTGTTTATTGATTATAGAAATATGAATAAGGTCACTAGAAAATGATCACTTTTTAATTCCTTTCATTTAAAAATGGTTGAAATGTTGGCAAGAAGAACTCATTACTATTTCAATGATGATATTTCATTATATGTTTAGGTACCCATTACTTTAGAAGACCAAGAAAGAACAATATTCACATGCCCTTTTATGGTCTTTCCTATAAGAGGATGAAATTTTGGATTTTCAATTCCCTAGTTACATTTTATAGATGTTTGGTTAGAATATTTTCTGATAAAATTGATGATTTATTGGATGTATTATTAGATAACCTCACTATTTTTGGAAATTCCTTTCATCACTGTTGAAAAAATCAGGAAAAAGTGTTGAAAACATGTATAAAGAAAAATATTATTTTAAATTTTGAAAAGTTCCTGTCAAAAGAGAAATAATATTATTGAACATTATTTAAAAAATTAATTAATTTAGATATATTGAAAACTAAGATAATAGATTCTTTACCTTACCAAACTTATGTTAAACATGTTAGATATTTCTTTGTCTATACAGGTTTTTATAGAACATTTATAATGGATTTACGAAATTTCTCTCTCCCTCTATTTGAGATAATTTCAAAAGAATATAAATTTTATTTTAATGATGAATGTTGGGAAGCATTTGATAAACTTAATAGTAGATTAGTCAAACCACTAGTAATATAATGACCAATTTGGGAACATCCAGTCGAATTATTAGGTGATGCTATAAAACTAGATGTAGGAGCCGTTCTTTCCAAAAGAATTGAAGATAGACCAGAAGTCATTTTTTATGTATGGAAAACATTGGATGATTCTATAGTCAACTAAAAAACGATTGAAAATATGTTTGTTGTAGTTTTTCTCTTTAGAAAAATTTATATATTAGTTAATTCAAATTAAATTCACTATATTTTTTACAATGCCACCCATAGGAACTTAGTGGAGAAATAAGATGAAAATCATTGACTTCTTATATAGATGATAAATTTGAAATAATTTTACATAGATATTAAAGACAAAAGGAGCTAAATATATAGTGGTTGGTTTCCTAAAAAGACTCCCCAACACAGCTGAAGAAGAAAATCCAAACTAAATTCCATTGAATGATCACATTCTAGGAGAAAAAATCCACATAATGGAAGGTGGAATATAGATGTATTGAATTATTTGATAACATAAAATGTACCGTCTCTTATAAAATCTCCTAAAAAACACAAATATGAATATCAATTTTATATTTTCGATGTTTAATTCCTTTAGAAAACTTACAATGGCCTAGTAATAAGGGGATGTTTTCTTTCAAGTGAAATTGAACATGTTTTTAAATTTTGTCACACACTAGAATGTGGAGGTCATTTTGGAATTCAAAAAATTATAAGAAATGTTTTGGAATATTGTATTTATTAACACACTCTATAAAAGGATGAAAATTAATGTTTTATGAACTTTGAAAAATTAAAACTCTTAGGGAATATTTCCAAAAGACAAGATATGACACAAACCCCTATTATCTTTTTTGAAAATCTTAATATAAAGGGAATAGAATTTATTTTCACTTTTCCCATATCATTTGGAAAATATTTTATTCTTATTGATTTTGATTATGTTTAAAAATAGGTGGAATCCAAATCCATCAAAAATGATGATACTAAAATTATATGTTATTTATTTGGACTAGCATATTCTATAGGTTTGGAGTAACAACATCATTCATTTGTGACCAAGAGTCCCACATTTCAATAATATAATGGATACTATACCAAGTAAGTATGGATTAATTCTAACGACATATACACCATACCATCCCCAAAAACAATTCCTAGATGAAGTATCCAATAGGTAAATAAATGTTACTCAATAAAAGATAGTAAAATTGAATAGGGATGATTGGAGCCAAAAGTTGGAAGACACCTTATGGGCCTATAGGAAAATCTATAAAACACCCATTAAAATGAGACCTTAAATTTTAATATATGGATATATATTTCACCTACACATGCATTTGGATCACAAATCATATTGGTCTATCAATGAAATTAATCTGGACATCGATGGAGTTAGAAAAGTGAGAAAATTTCAGCTGTAGGAATTAGAGGAAAATAAAAGAGAATCTTTTGAAAATTGTAGAACCAACACATAAAGAAACCCGGTGGCTCAATTCTTTTTGATAAAACCCAAAACAATTCATACTAGTGACCAAGTGTATCTCTAAAAATATAGACTCAAGAAAATTTCAAGTAATCTTTGATTTAGATGGTAAGGTCCATTTGTAGTTACTCATGTCTACACTTATATTGTAGTACATATTATGAAGGAAGGAGAAGATAAATAATTCAATGTTAATGGTCATTGATTGATGAAGTATCTTGAGAATCTATCATAATATATAGTGGAAGATCTCAAACTCCTCTAACCAATCTATTAATAACAACCCGATAGGTTGCACCTCTCCTTAAAACTAGATTGCATGCATTGATTATACATAAGATATTGTTACATGATTAATATCATTGATTGAATTGATGAAACTACATAATTTAAGTGTGGTGGAGGGAACCTAAAATTCACGGACCTTTAGTTTATTACCTTTCTATTTTCTTTTTCAACATTTTGAATTCCTTTTCAAAATTTTTGTGTTTCTTTTTATTTTTTACATAAGTTTTGAAACTTGTGAGTTCAATCTGAATACCCATGAGATACTTTGAATCCATGCCATGGTTGAGAAAATAATTTGACCTGTTTACTCACATTATATTCATGTTGAAATTATATTGTTTTCAAATTCTAAATAGAGAAAATTCATAAAACAATTTATTTTTGAATTTTGTACCATGAAATACTGTCCAACATTTTATATCACTTACCAATGAGGCTTCTAAACCAATTTTGGTATGTTATCTACAATATGTTATTTCTGGAGTAAACCAATGATTACATGAATAACAAGAACTCTTTGAGTAATATTTTTAAATCCTTGGATAATTTTATCATTTTATTATATACATGACTTAGGCTTTCATTTTATTTTATGACCCATTATTCAATAAACTCTATTTAAAATCCTACCTTTACATTTAATCATTTTATCCCTTAGAAGCCATGGATGAATTTTTTAGGTAGCCACATTACAACCCCAATTTCCCTATTCACCATTATCTAAAATTACATACGTTATCAAAGTTGAATTCATGTGTAGGGAATAAAGAAAAGAAGCATGAACCGGAAAACTTGTATTGCAAATTCTGTTTGAATGTGAAGAAGAATTTGAAGAAACTTTTATCCAATGTTTATAAGAAAAAACAAAAAAAAAAGAGTACAGATGTTATTCATATCATTTAGGGGTGGATATCAATATCAAACACTTCTGGTATCAAAATTCCCTCACTTTCCAAAAGAAATTAATTTGAAGAGAAATATAGATTGAAAAGGCTAAAACAATGCTCTTGAAAAATAGAAGAGAATGTGATAATGATGTCATTGCTTAACTGTATATAGGATACCTCACACTAGGAGTTTTATAAGTACCCACACCTACCATATAATAACTTAAGTCCCTCCATACCTTCAATAGAAAAAATTTTTATGTTAAAGATACATTTTGAAAGAGATATGGAGATTAATGTTACTTAGAGTGAAAATGATGAAATATGTGATATTTCTATGGGGAATTCAAGTAACTAAGCTATTGTTATTGAATAATGATTATGGAATTAATCCACACATAGAGTAAATAAAAGTCATGCTTTGAACATCGTATTAGAGACATGCCCCCCACTTCACCATTAACAATTTTACAATAAAATCCTACCCACCTTTAAAACTTAGAAACATTGTAACCCAATCATAAAGACCTAAAGATATAAAAAGATACATGGATTATTGGGTGGAGATATATAAATTCATCAAGTCATTGGTAACACTAGAATGAAATTGGAATGATAAATATTTTATTGCAAAATCATATAGAATGATGACTGGAAAAATTCTAGGGAGGTAGGTATAAGTGTATATAAGATGATGAATGAAGTGAGGTTTAATTAAATGAAACTGGTGAGTATAATGGAATAATGTTTTTTTGTGAGGAATGATAGGGTGGGGACCATGGTTTTGAGAAGGCAATTTTCATTAGCTAGTATTAAATCCTTCTTTGGTAATATTTTAAATTCAGTTTCCCACACATGTTTATATACTTTCATAATCAAGAATATATGGAATGCTTGGAATTTGAAATATGAGAATCAATTAGGATGATCAATTTTTTAAACTATGTTGAACTGTTTTCTAGAACATAATAAAATAATATTCATATGTTATACTGAGTGTAACGAAGTTTAAAGAGCATACTTGTGAATTTTGAAATTCTATGGACTTAGTGGATCTGAAGTCACTATTCCCAATGACACTAAATTTGTGGTGAAAGATCCCTATCTATGAAGAAGATGTCGATAACTGTTTGGATATTGGTAGGAAGAAAAAAAGGGTTGGGAGCTGTAGTTGTGAATCCAAGTTACACCAAGGAAGATGATTCCTCTAATGCATCTCACATGACCAGATCTGCAAGACACAACCTAGATTGGTCAAATAACATTCTAACCTTAGTGAATCCATGCTCAATGGAGGGAACCTGGAGGTATGAAGATGGTTCAGATATTTGGTGGAAGAATGAAAAGCCACTCTAGATTTTGATGGAATGAGGATTCCGCCATTGGGTCGACTCCAATGAAACTAGAAAATATTGAGATGCAGCGAACACAATGTCTTGGGAGGTGATGGATAAAAATGAATTTATATAGATGTAAGCTACGAGTCTACCAATTGAGAAATGTTTAACAAATTATGCAAATATTGGAGTTCGATTGACTCCCTCCATTTTGAATCCAGAAGCTCAAGCCTTTGAAATTGAAGGACTAAGCCGTAATAAATCAAGGGATGTTGAGCTTATCTGAGAGTAGTCGACTGAATGGAAACCAAATTTCATGTTCGGATACTTAAATCTTTTCTCTGTGTAGGAGAAAATCAAACTGGAGAGACGAAAAACAACTTTATTTCGCCTGTTTATGTATTGAAGGAGGGAGCACACATAATGCTTGGTGAAAGTTCCCAATGAATGTTCATTCCTAGTGCTGTGCACAAGATAGTCAACCACATGACTAGAATCTGGGCATGAGGCTTGTCGTGCTTCCATGGTAAACACATTTTTCACATAAAAGATAGGATGTATGCATGATAACTAAAAAAGGAGTAATGTCACAATGATAAAATAAAGTTGTTCTCGATTAACATGAAGTTCGTGCATGAGTTCTAGGGTGACTTCATTTTGAAAGGAAGAAATACTTGGATGGAGGGTGTGACTTTTTGGGATTTGATACTACTTTATTTTCTATTTTATATCTTTTTAAGTATTTATAATGTCTAATATTTTCCATTAATCTTTTTTATCTCTCTAATAGAGGGTTAAAGATTCAAATTGATTGGGTAGGGAAGGGATATCAATTGTAATGATTGATACTTAATGCTTTAATATAATTCTTTCTTTCTTGTTAATTTATTTTAATAACTCACATCATAATTTGATTTTTCATGTGGTTGTGTTTGATTGAACTGTATCAATAATTTATTTCCTTGGACGATGATTCATCATCTCCCTCTACATGGTTTTAGATTACATTTAGTGAATTGGACAAGGAAAATTAGTGAAGTTTTGGGCGGTTTGTTAGGTAGAAAAATATTTAGAGGGAGAAACAAGGAGGAAATAGTATATATTGATGAATTTATCTATCTATATATTTCAGAATTAAAGGAATTATCGCAAGAAGGGAGATGAGTATATGAGGAGAGGAAAGAGAAGGAAGGGGGGTGAGAGAATGTAGAAACCTATGGAATACCACTCCTCTTAACCCCCTCTATTATACATCCCAACAAACCAACCCATCATAATAGGCTACTATAAAACAATCCCAAGTTGAATTGTATCACCTTACCCACACTGACCCTCTCTTTTTAAAGGCACACCCAAACAACTAACATTCCCTTATAACAATCTAATAACCTTAGAAGATATAAAAGATGTATCTACCCCTTGATATTTATAAAGTAATTCCCTATATTCCTAACATTATCACCCCCTTAAAAACCACCATGTACCTAAGTTGGACCTCCCAAAAAATCCATTGTAGTGCTATTATGGTAGATTATGGAGGCGGTTCTAGTAGTGGCCTTACCCTAATTGCATCTTCACATACATGAATTCTTATTAATTCATGTACAAGTGGATATTCCATCAAAATTCTATCCACTAACTATTTTTCTTCAAAAAATACACATGAGAGGACATGCTCTAGTTCTTCTAAGATACACCATTCTGCTAGATATTAAAATTAAAAAGGTATAAGTTTAACAAGTATAATAAGTGTTTCAGTATTCCATGATTTCTTCCACAGTCCCTCTTCTTTCTACATCCATTTTCTAAATAGGTCTATTATAAAAAATAAAACAATGCTACAAAAAGCACTTAACTCCTCCATACATGTCCCAAATTCTGTCCAAATGGGGGTGAAATTCCATCTCACAAAAATTCTAAAACACAATCAAAATTTACATCAATGAAAAACCATAAATTCTCTGAAAAAATTGTTAGAACATGATTGCATCATCATAAAATAGAACCTATTATTAGAATATTACCCAGTTTAGGTTCGATTGGAGGGATTGAAATTAGCGGCAAAAGACTAGTGATATTTGTATTCTCATTTAAAACACCATTTCCAATTATAAAATAAACATCATATTTGATGTCCCAAAGCACTGGAGGCTAAAATTCACCTTACCAGAATTCTCATATTTTTCCCAACATAAAAACTTCCATTTGTAATCAAACTAAATACCATTCCCCATTAACATCTTAATTTATCTTGATGATTGAAGCATTCATCCAAGGCACACCACAATGAAGAGAATAAATCTTTACTAAGCATTCAAAATTTAAAAAACATGGAATTTATAACTCCTCCACTAACCCCATATTTCCTATTTACCATTGTATGAAACCCACCCACTACAGCTAGATACTTCATCCAGTAAACCACTATTCATGAGTTTCTCCATGTTCTATCCAGAAAAATAAATTGAATAATATCCTTGTCTCCAACTCCATCTCTCGTTGAATACATTATTTCTCTTTCATAGATCATTAAAAGAACCACTAGAAGCTACTTATTTAACTATTGCAGTATTAATTTCCTAAAATTAAGGAGTATGTGAACCATGTTGCAGATCCTTCCAGTGCAAAAGTTTTGGTTCCTCTAAGTCTCCTTTAGGAATAACTACATCTGTAGTGGCTTCTAGTCTATTTTAACTCCCCATTACACCTGAGCGAACTGTTATGTCCCTTGCAGTATCCCTCTACAACTACAAAACAAATTTTAAGATCCTCACTAAGCCTATATTCATCCATGATCTTGATAACCCTCTTTAACCCAGCTTCTGGAAGTAGCTCAATTCACTTTGACCAATATTTAAATTAGACTATAACTTTTCACTTCAGTATGAACTAGTGTGGAACCAATCAACCTATCCACACTATTCCTTTCCAGATTAATCTAGATACCCTTTAACAACCCCACATGTTCTACTCCCCTAACATTTTAGGCCCCCCTTGACCAGATTCAATAAGGAATTCCTCCACCAATACCTCCCCTGTATGAAGATTCAACAGTGTCTCAAGAATAAAATACTCCACAAACACACTTCTATTGGACATTCCCTATTCTAAAAATTCTTTAATTAATTAAAAAAGATACAATCCAAGATAAAAACTATCCACAAATAGTGGTTGTTCATTCAATATGATCATTTCCAAGGAAATACTACCCTATTCATCATTTCTATAATTTAGATCAAGAAGTTTCACTGTAGGTTGATTTAGAACGAAAACACAATTAGTTTGTCGGTGCATATCAAAAACCTACTATGTATCCCACTTAGTGTCTTTAATATACTTTTTCATGAGAACTATAGTCAATTTCTCTAAATCCACACAAGCATTATTGTACTACCAAGTTAAAAACCCGTGAAAATAGTTTATTCCATGCTCAATAATGAATAATTCTATTTCATGTCTTCATTCATTAAAAAATATATGAATTATGATTCCAAATTATTTATCCATCCCAATGAATACTATCCAAAAAAACAAGGATGATCTATTATCTTGGTATCTCTTATAAATCATTTAACTAGAACAAGTTCATCTGCTTTCTCAATTCCTCCAGCATTTCTGTTGATATCTATTATTCCACTACTATGTAGACTAATATGGGTTTTCTTACATTATTTTCAATAACTCAAACCACATTCCATAGTAAACTTATTCCTATTGAGTTTCATTGTCATCAGTCTAATGTTCTCCTTCCGAACTGGTAATCCAGTGGAAGCTTCCATCTGATCTAATAAAATCACTAAATCTTGTTGTAGTTTATCGATTTTAGCTTGTCTCCTAAAAAAACATCAAAAAATATATCCAAATCCTACATTGTCATTATAATTACTTTTTATACCCTATAAAAATAAATCATTAATAAATTTAGATGTTTTATTTTTCATAGAAGAAAAAATCCAAAGGAGAGGGACCTTTCCTCAAAAACCACTATAATCACATCTCCAACAACTAGTCCGTTTAATAGTATATGCATAATGACCTTGTAGGTTTCCTCCCAATGATAACTTACCCCATCATTGTACCCCTACCAATGTTTTTTACACAATGTTTTTCTATCTTTGATCTTACTACCTCATGTACAATGAAGTTTCTTCTTCTTCACTTTATTTTCCAGTGCTGTCTGTTAGTACTGCTCATACACTATTCTCTAGCAGAGTCCCCAATTGTTAGTTAGAAAAATATTTAGAAGGAGTAATAAAGAGTAAAATAGTATATATTGATGAATTTTTCTATCTATATCTAGAAAAATTAATGTAATTACAGTTGGGAGGTAGAGGATTATATGAGTAGTGGAAAGAGAAGGAAGTAGAGTGGGAGAATATGGAAACATATGGAAGACCAATTTTCCAAGACCCCTCTGATGAATATCCCAAAGAACATGTCCCTCAAAGAATCCTACTCTGAAATAATACCAAATTGAATCATATCCCCTTGGTCACACTGGAATCCTGCATTTAAAGGTCCACCCAAACAACTAACAACCCCCTCTAACAAACTAACAACCTCCAAAAGATAGAAAAGACATATCTACCACTTGGAAGTTATATCGACAACCCCTATATTCCTAACATGGTTTCTGACATACGAGGAAGGGTCAGTGCCTACTCTTGTATTTCATAGTAATAACTAGACCTTTTTTGGTGTTTCTTAAGTAAACTAGGGGTAATATACTATTAAACATTCACACATTAGAAGGAGGGTAAAATGAAACAAAGGATATTTTTAGGACAATCTCAATAATTTTATTCCAAGAATGGTGAAAGGGGAAGAAATTTACAAATCCATCACATATTAATTAACAATAATAAAATCTAAATAATTGGAAATTAGGATAACATTACAATTATAATGATGACCCTGACCCAATCAATTTTCTCTCATGATTTTATTTTCAATTAATTGTTTCAAAAATAATTTTTTATAAAATAAAATCATTCTTATTCTTAACAATAAAGCGAAAAATAAATTTATTAAAATCCTTTATAGAAACAACCTAGGGTTTCCAGTACTACTACATCAAAAAATATAATAATATATCTTTTACACACCCCATAATAAAGATACGTCATTTGGGTATTAAATTGATCTTCATGTGGTGTATGAAAAGTGGGAAAATCTATAGACATATTTTGATATTATTGAGGGATATGTTTTAGTTGATTCCAAAGATCATTATGAAAAATTATAAAGGATTTTATTACATTGTTGTATCACGAGTCATGACTATATTAAGATCACCCTCATATATTTTCAGTTTTGAGAAAAATTTTAATTTTGAGGATACAATTTTTTTAAAGGGGGTAGAATGTAACTCTAAAAGAATATAGTATGTTTTTTCTTTTAAATAAATACTATATTGAATAAAATGTTTCATATAAAACACCAAACTGAAATGAATTGTGATATTTTTTACAATGAAATCTAAACATTAATACATCATGAGAATAAAATGTGAAATATCATTAATAAAATTAAAAGATGAGTAAAACCTCAACTAAATCAAAATATATTTGAAATTTGTATTGGCCCTATTTCTTCCATGTAATGATTTTGTTTATATTAATGTATTTATTTAGAGTCATCCATTGAGCCAGCATGATATTTTCGTCCCTGGAGAGACTCAGAATGGACATATTAAAAATATTGATTATTTTATATCACACACAATTGTCATTTTTTCCCATTTTTCGAGACTTTTGAAGGAAAATATGAGACCATTGTTGAATTTGGGATGTAGGGTTCACCCTAGTCAGGACCTAATTTTTTCGGAACCATATGTCTAGTTAAGGTAGCTTTTAGTGGTTCATTAAATTAAAATAAATAATTAAATTAGATTTATTTTATTTTAAATATTCACGTCCTAAAATACTATATATAATTGCTGATATATAAGTTTTATAGGGTTATTTACATAACCTTAGGTGAATAGTGATGATCCTTGGGCATTCTTTGTTGGAAGATTAAGATTGTACAATGACATATGATATGATTAAGGTGGATCAAGAGGTAGCGAACACAGTAGATCGTTATCAACACATTCAAACATATTCATTTGCAATGATCAATCCAAATCTAGGTAGGGATTGCCAATTATGATTTCTTCCCTTTTTATTAAAAATTTAAACATGGATTTAAATATCTACAATTCATCTGCAATTTATCTATTCTTTGCATGAGCTCATTCAAAAAATTGAATTGTTTATTTCAAATTATTTATTTTTCCATTTTATCACCCATGATCCCACACATATAACTCATTGGATGGGATAACATTGTCCTTAAATGGTTACAACTTTTTTTCTTGTGTTTTCCCCCACTAGTTATGTGTTTTCTTCATTATTGGACCACGAGGTTGTAGTTTCACATTACCGAGGTAGGTTGAGCGCCATCAAAACCCCGTATTCATGGTGGTTTCAAAAATGATGAATAAATTTCTTATTTAAAGATGGATTTGGATGGGTCATGGGTGACCCTTTATGAATATGGGATCTATAATGATGACATCAATGAGACGTACATGATATGCATGGTGACTCATCATCGGTTGATCGAATTCCTGGTTCCTTTCCATCGGGGATCGGAGATCGAGGGCCAGAGACCTAAATTTTGATTTTAGAATATTTCAAGTGTTCAATAGGTTAAATTAGAGGAAGAATGGTAGATCTAGAATCCTTGTGAAGAAACTCAAGTTTCTACCAAAAACCCCACTACATGGACTGTAGTATAATGAACACATGCTGTGTAGGCCCCTGGACATGAAAGCTAGGGTTTCGGGTCAAGAAAAATATCACACATTATGTGGACCCACCACATGTCCTGTGACACTATTCCGGTGGCTCAATGAGTACATAAGAAGTATACATGCAAAGAAATGACCTTGAACATGGGAAAAACCAGAGTAAACCTGCAAGACTGTGTACTTAGACACGACTGGGATACATAAACATGACCATATAAATGAGAACACACTGATGTACAAAGGAATGATCAAAAGATAATAATAATGATTTGAGTAGGTAATACATGATGTGTACCATTGATACATGATATGTTGTTTGACATTATCACTATTCCATGTATATATGAGAACATTATTTGGTGACGTGGCGGGGCCAGACACAATGTGGACCCCCACACATTTTTTATTCCCACTAGAACATATTCCACTCAAATATCATTATTCAGGACTTGAATTTTAGTCTGAAAGTAGCCTATCCTAAGTATTTTCTATGTATAACATGCGAATGGACTTCAACGTTGAATACAAGATACAATGCGAGGCTCTTTGATCATGATGAATCTCTAGGATACACTTGATTATGATAGTGATCAAATAAGGATCATTGTAGTGATGTTGAGTTTGGAACTCCCATTTCGTACTAGTGTGGAGGTCCACATACTTTTTATATAGGTAGAGTCATAACTCCCCTAAAGTGGGAACAAGAATTCAATATACAGAGTGGTACTCCCCCATTTTCAATTTCTAATAGCATACAGGTCCTCCATGGGAGTTGCATCTCCCTCAGCTATGGAGAATATTGATGAGGAGTGAGACTCTCCACACAGATTCTGATGAGGTTGTGTTTAATGCAAGGAATCAGAGATGTGGTTTTGGGATATGTAGGTTGAATCATCATCTTTGTGTGATCTACGAGATCGATTTACCCTTTCTCTACATACAAGGTTTCATTTTGTGCATAGATCTATGATAGGTTTTTTCCCTCTTGTTTTGGGTTGAGATGACCTTTTTCAAATCTTACTATTTCTCCCATTGTGGGTTTTAGGGTGTCCCACTAGGTGTGAATGTAAAAACCCTTAAATGGGTTTTTTTCACCAGTGTAATGTCTTATGTAGACGATGGAAAAATCAATGGTGAATTTGATTGAGCTCAGTGATACTTGGATTCATTTATCGTGTATAGTAGTTGGACTTGGAGATCAAGAGCAAGAATCTCTCAGATTTCTTCATTTTCCCGCTTTTTTGGTTGTGACCTGTTTTCTAGTTGGGAATGAATTTTTCTCATTTTTTCCCTAATTTATATCATGATACTCTAATATATTCCTTAGAGGTTGTTGCATTCATGATTATACTCAAGACATTTGATTATTTTCATTATCATAAATTTTCACTATTGTATGAATATGGTTGGGTGAGTGAGTATAGGTACTTTAGGAAAAAGAATCCCATTTTATCTGTTCCTTCTCACTATTAGTCGCCAACCCCTAGCCTGTTTGAGGCGATCTTGGGGTTATAGTGGATTGACCTTCCACTAGCTATGTGGGCCAAATCTGTTTGGGTCATGAAATAGTGGTATCAAATAAGTTCATTCCGTATAATGATGTTTGGTGTTGAACCCTTATAAGTATTTGTTGGGACATAGCGAAATGGTTTCGAAGCATCTTGGGTGTATCTTTCAGTCCAGGGAACCTAGTGTGGGTGCAATAACTAATGTATTTATTCACCAAGTCTCTGACTACTTTCTTATAGAATAAATATACCAAGACATATGTTTTAGTGAATAGTGGTACAATCATCTTGTAGGATTGGGTATTTTGACTTCCCTGATTAAGTCAGGTCCCCATATATAAGATCATTTAACCATGGTATGTCAAGATAATGTTTAGGATATTTCTACAAATATATCTTGTAAGGGTACCAATTAAAAATCTTGACGATGATCCGATGAGTAATCAAGCCTCAGTCTAGGGGTCATCTCAAGAAGGATTTCCTCTATGAAGGTGGGTATGGAGTATCACCCCACCCTCTGAGAAATAGATAGTACATGCAATTCGGGATGATACTATGCATAGGGAAAACAATCTCTGTAACTATCAGCAACATAGACCACTGGGGTTCCACAATGAGCTATATCCCCATGTAGTGGAGGACTGGCTTGTGTTAGTGATCTGAGTATCCAGGGCCTTGTGGACTCTGACTAATCATATGGTTACATAGGTATCTAGTCAATTCCATGGACCAGTAGGGTGCTGGTGGAGTCTGGTGACATACACCCATGATGAGATGATTCTCTCGTGGTCTAACATCTAACAACTATTTCATGAGGATTAATACCTTTTGTGATTTTTCTCAGTTTAGATCTAAGAGATTATTGAGCTTCAGTAGGGTGACATGATAGTGGATGAGTATATCCTGAGGATCATTGATCTCACACGACACTCAATCGATACAGTTCTAGACGACTTCTTCTGAGTGAGGAAGTTCGAGTAGGGTATCTATAGAGACATTTGAGCCATTTTGGTCTCCTAATTCCTATATACTTATACTGGAGTTCTAGATAGAGATCTAGTAAATGATATCTTCTTAGCTCATGAAAACGTGGTGTTTGGAGCTGTTAGTGTGCATCATGCGGTGGTGTTGTCCATAGTAGGTAGCAAGTGGCATGCGTATAGGTATAAAAAGAGGATCCATTCTCATTCTAAGATGCAAATGTTGGATATGAAACATAAGGATCATATAGACAATCCAACAATCCACATGAGGGATAATTCTATTCAAGCGATGGGAGGGGTCACATGGCACATGATTTCTTGACCCTTCAGGCCATGTAGAAGAGGAAGTCGGTGGATAAACCACCATGATAGATTTTGTATCATGATTAAGGATCCCCCAGATGTGGATAGGGAATCCCTTAGGGACGTAGTACTGGTACTGGAGTAGGAACTACTCTAGAGGGAGTATTATTTAGTTGAGGATAACATTATGAGCTACTAACACCACCACCTTGTGGCCCATGTCAATATCAAGGAACTAGTGGTCAGAGTCATGGGAAGATGTAGGACATAGAGGGATGTGATTTGGATGAACATGAGATGACCTGAGGTATAATTGTTTTATTATACCCATTCCTTAGTACTCATATAAATGGGTGTGAGTCATTCCTTCATCTTCTTATTCCTTTTGCAATATCTAGAGCTTCTAGTTCAAAATTTTTCCTAACAACTGTAGCTAGATGTACCTATAGGTAACACTTCTTCTTTATCATAGTGTGAGCTATCTCATGGTAGAGAGAGTTTCATGTGGGACATCTTGGTCATCACGATGAGACCATATAACATCATCTTGGGTATGGATTTGTTCTATATAATCCAGAACCAGATTGAATATCATCACAGAAGAGATAGATGCCTACATAAAAAAAGAATGAGGTTCTCTATTATGGGTGAGAGAAATATCATGGCGGAGTGAGTGGGTATTGTGAGAAAGAAGCTGTAAACCATCACTAATCAATTTTCGAGTTTGGCCCTTGATGTAGTAGACCCTTTAGGCATCTGGATTCCTTTAGTCATGGAGGATACTACGTATATATTTCATTAGGATGTTTTGGGGGAACCTGTACAATGGGAGATGGAATTTTACATCTACTTGCACCCTGAGACCCCATTGATATCTTTAGGAGAAGATCAAATGTCCCCTATTGATCTCTAAGAACTAATGGTTCATTTGGAAGGAACATTAAGAGATAGGATTTGTTAGACCTAGTGTGTCCCCCCTGTGATTCTCTAGTTTTTTTCACAAAAAGTGTGGATGGGAGATTGGGTATTAATGTTGATTATGGTCACCTAAACTAGACAATAATAATGAAAAAAGACAAATTTCTAAAGATTGATGACCTCTTCAACCAGTTAAGAGGTGGGAGATGGTTCTTGAAGATCTATCCTATGTCTGACTATAAATTGTGTAGGGTTTACAAGGATAATATTTTGATGACACCATTATGATGTCACTACACACACTATGAGTTCCTGGGGATGCCCTTTTTATATGAATAGTTCCCACACTATGTTTATAGCAATGATAAACCTGACATTCTTTCCATACTTGGACTGATTTGTGATTGTCTTCATTAATGACATTCTCATTTACACTACATCATAGGAGAAGGACACTAAGCACATGATCATGGTCCTAGAAATACTCTAGGAGAACTAGATTTATGGTATGCTTTTGAAGTTCATGTTTTAATCTATTAAGTTATCTTTTTGGGAAAGGTCTTTTTTTATCATGATTTATATGTGGACCCAATAAAGAATGATGCAGTGATTGATTGGGTTCCACCCAAGAGCATGATAGAGGTACAAAGATTTCTTAGTTTGATAGGGAACTATAGAAGAATTGATCCTAAAATTTCTAGAGTAGAATCCACTTTTACCATCCTGATAGAGAAAGGGCAGCTACTTACCTGGACCAAGGAGTGTCATAGAGCCTTGAAGCAGTTAATACTAAGGTTGTCCTATGATCATATGTTCAAACTATTGGAGGAGGGTATGGAGTAAATGGTATGTTTTTATACCTTTGGATATGGTCTTGGCTACATGTTCATGTAGAGGTAGTTAGTGATTCCATATGGGTTGAGGAAATTGAGACCCCTTGAGTAGAACTATTCAACTCACAACCTAGATATGGTAGTGGTATTATTTTCAATAAAGACTAAGAAACACTATATTCTAGGTGAGATATTTGTTATATACTCATACCATCAGAGCCCCAATTATATATTCATGATTAGAGATCTTAACCTAAGATAGAGGAGTTGGTTTGAGTTCTACAGGGCTATGAATTTGAGATTTTCTATACTTCTTAGAAGGGATATGCAGTGGATGATTCCCTTAGCAAGATGTCCCATTCTCACTTTGTGGTGGTGGCATCTAAGTAGTTGTATTCTTTACAGGTGAACCTATTTAAGGAGAGGGGAGAATCATATCTTTATTTTAAAGAGATGACTCCCTTACTTCTCTATCATGTGAGAGAGGATTAGTTGGGAAAAATTTATTGTGAGTCTCTACTTGACCAGATATCCTTAGGGGATGCACCAGATTAATTCTATGAATGGTGGGATCACATCATCCTTTTAAATGGAATAAGAGTGGTTCTAGATATGATGTGAGGGGAGATGATACATGGGTTTCATATTTCTCCTTTGTTTATAAGTTTTAGAGTGGAAAATATGTACATGGACCTTCATTTTAAATTTTGGTATCTTCGTGTCGCGTCCCGACCCGATATCCCCTAAAATGGTTCCCTAATACAGTTTTCCACTAGGCCTCATGTTCACCTCACCATAAACCGAAGGCTAAAGACTAGTAGAGAGAGTCTAATGGTGGTACAATAGGGAGACAATACCCTCTAGATCAGTAATATATACAACATATGAAATAAGTCATAATTGTAGTGGAATATAAAAACAATTAGAAATCAATAATTAATAAATAAACAATCATGACTTAATATTCTATAGTATATAGATTGAAATATAGAAGGTGAATCATACCCAGTTCAAGTATGAAACAAATAAAATAAATATCATATATCTCCAATAGCATCACAAGGACTAGATTGGTCATTTACTCCGGTACTCTATCCTATCCTAGAAATTTAACTACATGCAAGTACAAACCCTGAACCTGACCTTACAATCATGAGTTCTATTCGTGTACCCTTGGGTAATGGAGGACCGAAAAGGGGGAGAGATATACTTAGTAGGCCCACACCAATGGGTTCTAATACTATCTAGTATATATATATATATATATATAATTAGTAATGCACAAGTATATCAATAAGGTAGTAAATAAATAAATGTAAATAATTTGGGCTTAGTTTCCTCGAGGATGCCCAGCCGACCATACCCACTTTGTCATAAACCAAATTATCTCTGAAAAAGCCCACATGTATATGTAATCATATATGTAAATATATATATGTTGAGATATACATGAAAAAATGAGGATTTATGGCATCCACATAGTATAAAAGGTGTAACTAATAAAGCACCCCTAGGACCCATAGAAATAAGCCTAGGATTCCATAAATGAGTGTTAAAAACATCACGAGGAAGGAACCATTAGTCATATGTAATATTAAATAAGAATGATAAAAATATGTTTTCCTATTATATTTTCAAATATATTCCATAAAGATGAACCCATGTATCACTCAAGGAGTAGCATAATTCGTTTTATTTGATGATCGCTTCCCTAGATTTCTATAAAAAAAGACCCAATTATCATTTGTAACTTTCCATTTTCCTATGAGATCATCTAAGGCATTCTATAAAAAGGAATCCTATGTATTGATCAAAACGTGGAAAAACATAGCCTACGATCCCATCCATGGTGTTATGTAATAAGGAAACCTAAGTATTTATCAAGGTGTAACATAATTCAGGTGACCTATGAGACCATCCAGGGTGTTCCGTAAAATAGAAACCCAAATATCCCTTATAACACAATTAATTTCAACTGGACTATAAGGCCATTTAAGGAACTACACAAAGAGGAAACCTAAGTATCAATCAAGGAAAACCTTAAAAATTTAACCACTTAATTTTAAATATTATATATGGCCATGTACATAATCATTTCATTCATTATTTTCAATTTGAAGAATTAAAAGGCCACACACTTATTCCATAGTATAATTAACCAAGACAGGTTTCATTAATAAATTAAATTCAAATCAATTAATAATATTTTTCAAGTCACAAATATAAAATAATAAAAAAATAACTGGGGACCAAGTGTTTTACCTAAACAATTGTTAATTAATTATTTTATTTAGGAACACACCAATGGGGAGGTTAAAATATTAGGCAGAACGCTCGTGTTTTCATCAATATTGTGTACCCACAAAAAATGTGTGGTTTGAGTTGAGGACACTACATACCACTATATATTAAGGGTATAATACAATCATGTTTAGGGTATAGACATTTAGTTTAAATAATTTCATATTTTAGGAGCAACACTTGGAAATTCCAACACACGACACAACTTCATTAATTTATAAATGACAAAACATTAATGGAAAAGAAACTAGACAACCTAAATCATGATTAAGATGTTCCACTCATCAAATATTGAGATTTGATTCAAGAAGAAATGGGATTAATCATAAGAATTATCAAATACTGTGAAAATAGTTAGAAATAAATTATATAGATTTAACATTCCATAGAGAGAGATAAACTAAGAATGTAAGAAAGAGGAGTCCTAGTCTTACCCATGGTTATCCAACAGAACTTATGAAGATCAATTTAGAGTCTAAACAGAGGAGATATATTATATTATGGGAGGATTTAAAATGAGATATCTCACTCAAGGGTCTTCTATGCATAGAGAGTAAAGGAGGGATGAGAGTTAAAAATAAAGAGGGGAAAATGTCATTTTCCATTTCTTAAAAGAGATTCCTTATTTGGACGCATGGTTAGAAAAACTGTGTGAAAATTTTGTGGTAAGAAGTGTCCAAGATAGCCACATTGAATTACCCCTTAACATGGTTTGAAAAATCATATATGACCCATGCACACACTCTTCATAAAGGTGACCCACCATTCCTAGTTTTAGTACACGGTTTGAAAATCCATTCATCAAGTGTGTGGGTCACCCTAGCTCCCTGCATCAGTCCAGACAACTTCATAAGCACATCACATGATTTATTAAACCTATTATCCTTAAGGAATTGGGACACATAGTTAATCTTAATGGTTAAAATAAATATATTAAAATCGCGTGCCTCTATTTATTTCCTCTTGAAACTGAGTTTTCATATCCCGATGCTTCTGAAACTCATATGAACTCTCAGGGTGCATCCCGAGACTTAAAACTCATCCAAAAATATTACATCCAAGTGATATAATGCTCAGATTTACATTCCAAGGTTCAATTTAATATTCTTCCTATCCCTCAAATTAAATGTTCAAACTCACATGTATAATTTCAACTCGGTGCAAAATGTGGGATGTTACAATCTCCGCACCTTACAACGCCTTATCCTTGAGGATCCTTTAGAATAATGAAAACATCACCCGACCTACATGGGTCATGAAGTTTCATTTAGAAGGCCAGGATTAATTTTTAAACACGCAAAACACCATCATTAGTCATTCCAAACATACAGAAATAAATCATTTAAAATATAGATTGCACTCATAACTAGGGTCGAGAAATCCAGACAAAGCTTACCTAAGACCATCTAGTCCAATACATGATCCCATCATTATATATTTTATGAATTATACTATGGTACTCTCCACATTATGTATTAACATTGAACAACCAATTCCGAGTCATGACACATGAAACATTGGAATTTCCTACTGAATCATGTCTGTAGGATTCAACGATGATCCTAACACATTCCTCTAAATGATACTCCTAATTACAGGAAATGACACTGCTCCAAGCCCTCATTCTGATCTCAAAAGTCAACTCCAATTTATCTAATTAATATTTTTTCTTTATTATATTGAAAATACCTAACAAACCGTTCCATGACACCCTTCCAAATCCACTTCATGCATGAAATGATTCCACAATCACTATATTTCTCCATTTAAGGGAGCTATAGTCTGACCATCTATTGATGAATATGCCAAGAAATTCTCAACTTTTTATGGATAGTTATTTTCAAAAAATATATCTGAATGCCTTTTAAGTGGGTAAATATAGAGATAACATTGATCATTACCACTGAAGACCATACCTGACATATAATGGTAAGTAAAATCAAACCTTTCCTATTAATTTTTAGCAGAATAAATATAAGTACCAAAATGACTATCCAATGACTAGTCCCATATTATCATGACACTTCTCTCAAGGGGGTTATCTACCAACTTCCTATAGTGGAATCCCCACCAAAAGTATTCCTTTAAACCATTCTTAGAGGGAAATTAAAAGGGGTTCATCCATTAAACAAATAAGGAATTTGATTTTTTAATATCATCATATAACCATCGCTCTTTCAGTGTATATAGGATGATGTCAAGATAGGGTTCATGAAAACCTGTAAACAAGGATTACACGAAAATTTTATTTTTAGGTGCACGATTCTCCTTCTAAGGCACACTTGTATAAAAAGCATGCTATAACATCCTTAAATAATGACTGACACCACATCTTCTAACCATCAACATCCAGATTCAAACATGGGTTAACCATCTCATGGTGGCTAAATAAAATTCATGATTTCCCTTATCAATGGTACTACCTTTAATTTACTCAATATATGGGGTTCTATTCGCAAAAGTGACAAAATTGAAACCAACAATCCTCAGCATATACACAGCCACTCGCCATCCAGTTATCTAAATGACACCCCACACAGACGATGTGTACCAATTACATATCATTTTTCATGATTAGTGTACAATCCCGTACAACCTAGTTCAAGACCTGAATCACACCCATGTGATTCACTCATCATTAAGGCCATGTTGATCGTACTACATGGAACATCGGTCTTATTAAGGGAGGATCTTCCAAGGAACAAATTTTCAAAACAACATCTCCATATTTCATTAAGTACCGAACGACTGCATGCCTCACAACACCATTTTATGATTTCAACTGTTTAACAAGTTTATCATATTTTAAAACCTGTTGTGGCCATTTCTGAATTGCCTTTTATGATCACATTTTTTCTACTTGGAAGGGAATTCTTTTCACGAATGACGCAATGCTCCCCACCTTAGGAGTTTCCTAGTAACTATGATACCATGAATGAAAAAATATTTGGTGGCACATATTCCATCAACACTGAAACAAGTCCTTGGATGTGGACAAATTATTTTATAAGTTGTAACACATGAAGAGAGGAATCCTCCAACTCATAATCACACAAGGTCAAATTCACCCTTAGACATACACATGCTGCTCATACCAAGTCAAGTCCACACACATCTTCAACATCAGATATAAAAGCCAAAACTAACTTATATTAACTATAAAAAAACAATAATACCTTTTATAACATCATCCCAAAACAGTAGGATAACTGAAAATTCTATTTCCAGGTCAAAGTTACAATACTCATAATGATCTCACAATTCCCAATCCAATCTACTCCGAAGATGACCTATAAACGTAGCTTTCAAGAGACAACAATCTTTCATCAAATTGGTCAGGTAACCATATGTTTTACTGTATCACATGATCAGGTCAATTGAACAACACACAATTTAACCTATCACATTTTAAATTGAGGAAAATTTGTGTAATGACACGTGCTACTATGATACAATAACCACACAATCGACGTTATGCATTCCTAGAATATGACAGACCACAAGAAAGAAGGAAGGCCACATAATCTATAAAGTGTTCAATCATACCTAAGGCTTGTTTAACTTGCTGAACTAAAGAATTACACAATTATCATACCTTTAACAATTTTCAACATTCCGAATGATCATCCATTTATTTAGGGGTTTCAATTTATTTATAAGAGTCCTACTCGAGACAAATATACATCTCATTGGAAAACGTGATAAAACATTTAGAAAATATTAAAGGATATGAGGGTGATACCCTTATCGAGGTAACACATTTGTTTGACAGAAGGCATCGATCCTGAAGCTAGAGTCATTCCTAAAACTATGTTCACTAAGTGGCACAACCTT
This sequence comes from Viscum album, assembly GCA_963277665.1. Lineage (NCBI taxonomy): Eukaryota > Viridiplantae > Streptophyta > Magnoliopsida > Santalales > Viscaceae > Viscum > Viscum album. The sequence goes on along the minus strand of OY728161.1, from coordinate 1,699,263,262 downwards.
TTATCTAAGTCCAATACAAACTAGGAAAAGTCAAATGGGATTCACAAGAAATTTTAATGTTCCCATCCCAATCATCTAATAATGAAAAGGTAAATATAACACTAACAATAGGGTTCATGATATAAATTAAAATACAATGTGTCATTTTATGGAATTTAAATAAAATTATTTCAATATTTAAAAAACTAACCTACAAGGGATCCCATAAAAGAGTTTTAAAAACAACTATACTAAGCACTTTATTTATCTTATATCACACACCATTTCGGAAAAATTATCTTATAATTTCTTTTTTAACAACATATTTGATTAAATAGTTTTCACAATTGGAACAGTTCAATAAAATTTCAATTTATTATTAACAGTGGGAAAAAATATTTAGTTTTCAATTTTCATTTTAATTAATTGATACCTCATAATAATAAATCATATGATAGATATGAAAATTTTTAGTAATTAAAGGGACCAGTCATCTAATATTTCACTATAAATTTATATGTAATACCATACAAGTGGTTGTTGGCACTTTTAATTACCATCCCATTAACATAAACCTATACCCATGGGGGTAAGTGTTGAGGAATCTAATGATTAAGGATTCCAATTAGGGTTTCATCATATCAATTTGGGTTCCATTAGATGGGAAGCTAATCCTAATTTATCGGGTCAACAATCTATAAATTACAATTGGAATACCATTTTAGTGAAACCCATAATAGATTATTTTATTGAAATTTAAAAACTCCCTTAATGGGTTTATCTCATAAGAAAAATTCAAAGATTGACCTTCTTAGGTTGAGTGCAATTTATCTCATAAGAAACAAGACCATAACTGATCTACTTAGGCTGAGTTGTGCATTTAAGTATTTAGTAATACATGTCATCATTCCCAATGACAGTGGTACATGCCTATATAAAAGTATCAATTTTCTATATGGATTCCAATTTATCATATGTGAATAAGAATCATGGTTCATTTTGATAAATTATCATTCCTAGGTTATAAAGTACTCTTTTTATAAGTAACAAATGAAATTCATGTAGCTACAACTAGGTTTCCACTATTTTTCAAAAAAAAATACTAGTCCATATATAATGGTTAGATTATATGGGTTACCCTTCCCAATTTATAAATGCTCATACACTTTTTAAATTTTTATCGACACCCATTTAGTCACAACCATAAATATTTCATCATGTTCGACACTGGTTCATGGCTCAAACATTTTATAATTGGTTGGTTAAATAGAATATCACCATCATGTTATATGGGAAAACACTATTTAAGTTAATGAAGGAACTTTATTCAACTGACCATATATCATACTTAAAGAAAAGTCATGATAATAATCATGTAGGCTTGGTAGTAATCATGGAATGATACTATGTAAATATAGAATACAGGTAAGCATGGATATAATCACCCAAAAAGGTTATACTAGAAAACACACTATATAATTACCTAAGAAGGGATATGAATAAGTATGATGATAATTAAACAACAATGTTATACAAATAATTACTCATTCGAAAACCTACATGTCATGGAATATGAATTATATGTTCCTATAATGATTCATGTAACAAAACATCCATGCCATACCATGCCAAGGGAAAATATCCATAAATCAATGAATCATTAACCAATGGAAGTAAAACAATCACACAGGGTGAAATAATAATCAATTCTAAATAAAAAACAATCCCATCCACTGAAACACGATCTTTCCCTAGTGTGTGGGTTGGCCAGACCCGTAAAGAGTCTATTTACCATGTTCCAATACCTCCCTAGCCTCATGTCTACCATCCCAAAATAATAATACGAAAAAGGAAAATAAAATTCTAATAAAAAATGTAGGGTTCCAAACAGAGAGGCACTAAAATGGTTCCCCGATCCAATTGGCTATTAGGCCTCAGGAACACCTCCTTGTATTCTAGAGGACATCGACTATAAGTGAAGGTATAATGGTGGTATAGGGGGAGAATATACCCTCTAGATCAGTAATAAATATTGTAAAAGAAATAATACATAAAAGCAATGAAATATAATATAAATGAAAATCCATAATGAATGAATAAATGGTCATGCATGAATATTATACAATGTATAGATATACATACAATAGGTGATACATTTTCATGAATGGTATGGAAAAAATAAATGTCTCAGCTACTATCTATAATAACTCACGATCACTAGCACATTCCTCTGCCTTTGTACCCAATCTTAGCTCAGAATACTAACCGCAAGAAAGCACAAACCCTGAATCTGATCCTGTAATCACGAGGTCTGTTTGGGTACCCTTGAGAAATAGTGTCCTAAACAAGGTGTGGGATATAATTATTAAGAAACCACCAACAATTTCCATGTATATAAAATAAACAGTGCACATGTATAATAAGATGGATGTAAATAAATAAATATAAACAAATCAGGATTAGGTTCCTCAAGGATGCCTATCCAACCATACTCACTTCAACATGAACCGGATTATCCTTGAACAATCCCACATGCATATATAGAAATATATGTAAATAGATATATGCAGAGATATACTTGCACTGGAGAGGATCAAATTCATCCACATTGTAGTAAATATAATACTAACAAATTATCCATAGGAACCATGGCTATAATCTTAGGAATCCATAAATAAGTGTGCTAAACATCATAAGGCAGGTACAATTAGTCATATATAATAATAATCAAGAATTATATAATTAATATTTTCTATGATCTCATACAAGAAATTCTGTAAATTGAAAACCAAGTATCGCTCAATGAGTAATGTAATTCCATTTATTCTATGAGTACATAATTGGGATTCTTTAAAGAGGACACCCATGTATCACCCGTAACATTGCATTTACTTATGATCATGCCCAAGGAGTTTCTCGAAAAGAAATCCTATGTATCATTCAGAGTGTTGGAAAAACCTTGCCTATGAACCCATCCATGGTATTCTATAACAAGGAAACCCAAGTATCACACAATATGTAACAAAATTCAAGTGACCTATGATCCAATCAATGGATTTCCTTAATAATTAATCAAATTATAACTCATGGAATAATTAATTCCAACAATATTATGAACCCATAAAATGAATTCTATAATAAGTAAAACCATGTGTCTCTCAAGGTGCATATAAAATATTTAACAATATAATTTTAGGTAATATATATGGACATGTCCTTATGTATTCCCCTCATTATTTTAAATAACAAAAATTAAGATTTCATGCACTTAATCATTCCATAATAGAATTCACCTAGAAATATTTTGTTAATAAATTCAAATAAACTTTATTAATAAGATTGGTCAAGTTGAAAACGTACATTAATAAGAATATTTTTAAGGACAAAGAGGATTACCGAACCCATTGTTAATTAATTATAGCATTTAGAAACAGACCTAAGGGGTTGTTAATACATTAGGTAAAATGGTCATTTTTTTAACAATGTAAAACCACCAAAAAGGGGTTGTTCGGGTTGAGGTAACCACCTCCCACCTTGTATTAATTGTCTAAGACAATCAATTTCAAGTACTAGGTATTTAATTTAAATCATTTCATATATTTGGAGTGACACCCAGAAAGTCCAGCAATGGGTAAAACTATATTAATTTATAAATAACAAAACACTAAGGTAAAATCAACTAGACCCACTAACTCAAGATTAGGATAGTTTAATAATACAATATTGATCTTCTAATCGAGCCAGAATGGAAGAAGTCATGAGAATTTTCAAACAACCTAAAAATTGGGTAAAATATCTCAAACAAATTTAGCATTTCCTATAGATAGATAAAATAAGAATTGAAAAAATTAGAGTCATAGTATTAATGATGGTGATCCAAAAAGACTATCGACGAAAGATTTCAAGTCTATACGAAGGTGATACACCATAGCCTAGGATGAGGTCAAAGGAGGGATCCCACATGCGGGGGAAATTATGTGTGGAGAGGAAAGGAGGGAGGAGTCTTAAAAAGGAGTAGAAAATGGTCTTTTACAGTAATTTAAAGAACCAAAATGTTAGGAAAATCATGCACCAACCTCATGGTTGTAACTTTCCAAGACATCCACCTCACACAACCAGTGCATAATGCTTGAAAAACCATACATGGCCTATACAAACCCTTTAACTAAAGGGGGACCCCTTACATGGCTGTAGTAGAAGGTTTGAAAATCCATACACCTATTATGTGGGTCACCTTGACTCACCTCCTCAAGTAACATAGCATTATGGGAACCTATCAAGGATTATAAAAACTATAAACTATAAGGAAATGGGCCACATAGTTAACCTAACCATGCAACAATTGTGCAACTCCATCAGTTTCCTAAAAAAATTGAGTTTTTAGAGACCAACACTTCCCAAACTCATCTTAACTCTCAGGAAACCTCTTTAGACATAAACCTAATCCAAAAAAATTACTTCTAAGTGATCAAATGCTATGATTTATATTACAATTATTAGTTTAAGATTCATCCAATCCACCAAATGAAAATTTCAAACTCACTTAAAAAAATTAAACCCAATAAAAAACATGGGACGTTACTCCAGACATGAGGTGGAGTGTTTCTGGATTCATCTACCGATGTCTCACAATTCAGAAAGTAAAGGCTGATCACTAGGTTTCATTAGGTTTAATGCATCATCTTGAGATCCTAATAGAGAAATGGGATACCATATCCATGGAATTTGTGATAATGATTCCATGGATAGAGAGATGCCAATATTACATCTGGGTGATCTTTCACTAACTTGCCAATTTATCACACTTCTTTTTGATTTAGGATTAGATTTTAATGGAGAGTTTGGGGTAGTTTTACATGAGGGAGATCATTAAACTCCATGGGGTACCATATATGTTTGTCTTTGATCATGATGTGTGGTTTACATCATAGTTGTGGAAAGGACTATAAGAGGCCTTTGGGACCTAGTTGAGGATGGATACAGTGTTTCAACCCTATATATAATGGAAAATTAATTAGAATATCTAGGCATTGAAGGATAAAATAAGGGTTTGTGTGTTGGATATTTCTCCGATTTGGGGGGGATCACTTTCTGTTTGTATAGTTTTATTATAATAATTGTGATCCCATTACTATCAGCAAGGAATGTTATGTGTCCCTGTACATGATACCATGGAAGTCACCTTTATGCTACATTGAGATAGGAAATACATCTCTTGTTTTTCCAAAGATGGTGCTGAAAATGATAGAGAATGTTAAGGTGATCCATGAGGGTATGAGGACATCCCAGAAACAACCAAAATCTTACCCAGGTCGACATTTCAGGGCATTGGAGTCTGAGTATGGAGACCATGATTTCATTAGAGTCTTTTTATGATGAGGATTATAGACATTCAGCTGGGGATGTCAGCTATCTTCAATGTCCATTAGTTCATTCAAGATCTTGTAGAGAGTTGGCATGATCACCTAAAATTTGTACTTATCTCCATAGTTGGACCGAGTTTATTATGTAAGATTCCAGATTTCTCTGTAAGGTATGTTTTTTTTACTTTATCTTAAATACCTTTATTTTTATCAAATAAGTTCTCTCCAAATTCTCTGAGGCGGATCAGGGGTGTTCTAGGGGTTCGAGACACAAAAAAGGTGGAAATGAGTTTTATAGGCTGGTCGCATGGTTTACGCATGGTTAGTGCTAGTCATGCGGGCAGCCCAGGTAAACCGTTCAAGATTAAGATTTTCAAAAAGCAGCCTCTGGATGGTTTGGAAAACCGTGCAAGCTAACTATGTGAGGGGTCTCTTTTAGGACATATGCATCCGCACTGTTCGGAAAACTGTGTGGGTAAACCATGTGGCCCAAAAACCATTAAATATTTAAAAAAATTCAACTCCTAGATTTTATCACCAACTCGATATTTTCCTCCTCCTGCCCTCTTTCAACCCTAGGAACGAACAAAAGGGACCAAACTATCCAAAGGATCAATCTCCTTTGATTCTAAGATTTTTGGAGTGATATCAGTTTTAGATTAAAGATCAGGGTAAGGCTAATCCCCTTCTTGCTATTGTTTTTGGTATGGGGTTTCTATTTCTTTACCCACTCCATTAGAATCCCTCAAACCCTAGTTTTTTTTGTTGAGTTTTATGGTAAGATTTAAATGAATGGTTGAATTGAGATATGAGGCTATGATTGTGATTGAGGTATCCAGTGGATTCAAGGTAGGTGGTCTACAATTTATATCCCTAGGGTTTTGGGTAGATTTATACATGTAGGGATTTTATTATCTCCCTCTTTTGAAGAGTTCTTGGTGAATTTGAAATGATGTTGAGTAGTGTTTTATAAATTGAAAATTGAACCTATCTTGATCCCCATAGGATGCATAGAGGATGAATCTACCAATTTAGGGCCACCCGAGGGGAAAGCCGATATTTCTCTAGACTTGGAGTTAGCTATGTATGTGTAGTCCATTGTGAAAGAACATATATACCTTGATGATTATGTTAATATGATTAAAATAAATGCAATTGGTATCTAGAAATACACCTAGGTTAGCTAATTACCTAAGATGTTGTTTGATTGACACAAAAAAGGGTGAAATGGATAAATGGAAAAATGATATGGAATTAACTTATTGCTGGAATATGGTTAGTGAGATAGGCATGTCAAATGGGAACATGAAAAAATGGGTTAAGTAACATGAATAACGAATATGTTACCAGATTTAGATAAAATGTAATTTAATCATTTATTGAGATTATTGTGTTTTTGTAAATGATGTTGGTCGTTTCGTTGTGATATGTTGTTTTGTGGAGAATTATAAATATGCTTGTGCACATGGATTGGAAGACTGGGGTATTGAATTAAGGTTCAATGCTCATAGGTTGAGATGGACCGAGGTTCTAGCTACTTTCCTAAATACACTGGTTAGGGAAGGTGACAGATTTTTATTCCCATAACAATTGCATTCCACTCGGATTGTGGATTCGAGGTGAGGATATTAGGAATTGTTATGATATGATTCCTAGTGAGATAGGACTTGTTTAATTCTCACATGTTGAAAATGTTGATCATTACCAATCAATTAAACACATTAAAATGGTGACGTGATAAATGAAATGTCTTAGTAATAAATATGGGTTAATTGGTAGGTTAAATTAAAAGAATATAAATAATTACATCATATTGAACTGTTTACCTTAACATGCCTTTATTTATCTTTTTTGTGGACTATCTACCATGCTGGATATTTTTTTGACACCATTGGTGGTGGCCTACTGAATTATACTCTCACCCTGCTCTGGCCGCCATTGGGTACTCGAGAAGATTTCATTCTTGCAGGTCCGGACATGGGAAAGGGTCCTATGCTAGGGAGATGAGTGGGACATGGGACATGTTTCGATGAGGATCCAGGAATGGAGTCCAGACCATTTTTGGGATTTTATTATTTTATTTCACATGGGTTTTGTTCACTTGGCACTATAGCATGACATGACTTATAAATTGTTGTTTATGATTGTACCCTCTTTTGGGAATTAGTTATTATGCATGTTTTGGATTTTTTTCTTATTTTTTATATATTTCAATTATTATATATTGTTTCTTACTCTGGTATTGAGGTTATAGTCTCCACACATGACCTATTGGGCCCTCACTACTTGTCAGTAACCTCTAGCATATGGGGAGGCACACTTGAGGTCATGTGAATACCTGGCTCGGAGCACTGACTTAGTGGATCCTGGGTCGGGGATGTTACAAAGTTGTATCAGAGGAGTTATTTTCTCTTTCTTACTATTTGAGGATGGTAGACAGGAGATAGGGAAAGTGTTAGGACTTGGTAATGAGGTCGTTCTTCGGAGTAGCGATCCCATATATGGGGGAAACCCCATGTCACCATGGGAGGGGATTGTTGTTATTGTTGGGTGTTGTTACATTTGATGATATTTCACCTTTGGGTGTTGCACCTGTGGTGTGGATTTAATAATTTTTGATATTTATATCGTGGATGGAAAGGTACTAGGTTGTGAATTCATGCATCATTCTTGGAACTTCTGTTGGAAAGTGACATGAATCATGACAGTCACACACACAGGTTGGGTGTGTGGGATGTAAAGTTTAGGATGCATATGATCTCTTAAAAGTAATGAATTATGACTAAAAAAATGGTATGAATGATGAGAATGGGTAGGTGAAAATGTCAAGTAGTAATTTGAATGTTTTTCTTTATAAATAAGTAAAAGTGGAATAATTTATTATAAGGGTAAATTGGAATATTAAAATGGTTCTAATGGGAGTAAATGATTAGGCCTGTGACCATGATAATTAGATACCCTGTTGACCATATACTTAGGGATATAGCCATGGGTAGTGACCTAGTTGCATGTAGGATCGTTTGGGTAGTGTAAGAGAACCAATTTGGTAATTACAAGTGAAGATCCTATCTATATCTCTTACATCTCAAAAAATAATTAGGGTTGAGTTCTAAAGATCATGTATGGAATTGTTGAGAAATGTCACCTCGAAGACGTGTGCCGGTTGGGAGACATGAAGACGTTGTTGAGAACACTCCTCTAGTAGTAGAGGAGGATAGTGCAATGGTTCAACGAGACTGGGAAGATATGTTTTGCAAGAAATTTTCCCATTTTATGCAAATGATGGAAAGAGATCCAGGGTGGGTTTCTCCAAGCATGTTTGAGCCGACTAGGGAATTTCAGCTGCCGCACTCTCCGACCTTTACCAGAGAGGGTGGGACAAAATAAGAAGAGTTTTTTATTGAGTGAATCCAAAATATTCACAACCATATAGATACTTCTCTTGATAAGTGATTCACGTTAGTGGACTATATGATGAGGAGAAAAGTAAAATGTTGGTGGGACATTATTGTTCAGAAAGAGCAGGCTGGGGATATGATGTGGAATGATTTTCAATCGAAGTTTCTTGAGAACTTATATCCAGAAAGATTGAGGTAGGAGAAGGTAGATGATATTATGAGGTTGACTCAAGGGACAATGTCAGTAATGGATTATTCTATCTATTTCATCAATTTGAGATGCTTCGTTCCGATGTTGACCAGAGATGAGGAAGCTATGGAAAAATGCTTCAAGGACGTGATAAGACACGAGATGACATATTAGGTGAATATATTTCATCTAATTTTTTTTCCTGAAGTGTTGGATAAATCCCTTATCTCAGAAGAAAACCTAAAGGGAACTTCAGGTAGTGAACGTTTGGCGTGAGTTGGGCGAGCAAGTGTTACAGCTTATGATAGTAGGAAGTGCCACATTGGAACCGTTTTGTATGGTGGAAGCACACAAAATAGTCCGGAGAGGGGGTTAGCTTCTTAGGGTGGTGACCAGGTCATCAGTTTTTAGTGTGGCAGGATGGGGCACAAGAGTGACCAGTGTCCCAACCCACCAGCTGAGTGCCGAGCATGCAGAAGTCCAGGCCACGTGCAGAGATTCTGTAGGAACCCACAATGGCAGGAAAATGATAGCGGTCAGAGGCAGATGTCAAGTGTAGGTAGGGGGTTAGTTACCCCATATCAGGAAGACAGTTGGGGTTCCACAGTCCGTACTAGTAGGGGCGGTGGACGTAGAACTCTAAGGCGAGATCAACCATACCAATAGAGTAGTAAAGTGCAGGGTACTCAGGCTGGGGCCTAGGGTAATAGGGCAAGTCATCTCTATGCAGGTCAGGCTAAAACTTAGGTTGGTGAGGTAGGACTATCTAATGTTCGAGCTACGATTCTTGCAGCTTCCAAGTTTTATAGAGATTTATTCGATACAGGTGCTACAAATTCTTTCATTTCTACTCAGTTTGTAGTTGTGTTGGGGCTAACCGTGGATATTTCTTGTGGGGTAATGTCGCTTTATACTCCGCTAGGGGTGCAAGTTGAGGACATCAGGCAGTGTAAGGTTTGTGCTCTGGAGGTTGGTGGGTATCATTTTTTGTGGGATCTTTTTATCTTATATATGTTAGGTTTTGACCTAATCGTGGGAATGGATCAGTTGGTGTTATATCAAGACCATATCAGCTGTAACCAATGTTGAGTAACAATAACATATCTTGATGGGAGCACTCATGTCCTTCATGGTGAGTGGGATACTTGAGTGATCCGTGAAGGACCGCTACACCATTAGATGGGGGAGCTCACAACCCAAGTCTCATGCCTTATGATAGATTATGGGGAGAAAATAGATCCATTATTCCCTTTTATTCTGGACCAATTTAAGGACGTATTCCATGAGGGAATCTTGGGGTTACCACCCAAGCGAGATGTTGTGTTTGCGATCGAATTTTCTCTGGGAGCAGATCCAGTTTCCCTTCCACCTTATCGAATGTCACTAGTAGAGATCCAAGAATGGAAGGTTCTGTTAAAGTAATTGGATAGTAAGGGGTTTATATGCCCCAGTACATCACCTTGGATATCTCTTATGTTGTTTTCTATGAATTCCAAAGGATCACTAAGGTTGTGTGTCGATTATAGGAAGTTGAACTAGAGGACAGCTAAGAACCAATACCCTCTTCCGATAATTGATGACATGTTCGATCATCTCAGAGGTAACATAGTGTTTTCCAAGATTGATTTGAGATCAGGGTACCATAAGTTGCGGGTGAGACCTTCTAACATACCCCAGAAAACATTCCATAGAAGGTTCAGGATGTATGAATTCCTGTTAATTCCTTTTGGTTTGACAAATGCATCGGCCATGATCATGGACTTGATGAACCATACATTCCCCGAGTATCTATATCAGTTTTTAGTTGTTTTCATTGATGACATCTTGGTGTACTATAGAACTCGTGACTATCATGCCAAACACCATGACATCGTTTTGGGTACACTACTAAAGCATAGAATTCACCCCTAGATATCAAAATGTCGGTTTTAGATTGATGAGGTGCACTTTTTGGGACATATCATATCTGAGTCAAGCATATCGGTGGATCCATAAAAGGTGCGTACTGTGGTATCTTGGGAATAACCCAAGAGCGTCACTGATATTTGGAGTTTTCTGGGTTTGTCTAGTTACTACCGACATTTTATTATTGATTTATCTCATTTGTAGGTGCCTCTCACATGCCTAAACAAAAAGGGGGTTACATTCAATTGGTTAGAGGCTTGTAAGAATTATTTCCTACAGATGATGAATTTGTGGACCACCACACTAATTTTGATCTTACCTGAACCAGGTAAGAGGTACAACTTGTTCTACGATGCATTCGGTGTTGGGCATTGAGTAGTTTTGATGCAAGATAATTGGGTTGTAGCTTAAGGGTTGAGGCTGTTGAGGCCACATGAATGAAATTATCCTACTCAAGACTTGGAGCTAGCTTATGTGGTTCATGATTTAAATGTTAGAGGAATTATTTATTGGAAGAACCCTTCACAGTGTTTTCTGACCATAAATGTCTGAAATACATCTTCGCTCAGCGGGATTTGAATTTTAGAAAATTATGGTGGGTCCAGTACCTGCGGTCTATTAATTTTGAACTAGTTTACACACTGGGAGAAGGTAATAGTTTTACTAATGCTCTGAGTTGAATGACTAAGAATCAAGTAGGTTATGAATCTAGTTTAGAGTGGGTGATGATGAGATTGTTTGCGGAGATGCATTTAAAGGTACATGAGGGGAATGATCCAATGACCATTTCATCAATATTAGTTGAGTACACACTTTTGAGCTGAGTTAAATAGATAAAATGGGAAGATCTAAAATGTTTGGCTATAAAGGAAAGTCTTAAAATAGGGGGGGTCACTTTTTGGGTGGATCTTTGACACTGATGGGGTTTCTTATGTTCATGGTTGTGTTGTGGTTTCGGCCGATATACAAGAAGATTTAATGTAGAAGTTCCACACATCAAAGTGGGAAGTGCATCTAGGCTTGACTAAGATGTACTGAAACCTATGTATGCGGTTTTTGTGGCCGAGAATGAAGAAGGAAGTGGAGAGTAGTGGGGAATGATGCCTTACCTGTTAGTAGGTAAAGGCCGAACATCATAACCCATGTGGGTTATTGTAATCATTGCCTATTCTAGATTAGAAATGGAATCGTGTCATGATGGACTTCATAGTGGGTCTTCTGACGACTCCTTAGAAGAATTATTTCATGTGGTTATTGTTAGATCGGCGGACCAAAGTGGACCATTTCTTACTGATCCAGAATACATATATAGTCGACTAGTTAGGGGTGTTGAATGTTCGGGAGATAGTACCGTTGCATGGTGTTCCAAGAACCATAGTTTCAGACCATGATCTGCATTTCAAATCTCTATTTTGGAAGGGAATATAGAAGGAACTTGGTAGATAGGTGTTTCTGAGTATGTATTACCACCCATAGACTGATGGGTAGTCAGAGGGTACAATTTAGGAATTAGAAGACATATTGAGATCATGTGTTTGGGATTTTGGTGGTTCATGGGAAAAGAAATTTTCACTTATTCAGTTTGTATATGACAATACTTTTCAGGCAACAGTTCAGATGATACCTTTTGAGGATCTTTAATAGAGATGGTTTAGATCACCATTTTTTTGGTTAGAGGCTGGAGAGTCTGAGCTATTAGGGTCGAGTCTTGTGCAGGATACATCAGAGATGGTGAATTCGATTCAAAAGCCTGTGGAAATAGATCATATTAGAAATAAGTCATATTAAGATCAGAATTGTAGATCTCTTGAGTTCTTGGTGGGTGATAATGTGTTTCTTCAGGTGTCACCATGGTTGGGTCACCGTCGAATTCAAAAACATGTCATGTTAGTGCCTAGAAATGTGGGGCCATTTAAGATTGTGGAGAGGATCAGACCGATGGCTTACTGATTGGATCTTCCATAGTGGTATAGTGGAATACATGATGTTTTCTATTTTTCACATCCTTGACACTATCACCTAGACCCATATCATTTGATAAATGCCGAGGATATTGAGCTTGAGGCTAATGCTTCCTTTGAGAAGCACCCGGTTCATATTGTGGATCATATTGAGAATGTTTTCTAGGGAAAAGTTATGCCCCTAGTTCATGTTCTATGGAAACATGGAAACATTTTGGAATAAACTTGGGAGTGATAACATGATATACAGGTCCAGTGGACCGATCAATTTTCTTTGGAAACTCAATGATGCTCGAAAAGAGAAGATCAGTGACGAACTATTATAATTTGAGGAGGTTGTAAGATCCATAATTTATCCGCAAGGTATGTTTTACTTACCTTTTTGTATAATCCATTTATTCTGATAAATATAGTGCTATCGAAAGTCCTTGAGTAGGATTAGGGGTGTTTTGGGGTTTTGGGACATATGAAAAGGGAGAAAATGAGGTTTCTAGGCTAGTCTCATGGTCTTTGAACAGTTAGTGCTAACCGTGCCAGTATCCCATGTAAAATGCGCAAGAGGAATATTTTTTGATAGTAGCCTCCACATGGTTTGCACATAGTTTGTAAAACTGGGTGGGTAAAAAATGTGAGGGGGATCTTTTGGGACATAAGCATCCACACAGTTTGCGCATGATTTCTCAAACCATGCGGGTAAACCATGCAGCCCAAAAACCCTTAAAAATTTACAAAAATTCCACTCTGGTATTTTATAACCCACATGGTATTTTCCTCCTACTCTTCTTTTTCAACCCTAGGAATAAACCAAAGGGACCAAGAGATCCCAAGGATCAAGGTCCTTTGATTATATGTCATTTGGAGTGTCGTCACTTGAGGATGGAAGATCCTGGTAAGCCTAATATCCCTCTTGCTTTTCTTTTTGGTTTGGGGGTTTTATTTCATTCCCCTCTCCATCCAAAGCTCTCAAAACCTACTTTTTTGGTGGGTTTTAGGGTAAATCTTCAAAGGTTGGTTGAATCGAGATCAAAGTATTCGATTGGGAGTGTGTTCGCCAAAAAATTCGAGGTAGGTGGTCTATAATTTATATCCTTTGGGTTTTGTGTAGATTTGTGCATGTAGGGTTTTTATTCTTGCCCTCTTTTGAAGAGTTCTTAGTGCATTTGACATGATGTGGTGTAGTGGTATCTAAATGGTTAATTGTACCCCTCTTGATCCCCATGGGATGCATGGAGGATGACTCGACCAATTTAGGGACACCCGAGGGGCGTAACGATATCTCCCTAGGCTTAGAGTTAGCTAAGTAGGCGTAGGCCGTTGTGAAAGAATGTATATCCCTTGAAGATAATGTTAATATGATTAAAGTAAATGAAATTTGTGTCTAGTAATACACCTAGGATGGGTAATTACCTAGGAGGTTGTTTTGTTGGAACAAAAAATGGGTTAAATGAATAAATGGGAAAATGATAGGGAATTAGCTTATTATTGGAATATGCTTAGTGAGACAGGCGTGGAAAATGGGAATGGGGAAAAGGGGGTTATATAAAAAGAATAATGAACATGTTAATTGATTATGGTAAAATGGAATTTTCCCATTTATTGTGATTATTGTGATTTTGTAAATGACGTTGGCTATGTTGTTGTGATATGGTGTTTTGTGGTGGATGATAAATAAGAACATGCACATGGATTGGATGAGTGGGGTATTTACTTGAGGTTCTATGCCCACAGGTTGAGTTGGACCGAGGTTCTAGGTCCTCCCCTAAATTCATGGGTTATGGAAGGAGATTTAGTTCTACTCCCCTGACGGATGCATTCCACCTGGACTGAGGATTCAAGGTGAGGATATTGGGAATTGTTGTGATATGATGCCTAGTAAGGAAAGACTTATTTAATTATCACATGTTGAAAATGGTGATCATGCCTAATCTATTGACCACACTAAAAGGGTGACATGATAAATGAAATGTCTCAGTAATAAACATGGGATAATTAGTGGTTTAACATAAAGGAATACAAATAAAGATTGACTATTGAACTGTTTACCTTAAATTTCCTTTATTTATCTTTTGCATACACTATCTTCCTTACTCGATATTTTTTAGACACCATTAGTGGTGGCCTACAGAGTTATACTCGCACCCTTGTCGGGCCGTTGTTGGGTCCCTGAGCAGATTTCATGGTTGCAAGTCCGGACAAGGGCAAGGGCCCTATGATAGGGAGATGAGTTGGACATGGGGCATGTTTGGGTGAGGTTCCAAACTTGGAGTCTGGACTATTTTGGGGATTCTACTATTTTCATTGATTTGGGTTTTTTCCCTTGACACTATAGCACGGCATGAATTATTTATTATTGTTTATGACTGTACACAATTTTGGGAATTAGTTATTATGCATGTTATGGATTTTTATCTTATTTTTCCACTATTTCAATTGTTATCTATTGTGTCTTACTCTGCTATTGAGGGTATAATATCCCCACATGACCTATTGTACCCTCACTACTAGTTTGAAACCACTATCATTTGCGGGGGGGGGGGGGGTGTGTGCCCTTGAGGTCATGTAACTACTCGGCTCAGAGCACCGACTTAGTGACTTCCGAGATGGGGGTGTTACATATTACATCTTCTATGTTTCATAGTTGAGTATATACATGAATGATTCTACATACATTATGGATTGGGTTGAGATGGACATCAAGGATGGATTCACCTTCATAGAGTACATGGTGGTGATTGAGGACCAATATGAGATGATTATGAGAGGATGGACCATACCATTGATTCTTCTATTTTGGAAACACAAGGGCATTTAGGGGAGTTCCTGGGAGACAGAGAGAGGGATCCAGATGTGATACCAGTATCCATACATTTTTATTTAGATTTTCTTTTTCAAGGTTAATATAGTGGGAATTTAAGGACTATTTTTTTTTATTTTTGGAATTTAGAATGTATTAATGAATATTTTTAGAGCTAGGATCTGAGTAAGTGAAAGATTTCGAGCTTCAATGAGAATCAGAATTAATATATTAAAAATATTGATTATTTACAATCATACACATACACCTTTGTGTTTTTCCCATTATTCATGACCTCAGATAAAAAAATTGATATCACAATTAAATTTGGAATGTAGGGATTACCCTAGGTGTTACTTATGTTGGGATAGCACTAAATATCTAGTTAAGTAACCCATTGGTGGTGCATTTAATTTAAATAAATAATTAAATTTATTTATTTTATTTTTAATGCCCATGACCTAAAAATGCTCTATATAATTTCTTATATAATAATTTCCTAGGGTTAATGGCATAACCCTAGGAGAATTGAGGGGAGCCTTGGAAATTCATCATTAGAAGATAGAGATAAAAGAATGATGAATGATCAGATTGAGGTATATTGAGATGTAGATAACTCAATAGACCATCCTCACCACTAGAAAAAATATTCTTCACAAAATATCGATCCAAATAGACGTAGAGCTTATCAAATTTAATTTTCACCATTTTGATTAAAATAATTAGCATTGAATTATATATTTTCTATTGATATGGGATTTATCTGTTCTATGAATTATCCCATTATAATAAATTGAATTTTTAATTTCAATTTTTATTATTATTAAATTTTATCACACAAGATCTCATACATATCATTTTTTGGTCAAGATTTCATAATAAAAAAACAATTACACATTTTTTCTTGTGGTTTCCCCCACCAATTCTTCATGTTATTCAGTGTTAGCCCATAGAGATACAGTTCAAAATTGCTAGGGTGGGTTTATGTGCGATCAAACCCATGGATTCATAGAGATTTCATGAAAAATTAATGGATTGGTGATTTACAGATGGATCAGGATGGATCATGACTGATACTGCATGGATATGAGAACTGGAGTGGAAATGATGATGGAAGGTGCACATGATGCATATCGACTCATCAGTTGTTGATGAAATTTTTGTTTACTAACAATAAAAGGTCAGAGATCAATGTTCAACTACCTAACCTTAAATTTTAAAGGATTCTGAGTGGTCAAATGGAAACATTGGCTGCATAAATGGAGGATCTGATATCCATCGGTAGAAACCCAAGCATTTAAAAAAAATATGGATACACAATATATATAATGAGGAACACACACCTTGTAGTCCCATGGCTACGAAAACTATATTTTTTGGTGACGAAAAATTTCACATGCCATGTGGACCAACCACATGCCATGTGATCTTATGGTGGTGGCTTGATAAGTACTAAGTGAGTACAAAAATATAGACACAACCACATACATTGGAAAAACTAGAGTACACGATCATGGCCGTGTACTCGACAAAAACCAGGATACCTGGACACGACCATGTACATGGGCACCGACCAATGTACATAGGCATGATTAGAAGATAAAGGGATGACCCAGGGTGGTTGAGACACTTCATGTACCATTAGTACTTGTTCTGTAGTATTCCATGGAATTTTAATATATTTATCTATGAGAACACATTCAGGCGATGAGGTGGGTCCCATGTCGTGTGGATCCCCATCCCCACCATGTATTCCATAAAGAACTTCTTCCTCAAATATCTCATTCTACGGGATTTAGATTTATCTCGCGAGTAGCCTATCTGGAGTGTTTTTTCCATAGAATTTGATGATGGAATTTCTTTTCAATAAGAGATTTTATTTGAGGTTTTACAAGAATGAATCTTCTTCAGGCGTTTCTTGAGGATGGTAGTTATTAAGGAAGCATCAATGGAGATATTCTTGGGGTTTAAACTCCCCTATTGCACTGGGGATGGGTCCCCTATACTCTTTATAAATGTAGTGTCATAAATACACTAAAAAGGTGATTTTCTTTATCAATGGCATGGTAATAACTCAAATTCATGCTCTTGTGACATGAGAGTCCTCTACAAGAGTTTTGGATCCCTCCGTTTTTCAGTGTAGTAGTGTGGAGTGGGCCTTCCATACAGAATTTGGTGAGGATGTATTTGATGATAAACATTGTAGATTAACCTTTGGGAACTGTAAGAAGACTCTTCTAGTTTAGCATGATTATGAGATGAGGATCCTCTTTCTCTCTCTACAGGGTTTATTTTAGAGCATATATCTATGATGGGTTTCATTTCTCTCTTGCCATGGGTTGAGATGTTCTTTACCATATCTTAATATTTCTCCCTTTTTGGTTTTCAAGGTGTCCTATTAGGTATGTATATACTAATACATACATGGGATTTTACCACCCATTACACATCTTATGTAGACAATGGATATATCTATGGTGACTTTGGTGGTTTTATGGGATAGATGGGAGTATTGGCCACATACAGTGGTCAGACATGAAGATTAGGAGCAAGACTCTCAGACTTTTATTTTGTTTCCAAAATTTTCAGTTTGGGGCCTATTTTATTATTGGTAATGTATTTTTTAATTTTTTTTACTTTGTTTTATACTATGGTACTTTGATATATTCTATAGAATTTGTTGCGTGTATGATTATACTCTAGATGTTGCAGTATCTATTTTGGCATACCTCCGCACTATTTCATTGAGATGGTTAGTTTTATTCATACAAGTACATTAGGAAAATACATCCCATTTTGGTTATTCCTTGTTATCACCAATCACAATCCCCTTTCCTATTGGTGGTGGGTTTAGGGTGTTAACGGTTAGACATTCTATTTTCCATGTGAGCCCTGAAGGGTGGGTTCATGAAAAAATACATAATTTTAATTCCTTAAATATTATTGATACTATTTTAAATAATAATATGATGTGTTATAATTGAATCAATTTAATTATTAAAATATAAATAAATTAATTCGATGGTATGTTATTCATATCATTTAATTTTAAAATGTTTATATTTCAATGAATTTAATTATTATCTATATTATGAATTTTAATTTTAATAAACTAATTTGATCACTTTTAAAAAATTAATTTACTATAATTTATTGATAATATATATAAAGAAGAAATTAACTCTCACTTAATAGTTTTTGTGTACAGAATAAGAATAAATTCACTTTATGCTTATGACATAATTGTTTTTAAAAAAAAAATTTCCCGCCTTTTACGATACCATATTAAATTAATTTTTATAAATATTAGAATTTTAATCAAGTAAAATGGGTTTAATATTTGGATCCACCCTTTATAAAGATGAAAAAAAATTCAATTTCATTTTTTTATCATAAAAATAAGTTAAAAATGTAAAAATTAGTCACTACGGTAAAGGTTACAACGATGTAAAAATGTTAAATCAAGAGGTAAAATATCTTAATATCCAAAAAAATCATCTCTAAATGGGTGTAAGAGAAATTTATTGACCTTAAATTATCTTTTAATCCCTAATTATTAATTTTGGATCCACTTTACTTGAATAAAGAAACTCTTTTTATATTAAGAAATTAATCTTTAAAAAATTGCACGCCTCTACTGTAAAAGGACCCCATTACCACCGTAATTCCCTTCACACATAACGCTTTTCTGGATAAAAAAATCCTTCAAGGACCCTCCCAAAACCTATTTACCACATCCTAGAGGTTATTTTATCAGTAAATTACTAATCTAATATGGCTAATGGAGTGGTCTAAATGAGGATATCACATGAAAAGGTAAATGTTTTAATCACGTTCTTTCAATATTCTTTATTATTTCAGCTCTCCTAAAACTATTCTAACCCTACTAATAGAATTGAATCAATATAATTAATATAGTTAAATTTTACTATATTGATGTAAAAACAATTATCTACTTTCCTCCCAGCTATTAGAAAAAAGAAATATTGTCCGTGTTAAGGTTAGATTACTGCCTCCATGAACTACATATTTCATTTTCAATCACCACCTTGAATATATGGTTCTAAAAGTGGATTTAATAAAATATTATTATATTTACCACAAAATTAATATTATGTAAATTAAAATTAGGAATTTTATTAATAATATTTATAGTAAATGGGAAATGTTAATTTAACTACCTAAAACGAGCATACTATGACACTTTAATTAATTTGGATATATTTTTGAATATTTATTAACATGTATAAATTTTGTGATACTGGAATGATAAATAAAATATATCTATTCACTTATATAATATTATGAAACTATTTTATAACTTCTTTGATCACATTCAAAATACTGAATTTGTTTTGAAGGAATCAACCAAATAACCCCAAGTGATCGATGAGAGAAAAATAATGTAGTAAGTTATTTAAATATGATAATTAATAGACATTAAAAATATGAAATATTCAGGAAAAAGTTTCTTTAGAAATAATTTTATCAACTTAATTTTGTTATTTAGGTTGTTAGATATATACACCAACATGATTCATGACATGAGGTAAGAAGTATTGGTTTCAATTTTAATTCCACGCAACATTCATCATATTCTGAAACAATTTAATTTTATATGATATAAATAATACCTTATTGACTTATTATATCATAAATAAATTATTAATCTTATTATTTTCACTTTTAATTAAGATTTAAGTTTTCATTTTCCTCCAACTCATACATTACCCAAGTTATAAAGGTTGTCGTCAACTTAATTTACATTCATTAAGTTATAAATTTTATTCTTGAACTTAATAGTTCCAATTTTAGATTCTTCCACAATATTATTGTGTTATATTTTATTTCCAAATTTTTTTCTAGATTTATAATCCTTCTCGATATTATACTTCCCATAGGTTTAATATTCAACAAAACAGTTACCTATATACAAATTCAACCTTATCTCTTCTTTATGGTTTGGAATCTATTTTCTCCATGTATATATTATTAATTTTTTTATAATAATCCTATTATATCTATTTAAAGGGATTATTACTGTCATTTTTTATTTCCATTGAATTGTTTTACCAAGGTTTAAAAAAAATCTTTTAACATTTTTTCATACAAGTTATTTTTGAATTTATTAAAAAAATTATGAAAATAATATCATTTATAGAATTTATCACATGATCACATTTTATCAATTTTATAATTTTTTAAATGAGCATCCCTATCCTTAATTCCCTAGTTTTTAAAAGAAAACCATATTCTAATTATTCATTCAAATTTTCATTTTTAAAATAATGTTTAATATTTTAGAAGAATAAATTAAGGTGTTTTATTGGACTTATGTATATTTTTATCTTCCAATCCATATTTTCTATTTTTAACTTCATTTATTTTCATGTTTTTAGTATTTATAATAATTTTAAAATTAATTTTTTCAATGTCCTCCTTTTGTCCTTTGAAATGGATTTTTCATGTGAAATAATAGTTTTTTATAACAATATTTAAATATCATTATGAAAATTCTTTTTATAATTTCAATTTTATTTACTTTTCAAATGCTTAAAAACATACAACTTTTGGAGTTATGTTTCTTTTGTTACCCTCTGAATTTTCTTATAAATTTATTGTTCATAACTCATCTTGATCATAAGGGTTATGTTATCTGTCACTCTTTATATCTATCTTAAAATTACTTTTATCCTTCATGTTCATATTATTTAAATTTATTAATATATTCTATATCACCTCTACTATTTCTATTTTATTTTTTATAATATTTATTTTACCATATACCCATTACTCTATATGGTGTCAGTTTGAAAGGTGATTACCATGAAATTTAATCCATTTATTTACTGGGGAAATATTGATAATTTGTATACTTATTATTTAAATATAGATGTTTATTGATTAATAAAAAATGTTGGTTATATATTTTATAGTTTATTCATTTCATTATATGATTAATTAGTTGGACTTAATTATTTATGAGTGGGGTCCAAAATTTTATAGTTCCTTGATGAATCATATGATCTCATGTGACAAACTAGATTGGTTATTTTTTATACACCATACTCTTTTTAAGGATGATATCTTGGAACGAAGCCCTTATAGTAATTTTATGATGATCAACATTAAGAATTTCATCACTATGAAACCAATTATTTTAATCCATGGATTTATCACTTTCTCATGTTTTCAGTTATACAATTTTTTTTATAATTATTTATTCCCTCCATATTAACCATGCCTTGTTTATTCTATGATAACTTCTCTTGTATACTACCCTTTACTGATCATTTGAGATCACCCTTATTATGCATCCATTTTCTCTAGTTTTGAAGAAGTGTATTACATATAAGATGTCTAGATTTTTTATGTGTGGATAATGTTGTGGGAGATGTTGAAGTATTATATTTAAAATAGGATTCCTTGGTTTAGTGGGAAAATTACCATTTGATTTGAAATCTATGAACTTTTTAGTGGAAGGTTTTCCTCAATACTCTAAAACTCTAAACATAAAAGGTATCGGGTATGTTAGGGAAACATTATAAGTTTATGATATTATAATTATATATAGTTAAGTTTGAGTCACTTATGTACATATAAAAAAATATGAAAAAATATGTTTTTATAACTAGGTTCATGAGTGCAGGTCAAGGGGTCACACTAATATCAATCCACTGTTTTAGTTAAAACATTGAAAACATAATATTCATCTTCTGTTAGTGAAACAAAATAATATCTTCCCATTTTATCATTCTCTATAAACTATAGTATCTAATTATTTAATTAAATCCCTTTCAATAATCTAAATATACTTATAATATTTTAATGATCCAACATCACATAATTTGTTTCTTGGAGAATGATGATTATAAGCATAACATGTTGAACTAGTATCCATACTACATTTTTATTCAACCATACTTTTCTGATTTCCAATTCCCACGATAAAGTATTAACATAAATTATAGAATAAATTACCTTTTATTTTAATAGTACATATCTTGACCCATAATGGATGATTTTTTATTCCATAAACAACATAACCATGGTTTAGTTTGATAAATTAGAGAAAATATAACAAAATGGATTAATAACTCATTTATAATTAAATCCCACCAAAATGATATTTAAATTCATAATGACCTTATTTAAGATCTTAAAATTACTAAAAAGGATACACTGTTATAGAATGATATAAAATACATCATGATATGAGGATAATAAACCACTTGAAATACTAAAAGGGATATGAGAGAAAACAAATGGACCTCCTTTCCATGTGAGTCTTGATTGAGGGTGGTATAAAAATTTTATGATATAATCTATATAGAATTATAAAAACACCGCAAATCCACATCATCCTAGGGACCACCAATGACATAGTTCCCACTAGCTATCATATGGTCAATAAAATACTTTTTATTGCCTTTTTACGCACTATAGGGTACTACATGATTTCTTTACGGGTACTTGATGGGGATTTTTTCTCTTTATTAACAATACATATAATTTTGTTTTAAATAAATACCATTTTAATCCTCAAAATATCAATCATTGGGAACCATTAAACATAAATCAATGAAAAATAATAGAAAACTCATAGAATAACTAGCCATAAAATATACTGTCATAAAAAATTTCAACCATTATTCTGTTTTTTTATAAGAAAGATGAAATATCAGGAATACTAATGTTGTTTAGATTATTGTGAATATCAAATATATACTATGTCCTGTTTTGTCACTATAAAGGTAATTGTCATTATTGATACCTAAAAAATGATTGTAATTGTTTTTATATATTGTATTCAATCTCAACATCACCATTATATGGTGATGATGATGATTTATAAAATAGATAACATTATTCATAACCATAGTGTAATGACTTAAGAAAATTATAATATTATTAACTCTATTTAAAAAATCGTAATGTTATTTATTCATATTTGCAATATAATTTACATTAAAATGAATGTTCTATTGGTTCCTTCTATATATAGAAATTTATAAAAACTAAAATAGGTTTTGATATAAAAATAGAAAATATAATATATTTAATAATAAATTTTGGTCATAAATCCTATGCATTTAGAATAATACACCAATAAAACACTAATATTATCTAACTCAATCCACTAAAATTTGAAAACCATTCATTATTGAAAACATTAAGGTCCCTAATTCCCTATTAAAAATTAATTTAGATAATATCCTCATGATATAGCATAAAATATAAAATATTATTATATATATTAATTTAATAGGATTAATTTTTTTGATATTTTATAGATACGAGAAAATAAATAAAAATTGAAACCAATAAAATGACAAAACAAAAGATATTTACTAAATAATGAAATATCTATTCAGGGCATGTTTATTGAAATATTTAAAAATAATGGAAAACACATAAAACAAGTTTTATAACCAAAATAAAATGACAAATCCATAGACAATATATCATGAAATATCTTTTTAATATGCCAATTTTTATGGACTAAAATTGAATTTAATAATACTGATGATGAAAATATAAATATAAATATATTTCATCATTGTAAATAAAATTTCACATGAATTACATTCCAAAATGTTAGAAATACTACATTAATTTATTATAAGATGACCTAATCATAACAAAATTACAATAATATCATAAAAATTGATAGAAGTAGATTTCAAAATCTAACATATCCATGTAATTAAAACAAAATATTATCAAATGGTAATTAATTAATATATAGTAATTAATATTAATTTTTATTAGAAAACCTGAAATTCCATTGCAATCTAACAACAATTTGAGTTAGAGGATATCAAATTTTTTGAAAACTATAAAAAAAATTTAAACCTAGTTATAAATTTAGCAACACTAACTTATAAATAATCATTTATAGGATTTCATATTATAAAATTTTAGTTAAATAAGTTGAAATATTTCTATTAAACCATGTGTTTTTTTATTTTAATAGTTTATTTGTTTCTATTTGAAAAATGAATGAAATAATTTATGAACAGTTATTTCAACAAGGTATGGAAGGAGTTATCCATTAGAGAATTTGGGATTATAGAATTATCCATATGTATTAAATCATCTTGTATTTTACTCGACAAAACATATTCACAACTGATGATTGAATTGTTAGAAAACCCATCCCATTAATGGTTTATAATATTGGATTTTATCTTTATATTAATAGGTTGTGGAAATGAATCTTCTAAATTATATTCCCATGGTGGATCCACACACTCTAGATTATTAAGATAAATATTATTTTCAAAAAGGGGAAGATGATCCAATTTTTTTTAGTGAACAAATAACAATATTAATTATCTCTATGTAATCTAAGAGTTCTATACAAAGGGAGTCCTTCATCATAGTTCAACTTTTCTAATCTTTGTTAACAAGGGAGTGATAAAAGAATGATTCACAGGATCCAATGAAGTATTTATTTAATTATCCATGGAAGAAACAAATGTTTCTTTTAATATATGTATTTTATTTACTAAATGATAATTTATAACCTAATATGGAATAAGGGAACTTTCAGTATTAAATAATAGTTCCAAAGGGGTTATATTGTTTTTAATTGCATTAATTCCACTATTATAGCTTAATGTGTATCCATATTTTATATTGAGTCTTTGTATATATGAGAATTTTCCAAAATTATTATTTTCTAAAAATATTTTACATTTATTAAAGTCCATATTTATAGAGAGACTAACTATGATATGTAAATATTAACATATATACATGAAAATAAAGAACGTTTCCCCATGAGAGTGAATGAATTGATATTTATTGGGGAGAATTAATTTCAATATATATTTATAATAGATCATCACATGAATGTGAGAATTAGAAGATGCCTAAGTGACATTGAACTATATAAAGTACTAGTCATAGACATGACTAAAATATTAAGATTTCAACTAAAGGTTTTAAATGGTAATTAAATTATGTTCCTACACATTCAATTCATACATCGATAAAAAATTTAATTTGAATAAAAAATAAAGAATAACATTAGTGGAACATAGAAATATCACAAATAAATTATAATGAATTATTCTATCAATTAAATGTCTTTCAAATGTTGAATATACTGATAAACATATAAATTTATAACTTTTTTTGAATTAATATTCGTTGTAAAGACCCCCTAACTCTTATATATTGAATGTTATAGAGGGATGGAATGCGTGATTTATTATTTTATTTTTATAATGATAAATAAAAATAGTCTTGAGGAACCTTTAAAATAAATTCATTTAATAATATATATAGAAATATCAATGGATTCCCATTAAGATTACAAATATTGATACATAACTAAGATAGAGAAATCCTATAGTGACATCTTAGGTATATTATAATTAAGAAATATTGTCATGATTTCATCTTTGGGATTTCTTGAGGATGATACAATCAAATATAAGGGGAGAGAATGAGGGGGAGGTAGTTACTTCAACATCATTCATGGACTTATATAATTCATTTACACTAAAATCAAAATAAATAAACCTATTTTTTATTTATTATTTATGATTATTAAAATCATATATTAAAACAATATTTTTTTTAAAAACATAACCCTTAAAAATATACGCAACATAAGTGGGTGAGATAATAATAGATTATAATGAATAATAATATTAAATGGTGACTGGTAAAATAAAGATGGTGTGTTGTTAAATAATTGGGGTCTTTTGGATGAAGGATTTGGGGGAAAATCATGATATGTAACATATATATATAGTCTAAAAATAAAAATTTTACATAATTTTCATACATAATGGCTCATTTACATGGAATAAAATATAATTGGAATGTCTCAATAAAAATTTATTGTGTATAGAACCTCAGGAGATATATTCTTTTTCTAATGCATTGGGGGATGCCAATTTTTTATTTTCCAATCTATGACCTAATAATATATCAAAAATACCAAGTTACATATAGAAATAAATGAATTAAAATATTCATATATTAATGGATTCATGGATGATCCAAGGGAGAAGTATAGAATATATAATAAATTTATATGTCATAGTTATGTATTAATTAGAGAAAGATGATTGAATAAAAAATTTAATTCACATAATAGAAAAAGTAACAATAATTTGTAAATTTTAAATGGATAACATGATAAAATTAAAGATTTGTTTAGAAAATTAAAAATGAATTATAAGAAAATATAAAAAATCAAGAGAAAATATAATCAAACAAATTATTTTCTCAACCTAAAACACATTATGATTATTTAAAAAAAAATTGTTAGAAAAATACTTAAAAATAATATTTATATCAATTTAAATTATTTTTTAATTTTTTTATTCTTATTATATATTTATTTGATATTATTTTCAAATATATGTCCTTGAGAGAGATCTATTCTCAATTATTAATGATTTTTATAATATACTGAACTCCATGACAATTTTTATTTAAATAATTTTACACATCATAAAAATTAATCATAATGGTTTCTAAAATATTATAATATTTATAATATATAATTTCATTACCACATATAATTACTTCTCGATATATAAATTTACATTTCATTATCTATTTTAATATAGTTGTAATGAATCATAAAAGATTTGTTTTAAACAATTACTTTCATTCCAATTTTTTTCACCAATCCATATACATAATTTATATACATCCATAAAATAAAATGTTAAAAAGAAAAATAAATTATTTTTAATAACCACCATTAATGTAATTTAATTGTTTATACATCACCAATGATTATGGATAATAAATCCACTTTTCAAAAAGTAAAAAAAATTAATTCTTTTATAAATAACATGTCTATGATTCAAAAAGTATCTGAAACAAAATTTAATTTCTAAATAAATATTAATTTTGGAAATTATATTAATTTATTAAAAAGGATACTTTTTATAAATATTTTATTAATAATATGTCAAAACCAATTCTTTTCATGATTTATTTTCATCAATAACTATTTGATTCATAATTTGACCTGAAACTCTACACAGTAGTAAATATATTTGTTAGAGGAAATTTTGGTAGTTTTTTTTCAGAAATGATATATTTTTTGATATGTAATGTGAATTAGAAATGGATATTATTAGTTGAATATCATATTCTAGGGGTTAAATAAAATATTTTTAAAATTTATTTATTAATTTATATATTAATGAGTTTTTTTTATTATTATCACATACCATATTTTAAGAAAACATATTTAATTTATATCATTTTTAGAAGTGTTAAAATAATTTTTAATAATACATTTTATTTATTTTATATTACAAATTAATGGGGAGATTATATTCAAGTAGACTTGATTGATTATCAGAAGAGGTTTGTGTATAATGTTAAAGTTGTTCAATTTGGATTTTTTAACAAAATTTTATTTAATAAAGGTTACTAAATGATAGATCATAATTTCCTTCAAATAATCTAAATATTATCATTAATCACATTCCCTTTTCTTATATTAAATGTTTGGATAGATTTTTCTATCATACTATTAGTTTTTATTGTATAAGTGAAAAATTATGTTTTTATTCATTATATTTTCATAACATGTAAAATGTAAACATTGATTTTTGGTATAAATTAAATTATATTTTCATCTATAAAAGTATTTAAATTTATTTCATGAGTTATTATATAATGCTTTTTATAAGTGTTATTTTTATATGAATCCATATTTTACCATCAATATCATTTATTTAAATCAAATTAAGACCATTTAGTTAGGTATATATTAATCATTTTGTTGTTTTATTTATATGGTGTATGATTTATGATTTATGGGAATTTTAGTTTGGAATTTATAATTTTGAAATTGATAATTTAATTTGTAAGATATTTTGGTTCAAAATATTTTGAGAACAAAAACTCTTGAATTGTGTTATCATTATTCCATTAGTATAAAACCTATGTCTAGTTGATGTACCCATAATATGTATTTTATACATAACAATATATTTTTTTAGTTAAATTCATAATGATAGTTATAGATTGAAAATTGGGTTTCTACTAGAGGGGTTATAATAAATAAAATAATAATTGGAATTTATTAAATTTGAAGTTTCTTAATTAGAATCAGTCAAGGAAAATAATAATGTATACAACAATTAAAATAGGGTAGATTTGGATCGATCATTCCATGGGTTTGTTGTTATTTGTGCTAAATTTGATTCCATAGTTTTTTAAATAATTTTTTATTTGATTATTTATCTAATAGGAAAGATTATAGAGTGAATGAATTAAAATAAAGAGAAATATAATTTTATATTTAGATAATATAATTTTATTTGATAAATATTTTTTATAGTGACCACCATCTTATGGGTTTTTCTACTGAGGATTTCATATATTATGGATATGAATTTAAATTTAATAAATTAATTATAATTTTTTTTTAAAAGTTATCATTAATAGTTTTAATTGAGTTAATTAGGTTTCTAAAAGGGATAAGGGATAGGTAATAACCCTGATATTACTCTTGATTGAGGGTCGGTGTTAGAAATCTCATAATGTAATGATATCCATTGTAAATATATTATTATGTAAACCATTAGTTATAGTAGAAAAAATGGTTCCTTGGGCCTAGAAAAGAGGCATGTTGTTGGAAATCACGTTATCTAATGGAAATATCAATGATTATGGTTTACTTAATACTCTAATGAAATGATATGTGTGTTGGGTTTGAATAATATTTTGTAATGTTTATTTAAAATTTCATATTTGATAAATTTTTATTATTTATGTTGTTGTCTTATCATAAATGGTTTAAATAACTCATTAATATATTGATACCATACTTTTGGTGTTAATCAAAATGGGAAATTTATTTTATACAAATATTTTGGGTGTAATACTCATAGTGTCAAACCCAAGACTCATGAAAGCAATTTTAAATAATTTCAAATGGAAAATTCTTTCATGATAATATTATTAAAATAAGAAGAAAAATAATTAAACAAAATATTTATGGAATAAAAAATTATGTAATATTTTATTAATGAGAATAATGTTATATTATTATATAATTTATAAGATATTTATAAAAATATAATTACAAAATAACTCATGGGTTGTTTATATTACTAGGTTACTAAACCCACTAAGATATTAAAAACAAGTTTTAAACTTGGATTCCAAGACTTTTGAAAAGAAAAAAGTTCACAAGACATTAACGTTTTCGATGGGTAATTACTAAATATTATAATATAATAAACTCAATTTTAGTAATGTGTATAGAACATTAGATATATGATTGAATCATGAAAAGAGTCTCTATAATTGTATTTCCAAATTTATGGTAAATAAGGGGTGATATGAAAATAATTTTAATCTAGTGTTTAAGAAATATTATACTATGAATTGTGAGTAGTAATATTTTATAAATTTTTTATGCCATAAATAGAATTAGTTTATATGAAGGAACTAGGTATTTCTATAACATTTGATGATATATATATATATATATATATTAATGAACTTATTAGATCCATTTTTCTTAAATTTTATAATTCTATCCTAGGGGATGGATATGGATGATGTTGATGAATTGATTTTCATTTTATTAAAGAAATAATTTCATGAGTTCCTCATCTATTACACAAAGGATTTAACTAAAAGTGGTATGTTTTGTCTATTTTTTATTTCAAATTATTTTACTTTAGATTATTATTTTAGTTTCACCATATATTATAAACATGATCACAATAATACACATCATTCATTCCCATAATATATATTCAAACATTCAATGAAATATTTGTTGATACCAATAATGTGGAATTTTATTTATTATCAATAACGGGTTAATATGTGATGGATTTTATAATATGAGAGAGAGTGAAGAAGAAAAAATAATGATTATTCTCTATATCAATTTTGAAGATTATTTAACCGAAAATAAGTTCAAAGACATGTGTCAATTGTGTTGAGGATGACACATTGTCTACAATAAGGAAGAAGAAACGTAAGAAGGCCATGTGATATTCTTTTTATAGTGACGCAACCTTTTCTTAAATTACTATTACATCATTTCAATGATAAACAACACAATAGTATTACACATAGAGGATACAAAGGTTTAGTTTCTTGGGAAAACTAGGACCATACATAACAAATACATCATCAACCATAAACATTTATTTAATTTTTTTTCTCTAGCTTCTAAGTGGCACTTGTCCTATCCCTAGTACATGTAGGTACCTGAGAATATACATCAAAAGGGGTGAGCTAGAATTATAGTAAGATGATATATAAAAACAATATATCATGGGGTGAGCAAAATCATAACATAGGCAAAAGATCATGAACATGAGAGGAGCATAAATAAAAGACATGAAATGTGGCAATGCATATAAATGAAACATCATGTCTTAGTGGTTAAGTACCTCACATACTTGTGAACCAAGTTATCATCTTGTTCACAAATCATTTCACATTTACTCATGGGATTCATCACTTTACCCAATTCATTGGAGCGCTGTATAATTCTGGGTGCACCCGTCTCTTTGAAACATTCATATTGCACTACATAATTTCGGGCACGCCCGTCATATCATAACATTATCATTATCATGATTGCCACATAG
Source organism: Viscum album (assembly GCA_963277665.1). Classification (NCBI taxonomy): domain Eukaryota; kingdom Viridiplantae; phylum Streptophyta; class Magnoliopsida; order Santalales; family Viscaceae; genus Viscum; species Viscum album. The sequence continues at coordinate 1,699,232,064 of OY728161.1, read as the reverse complement.
AACACATATCAAAAGTTAACATAACTAACCCATGTAAAGGAATGTGTTTCATATCATAAGAATACATTCATAAGCATTGGGTTCCCAAAAGAAATACAGAACAACATACTTGATACAAGAACCATCAACCCTGAATGAGAGGTAAAAGTTGAGTTCTTAAAAGAAGTGTTTTTTAGAAAACATTCAGATTGAAATAAACTTCATTATAAAACAAGTATATCCCATAAAAGGAAAAATAATTATGAACAAATTATCTTTAAGGAGTGAACATATCAAAAATAAATTGAAAGAGGCAAATCCCAAAGAATGAAAGATGGGTTCGAGAATTTCCCCTTACCTTGTACCTGAATGCTTCCTTCTCTTCAATGACCAGTATAATGAAATTTTATTCATTAATTAGAAATAAATAACCATGTGTACATTAATATGTTTAATTATGGTTTCATTATGTCATATTATGTTCCTTTTTATGACTTATAGAGTTTAAAAACATTGTTCGGGGATGTTCGTTTTTATGGTTTTTCATGGGTGGTTCACTTGTATTCTAAAATTGATGTTTGGGTAGAACATGAGTAAACATTCAGAAATGATATTATGTGTTATTAATGATATTATAGGAGATTTAATTATTTTACAATGAATTATATTTGATCCTTGTGGATGAATCATTAAATATGAATTAAATAATGGTTATTTGGGTTAATTTGAGCAGTTTTTGGATCACAACGAACTTGTTTTAACTTTTGAATTAGTAATATGGCCATAGGTTATTTCAAGAACATTAAATAGAACATAATACATATAAAATATTCTGTTTAAACCATAAAAATGGTTTCATGACCAGATATGAAGGTATAAATGGAAGAAGAAGGCATGTTGTTCTAGATGGTGATAAATTAACACCTCACGAACAACGTTCTCTTTAATAAAATAAAAAGGAAGAGGGAAAGGGGATTGGATGATATAATACCCCAATAGAATCATAAAATTAAATTATATGTATAATAATGGAGTTAAAATACAATTTATATGAAGATAGGTGGGGAGAGATCAAGAAATGAACTTGAACTTGAAAGGGAATTAAAGGAGAAGAGGGAGGGAAATTACCTCTTAAATCCTTCTCTTGAGAACCACCTTAAGGGCCTAAGCATGGTCTTTTTATGAGACCAGATGCTCTTGGACGTGGGGGGGATAGGGGAGAATATTGGGAAGATATTATACAATTCTTGAAGCTTGAGAGTTTTGGTTTGGCAAGAGGAGGGGGAGGGCTTATTTATACACGAGAAGGGAGGTGTTTTTAGTATAAAATATTAAATAAAATAATGTATCAAAAGTTAGACTTGTAATAGTAGTTTTTTGACATCCTAAATCATATATTAATATAATATAATTCTTTTTAGGATTCAATTATTCTTTATATTCCTAATTCATTAATTTATTAAACAGAAAGTGAAAGAAAGAGAAAAAGACACTTTAAGAAATCACATTTGACTTTAGGCTTTGGAAAGTTATTTTTCGGTTTTAGAATTGGATTTATTGTATTTTAATGAACCATTAATTAAATTTGATATAATATGGCCGAAAATAATGTTCTAGAATGTTTATCTCATCATTACATCATTAATGATGCAATTTAGTATACACCGATTATGCGAGAAACTGTATTTTTTCTATTCACCCAAAAATTGAAGTATTTCAGAAAAAATCAAAAATTTACCCCTACCATTTTATGATGTGTAAAATCCAAAAATGAAGTCCATTTTTCAAAAATAATTTATAAATATTATTAATTTAATATTTAATTAAAATCAGAATTTACTTAAAAAAATGTTTTTAAAAGTTTAAAATGATTTTATAGTGCTTTCAAAAATTACGCAGGGTCTTATAAAATTATCTAAAACTATAAGAGATTGATTAAGTAATTTATGAATAAATTTTAAGGAAATAAATAGTCTTTTGAATTAATTAATTAATTAATTATAATTAATTATTTGTGACTTACAAAATACATAAACGTTTACTAAGGTCAAATTGTCACTTTCAAAGATGTCTAAATATTATTTAATTATTCATAGGTAATGTTACTCTTATGTTGGATTAATTACTATTAATAAGGGTTATATTACTATTCATAAGGGTATGTTACTATTCATAAGAGTAGGTCACTATTCACCAAAAATTATTTTTGTTTCATTAGACTCCAAAAATCATCTTGAACACAACCGTGTATGTCGGACTTTCGAAATTCAAAAAATATGAGTGAAAAACTTCTATTTAAAGGTCACTTATCACTTAGTAGTTTATTACGTTGTGTTTTCATGTTATTTTATGACATAAATATAATAAAGTAATTTTCCATTGAAAAACATTGGGTCATTAAATTCTTCCCCCCTTAAGGAATTTCGCCCCCGAAATTTCACTTTATACAAATAGGTGAGGGTAATTCTCCATCATTGCCTCTTATGGTTCCCAAGTTGCTTCCTCAAACTTATGGTTCCTCCAAAACACTTTGACAAGATGGGTTGTCTTGTTGTGTATAACCATATCTCTCTGATACATAATCTTTACTGGATGCTCCTCATAGGAGAGATCATCTTCCAGCTGCACCACCTCTGATTTTAGTACATGTGAGGGGTCTGGTATGTACTTCCTCAGTAGTGATACATGAAACACATCATGCAGTTGAGCCATATTCAGTGGAAGTGCTAGACGACAGGCCACGACTCCTATGCGGTCAAGGATCTCAAAGGGGCTAATATACCTTAGGATTACCTTCCCTTGCTTCCTGAATCGTATGACTCTCTTCCATGGAGTCATTCAGAGGAAGAATTTATCTCAAACGTCGAACTCCAATTCCCTTCGACGTTTATCCGCATAACTCTTTTTTTGACATTGAGCAGCTTTGATGTGTTTCTGAATGACTTGATCCTTCTCTGTCATCTCTTGAACAAGATCAGTTTCAAGTAGATTTCTTTCTCCAAATTCATCCCAACATGTTGGAGTTCTACATCGGTTTCCATACATAACTTCATATGGAGCCATCTGGATACTTGAGTGGAAGCTATTGTTGTATGAGAACTCACCAATGGGAGATGCTGATCCCATCCACCTTTGAATTCTAGAGAGCAGGCTCTTAGCATATCTTCAAGCGTCTGATTAGTACTTTCAGACTGGCCATTGGTTTGGGTGTGATAGGCCGTGCTAAAATTTAATTCAGTACTCAAAGCATGTTGAAGGTTCCTCCAGAATTTAGATGTGAACCTTGGATCACGGTCAGAGATAATTGAGAGTGGAACACCGTGAAGTCTCACCACTTACTTCACATATATCTTTGCATGTTGTTCAAGCGAGAGGTATTCTCGAATAGCGATAAAATGGGCAGTCTTGGTGAGTCGGTCAACCACAACCCATATCGCATTATTTCCATTTGACGTCTTCGGGAGGCCTGTGACAATGTCCATACGAAAATTTTCTCATTTCCACATAGGTATAGGCAATGGCTGCATCATACTTTTGGACTTTTGTCACTCGGCTTTAACTTTCTGACATACCGAGAACCTTGATATATATTCCACAATCTCCTTCTTCATGTTATCCCACCAAAAGTGTTCTTGGAGATCACAATACTGCTTGGTACTCCCAGGATGGATAAATAAATTTGTCTTATGTGCATAATCCTATAGCTCCTTCTTTATCCCGGGTGATGAAGGCACTCAAAGCCGCATTCCAAACTGAATCACACCATCATCGTCGATATGGAACTCTTGCAGCTTCCCTTCCTTTACTGCATTCACCTTCTTTTGTATCTCCAAATCATCCATTTGTGCTTCCTTAATCTTTTCATAGATGGATGGTTGCATAATCATTTAGGAAAGATACGATGTATCCCCAACCCTTATGATTTCCAAATCCATTCTTTGCATATCCAAGAAGATATGGTCTTTCTCAATCCGCAACATGGATAGAGTAACAAGTTCTTTTCTTCTTAGAGCATCATGTACCTTGTTTTCCTTTCGAGGATGATAGTGAATAGAGCAATCGTAATCCTTGATTATCTCTACCCATCTCCTTTTCTTCATTTTGAGATCCTTTTGTGTGAATATATACTTTAGGCTCTTTCGGTCTGTGTATATGTCACACTTCTCGCTATAAAGGTAGTGCCACCATATTTTCAAGGAAAAAATCATGGCTGCCAGCTCTAGATCATTCGTCGGGTAGTTATGCTCATGGATCTTCAACTGTCGTGATGCGTAGGCTGTCACATTTTCATTTTTCATGAGTACACAACCAAAGCCTTTCTTTAAAGCATCACTACATATCAAAAAACGTTCTCCAATTTTTGGTAGTGTGAGTACAGGTGCAGTGATCAACCTCCTCTTTATCTCTTTGAAGCTTCCCTCACATTATTCCGTCCAAACATACTTTACCCCTTTCCTTGTTAACATATTTATCGGGCTTGAAAATCATGAGAATTTTCTCACAAAACATCGTTAGTACCGAGCTAATCTATGAAAACTACGGATTTATGTGACACTAGAGGGCCTGGCCCATTCTGTAATCGCCTTTGTCTTTGAAGGATCCACAGAAATTCCCTCACTTGTGATCACATGTTCCAAGAACGTGACATGATTCATCCAAAAGTCACACTTGATGAACTTGGCGTACAACTTCTCCTTTCTTAATGTCGCCAACACAAGTCTTAGATGGTCTTCATGTTCCTCCTTTATCATGGAGTAGATGAGAATATCATTGATAAACACTTCCAAAAATTTGTCAAGGTAATGTATAAAGACTCTATTCATCAAATACATGAAGATTGCAGGGGCATTAGTAAGTCCAAAGGGGATCACCAAAAACTCATAGTGCCCATACCTTGTACAAAAGGTAGTTTTTTGAATTTCATCCTTCTTCACCTTTACCTGATGATATCTAGAATGAAGATCCACATTTGAGATGTATTGAGATCCTCTTAACTGGTCGTACAAGTCATCAATCCTTGGGAGAGGACACTTGTTCTTTATGGTGATCTTATTGAGTTCTCGATAATCGATACACAACTGCATTGTTCCATCCTTTTTTTCACAAAGAGCACTGACGCACCCCAAGGCGATGCACTAGGGCGTATGAAACCTTTGTCCAGATGCACTTGCATCTGCTTCTTTAACAGCTCGAGTTCGATAGGAGCCATCCTATAGGGGCACTGTGAGATAGGAGTAGCTCCAGGTATGAGTTCAATTGAGAACTCTACCTCACGATCTGGGGGAATTCTGGTTAACTCTTCGGGAAATACATCATCGTATTCCCTCACGATGGGAATTTCCTCAAGGTTGGAACTTTCCTTCGACTCAACCATTTGAGTGAGGTATGCTTCTTCATAGGGAATAAACTCCCATACCATTGAAGAATTTTTCAAAGGAGATTCATGATCATCCTCACATTTTTAGAGGAGCATGGGATGGTTCAGAATATGAAAATATATTTCCTTTTCCCGACAGTTGATATGTGCTCTGTATAAAGAGATCCAGTCCATTCCCATTATAGCGTCGAATTCCACCAAGGGAAGTATTAAAGATTTTCCAGAAGAATATTCCCACATATTCCAACAGGAGAGGATTCAAACACTTGGGTTTCAATGATTGAACCATTTGGTGTTTTTACAGATATCTCTACTTCAAGGATTTGGAGCTTCTATTCTATATTTCTATCAATCTTCCAAGATATAAAGGAATGCGTAGAACCAGAATCAAATAAGACCTCTTCCATTCTTTAGTTAATATAAAGTTTACCTTGTACGACTTCATTATCATGCTCCACATCCATAGTAGTGATGGAAAAAGGCTTGCCTTGTTCCTTTGGCTTTGGTGGCCGCTGACGCTGATTACCCTCGAGAACTCGAGGTTTAGTGCACTAGTTTACATAGTGCCCTAGCTCCTTATAGTTGTAGCATTGATCCATGATTGGATATCTCATTCAATCGGTTACATTCTCTATCCTTTTCGTGTATTTTCGACACTCTTGAGCATGGTTTCTTTCTTTCCCACACTTGAATCATTTTCCCATCCCTTTGTGGCAGTTCCCATGGTACAACTTCCCACATTTTTGGCAAGTGGGTCGTTGATTGTTCTTCTTGCCTTTGTAATTAGATCCACCAGCATGAAATTCCACCTTTCTTTTGTTATCACCATAGTCATGGGACCATTCTCCAAACTCCATCTCTGCTTTGAGAGTACACCAGACAAATTTTTCCTAACTCCCAAAGTCTCGAATTGCAAGATCCTTTCGAAGGTGTGGTTTTAATCCACAAAATAATCTATCAATTATTCTATCATTTTTGATAACAAAACCCGAATCATACCTTGCGAGCCTTGTGAAATTCGCTACCTAGGTTGTGACAGATTCTCTTTATTTTTGCATGAGCTCTATAAATTCTCCCTCCATCTTTGTGCGAAGAGTTCATGGGAAATACTTATTAATAAACATTATCTTAAAGTCTTCCCATTCCATCTCTTCAATTTCCTCCCTTGGCCTAATGTTCTTAAACAAAGACCACAATTGATCAGATTATCCATCAAGGTGATAAATGACTAGATTAACCTTCTCCGTCTCAGAATAGAGAAGAGCGGAAAAGATCATCTCCATGGAGTTGAACCACTGTTCCACAACTAGTTGATCAGAAGATCCAAAAAACATCGGTGGTCGTTGCCACATAAAACATTCGATTTCAAGTTTCTCCCTCTTTGGTGAAGGACGACGTTCCCCATTATTATGGTTATTATTCATAACCTAAGATAATTGGGTAAGAATCGCCAAGATATTTTGAACTCCACCTCCCAAATCATTGGGGATGTCATTTGGGAAATCATTGCACTGTCCCTCACATGAGTTGTTGGCCTGATTTCTCCTGGTTCCCACCATTTTCTAAAATAGAAAAGGATAGACAAAAAAATAACTAAAAAATTCATGAATAACTTATTCATTTAAACAATTATACAAAAAACATAACATATGGGATCCCTAGGTAATCATTCATTTGTGCATATTTTTACTTAGTCTCATACTAGAAGTTTTCTCTAGGGTTCACAAATCCTAATTCCCAAATTAACTAAACCTTGCCTCTGATACCAACTATAGCGACCCAACTTTTTCTTACATTACTATTAAATCATTTCAAAGATAAAGAACATAATGTTTTTACACTTAGAGTATCCAAAGGTTTAGTGTCTTGGAAAAACTAGTACCATACATAACAAATACATCATCAACCATAAACATTTATTTAATTTCTTCTTCTCTAGCTTCTAAGTGGCACTTGTCCTCTCCTTAGTACATGTAGCCACCTGAGGATATACATCAAAAGGGGTGAGCTAGAAGCCCAGTAAGATGATAGGTAAAAAATATATATCTTGGGGTGAGAATAATCATAACATAGTCAAAATATCCTGAACATGAGACGAGCATAAATAAAAGACTTGAAATTTGGAAATGCATAAAAATGAAACATCATGTCTTAGTGGTTAACTACCAAAAATACTTGTGAACCAATCTAGAATCTTGTTCACACACTATTTCACATTTACTCATGATATTAATTACTTTAACCAATTCATTGTAGTGTTATATAATTCCGGGCACACCCGTCTCTTTGAAACATTCATATTGCGCTATATAATTCCGGGTGCACCCGTCACATCATAACATTATCATTATCATGATTTCCACATAGAAAACATATCAAAAGTGAAAATAACTAACCCATGTAAAATAATGGGTTTCATATAATAAGAATACATTCATAATCTTTGGGTTCCTAAAAGAATGATGGAACAACATACCTGATACAAGAACCATCAACCACGAATGAGAGGTAAAAGTTGAGTTCTTAAAAGAAGAGTTCTTTTGAAAAACATTAATATTTACATAAACTTCATTAAAAAACATTTATATCCCAGAAGAGGAAATAAAATTATGAAAACATGATCTTTATAGAGTGAACATATCAAAAATGGAGTGAAAGAGGCAAAACCAGAAGAATGAAAGTTGGGTTCAAGAATTTCCCCTTACCTTGTACCTGAATGCTTCCTTCTCTTTAATGTCCTTTATAATGAAATTTTATTCATTAATTAGAAATCTAGAACCATGTGTACATTAATAGGGTTAATTATGGTTTCATTATGTCATATTATGTTCCTCTGGATGACTTATAGAGTTTAAAAACATTGTTCGAGGATGTTCGTTTTTATGGTTTTTCTTGGGTGGTTCACTTGTATTCTAAAATTTATATTTGGGTAGAACATGAGTAGTCATCCAGAAATGATATTAAACGTTATTAATGATATTACAAGAGATTTAATTATTTTATAATGAATTATATTAGATCCATGTGGATGAATCATTAGATAAGAAATAAATGGTGGTTATTTGGGTTAATTTGAGCGGTTTTTGGATCACAACGAACTTGTTTTAACTTTTCACTTAGTAATATGGACATAGGATATTTATAGAACATTAAATAGAACATAATACATATAAAATATTCTGTTTCAACCATAAAATTGGTTTCATTACCAGATATGAAGGTAGAAATGGAAGAATAAGGCATGTTGTTCTTGAAGGTGATAAATTAACACCTCACGAACAATGTTCTCTTTAATAAAATAAAAGGAAGAGGGAAAGGGGATTGGATGATATAATATCCCAATAGAATGATACAGTTACAGTATATGTATAATAATGGAGCTAAAATACAATTTGGATGATGATAGGTGGGGTGAGATCAATAAATGAACTTGAACTTGAAAGGGAATTAAAGGAGAAGAGGGAGGGAAATTACCTCTTAAATCCTTCTATTGAGAACCAGTTTAGGGGCCTAAGATTGGTATTTTGATGAGACCATAAGCTCTTGGACATGGGGGATGGTATATGGGAGATGTTTGGGAAGATCTTAGACAATGCTTGAAGCTTGAGAGGTGTGGTTTGGAAAGAGGAGGGGGAGAGCTTATTTACACATGAGGTGGGAGGTGTTTTTAGTATAAAATATTAAATAAAATAATATATCAAAAGTTAGACATGTAACAGTAGTTTTTTGATATCCTAAATCATATATTAATATAATATAATTCTTTTTAGGATTTAATTATGTTTTATAATACTAATTCATTAATTTATTAAAAGGAAAGTGAAAGAAAGAGAAAAAGACACTTTAAGAAATCACCTTTTGACTTTAGGATTTGGAAAGTTATTTTTAGGTTTGAGAATTATATTTGATGTTTTTTAAGGAACCATTTATGAAATTTAATATAATTTGGCCGAAAATAAAGTTCTATAATGTTTATGTCATCATTACATCATTAATGATGCAATTTAGTATACACTGATTTTGCGAAAAACTGTATTTTTTTACTATTCACCCGAAAATTGAAGTATTTGAGAAAAAAAAAATTTACCGCTTCCATTTTTTGACGTGTAGAATCCAAAAATGATGTCCATTTTTCAAAAATAATTTTCTAAATATTATTAATTTAATATTTAATTAAAATCATAATTTACTTAAAAAACCGTTTTTAAAAGATAAGAATGATTTTATAGTGCTTTCAAAAATTACACAGGGTCTTATAAAATTATCTAAAACTATAAAAAAATGATTAAGTAATTTATTAATACATTTTAGTGAAATAAATATTCTTTTAAATTAATTAATTAAGTATAATTAATTATTTATGACTTACAAAATACAAAAACGTTTACTTAGGTCAAATTGTCACTTTCAAAGATTTCTAAATTTTATTTAATTATTCATAGGTAATGTTACTATTATGTTGGATGATTTACTACTCATAAGGGTCATTTTACTACTCATAAGGGTATGTTACTATTCATAAGGGTAGGTCACTATTCAGTGAAAATTATTTTTGTTTCATTAGACTCCAAAAATCATCTTGAACACAACCATGTGTGTTGGATTTTCAAAATTCCAAACATAGGAGTGACAACCTTATGTCTAAAGGTAACTTATCACTTAGTAGTTTATTACATTGTGTTTTCTTGTTATTTTATGACATAAATATAATAAGGTAATTTCCCATTGAAAAAAATTGCGTCGTTACATTCTTCCCCCCTTAATGAATTTTGCCCCCAAAGTTTCAGTTTACCCAAATAGGTGAGGGTACATCTCCTTCATTGACTCCTCTAGTTCCCATGCTGCTTCCTCAAACTTATGGTTCCTCCACAACACATTGACAAGATTGGTTGTCTTGTTGCGTTGAACCATATCTCTTCGATCCAGAATCTTTAATGGCTTCTCCTCATAGGAGAGATCATCTTCCAGCTACACCACCGCTGTGTTTTGTACATGTGAGGGGTCTGGTATGTACTTCGTCAGTAGTGATACATGAAACACATCATGAGATTGAGCCATATTCGGTGGAAGTTCTAGATGATAGGCCACGGCTCCTATGCAGTCAAGGATCTCAAAGGGGCCAATATACCTTAGGCTTACCTTCCCTTTCTTCCCGAATCACATGACTCTCTTCCATGGAGATAATCGAAGGAAGAATTTTTCTCCAACATCAAACTCCAAGTCCCTTAGATGGTTGTCAGCATAGCTCTTTTTCCGACTTTGAGAAGCTTTGATGTGTTTCTGGATGACTTGAACCTTCTCTTTCATCTCTTGAACAAGATCGGGTCCAAGTAGCTTTCTTTCTCCAAATATATCCCAACAGGTTGGAGTTCTACATCGCTTTCCATATAGAGCTTCATATGGATCCATCTGGTTACTTGAGTGGAAGCTATTTTTGTATTAGAGCTCACCAATGGGAGATTCTGATCCCATCCACCTTTGAATTCTAAAGAGCAGGCTCTTTTCATATCTTCAAGTGACTAAATAGTTCTTTCAGACTGGACATCGGTTTGGGGGTGATAGGCCGCGCTGAAATTTAATTCAGTACTCAAAGCATGTTGAAGGATCCTCCAGAATTTAGATGTGAACCTTCGATCATGGTCAGAGACAATTGAGAGTGGAAAACCGTGGAGTCTCACCACTTCCTTCACATATATCTTTGCATGTTGTTCAAGTGAGAGGTCTTCCCGAATAGAGATAAAATGGGTAGTCTTGGTGAGTTGGTCAACCACAACCCATATCGCATTATTTCCCATTGACATCTTTGGGAGGCATTTAAAAAAGTCTATAGTAACATTTTCCCATTTTCATATAGTTATAGGCAATGGCTACGTCATACCTTTGGACTTTTGTCGCTCAGATTTAAGTTGCTGACACACCAAGAACCTTGATATATATTCCGCAATCTCCTTCTTCATGTTATCCGACCAAAAGGGTTCTCGAAGATCACAGTACATCTTGGTATTCCCAGGATGGATAGAGAAAGTTGAGCTATGGCATTATCCAATAGCTCCTTCTTTATCCTGGGTGATGAAGGAACACAAAGCCGCATTACAAACCGAATCACACCATCATCGTCGATATGGAACTCTTGCAGCTTCCCTTCTTTAACTGCATTCACCTTATTTTGTATCTCCACATCATCCCTTTGTGCTTCCATATTCTTCTCTTGGATGGATGGTTGGACAATAATTTGGGAAAGGTTGGATGTATCCCATACCCTTATGATTTCCAAATCCATTCTTTTCATATCCAAGAAGATAGGGTCTTTCTCAATCCGCAAGATGGATAGAGTAGCAAGTTCATTTCTGCTTAGAGCAACAACTACCTTGTTTTCTTTTCCAGGATGATAGTGAATAGAGAAATCGTAATCCTTGATTAGCTCTAACCATCTCCTTTGACGCATGTTGAGATCCTTTTGTGTGAATATATTCTTTAGGCTATTGTGGTCAGTGTATATGTCACACTTCTCACCATAATGGTACTGCCACCAGATTTTCAAAGAAAAAATCACGGCTTCCAACTCTACATCATGCGTCAGGTAGTTCTTCCCATGCATATTCAACTGTCGTGTGGCATAGGCTATCACATTTTCATTTTTCATGAGTACACAACCTAATAGTTTCTTTGAAGCATCACTGTACATCACAAAACGTTCTCCACTTTTCGGTAGTGTGAGTATAGGTTCAGTGATCAGCCTTCTCTTTAGCCCCGTGAAGATTTCCTCATAGTCTTCTATCCAGACATAATTTACCCCCTTTCCTTTTCAACTTAGTTAGAGGGATTCATAATCATGTGAAGCTTCTCACAAAACGTCGGTAGTACCCATTTAATCCAAGAAAACTACGGATTTCTGTGACACTAGAGGGCCTGGTCTATTCCTTAATTGCCTTTGTCTATAAAGGATGAACATAAATTCCATCATTTGTGGTTACATGTACCAAGAAAGTGAATTGATTCATCCAAAATTCACACTTGCTGAACTTGGCGTACAACTTCTCCTTCCTTATTGTCTCTAACACATGTCTTATATCTTCTTCATGTTCCTCCTTTCTCTCGGAGTTGATGAGAATATCATTGATAAACACTACCACAAATTTGTCGAGGTAATGTCTAAATACTCTATTCATCAAATCCATGAAGATTTCAGGGGAATTAGTATGTCCAAAGGGCATCACCAAAAACTCATAGTTCCCATAACATGTACGGAAGGCAGTTTTCTGAATAACTTCCTTCTTCACATTTACCTGATGATATCCAGAATGAAGATCCACCTATGAGAAGTATTGAGCTCCACTTAACTGGTCGAACAAGTCATCAATCCTTGGGATAGGATACTTGTTATTTATGGTGATCTTGTTGAGTTCTCGATAATCGTTACACATCTGCATTGTTCCATCCTTCTTCTTCACAATGAGCACTAGCGCAACCCAAGGCGATGCACTAGGGAATATGAACCCTTTGTCCAGATGCTTTTGAAGCTACTTCTTTAACGCCTCCAGTTCGATAGGAGCCATACTATTGGGGCACTTTGAGATAGTATTAGCTCTAGGTATGAGTTCAATTGAGAAGTCTACCACATGATCAGGGGGAATTCCGGGTAACGCTTCGGGAAATACATCGTCGTATTCCCTCACGATGGGAATTTCTTCAAGGTTGGAACTTACTTCAACTCAACCATTTGGGTGAGGTATGTTTCTTCATAGGGAATAAACTCCCATACCATTGAATGATTTTTCAAAGGAGATTCATGATCTTCCATGCATTTGTAGAGGAGCATGGTATGGTTTAGAATATGAAAAGATATTTCCTTTTCCCGACAGTTGATATGTGATCTATATAATGAGAGCCAGTCCATTCCCAATATAGCGTCGAATTCCACCAAGGGAAGTATTATGAGATTTGATGGAAGAATATTCCCACATACGCCAATAGGAGAAGATTCAAACACTTGGGTTGCAATGATTGCACCACTTGGTGTTTTTACAGATATCTCTACTTCACGGTTTTGGGGCTTTGATTCTATAGTTCTAGAAAACTTGCAAGATATAATGGAATGCATAGAACCAGAATCAAATAAGACTTTTCCATTCTTGAGTGAATAAGAAGTGTACCTTGTATGACTTCATTATCATGATGCACCTCCGCAGTAGTGATGACATAAGACATCCCTTGTTCCTTTGGTTTTGGTGGCTACTGTCACGGATTACCCTCTAGAACTCGAGGTTTAGTGCACTGATTTTCATAGTTCCCTAGCTCCTTACAGTTGTAGAATTGAACTATGAGTGGTTATCTCCTTTCATCATCTACATTCTCCTTCCTTTTCATGTCTTTTCGATACTCTTGAACATGGTGTCCTTCTTTCCCACACTTAAAGCATTTCCCCATCCCTTCGAGGTAGTTACCATGCTGCAACTTCCTACATTTTTGGCATGTGGGTCGTTGATTTTTCATCCCGCCTTTGTCATTAGATCCACCATCTTGAAAAACCATCTTTATTTTCTTATCACCATAGCCATGGGACCATTCTCCAAACTCCATATCCACTTTGAGAGCACACCTAACAACTTCTTCATAACTCCCAATGTCTCGAATTGCAAGATCCTTTCGAAGGTGTGGTTTTAATCCACTAAAGAATCTATCAATTTTTCAATCATTGTTGATAAAAAACCGGAAGCATACCTTGAGAGCCTTGTGAAATTAGCTTCATAGGTTGTGATAGATTCTCCTTATTTTTTCATGAGCTCTATAAATTCACTCTCCATCTTCGTGCGAAAATTTCGTGGGAAATACTTATTAAGAAACATTATTTTAAGTCTTCCCATTCAATCTCTTCAATTTCCTCCCATGGCTTGGTGTTCTTAACCAAATACCACCATTGATCAGGTTCTCCATCAAGACGATAAACGGCTAGAGTAACCTTCTCCATCTCAGAACAGTGAAGAACAGAAAAGATCTTCTCCATGGAGTTGACCCACTGTTCCGCAACTATTGGATCAGAAGATCCACAAAACATCGATGGTCGTTGACATATAAAACATTCGATTTCTAGTTGCTCCCTCTTTGGTGAAGGATGATGTTCCCCATTATTATGGTTATTATTTATAAACTGAGATAATTTGGTAAGCATCTCCATAATGTTTTGAACTCCATCTCCCAAATCATTGGGGATGTCGTTCGGGAAGTCGTTGCAATGGCCCTCGCATGAGTTGTTGGCCTGATTTCTCCTAGTTCCCACCATTTTCTAAAATAGAAAAGGATAGACCAAAACATAACTAAACAAGTCATGAATAACTTATTCATTTAAATAATTATACCAAAAACATAACATCTGGGTTCCTTAGGTAAATATTCTTGTGTGAATTTTTTTACTTAGTATCATACTAGAAGTTTTCTCTAGAGTTCACTAATCATAATTCCAAAATTAACTAAACCTTGCCTCTGATACCAACTATAGCAACCCTGAAATTTCTTACATTACTATTACGTCATTTCAAAGATAGACAACAGAATAGTATTACACATAGAGGATCCAAAGGTTTAGTGTCTTGGGAAAACTAGAACCATACATAACAAATACATCATCGACCATAAACATTTATTTAATTTCTTTCTCTCTAGATTCTAAGTGGCACTTGTCCTCTCTTTAGTACATGTAGCCACCTGAGGATAAAAATCAAAAGGGATGATCTAGAAGCCCGGTAAGAGGATAGATAAAAACAATATATCATGGGGTGAGGATAATCACAACATAGGCTAAAGATCAGGAACATGAGAGGAGCATAAGTAAAAGACTTGAAATGTGGAAGTGCATAAAAATGAAACATCATGTCTTAGTGGTTAACTACCACACATACTTGTGAACCAGGCTAGAATCTTGTCCACACGTCATTTCACATTTACTCATGAGATTCATCACTTTACCCAATGCATTGGAGCACTGCATAATTCCGGGCGCACCCGTCACATCATAACATTATCATTATCATGATTGCCACATAGAACACATATAAATAGTGAACATAACTAACCCATGTACATGAATAGGTTTCATATCATAAGAATACATTCATAAGCCTTGGTTTCCCAAAAGAAAGAGGGAACAAAATACTTCATACAAGAAACATCAACCAGGAATGAGAGGGAAATGTTGAGTTCTTAAAAGAAGAGTTATTTTGGAAAACATTCAGATTGAAATAAACGTCATTAGAAAACATGTATATCCCAGAAAAGGAAATACAATTATGGAAAAATGGTCTTTATGGAGTGACCATATCAAAAATGGAGTGAAAGAGGCAAAACCCGAAGAATGAAAGTTGGCTTCGAGAATTTCCCCTTAACTTGTACCCGAATGATTCCTTCTCTTTAATATCCTGTATAATAAAATTTTATTCATTAATTAGAAATCCAGAACCATGTTTACATTAATATTGTTCATTATGGTTTCATTATGTCATATTTTGTTCCTTTTGATGACTTGTAGAGTTTAAAAAAAAATTCGTGGATGTTCGTTTTTATGGGTTTTCTTGGGTGGTTCACTTGTATTCTTAAATTGATGTTTGGGTAGAACGTGAGTAAACATCCAGAAATGATATTACATGTTATTAATGATATTACAGGAGCTTGAATTATTTTATAATTAATTATATTAGATCCATGTGGATGAATCATTAGATAAGAATTAATTGATGGTTATTGGGGATAATTTGAGCGGTTTTTGGATCACAACGAACTTGTTTTAACTTTTCACTTAGTAATATGGCCATATGTTATTTCCAAAAAGCTAAATAGAACATTATTCATATAAAATATTCTGCTTCAACCATAAAAATGGTTTCATGACCATATCTGAAGGTAGAAATGGAAGAATAAGGCATGTTGTTCTTGAAGGTAATAAATTAACACCTCACGAACAACGTTCCCTTTAATAAAATAAAAGGAAGAGGGAAAGGGGATTGGATTATATAATATCACAATAGAATCATAAAATTACATTATATGTATAATACCAGTGTTACAATACAATTTGGATGAAGATAGTTGGGGAGAGATCAATAAATGAACTTGAACTTAAAAGGGAATTAAAGGAGAAGAGGGATGGAAATTACCTCTTAAATCCTTCTCTTTAGACCATCCTTAAGGGCCTAAGCTTGGCCTTTTGATGTGACCAGAAGATCATGGAAGTGGGGGAGGGGCTAGGGGAGATTATTGGGCAGATGTTAGAAAATTCTTGAATCTTGAGTGGTGTGTATTGGTAAGAGGAGGGGGAGAGATTATTTATACATGAGGAGGGAGGTGTTTTTAGTATAAAATATTAAATAAAATAATATATCAAAAGTTAGAATTGTAATAGTAGTTTTTTGATATTCTAAATCATATATTAATATAATATAATTCGTTTTATTCTTTAAATCTTCTTTATGATTCTAATTCATTAATGTATTAAAAGGAAAGTGAAAGAAAGAGAAAAAGACACTTCAAGAAATCACCTTTTGACTTTAGGCTTTGGAAAGTTATTTTGAGGTTTGAGAATTAGATTTATTGTATTTTAAGGAACCATTTATGAAATTTAATATAATTTGGCTGAAACTAATGTTATATAATGTTTATGTTCTCATTACATCATTAATTATGCAATTTAGTATACACTGATTATGCGAATAACTATATTTTTTACTATTCACCCAAAAATTGAAGTAATTCAGAAAAAAAAATTTACCCCTACCATTTTTCGACATGTATAATAAAAAAATGAATTCCATATTTTTGAAAATAATTTTCTAAATATTACTAATTTAATATTTAATTAAAATCATAATTTACTTAAAAACATAGTTTTTAAAAGTTAAAAATGATTTTATAGTGCTTTAAAAAATTACGCAGGGTCTTATAAAATTATCTAAAACTATAATACATTGATTAAGTAATTTATGAATACATTTTAGGGAAATAAATATTCTTATAAATTAATTAATTAATTATAATTAATTATTTATGACTTGCAAAATACAAAAAATGTTTACTAAGGTCAAATTGTCACTTTCAAAAATGTCTAAATTTTATTTAATTATTCATAGGAAACGTTACTCTTATGTTGGATGATTTACTATTCATAAGTGTCATATTACTATTCATAAGGGTATGTTACTATTCATAAACGTAGGTTACTATTAACAAAAATTATTTTTGTTTCATTAGACTCCAAAAATCATCTTGAACACAACCGTGTATGTCGGATTTTCAAAATTCCAAACATAAGAGTGAAAAACTTATGTTTAAAAGTCACTTATCACATAGTAGTTTATTACGTTGTGTTTTTATGTTATTTTATGACATAAATATAAGAATAGAGTTTTCCATTGAAAAGCATTGGGTCGTTACACTTTTATTTCATGGAGTGTTCTATTTTGAAATCCATGAAAATAATATTCATATTATTTTCTTGAGGAATATTAAAAAGGGAGATTATTATTGAGATTATAGTATGGTATTTGTATTTTATAGGACATATTTCACTTAAATATTTTCTAAGAATAAAAAATTAGGCAAGAATACAAGACAAAAGGGCCATCTTGATCAACCTTATTATAAGAAAGATGGTGTATGAGGTGTGGTTCTTAGAGTATAAAATGTGTAACACCTCACCCAAAATCATTGGTTTTAGAGGAGGAATAATTCTACTAACCTTTAGTGATATCCACATGATACTAAAGGCTTGTAACAAATTCTTAGGTCATAAGAGAACACTATGGGATGAAATTCTATAAGAAGATAAAACAATCTAAGAGACCTGAAAAATAGAAATCCAATCCCCAATATTATGCATGAATAAACAACCACATAACTCAATGAACTACCAATATAGAAAAATATCATAGTAATATTAGAAAATAAATAAATTTTCAAGGCTAAGACTCCAAATATAATGAAATTGTTACTAAAGTGTAACCATCCTAGACCAAGACAAAGAACCTCCCCAACTCCAGCTTCCAAAACCAGACCATGATGTCAAGGACCACTATTAGATAAGTAAGAAACATGACCCATACCTATATCTTAGTAGATAAAATTTTCAAACACTAAATAGTTTCCAAGTATTGGTTGAGTATATCACTCGATAGAATTTCTCCAAAGACATCACATCACATGCCACTAGGATAAAGGTTATCAAAAAAATTATAAAATAGAAGGTAAATAGATAAATTTTTTATATAAGGTTAATTTCATCCACCATCGTGGAACAAAACACAAGAATTTTTTTTGTAAACTTGTAGGACTAGGGAAATGACCCTGTGACCTACCCCTCACCCCAAACCCTTACCACCCCGCCACCAATAGTGCGGAAAATAGATAAATAGTTTATATCAAATCCATGAACCACATATATATATAAAATCAAATAAAAACATAAAAACCATTTCTCATTTCCAAGATAATCATCTCAATTACACATCCATGCATACTAACATGATGCATGCAACCATGGACCTCTCTATACTTATGATTGATGATTCATCATTTCACTAACCCATCAATTGGATAACTCTTTTGACAATGGTAATTCTCCCCAAAATACATGCATACAATCATTTAACAGTTTTATTTCCACCCATTATCATCTCTTTATGAACATGAACACACACCAACAATTTTATAAAAAATTTACAACAAAACATTAATTTAAACATAAATCCCTTCTTTCAAAACCCACCATTTTTAAGACACATCAAACAAGGGATTATAAATTCAATTTCACAATATATTTATAACATATCATAAGAAAAATTTTCCAATACATTTCTAACAAAGAATAATAAAAATTTATCAAAGATAAAGCTAACATATTTTTAGAACTATAGAGTGAGAAATAAGCCCTATAAATTGAAAAAAAATAGAAAAAAAGAATTAATATGATTATATAGATCAACCTCATTTTCTCATTCCATTTCAAAAAACCATGAAGATCTCATAAAGAGAAAACCAAACCCATTGAACCATTATTACATACCAATATATGATTTCACTTGAAGAAACCCAAGGAGATCACATATTGGGAAGAATGAGGAGATCCTAACATTTTATTTCACAAAAAATTTTGAATGAATCATTGTGTAAGGATTCCATATGAGAAAGATCACCATAAATCACCTTATTTTTCCCTAGGAGTCAAGAGGAGTATTAAAATAGACAGTATTGAAAAATTAGAACAATTTTATTATGTATTTTTCATTGGGAACACACTATTTATATTTTAAATTGATAATTTACATCATAAATTCATCAGGGGTCACATATGCTGAAAAACCAATCACCTCAGTTATTTTTCTGCGCAAACTTATATACAATGTAATTAATTTTTTCTATATAAATTGTTTTTATAACATAAATTGTGAAACCATTTATGCTTTGAATATTATTATAATGTTTTTCCTAAATAATTTATGTTTGAAAATAATAATTTTTGGTATAACATACTCATACCGGTTTTTACAACAACCATACTATGGTTATTCTAATATTTTAAGCTTTTGGGAACAAACCAATCAACACTAAACCCAAAAGAAAACATAACCAAAGGCATACCTCATATTGGGGGTGTTACACCCTGGTCTTCTTGTAAATGATCCCCATAAAGAATGGAATGAATTGTATAGAATCTCTCTACCAAAGAATAGAGTTATGTGGGATGGAATGCATGTAGTATAATTATTCTATATTAAAATGTTACATTTATATCATCACAATCTTATATTTTACATCCTCAGAATCAGATCAAGTCTACAATGTCATATTCATCCTCAAACCAAGGGATTACTGCATATGTTCAGTGTTCTTTATAACACGATGACTGTATGATCAACTAAAACCAATCTAGTTACGTCGAACTGTCTTAGATATTTGAACACTATCAAACCATCATTAAAAGTCATTTACCTGAACACAAAATGTTCAAAATGAGTCATTATAAAAATATGTGTTTCCCTTTTGAGATAGTGGGGATGTATATGATGATATATTTTATTTCTTATTACATCATAATGAGGATTACATCATAAAGATGCCATTTTTTGTTGTAAGAGTATCTGAAAAAACTACAGTATTTGGGTGATGTTAAAATATGCCTAACATGATGATTTTTAATGTATTTTTTTGAATATCCTCAATACATAACATCATTTGGAATTTTTAAGGTGTTATATAACCTATAAATATGTCTGTGGAAATCACCTATAAAATGATATCTCATGAGGCCAAGATAGTTACAGCCCTTTTTCAAGGGTTCTCATTTTTCAAGAGTGAAACCGAGTTTCTCTAAGGTTCCACTATTAAAATGAATGTATTTATGTAAAAATTTTCAAAATTTAATGAATAATGTTATAACACATTACTTTATTTCATGAAGAATATAAGATCTCAGAGGCATTCTCTTGTGTTACAAATATAAGAATAACCCTGTGAAGAAAAGTTCCAAAAAAACCTTCCTAGTTTGTTCATGTCCCTTGATATTATGTGTACTTATTGTGTAATATTCCAAGTAAGTAATGAATAATAGATATTTTTATCTATGTCTATTAATGATTAAGATAGTGTTTTAGAGGCTTAAAATGAAAATAAATACAATCTTATGCATGGAATACACTAATATTCTTAAAAGATTATTTTACTACCTTTTGATGGAAAACCCTTTTTAAATATATCATTTGAAAATTTTATAAGCTATGTTTGTCAAAATAAACTTATTATTTATGATTGGGACATAAAAATTTACTTTGTGTGAATTTTTGGTATTTTTCCGATAAAGTTCATTTTTTAATGAATAGTGAAAAATGTTGTATTTTATTTCAAAACCTCTTTTTAATATAATTTATATAAATTATTAGATTATCTATTGAATTGGTTTTGAAGTGAAATTAGAATATATTTTTACCATTTTATCCAATGGTGGTCATTGGAATCAATTTCACATTGAAATTGGACTTAAACTAGTGTCAATCTTTTGATACTTATTGTTTCATAAAAACACGCTATTTGTCATGAAACCGAGAATTAGTTATTAAATTAATTAATGCAACTTACATGTTTTGAATTTTGTAAAATATACATCATTTTTGAATTCAGAATATCAAATATATATTAGGGTGAATTTTTGGTATCTTTCTGAAAAACATCAATTTTTGATGAATAGTGAAACCACTAAGTGGTAGTTAAAGAAACTGATTTTTCATTTAAATGAAACTTTTCCACTTCTGTGATTTGATTTTCAAAAATCCGACATACATGGTTGTAATTAAGAAGTAAAATGTGGTTCAATGAGAATAATAATAATTTTTTGGTGAATAGTAACTTTTAAGTTCTTAATCGCGATTAGTGGTAATTAGTGTAGTTTAAGGAAAAAATAATGTTATATTAATATGAGATGAGCTTGACACATGTCCTACCCTCATTGGATGTGTCATGGACGACCAATAAAATCCATGGGTCAACTTGGGGACCCCATGGAGCCACTTTGTTTGGGAAATGACATAAATAACTTTTTATTTAATGGTAAAGTAAAAATGACACAAACAAGAGATATTTTACTAAAACAATTTTTACATGGGGTTATACAAGTCAGATTTTTTATTATAAATAGTAATTGGAAAGCTAACAAGATTTAATACATGATATTAGTTTTTTATCATTTTTATACTTTAAATAAATTAAATTATTTATGACATCATGATGATGCAGCGATTACCTCATTAATAAAGGATTTAAATAAAATGAAATGATAATGTGAAATCTATGAACTACACATGTCAAAAACCAATTTGATGGCTGGATTTAGAACCCTTATCACCTTAACCTATAATTATATCAATGTGGGACCTTTTGAATCCGAAACTCCTTTTAAAATAATGTAACATTTCTTTCCTTTCCAAGAGTGCCCCTCCTCTCCTCTTATAAAAGGCCCCCACCTATACCTCCTTACCCACACTCCCAAAGCCTTTGTCTCATCCAAACACTGCCCATTTTGTCTCTCCAATTCCCTCTCTTACTCCTTGAAGCCTCACTTTGGGAATAAGTCTTCCCAAGGAAGCCTTTGAGCTCAAACCAAAGGGAGTTACCCGATTTTACGGTAATGTCTTCACTTGAGTCCTTTTGTTTTATTTTGCTTCTCCAACCCCCTAAACTCTTTTTATTCATTTATTTTGTAACAAATCCAGTATCTTAAATATACTAGGATGTTGTTATAAGAATTATTAGATATACACTTACATACACCTACATCTAATGGTTAAAGAACATACTATTTCCGTGGATGGCGAATTTTGGCTTCCCGAAACGATGATTGTTCAACATTCTTTTAACACTTTTAAAGGTGGCCATTAAGATGACACTATATTTATATATGATATATAATATGTTTATGTTTTCCTTAAGCTTATGTATTTTTTATTTTGGGCATACCTTTATGGTTTCCATTATTGGTAAACATGATATCTTCATTTAAGGAAGTGCGGACTACCGCCCCCTCAAAGTGATGTGATTCGTTAATGCCATATGTGGGACGTATAAAGGATGTATTTAATGTTATTATATATGATGTTATACTGGAATTATAATATAACTCTATATCATTATTATTTCATTCCATTAAAGTATGAGATAGAAATGAAAGTAGCGTTCATGCGTACGTACGGCTTACCGTCTCCATGAAGGGTACATTTCATTTCTTATCCCCATATGTAATGTACTATTATAAGTACATGTATATAATGAATATATATGATGAATGATACATCTAAATTATGAATATAATTATCGAATTAAAATATACATAACTCTCATTTATTTTTAATTCCATTAATATGACAAAGAAATGAAAGTAGCATTCATGCATAAGTACGACTTACCGTCTCCATGAACGGTGCATTTCATTTCTTACCTCTAAATGATTATGTAATATTATAAATGCATGTATATACTAGATATATATGATATATATGATATATACATCATGATTATAATTCTGGATATAATGGATACATGAACAACTTGTAATTATAAAGGGTTTATTTTTTACTCAAGTACCAATGATCGTTAAAACGACCGTTATTAACTTAAATAATTACATAGTGTTCATGACATGGAAATAAGTGATATAAAAGGAATAATGAACTTGAAAAAGGTTCTTAAACATGTAGAAATTAACTCATGTTTATTATTCAGGATGTTAAAGAACGATCGAGTCAAGTCGGACCCGAGGTATGGGACTTCGTCTCAATCTTCTTTCATTGAGGCATATTTTGTTTTATACACAACCTTCTTTTATACGGTGTATAAAACCATTTGACTTTTACGTTTATTCAAAAGGAATATTTTTTATACGAAGAGTTTACTAAATGACAAAAGGGAATGTTTTTGTCGTACGTATGCGGCGACGACGACTTCTCCGCCCCCGTGACCATTATTTGAGTTTCGACTTCCTCTACAAGCCATAACTTTTTTTTAAAGAAAAATAAATACCATGTTTTACTTTTCTTTTATTTTGGTATTAAAAATTGTGTTCATAATGTTTTTATATCAATGTGTTGTATTGATATCTTGTGATTGAAAGGTGGAAATGTTATGTTTCCTTTATGCATGTTTTATGTGATACGATTAAGTTGAGGTTATTGGGCATTATTATGAAGACGAGTGATTCCATGATAAACTAAGGGCAGGTGAGCCCGATATAGCTCTCCAATGCATTGGGTAACGTGAAGGAGTGAAACGTTAAGGTTTCTCCGAATAGATTTAGGGAATATACTGTGATGGATATTCCAAACGTAACCAAGAGGGTTACTCTCTACGTAAGAATGTTATGAATGCCTCAAGTTACCTTTATGTCTTGTGATTTCTAGGATTTATTCATGATTTGATGAGGTATGTTAAAGTATATATGTTTTATGGGTAAAGTATGATTTCATTCTTATGTATATATGTACCCATGTTTCCTTTCTATATTTTTATATCCCTTACTGAGCTTTTTATGCTCATCCCAAGTGTTTTGAAATGTTTTTCACAGGTCAAGGGAAAGGTACATGATATAATGATAGTGTCAAGGAAGTGTCAAGAAATAATAAATGTTTTATTTTAAATATGTTTCCATTGATGGGAAAGAATAATACTATCTTATGTAACCACTTTGTTTATATGTGGAATGTAATGAAAGTTTTATGATCTAATTCTCTAAAACTCTAAACCCGAAAAGATCCTCTATGTGTAATCTTGTAATAACCCAAGATTAAGTAAGGTTTAAGGCTGGGGCCTTATAGTTGGTATCAGAGGTCGGTTTAAATAACTTTATGAGTTAGAATTCTATCAAATTATTATCCAAAAATATTTTTTTATGGTAAAATTGAAGTGATATGGTATTTGAAGATTACCATGTTGCTTCATGTAAGACATGTTTGTTCAGAATGGTTTTCCACAGAGAAAACAGGGAAGCAGTGCTAGGAAGGCATACATAAGGAAATAACCTTCCGAATCAGCATCCTGAGATGGTCGGAATTGGAACTGAACAGTTTATTGCAGTAATGGCGCAGTTGAATCAAGCGATAAATGGTGGTGGAATCCATGCACGAGATCTGCCAGATCAACCACAGAGGAACATGTTAGTGGTGGAACATTTCATGAGGCAACATCCCCTATCATTCAGAGGATCATCTGACCCTGTGCTAGCTGAAGGGTGGATTAAAGCACTGGAGAAGATTTTCGATGTCATGGGGTGTTCAGACAATCAAAAGGTTAGTCTTGATATTTACCGTTTGGAGGGTGAAGCAGATCAGTGGTGGTCGATGGTTAAAAATATCAGGGATGCTGATGAGATTGATGCTCTCGACTGGGATGAATTCAAAGGTATGTTTCTTGAGAAGTATTTTCCTAAGGCTGTTTGACTTAGGATGGAAAAACAATTCTTGGAATTGAGGCAAGAGGAAGACTCAGTGGCTACCTATGAAGAAAGGTTCACTCGATTGGCAAGGTATGCTCCAAATTTTATCCGAGACCTTGATAGTAAAATCAATCGTTTTTACTCAGGATTAAAGCCAAAATATCGAAGGGCATTAGCTTCTCGTGAGTTTAAAAGTTATGAAAAGCTTGTTCGATGTTCTGAGAAGGTGGAAATGGAGTTTTCTAATGATCAAGTGTTCTATAACAACCAGCAGAAGCAGAGACCAAGGTGGAAGGAGAAATGGAAGAATTCTTCAAAAAAGTCTGATGGTAAGAAATCTAAGTTTCCAGTTTGTGATAAATGTGGAAAAAGGCATGCTGGGGAATGACTTATGAATTTTGGAAAGTGCTACCGATGTGGTAAGATGGGACATAAGGCTCGTGATTGCACTGAAAAGGATCAAGGTGAAGGTAAGACCAAATTTGATTTATAGTTAGTGAAATGTTATAAGTGCAATGAGATGGGTCACTATGCAAACGAGTGTCCGACAAAGAGCTTGAGTGATGGGAAGCAGTTAGACTACAAGCAGAATGGGGAGGTGAAATCCTTTGCAACTACTTCAGCAGATGTTGGGCCATCAAATGAAGTTGTATCAGGTACTTTGTTTGTTTTTTCAGATTATGCCAGTGTGTTGTTTGATTCGGGGTCCACACATTCTTTCATCTCTGAAAACATTTCTAGTAAAATGGGAATACCATCTCAAGAAATGACTCATGAACTTTTGGTAAAAACACCTGGGGGAAATGTTGAGGCAAAATGAATTTATAATAATCTTCCTATCCTTATCTGTGGAAAGAACCTACTTGAGAACCTTATTGTTCTACCTCTAGTAGAGTTTGATGTTATCCTGGGTATGGATTGGCTCTCTATTTACCATTATAAGATTGACTGTAGAGCTAAAGAAGTTTCTTTTCAGAAATACTTTCAGTTTGTGTATAATAATGAACCCTTACTGTTGATAACTTATCAAGAGGCCAAGAAACTTGTAAAAGATGGAAATGAATGTTACCTTGCACACATTGTTGAAAACAAGGGAACTGTTCAGATTAATGATGTGCTAGTGGTAAATGATTATCCTGATGTTTTTCCTGATGAGTTTCCTGGAATAATACTAGATCGGGAAGTTGAGTTTACTGTTGACTTAGTTTCTAATGCTAAGCCAATTTCAAAACCCCCTTATCGAATGGCTCAAATTGAACTTTTAGAGTTGAAGGAGCAATTGCATGATTTATTAGAGAAAGTTTTCATTCGACCTAGCACATCACCATGGGGTGCTCCTGTTTTATTTGTTAAAAAGAAAGATGGTTCTATGAGACTTTGCACTGATTATAGAGCCCTGAATAACATCACTGTTAAGAAAAAATATCCTTTGCCTCATATCGATGATTTGTTTGATCAGATCTAGGGAGCTCAGTATTTTTCAAATATTGAATTGAGATCGGGGTACCATCAGCTGAAGGTAAAGGAAGCAGATTTTCCGAAGACCGCGTTCCGTACAAGATATGGCCATTATGAATTTGTAGTAATTCCTTTTGGGCTAACCAATGCACCTGCTGTATTCATGGACTTAATGAATAGAATTTTCCATGAGTTTTTGGATAAGTTTGTGGTGGTTTTCATTGATGATATTTTGGTGTTTTCTAAAAGTAAATAGGAGCATGAAATACATTTAAGGGTTATCTTGAAAACCTTAAAATAAAAGAAACTGTATGGAAAATTCAGAAAGTGTGAGTTTTGGTTGCAACGAATTTCATTCCTTAGTCACATTGTTTCTAAAGATGGGATAACTGTTGATCCTGCAAAAACAAAAGTTGTGGAAGACTGGCTAAGAACCACAAATGTAACTGAGATTCGTAGCTTCCTTGGTTTGGCAGGCTATTACCGAAGGTTTGTTAGAAATTTTTCATGGTTACCTAGTCCAATGACTAAGATAACTCGGAAGGGTGTTAAGTTTATCTGGACAAAAGAATGTGATGATTGTTTTCAGGAATTGAAAAGAAGATTAGTGAAAGCTCCAGTTTTGGCACTACCTTCCAGGAATGGTGAGTTTGTTATCTACAATGATGCTTCATTGAAAGGACTTGGTTGCATCCTAATGCAGAATGAACAGGTAATTGCTTATGCTTCACGACAGTTGAAAACTCATGAGGTAAATTACCCTACACATGATTTGGAATTAGCTGCTGTTGTTTTCGCTTTAAAAATTTGGAGACATCATTTGTATGGAGTAAAGTGTGAAATATATACTAATCACAAAAGTTTAAAGTATATATTCACTCAGAAAGAGTTAAACATGAGACAGAGGAGATGGCTGGAATTAATCAAGGATTATGATTGTACAATTCATTACCATCCGGGAAAAGCAAATAAAGTGGCTGATGCTTTGAGTCGAAAAAGTAATGCTTCATTAACAATGTTGCGTTTGGAACGTGATCCTTTGGTTAAGGATTTGATGAACTTTGGCAAAGAAGTTTTTGGCGCAGGATGTTCTTCGGTTTTGTTTCAGGTATCAGTGAGATCATCTCTATCAGATAGAATCAAGCAAGCACAGAAGCAAGACAGTGAGTTGCAGAAAAACGTGGAGCTGGTTCAGAAAGGTAAGTTGACTGAATTCAACATTGATAATGATTGTGTTTGGAGATTTGGGAAGATGTTGTGTGTGCCTTGTGATTCACAGTTGAAGAGAGAGTTGTTATGTGAAGCTCATAGTTCTCCGTTTTCAGTTCATCCTGGCAGTACTAAGATGTATAGAGATTTGTGGGAGTATTACTGGTGGGATGGAATTAAAAGAGATATTACTGATTTTACTGTGAAGTGTTTGACATGTCAATAGGTTAATGTAGAGCATCAGTTACCAAAAGGGATGCTTCAACCATTACCAGTGCCAGAGTAGAAATGGGAGAATATATCCATGGACTTTGTTTTGGGATTACCGAAGACATCTCGAGGTAATAATGAAATCTGGGTTATTGTTGATCGCTTGACTAAATCTGCTCATTTCCTTGCTATACGAGATACTTTTTCCCTTGATCAACGTTCCCGTTTTTATCTTAAAGAGATAGTCGGGTTACATGGAGTTCCTCTCTCAATTGTATCTGACCGTGATCCCAGGTTCACTTCTAACTTTTGGAAAGGCCTTCAGAAGTCGTTGGGTACTGAATTAAATTTTAGTACAACATTTCATCTTTAATCAGATGGGCAGTCAGAATGAACAATTCAGACCTTGGAGGATATGCTACGAGCTTGTGCGATGGATTATCAGGGAATTTGGGACCAACATATTTCTTTGGTTGAGTTTTCATATAATAACAGTTTTTATTCTAGTATACAGATGGCACCATTTCAGGCATTATATGGGAAGCGGTGTCGAACTCCAGCATTCTGGGATGAAGTGGGTGAAAGGAAGTTGATGGGACCAGAATTGGTAGAAGAGATGGCAGAAAAAGTTCAGCTGATTCAGAAACACATGAGAACAACTCTGAGTAGGCAGAAGAGTTATGCAGACAACAGGAGGAAGGATCTAACTTTTGAGGTAGGTGATCATGTTTTTCTCAAAGTCTCACCATGGAAAAGTGTGATGAGATTTGGTAAGAAAGGAAAGCTGAGTCCAAAGTTCATTGGACCATATGAAATTCTGGAGAGAGTTGGATCAGTTGCATACCGGGTGGATTTACCTCCGAGTTTATCTCAAGTACACAATGTTTTTCACATTTTGATGTTGAGAAAGTATATTCCAGATCCATCTCATGTTTTGAGTCCAGAGGTAGTTTAGCTGGAAGAGAACCTATCTTATGAGGAACAACCGGTCCAGATTCTTGACCACAGGGAGCAAGTGTTACGAAATAAGGTGATTAATCAGGTAAAGGTTTTGTGGAAAAACCACATGATGGAAGAGGAAACATGGGAATCTAAAAATGCAATGAGGGATAAGTACCCCCATTTATTTGATAAGTAAATAAATTGCAGGGACACAATTTTCTATAGGGGGGAAGGATGTAACATACCAAGTAAGTAATGAATAAAAGATATTTTTATCTATGTCTATTAATGATTAAGATAGTGTTTTAGAGGCATAAAATGAAAATAAATACAATCTTATGCATGGAATACACTAATATTCTTAAAAGATTGTTTTACTGCCTTTTGATGGAAAACCCTTTTTAAATCTATGTTTTGAAAATTTTATAAGCTATGTTTGTCAAAATAAACTTATTATTTATTATTGGGACATCAAAATTTACTTTGTGTGAATTTTTGGTATTTTTCCGATAAAGTTTATTTTTTTAATGAATAGTGAAAAATGTTGTATTTTAATTCAAAACCTCTTTTTAATCTAATTTATTTATATGATTAGATTATCTTTTGAATTGGTTTTGAAGTGAAATTAGAATATATTTTTACCAATTTATCGAATGGTGGTCATTGGAATCAATTTCACTTTGAAATTGGACTTAAACTAGTGTCAATCTTTTGATACTTATTGTTTCATAAAAACACGATATTTGTCATGACAGCAGGAAGTAGTTATTAAATTAATTAATTAAACTTACATGTTTTGAATTTTGTAAAATATACATCATTTTTTAATTCGTAATATCAAATATTTCTTAGGGTGAAGTTTTGGTATCTTTCTGAAAAACTACAATTTTTGATGAATAGTAAAACCACTAAGTGGTAGTTAAAGAAACAGATTTTTCGTTTAAATGAGAATTTTCAACTTCTGTGATTTGATTTTCAAAAATACGACTTACATGGTTGTCATTAATAAGTAAAATGTGGTTCAATGAGATTAAAATAATTTTTTTGTCAATCGTAACTTTTAAGTTCTTAATCGCGATTAGTGGTAATTAGTGTAGTTTAAGGTAAAAATAATGTTTTAATAATATGAGACGAGTTTGAAACATGTCCTACCCTCATTGGATGTGTCAGGGCCGACCAAGACAATCCATGGGTCAACTTGGTGACCCCATGGAGCCACTTTGGTTGGGAAATGACATAAATAACTTTTTATTTAATGTTAAAGTAAAAATGACTCAAACAAGAGATGTTTTACTAAAACAATTTTTACATGGGGTTATACAAGTCAGATTTTTTATTATAAATAGTCATTGGAAATCTAAAAATATTTCCAACATAATAGTATTTTTTTATAATTTTTAGACTTTAAATAAATTAAATTATTTATGACATCATGATGATGCAGCGATTACCTCATTAATAAAGGATTTAAATAAAATGAAATGATAATGTAAAATATATGAACTACACATGTCCAAATCCTATTTTATGGGTGGATTTAGAACTCTTATCACCTTACCCTCTAATTATATCAATGTGGGACCTTTTGAATCCAGAACTCATTTTAAAATAAAGTAACATTTCTTTACTTTCTAAGAGTGCCCCTCCTCTCCTCTTATAAAAGGCCCCCACCTCTACCTCCTTACCCACACTCCCAAAGCCTTTGGCTCGGCCAAATTCTACCCATTTTGTCTCTCCACTTCCCTATATTACTCCTTGAAGCCTCACTTTGGGTAGAAGTCTTCCCAAGGAAGCCCTTGAGCTCAAACCAAAGGGATTTACCCGATTTTAAGGTAATGTCTTCACTTGAGTCCTTTTGTTTTATTTTGCTTCTCCAACCCCCTAAACTATTTTTATTCATTTATTTTGTAACAACTCCAGTATCATCAATATACTAAGATGTTTTTATAAGAAGTATTCGATCTAAACTTACATACACATACATCTAATGGTTAAAGAACATACTATTTCCGTGGATGGCGAATTTTGGCTTCCCAAAACGATGATTGTTCAAAATTCTTTTAACACCTTCAAAGGTGGCCATTAAGATGACAATATCTTTATATATGATATATAATATGTTTATGTTTTCCTTAAGCTTCTGTATTTTTGATTTTGGGCATACCTTTATGGTTTCCATTATGGGTAAACGCGATATCTTCATTTAAGGAAGTGCGGACTACCGTCCCCTCAAAGTGATGTGATTCATTAATGCCATATGTGGGACGTATAAAGGATGGATTTAAAGTTATTATATAGGATTTTATACTGGAATTATAATATACCTCTATATAATTATTATTTCATTCCATTAAAGTATGAAATAGAAATGAAACTAGCGTTCATGGGTACGTACGACTTACCGTCTCCATGAACGGTACATTTCATTTCTTATCCCCAAATGTAATGTACTATTATAAGTACTT
This sequence comes from Viscum album, assembly GCA_963277665.1. Taxonomy (NCBI): domain Eukaryota; kingdom Viridiplantae; phylum Streptophyta; class Magnoliopsida; order Santalales; family Viscaceae; genus Viscum; species Viscum album. The sequence continues at coordinate 1,699,200,467 of OY728161.1, read as the reverse complement.
GTATATAATGTATATATATGATGAATGATACATCTAAATGAAGAATATAATTATGTAATTAAAATATAAATACCTCTCATTTAGTTTTAATTCCATTAATATGACAAATAAATGAAAGTAGCATTCATGCGTACGTACGGCTTACCGTCTCGATGAATGGTGCATTTCATTTCATACCTCTAAATGATTATGTAATATTATAAATGCATTTATATACTGGATATATATGATATATATGATATATACATCATGATTATAATTCTGGATATAATGGATACATGAACAACTTGTAATTATAAAGGGTTTATTTTTGACTCAAGTACCAATGATTGTTAAAACGACCGTTATTAACTTAAATAATTACATAGTGCTCATGACATGCAAATAAGTGATATAAAAGGAATAGTGAACTTGAAAAAGGTTCTTAAACAAGTAGATATTAACTCAAGTTTATTATTCCAGATGTTAAAGAACGATCGAGTCAAGTCGGACCCGAGGTATGGGACTTCGTCTCAATCTACTTTCATTGAGGCATATTTTGTTTTATACAGAAACTTATTTTATACGGTGTATAAAACCCTTTTACTTTTACGTTTATTCAAAAGGAATCTTTTTTATACGAAGTGTTTACTAAACGTCAAAAGGGAATGTTTTTGTCGTACGTATGCGACGACAAAAACTTCTCTGCCGCCGTGACCATTATTTGAGTTTCGGCTTCCTCTACAAGACATACCATTTTTTTAAAAAAGAAAAATAAATACCATGTTTTACTTTTCTTTTATTTTGGTATTGAAAATTGTTTTCATATTGTTTTTATATCAATGTGTTGTACTGATATCATGTGATTGAAAGGTTGAAATGTTATGTTTCCTTTATGCATGTTTTATGTGATACGATTATGTTGAGGTTCTTGGGAATTATTATGAAGATGGGTGGTTCTATGATAAACTAAGGGTGGGTGAGCCCGATATAGCTCTCCAATGCATTCGGTAACGCAAAGGAATGAAAATTTAAGGTTTCTCCGAAGAGATTTAGGGAATATACTGTGATGGGTATTCCAAACGTAACCAAGAGGGTTACTCCCTACATAATAATGTTATGAATGCCTCAAGTTACCTTTATGTCTTATGATTTCTATGATTTATTCATGATTTGATGAGTTATGTTAAAGTACTTATGTTTTATGTGTAATTTATTATTTCATTCTTATGTATATATGTACCCATGTTTCCTTTCAATATTTTTATATCCCTTACTGAGCTTTTTACGCTCATCCCGAGTTTTTTGAAATGTTTTTCACAGGTCAAGGGAATGGTACATGATATGATGATAGTGTCAAGGAAGTGTTAAGAAAGAATCCATGTTTTATTTTAAATATTTTTCCATTGATGGGAAAGAAGAATAATATCTTATGTAACCACTTTGTTTATATATGGAATGTAATGCTAGTTTTATGATCTAATTCTCTAAAAATCTAAACCCGAAAAGATCCTCAATGTGTAATATTGTAATAACTCAATATTAAGTAAGGATTAAGGCTGGGGCCTTATATATTGTGAGGAGGTAAGGGACATAACACTTTCACTTATAATAAAGTGTTTTAGAACAATTTTATACATGAACCTTCTTTTTTCATGAAAGTGTTCTGTAAATACAACACAATATATACAACTCATGCATGAGTGAGACCCCGTGTGAATATACATGTGTGAATGAGGAAACAAAGAATAAAGAAGCAATAACAAAAAAAATTTAAAAGGCTCATCAAATAATAATGATTATAAATAGACATTCGTAAGAACAAGCCCTATGAATTATTTCTTTCATGCATGTATTGAGTTGAGATTTCAAGAAGAAAGTGAATTGAGATTTTGAAATATTATTCTTGTGTGAAATAATACATAAAGAAATTGTATTTATATCTTGAACACATCCAAGTGAGGACATGAAATAATCAATTAGAAGGAATAATTATTTTCACATCACTTGATGGATGAGAAATTTTATTATACACTATGAATAAAAGTTGTTAGAGAAAGGAAGACATTTTCAATTCATATGGTGAAAAGGTACTTGAAGTGTACATAAAATATTAAAATCCCAAACACTCATGGTGGAAGATAAAATGAGAATCCTATAGTGGATCAAGACTTGAAGAAAGTAAAGAGACAACATAATATAGTATAAAGACCCTCCTTTTTAGACTCATGAGTATAAGGCCTGTGTGGACTCAGGTAAAACTTTGTCAAGTAGTATAATGATCCTCTTATGTGACTGAAGATAATTAAGACCAATGCATAATTTTTAAACTCTAAAAGAAGTAGTCTAAATATTATCCTTTTTGGACTCATGATTTATGAAGTAGAATGAAGATGTTTAATGATATTGAGGATTTTACAATAGTTCAATATTTTTTAGGGATTAATTTTATTCTTCATAAACAATAATATTTTTTTCTACAGCAGGTTTGACAATGCGGAATTAGACTCGACTAACCAAATTCTCATTTCTTTGAGAATGAATATTATCCTATTATTTGTGTTTATAGGGAAACCCTAAAATACATATTTATATTTAAAATTTTTAAGGGGGAGAAGAAAATAAATAAAATTCACTTATTTACATGATGAATTGTTTAGTGGTATTGAAAACAAATTCAAAGGTGGAGATTTTCGGGACTAATAATGTTGAATTTTATTTGTTGTCAATAATGGGTCAATATGTGTTGGTGATTGTAAGGGAAGATGAAGTGATGAATAATGAATAAGGGATATTCTAAATTTGAATCATGAAGATTTTTTAATTGGTCATATGTTCAAATATATATGTCAAATATGTTGAGAATGAAATGTTTTTTTCAATAAAGAATATTAAATCAAAGTAGGAAATGAAATATTATTTTATTGGATGAGGAGTTTTATTATAAAATCCATGAAAATAATATTAATATTATTTACATAAGGAATATTAAAATGGTAATTATAAATATAGATATTATGTAATGGAATTTGTAATTTATATGGCCTATTTCACTTAGACATTTTCTGAGAGTAAATAAATTATCCAACCATACAAGGCCCAATGGTCATCTTGATCAACCTTAATGTGGGAGAAAGTTGAACTATAATGGAAATCCAGCTCGAGCAGCATGCATGGAGTCATGGGTGATAAACCCTTCATAGGTTGGAAGGTTTTCATAAGGCGGTGAATATTTTCTCTTAGGTGTGGGCATGGAGGTGCTAAAGGCACCATATGGAAAAACATGATTGCATTAGGTGGTGTGTGATGTGTGGTTCCTAGAGTGGACTACATGATACTTACAATTGATAAACTAAATGAATGGAATGAATTATATGGATGTTTTGAACCAAATACCATATATTTGAGGGATGATGAACATGAAGTATTGTTCCACTATATTAAAATGTTACTTTAATATCATTAACATACAATATGTTAAATCCAAGACATCTGATCAATATTATTGAATCTTCATCATCCTCATCCGAAGGGTTTGATACCCACTTCTAGTTTTATTCCTTCCATGAATTCTAGACGATAATGTCAAACCAATTGAGTTCCATTTGATCATTTATGTAATATAAACAAGATCAAACCATCATAAAATATCATTTTCATGACTAATAAATGTTCAAACCGATCCATTTTAAGAACAATTGTTGACCATTCAAGGTAGTGTGGATGCATGATTTGATACATGAGATATTTTATCACATGAATGTGTGGATTTCATCGTGAAGACACCGTGTATTTTGACATTAGAGTATTTGAGAAACACTGTAATATTTAGGTGAAATTAAAGTATGCTCAACATGAACTATTTTGAAGGGGGTTTAAAAATAGCCTCCAAACATCATATTTTAGGGAGTTTTTTTAAGGTGACATAAAACAAAGATATAAGATAGTGGAACACACCTATAAAAGGAGATGCAGTGAATTTGATAGATTTTTTTCCATTATTTTTGAGATATCATTATTTATAGTGAAACCTAGTTTCTATGAGATTCCACTAAATGAGGGGTTATATATTCTATGAATATTTTCAATCTTTTACTAAGAATAAGATTACTTATTACTTGATTTCATGAGTAAGATGAGATTTTTTAGGACTTTTATAATGTAACACATAGTAAAAGAGAATAATAAATAACATCTCTACAAAACCCTTCCCTGTTTCTATAAAACCAATGATATACTATATAGTTTTTGTGGTGTGCAGAAAGAGGAGGTAGGGGAAATCATGTGTTCACATAGTAAAAGGAGTTTGAGAACAATATGATACCCAAACATTCTAGTTTCATGAAAGAGTTCAGGAAGTACATTTTATGATATGAAAATCATACGCATTTTAGACCCTATGTGTATATACATGTGGGTGTGAAAAAAAATTAGAAAGAAAAAATTTAGAAACAATTAAAAAAGAACATAGTATAATAATTATATAAAATGGACATATGAAATGAATGTGAACTATTAATTGTTGTATGAATGCATGTATTTAATTCTAAATATAAGAAGAAAGTGAATTTAGATTTTGAAGATTATTCGTGTAGAGGATAATACTTAAAGAAATTGTGTGCATCTCTTGTACACATCCATGTGAGTTTGGGACTTCATCAATAATAATGAAGAATAATTTCTTGGTAATTTAATGGCCAAGGAAACTGATTATATACTATGATCAAAATTTATTCAAGAAAGGCTAAAATCTCTAATTCATCATGTTAAAAGGTACTTGATGTGTAAATGATCATGTTAGATCCAACGAGATCACGAGGGAAGATCAAAAGACCATATTATAGTGGATAAATACTTAAGGAAATAATGAATATTACATGATTTAGTATAAAGACCCTCCAATGTGGAATCTGGTAACACTGTGTGAAGTAGAATAAAGTTCCCCTTATGTGACTCAAGAGTGTGAAGGAAAGTGTGGACTCTAGTAACATTGTGTAAATTATTCTAAATATCATACTTTGTGGAATATTGTGTTAAGATACTGTGTGACACAATATAGACCATTATAATTGATTAAAAAATATTTTATTGGATAATCTATATTGGGGGTGGGGTGGTATAACCTATATGGAAATGATAATATCTTTTTCAAGGAACCTTATAAACCATTGTGTTTAGAGTTTCCATTTTTTGCATCATTCAAAGAGAGGCTGAGAGTAATAATAATAATGGATCAAGGATTTAATTTTCCATAGTGTTTTAATTAAAAAAGTGAATATTCATAAAAAAAATGGTTAATTGATTAACTCCCTCCCTCTCTCAGTGATTTCACACTCATATGAGCTTTTAAAATTTTTATTTGAGTGAAGGTTTCCTCATAATAATCTAACAGACTAACAAGGATAGAGAATAAAAATTCAAAAAACAATTGGGGTGTTCCCACATTCAATGGTAAGAACTATCATGGATGGAGAAAATAAATGATATTGTATCTCCTATCACATTGGTTAGAAGTGATAGATGAATCTATAGTGAAATATCTACCCTCTAATGAGAATAATTATATGATATTTTTAGATAAAGGAAATCTATAAATGGATAGAAAATACTATAATCACAACTTTATGTCACTATCTAGGAAGGTATATAATAATATTTAGGTTATTACAGTTTCTAAAGTGATTTGGAAAAAATTGTGTAATAGTTATGAGGGGAATTCCAAAGTTAATGAAGCCAAACTAAAAGAGTGGAGAAGAATATTTCACTAGTGGAAAAAATGGTTTTAACATTGGTTCATGAATACCGATGTTAAAATGATTCTATGATGAATTTTAATTCATGTTCTAAAGAAACCGATGTCAAAAGTACTTGGGGAATTATTTTTATGTCGGCTATTTGTTAACCAATGTTTATATCTAATTTTTCATTTTGGATCCTGCATGAATGATGGTACAATTCTTCAAAGAAGACATTTGACATTAGTTTTTAGGAACATATGTTAAAATTATTTTTTAACATTGGTAATAGAAAAACAATTTTAAAAGTTTTTCCTAATTGCAGTTCAATTTATAATTATGATTTGAGTGGTTGTGGAGCTAAAATGGACCTATAAGAAAAGTTATAAATGTTGTATATTGATTATTTATAAAAAGTCTCAAATAAGTATATTATTTTTGGACATAACCTTTTATTTGAAACTATTTTGAGATCTAAAAAAAGTCAAATCAAATCATGAGAAATTAAATACAAAATTTTAATCCTTATTAATGTTAGTTTTTTGAAAACCTAATGTGATAATTTACCTTTAACATTGGTTGTTTAGGAACCAAATTTTAATGTAATTTATCAAGTCTATTTCAAAAAAACCGAAGTTAATAATTTTGACCAAGTTGTATTTAATTTCCATTGGTTTTATTTTAGTGGTCATGGAACCAAAACAAAGTTACAAATCAAAAGTTTTGGACATCAAATATTGATCATCTCAAAACGAAGTCCTAGAGAATTCCAACTTTCGATAACCATAAATTTTAATATTTATCTCCCTTTGAAATCTAAGAACCATCAAATAGAATATTTGGAAATTAAATATAACTTTTTATACAATATTACCATTGGTTATTTATAAAATCAATGTGAAATACTACTTTTAAAATCAGTTCTTGAAAAAACTGACATTAAATATAGATTTTCACTTAGGTTATCATAAAATTAATGTGAAATCATAGTTTTTCAAGTCAGTTATCATAAAACCAATGGTAAAATGAAAATTTTAAGGTCATTTTTATGATAATCGATGTTAAAGTTAAAATTTAATATCCTTTCAACGAAAAATTTCATTTTTTACAGTGCAACATCAAAATTTTCCATTATTGCCTAAAATTTATAGTACCTCATTTTCTTCTAACGTTTTAGTTATATGTTTTAACCGTCAACATATATTAATTTGATGATAATGTCTTTTTATCATCATTATTCCACCAACTCAACTCATTTTTTCTTCATCATAAATCCACTAATTCTTCTTTAGATGGTCTAATCATGGTGTTTGTAATTATTTTCCCACGATTAAATTTATTTATGATTAGTTTTCTTAATCTATATATCAATTAATGATTAATTTTTTATAATGAATAATCCGTCTTCAAATAATGGTAACACAATAAATATAAATTCATATTAGAAAAATTTCATACCCGAAGATGCTTTGGTTTCCTCATTATATCTTCCCTGAAAGGAATATTTTATCCACTAATACTTCGAAAAATATAAAAATTATGTCAAAGATTCAAGTTCTTTTTCTAGATTTCATATGGTTTCTAAGATATTTTTTTATTGATCTTCTATTTTTCATGGATTGAGTAAACAACATTGTAATATTTTTTTTATTAATATCATTATACTATTTGATGACACTAATTTATTTTAATAATATAATTGTAAAATATTTATTTTATGATGTATAAACATATTTTTTCTTATTGATTCTACAAATGAACTATGTCAAATTTTGTAATACATAAAATTATATTTTTTGAATCAAATATTTCTCACATAAGTTTTTGTAAAACAATTGTGAAATACCAATTTTCCACTCAGGTTTTATAAAAAGTGATGTAAAAACATCTTTTACTGTTTATCTTTTGAAAACAGACATGAAAACATGTTTTTCAAAACACTTTTATTAAAACTAATCTGAAAATAGGTTTTTAACATCACTTAAAAATGATTTTAATATGGTCTTTTTCGTTAGTTTTTAATATTATGATTTGAATAATTATAAAAAATAAATTTTAAGGTCAGTTCTAATAACCGACCTTAAAAGACATATTTAGAACCTCACCTTCCAAGATTTCACCTAAAGAACCAATATTAAATATAAAAAAAGCACATAAAAAAATATTTTGAACTAGTTTTTTAAGATACAAATAATTGTTGGAAATGAACGTATTTATGACTAGTATACAAGATAAATGATATTGGTTATAGCATCATTGGTTTAGGTGAGAAGTTAGATGCCTCAACCACTGTGAAGAAGTTGATGAAAAATATTCCAAATATATTTGATCCAAATGTTTATATACTAGAAGAATAATGAGATATATCACTAGATTAACATCAAAATATTCTGAGAACATATGAAATAAAAGAATATTATAACCTAAATGAATAAATAAAAATATTATATGATGTTAGAATCCATGAAAAAGCGTAAATTTAAAGACATATAAGTACCATAGTCAAGTGATTTTGATCATGAAAAATATGAGATAGAATTTATAAAGACAATTAACTTATTTACCAAGTTTTATAATAAAGGAATAATAGAAATAGAATATAGTCACTAAAGTGATTCAACTATAATGTATTTGTATGTCTTTTATATGGTAGTCCAAAGAAGAAAGATAATTTACCTGAGACTTATGACGAAGATGACTAGTTAAAGTGAAAATATAAGAAATCTATAAAACATTAATACAATAAGCAAAAAAAGATTTTTTTTAATGAAAAATATAATAAATATAATAATAAGGGAAGTTGATGAATATTCATCCCCACATAGTGGGAAAATAGATGAATGATCTTCCATAAATAAGTCGTGTTTAATGGGAAAATACCAAATTGGTAAATATACGTTTGAAGGTTCCAAAGTTGAAGATAAAACAAAACTAGAATGGTTACTCGAAGAAAATATTGAAGTCAATCTAGAGAATGAAATTAAATACAATAAGGAGAAAAAACAGATAAAGAAAAATGAAAAGAGTATTACAAAATAAGGGACACATCTTAATAATATAAGTATATAAATAATGAATGTAGAAAAAATATAAAGGAACCTAAATGATTTTGAAGAAAACCCACCATGAAGATAATTTCTTAACAAGGGTGAAATTTATTCATTACATAAAAGAATAAAAATTGGTCAATGATAGATAAAAATGAAAATATGGTGAATAATATTTAATAAAGACTTATTGAGAGTGAAAAATAATTATCTAAGACTCATTTTATTTGTCATTCAGATAAAAGAGAGTTAAAGAAAATTAAATAAGACTTAACTAAAGTTATTGAGCATAAGGTTGAAAATTTTAATGAAATATGGAAGAAGGGTATATAGAATTTTTTTGACTCTATACTTAATGAACATGAAAGTACATTTATTATTTCTAAGAGTGACGGCCTAAAAGAAAATATTGATTCTGGCTAGACCAAATGGAAAAAAATAAAACATATTATATAAATTAATAATGGACTAATTTATCTAAAATGTTTCCTCCCAAATAGAAAAATTCATAGATTATGAAAATACATTAACTATAATCTTTATAGTAGAACCAAAATCCATCTAGGTGATCAAGGATTAGTGACTACTACTTGTTTTGTCGAGATTTTTGTCATAAATCTTATTCATGCCAGTATAACATGTCACTACCAGGAAAGAGGTGGGAATATAGTGGGGAATGCTAAATAGATGAGATCAAATTATTGGAAAGGGAATCTTGTGATTAAGACATCACATAAATTTTCAATACATAACAAATATGAATGCTTGAAAGATGTTTGTGGAATATGGGTTCAATAAAGACACAAAAATAAAAAAAATGTTTAGTTGTCTCACTAAGTGATATTCCTCAAAATGTAAATGAGAAGTGAAGTTAGAAAGTGAAGAATTATATAGTCACTGATGAATTATCCAAGGATATACAAATTGATAAATATCAGTCACTTTTCAAGTAAAAATGAATGAAAGTGGAAGTGGTTGAAGAAGTTAAATTTGTTAAGAATTCCTTTACAAATTATTACTTAAAAATTATGAATTTTGAATGTTGTGAAACAATTTATAGTGGAACAAAATATTGTATGAAAATTATACTAAACTAATAAGAGATCTTGAAGAAGATGCGGCAAGTACAAATTAATTCTTCTAGTGTTGGGGAGGAAAATATATTAACATCAAAAGTGTCATCTGATGATATAAAATCAATCATACATTATGATAAAACTAAGAAAAACGGTTCATCCAAAGATTAGCCTCATAAGAAGATGATGAAGGAAGGATTTAGTGGAAACTATCAGTCTCTATGTTTCCCTTAAAAAGTTTTAGGACTGTCTTTATTACATTACTCCTTTTATATAAACAATATATTAAATTCAAATATAAGAGATATTCATCATATAGAACATCTATTTCCATGAAGATGAATAGAGTGTATCCCTTTAGTGAGAGAAAACTGAACCTGGTGCATGATCATCACACTTTAACATATTTCTTGATTTTTCCAAACTACTTATCATGGGAAAGTGATGGATAATGAAAAAATGGGATGCATGGGGAGTAATATTTTAGGACCCGAAATTATTTGGTGCATTTGTTTGAGACAAATCAATGTTATATATTGATTAACCCATTTTCACATCTCTTGAAGTGAATTAGTATAATAATATAGAGGATGGTTCCAAAGATCAATATTATACAGGGGAAATTTAATACATTGGTAACATCACTCTTGTTTTTTATATCGAGTTATCCCATATAGAATTAGATTTTACTTACTGAAATTTCATTTATTTGAGAAAAAATATTATTAGACACATTCATTTGAGAGGAGAACCCTTAAATACATCATTTTATTTATCGTTAATAAGAGGAATAGAAAAGGCATTGAATTAATATATTTAAATGATGAATTGTTTGGTTGAATTAAAAACAAATTCAAAGGGGGATATTTTTTAGAATAATAAATTTGAATTGTATTTTTGGTCAACAAAAGATCAATATGTGCTAGATATTATAAGAGGATATTAAGTAAAGAATCATAGAAAATGACTATTCTACATATAAATTGTGATGATTGTTGAACCGGTCTTAAGTTCAAATTAATTTTTCAATTGTGTTGATGATGACACATTACTTAAAATTGGGATGAAGAAATATAAGAAGACCATGAAATATTATTTTATGGCGTAAATATTTTTATTGTGAAATATATTCAAAACAATATTTATATTATTTTCCTTAGGAATATTAAAAAGGAAAAATATAATTATTTAGATTATGGTTTGAAATTTTTATTTTATATGTAAAATTTCAGTTTAAAATTTTATACATGAAAACAGTTATAAAACAATACAAGACATGGGGGACCACACTATAAAAATTAATGTGGGTGAAAGATCAACCAAAATGGATACTCAATACGACTAGCTTGTATAAAGGAATTGGTGAGAGTGCCTACAAAGGCAGGAAGTTGTTAACAGAGAGTCGCTGAGGATTTCATGAGTGTGTTCATAGAGGTGTCTGTGCCACTATACAAGGCAGCATGATAATGTGGGGGTAGTGTGTGTTGTGTGGTTCCATTAGTGGACCTCATCTCACAACTGATCCACATAAGGAATAAAATGAATTATATGGAAGTGCTCAACTGAAGTTTAGATTAATGGGGGATGATGAGAATAGAGTAATATTCTTATATATTAATATTTAATCTTTATATCATAACCATCCAATCTACTACATCCATTCCATTCGATCAATAATAAATTGTCGTCTTGAACCTCATCCCAAGTGTTTGATATGTTTTCTTACCTACAATCCCTTTGTTGATAATTGATAATTTATAGAAATAATTTCACATGAATGGAAATGTTTTGATAAACTAGAAAAAATTTATTATATCTCTATTATTTTCTATACTGTCTTATCCCACATAGACATAGATTTGAGTAACTAAAGGATATATTCTAATAAAACCATTCAAAATAATCCCTTCTCAGAATTGATCATGAATTAATTTTATAAGGGAGGAGAACCTATTTTGGGAAAATTTACGATATGTGAATACCTCTAAATACACTATGGTATTTATTTTTAATAAGGGGGAGAATAAAAATTTTGATGATTCAGATATTAACAAGATGAATGTTTTGGTGGCATTGAAAAAAATTCAATGGTGGAGATTGTTGATACCGAAAAATATGAATTGTATTTTTTTGTCAATAATCAGTCAATATGTGTTATATATTATAAGAGGATATGAAGTGATGATGTGTGGAAAATTTCTATTATCCATATCAATTTTGATGATTTTTAAACCAATATTAACTTTAATGACATGTGTCATTTGTGTTGAGGATGAAACATTGTTTTCAATACGGAAGAAAGAAATTAAATAAGGCCATGTAATATACTTTTATTTCATGAGTATTTTTATTATAAAATCCATGAAAATAATATTAATATTATTTTCATGACGAATTTTAAAAAGTGATATTGAAATCATTGAGATTATATGTTGGAATTTGTATTCTATATGGAATCTTACAAATAGAAAATTTCTAAAAGAAATAAAATTAGCCAACCATATAAGCCACAAGTTCTTTCCTGATGAACCTTAATGTGTTATAAAGCTCAATAATAAAGGATATCCAGCCTTGGTATCTTGCACGGTGGCATGGATGAGAGAACATGCATAGGCAGGCAGGTGTGCACAGGGTGGCGCATGGGTGTGCAGATGGACGAGCTAGAGACACCATGTAGGGAGTTATGGTGGTATGGGGTGGTGTGAGGTTCCAAGTGTTGACCCTAAGCTTCTCAAAACTAAGATACTGAATGAATATAATAACTTATATTGAAGATATCAAATTAAAAAGTAATAGTTGTGTGATGGAGAGCCTAGAGTTCTATTACTTGACATTAATTTTTTTATTTATATCAACATCATCTGTTATATTTTATCTGATCTATTTGATGAAAGATATAGTGTTGTATTTAATCTCAATAAGATGTTTTTCTACATATGTCTTATTTTCTTCATGCCATGATATCTGGATGATCACGTCAATCCATTGAAGTCACATTTTATTAACATAGTGATTTTAACATGATTGAACTATCAAGTAATTTTTAGCATGAATAAATTAAGTTCAAACCAAGACAAAGAAAGAACAAGTGTCTATCATTTGATCCAGTTTGGATGTATGCGTTGATACATGATAATTTTTACTACATGAAAATGATAATTTAAGCATGGATACTCTATGATTTTTATTTTAAGAGTATTTTCAAAACACTATACTATTATGGTGAATATAAAATAGGATCGAAAAAACATATTTTGAGTGGGTTTTAAAAACAATATTGACATGGAAAATTTCTCATTTTTTTAAGGTAGTATGAAATGCATAGCTAAGGTGGTGGAAATCACCAATAAAATGTGAACCAAGGTGGCCATGATATTTTCTACAATTCTTCAAGGGATCTTGTTATTATATAGTGAAGCATAGTTTCTCTAAGCTTCCACGGTGTAAAGGGTTAAGATTTTGTGAATCTTTTCATGTTTTTGTGAAGAAAAAGATTTTGGATAACTTTATTTTCGAGGAAGATCAGACCCTACATGCCTTTTATAATGTTACATTTAATCAAAGAGCTTATAAATAAAATTTTCAGTGAAATCCTTCTAGGTTTTCATGAACCCACTAATATACTGCATACCTATTATTGTTTATTCAAAGTGGAGGAATGGGATATCATGTGTTCAATTATATGAATGAGTTTGAGAATAGTGTGATACCCAAACCATATTGTTTTGTAAAAGACCATTGGAAATACAATGCTTTCTATACTACTCATGCACATGTGAGACACCATGTTCATATACATGCGTGTACAAAAAGACAAAGAAGAAATTGAGAAATTGAAAATGTACATAAAATAATAAAGATAACAAATAGACATGTGTGATTAAAATGTACTATAAATTATGTAATTCATGCATGTATTAAATTGAGGATACAATAAAATTTAACAGTTATTGTGCAAGATTATTCAAGAAAATAATAACAATTATAGAAATTGTGTGTTTCTATTACACACATACAAGTTAGATATGAAACACATCAATAAGTAGGAATAATTATTTCCTAGTAATTTAATGACTAAGGAGGTTTATTATATACTATGATCATAATTTGTTTTGGAATGACCAATAACTCTAATTCATTAGGTGAATAGTTACTTGAAATTTACATAAGAAAGTCAGATATTTCAAAATATTAGAGGAAAATCAAAAAACATCTTTCAATGGATCAACAATTGAAGAAACATAACATAATGTGTAATGTAGTACAGAGATCATACTATGCAGACTATTGTAACATTGTGTAATGAAATATAAAGGTACACTTGTATGACTCAAGTGCATGATGTTCAGTATAGACTCTTGTAACACTTATGATATGAAATTAAGTTCCTCCTATGTAGACTTTAGAGTTATGATACCATGATACTCTGTATCAACCATTGTAATTAATAAAAATATTATAGTGGTAATCCATTTTGGTGGTATAAGAAATATGTAAATTTTATGGCCTTTCAAACAAACCTTGTAAATCATTATGTTCATAGTTTCTATTTACTACACCATTCAAGGAGACGGTGATAGTGACAAGAAAAGTGTATCACGGTTTTAATCGACCACATAGGTTGAATTAAAAAATGGACAGTTCATAAAAAAATGGGATCACTGATTCACCCCTCCCCCTCTTATTGGCGGCACAATAATATGGTCTTTACATTATCATAATAATTTTTTACAAACACTATACACGTAAACATTTTATGGGAAACCTTGTATGTGTAAAATTTAATTTATGTGTGATTAGTTAAATTGATAAATCTATTACTAATGTTTTAGTGGTACTACATTATAAAATTTGAAATTATGAGTCCCTAATATAGAATGAAGGGAGATATTACTCTCCTAGAGTTATTATGTCGATAAAACATTATCAATCTAAAGAATTTTCTGACATCAATCAAGGAGAGAACCAATACTCATATGAAAATTTTGAATAATTTGAGATCATTCATGGAATAGAATGTGATTTCATAGTTGAATAATATTTTATCCATCGGAGGGGGTTTTTTCCTGTGCTTATTGGCCCAAGGGTGTGTGTGTTGATTTTATTTATTATAAAAACCACGACCTTAATAAATAATAATACAAGGTTAAGAAATATAAATCCATTTTTTCCTCTCCAAGAAAACATTAATATTATATAAAATCTAGAAATGAGATTGTCTTGTAAATTGGTGTGATCACATATGAATTAATTGAAATTTATTTAAATATTTAATATATGGAAAATGAGTCTAATTACTTGAATAAGAAAAGGAAATTGAAGAAGACACATTTAAATTACTCAAATATATGTGCATAAAAATATGTATATCTACAGTATGTGAACAAATAGAATGTCCTTTACAATATAGAATATAAATAAATTTAAAATAATATAGTAATGAAGTGTTACTACTATGGGTTACAAGACACACCATAGTTGATAGTTAAGAAGACATAATGTTTAATAATCAATGAAAAACTACTAAATAATCTCAAATTAGACAAAGTCATATGGGGAATGATTTTATTAGAAGTAATATATATTCTAATTATATATATTTTGATAATACTAAAAAATATGGTGCACATTCCAATAAGAAAAACCACATTCCCAGGTTAAGAGGGGGGGGGGGATAAAAAAATGACCACAAAATTATTTCAATGAAAAAAAAATATAACATTAGATGATTAAAAATATAGAAGGAAATGATGAGTATATCATGCACCACTATTTAGGATTTTTTAGTAATAAACAAAGATTGAATGAAAACAACTATATAGGATGAAGAAGGATGTTTCCTTTGCTTCACCAAATTGGGGATTAATTTTTGATGGAAAAATCACAAATGATAAATAATTTCATGGTAGTATTAATGGATATAAAATGGGAACCCTGAATCATGCTAATAAAATCTCATAAATAAAACTAAAAGGAAAGGGAAAATGAACATCAGATGGGACCTCACAAAGAGGAATAAACATGATGAATTATGTAGTCATGAAGCGTTATTGAAGGAAACATTAACATGTAGGATTAGTCTCAAAATAAAGTTAAGTTATATTCTAGTCGAGATGATGAATTCAAATTAAATGATCTGGAGTGAGTTTTTTATAAGTGGTTTCACATAAAATATAACTATAAGAATATTTTGGAAGAAATTCTGATGAAAAGGGATGGATCATAATAAATAACCACAATTATATACATAAGGATTTTGTAAATTATCCCCCTATATATGTACATAATTCTTATAACTATTATTGGTGTGAATAATCTTTTAATGAGAGATACAATCCATGGGGAAAATGCATTGGAAAATGGTGAGTTCATTATAGTATTATAAATTTATATCAACTGTTAATAATCAATGATATATATATACATGTAGTGTTGGGGAATTTTCAATTAGTATTAATGCCCAATATGAGAATGTAAAGTGGTATCTAAATAATGCTATAATTATAATTTTTGATGGAGAGGTTAAACTTGTTATAATTTTAATCTCATATTAATTTTTTAAAATCATAATCTTAAATGACAAGTAATTCAAAAAAATCATGTGGTTTGAGACGATGAAAGATAAATAATTTAACAAAATTTATAGAGGTCTTATTTATTTATTTTATTTTTATTTAATATAACATTTTGATTTAATATTTTCAAGATATTGAAAAGTAGTGACAAATAATTACTCCAACGATGAAAATAATTTCTATAATCAGTGGTCACTATATTAATTTTGAAGGAGTTTGTGTTACTGATTTAATTTTTTATTAACATCTTATAGAAAAAGGATAAGTCCTATGAAGAGAGAAGAAATAGTTTTTATATGTGGCTCCATATAACTGTTATTGATCGCACACATTGTAATTTTTAATTATTTACTGATGGAAATTCGTATATCAGATTTAGATCATTGGAAGAAACATAATGGAAATAAAACATAACATTTTGTATATTTATTGAATTAAGTGAGTGAAATAGAAAACATTAAAGTTATTAATAGATAATATAATTTCAGATAATAGTTTATGACATAGTAATCTTAGAATATTTTTTTATAACTATTTTCAAAGTTTTAAGTTCACCTTCTTGAAATCAATGAGAGAATATACATAGTTGAAAGAGGTTCTCATCTTGAATGAAACATATATAATTAATCAAAAGAAGTAATTTTACAACACTGAGTTACACATTGAGTGGTTTCTAAATTTGAAGATATTGAGTGGCGACAAGGTGTTGACTAAGGAGGTCATACTATATATTAATGGTCATAAAATTAGTTTTTGGTAAAAAGAGACTAATATTTTTTATAAAAAAAGTTTTTGGATGAGATAAGAGATCTAAAAGAGATATATGAAAAATAAAACTCTTTGAATTTTTAGTTTTTGATAATTAATGATAGATATGGAGGTTCAATGTTAATATATTATAAATTAATCATAGAGAAGAAAATTAAGACATTCCATATTTTCTTAGATCTTTGGAGAACATTGAATAGAATGAGAGAAAAAAGAAAAACTCCTGTAAATATACACATTATATTTAATTATGAAAGGATTAGAAAATAATTCACTTTAAATCCATGAATATTTTTATGTTTTGGTATTTAATTTTTTATAATGATTTAGGGGAGAAAAAAATAAAATCCAATGTGGAAGAATGTTGTAACAAAATATTATGAAGATGATCATCGTGAAAATACTGTAACAAAATACTTCTAGGATTAAAATACTATGAAGATGATCATGGCTAATGTTACAAGAATATACTATAAAGATTTATGTTATAAAAAAAATATTTAAAAACAAATGTGATGTATTTTTTTATAAATTGAAGGTGAATATATTGACAATAGAATGTGGTTGAATGTAAAGATGATCATGGTGATAATAGGATGAATATACAAATGAGGAGAAAGGTGAAAATCTAATGGTTGTGTGATTGGTTAACTATAGAGTAAGGATATTCTATGAACCATGGATGTTTTAACATAAGTAGAATTGAAATATCTATAAAAAATAAATGATGTAAACTTAAAGTCAATATGAAGTATATGGTGGATGAAGGAACAAATATAAACTAATAGTTGTAAATAGAAATTTTAATGTAATGAGATGTATGAAGAATGATAAATCTAGAATTTGAGGATGATAGATGAGGTAAATAATTTTTATTCTAAATTATTAAGGCATTTATTAGAGTAAGATCATTAATAGATGCATTCATAAAATTTAACAAGTTATTTAGGTAAGGTTGATGTGACCATACTACAGAGGTTGATATACCATGCTGTGGACTAGTTAAATGCATCGAACATATCATGTTATAATATATTTTTATACCTTTGGTTTAGTTCATTATTTTATATAATCATTGTTATTCATGGGAATGTTTTCATTTATGCTACTAGTTTTCATAAAGATAATGCAACATGGTTGGATATTACAGTCAGAAGAAAGATACAAATGTGGTTGGCTTTACCAAAAGAAAAAACCGAATTCAATATAACCATTACATAATTATAGAAGTTATTCTAGGAATAATGATAAGTAAGGTGAAATTATTAGTATTCTATAGTGAATACCATATATCATATCATGGTATTGACATTTGAAATTAAAACTTGATGTTTGATATAACCATGGCATAATGAAATCCATTAGAGTATTGGATTTTTCATGAATGAATGGAAAATATAAAGGATTATTGTAAAATAATATTTAGAGAAAAGAATTTTAATGAGATATATATTATCTCATCATTTGGTTGACAGAAAAAATTAATTATTCAATATCCATAGGTTTAAAATATATTAATAGAAAAAATTATCGATATATGGAATTTATAATTATATGGTTCATGGTGTTGATGTATTTTCTAGAATAAAAAATTCCATGTTGATTATATGTACATGGAAGAGTATGTCCTAAATTAAAATAAAATACAACATTTTGTTTAAATTTTAATATAAGGGATATCAATTAAGTTATGAATGTGTAATGACTCAAATGGATGAAATTATCCAAACTAATTCTAATGGAACACATATGTGATAAAAAATATTTTACGAACCCCAAATGAATAAAAAATATTTATTGATATATATTTATATATATATCGGAGGGATTTTTAGAAAAACCTATATTGGTCTTGGAAGGGAGAGAGCATCAATGAAATATTTTGTTCTATGGAGAAATGAAGGAGAGAAAAGAGCCCATGGTAGAGATTTAATTTATATATCTATTTTCATGGAGGGAAGTGGATTGTAGAGATTATGTTTCATTAATTCATCTAACATATTATAAATAAGATATACCATAATGACAATACTTTCTTTCTGAGAATTTTTCTTACCTATAGGATTTAATTTTTATTGTTATTATCATTTAGAAGATACTGATTCAACACTCTCAACATTAAATCAGATATTGAGATTCATGATTCCCTATGAATCAGTTTTATAAACTCATTTTGAAGATACCCACAAGCCTATAAACTTATATTTATTTTTTAAGTAGTGCGCAGAGGAGGAATAAATATGAGTGACACATTGTGGAGTAGTTAGAAAGAAATAAATATTTTTTAAAGGTAGTGATCAATTTCATGTTGTAGACATAACCCAAATTTGTATCTAATTAAATTTCACATAATAATCTATTTTACTACACTATATCATCATGGTTATTATACTCCATGAACATATCCTAGTGTGGGTAAAACATGAAAATACATTCATTTGAGTGAACATTAATTCATAGATGTTTTTTTAATATTTGGTGTGGATGTAATCATGGGAGAAATATATTGAATATGTTACTTATAATAAGGGTACAATATCTAATTAGGGGTGAGGGTTATCTGAGAAATGATATAATTTGGTTGGTACCATAATTCCAGCCCATCTCAAGTTTCCATGGGACCTATATTATGACCTACTGATCCTAATATAAATGTAAACTCATTTAACTTTTGTTTGTTGCTAAAAAACTAGTTAATAGCTCATCTATAATTTAGCTATTTAAAAGGTGGGAATGATAGATCTCCCCACCATTACACTTCCCCCCAAAAAATATCTTTTATATGGGACCAGTAAGACATATCCTTATGAATTGATGATAATCTATGTGCTCTTCTTCATAAAGGATATCCATTATAAAAAAAATGCATACAATATTTTTTGGTACTTCCAAAAAATATTCAACTCTAACCATATTTTTAGGGAACAAAATCTAATGAAACAAATGCTATATCACAAAATCCCATCCATAATTAAAATTCAAATATCACTTTAATCTTATGAAAAATATTTTCACTGATGCAACCATTTACACACAGATAAAGGAACAATTAAACACAAAAATAAAACATATAACCTGAAAACTATAAACACTAAAACACATTAGTAGTCTTGACATGGTCATCAAATTAAAACCCCAAAACAAACACATATTCTAACTTTTCCATAACTATTCACTCAAAAATGATTTAAAATATTCATTAAATGAAACCCAAAATATTTATTCCATATATATATATATATCTATAAATTTATCTACATAATGTATAATATTAAAAAATATCACATGAAAATCCTGAAATTTTTTAAAACATTAAACCCTCTAACCATGACCTTCTTTGGCCCTCAAATCAATTTATAGTAAACTTTTATAATCCTAGAACAAGCCTCTACCTCCCATATTGGAAACATATTAAATAATACCAAAAAACTAACCAATAAACTATAATACTATTATATATCCAAAAAAACATCTATAGTAACTAATTAAACCAATAAAAAACCCAATTATTATTAACAATAAATCAGGTGTCTCAAAAATTTTCTATTTGACATAAACCTCCTAATTCTCTTAGATTGAATGGTCAGAACCAAGATAAGGATCATTACTTCCCATACCATTTGGTACATGTCATGAACAAATTGATTCAACCAACACTGAACACACATCATACATCTTGAGAGTTTGGATCAAAACCCATAAAATAACCAAAAATACATATACCATCCAATGCGTTCCAAAAATATATAAAACCCCCTTTAACTATAATTTATTTTTTAAAAAAATATGATACCAAGGAAGATACAGTTATTTTTATAACCCACTCAAAACAAACTAGACACTCAAACTAAGAATACCAACTTGTACATTTTGGAATGCATCCACATACATATGATAACCAAAAAGGCCTCAAAATCCTACTCTACTTTTTATAAAAATATAGTAATTCCCATGACTAAATCCATGTATACAAAAAAAATAAATGAAAACTATAGACCATTAAAACTAAAAGACCAATAGTGTCATACCCACTTAGGTAAATCCAAAATAAAATAAAAATGAAGCTATTCTAGTTCATTCCAAAAATAACAACCTTGAAATAATGTTTTGTTAAAAAAATACACTAATACATTAAAATTAAACGAGACAACCATATGATATCTCTAAAAAACATAAAACTCACATATAGATTATGAAATGATCTATTCATCTATCTTAACCCACCATTCTCAAACATCCATTGAATATATCCATATATAAACAATACAACCTAACTGCTGATAGAAAATGAGAGTATTCAATAGTATTTAGAAACCAAGATAGAGAAACCACACACAATAATATACCTAAGGAAACCAACCTATCTTATAGAGTATCCATGTTAATGAAGTGGTATATTTCCCCCACCCACCCAATAATAATGGATTTTCTATATTACTATTATGGTATGAGCTTCATTTAATTATCCAAGGAACCAATTCGATTTGTAGAGGGTATGGTTACATTGTAAATGTGAACTGAGGAATATTCATAGGTCATGATCATCAAATTCATATTCGACTTAGTTATCACTCAATAATCATCTCACACAAACCTCCATTTTACCGATGTTGTTACATTAATAATAATGTAAATTTAGTTTCCAATATCTCATATAAATCTTTGTGTTTACATATTTAAAAGGATAATGGATGGAATTTATATCCTATATATATCCATAAACAAATATATAATAATATAAATATCTCCACATGGTTTATGTGAACAAATCAAAACACCACACCCCCCATTTCCACTGTGATTCCAACATAAAATGGAGACAAAAACTAAATCTAAAAATCAAGTTTTCTATACACATAGAAAACACACCCAGTATCAATATCCAATCCAAGGAGAAAACCCAACCTGACCTAGGATAACCCATTGGATATAGTGAAATATCACCATTCTAAAAAAATTATTATAACCAAAACAACCTCTTTACATTTTTAATGTTGATTTAATCAATTGCGACAAAAAAAATTCTAGATCACATATACCAAAACCCATGTTATTATAAAGAATTTTATTACAAGAGAATTTTTATATAATTTATATAAACCAATTACCATTTCCAAAAACATTATTTGTGAAATTAAAGAAATTGATTGGATTAATATATTCCAATATAAAAATTCTAGAAATTGGGTAAATAAAAAATCATTCATCACATGGATTTCAATGAAATAAATTACTATTAAAATAATCATTTTCAAATGTGCACCTCAATTTAAAAAATTAAATGTACATTGTAAAACACAATTAAATTCTAATCAATAGTCTTTCCCAGTAGTATACATTTGATTAAAAAACCAATATTCTAAAAAATCATTGTTTACCAATTTTAAAATCTAATATAAGACCATATGAAATGGAAAAAAATTCATTTTTTATAATATCATAGGGGTTATAAATATCCTTAAATTAACCACGAAAAAATATATTTAGATAAAACCATCATTTTACCCATAATGAAATAGGGTTAAACCAGAAATATTTAAATAATTTTCCATTTTTTACCTCAAAGAGACCGAATAATTTTAGAAATAATTTTAAAACCCCATATAATTTCATTAAAGGAGTATATAAGACAAATTTTCAATACCATTTTATTATTTTGAAAAAAAAGTATATCAAAATAAAAAAAAACCGACTAAAAATAGTTTTTTATTATAAATTACATTGATGATTTTAGTAAAAAAAGAATCATTTTACAAGACAAAAAGAACCTCAACATGTTTATACAAGTTTTAAAAAAAATTCCTGTACATTACATCTATAAAGTTGACCATCATCTATGAACCATTTATGTGCCCACCAAAGTATTTAGCCCTAATTGGACAATCCATTACTAAGATATAAATTGTTTTACACCAATCCCCTTTACAAAATCCAAATATCAATCATCAAGGCACAATAATAGAGATCATGAAAACCAATATTAAAACCCAAACATAAATCAAATAAAATAACTTAAAAACCCATTAAAACTATTAAAACAGCTGAAGAATAAAAACTACACTTTCAAATCCATCTAATTAACCGTAAAATTAATTTTCCACATTAATAATAGTATATTAACAACCTATATTTGACAATAACGCCATTATTTATCAGAATTCATTAAAAATGAATTAACATTTATTAGGAAATTTTAATTATCATGGTACTACATGATGCATGAGACTCAAAACCTATCTCAGCCTATTGTTATAAAGAAACTCACCTTAGAAAACCCAAAAATGACATGATCATCCTAATTCAACTGACATCTCAAATTCATCGACATCCACAGAAATTTCAATATCCTAATAATCATTTTGATCAGGAATTTATATATACTACTTATGGAGTCTGGATTTATTACATCTCTCAAACTACTTATGCAAAATCCCCAACCCAGTACCCACAATATACTGTTCCCCAAGTAGGGTCGCCACATGACCTTAGACATGCCTCCCCAAATGGAAGAGGCTACTGACTACCAGTGAGTGTAGACTGTGTTATATAGGGACACTATACTATATTTATTAGAGTAATACACACCACATAACAATAAGAAATAATGGAAAATAAATAACCAATGAATATGTATAACCAAATATTTTCCAAAACTATGTACAATCCCACAACCAAATAGTAAATATGATATGTCATGTCATATAGTGAGAAGTGTAAGGAAACCTCAACATTAAGACAAACTAAAGAATCCCCAAAACATGCCCTGAATCCATGTTCAGATCCCTCATCCGTTCACATACCATCCCAATCCATCCGTCTAGTATATGTCTCTTGCCCATGTCTTAACCTGAAACTATGATG
Organism: Viscum album; assembly: GCA_963277665.1. NCBI lineage: Eukaryota > Viridiplantae > Streptophyta > Magnoliopsida > Santalales > Viscaceae > Viscum > Viscum album. The sequence goes on along the minus strand of OY728161.1, from coordinate 1,699,176,426 downwards.
TCTTCTCTGTTACCCAACAGTGGCCCATGTATGGTGTGGGTACAATTCAATAAGCTACCACCAATGGTGTCTACAAGATATAAAGTCTCATACAATTCATAAAGAGGTGAAGGTAAATATAAAAATATTAATGTAAATTGGTTTCCACATTTATAATTCATTTGATCAATTACTTTTCATTCCCTTTTCCCATGATTTACCCCCCTTTTATCAAACCTACTTCAGCTAGTGATGGTAGATTAGCCATATGCCAAACCATGATTCAGAATTCTATGTTAGACCATTCCAACCTGAGTACAGAACTCTATGACCATACCACATGGGTTCAGGACTGCCTTTACTATCCCCTAAAAAACTACAGTGCATAGAGTGTGCCCATACACCATGTTAGGACCACCAACTCGAGTTGAACAAAATATTCAACATCCCAAAACAAACCACATGTATCACCATCATCATGATTCTAATTTTAATCCCAAGATCTCTTAACCATTTAAGTCATTTCCATAATATATTCCTATTTCCCAAGTTAATTAATCATGAGGAAAATCCATAATAAACATTTATCACAATTATTCATTCCCATTTCTTATGACATACCCTTAATGTTGATCCATCCATCTCATTATCCATGTTATTTATTTAATCACATCTACAAATTTTTAATTCCATAAACCCCCTATTTTACATTTAACATTTCAATCATTCACATTTAAAGGAGTGGTACAGCCCATGGGTTTCAATAGGCCAGGTGATGTCATCCCCCTAGAATTCCATAGAATTCATGAGGGTTTATTTACATCATTAAATTAACCAAAAAACATTCACTAACAAGGGAATAAAATATAAAAGATGGTTAATTCACCACAAAACCACATGGACACATAAATATGTCATCAAGACTATATGATAATGTTTGTAAACCACCTACCTTAATTACATTTGAAACCAAATGCTTAACCATTTCCTTTGACCTAGAAAATAACCTCCTAAAAATTCCCAAGCTATGATCCAGTAGCTAAATAGTGTTTTTGAAGCTTGGAAGGAGAATATTAATTACAGAATCCCTAATCCAAATAAATGATGGAATTTGAGTGTTTTCTCACCTAGATCTTGAATCCACACACAATGGCTCTAAAAATAGCTTATAAATGAAGAAGATAAATCCTTGGGATGTCTTGGATGGTTTTTCCTATCACATAGGTAGCTGGAGGATTAATAGAGGATAATCCTGAGTTAGAACACTTTATGATTGAGATAAAAAAAATTTAAAAACCTATTTTAATGTGGTACATGTTAATTCTCATGGTTTTCCAAACTATGCGCCAAACACGCGCCACCCTCTATCCAAGAGGGGTCCATGAGACACGGTTTCCTAGGAATCCTGCATGGCTTGAGAAACTGTGTGATAAAGGTGTATGCAGGATCTATCCAAGACCACAGAGTTTGTCTTCCACCCTTTCAGGGTTTCTTCAAGATATGCACCCATCCCCCAGAAATTCACTATTAGGGTGCACATTTAATCCTAACCATGAAAAATTCACTGGATTCCTATTTCCTCCCCTATTTCATGTCTCGAATCCCTAGAATACCCTAGAGAATCCTCACACATCAGGTACAAATTTCATTAAAGAAAATAAAGAGGCTTAAACTGAAACATAAATAAGGATGTATCACAGGGAAATTCCAGGTTCTTAAAAAATCACAATCATATAATGGTTCATCCCCATGACATACTCCTAAGAATTAATGACACTCCAAGGAAAAGTTATTTGGAAATTTGGCCTACATATCAGTCTCCCTCTCCCATGTTTCCACTTATACATTACCATGATGCCACAACACCCAAACCAAATGAACAAAATAATATCGTAAAACATTCTCACTATGATCCACAATTAGAAGCATAAGATCTATAAAGGATGATTCAGACTCAAACTCAACATACTAAACCACAACCACCTGATACAAGTCAGGGAGATACTGCCATAATTTGGACACATGGAAAAATTTGCATGCCACTATACCACTGTGGAGGATCCAATCAATGTGCCACTAGTATAATCATCTCAACAATATCAAATTTCTCCATATACAACGGAGAAAATTTAACCTTTTTATATATCTGATAGTGACCCATCCTTGATGACTCTCAATGGAATAGATGATCATCGATGGTAAACTCAAGAGGTAAACATCACTGACCAACATAATACTTATTCCTATTCTGAGCCTTATCCATAAGTCTATGAATCAACTGAACTTACTTCAACATTTCCAGAACAAGTCACAGTCCAAGTGACACTGACTCTCCAATCTCTATCCCACACATTTGGGATCTACACGACTTTCTATAGAGCTCCTCATATCATTCCATTTAAATCATCACTTGATAAATGTTTTTTTAGGAGAAATCTATAAGCAATACTTCCTTCTACCATGATCTTCCAAATTGAAGGAAACATTCCATAAACATGTCCTATAGAACCCAAATATCTTTCATTAACTGCCCATCCATTTATGGGTGGAAATCCACACTCAAAAGATCCTGGGTACCAAGTATGTTCTATAAGACCTACCAGAAATGAAAAGTGAAACATGGATCTTGATTCAAAATGATACTATGAGGCACTCCATAAAACCATAATATCTCCCTAACATACATCTCACCCAACTAATACATGGTGTTGTTCTCTCAAATGGGTAATAAATGTTCTAACTTGGTCAACCGATTCATTATTACCGATATCACATCACTATTCCAAGGTGTCCTAGGATGTCCCACTGCAAAATCTATTTTGAATTCATCCATCTTTCATTTAGGAATGGGAAATAGTTGTATCATACCACCCAACCAATGATGATCAAGCATCAATTTTTGACATTTGTAGCAATGTGACATGAAACTTGAAATCTATTTCTTCATCCTTGGTCACCTATATTGTTGATAAATATCATGATATATTTTGTTTAACATGGGACGCGCTACCCATTTTGAGGATTGTAACTCACTCATCAGCTCTTCCCATATACTAGTGAAAAAAATACAACATCAAAAATAAATGACCTCATCATCACCAACAACCAAGTCAAAATGTGTCTCCCCATCTTTAATGGTTTTACGTATGTCCAAATACTATGAATCATTGTACAACCTCTCCTTGATCAATCTTAGAAGAATATAATCAATTTAAAAGGATGTGGGGTTTATCTTCCATTTGACTTCTTGAACCTCTATATGAATATTAGTAAATAAGGACATCATCCCCCTTTTAGGACTAGAATCCTGAATGGCCCGAGTCTATGATTTCTTTCTCAAAGAATCTACAACATTGTTTACCTTTACCTGTGGGTAAGATAAATCAAAATTAATAATTTCATATCAACCCACATTCACTATTTATGGTTCAAATCATGATCGAAACAGATAAACTCATGTATTTTATGATAAATATATAAGAAAAAAATTTCACTCAAAAATGTATTTCCACCAACAATCTAAATCATAAACCAATACAGCTAACTCAAGATCATGAATAGTTTATTTTAATTCATGATTCCAAAACTTCTATGACCCATATGCCACAACTGGATCATTATGCATTAATACTTCCCCAATCCCAACATTATATTCATCACAAAATAGGGTATTATCCTTACCTACTGTAACAGCCCGAGATTTTGTGAAAAATATTCTTTTTAATTTTATTAATGTCTTGTGTTGTACGCTACACCAAAAGGAGCTTGCACAACACGCATCCTTGACTTGCCTTGCATTACACGTAATCACAACCTTCCTCGATAGCGTGTGTAGTACGCAATACTGAGTTTCACAAAACAATGATATGCTATTAAAATATTATTAAAACTAGCCGTTATGAATGGTAATAACCACTTTTTAAATTTTAGAAAATTTAGCTCTCAAAATGGACTTCATTTTTGGATTCGGAGTATCGAATTTAGCCTAAGGTGAAATTTTGGTACTTTTCGGATAACTTTCATATTCTGATGAATAGTGAAAATTACTAAATTATAATTAAAAACTACTTTTTTAATCGAAATAATTAATAGTGATAAATTATTAATTTGAGTGGTTTTAAAGTATATTTAGAATATATTTTTACAATTTAATACAATTTTGGTCATTGAATGTAATTTCACATTTAAACCAAACATAATCAAGTGTCAATCTTTTGATAGATATTGTTTCTTAAAAACACGCTATTTGTTTTAACAGCGGGATTTAATGATAAAATTAATTAATGAAACTTATATGTTATGAATTTTTTAAAATAGATTTCATTTTTGAATTCGGAATATGAAATATAGCTTAGGATTAAATTTTGGCATTGTTCTGAAAAACATCAATTTTTGATGAATAGTGAAACTACTAAGTGGTAGTTAAAAAACTGAATTTTTCATAAAACTTAATTTTACCACTTTTGTGAATGGAATTTCAAAAATCCGAGAGACACGGTTGATGTCAGTAAGTAAAATGTGGTTCAATGAGATGAAAATAATTTTTGGTGAATAGTAACTTTTTACTTTTATTTACCATGGTTAAAAGTAAATAGGGTAATTAAGGGTAAGAATGATATTAATATTACCCTAACACATGTCCTAATTCTATTGGACAAGTGTATCCCGACCAAAAACAACCTTAAGTGTAAAATATTATCATTTAGGCCCACTTGGATTAGATTAGGACATTTATTATTATTTAATTCAAAGAAGAGTTAAAAGAGTTAAAATCAAAGTTTATTTACTAAAACATTTTAAATATAGGGTTTTACATAAGATAAATTCGATTGTAAATATTCATTAGAAATATAAAAAGATTTCCTACATAATGGTATTTTATTTGTAATTTTTAGACATCAAATAATTTAATTTATTTATGACACAAAGATGATGCAGTAATTATCTTATTTATGAAATATTGACATAATTGACGCTATAAACACCAAAATAAATGTAATTTGAGACTTTTTATGAATTACACAAATTTTATAGGTTACTATGATATATTATTGTGGATTTAATCAACTTTGTTCGAACATATAATTCTGTTATGACTTTCACAAAAATCATATATCAAATAGTGGAAAAATTGACACAAAATAGTTTTTAAATCAAATATTATATTATTAATTCTTATTTTATTCCTAAAAATCTAAGGTTTGGCCAAATGACTTAGATAAGGATATATATATTAATAATAAACAATTTGGGGTTCGTTTGGCATGTTATAGTAAGTGTATTAACCATATAGTGAAAGAAAACAAAAAGACACGGTAAAAGTTAAATTATTTAACTTAGAGTTAAATCTAATTGATAAGGTTAAAATAATACCCTAAACTTGTCTAAATCCTATTGGTTGATAGGATTTAGACCCATCCCCAATTTAGCTTCGAAATAAGACCCTTTGGAACCATTATAAACCGATTTTGACTTTAATATAAAATAATATTTTGAGATATTCCTAAGGTGCCCCTCTCCTCCCTTATAAAAGGACACCTCCTCCCCCTCCTCCCCACACCAATTTGAGCACTCAAGCTCGGCCAACCCCTGCCAAAATCTCTTCTCCACTTCCCTATAAACATCCTAGAGGTTCTGGTCATCCTCAAAGACCAATTTTAGTTCCCTAAGAGGAGGTCTCAAAAAGGCGCTTCAAAGAAGAGGTAATTACCGTTACCAATTCTTTCATCTTTATTTCTTCTTCCAATTCTTCTTCTTAGGTTGTTTCATTATGAAGTAATAACATCAGTATCACTCATATACTGATATGTTATTATAAGTATGAAACAACCCTATTTCACCATCTATCCATCCTACGGAAAAAGAAATCACCGCGCGTGCGTACGTACGGAATACCGTCTCCACGCCGTGGTGTAATCTATTTTCCACCACCACCTTACATGGATGGGTATAATGGTGTAAAGAATAACTATAAATAGTTATTACAACATCATATTGATTCTTATATATTGTATAATCCACTCCAATTCAATTCAATATTTATGGAAATGATACCATCGCTCGTGCGTAAGTACGGACTACCGTCTCCACGATGCGATGAGATTCATTCTCCATGTTAACCATTTAAGAATGATTATAAAGTATATATAAGAAATAATAATGAAATATATGACATTATAAAGCTACTGGATTTATTTATATATATATATATGTATATCATCTACTTACTTCCATTCAAGACAATAAGGAAAGGAAAACAGCGTTCATGCGTACGTACGGACTACCGTCTCCATGAACGGTGTTTTTAATTTCATTTATCTATCTATTATATATATATATATACTGAATATATATGATATATAAATCATATTTTATATTCTGGAAGTAAGTAAATCATGATATAAGTAATAATAATGTCAAGAACAACAAGTCAAAACACCTACGATAAATGAAACGATTTTACCCAAAACGCTTCTTTAACATGGAATTTACAAAAGAACGGGTAATATAATATCATAAGTGAACCATATATGATATCATAACAATGAATATGATTCTTTAATAAGTCAATGACATTATTTAAATCATTATAGAGGAGGTTCGGACACATACGAAGCAAATCATACCTAAGGTAAGGGAAATATCACAATCTCATTTTTATCCGAGATTGTTTTTACTTTGGCATTTACTGGGGTGTATTTTATCATCCACATCCATGTTCCATAAATATGTAATATTGTTTCCATCCACTTACAATAGTTTAAATCCAGTTTTACCCTTCGGTGAATTTTTAGTAAAGAATATGAAAGGAATCTTTTGTCGTTTTTTTTCGTACGAGGTACTTTTTGACTTTTCTGACAAAAGTACGAAGAATGTTTTTTTTAACTTATACGACATGAATGGATTCTTAAAACATTATTTCCAAGAAGCTTCCTTTACAAGTATTCAAGTTTATTTTTAATCAACTTCTTTTAGTTTAAAATTGTATGACATGTTAAGAATGGAAAAGTGTTTTTGAAGTAGAAAGGATATTTTCCTCAAGAATGGAGTTCAAGTATTTTATCAAAATTATTTTCCATCTAAGATAATAAAAGGGTTCTATTTTTATCCCTATTATTACATGGATTTGATTATGGAAATATTTTTATGAATTCCTTTATCTTATATGAATTGTTTTATGATGTCATGTTGTTTAAGAATCCCATTTTTATTACATGGGTTATGCGATGATGTATAGTTTATGATTATGTGGCACACATAAGAAAGGATTCATTATAAGATGGGTGGGACCTATATCTCCCTCCAATGCATTGGGTAAAGATTTTATATCTCATGAGATAGACAGGGCTGGAACGGTAGGTTATACCGGTTCAGTGAAACAGGACTGAAACGAGGGTTACTCGATTCAGAAAGGGACTTTGTCCACTACGATAGTCTTGGAAATGAGTCTTGACTAACAAGAAATGATTCTCTATGATTATGTGTGAATTCCAAAAATTTTCATGTTTTATGTTATGAATATTGTGAATTCATTTCACTGCCATGATTTACCCCATGTTATGAAATTATGATCTCTTTTGCAGGTTAAGATTTCCAAAAGTTATGTGCTTATGTATATGATGTGATTGATATTTCTTTTGTTTACCCTTACTGAGCATTTGAGCTCACCCTTTTATGTTTTATTTTCCCCAGGATATAAAGAAAGGTTTTAGGTAAAAAAAATGGAAGATCTTTATGGGAGATTTTGAAGATCTTTCACCACGATTACAAGATTATATTCCGAGTTTCCAAAGACACTAAACTATTACGATCCTTGTGTGTGTGTTTTTTTTATGTACTAAGTATTCCGCAAATGTAATGTAATGTCCATGTACGTTAAGCTTCGGGTCTCTACAGTTGGTATCAGAGGAAAGGTTTAGTCAACCTTTGGAAACTAGGATGCGAAAACATTAGTGAGATCCCTAGAGATATTTATAAGGAATGTCTAGGGATGTCCCTAAGATTAAGTATACGTATAGGTTATAGTACTATAATTACTCTAACGATCATAGAATTAAACCTAAGAAGTTAGATATTGAAGTTACTCCCCCTTTATTATGATTTTTGCCTCTCACACTATTCTTTTTGGGTTTTAGACGATGGCTGGAACCCGAAGGAACCGTGTTGATCAATGCAATGGACAATGCAATGATTTCCCTCCTGAACAAACAAATGTTATGGGAGATGGAGTGCAAAATCTTATTTCTATACTTACACAAGCTATGAAGCATTCTGGACTTCTAAATGAGCAGAGAAGGGAACAATATTCTATAGAGTCCTTCATGAGGCAACGTCCACCTTCTTTCAGTGGAACTTCCGATCCACTTGTTGCTGAACAATGGATCAGTACCACTGAAAAGATATTTTCAGTTCTTCATTGTTCTGAACATGATAAAGTCATCTTAGCAGTATATCATTTGGAAGGTGAAGCTGATCAGTGGTGGAATCTTATCAAGAATACAAGGCAAAGAGATGAAATTGAGTCCATGGAATGGGACGAGTTCAAGAACTTATTTTTCAATAAGTACTTCCCTCGTATTCTTCGAACAAAGATGGAGAAGGAGTTTCTTGAACTAAAGCAAAAGGATGATGAATCTGTTGGTATATACGAAGCGAATTTTACAAGACTTGCAAGGTATGCATCTGGCATTATCATCCAACCTGAAAGTAAAGTTGATCGATTTTTCAGTGGCTTAAAACCAAGTCTTCGAAGGGCATTAGCTATAAGAGACTTCAGTAGCTATGAAGAAATTGTGCGTTGTGCTATCAAGGTAGAAATGGAAGTTGGTGTTACATATCCATCTCATGGTTTTGACAAGAAATGAAAGATGGAGTTCAAGGAGAAATCTTAGAATAATGGTGAAAAGAAGATGAATGTTTCCTTATGCACAAAGTGTGGAAAAAAGCATGGTGGAGATTGTCTTAAAGGGACTAGAAAATGTTTTAAGTGTGGAAAAGAAGGTCATCGAGCAGCTGAGTGTCGAAGTAATGGAAAAAGGGTTTCTAATGATGTGAATAAAGAAAACACTGCAGAGAACGCACCACCAACACTTCAATGCTTCAATTGCATGGAAATGGGGCATTATGCTAAAAAATGCCCTAATCCAAGGGTTAGTGATGATCAACATGAGCATCCACTGAAGGCAAATGACAAAGGGAAGTCACATGCGATCACCATTAGCGATGTTGAATATGATAACGATGTGGTGGAATGATTAAGTTTTTATGTAATGGGATTCCAAAATAATGTTGTATCATAAAGTATTGGAATATTTATGTATTGGACTAATGTGGTATTCAAAGTGATTCAAATATTTTTGGAAATAAGATGATATGCACATAATAAAGGGAAAATGAGAAAATGAAATGTTTAACAGTATTCATGAGCTCATGATTGATATAAGGACTAAGTGATATCATGGTTTGAGTATATAGATTTTTGAGGATTTTGGTATGTGGAAAGAGTTAACTTTTAATAGAATTCATGTTTTCAATAAGTTTTAATGGGTATTCAAGAGAGTACAAGATTAAGGCCTTTGAATGTTTGGAATGTGACCAACAAGATATATCTTATGATATATGGGGATCAACGATGGTATTAAATCTCTGGTAATCATTTTCACTATGTTATGAGAGTGGACTGCAGTATTATGGATAACCCTAAAGATTGGAATGGATTATGTTGGACATAAGTTAGTATTGTTTAAGGATAGAAGTTTTTTCTATATTATTGATGGGATGTTATAGTAATATAGTTTTAGAAAAAGGAAAACCTGCAGGACGGGCGACAACCCATCGCTTCGGACAAGGCTGTGGGAATCGAACCCACAACCGAAGTGCGACTGGCCTTTATCGCCTACCACTGGCCTACATGAAGTCTCTGTTTAGTAGAAACTAGTTTTATTATATTAATCTGTATGATATATGATGTATAAGTCCATTTTAGGAACCATATATGATTAATCTCACTATAGATCGACTTATGTATATAATTTTTGCTAACCTTTTGTTTGAGACAGATGGAATGACCCGTCATTCTATCACATGATCTGCTAACACTTCACGAATAACAAATTCAACTTCATTTATTTAAGAGATGAAGTGGAAATTGTTAAAGGCACGAACAACAGTGAAATTGTACCAAAATAATGTAAGTATTTATTATAATTAAAATTCTTTAACTTTAGGGAAACGATCTTGAAAACCAAAAATGTTGTCCTAGTGCTCTTATATCTGATGAATCAGATGGTACCTTAGATCGTCACAAATCTATGGCTTTGTGATTGTTGGATATTTAATAGCCATGTTCTCTACCACTCTTCATCAGAACATGATGGTTAGATTTCTCTTCCATATCCATATTTTCACCTATGTGGAAACCCAATGATTAGTTTATTTGGGTAACCGTTACGTTTCATACTTTTGTTTTTAAAGATTGGTTTTGATATTCCTTTTTACGATGTGGGTTTCTATTAAAGAAACCTTCGAATAGTAAATCATTTATAACCCCGACGAATTTCGAGGGCGAAATTCATTTTAAGGGGGGTAGAATGTAACAGCCCGAGATTTTATGAAAAATATTCTTTTTAATTTTATTAATGTCTTGTGTTGTACGCTACACCAAAAGGAGCTTGCACAACACGCATCCTTGACTTGCCTTGCATTAAACGCAATCACAACCTTCCTCGATAGCGTGTGTAGTACGCAATACTAAGTTTCAAAAAACAATGATATGCTATTAAAATATTATTAAAACTAGCCATTATGAATGGTAATAACCACTTTTTAAATTTTAGAAAATTTAGCTTTCAAAATGGACTTCATTTTTGGATTCGGAGTATCGAATTTAGCCTAAGGTGAAATTTTGGTACTTTTCGGATAACTTTCATATTCTGATGAATAGTGAAAATTACTAAATTATAATTAAAAACATCTTTTTTAATCGAAATAATTAATAGTGATAAATTATTAATTTGAGTGGTTTTAAAGTATATTTAGAATATATTTTTACAATTTAATACAATGTTGGTCATTGAATGTAATTTCACATTTAAACCAGACATAATCAAGTGTCAATCTTTTGATAGATATTGTTTCTTAAAAACACGCTATTTGTTTTAACAGCGGGATTTAATGATAAAATTAATTAATGCAACTTATATGTTAGGAATTTGGTAAAATGGATTTCATTTTTGAATTCGGAATATGAAATATAGCTTAGGATTAAATTTTGGCATTGTTCTGAAAAACATCAATTTTTGATGAATAGTGAAACTACTAAGTGGTAGTTAAAAAACTGAATTTTTCATAAAACTTAATTTTACCACTTTTGTGAATGGAATTTCAAAAATCCGAGAGACACGGTTGATGTCAGTAAGTAAAATGTGGTTCAATGAGATGAAAATAATTTTTGGTGAATAGTAACTTTTTACTTTTATTTACCACGGTTAAAAGTAAATAGGGTAATTAAGGGTAAGAATGATATTAATATTACCCTAACACATGTCCTAATTCTATTGAACAAGTGTATCCCGACCAAAAACAACATTAAGTGTAAAATATTATCATTTAGGCCCACTTGGATTAGATTAGGACATTTATTATTATTTAATTCAAAGAAGAGTTAAAAGAGTTAAAATCAAAGTTTATTTACTAAAACATTTTTACTATAGGGTTTTACATAAGATAAATTATATTGTAAATATTAATTAGAAAGATAAAAAGATTTCCTACATAATGGTATTTTATTTGTAATTTTTAGACATCAAATAATTTAATTTATTTATGACACAAAGATGATGAAGTAATTATCTTATTTATGAAATATTGACATAATTGACGTTATAAACACCAAAATAAATGTAATTTGAGACTTTTTATGAATTAAACTAATTTTATAGGTTACTATGATATATGATTGTGGATTTAATCAACTTGTTTCGAACATATAATTCTGTTATGACTTTCACAAAAATCATATATCAAATAGTGTCAAAATTGACACAAAACAGTTTTTAAATCAAATATTATATTATTAACTGTTATTTTATTCTTAAAAATCTAAGGTTCGGAACAATGACTTAGATAGGGATATATATATTAATAATAAACAATTTGGGGTTTGTTTGGCATGTTATAGTAAGTGTATTAACCATATAGTGAAAGAAAACAAAAAGACACGGTAAAAGTTAAATTATTTAACTTAGAGTTAAATCTAATTGATAAGGTTAAAATAATACCCTAAACTTGTCTAAATACTATTGGTTGATAGGATTTCGACCCATCCCCAATTTATCTTCGAAATAAGACCCTTTTGAACCATTATAAACCGATTTTAAATTTAATATAAAATAATATTTTGAGATATTCCTAAGGTGCCCCTCTCCTCCCTTATAAAAGGACACCTCCTCCCCCTCCTCCCCACACCAATTTGAGCACTCAAGCTCAGCCAACCCCTGAAAAAATCTCTTCTCCACTTCCCTAAAAACATCCTAGAGGTTCTGGTCTTCCTCAAAGACCAATTTTAGTTCCCTAAGAGGAGGTCTCAAAAAGGCGCTTCAAAGAAGAGGTAATTACCGTTACCAATTCTTTCATCTTTATTTCTTCTTCCACTTCTTCTTCTTAGGTTGTTTCATTATGAAGTAATAACATCAGTATCACTCATATACGGATATGTTATTATAAGTATGAAACAACCCTATTTCACCATCTATCCATCCTACGGAAAAAGAAAATCACCGCGCGTGCGTACGTACGGAATACCGTCTCCACGCCGTGGTGTAATCTATTTTCCACCACCACCTTACATGGATGGGTATAATTGTGTAAAGAATAACTATACATAGTTATTACAAAATCATATTGATTATGATATATTGTATAATACACTCCAATTCAATTCAATATTTATGGAAATGATACCATCGCTCGTGCGTACGTACGGACTACCGTCTCCACGACGCGATGAGATTCATTCTCCATGTTAACCATTTAAGAATGATTATAAAGTATATATAAGAAATAATAATGAAATATATGACATTATAAATCTACTGTATTTATTTATATATATATATATGTATGTCATCTACTTACTTCCATTCAAGACAATAAGGAAAGGAAAACAGCGTTCATGCGTACGTACGGACTACCGTCTCCATGAACGGTGTTTTTAATTTCATTTATCTATCTATTATATATATATATACTGAATATATATGATATATAAATCATATTTTATATTCTGGAAGTAAGTAAATCATGATATAAGTAATAATAATGTCAAGAACAACAAGTCAAAACACCTACTATAAATGAAACGATTTTACCCAAAACGCTTCTTTAACATGGAATTTACAGAAGAACGGGTAATATAATATCATAAGTGAACCATATATGATATCATAACAATGAATATGATTCTGTAATAAGTCAATGACATTATTTAAATCATTATACAGGAGGTTCGGACACATACGAAGCAAATCAGACCTAAGGTAAGGGAAATATCACAATCTCATTTTTATCCGAGATTGTTTTTACTTTGGCATTTACTGGGGTGTATTTTATCATCCACATAAATGTTCCATAAATATGTAATATTGTTTCCATCCACTTACAATAGTTTAAATCCTTTTTTACCCTTCGGTGAATTTTTAGTAAAGAATATGAAAGGAATCTTTTGTCGTTTTTTTTCGTACGAGGTACTTTTTGACTTTTCCGACAAAAGTACGAAGAATGTTTTTTTAACATATACGGCATGAATGGATTCTTAAAACATTATTTCCAAGAAGCTTCCTTTACAAGTATTCAAGGTTATTTTTAATCAACTTCTTTTAGTTTAAAATTGTATGACATGTTAAGAATGGAAAAGTGTTTTTGAAGTAGAAAGGATATTTTCCTCAAGAATGGAGTTCAAGTATTTTATCAAAATTATTTTCCATCTAAGATAATAAAAGGGTTATGTTTTTATCCCTATTATTACATGGATTTGATTATGGAAATATTTTTATGAATTCCTTTATCTTATATGAATTGTTTTATTATGTCATGTTGTTTAAGAATCCCATTTTTATTACATGGGTTATGCTATGATGTATATTTTATGATTATGTGGAACACATAAGAAAGGATTCATTATAAGATGGGTGGGACCTATATCTCCCTCCAATGCATTGGGTAAAGATTTTATATCTCATGAGATAGACAGGGCTGGAACGGTAGGTTATACCGGTTCAGTGAAACAGGACTGAAACGAGGGTTACTCGATTCAGAAAGGGACTTTGTCCACTAAGATAGTCTTGGCAATGAGTCTTGACTAACAAGAAATTATTCTCTATGATTATGTGTGAATGACACAAAGTTTCATGTTTTAAGTTATGAATATTGTGATTTCATTTCACTTCCATGATTTACCCCATGTTATGAAATTATGATCTCTTTTGCAGGTTAAGATTTCCAAAAGTTATGTGCTTATGTATATGATGTGATTGATATTTCTTTTGTTTACCCTTACTGAGCATTTGAGCTCACCCTTTTATGTTTTCTTTTCCCCAGGATATAATGAAAGGTTTTAGGTAAAAAAAGGGAAGATCTTTATGGGAGATTTTGAAGATCTTTCACCACGATTAGAAGATTATATTCCGAGTTTCCAAGGACACTAAACTATTACGATCCTTGTGTGTGTGTTTTTTTGTTATGTACTAAGTATTATGAAAATGTAATGTAATGTCCATGTATGTTAAGCTTCGGGTCTCTACACCTACCTTAGGTAAGGTCAAGATCAGTGTATTATTCAATTGTTTCTTCAAGTCATGGAAGTAATTATCACACACTACAGAACACTCGAACTTGAATCCATTAAAGGTAATTTCTAAAGGTGGTGATTATAGACAATATAATTCTATAATGACCCTTGAATAGTGTCCCTCCAAATATAGAAACCTTATAATTTAAAATATGTTGTTAAGATACTCCGAGGAAAAAATTACTTTCACTTTTTATAGGTCCACTAACACACCATATTTGTAGATGTTGTGACCCAAGAAATGTACATTTTCAATAAAGAAACTACACTTGGATATATTATTGTATATTCGAGTCTCTCTTAATGCACAAAAGGTGATTTCAAGAAGATTTTAAAGACCGTGATGAGCTTGAAAGTACAACAATATGTCATCTAAAATAAATTTTAACTGTCCCAGGTAGGGGTGGGAGATTCGTTTTATCAAAGCCATAAACACAGTGAGGGAATTTTTCAACTTGAAAGGAATCACAAAAAATCCATATATACCATATCTTCTTCTAAATGTAGTCCAAAATAATTAAATTGTTTCACCCTCATAAAATGATACCTTGAACTCAAGTTGATCCTAGAGGAAATAGTATCACCAATAAACTAATCAAAAAGGCCATCATTACACAGAAGGGTGTATCAAATCTGAAATATCATCTGATTACACTTCCAATAATTGATGAAAAAAAATACCTTGACCCATCATGTTTCTTAGAAAAGAGGAATAGAAAATCCTAAGGCAACGTACTGGGGTGAATAAAAAAACTTTTCTCCAATTCCTCAAATTAATACTTGAGGTCCGGAAGATCTTCTTGAACCATTATATGTAGTAGTATATATATTGTCGAAGCTCTAGGTATTAGATCTATTGTGAACTCCCTCTCGGGTGATAATCCACATAAGTACTCTAGGAACACATCTTCAAATAAATACACCATTTTAGGAAATGAAATATTTTCTACACCCCAATCATCAAGAGAAAAACTATCCACTTTGGCTTTGAGCTAACCCAACCACAGACGAACCAACCCTGCATGACCTTCCTCAACATCCCACTCCCCATGGTAAATATATGTGTCACCATCAAGGGATGTAAATGTTACCCTTCATTGGTAACTGTCAATATAGTTAGACAAAATAACATCAATTCCATTACTAGAATCGAGTCAAATCCTGAAATGTCGAGCACCAACAAATCCCAAAGGAAGAGGCACCCACCAACATTAAGAGCGCATTCCCTAAATTACCAGATACTCTATACTCATACCGAAGATATGTATTGAGAATATTGACCTCACTTATGACCATGTTTTCCATACTAAGGAATGATGATAGAGCTATAAACCCATGATAAGGTTCCACATCCTTGACTACTCATGCCACAACTACTCTAGTAGGAACTCTCGGAATGATGCTTCCTACTCTCAGAAGCTGTACCACCTGATTGCCCAAAAAACATTTTCTTCCCACCACTATAATATTTATTGAGGTTCCCCTAAAAAATGGGAGCTTAATCTTACACCTCATAAACCTCTTAAAATATAATATATTCACATGGAACTTGATCTTAGGTCTAATCCCTTATTGAATGCTCCTAGACACATTCACCTTATCTTCTTCCAGCATTGGAGAAAAACACTACAGATCTGTGAAGCAGCTAACATATCCATCACTACCATGTTCACCTTAGTAAAAAAATACTCATAATTTCAATTCCTCAATGTATCAGCGTAAAAGTGATCTACAAATTTCTCATGGAATTTATTCTCGGTTATGCCCTCTGTTTTCTCATCTCTAGACTATATCTCCGTGAAACGATTTGCTGACCCACATGGCATAATGGTTTCCAGCTTAACCATTTTCTTGAGTGGGGTCTATGAATGATCCATAATTGTCTTGACCGACTAAATATATTAAATGTACTCCCTTAGGCCTACCCTCTCTGATAACATTGGAGGGTGCTATAGTTGGAACTCCTTGGTCAAGTCAAACATATTATGCATAGCCTACTATGGATTTCCCTCTAGAAAATACATAAAAGTATTGACCTTATCATTGAACTATTACTAACCTCTGTTACCTAGGACCAATGTGGTTTCCTAATTTTCTTCTAGAGGATCATTCTTTGACATATCCTCTCTTCACCCTACTAGAAAATGTCAACATTGTGAACTTCTACATAAATCTCAAACAAACATCTCCAAACACATAACATAAGGGTTCCCCAATTTTATACAAGACAGGGAACACTACTAGATATAATAACCCCAACAACATAACCATCTCACATGCATAAATACTATCCCAAAACCATAACAGATCCATTTCAACCTAGTCCATCTCATCAAGGAGTAAACCATCTCCCAATATTCTACTTATCATTAATAATATTTTAACTATTTTCACAAACATTATCCCATTATTTAACAATTTTCACATATTATTATCTATATTTTTAATTATAATTCCAATAATATCAGGATGAATTGTCCCTTATTTGTTTTCCTATAATGATTCATGCCACATGCCAGCCTAAGTTCTTAAAATGATGTGTGAATATACGACCTCGTGCATGCCGAGTCACAAATGAAATATATAAATTGGAAATATCACAATAAAAATGCATCGAACAATGTGAAATAACATCAAACTATAAAAAAAATATTAATAACATCAATCCCACCCCAGGAAATTTGGTTTTTCTCTGTACATTGGTTAGCCACTCCTATGCACGAGCTCGTTATCAATGCTCAATACATCAAAATCATCTATTTACCTTCCATAAATAATAAAAATATCTAAACATCTCTAATTATACTTTGTAACATCCCCAACCTATTAGAGAGAATATACGGTGCCCCGTGCAGGGTCACCACATAACCTCAGGTGCGCCTCCTCATACACCATATGATATAGAATATCAGTTAGGTTCTAATGTGTTATGTGGGGAGAATATAAAAACTTTTTCAGAATAATCCATATCAGATAATAATAGGAAATAAAGTAAACAATATTCTCAAGGAACATGAATTAACAAGAGTTTCTAAAAATTGGGTACAAGCCCACAACCAAATAGTAAATATGATATATCATGTCACACATTTCTCAGTGAATGGAAAAACCCAAATAAGAAAAAATAAAGAATCCCAAAAATGGGTCTAAAATCAATGTACACATCCTTCATCCATGCATATACCGGCCTATGTAAACCATCTAGCGTAAGGATCTTTCCCTTTTCTTGTCCTACAACCATGAAGTCATCTTGGGTACCCAATGACAGCCCTAACAGGGTGTGACTAAAACACAGTAGGCCACCGCCAATTGGGTCTACAAGATATCCAGTCTAACAAAGTGCATGAAGAGGTTAAAATAAATAAAAAATAGTAAATTAAACACGTTTCGACATTTAACATTAATTTTGATCAGTTACATTTCATTTTCCCCTATGATTTAACCCCTTTTATCAAACATTATTAGGCCTATATAGGTAGAATGATCCATATTCCAAACCATGATTCAAAATGACATGTTTGACCATCCCAACCAGAGTATGGACCATGATGAACATACTGATTGGGTTCAACACCACCATGACCATCCCCTAAATAACAATTATGCATAGGGGTGACCAAAAACTGTGTCAAGACAACCCACAAGAGTGGAATCCCACATCCAACATCCCAGAAAACCCATAAATATATCACTAGCATCATTTTTTTGTTTTCTATCCTAAGATCATTTAACCATTAAACACGTTATAATCATCTATTCCTCTTTTTAAAGTCAATTACCCCTGAGTCCAATTCCCAATAACATTTTTTCACAAGTATTCATTACCATTTTCAATGACACACACGTCATGTTGAGAAAAACATACAATTTTTTCATGTTACTGTTTTAATCCCATTTACTATTTTTTAATTCCATAAAACCAAAATTTTCCCTTCATGATTTCAATCATTCACAATTAAGGGAGTGGTCCACCCCATGGGTTTTTTGTAGGCCTGGTCAAGTCATGCCGCCTGAATTCCATGGGAATTAGAAGGATTTCTTTACGAAGATTAAATAAACAAAACACCCTTTTATAATAGGGGAATAAAATGGACAACAAGTATAATTTACTGTATAACCACATGTACACCTAGAAAGGGCGTTAAGACTGTGGAAAAATGTTTTTAGACCACCTACCTTAATTACATTGGTAACTGCACACTTAAACTTTTCCTTCGATCTAGAAAAAAACCCTAATTAAATACCCAACCAAATATTCACTAGAAAAAAGAGGAATTTAGATATTCAAATGGAGAAGAATGATTCCACAAACCCTAAAAAACAAGATAGATGAACAGAGTTAGACTAATCCAGAGCATCGATCTTAACCCAATGGTGCTTAAAACCGCATAAAAAATAAAATAAAATTATTCCGTGTTAAGTCATGGTGGATTTGGATCACCACTTTGGTTGATGGAGGAATAATATAAGAGAATACTAAGTTAAAACACTTAATTCTCATGAATAAAAATTTAAATAACCACTTTTAAATAGGTTCATGGTTTGGCCGAACGGCTGGCCGAACTATGTGCCAACTATGTGTCACCATCGGTTCAAGAGGGGGCCAGGACTCATGGTTTCTTAGGAATCCAAAATGGTTTAAAAAACTACGATATGGACATGTGATATGGATTAACCCAAGAAAAAATAAATTTTCTTCCCCCTAACACTGTTTATTTATTCCATACACACCTCTTCTAGGCCTGCATGGTTAGTGATAATGGTTACTTATAAACACGCGCCAACCATATAACTTGATTTGGATGGACATTTTCTCCCCTATTTCATTTCCCAAACCCCCATAACACCCCAATACTCATAAAACAACAAGGTAAAAATTTTGTTAACAAAAAACTAGGCTTCAACTGAAATTTAAACAAGGATGTACCTCAAGGAAAGTTTGATATCTTACAAATAAACCCTAAAAAAATAAAAAATAATACCATTTATGACATCCCAACCTTATTAATCTACAAAAACCTAACCTCAAACAAAATATAAATGTAAATACGACCTTTAAACCATGTCTCAACCACTAATGGATTAAGAATAAACATATAAACCACGCACTTAACAGTGTTGGAATTATTATCCCCAATGATCCCATAACATTTTCACACAAGATGATACAATATGTAGAAGACTTATATTACTATAAAAGTATACAACAATATAAAAAATGATAGTACAAAAAATAACAACCATATAGACACACCTGGGTATAAAAACTAACCCACCACTGATGACATGAACACCAATACACTTCTCTAGTAAACTTATGAAAATCCATCCAATACAAATAAGAAACAATCATAACAACATGAAACTCAAGAAAACATTATCATCATTTAAACAATTAATGAAAAGATAAGGGGTTACTATAACAACACCACAAGAAACATCCAATGACATACCATCCAGTAAAACCTTGTGAAAACCAAGAAATCATATAATTTTATAATTCATTCCTTACTCATGATGATTGGAATGATAAAATTAATATATATTAATAAAAATAAATATAAATTACAATTTTATAAATCAAAATAAAATTTTTCTATGACATCATAAATTCCATAACAATGGACTCACCAACAACTCTTCCGATATATCTTATGGTAACTTTAATTTAATTCCACAATCTATGGATGAATCCCAACCAAGTCTAACCATGTATTACTATAATCCTCTACCCTAAAGAATGGTCCCTCTAACTACCCTAATTATACTAGAGAATATTTTATTAACATAGTGACAAAAGAATGATTTCTCAACCACACCCAACCCACCTCCAAGAATTCATAACCAAGAATAAAATAAATTTAATTAATAAGAACCATTAAAAAATTACACATATTAGTAATCAACCAATAAATCCAACACCCAATAAATATTTCCATGAAATATACTATTTTTGGAAAATAATAATGTATATGGAAAATAAATTTTTCTTCCCTTTTAAATTCATAGTCCCCATAACCACTTAAAATACATTAAACACCATTAATAAATTAATTATATTTCATTAATATAATTTATATGAAAAACATCAGGTAAGAATTTAAATTTTGACACATAATTGGGATTATAGGAAACTACCTACCAAAATGGTAATACATGAGTGAAATAAACATTTCATAATAAATATATTTTAATATTACACTATTAATAAAATTACAATAAAAAAATCCTTAATCTATTAATAAAATTTCAAATTATTTTCAAAAATGTTCCTTGTATTGGTTTCCTAGAAGAGAGGTGATATAAACATAAGAGGTACTAGAGGAGACATTACATTAAATCTAAAACAACCCATAACTATGATAGAATAAATGAATTTTAATATTGGAAATATTAATTAAAATATATAAAAATTATATTCGTAGAACACAATATTCTAATATAGGGTGAAAGAAAGGTAGTAAATTGGGGGTCTTAATATAAAAAAACATGTTTATAGGATTCATATAACCATTAATGGCCCCCATGAATTATATCTGGGACCATGGAAGTGATTTTCCATTCTTTACTACCTCTAAACCAAAATGAACATTCCTTGTGAAAAGTTTTCATGAACATGAAAGGTAATTCTCAATTTCTAATGCCACTTAATTTACCTTGATTCATTGAAAAATATTTAATAAACTCCAACATATTCTAAAAACTCATTATATGGTAATAAAATTAATTTCAAATCCATAGTGACACTCCAATATTTAATTAATGATATTCTACAATTTTTTAATCCAACAAAATAATTTATACAAAAAATATCCTCAATAATTTACAAAATCACCACTAATGTGCATAATTATTATTAAAAAACCACCCAACTTGATCAAATATAGTTCAAAAACCTTCCATCATTGTTAAACCCAGACGAAAAATATCTTTGCCTTTAATCCCAAAAACCAGGTCATAGAATCATAATGTTTATATGAACTAATCCAAGTTATATCACTACATGTAAAATGTTTAGAATAAATATAAGTAAATGAAATAGTTAGATATGACCTCAGTAATGGAAAAAACAATAATGATATTAAAATAAAATTTCAATATGATTATGTAGAAAATACTAAAAAAATATACATAAGACAAATATGTTGTATAGAAACCTAAACATGAAATTTGGAATAATTTTTTTTCACTTATATAATAAAAGAATATCATAAGAATAATTTCTGTCTCTCAACCATAAAATAATTTAGCCATTTACAATTCATTATCACAATGTCCCATATATAAAATATAATGTCATATAATATTTACCTGATGCATTATATAGATATAAATTTTCCAAAAATATTTTAAAATTATAATATATCCATACATATATGTGAAAAATTTAAATAAAGTAATTTATCTAGTTTATATAAATAAAAAAAGAATGATTAAATATTGATAATGAATGAGTTAGATATCAACTTTATATGATACTATATATGAGTCAATTAGAGAGAGTATATGGTAGAGAACATTGAAATTCGTAAAATCAATGGAAAATAATGTAACATTAGGCAATGTATTGGATATATAAAACTAAAATGATAATAAACAAATAATAATAATGTTAAATAGGATTGGTAAAAAATTTTATAAAATAAATAAGTTATTCCTTTTTCATTTCTATAACATGACCTAAAAAACATAAATAAATAGATGAACAAATAAATAAATAAAAATAAAAATAATTATTATATTATAAGATCACATATGATATTTATTGTAACACCCTAAGATTTTAAAATATGAACATGATATTATATAACATGTATAACATGAAACACCAAGAATTGAAAAGAATATAACATGCCAATACTTTATGATATATTTCTTTTCAAATAAATTCAATCCATTCGATTTAACATGATGCACCCAACGCTGAGTATGAATGAAATACGATAGTATGTTGAAATATTATTATTTAAAAATTACCATTATAACCGAGCCATTAAATTGGAGGTTATGAATAGTAATAAATAATTATAAAAATTATATGGTATAAAGTTTTTTAAATAAATTAAATGAATATCTATTGATTATATATAAAATTCGAACCATTTGAAATGAAATAAATTCTTTCTAAGAAATTGTATTTTTTTAAAGGATGATATAGTAGCGCTTTTCCGATATAATTTAAAAATATTTCATAACTATTTTATAAAATTTATTTTAAAAAATAAAATTAATTTTTGAGATCAGAATACTAAAATTATCTTAGAGGTAAGTTTTGAAATTTTTCTAAAATGTTTCATTTTTTGATGAATAATAAAAAATAATGAATTTTAATTGAAAACTGCCTTTTCATTTAATTAATTTATAATGTTAAATTAAATTTTAAATTTGTTTTCATGTAAAAATAGTTAAATTATATACCAATTAATTAAATTTAGTCCATTATAATCATTTTCATATTTAATTTTTATATAAATACATTATAAGGTTTTGGATATTTTTTATTTAAAAATCCGTTATCTCATCATGTCTATGGGATTAATTATAAGTTAAAAATTTTAAATTCCATAAAATTAATTTTTTAAAAAATATTTTATATTCGGAATCAGTATAATTTATAATTTTAAATAAGGTTTACTTATTTTATGACCAAAATGAAATGAGAAAACAGTATAAATTAATTATCTTGGTTGTGGTTAAAATGGATTTACCAAAGGAAAAAAATTAAAAGATAAGTGTTAAAATTTACCTAACAACTTTTAAAAACCCTTTTATGGACACATTTCAACCTTATATCTTTTAGGATTGAGAATTTCTATTTTTTGATGCTTGTGGAATGACAAAAACATGGATATGATTGAATCTTTTTAAAAAATTACAAGTGTGTCACCCACCTCACTTATAGAAGGCCACCCCTATACACTGTTATTAACACCTTAAAACATATTTGGTTCGACCAATACCTACCCAAATCATTTAAAATATTATCTACCCTCATCTTATAATCCGTAGTTGAGAATAAATACATCCTAGGAAGGCCTTTTGTACAATAGTAAGGAGGATACCTGAAGAAGATGTAACATTCTTCAATGTTTGTTTTGAGGTTATTTGTTCTTAAACCTATTTTAATTATTATTAAAAAATGCATATATAATAATATCAAAATCATCCATATAATGAGATGTTTTATAATAACATATTGACATACAAACATGTGATGAACCAAGTTGGGATGCCATCCAACCCGACACCGAACCCAACTTATGGAATGTCCGGAAGGGCATTCCCAATCCCCATGGGTTGGAAACCAGTATCTGGATATCAAAAACATGATTTGGGAATGATTTAAAAAATTTATATTATTATAAGATATATATAGAAATAATCATGGAAATAATAAATAACCAAATCAAAATGAGGAATAACAATTTCCAGATTCAAGGTTTATTACTTCTAAGAATAAACCAAGAGTAAAACAACTGAAAGGGAGCACCAAAAATATCCCAAAAATCACCATTTGACAAGAGGGACGTCACACTGAAGCCATTTCCACTAGCACCCACATGAAGTGTAACCCTAGAAACTTGATCCACCTGCACATGGAAACCTCTTTCCTTTACATGGTTTATACATATTAAAGCCTACATGCACCCAAAGGTGTTTATAGGGTTTAAGGCAAAAGAAAATAGGATTACACTTAATGAAAAAATTCCATGCTATTATGTTATATTACAAATTAAAATGAACACTTTTATATGAACATTTGAAACACTATTAAGAAAGTATTTTAAAGAATACTTTTTTAACACACACTTTTGAATGAAAAATTTTTTCCTAAAAAACTTTCTTGAAATAAAAGTGTATTCAAGATCAATTGAGTGACAACATCTAAAGCCATATCAGAAAAGCTTCATTTCCCATGATAAAACCATGGGAAAATCCGTAAGGGTAACTAAATCTATTAGGACCCTAGAAACCACATACCTCAATGTTAAAAATCCACCAGATCAACTATCATCAATATTCCCATAAATGAGGCACCAGAAAGGATTTCCTACAATATTCTAGAGGTCTGATTTCTTTCACATGCATGATCCATTAGAGAGGATCCAATCAAAATTTCTAGTGGTCTCCAATCATATAACATGTTAATTTAGTATTTTATTCATTAATCCTTCTATATAAATTTGGGCCTCGACCCCTTTTGAATGAACTAAGGTACTAGTTCTAGTTCACCCACCTAGCTACCTAGGTATCCCTTTGGGATCAAATTTCCTCCCACATGTCACATAAATCAACACTATCACATAGGCATTCCAAGTATCACAATCACCCAAATAATTCACCACTTTCCATAATTAAACAATTTCACATTTTTTATGTACTCCAAAATAATTTGGAAAAATATTTTACACCACTTTTATAATCACTTTAAAAATTTAAAAGACTCAATAAAGGCATTGAAAAATTAATCCAAAAGCAATGAAACCCATTAATCATGAAAAATACAATTTCAACACATTATTACCTTTGATATCTTTTAAAAACATATTTCTCACCTTTAACACAAGTAATAAAACATTTTCAACTAACACCATAACAAGTCATGCGAGGAATAAATCTAATTTTTCTTTCAGAAAACTCCTTTTTATCACATTTACATTTCAAAACATTTCAAAAACATGTTTCTCACATAAAAAATCATATAAGAGATTTAACAATTTATTCAAGAATGCTAAAATAATCCAATAATGTGAAAGCATTGAACCACAACCCTATCTCTTATAAAAATCTAGAAATTGGTGCCATACCGTAACAACACTACCATAAGAAATTAATAATGTAAGATTTAATAATATAAACCAAGATCTCACTCAATAACATGATATTAATCCCTCTTTAGGTCATACAACCTGCTAGAAATTAGGAACTCAATAAATAGGGAAGAGAATCCATTGAACGAAAGAAATACTAAGAGGATAAGGGCTTAAGTGATGTTTCCTTGAAGAATCGGGGTTAAAACCACCCAATGTGTAACGCCCTGGACATGAATTCCAAACTATGGTTCCCTGATCCCGTTGGACACATGGTCTTAATCACATCTCCCCAAATTCTAGATGATTCTGACTAGGAATGAGAGAGAATGTTTGATAGTGGGGATACAATGCCCTCTGATCCAGAGTATCACAGTGGAAGTCAAACATACAATAAATAGAAAAAGTGAAATAAAAAATACTCAGCTGAATGTAAGAGAAGACAAAAATACAAATCAATAACCAGAAGTGTCTTATATAAAAATTATGCAGATGGTACAAGTATCTAGAATTTATCCATAATAATGCATGAAAATGTAATACAGAACATGTTCTAAAATAATATAACACCAAAACAGTATCTTTGCATTGCATGCCTCACCATTGTCCTATGCTCTACTTCTCCAATGCCACAGTCAACAACTTATACTTGGGAACTTTTCTTTATCATCACCTTCAACCATATAATCTATTTTGGACCTCGAGGAGGCCCAAACATGGTGTGATATAATCATCCCTGTAGGAAACCACCCATGTCTATGCAAATCTAACACCAATTCTACAAAGAGTGATAGAAAATTTAAATGAAGTAGTGAAGTAAAGTGAATTCACATGAAATAATTCTACAATAATTAGGAATACTAAACATCCCCACAAGGAAACCTAAATAAATTCAGATCCTAACAAGGAAACTATAACAATAGTAAACAAGTCACACAACCACATCATTCATCCATTCATATCAAGGAAAACACAACCAAACTATATAATGAAGTAATAAATCTGATGGCCACACAGTGTAGTGAGAAGTATAATCCCACCGCCACTCCATATATTGAAATTTAAAATACCATGGCCACACCGTATACTGAAAATTAGAATCCTATGGACACTCTGCATAGTGAAAATTATACCCCAAGGGTTGGATCCAAGGTGTCACATACTGGGGCATCCATGTAATAAATCTAGACCACGAGGGACTGATTCTAAGGATCTTGTCTAAGGAATCCCATCAAATCCCAGGGGAATCCCAATGGAAATTAGGTTATGCACTGGGTGGGGTTCTAGGGGAATGGAAATGGCATGTCCTACCCAAGCCCAAGAAAGCTGGTCCATGGGGTTGTAGGGCATAAGGAATCTGACTAAATCAAGACCCAAGGGGAATAATCAACCCAAGGTGTCCACTAACTTGTTCTAGGTAAATGCAGAGTAGTCCATGAAATTTATAAAACCATTCAATCAAATAATTCAAATTAGAAAATTTGTTTCTTATGAGTATACCCACTCAAATAACCAAGCACAATCCATGAGTATACCCACTCAAGAAAACCATTTATTAATTACAAATCTTACATTCCTACCCTACCATATAATACATTTAACAATACATTAACATTTCATATAGGAATACCCACCAATAGTATCCATTACACATTTCATGTGAGAACACCCTCTCACATATCACCATTTCCCAACTCACCACTTGAGTAGTAAAACAATTACCAACAAGCATACCCACTTCTTCATCCATTTTCATTTAAGCCAAACTATCAAAATAGGTATGGAATCACAAGATATCACTATGTGGGGAGGAATTACATCTCTTAACCAGATATTCAAAACCATTAAGGCATCTAAGGGATTTCTCTATCTAGGAAATCACAAGCACACACCCCTTGGGTGTTTTAAATAGGGAAAATAAGTTATTTCCTTAAGGTGTACCCTTTCAGTGACCATGAATCTTAAAATAGGTTCTAATGAACCTAAAGGAAACCTATGGGTATCTTCACTAGGTTCAACTACATCTACTACCAGAAACTCACTAAAAAATGAGGCCTCATCGAAACGTTTGGTGGGTGGTGAAAAGGCCGAATGCCCAAAAAGCATTTAAAAAGATGAGAAAAAGTATAAACCACCTTCCATGCCTTGTTAGTAGAGAGATCATATAATATCAAGTCCTGATTCATCTTGTTTTGGATAAAACATAATTAATGGATGTTGAATATGATATTAGGGTATATGAGCCTAAATCCAAATAACACAATCAGTTTTTTCAATGAATCAAGAGTGACTAAAAAGGAATCGAGTACATACCAATTTTGTTCCAATGAGACAAGCCACTCGAATTGGAGTCTGGAAAGATCCTAGATCTGAAAAACCAATTTAGATGGGTTTAAGGATAAAAGAATGATAGGAACAGTTTGAATGTAAGAAAAATAAAAGGCTACTACCTCTCTTTTTAAAAACAACAAAGTTCAGGTACCCGATGTGTATGTGATGTATATCGCATGTACTAAACTATTTTTTCTGAACTAGAAAGGATACAAATCATTATGATCTTTTCCACAATGTGTACTAGTAGTACAAGAAATGTAGGCCAAGTACACGACATGTACCTTACATGCAGCCATCCTTCATCCTTTTTCCCATTTATTTCCCAAAAACAACCAAACAGGTCCATGACTCCACTTATGGTCTAAGACAAAAGAGATGATGAACACATTTATTCTCAAAAGAAATGATATGTACCTCATAAAACCCCAAAATATAGAGGTCCAAGAAATATTGGAGGGAGATCTAATGGATTGAAATCCAGAATGGGGTGGATAGGAGGATGATTAGGGTTAAACACGAAGAGAGTAGAAAGGATATTTTTCATATTTTAATGAATTGGACAAGGTACGTTGTTTAACCTATTGGTTTTCCAAACCGTGAGCTAACCGCATGCCCCTCATTTTCTAAGCGGCATTGACCGCATGGTTTTCCTACACGTGTTTACTATCCCTCTGGTAAATAAGCATTAGCTACTATCCAAACCCATCATCTGCAACATGATTAACTAGTATAGGACGTATGGTTTCCCCTAACCATATGCAAAACATTAAACCCATGATCCCAAGAAAAAATTCATCATTTTTCTCCAAAAATCATAGAAATTACTAGTAAAAAATGATAGAAAAAATAAAAAAATACCTCAAAATGAAATCATGGATATGAAAATTCTTCCCACCATGAAAAATTTTTCCCCTATAAATTCAACGCAAAACATGATCAGAGAAACAAAAATCGATACTCCTCCAACCCCCAGACCATCCACTCCTATGTATCAACAACATCATTACTATGATTCAAAATAACTTGGATTAAAAAAATCAAATTTCCATGAGAAAATTTCTCCTATGAATCCATAATCTGCACCATCCATTCAAACACAGATAGGACAACATTCAAAAACAACTCTTCACAATTCAACACATGGGATAGATCTGGATTATTATTTTTTAGCTAAGAGACAGGAAATATGTAATGAATTGATGTTAGATGAGAAGGAAAATATAACCTTTATTCCACCTTACCAACTCTCTCGATAATATCATAAGGTCTAACAAACCTTAGTGTTAGATTCTCTTGCTTACCCCAATGATGTTGACCCCAGTGGGGTGCCACTTTTAAGAACATGCACTCGCCCATAGAAAAATCAAAAGCTCAATGACTTGGATCAACATTATATTTATAGTGACATTTTGATGTTAATAAATTAATCATGATCATATTGACTTTATAAGAAGTCTCTTTCACATGGCTCGGTTACAATAATGTGGTCCCACCCACCTCAACCCAACACAATGATGACTGACATGGATGACCATAAATCACCACAAAATGAGCCATTCGAATCGATTATTGGAAACTATTATTATATGAATACTCATCCAATCCCAAATGGCTATCCCAAAAGACTCTATAATCCAAGACACATGCCCAGTGCATGTCTCCCAAAATCAGATTCTCCTACTTTGTCTGGCCATCCATTTGAGGATGGTACATCTTCCTCAACTTGAACTAAGACACCATATATTTATGAATGCATACCCAATACCATGAGATAAAATGGGGGTACCTATCAGAAACAATTGTTGACAGCACACCCTAAAGCCTCACAACCTACTGAATATAAAACTGGCCCAACTCATCCACTTTAGTTGAATCTTTGATTGTATGAAAGGTGATGATTTGGTCTGATAATCAATCACTACCCATATAAAATTCCTCCCCCGGAGTGTAATAGCTAATACCATGTTAAAATCCATGTGTATCTCTTCTCACTTCAAGGTAGGGATGGGTAGTGGATGAAGAAACTAGATGGCCTCTGGTGCTTGTCTTAAATGTGATAACGTGTATAACACTGTGATACGAAGCCAATTACAAATCATCACATACATGGCCACCATAATTCTTGATGCACATCATATTAAATTATTGTTGCACCTAGATTAATGACCCAATGGGACAAGTGGCTATCCTGCATCACCACCTTCCTCAACAACTATGGCACCATGAAGTGACCATTGAAGCACAAAACTCCATTGGGAGAAAATAACAACCCACATTGTGTCTCCCTGCCCTAAAGAAACTACAACGATCACTGGCACAACTCATCACTTAGTTACTCTTGCAGAATCAATTTCTGAAGATAATGGTTCCACACAATACAAGAAACGAACGCACCTCCACTATTATATTTGGTTTCTAAGTGAATCTAGGTAAAGACCCCCCTCAATGATCACTCATTACTATACTTCCTCAATTCCCACACTAACACTTTTCTGTTAAAATAATATTCCCCCGCATTTCCTTTTCCGAGAGTATATACTATATCAATGTCGAACCCCTAAAGATACTCAACCCAATTATGGTACCTTAAATTCAAATATTTCTAGGAAAAAATGTAGGCTAAACTCTTATGTTACAAATAAATAAGAAGATTCTCCCAAAATAGATAGTGGAACCATATTTTCAAGGCGTGCATCACGACTGTAAACTCCATGTCATGGGTTGGGTAATTATGTTTCTGTGGGAAGAGTTTGCATGAACCATAAGATACAACATGGTCATCCTGCATCAAAACACACCCAAGACCCATACCCGAGTCATTACAATAAAACCTATAACCCTTTTCAGAATTTGTTAAGAACAAAATAATGGCGGTGCTCAACTACCACATAAGCTCCTCAAAGAACACTTAACACTCTGGGTCCACTCAAAATTTACCCCTTTCTAGGTAAGCACTATCATGGACAAAGAAATACAAGACAAATCTCAAAAAAAGAACATGTAGTATCATTATAGGCCCCAAAATATCCTAATATCAAAGTCATTATTCGTCTGTTCCCATGACACAACTATACTGGTATTCATGGGGTCCACTAGAACCCCTCATCCTGAGATCACATAACCCAGAAACTTCACCCCTTTGATCTATAATGTGAATTAAGAGAACTCAAAAAAGATATGACGATCCTGCATGGTTCCCAAAAAAAATCCACAAATGTCACTCATGCTCCTCCTCAGATTTAGAATATACCAGGATGTCATCCATGAAAAGAGCGATGAAGGAATAAATATAATGATGAATACCTTGTTCTTATGCTCCATTATGATCATTGGAACATTTTTCAACCTGATATGCATGAAAAAATATTCAAAATGACCATACCTGCTTCAAAAGATGGTTTTTAGAACACCCACCTACCTAACTTATACTTGTTGATACATGTAACACAAATATATTTTTCAAAACCACTTTGACAACATATGATGATCGAAAAAGCTAATTAATTCTTGTAACAATGGTACTTGTTCTTGATAGTTACCGTATTAAACATACAGTAATCAATGAACTACCAGATAGATGCATTGAAATTTCTATAAAATAACACTATGGAAGAGAAAGGTGAAATTCTTAGGTGAATAAATTCTTTTGATTTAAAATTATTCTGTTTTACCTTTACTTACCTTAACTGACTGTGGAAAATATGGTACAAGGGAAGAAATATCAATTTTGTTTTTGGTGCCAAATCGATAGAGAACTCCACATCCCAATTCAGAGGAAACCCAAGAAAACCCTCTAGAAAATCCTCTGGGAACTCATCAATAGAAAGAGTAAATCTACCCTAAAGAAAATGACCATCATCCCTATTTCACAAAAGGGGACATTATTGGTTCTAGTGTCTAATTAATGGGAGTGGGTTCTATTTAATCATTTATACCAGGTTCCCTATCTTCGTTGATTCTCCTAGTCTCCAACAGGATTTTTCGTAGAGCCAGAAATGCTCAGTAGTCCTTATATCCAACGATCCATGGACCTTCCTTCCAAAGGCAGGTGCTATTTGGATGATATGGCCAACGACACTTAAGAACTAATAGTGTTTGAGAATATGGAAAGTCAGTCTCATCACACCCTTTTTTGGGGAAATTATTGCATATTCCAGGACTCACTTTTTTATTTAAGATGTGTTCATATGTTCGTGAACCCTTGGTTTATCCCCAAGAATAGTATCAAAGGATTACCCCTGGGAAGCAAGTCACATGTATATGTATGGATTCAGAACCATCTACATCTGAGGCTAACTATCCCCTATTGTATTAACGATTTTGGGAAAGCTTAAGTTTGTCCAAACAAGACTGGTCTTAAGGTTTATAATTGGGAGATTTGGAGTTTATTGTCATCTAGGGGGACAGAGAGTGACTCGAGCGTCTGGATAGAACCTGTAATATAGGCTTCTTACATATCCTTGTGAAAGGAATTAGAATCCATGTTTTTCGTTCCCACTTAACAGGACACATTACCTTTTATGTTCATGTGAGAAGGACATCTAGGTGACAAGTGCCGAGTAATGGTTGGTGCGGGACTTATGCCAATGTAGCCCAGAGGACCTGAGGGAGAATGATTTATTGGGCCCGGGTATGGTCTTTCTAGGATAATAATGACATATTCTAATAAGGATAGATGGGTATAAGACTTGGATGTTTGTATTGTGCCTCAGGGAGGTTTCCTACGTAAACCAGTTTGTTGGGAATCAAGGTGTATGGAGTTCTTGAAGGTCAGGGCTTACACATGATCATCGCCTATCGAAGTGATGGTGTCACAACGTGACACCAAGCAGTGAACAAAGAGGCATGACACTAATTCTGTTCTCTCACCGTGGACACACCCCCTGGTCAATTTTTCCAACGAGGGTGGAAATTTTTAGTGGATATTTTCTGAGATTGGTTTTGGAAACTTTGAATTTCCTCACCTTTACTTCCTTATTTAACAAATCATCATTTCCTGCGAAGACCTTACCTCTTGTACGGACAAGGTGGCCAGGATTAATTGTTCTAATAATGAGGTGGAAAACTTTCGAAATATTTTTGAATAATTTGATCATCTGATAGCCTAGGAGGTGAAAGCCCGTGATTTGGTGGTAGCCTGAGGGGAGGAGTTGAAGGAATGTGAATCCCACATAGCCAAGTTGAGGGAGAAACTGGACTATTCACACACCAATTATGATTCCCTCCAGAAGATAGGGCAAGAACATAAATTTGTCCTTTAGTGGGTCCATCCGATGGTCAAAGACAAAATGGAGGAAAGAGATTCCTTGGAACAGACCATCGATGGCCCACAGAAATCACTAGCTATCCTTTTGTAAAGAGCGATCCAGGTTCTGTTTTAGTTTTCTCCCATTGTTATGACATGTACTCCTATTCTTCTTTTTTACTCTAGAGGGACTCCGAATTGGGGATGTTCAACCATTTTTCTAAACTCGGTGAAACAGATCTGACATTTAAATGTCTCTTATTCATCTCTTCCCATAAGAATTATTTTAATCAAGTGTTTATTTTTAAAATATGACTTGAAATCAGGAAACTGAGATAACTGAATCAAGCTCTAATTTTTTTCTTGATCCATGGCACTCAGCGATCGTAGTTCGACTATTGATAGGGTTTTATAGGAAAACCCTACAATCTTTGTGTCTCTTCTGAAGTAACCTTAATTTTTTCCTATTATAATTTAGTGTGGATCAAGTAGGTATAGATCATATTTTTTAGGCCACCCTTTACGGGTTTTCAACCTAACGTGCTTTCTGCCTCTTGAGTATTTATTGATCAATGTTTTTCCAAGGCCATAAAAGGTGTAGCCCTGGAGAGCTATCACTCAGATTTTTCCCAAGATGCCCTATGTGAGTTTTCAACTTGGAAAGTTTCATACCTTTTTTTGAGCAGTTTAATGTCCCAAAAACAAGAATATCATTACTGATGTTTTAGGTCGAACAAAATTGACCAAACATGGTTGGGAGAGGGTCCCGATGGGGTTTTTACTGATTATGGATGCCTTAATACCTTTTGGACGTATATGGGGGGAATTTTTCACTCATTTTTTAATAGAATGTAGGGAATGAAATAGGGAATACGAACCATATGGGAATATAGAAGTAGGAAAAGAATCAAATAACAAATACTTTCCTTTGGTAGATGGGCCATGGGCCTCATTATGCAGAGCCGCTGGGGGAATAGTATGCTTAGACGTACAAAGGTGTCGTTAACTTAATGACTATCAATTTCTGAAGGTTGAGTAACATCATGGATGTTGGGATTATAAAAGAAGCTAGGGGTGGATCAAAAAGGGACAAGGTGTCTGAAGGGTTTTGGGACATTCATATCAATAATGGATATTGACAGGAGACCACTCCTACACATACTTGGTTTTTGTGAAGGAGGGTTGGAGCTTGATGCTAATTAAAGTCATGATGCGGTGGAATTCTTTCAAAATGGAATGGATTTCACTAGTTCTTGGGAATTTAATCTGAAATGTCCCACCATACTCAGATGTGACTTTGGAAAGGTTTGTAAACTATATCTCTGAGTGTTTATGAATCCCAGGATTGATATGAGGGCTCAAAGGCTGGGAGGCATTAAGAAGGAATAATTGCCTAGGGAAGACTTTCCTTTGGATGATAGGCCATGGGAAACAATATGCAGAGCCGCTGGAGGCATGGTATTCCTAGTCGTGCAATGGTGTCCTTAGATCAATGGTTGTATTCCCCCGATAGGTGGGAAACTCCAGGGAAGATGGAATTCAAGACCACCAGGGTGGTTTCTAGGAGTTTAGTTTTCTCTGGTTATGGAGTATGATTCATGAGGAGTGGGTGTCTTGAAATGGGATAATATTTTTGGGTTAAAATATCCCGGGAATGGGTGAAGTCATCCCTTTCACGCAGGTGTGATTGGATAAACCGTGCAGGTCTAAACCATGCACTGAGGAATAGAGGGAATCCCCCTTTCCTGATTGAACCCATGAAGTGTTCTATCGAGACCGTGCAGTTTCACATCATGTGGGATGGACGGTCCTCATACAGTTTAATGTCCTAGGGTATGGACAAGGGGAATTTATATATATATAAATTCTATTAACTGGGGTTATTTTTGAATGTCAAGGTACTTGGCCTTTGCATTTTATCATCATGCAGTATGGACACTCTCTATGGAGTTTATCGTCATGTGGTAAGGATGCTGCTGTAAAGGTCACTCTTGAATAGAATTTAACTGGGTATGAATACCCTGAAATGTAAAAGATGTGGTAAGGATACAAAAAGTGTAAAATGTGATTCTAGGGCCTCTGGGGTCAGGGGAAATGATATGAGGGCTCTAGGGCTATTGAGCGTATGAGGGTAGGAAGAGTGTCAACTGAGGATGACTTTCCTTCAGTAGAGGGGCCATGGGTGATCCATATGTAGAGCCACTGAGGGCATGGTATGCATAGCCATGAAATGGTGTCCGTAGGTTTGTGACCTTCCATATCTGATGGACTTGGATGTTTATGAGGATCCATGACTATCCAGGCCACAGAGTCTGATGTATGGAAAGGGTGTGTCTGGTCATGTTGGAGATGTTAGGCCGCCATTGTCTCTAAATCTTAAGAAGTTCCCCGCATTGATTTATCCTTCACATGGGGTACACTCTTATTCTATTCTATTTAACATCATGAAATAAGGACAATCTATTCTTAGTTTTACAGTCATAGAACGTGGTCTAATATTTGCTGATGTTATGGTTACCTATTGGATAATCGAATTAGGATGCTCTGGTATGATCTGATCCGAAGGGGGCTAATGGTTTGAATAGTAATCCTGGGGTCCCTCGAACTGGGAGATGTGGTGTGGGGGTTCTGAAGCCGGTAAGTGTACGGAGATAGAAAGAGTGTCGCCTGAAGAATAATTGCCTTTGGTAGATGGGCCATGGGCCTCATGATGCAGATCCACTAAGGGAATGGTTTTCATAGTCATGAAAACATGTATGAAGGTCGATGAACTTCCACTTCTGATGGCCAGGAATTATTATAAGGATTAGTGAACGCTCTTGACCCAGAAACTTGAAGATGAGGAGAGACATGTCCGAGCATACGAGAAACAAACATATCGAAATTTTTTGTCTAGGTAAAGCATCACAGCTCTAGCATTATGTTGTGGATGCATACTATTATAGGAACCACCGATGGATACGTAAGCTAACTAGGTAGGGGAACCCTGGCAATTTCTGGATGTGAGGGGAAAAAATATAAACCATTGCTCTAGAAGGTTTTGTATTGGAAAATGTGATATGGGGAATTTGAAGCCGGTAACCATATAGAGCTAAGAATAATATCGCCTAAGGAAGAATTGCCTTTTGTAGATGGGCCAAGGTAAATCAATATGAAGAGATGTTGAGGGCATGGTATAAAAATTCATGCAAAGGTGTTCGTAGGTCGATGACCTTCCACATCCGATGGACATGGGAGATTACAAAGATCCTCAATCATCCGGGTCATGGAGTATAATTCACAAGAACAAATGCTTCAAAACAATTAAGGAGTGTTCTGGCCATGGTTTACTATGTATCTGGAGTGGATTATGACTTCTACCATGCGGTTTATGGTCGTGCGGTATGGACGACTACCGTGCAGTTTATTGTCATGTGGTAAGGACAAGGAGCATTTCTAAACCTGTGCAGTTTAACTTAGTGCGGTAAGGATAATGTCGAACGGACGTGAAAATGGGTTCCATGTAGTTTAACATCATGCAACAAGGACATGATCAATTTAGTTTATAATTATGTGGTGAGGATGAGGGTCACCATTTTTTTCAGGGGTTGCTGGGCCAAGATACAAAAATCCTGGAATCGCTACGTCTCTTGTAAGGGAAAGAATCAAGCTGTACGTATTTCTCAAATCCCTTGTAGATCAAAGGGGTATCCTATGAAAATCTGACTAATATGTCGGAAGGGGGATAATTGTTTCATGGTGGTTGGGCTAGGATACAGAAATCCCTACGTCGCTACATATACTGCAAGGTCAGGTATCAAGATGTACGTAGTTCCTTGAACGTGGGACAGTAGATGACCAATTCTAGGAGATCAATGTTTTCTTAGGTGAAGAAACTGTCTCGTTATGTAGTTTATATTCTTGTGACTAGGACATCTTACTCTTAGTTTAGGGTCATAGAGTTCGGACAGGTGTGACACAACTTATTATCATGTCACAAGGAAGAATTACCATGTAGTTTAACATCGTGGGGTAAGGATGAGGTGCATTTTTAATTTAATGTCTTGAATATCAGATGGTTTACAAAGTTTGTTATTGTCATGTAGTAAGGACATATTTCTCTTAGTTTGGTTTCATAGAGCTCAGACCTGCAATAATCCCTTCGAAAATGAGGTGCATGCTATGCTTTTATAAGAGAACCTACCTGAATGTGGATGGGAGCCTCCAACACACACCTCCAGGAAGAAAATCGTAGACAGTTTGATTTCATAGTACCAGGATTATTGGATCTTGGTTTAGGGTCATAGAGTTTTGACTAGCATGACACAGTTTATTGTCATGTCGCAGGGATGAATTACTGTACAGTTTAACATCATGTAGTAAGGACACTCAACTATGCAGTTTATTGTCATGCAGTAAGGACATTCAAGGCTTTACAATTTAACATCATGAAACTTTTATGAAAAATGCTCTTATGGTTACACGAAATATTTCTTCAGAAATATTACATTTGTAGGAGTGGTCGTGAGATGCACATCCATGGAGATTCGGGCATATGCTCTATTGGATTAGACCATATGTATAACCTATGGTCCCTCCCACTTTGGATCCAGCTTCAGTGGCTTCTTTCTATGTATCATCGGGGTCTGTAGGACCAATACCAATTCTATTTTGAGGAAAGACCGAAGGAAAACCATTTTATTGAAGGCTCATGAAATCCGGTTCTAATTTTATTCTAGGTGGTAAAAAGTGTGAAACCGCTTCACATCTAATAGCTCAAATTCATCAAATCTCCTTTCCACTTGTTCATCTTCAGACAGTTGATAAAAAATCTTAATGTAGAGTGATGAAAATTGGAGTTCAATAGGAATAACTTCTTCTGTTTCATATACTAATGAGTACGGAGTAACCTGGGTAGCAGTGCGAGTTGTGGTTTGATAGGCCCACAAGGCATGGAAGAGTTTTTCTGGCCATGAATTCTTGTCTTTTTCCATCATTTTTTGGAGTATGTTAGATAGGATACTGTTGACGCCCTCTATCTATCTGTTGGTCGATGCATGGTATCAGGATGAATGGTTGGTCTTGTTACTATAATCTTGGTGTATTTTCCTACAATTTGGAAGAGAAAATGTAGGTGTCGTTGTC
This sequence comes from Viscum album, assembly GCA_963277665.1. Taxonomy (NCBI): domain Eukaryota; kingdom Viridiplantae; phylum Streptophyta; class Magnoliopsida; order Santalales; family Viscaceae; genus Viscum; species Viscum album. The sequence continues at coordinate 1,699,138,088 of OY728161.1, read as the reverse complement.
TGTCAGTATTGTATAAAGACACCAAATCTGGTGATGATATTGGATTTCACGAAGCTAACAATGCATCTTTCCCCCACTTCTTTAAGGGGTGCATCTTCTTCCCACTTGGAAAAGAAGTCAGTCATTGTTAGAATATATTTGAATTGTTTTACCATAGAAGGAGGATATGGTCCCACGACTTCCATTCCCAGATGGTGAGTGGAAAAGAGTACTCATATTGGTGAAGTATATTTGGGGGATGATGACTGATGTTGTCATGAATTTGGAAGGAGTAAAATTTCGTGGTAAAGTTCACGCAATCCCATTCCAAGGTGGGCCAATATTATCAATGCCTTCAAATATGATGAGAATGAATGGGTGTTGATTTTTGTTTTCCACACACTCCAGCATTCACTTCATTAATGATGACAACTGTCTCTTTTCCATCAATGCATCTCAGAAGGATTCTATCAAGACCTCTCTTGTAGAGGACCTTCTACCAACTCGTGTCACCATATATGACAAAATTGACCGCCCTTCATCATATTTTATCTCTTACATCCCTTACTGATGGATGTTCTCCCCTCTAAAGGTAGTTTGTAATGGGGGTCATCCAACTGGTAGTAGGAGAATATTGCTCAGGGACATGGCTAACTTCATTGATTTCTTCCGCGTTAGTTTGAATAAATGGCAAGACCATTCAACAGTGATAAATACTGATAACTGTTTCATCCCGATCTGTGTTAGATAGGGCTATGGCTGCACTGGCTAACACATCATACTAGGAATTCTGAAATAGGGGAACATAGGTCAATCTCAGTTCTATGGGAAACCCTTCCATTAACCCTGGGATGTGGTCGAATAACGGGATCATCTCCTCCTTATTAAAAGAATAGTCACATGGAGTGTGAGCTCTAGAACTGCAATGAGGGCCTAGAATTATACCTCATTGTATGAACATCCTTTAGACAAGAGGAAGGAATATGAAAAAACTGCCTACTCTGGGGATATGAGTATAAATCCCAACCCCACCTTGTTAAACTTCAGGTCTTCTATTCTTTTACCTACTAGGCTCCTGGATGTACTATTAAAGTACATTTCCCACATTAAGCTATTCATTTGCACAGAGAAGACTTCTTTATTGGGGAGTTCAACATCTGATGAGTTGGTCTCTATCAAAGGATGATCTGCTAGAAAATCTACCAATGATTGTACCTTGATAGAATTATGAGGCACAAACTTGATATGAAACTAATGCATGATGACTGCCCATTGGGATAAGCATTCGGTCAACATTGGATGGCTGAGGATGTACTTCAGTGGATTACTTCATGAGATCAGATGGACTTCGTGATGCTGTAGATAATGTTGCAACTTCTAGACCATGAAGACAAGATCCAAACAACACTTCTCAATGTTTTAATACTGGGTCTTAGCATCCATCATGATCCGGCTGAGATAGTAAAGGATTTATTCAGTACCGACATCATTCTTCAACATGAGGAAGACTCCTAGTGACTGCTCTAAGGCCTTAACATATAAGATATGTGGCCATCATTCAACCAGCAGCATGAGCACCGATGGAATCAAGAGGTACTTGTTGAGGCTCTCAAATGGATCTTGGAAATCATCTGTCCATTGGTAGGTAACTCCCTTCTTTATCAAACTAGTAAAGGTCAGACATTTTCTTGTGAGGTTGGCTATAAAGTGCTTGATATAGGCCAAGTTTCCTTGGAGTCCTCTCAACTCTATGAGGTTATAGGGATGTGATAATCTAAGTATAATCTTTGACTTCATAAGGTCAATTTTATTCCACGATGGCATATGATGAAGCTGAGAAATTTCCCTGGGGTAACCTCGAAGGTTCCTTTGAAGGGGTTCATCTTCAGGCTGTATTGCTCAAGTTTGATAAATATGGATTCAAGGGCAGACAGAAGATCTGAGAGCTATCATGATTTGACCACCAGGTCATCAACATAGCATTCGACAAACTTCCCCATGAATGGTTTGAAAATACGATGCATGGCATGTTGATATGTGGCACCCTCATTTTTCAGACCAAAGGGCATGACCTTGTTGAAAAAATACCCCCTCAGATGCCCTAAAGATAGTTTATTCTTCATCATATTAGTCCATTATGATTTTATTATATCTAGAATAACCGTCAATGAAAGATATAGCCTCATATCCATCCATAAAATTGATCAATAGTTTGGTGATTGGGGCCGGGAAATCATTTTTCAGGTAGTACTGATTGATATCTCTAAAATCGATGCAGATGTGGATCTATCCGTTCTTCATTCTGACGAGGACTATGTTGGACAACCAGATAGGATATTGGACCTCCCGAATGAAGTATGCTTTGATGATCTTTTTGACTTCAGCCTCTATCTTCACCATATGTGTGGGGTGCATCCTTCATGTGGCCTGCTTATAGCCTCTATGATCTTATGGAAGGCCTAGGTGGTGTGTCACCACCTTAGGATCGAGTCATGGAATTTATTTGCAATTCTTGGGAAAAATCTCAATGCTTCCCCAAGAAGGAGGCATACACCTCTTGTTCCTTAGAAGACATGGATTCACTAATGAGAGTGGGTCTCAGGTCTTATTCGGTACCCAGGTTTATTTTCCTTAGTTCATCAACATTGTTATAGATACCCTCTTCGAATGTAGGAGGGGCATCTCTATGTTCATTCTCCTCTTCTTCCCTCAAATTATCCTCCTATTCTTCTTCTGATTGGGAGAGATATCTTGATGTGGGCTCTCTAGAGCTCAGAGGCAAGATGTTGCATGGACACTCTATGGTGGAATTGACTTCTTATAACTGAATTGGTTGTGAGGAATCCTATAGAGTGGGAGAAGCATGGGGGTGACAAGCTTACTTTACTCTTCCGATTCAGAGAGTGTGGAAGGGATATCTTTAGATTCCATGGATGGGGTGTGGGAACCCTTGCTCAATAATTATTCCTCAGATTGAGGGTCAGCAGTTGCTTTTGCATTGTCAGACTCGGCTATTACGACTGAGATCTTGAGAACAGATGAATATAAATGCAGACTAGTATTCCTACTCTCAAAAAGGATGATGGGTAGAACATTCTCTTCACCGAGATACTTGATGGGGTCCTCAAGAACCACTTCCAGACCGTTTGGGGTGGGGACCCAATCAATACCATAAATGTTGATGTGTTCCCATTTTCTCATAAAATCAGGCATCGACGTAATGCAACAAAGAGAGCTTCAAAGAGGCCTTATTAGTGCACAATGTACCACCATTTCCAATGATGCAATATTTGATACACTAGTCATAGGAGGAAGGAATGGCCTTGTGTTGATGTAGCCATAGCCTTCCTAATAGGGAATTGAATACTGTGTTTTTTCAAACCACAAAGAACTTTGAATGGGCCCCATGGTAGCCAAAATGGGTTCTGAGCTTGATTAGTCCCACTAGCTTCTGTTCTCTCTTGTAATAACCCAAGAGTGTTTTGTCCTAGGGAGTTATATTTTCCTCATTGTATCCCAACCACAGAAGTGTTTGCATTTGGAGAAGTTTGACTACATAGCCATTTCCGATTAAGAAATTATGGACATCCATGTCATTCCGCATGCTAAAAACATATAGGGGTTTGATGTGTCATTGAATGGTATAATATTCATCCTAATCTATGAAGGAAATAATTTTTTACATTCAACCGATCTATTCTCCCTTTAATATATCTCAGTGGTAGCAACTTCGGCTTAAAATTCCTGGGGGCTGATCAAGGATTCTATGAGTGCCTCCCTGAGGTCTGATGACAAACTCAGGGCATCTAGGATTGATAGCTAGGTTGGTACGGAGGCCATCTACTTTAGGATATCATACTTTTTCTCTAGAGGCTGGTGCTTCTCCATTTGTGGGATCTCTTTAATAGGCACATTAGGGGATGAAGCATGAGATGAGGAGGGTCCAGTCACAGGGGAAACAATTGTTGGTACTCATGCGTTCTTGGGACCTGACATGTTCGGTTTACTTGTGCGCCCTAGGTAACTAGACACTTGTTCCTCCTCTAATGGGTATCGCAGAATTGTGGGCCCATAGTGGCTATCATGGGGGTAGGGGAATATTAATTCTCTTGATGGGTCCTTTGAAGGGATCTCCCATGATTTTTCGTAATATTGACAGTATGAGCCGGGGTATAACCATAAAGTTGGTTCTGGCCATGGCTGCGTCTACCTTGGTATCCTCTAGTTCTGAGATTCATCCTTCCATTTTATTGATCGGGTTTCAGGAACTCGGGTTCATAACCATACACTTCATCAGAGAATGGTTCCTTTAAATGGATAAAACTGATGGAATAGAAAATTAGTTCCTCATTTTCTGATAGATTAACCTGGTTGGCTATCTTCGATGGTGTCGTTTGGTATGTTAGTTCCCGTTATGTCAAGCCTGAGGGAATGAAATCTGAAAGTTTCAAGGCTAGCATTGGACATGACATAGACTTATCCTCTTGTACATGTTTCTTCCCTCTCTGATTATGCATGGATGAACATCTAGTGGAGGGTTTTAAGGCCGATAATTACATTTTTTTTCATTAGGATCTATTGGCGACACAACCGGTTGCTGAAATTGAGCACGAAGTATGCTATGAGCTCGGTTTACCATCATCCGAGTCATCCAACAATCAAATTTCTTCTCTATTTTTCTTACACATTTTTTCCACTCCTCCCCCTTATAATGGTAAGTGGTAGAAACAAATGCTACATATACCGAGGGTGGTTATAGCTTGACATTCCCTGATTTCACAATCCTTTGTATAACGTCTTTGAAGATGAAGCATTCCTGAATACTATGTCCCAAAATCCAATGGTAGGGACAATAATTGGGCTAGTTGTCGAGGCCTACTTCTTCAAGATTTTATACCTCTAGTAGGTGGAAAAAGTTTCAATTCATGGAAGCTATGAAATAGGTGCAGACACAGTCCTCTCAGAATGAGTAAACATTATTTCTCTATACCTCAAATTGTCTCCGACTTTGTCCTATTTGATCATCTCACTAGGGAAGAGGCGGTCATTGATACGCCGGAGACCCTTGGTGATTCAGCAGAGGCCTAAGCGGTGGAGCATGTGCAAAGGCTAGCTTGAGTTTGACCAAGGACGCTTCATCCCTACCTGCTTATTTGGAAAGATCATATGAGGCTATTTGGGACTTGAGGATATTCCCCTACAAAGAGTCTTCAATTCTCTAAAAAATAGCAGAGAAATCCCTGAATCTGGTGGTTCATTTACCTGGTATGAGTGGCATTCACAGCTCATCTCAGAGGTTGTTGATGTATATTGAAATCATCTCTACTTGGGGTTGTGGCATATTCAGAGAGTAGGTCAGACCCCACCATCTTATGATGTAGTCTGAGACCGTCTCTTTGTCCCTTTTTTTCCAATTCATAGCATTGATAACCATTGTCTGGGGTAATTTTGAGCTATAGTAGAACAATAATTGTGGCCGAAGATCCTCCCAATATTTTATTGACTGATCTGGGGAACTTTTATACCAGATGAAGGTCAAACCTTTTAAAGTTCTCTCAAAGCATCTTAGATTCACTTCTTCTTGTTTTTCTGGAGATCCCATCATAGTTTCATAGTAAGACGCGTAGTGCATCAAATGTTGTTCTAGGTCTCTTAAACCATTGAATATAGGTAATATAGGGCTCCCAAAATTTTTTGGAGGTGTTGTAATGCTCACCCAGTCTGGGTGAGGTTTTCACTATAGATGTATCAGAGCGCACCGAACTTCCATTGCTTCTAATCGAGCTATCAGCGCTTCGATGGTGTTGGAATGACCATGGTTTACAATCTATTGGGCCTGACCCAAAATGTGAACAAACATGGGTATTATTTGAGGTGCTGGATCGGCTGGTACCTAGGGTTCATATTCCATTGGAGTATTTATATGTACCCACTCTGGCTGCTTCTTGAGTAGAGATAAGTCTTGGAATGCTTCTGAATCCAAGTTCATGTTGTTGGATGGGCTAGGTTCCATGCTGTGCGGGGGCCCTAACCTTGTTTCAGTTTCTAGGGAAAACATTTTTTGTTGAGGCACACTTGCTGGAAGTGTGTACTGTGACTCATCATGAAAAATTTATTTGACATGATAGTTCCTTTGGAGTAGCTCAACATTAATTTACCTTAATTCCATCATTTTCTCCTCCTACCGAGCGAACCTCTCTTAAAGAATGAGAGGCTTGTTTCTATTGAGAGAAGGAGGTGGGTTGAAGAAAACCTAGATCTTGTTACCATCTCTATTAGTGACTCATTGGGGGAATTGGAGGGTGATTTTCTAGAGCAGCTAGGTTCAGGGCTTCCCTCTGGTTTCGGGTGTGCATGCCTGCTGGCTCATTGGGAATCACACCCTAATCAAAACAATATTCTCCTGATCCATCCATATTTTCATCTTCATCAGTTCCATCCATGGTGTTAACATACACAATGTTAAAAAATGCATAATACGAGGTGGAGGAGGTGTCATCTTCCATGTAGGAATAGGAAATTCTGCGCCTCATACTTTCCCCCCCTTCTATCTTGGGATTGTCTTCAGGTTTATTGACAAAGGATGACGCAGAAGGATCCTTGGTGTGACCATTTGGAATGCATCCCTCTTGGAGGGGATGATGTTTAAATGGAAAATACTGGACATAAACCTCATACTATTTTGTATTTTCTTTGTTTGTGTCCGGAATCCAAAGCAGCACCTTCAATGAGTCTGCTTTTTCTATATCTTGTACGTGACCACTCGGCTGGTTTTCCAAAGCAGTGAACGTGGGTTTTATGGCAGGTGCCAAGGAAGGGATTAAAGATTAATACTAATGGGTCTCTTCTCATGGGGGTGATGCGAGGGGGTGGGGTCGTGAGGGATATGCTAGGTTAGATCGTAGCTGGTTTTTCAGCTGAATATGGAGAAGGTGATGCATTTCTTACGGAGGCTAGGGAAATGGATTCTGGTTTGGAGATCTATTATTAGAAGAATATCAAGATGTGGATAGCGGAGACTGACTCTTCGGTCTTGTGTAATGAATTGACAGGAAAGGTAAATATTCCATGGAACATTTCTTATATTCTGAGGAGATGCAGAGCACTAATGGATAGTCAAGTGGAGGTTACCCATACTTGGAGGGAGGAGAATATGGTTGCAGATTTTTAGGCTTCTATGTCATCATCAAACCAAGATATGTTTTCTTTCATTTCCTTGGGGTCTTTTCCGAAGGAGGGGGTGAATTTTGTAGTCAATGATGCTCTTGGTTTAAATTATTTTCAACCTCCATGAGGATTATTTTTTAGGGTTTGTTTGCACAGAGATTTTTTGTAATCAATAAAAATGTTACTTTTTATCTATCCTTCCCAAATGAGAGAATACTAATTCTCGCAAGGGAGGTTATTGTTGAGGTCAAAATGCCCCAATACCTGGGGGCTGGGGTTGGATCCATTCCATCAGTGTTGTACCTCTACACATTTTTGTTGGTCTAATGGGGGAATTTTTTATTAAAAATGCCCCATCCCTACAGGCTGGGGTTGATCCCATATTGCGGTAGCTGCTACAGCTATCGCTTCCATCCCGATCTCTCATTCTCCCATTCGAGAGTGGGCCGAAAATAGTGTTGATTTCACATATCAATTATTCTCTCTTGGGAGGAAAGCACATATTTCTTATTGGATTTTCTTAGGTGAGAATCCTGTCAAATATTTTTGGTAGCCAGATTGAAAAGATCGTGAATGGATCACTCTCGTCAGGCCTGACGATTTTGAGACTTACTGAAGGACTATTTCTATCAGACATGCTACCTCTACGGAATAAGAACTTCATTTTATTGTCATCTTGAAGTGATGGCATTGTAACAACTTACACAAAAAGGGTTTGGCTAAATCGGGAGTGGAGTGAAATAAAGAGCCCCATGTTCTCCCCATCCATGGATATGTACTCCCTTCAGAGAATCATCAACAAGGTGATGCAATTTGTGCAGTACATAGAGGTAGATTAACTCAAGGTCCCTTTTGAACCTCTCTAATTGCAGTCTTCATGCCCATGGAAGGGATTCTAGGTTAATGTGATGTTGGAGCTCTCCTATTGTCTTGACATGATCTATATACAATTCATAGGGTAGGAAGTTTGATTTCAACTAGAGAAGGGTTGTCCAGATATTGGAGAGGATATCCTGTACACTTCCTTATCACGACTCTCTAGGTATGCAGAACTTAGAGGTGATCAAGGGCCAAAACATTACTGGTATATCATCCATGGCCAGCCATTTCCTCTCGTGAAATACATCAACATGTGCCACCACCAACAATTACTCTACCTGATTAGCCTAGCTGAGATACTCCTTGATAGTATGATAGGAGGTAGCAGGGCATGTAGGGATAGAATCATCATGTGGGCAGCTACAAGTTGTCTTAGAGGATGAACGTGGCCCCAGACCATCTTCTAATTGAAGAAGGATGTCGTTGATAGTGGACCAGTAATCTGACATGCTCGATTCCCTCCTTCTGAGTTCCATTGTATAGGTTGGATTTTCTATATTTTATTAGGTATGGGGGGACCTTTTTGTCTGTATGATATGTCACCGTGGTGAGTACCACCACCATTGGCACTGTAGTGGCGAGGACTACCACCATGTCTTGAAGTCCGACTGCCAGAAAAAATTATGTACTGCATACCCTATGAAGGACCTTCAGAGTGGACTACAGCAAGCGTAAGACCTTATTGTTGTTCAAGGCCATTGATGGGAGGGACTTCACAGTGGCTATCATGGTGTCAAGGATGACCATCATGGTTTGACGTTCGGTGTGCATCTAGGGGAGGGAATTTAATGCACACTTCTACAAGGGAGCAACTTTTTGTTGCTTAAGTTCATTATGGGGAGGACCTTCTCAATGGAGGCCATGATGGAGAGGAATACCATCGTATCTGTCACGATGGAGAGGACTACCATCATATCTACCAAAAGGATAATATCTTTAGGGTACAACCTGGGGAGGGCCATACGAATGATCCAGATTGAAGGGAGGTCCTTCTCGTTTCCTGACATATCTATGGAGAGGATCTATGATATTACATGAGCGAGGACTACCACAATAATCTGATGCTTGGCTGTCTGAAAAATCATTTCAATGTAACCCTTGGGGAGGACATTCAGGGAAGGACACTGAAAGGGGAAGACAATCTTGTCGTGATGAAATGTCACTATGGGGAGGACCTTTGCTGTTGCGACTATGATGGTTGGGGCCACCTTCATAATTTTTGGTCCCACTACACAGAGAGTATTTGAAGCGTATACCCTGGGGAGGACCATCAGGGCGGACTGCAACAAGTTGAGGACCATCTTTCCAGTCAATCTTCTAGTCACGCAGAGGGCTTCTATGACTGAAAAAATAGGAACTCTTGTAATCGATAATTATATTCCCATGAGGGAGGCCCTCATGGGTTCTCTAGGGAGGACCTTCAGAGCTATTGGTAGAGATATTGCAGAGAGGAACTTTGCAAAATCTACTACCGCTCCCATTGTATGGTAATGGGTTGGAAGGAATATGAGCCATTGAGACATGTTTGACAGAGTTGGGAACCCTATATTTCAGTAGAGCAGAGTCATAGACCCTCTCTTTATTTTTTGGTTGCCTTCGGCGTGTTTGGGGTGCTCTCTTGCGGTAAACATGGACCGTCTGATGTTGATAATGGATGTCACCTTTGGGTCCCTATATAATTGGGTCCTTTGATGCTGTCAAGATATTCCAAAGAACATATTCAGTTTTTTCAGGGATATATGTTGTCCCTAGAGCATCCACCATGATGGTTGGGTGTCCCTCAGTTGTAACGAGTGAGTATGAGTGACCCAGTTGTCCTTGTATTACGAGATATAGCCGATTCCACTCCTGGGTGGATGCAGGGATGTAGATCTACTCTATGGTGGATATCTCATATCTTAAATGAGACACCTCAATTGGGTAGATGGGCTCACAGGCTCGAGTCCTTGTTTCCGTCGATGCAATTACATTCTAGCATGTTTGAAAGATACGATCTTGGATTGATACCCGCTTCTCCATCATTTCTAAGATATATAGAGAGAAATACTTGGATGGAATAGGTATGAGGGTCCATTCCCCTATTAGAGTAGGAATGTCCTGCTCCAGTCTTCTAGTGGTCAGTGGATACTGACGATTCTCTAGTGTTAAGGTCGTTGAATGAGTCTGCCCCTGTACAGGGATATGCCAGCTTACTTCTCCATTTACTTCCACATCAGGATGACAGACTCTACTTGCATCATCATGTAGATGGCCTTGCATATGTTGTTGTACCACCGTATCGTGTTAGTGGCCTATATTGTCTGGGAGATGTTCCTGCCTGTTGATCTCCACCATGTTGGGATGGTGGGTGTCAGGAGAATCTGTAAGGAGCTGGTCCTATGGGGGCTGGATTGCCACCACATCTGGTTGGAGGGATTCATGATCCTAGGTAGGGAGAGGCACCAGATAGGTATGTGATGTCTTGTATGGGAGATGGACTGGATGAGGCTCAACAAGGATGAACACCTACTTTTCAGTTTCCTCCATGACGGGATGGCGAGTTTTGGAAGAGCGGACATGTGCATGGTCATGTCGGTGATATGTCTCCATGTCAAAGAAGTGGAGTTATTCCTTTAAAATGAGGTTGATGACCTATTCCTGGTTATATGTCCTCCATGATAGGTGGGAGTTCTGAGGGGTTAGAGCTCTATGAGGGAGGGAATGGATCCTTGGGGTGGTATCCTCTTCAGGGTGATGAAATGAGGTTGTAGCATAGTTGCGATGACGTCTTATAGTGGGGGACATAGAGCAGAACCCCCTTTCAGTGGGGATGAAGTCATAATCATTTTCCTCATCCACCTCCCAAGGATAAGAGAGGTGTTCATTATCTCATTTCGAGGATACTCTTTCGAAATGGTTCGAGATGAATATAGGGGACACCTGGATCTTCTCCCTCAGTTGCTACTGGATAGGTGTCCGATGGGACTTACCAGACTGGAGGGTGTACATAGCTGCCTCCAAAATCAAGAGAGAACTGTTTAGGTGGTAATCTCGGAATAGTGTGTCCAAGACCCAATGTTGAAGACGCAGGGTGGGCGATAAGGTCCTCTACCGATTGAGAGGCCCGATCTTTGCGTTGATCATCATGTGTGTATGTGGACTCATTTACGACTCCATTGGATTGAAGGAGGCTCTGGTATGTACCTGTAAAACTTTTGTAGAAATACAAATAATGAAACTCATAAACATAACATCTCATAATACCATGTGTAATTAATGACCTTGCTTTTCTCTCTTTTTGACCATGAAAGGGGGTGCGAAGTGGGATTATTTTACCACTTCGGTTGAAGTCTCACGACCATGTCCATTTTTTTTGGTTGGGGAACAAACAAAATAGATCGTCAGATGTTAATCATTAATTTATTGTTTTGGAGAGTTTCATATTAGGGTAAATCTATCATGCTAGTTAATGATTCACGCCGGGTTCACAATTTTTGTTTCACGGAAAAGGGGACGTGATCAGTTCCCATGTCTGATTTAAGGGAGTTGGTGATGTTTAATCATTTCTACCAGGTTCCCTATCTCTATGTATTCACCTAGTCTCCAACGGTCTTATTTGTGAAGCCAAAAACACCCAATGGTCCTATTAACCAATGATCTATGGAACTGCTTTCCAAAGGTAGGAACTCATTGGGTGATATGGCCGAAGACACTTAAGAACCCACATTGGTTGAGAGGATGGGAATTTGGGAACATCAAACCCTTTTTGGGGGGAATTATTGCCTATTTCGAGACTCTCTTATAGATTTAAGACATGTACATATGTTCATGAATATTTGGTTTATCCCCAAGAATTGTATACATAGATTACCACGGGGTTACAAGTCACAAGTATATGTAGGTATTCAAAACTATCAACATCTAAGGTTTACCATCCCTCATTGGATTAACGATTCGTGTAATGTATGAGTTTGTTTAGACATTATTGGTCTCAAGAATTATAATTGGGTTCTCTGGAGTTTATTGTCATCTAGGGGGGACAGAGAGTAACTCGAGCATCTGGATCAAACTTGTAATACATGCATCCTATGTATCCTTGTGAAAGGAATTAGAATCCACGTAGTCTAGTCCCACATAACAGGAAACATCACCTTTTATGGTGATGTGACAAGGACCCAATCGTAAGTCTTAACGTCGTGCAGAAAGGACTTCTAGGTGACAAGTGCCTAGTAAAGCTTGGTGTGAGACATATAACGACAAGGCCTAGAGGACCCAAGAGAGAATGATTTCCTGGGCCTGGGTATGGTCCTACTTGGGGCATGATGAAAAAATATGATAAGGATAGATGGGTGTCACACATGGATGATGGTATTATGCCTCAGGGAGGTTTCCTACGTACCGCTGCTAGTTGGGAATCAAGGTGTACATAGTTCTGTATGCTCATGGATTACACACAATAGTTTCTTGTCGAGGGCATGATAAGCAGCCCATGTTAGGGTATGGTTGGGGAAAATAGGTGGTTAGTGCCCCGAGTTGGGATTGAACCACATGGAGGTGTCCTACATACCCTAATTAGGAGATAGGGATCAAAACCCACATAGTTTGTTCTACCATCGTCGTTGTATGGATTCTGTGACCGTCTTAAATATCTAAGCCCATGTGAGTCATTCTCGGTGTTAAAAACAAGAGAATGTGAAAGATTCAGAAATCCACCCATGTTTTCCTTACTAAAGGGAGATGATAAAGATGATGATAGATTGAGGGATGTGACACAGAGACTTTCATTCCCATTGGTGTCGAGGAGGGAACGAAGGCAGAGGTTGCGTCAGTGGAGGTTGTGGTACAATGGTAAAGGGAACCGAACAATGAACCCTCCTGGATGAAAGGGGAAAGGCTATTGTCATCTGGAGAGGATGTTTTGGGGCTTACTCCAAGTGGGATGCCCTGTTACTCTCTTCAGGGGAGGGGAGAATTTTTCACTGTTGGCACTCATTGAATGTATAATCATGCGGGATACCTCAATCCAGAAGAGTGGAGATGAAGAATGGGGATCCTGGGCGCGTACTTTAGTCTACAGTGGGTATGTGAACCCTGGAATAGACTAGATGACCATTAAAGGGATAGGGTAACCCCTTAGTCTCCACCAACCATGGGTATGTGAACTCATGAGGGCACGCTAATGCGGCTTAGGGTTTGAACATGCCGGTCCGATGGATTTGGAAGAGGCCTTGGATTGGTGACAATTAATAAGGTACTGAAGGGATTCTTGAGGGTTGGACTGAATTGGAATGGCCTTATCTGACACGGGGGATGGAAACACTGAAGGTCTTGGCTGACCACATGGACATACGAAGAGTGGTTCCCTTTGCATAGCTAGGGGCTACGCTGATGGAGAGGTCATCAGCATACCAGTGTGATATGTGGACTAAGTGACATCCCACATACCAGAGTGGTGCGCGGCTTCAGGTTTGGTCCGCGTACCAAACTGGTAAATGGCGCTGGAGTTCGCTCGAGTGATGGTGGAAATGGGAAACACTGGTCAGGGCTTAGACCGCCTTGGGGGGCTGCTACGTGGAATGCATGATCGAAGAAGGGGCATAGACTCCTTGGTTTGTGGGGAGTGCATCCAAGTAGGGGAATGGTTCATGGGTTACCAATTTTAGGTTTGTGGTTTAACAATTTTCTTATACGTTCTATAGTTATTAACAATTCATCCGCAGTTTATACCTGTTGCTAAATCGTGGATCAGAATATCATGGTATGAGAAATCCTAAGATCCCAAAAGCCTATTCCTTCTCCAAAATTATGATGCCTTCCTTTAAAGAGTCTATCTCCAATAATCTGATCCTTAATCAGTCAATCCCTTTCTTCTCCCCATTGATGTCCTTTTATTGAGAGGGGAAAGGATTTCATCTATAGACGTGCGACACTTTTTCTTGAGTCCCATGATAGAAAACCCGACCTATAGATGACGTAGTCAACCCAACGATCGTGGGGTGTATTGAATTCACCTCACCCGCGATCCAACTTGGTCATGGGGGTTCTTCGCGGCCACTCAGTGTCCACCTCCTTTTCGTGAATGACACAGTGAGTGACAGGGGGTCAGTTTGCCCGGTTCGCAGCTGGTGTGGTTCATGACTGCAGACTGGTCTAGCATCACTTTTCCAGTCATTCAGTTTTCACCCACCTAGGAGCTCCAACTCCACTTCAAGAACGACAGTGTCCACATGTGGCACCGTTTTCCGAACCAGTCACGTTCCACTTATGATATACCAGTATGCGGACTGGTTATTTCCTTTACCATTTCTTCTGAACATTCTTCATATTTTTCCCAAATTATTGATGAAGAATGGGTAGATTCTTCCACTGATTATAAGGGAGTTTCTTCCTCCCCTTCTGAAGATTTTTCAAGACACTACAATCCCCTAATAGTATTGGTTAGATCTAATAAACAAGGTTCCCCAACTCTAAAATTGGAGCTCCAATGTGACCAGACTGAGGATCCCAATATCCCTGAAAAAATAGGGTTCTACCAAAAGGTTCCAACAAATTCACCATCCACCTATAAAAATTGATGTGAACTTGGAAACACATCATCCAGTCCATACCAAGGATCATATTAATGAGGTCCGTGTACAGCACAAGAAAATACCAATCTAACTCAAACCCTGACAGAATTAGTGCACAAGGCAGACACATGAAACCCTTATGTTGCTTCATACTAAGTTACATAACTAACTCCATCATATACAAAATAATCTCAGTTGGATAATTTAACACATTAATATGGTGGGTATAAATAAAATAAACTGAAGAACCAATATCAAACAAAACAATAGCTAAAAATGATGTAATAAGAATGGTACCTCGAACTATCATAGGCCATACATACGATTCCATTGGCATCAAATCCACTACATGGAGTGGTCTTGTCTCAGACTGAGATTGAAACAAAACACTAGACCATGGTTCTAACCAGAAGATAAAGCAACCTAGCCATAATAACATCAAAACTGAGAAATTGCTGTCCTGGAATGTTCTGGGCGAGCTTTCATCCCTTTGGAAGCCACAGAATCTACACCCCTCAAATATGTGTGCACCGTTCTTCAAAATTGCTGCAAGTTCCCCATAATTCAACAACAATGAAATTGTTTAGGTGGATATGAAAACATAGGCTATGTGTTCCCTAACATCCCACAATGACAGTACAAAATTGACCCAACTTTGGAATCCATAGATCAAGATAGATAAGGAGGATGGCCTGAGCTACCCCATCCCTTTCCCCCTACTCATTCCACGTTCACTTCATCTAAGAAGAAGTACCACTGACCACTACTAGCATTGATCCAAGAAAACATGGTTGTCCTTTACAATCAATTTCCACCATCATTTCATGGTAAACCACCTTAACATAAATTTTATTATGGAATAAGAATACTTGAGATCAAATTTATGGCAATATACCCTTCTCAAAATTTTGAGCCTCCATAAACGCATTGGAAAATGAGATCAGGTGCATACTGAACTAGCTATATGAAGTGGTTATTATACACCATCACTGAACAGTCTCCCTAGATAAGATACAAAAACTATTAGGATTGGTTGAATTAAAAAACTCAGGACAATAATTCTCATTTTAAATTACATTAAAATCCTTCCAATCCATCTCATCATGCTTTCTAACCTTCACCATTAAGTCCCATAACATTCAAAATGGACCTTCCAAAATGAACGAGGCACATTTCACCCTAACTTAATTGAGATTATCAAGAAACAATAACATCCTCTATATATTCTAAATCCACTCCCATCCTTCTTAGGGTTCTGTGCTACCCCCGAAAGAAGGAGTTCTATTATTAAGAAACTCCTATGCCTTTTCCATTTCAAGACCCAGTTTAGATCCCTTGAACTAAGAAAGACCATATCCCCTTCCATGACCCAAATATTTAAGTGAACAAACCATATCTTCCTCTGATCTATGATCAATTGGTGAGGGAGAAGTCTCTCCAACATCTGCCTGTGGCTACACAGGCGGTATTCAAGGAGGAATTTTACTACAACAAGAAACAATCATAATAAAAAAACTATGAACACTTCATTCTCAAAATTTTCATCATTAACAAAAAATCTCAAACACTTCCATAAATCACATTAAAAACAAATATATCAAAATAAAAAATCAGACTTACTTATCCACCACTACTTAGTGGTCATATATTATCTGCAGCCTATACCTCTCACCTAGAGGAGAAGTCAAAACAACTCCCAACATCCCATGGTGACTCGAGTCCTATCACGATGTGTGTTGGAAAAAACACCAGTCAAAACAATAACCTCAGAAAAATATAGTAATAACTCCTTTCTATTTAGAATATTCCCCAAATAACTTGGTTTAAACATAAATAAACTCCTTTGATATCGTTTTTTCATGAACCAAACAAGGATTCTATCGAACCCGACACCCAAACTGACTCATGGCATGGTCTGAATATCATTCTTGATCCCCATGGTCTGGAAACCAGTGCTTGGGTATCAAAAAGATGATTTGGTAATAATTTCACCAATTAAGATGAAGATAAATAACCAATAAAAATAAAAATCACAATAATAAATAACCAAATCCAAATGGTGCACAAAAATTTCCAAATTCACTTTTTAAAACATTTATAATAAATCCAAGAGTAAAACAATGAAAAGGGATGCAAAAAACTATCCCAAAAACCATCATGTGACAAGATGGATATCACCCTCAAGCCCCCACAACCAACACCTACACAAAGTGGCAGTCTAGAAAATAGATCAACCACACCATAAAACACATTTCTATTACCTGGTTCGTATATAAAAAAGTATACATACACCCTAATGTGTATAAAGGGTGTGAGCCAAATCCTAGTACGATTCAAAAAAAAAAGATTCCATTTTATAACATTATAAAATAAATTAACATGCATACTTTCACATGAACATTTTAAACATTTTTTAGTTAATATTTTAAAGAAGACTTTATCATGAAACACTTTTCAATGAATTTTTTTTCACAAATAATATTTCTTGAAATAAATGTAAATTCAAGGTCTACCTTGTGACAATGGATAGAACAATATAATATAAGCATGATATAAGTAGAAAACACCATGGGTAAATCCCAAAGGGTAACTAGCTCTAGTGGGACCCTAGAAACATGGTACCTTAGTGATAAAAATCCACAAGATCAATTTTAATTAAATTTATCATGCATGAGACACAATAGAGTATCACATCAAAAGTTCGATCGATCTAATAGATTTATCATGCATGATCCACTATAGATGATCCAATCCAAATTTCAAGTGGTCTCCAATCATATCACATGTTTATTTATGGTTGTAATTTTCAATCCTACTAGGTGAATCCTAGCCCCAACCACTCTTAATCAACTAGTGTACTTGTTCAAGTACACCCACCAAGGTTAATGGGTTTTCCCATTGTTTGGAAATTCCCTTCCAGATATCAAATAAATCAAAACTATCACATAGGCATGAAAATCATCACAAGCACCATAGGAAATAACCAATATCCATAAAAAACCATTTCGGATTTCATATGAATACCAAAATAATTTGAAAATATATTCCACATCACTTTCACAATTTCAATGACTTGATAAAGGAGAAAAACAATAAAATCAAATGAAGAAAAAACCATTTCACTTGAAAAATAAGTTTTCAACACATTCTCACAATTATTAAAATTGAAGACACATTTAAAACCATTCACACTTGGAATAAAATAATAAAGAGAATCACCATAAAAAATCATACAAGTAATAAATCCAATTTCATTAAGAGAACTCATTTTTATCATAAGTGCTTTTCAAACCATTTCAAAAACATGGTTGGCATCTCAAAAAAATCCATAAAACACAATTAAAAATCCAATAAATCAAGATAAACTCATCCAATATTATAAAATCATGGAACCACCTACCTCTCAATTTAAAACTTCTAGAAATTGGTTAAATAATCCGATCGCACCACCAAAAGGCCATAACATGGAATTATTTAAAAACAAACATAAATATATCACTCAAAAACATAAGAAAAACACGTGTTTAGGTCAAGAGACTCACTAAAAATTAGTAACTCAAGAAATAAGGAAGAGTAACCCTTGAAAGGGAGAGAAATTGAGATAATAAGGTCTTAATTGATGTTTCCTTAAAGAATCAGGGTCAAAATAATCGAAAGATTAAGGCTCAAGAGATCTATGAAAGCTTGGATGGAGGTCCAATGGTTTAAGATCCCAAATAGGGTTAATATGAGTAGTATTAGGGATAAAATAGAAGAGAGTAGAAATGTAATTTCACAAATTTTAATGAATTGGACAAGGCGCATGGTTTTCTCGCACGATATGACAAACCGTGCGACAAACATGCGCCTCTCACCATCTAAGAGTCACTGCACACATGGTTCACCTGCTAGGTTTGACTATCCATGCACTAACTATTCATTATATACAATACAATCCCATCATATTCTATATGGTAAACTAGGAATGGGAGCACGATTTCCCCTAACAGTGCACCAATTGTGCGCCCCATACTATAAATCCCAAATTGACCATTTTTTTTAAAAACCACATGGGAATTGCAAGATATAAGTTATAAAATAAAATAAAGAGAAAAAAACCTCGAAATGAAATCATGTTTGTGTCAAAACATCTCCACTACCATCAAATGGGATACAAAATCATCATTCATGTGTACAGTGGACTACCGTCTCGCGAATCGATGTCATTAATTTTTCCTTTACCCCCTCCCATAGTTGGGTATGATGATATATACAAATTATATGTTTTATATTCATAAATTAATTATACCTATAGAGTCATTATATCATATCAAACATTTTTTCCATTCCTCACTACCGTCTCACGAATCGATGTCATTAATTTTTCCTTTACCACCTCCCATAGTTGGGTATGATGATATATACAAATTATATGTTTTATATTCATAAATTAATTATACCTATAGAGTCATTATATCATATCAAACATTTTTTCCATTCCTCAGGTGATACGATATCATCGCTCATGTGTACAATAAACTACTACCTCACGAAGCAATGTGATTCGTCTTTCACTAACACATAACATGTAAGGTGATAAGGATAATTTTAATGATTATATGTTATAAAAATAACATAATTATGATATAAATGATATATTTATAATCATAAAAGGGTAATATATCATTTTATTTTTCACTCACGTAAAGATGGTAACATCATCCATCCTTATGTGGACTACTGCATACAGGAAGTGATATGACACCCTTATCATCACCAAACCACATAGATGATATATATAAGTATATGTAAAAACATAATATGTGATATATTATGTTATTATAATTCTCTAAAAATAAAATATTACTTACCAACTTTCCATAACGATCATTTAAAAATTAAAAGGCTACACATGTGTTTGTATGACCTATCATTTCCATGATTATAACATACTTCCTTTTCATAAACATCGTTAATGATTTGTTTCAAAATTATAACTGATTAATAAATATGATAATTATTTCCGGATTATTATTCGATATATGATAGAACTATATAATATGATGAGGAACCGAAGATTTAATGATAAATATTGAATGCGAAGACACAGAAATTATCACCTGAAACAATAAATACAATGGAATATTATGGATAAATGAGAGAAAAGTTGTTATAAAAATATCATATAAGAAATTATAAATATTATTATGGTTATGGTATATGTTAATAACATTCTTAAACCCATTATAATTTCTGTTAAAGAACATTCAACTAAAGGAATGCATGAAGTATGGTATTTCCTCTCAATTTACATTATATTAAGAATTTTTTGTTATTATTCCCCAATTAATTTTTATGTTTTGTGTATACTTACCCTTTATAAAGGAATATCATGCTTCATTCATAATTCATGGCATTTTAGGTTTCAATTTTAATTATTTTATCCAAGGGGATTTGAATTGAAATTACCAACTGGTAAATGTTATTGAACAATCTAACTTTCTTTAATGATGGTTATAATTACCTTGAAACAATAATTTTCATGTAATAATTTTCATTGGAAATTACATTTATATTATATATTATTATTATTACATGATTTATGTGATTATTAACTAAACAATATATGATTATTACATAAAATATTTACTATAAAATTTAATTGATTAACTAGGAAAATATTGATAAATCTGTATCGTCTACTCAATAAATATATTTGAGGATAATGCCTATTTATTCATGAATTAAATGGATTATTTTATATATGATTAATGATATGGACTTGTAGTAATGGGTTGGGACTAAAATTGAATTTCTCCTTAATGCATCGACATGTCTCATGTGACAAACAAGTTGGCCAAATTAAATGGGTTTCTAACTGTAGTATAAACTACCTTATAAATGGTCTTGACAGTAGAGGTATTATGATGTATAACATCATGGAATCCAATAATTTACCATTTACATAATCAATAAATTCAGTTATTATTATTATTATCCAAGATATTTTCACAATGATATTATATCTAGATGCTTTTAATTAACATATTATTGATTAACTAGCATGTGTGTTTAGTTATTTACCTTTCCATATTGATTATTCCTTAGCTATTAATGTATTCAAGTTATTAAAATGGAATGGGTGTTTAGTTATTTAACTTTATATATTTATTATTATTTATTGATTTATTAAATATTTTTATATACATAAACCTTAACAAGGATTTGGGTTTACCCTTATTTTGTTTCATTTCCCCAAGTTATAAAGATGAATCATTTGAAAGATTTTTCAAGGAGGCTGAAATTTTTATTTTGTTAGGTATTGTGTTTTATTTTCTTTTACCAAATATAAAAGGTGTATTATATATTTATATAAATTCAAAAAACAATTAAACAGATTAGTCCTTCTGTATTTGATTTCTTATATCTATTCTAATGTAATAAAGTAAGGCACTAGCTCCAGGCAATGGGGTTGGGGTCATTAAAATTGGCATCAAAGGAAGTATAACATAAACATTAATAACGAAAATAAGTGAAAAATATATTTTCTAATATAAGGCAATAATATAATTTGAATATAATTATATATGATCATTCTTAAGTTTTGTCATGGGGGAAATTATGTGGTTTTCTTATAAATACACCCCTTTCAAGATACTGAAAGTGGAAGTGTTTCTAGAACAGAGGAACCTAGGTGTAATAACTCTTGAAAGGTCACATAAATATAGAGGCAATAATCACCTGGTGCACACAAATGAGCCTTAATATGGACAGGTCTGGAAAATCCTATGGGATATGCATAGGATTATTCACATTTTATTTACAAACCATTATGACAGATTATAAAATAAATATATTCCCAATGAAACCATGTTTATGATTATGAGATTGACAATTAATAAATTTTAATTTATTATTTGTTTTAAAAAATATTTTTAATTATACTTTATAATTTAAAACTAATAATTTTATGACCTAATCCATTATATAACTTTGGTTATAAATAGAGAATGAAAGTAAAAATGGTATTAATACTCATGGATAATGTTTATATTTCCATGCCAATGAATCCAATACAACTGTTATTAGGACTTCAAAATTTATGGTTATCTTATAGAAGAATAAATAGTTTATAAAAAATAAACATGCTAGTATAGAGAAACATATTTGAGAAAGAGATTATCTGATATTGGATTGCTTTGTGAGAAAAAATCCCCATCATTTAGTTGGGATAATAATCCAATGGTATTTGAACAATGTATTAAGTATCTCGATAAGATATTAATGGACATGGGATGTGTTAAAAAGTAAAAGGCTACACTTAAATTTAACCATCTCAAAGGTGATGAAGATAAATGATGGTTGTTGATTTATAATACTAAGAAGGAAGTTAAAATAAAACTCATATAATGGAAAGATATTATGGATACAATCTTTAGAAAATATTTTCCTCATGAGAAAAAATAGAAGAATAGAAATTCCCTTTGATTAAATAAAAAGGAAGATAATTTTATAGAGTATGAAACTACCTTTATAGGATTATCTATTTATCTTGTAGATTACATACGCAACACAGAGTGCAAGATTAACCACATATTTTATGGTATTAAAACAATATTTTAAGGGTTGTGGTTTCTCAAACCATTTCATCATATTAAGAAATATTTTTATGTGAAACCAATACAGATAATTAATTCTGTATATATTATGGTTTGGAAGTTAATCCATATAAGAAGAGGATGAAAGATCAATGAATTGGTTAAGATAATAAGGGAAATAATTATTTTCCAACATGTTATTAGGGGAAAGACACACCATAGTTATTTCTTAAAGAAAATGTTAGTTTTCTATATGTATGGAGAAAAATTCCACCAAGAACATGATTATAAAGTAATGAAAACAATTTCCAATGTTAAAAGCTTCAACTGTACATATATTGGTCTCTACGCAAATGAATTACCCAATAATCAAGGGAATATACCTCAAAATTATACAGAACATTTTAAATCATATTCTATTACCATAAATGAAGTGGAATGAATAACGTGTCTTTGTTTGAATTCAATAATTGTATCATTTTAGTATTTGGTCAATTTTATCCTACTTATAAGAATTATTAATTGTATAGGGATTATACTATAGTGTTTTTTTATTATGGATTAGAATATGTATATTGAATGCTGCTGATGAATAATAAAAAATGATTTAGTATCAATTTAAAATTATTGGAAAAAAATAATTGCGGGAAAGACAACCCTTAATATGTACCTTATATTTAGGTATTGATGTTGGGATAAAGTGATGATTGATATGGAAAAGTAAATTAGATTGTATAGACTACCTTGGGATGGATTAATGGTTTTTTGAAAAAGTGGTTTATGCTATCATTTATGGTGTTTTTAACATTTTTGTATTTAAGGAATGTATCTAATAATATTTGTTTTAATTATGGAATACATAATCATGCATGTTTTTAATAAATTTTTATGGAAATTCAGTTCATTACCATTTTTAATGAGAATACATGATGAATGTATTCACATGTTTGGTATTTGATGATTAAGAGATACATCAATTTGTTGAGGGAGTAATAATAATTTCATTTTTGAAATTTAGTAACAATATTTTTAAATTAATAAATCTTAATTTTTTGGAAGGGTTATAAGGTTAACCATTTATAAAATAGTTTAAGATAAACTTAATATATGATTTTAGAGACTAATATATTAATTCACCATATAGAGATTTATGTATATTGGAAAAAACATTTTAATAATAATAACTAGATATTGAAGTAATGACTTATCATTATATTAAGGATATTAAAATCCCTTAAAAGAAAATTTTAGGGATTCAGGCATAAAAAAGTTCATTTTTTGATTTTCATTTCTTAATGTAAATAATTAATTGGAAATTGGTCAAAGTAATACCCAATTATGAAGTTTCATTTATGAAATAGAAACATATAATTTATGTATATTTTATTATATTATTCGTATATTAATAAAATTCCCCAATATTAGGAAAAGTGTCTTAAAATAAAATATTGTCATATTATCATTTTTGATAATATCAATGACCTTTTTAATTCCTCTTCAGTTTACGGATTTGTGGCCCATAACCATCTCCTAATCACCCACATTATTGGGATCAATGTTCTATATCACTCTCCATCAGTATTTTATTGTTAGGGTTCTCTTCCATTTCTAGGTTTTCACTTCCCTCATACAATATCATATCTTGGAAACCTAGTATGAGTTATTTTAGATGAATTAAACACATCCATTTCTCTTTTTAAGAAGATGTTTCATAAACTATTTTTATGATGTGGGTTTCTATGAAGGAAATTTTAAATAACAAACCCATTATTACTGAGATGATGATTGTATTGAGAGTGCACAATTTATTTAAGGGTGATAGAATGCAACACCCTGAGATTTTAAAATATAAACATCATATTTGATAGCATGTAATACACAAGACAACAAGAATAAGAAGGAATATAAAAACCTGAGACTTTATGATATATTTATTTTTAAAGAAATTTAATCCCTTTGATAGCTTGCGATGCACGCCACACCAGGTTTGAACAAAACACAATACTCTATTAAAATATTATTATTTAAATGTTACAATTATAACATATCTATTGAATTAATGGGTATGAATAGTAATAAATAAATTATGAAAATTATATAGTTAAAACATGTTTTAAGTAAATAAAATGTATATCTATTAATTTGTGATAAAAATTAAAACTATTTTGGGAAAAAATAAATGTTTCTTAAAAAACTGTACTTTTCTAAAGGACAGTCTAATCACGCTTTGCACACTTATTTTAAAATTAATTTTTAAAAATATTTAAAAATTTATTTTAAAAATATTTAATTTTTTATTTAAAAAAATATTTTTGAAATAAGAATAGTAATATTATCTTATGGGTAATTTTTATGATTTTTCTGAAAAGGTTTATTTTTGATATATAGTGAAAAATACAAAATTTTAATTAAAAAATACTTTTTCATTTAAATATTGTTTAATGATAAATTAAATTATAAATTGTTTCTAAAGATAAATTAGTTCAATTATATTTCAAAAAATCTAACTTAGATCATTGGATTCACTTTTATATTAAATTTGGATATAAATAATTTGTAAACTTTTGGACATTTTTTTAAAAACCCACTCTCTCATCCCATATGTGTGATTAATTTTAAATTAAAATTTACCAATTATGTGAATATAAATTAGTAAAATGTATTCCATATTTTTAGTCACCATAATTTATAATTTTTAATAAGTTTAACTTAATTTTTCACTAAAAATAACAGTGAAAACAATAAAAATTAATTAACTCAGTTTTGGTAAAAATCGATTTACCGAGGGGTTAAACTAAGCACACATGGGTTAAAAATGATGTAATAACTCTTAAAACACCAATTTTATGGAAATATTTAGATATTACCTCTTTTATTTTTGATAATTCCCAATTATAGGGGCCAATTACATGATAAAAATGTGGGTATGATTGAATCTTTACAAACAATTACAGGTGTGCCACTCCCCTCACTTATAAAAGGCCACCAACTATCCTTTATTATTCCCAATGTAAAACACTTTTAGTTCACCAAATAACTAAAAAAAGAACTTAAAAAATTCCATCCCTAATCCATATAATCCTTATTTGGGCATAAATTCAACCTAGGAAGGCCTTTTGTACAAACATAATGAGGATTCTTGAAGAAAAGGTACTGTTCTTCAACGAGTGTTTTTATTTTATTTCATCATACACCTCATTATATTTTTTTAAACCATGATGTTATAAAAAAATCAGTATTTTCAATTTAATTTTATATTTTTATAATATGTTTATCAATTAAAACTATATCCACTACCATCAAATGTGTTATGAAATTATCTTTCTAGTGTACGACAAACTACCGCTTTACCACCCAATGTCATTCATTTCAACATTACTACCTATCATGGGTGGGTATTTTTAGGGATGTAGAATATATATATATATATATGATATTTATAATATAATTATACATGTTTATTAATTATATCATATATACCCTTTTAAATTCCATAGCATAGCTGAAACGATAACGCCACTCATGTGTATGCCGGACTACCGCCTTGCGATGCAATGTGATTAACAAGAATGGTGATAAAGATAGAGTTAATTAATACATGTTAAATCTATAAAATAATTATTATATTCATGAAATATTTATCATTTTTATTGATATCATATCGTTTTATTTTTTATTCATTAAAGATGATAACATCGTTCATGTACGTGTGGACTACCACCTTCATGAAGCGATGTGATTCCCTTTTCATCACCACACCACATAGAATATATATTTAACTATATTTAATTAAATAGTGTGATATTTTGAAATTATTATCATTCATGAAATATAATATATTACTTAACTCCTTTCAATAATGGTCATTAAATAAATGGAGAAAATACTTATGCATACACACGACCTACCATCTCTATGGCCAGAAAATATATCATTTTCACAACCATCATTCAATATTAGTTTTAAAATTATAATTATTTTATAAATATGTTATGAATTTCATGATTATTATTATTAATATGATATAAATATATAATATGAGAAATAATCAAAACCTTCAGGATAAATAATTAATGAGAAAATATGGAAATTAACTCTCAAAATAAAAAATAATGAAGTATTATTAACGAATTAGTGATAAGATTTTATAAGGGGACAATATATGATATTATAAATATGATTATAGTTTTGGTAAAATATAATTACATGGTTAAAAATATTATACTAGAGGTTAAATAATGTTTGACCAAAGTAAAGAATGAGGTAAGGGATTTCATCTCAATTTAAATTCCATTGATTCTTCTTTGTTATTATGCACCAATTCAATTTTATGTGATGTATATACATACAATTTGACATGTAATATCATCATTACTTAGAAATTCATGTAATTTATGTTTCAAATTAAATTATTTCATCCAAGTGAATTTTACATGAAAATAACCAAATTGTAAAGGTTATTGAACAATATCACCTTCTTTTGTGAATGATAATATTCTCTTGAAACAATCAATTTCTTGTAATAAATTTTCACTAGACATTATATTTCTATTAAAAAATTTTATTTTTACATGATAGATATATTTATTTTCTATATATTATACCATTATTACATATGGTGCTTACATTGAATGTTATTTGATTAACTGGGGAAATATAGATAAATCCATATCCTTTAATCAATAAATATATTTGATGATAAATAATATTTATTCATTAATTAAATAACTTATTTAATATATGGGGATTTATTTGTACATGAAGTTATGGGTAGGTATTGACATTATATAGCCCCTCGAGGCAATGATAGGTCTCACGAGGAAAACATGTTGGCCAAACTAATCAGGTTTCTACCTATAGATTAAGATTTCTTGTGAAAGGTATTGATAGTAGAGTTATAATAATTCATGATATCATGGAATATAATAAATAAGAATTGCCTCCATTAAGAAATTTTGTTACTATAAGTATTATCCACGGAATTTTACAATAAAATAAACTATGGATACATTTCATTCTCATATTATTGATTAAATGGAATGTGTGTTTAGTAATTTAACATTCCATACTGATTATTCTATATCTATTTATGTATTGAAGTTATTAAAATGGAATTTGTGTTTATTTATTTACCTTAACATATTTATTATTATTAATTAATTCATGATAGCTTTTTTTGTATTTAACTCTAATCGAGAATTTGAGTTTACCTTTAATTTTCTTTCCCCTAGTTATGAAGATGAATCCATTGAATAAGTTTTTAAGGATTCTGAGTAGTTAATTTTGTTATGCATTATGTTTTATTTTCTATTTCTAATGTAAAAGGTGCATCATGTATGTATCTAGATTTCAAAAATTCCTAATCTATTCGGTCCTGTGATATTTTATTACTTATATATATGATAATGTAATAATTTATGGAACCAAATTTGGGTTATGGGGGTCGAGGTCATTACATTTATAAATAATTACATATAAAACATTACTTTGAAGATAGTAAAGTGGTAGTGTAGTTGATGAAAAGGGAGTGAGTAAGATGGAAATATCCTTAAGATCTTTTAAAGGTCTAAATTAAGTCTACATAATTGGGTTGATATGTAATATATATGTAAATACCCATTAAAATGAAATAAATATAAATAATATAATGATAATAAGAAATATATATGAATATTAAAATTAAATATTTTTAAAATGATTGTTAATTTTAATAAATATGAGGTAAGTCTCCAAATGTTATCATTTTATGTGGATAAATGCACATCTATCTCCCCATATAATAGTGTTTATGTTATTAATTATAAATTTTAGAAATATATATATATTAAGTTGGATTATTTAAAACATTCATTAATTTTTTATTAAACATTAATTTTTAAATGAAAGTATATATAATTCAACATAAAAAAATTATTCTAACTAATATGTGGTTTTGTTTAAATTGTGGTCCGAATCATAATTTTTTTTGTACATGAGTTATTGATATTTTTAAAAAACATTTTAATGGGTCTATATAGTCCCTCGTTATATAATATTTTAAGGAGATTCCATCAATTAACAAAATCATGTTCACAAATTTGGCAGTTCACTGTTCATTTATTCATGATGGATTTTTAATTCATGTATATATATTATTAATTATATCAAATATTATTTTATAATTAAAAATTCTTGGCAATAAAAAAATGGACATTTATTCACTATTAAGACATGAAATATTTTTTACAAAGAATCCATGGAGTTGTAGATAATTATAAAACAATAATGTATTTATAAAATTTTTATCTTACACGAAAGTATATGTTAAAAAAATCAAATAATAAAAATGAATTATTATTAAATGATTATGTAGTTCCATGATCCAAACCATTAAGTCCAAATTAGAGTGGCACATGACCTCATTTATGCCTCCCTGAATGTAAGAGGCTCCCAACTAGCATCGAGGGGCTAAGGTCATCCATGGGAACACTGAACCCTCAGTATCATTTCTTTGGAGAAATAAAAAAATAACTACTTAGAGTAGTCAATGATGATGAAAAATAAAATCAAATTACCTAAAAGTCATAAAATATCAATTAATATTCCCTCATGTGTGGCAAAAATATAACTACAGTAATATGTATGTAGGTAAATAAATAAAAAATAGAAGTATCCTCCACAATATTTCCTTGTACCACTACCAGATCCATGTTCCTCTACTCTACTATCTACCACATACCCCTTTCCCTTACATGGATCCCTATACATGAAGCCTACATGCACACACCAAAAATCAAAGAGTGATAGTAATATAACCTAGTAGCACACCACTAATTTGTATTTTATAAATGGTCACATTTATAACACGTGTATTCCATGATAATAATAAATTCACAAAAAAGAATATATAAAAACTTTCTGAGAACCCACATGATATCCAAGACACCATGAGTGTATATTTCACCTTCTTAATCTCCATGCTGGAAGGATGATCACAAATGTTGGAAGTGATCAAGAAATATCCACAGAACATTCGAAATGTTACTCTGTATCCACAAGGCATTGAGTCATGAGTCATGACTTAAGGATAACTAATGAACATGTACTCAATATCTACAAGGAATAAAGTTACCACAAGCCTACATGGTTTCTACAAGGCATTGAGTTTTGGTCCTAGATACAAGGCTATCAGGATCCTACCCTATTTGTAGATCCACCATAGTCTTCACTACGCATCATGCAAACTACTCCTCCAGGGTTAAACATTCCATAATTGTACACCTATCATAAATAATAAGAAAAACCTACAATGGCATGGTAACACACGTAAAATGGAAATAATAATATGTCAAGTATAGCATGGCATAATGAGAAATATAGTATCATCATATAATAATATGTGAAAGTTATCAATATTTATAAAAAGATACTGTAGAAATTACTATAGAAATAAGGATCATATATGGGTATCAAAAAAACAAACACCCTCTAGAAATCACCATAAATCAAGAACAAAAATCCATTCCAACACATGAGTAATATAATAGAAAAAAGTGTATACTATATCCCCAAATGGTGAGGAACTTTCTACCATAAGGCTCTTGATGAAAAACACCAATGTTCATCAAGGATCAAAGAGAAAATCAGGATATTCACCAATATAGAGAAATATATTCCATTAAGTATTTCTAACTAAGATTCTGGTTCATCTAGATGGAGGTTTAGAATGATGGTTTAAGGGGGAATCAGGTAAATAAGGCGATTCTAGACATAGATACCTTATAATGTCTATTAATGGATCCAATTTCGAGATATGTAAAAGGAAGGTATTTTAATTCAATGAACACCTTATTTATCAAATAACCGATCCTGAATTCACTATCGAATATAGAAGAGATCTGTAGGTATAAACAATGTACACAATCCATAAAAAAGGAATCAATGGAAAATAGATTCAAGAAGAAGAATCCCTCTTGATGATTGATCTTAAAAGGATTACAAAAATAAATCACCATCCTTGAGACTTCTATATCCTTTCAAGAAGGGTTGTCATTGAAATGTAATATCCTCCAAACATATACCATGCAATCATAAAAAATTGAGGATTTATCATCAATTATCCATCTATTAGAGGACTAGGAATAAGATTCAATAACTCTTACTCATAGAATGATCTTATTCATTGGTAGATATTGATTTGATCAAGGGATTATATAAAATTACTACAAACTACACCTTTCTAAAAATAAATGAATAATTCATCATAGAATAATCATAGGAAACATATATCAATCATAGATTTATGCTCATCTCTCAATAATAATGAAGGATTTTCCATAGAACAAAGCAGAATTCACAAATTAAGAATTGATTGATTATTCCAATGAAGAAGAGTCAATGGGAGATGAATGAGAGTAACTAGATTAAATATACAAGGTTAAAAATTTTAAATAAGGATAGTGTCTTTTGATTTGGGAGTTAAATAGGGTAAAAAACTTGTGGCATTAAAATCCATTGGGGTGTATTAATTTCACCCTCACACTAGGCACATCGATAGACCAATGGCACCCCACTAGTAGGCCAATGGGGTTTTTTATAGCTAGCTGACTCACTGGAACCCCACCAGATGTATGGTGGGTTCCACTAAATAGGAAATTACTATTATCTATCCATCCTAAGGCCAATCCCTATGGAAAAACAAAAACCACAAATTTATATACCCTCACCCCAAAACAAGTCCTCTTAATCATCCATATCAAAGAATATCAAAATGAAAAGGATATTTTAAACTTGAAACATATTATACATCAAAATAAAATGAACATGTGACAATCATACCCATTAGAAAACTTCTCATCATTAATAAGAACCTTTAATGGTTCTTCTCAAACAACTCCAACCACTTATCTTGAACATTTGTCTCTCACTCCCATGTCTCATCTTGGATCCATCCATGAAACCATAGAATATAGAATAGATTTATCTTCCTACCTTTAATGATTTCTTACTTTGGTATAAAAGTTTCACAAGGTGATCCATGTATAATGAATCAAGATCCATCTCAACAACCATACAGTCGATGGAATGTGTGGAATCAAGGATGCACTAATGATTTAATGTGACATAAAAAACATTATGCATATATAAATAATGATAAAGAAGATTCAAATGGGAAATTATTTAACAAACTTTCTGGGTGATCTATAATGGTTCAAAATATTGCATTTCTAGATTCCCTTGGTTCCTCAATAGATGATGTCCCAATTGAGGGGTCACTAACAAAAAAACCTAGTCACCTACAGTGAACTCAAAGGTATACTCATATTGTTAGTATTAGACTAATAACATATCTCAGTTGTGATAAAACAATTATGAATTTTCTATAATCTCTCTATTTTCTCTGGTCAAATATCACCCCAAACCACTGCCTCACCAGCCTCACACCAATAGAGCAGTGGATGATATGGCCTCCCATAAATTGCTTCATAAGGTTCCATATGAATCGAATCTTGAAAACTATTTTTTATGAAAACTCATCCATGGATGGGTGATCATACTAAGACCCATTGAATTATATGGAAAATCCCAATGAATTATCTATAGTATGTGGATAATCTGTTCAGAATATCCATCAGTATGAAAATGGTTAACTATACTCAACCTCTACTAAGTCACTAGAACCTTATGCAAACCCTAAAAAACCACGAAGTACAATGTGAAACTTTTTTAGATACAATTACTAATATAAATCCATGTATCCATTAAATCTCATAGATATATAAATTCCCTAACTCATCTACTGATTGAGTCTCTTGGTTTGGTAATAAGTGAATATTTCTTCAACCAATCGAAAATCACCCATACAACGTCATGAATCCTTGGGGTCCTGGGTAACCCCATTATGAGGTCCATAACAACATCCTCCCACTATAAAAATAGAAAATGAAGTGGATAAAAAAGTCACACTAAGGTGCTGGTTCTCATCCTTTATCCTTGGGTAGTTACGGTGTCAGGAAATGGATTGTTTAATGTCCCTCTCCATCCCCAACTAGTAGAACTGTTTTTTGAAGTTGTGATCCATCTTTTTAACTCTAGTGTATATGATCCACCTGGAGGTATAAAAGTCTCTCGTCAGCTCTGGAATAATATATTCATGGACCCAAAATCATCAATATACTTGGACTACATCATCATCATCCATTTCCCACTCAGGTATCAGATCACCACCTGCTAGTCATTCCCCATTCACAACACACTCAGTTTCAGTCTTCTATCCATACATTAATAGATCCACTAAAGAATATTTGATCACTAATAGATAACATGTCATCAATCTAGGATCCTTTATTGAATCCATCTTCCAATTATCCAATAACCTTGTGAGGCACCATAGTTACTCTAAAGGTCATTCACTAAGATCTTACAGTACCTTCATCTTACATCTAAGGGAATATGAAATGAAATTACCTTTTCTGAGTGCATATTCTATCTCAAATTTGATTGTAAATAGATACTATACCTAGCACCTCTACCTTTGACCAGAGTCATGTTTTTTAATGATATAATGAAGTCTCTAATAGACTGTATAAATGAAAAACCTCTCAATAATAGATAGTGTTGCTAATAATTCAAAGCATGAACAACCACTACTAACTCTAAATAATGGGTATAAATGATCCTATCATGGGGTCACAACTTACATATCCTATTGGATACTACCTACAACCTCTAAATTAGTATTACTCTCCACCCAATGCTTGATGAATCATAGTATACAACATAACCAAAACCTAGATTAGGAAGTGTCAACACTGAAGCTATTGTCAACCTCCTCTTCAACTCTTTAAAAGCCACTTGAATCTAGTCCAACCACTATAAAATCACTCTCTTATTAATCAATGCAGTCATGGGTGTTGATAAATGGGAGAAGTCCTAGATAAAAGTTTAGTAGTATCTT
The DNA here is from genome assembly GCA_963277665.1 of Viscum album. NCBI lineage: Eukaryota > Viridiplantae > Streptophyta > Magnoliopsida > Santalales > Viscaceae > Viscum > Viscum album. The sequence continues at coordinate 1,699,105,002 of OY728161.1, read as the reverse complement.
ACTAAACCTAGGATGATCCTGACCATGAACATGTTTCTTGGAAATTTCTAGGAAATCTATTACTTTTCATTCTATAGGTCCATGGATATACCTATATAAAAAAACACACCCTAATAATTTCACCTATTGAATCCAAAAATTACACATTAATTTATTGGCATAAAGTGGATATACTTGAACTATACACATGACTATATCGAAATTTTAAGCATTTTTCTTGGGGGTTTGTGAGTAGATAGGGATTTCATCAATGAACACCATTAAGAATGAGTCATGATAGGGGTAAAATATATTGTTCATGAGATCCATGAATACCACCTGTGTATTTTTCAACCCAAAAAAAAATCACAAAGTACTCATATATCCAATACCTTCTCTAAAACACCTTCTTTGGGATGTCCTATTGTATATGCCACAAATGGTGATAGCTAGATTGAATATCAATCTTGGAGAACCAAGAAGCTCCTTATAATTTATAAAAGATTTTATCATTCCCAATAAACGGATATATATCCCTAAATATCAATTGGTTCAGATTTTGTTAGTACACATAGAGTCAAAGACTACCATCCATGTTCTTCGAGAGAAAAACAGGAACACCCATAGTGAAGTACTCGACCAAATAAATCACATCTTTTCCAAGTCCTCTAGGTGCACCTTTATCTCCTTTAGCACTACAGGCACCATATGAAATGGGGTTTTAAAAACGGGATGCACACCAAACGTAAGATCTATCTCTTAGTCAAAACCTCTAATTGGTGGGAATTCTACGAATTTTTCTAGAAATACATCTTGATAGGGATTCAAGAGTGAGGAAAACATGAGGGGGAATCCACTAATCATCTTTAATGATCCAAGTCTACAATATATTTCATGATCATACAAATCTAGATCAAGTTAAAAAAACTATTGTTACTCCCAATTCCAAATATTTGACCATCACTTAATTATTTACCATAGGAGATGTAAAAGATACCTATCTAAAATAGTTGTGAATGTGATCTTAGAAAATAGTCATCTAATCCATGATGAGATTATCATTAAATGTCATCTTCTCTAAAATCATGAAGTACCGTAGATTTCAATAAATAAATATGATTATAGGGAACTCTGGGAATCATTTAAGATGATCAATTTTCTTTCCAATCAATGTATCGAGGTAATGTATTAAATTCTGTGAATAATCAAAATTCTTATAGTGGGGTTTATTTTATATTTTATTTTAATATAGAGAGGATAAAAAATCCAAAGTGAGGATCTTTCACATTAAATTTATAATTAATTTCATTAAGATCGAAATAAATGGTTACCTCATCTTAGTGTCATTCTCCTTTGATGATGTTGATCTTTCAAAAAAACACGTTTTATATTACCTTAATCACACCATAAGGATCCATGTGTAGGATCTCTCTAGCAGTGATCCACACATGATTCTTTATTCTCCAAGAAACGCCAATTGATTATTGGGTGCCAGCATAGGAAATCAATTATATTTCATTTTTTATCTTGATCACTCATATATCCTTTAGAATTAAAGGAGTCCTTATAATTATTAAGTTGAAGAGATGAGGATTTATAGAGAGAGATATTGGGAACTCTATTACGTACAATGATTCTCTATTCACAATTTTCAATTAACCCAACTTAATAAACATTAACATCTATTTATTGATATGGGGTTTAAGTTAAATATAATTAAATTTCATACTATCCCTTAAAAAATAATACAGTTTTATTTAAACCCATGAAACCTAATAATAATATTAATATTATTTTACATCATTCATATCGGCTTTCACAATAAAAAAATTATTTTACTCACTTGAAAACACATATTTATCACCAGACATGGTTTTGGTCTGTTCAAACTCCTCAACATTCATTGAATACCTAAATAAATATTTAATGTACTATTTAATTAATCAATAAATTGATACAATCATTAAAAACAATATAATATTATTCCTAGATCTTTAGAAAAGTATTTATCTTGATAATTAAATTCAAATACAATTTATTCGAGATAAAAGGAAACATGTACTGTCTAATCACCCAGTATTATTTTTAATTGGAATAAGGGGGGATTTCCTAAAGTCTAATATTACTATATAACAATTGTTTAAGCCAAACAAGAGAAATAACATATTATCATAATGTTGAAACCCAAAAAATAGTCATTGTGTAATATAATCTCATTTTCACAATATCTTATCATGTTGGCTACACATCTATGTCACTGAACTATATGCTCGATACGTCTTTCTTTTACAATTTGAAATTAACATGTCATTGAACCATGACCATGGGTTCTAATATGATGGTTCTATTATAATCTAATGATTGATATATTATCTTCAATAAAAATGGAAGGGACAATTCCTTCACTAACTTATTCATTAAAAACACATCACTCCTGACCCACCCAACATATATGACTTTTCCATTAATTAATATCCTCATGGTTTGTGAAATACATCTATGTTCACAAGTTGTAAAATTCATTAATAATAATATTAATGTCTATTTCTTATTTCAAACATTCTAAGATAAGAATATTTGATGACACCAAAACATATAGAATTCCTATTGTATGGTCTATAATCATAATCTATAATCACAGAGATTACGACTTGTGAACTTAATGTGAAGAAGACTCATAAACACATGATTACTCTAACTAGATAGTAACATTCTTTGAATCATATAGTATAATTTTATTTGATTATAGAACTATATTTAAGAATATCAATGTAGAATTTAAATATTATCATCATAACATGGAACTGGTATAACCTTATCAATGTGATAGTTACGCTAGGACATTATTACATGGAATTCATGAATAAAAATGAAAAATATATTATATTACATTTTATTGATATTCAATTTTTCGAATATAAATGTAATCCAAGTACAAATAGTTGGTTCTAGAACACAGAAACTAAAAAAGTAACTCACAATAAAGCATGATTGGTATGTAAATACCAATACTAACTTATGGAGATATGAATGAATTTAATGAAAAACTATAAAAAAAACTGGCAGAAAATGTAGAATTGGTCAAGACCATAGTTCATATAATATATGTTTACTCACCTCCATCTGTTGGAGTCTGAGCCATGAAATAAACATAAATTGCCTCAACTCTTTGGCCATATCCCCGAGACATGTGACCAATCATTGTCATCTTCATTATTTGAGAATGCTACTAAGGACCCCAAAAAATCCATAGTTTGAATGTTGAGTCTCTTCTGAACCCCTATATGATCTATATTTTGAATATTTAGAGAAATTTTGTATAGGATTACCCATATTGATGCAATTTTGAGATGATCTATGAGGTCATGTGCAGAACATGTGATACTTACTGATCCTTCCATAGTTGAAACACTATTTAACTCCTCCTAAGGGGGCTAAAAAAGAAATATTCTTCTCTACTATTATACAACATTCCTACAACACATCTATATTCTTCTGGTTTCTACTAACAATATAGGAACTAATTGAAATAAAAGGAGGTCCACTTACTTAAACACTTATGGATGAATGAAAAAAAAACTATTTACTCATCCTAAAAACCAATCTCACTGGTCAATTCCTTTTGTTGAACCTTTGGGTTTGTCACTACATCTAAAGTACTGAAGTATTTCTTGATGTCATGACGATGACCAATGTAACATTCCTATGTTTTATCAATGAAAATTTTATTCTTATAATTATGATATATAATCACATGAAATCAAAAAACTATGTACTACAATGTACTATATGACCATTAACATAATATTGTCACTTCTATGAGTTTAATTTCGAAAATTTGACATACATGGTTGCGATCAGTAAAATGTTTGGAGTCTGATAGAACAAAAATACTTTTTAGTGAATTGTAACCTACCCTTATTAATATTAATATGTACCTTATGAATAATAAATCATCCAAAATAATATTAACCTCAACCATGGTTGCATAAATAAAATGTTGTCATTTTATAAGTGATAATATGACCTTAGTAAAAATAATGGTAATTTTATAAGTCATGAATAATTAGTTACAATAAATTAATAAAATTATTACAAAATTTATATTCCTAAAAGGGGTTTATAAATTAAAAATATTATTTCTTCTGGTTTTAAGTTAATTTTATAAGACCTTACGTATTTTTAAAGCATTAAAAAATCAGTTATAGTTTAAAATTCTATATTTTTCATGTAAATTTTGATTTTAATTTAAAATTAAATTAAACATACATAGAAAATTATTTTTAAAAAATTGAGTTCGTTTTTCGATTCTACACGTCAAAAAAATGGATAGGGTACATTTTGGTTATTTTTCTAAAATACTTTATTTATTGATGAATAGTGAAATATGATAAATTACTGTATATATACCAAGAAGAATAGGATTAATGCAAGCATATTCCAAAAAAATATAATAAAAAATAATAAAGTGCATAATAGGGCATCGGGGAGCTGCTCTACAAAGACAAGTGTAAAACACACCACAATAATCAGCATGAACACGTCCAGAATAGTACAAAGGTAATACAAAGGACAAATTAGAGGTGACCTCCGATATTTACCTTTTCTAAAGAGCATCTGCCACCTGATTAGCTTCACGATAAATATGCATGACCTCAAGGGAGAGTGAGTCTAGATGCCGAAGGCAGTCAGTCCAAACTAGTTGAATTTTCCCTATCACATTCCTTGACTGATCTTTCAGAACATGAAGTGAAAAAGACAAGTCTGAATCTGTCCGTAAATCATGCTAACCAAAATGGACAGCATACCTGATTTCCATAATCATAGCCTAGATCTACTCTTAAATATAAAATCAATTTCCAATATAATGAAGAAATCATCCTTTGACAATCTGCTGATAGGTGCGGAATGCAAGACCACATCCAAAAGGACCTAGAGCATCAGAAGAAACTCCTTAAACATTGACCATTATCCATTGTGGGAGGGTAAGTATCCATGGAATATATTTTACCATCAGTGGATTCTTCATCCTACCATTAACACAAAAAGACCTCAATAGAACAAGTTCAGAAACATCATTCCTCATACAACCAGTTTAAATGTTAGAAGTAGACCAGATTGAACAATGCTAAGAAAGAACACTGACATGAAATGATGTTTTGGTGTTGTTAAAGAGCTGTTCATTTCTTGAGTTCCATATAAAATCTAGGATAGTAGCTTCTGCTGCCAATAAGAGAGTATGAACCTTCTCACTACAATCATCCATACAAATGCACTATAACAGTCCATCAAGCAATTAATGGAAATTAAACATTGGAAGGTACCCTGCAAATAAGACCAGGATCTGTTAGAAAACATGTATGAAACAAAGATGTGAGAGATAGTTTCATCTGCTTCGAAGAAGAAAATGCAGACAGCAGCTAGCTGGATCCTAGAGTGCTGCAACATGACCTCAGTGCATACCTGTGTTTCCAAATCCTCCAGATAAGTAAAGCATGAGATGGAGGAATAAATAGTATATAAAAACTCCAAACCCAATTTAGAGGATGTAGTGAATCACCACAAATAGAATTATTGCATTCTTTTGTGGTGAAGATGCCATTTAGGTTAGGCATCCAAACCAGAAAATCACAATCCATAAATTAAAAACTAGTGGCTTCCATGTACAGATTTCTCTGCATAATTCTAGAAAGTTCCTCCTCATAAAACTCCACAATAGTTTAATGTTTTAAATATGTCGGAATGATAATATCATCATAGATGGGCCGAGACAACCAAATGGTGGTCTAATAATTCAAAGAGGACTACATGCACACCACCCATTTCGATCAATCCATGAGATCAAAGTAGGCCTGTTTAAGGTAGTCCAGTTAGAGGATCTGATGTAGTTAACATAACCATTCTGAAACTTCCCAACAAATCTAGTCATCAACAAAATCATATAGGAATAACAATTTGATAAAATCTTCCAAGAGAAATTTTTTTATCAATGTGTCACTGAAAATTCGGATATCTTTAATTCCCAACCCTCCCATTTGTACTGGTTTGATACAAACGTTCCAGGGAACTGTGACCAATTTCTTCTCATGAATTAAGACTGTCCATACAATGTTTCTGATTCTACCACATAACACTTTAAGCAGATTTCTGGTCTACCTATACATAGAAAATGAGTAAACAAACATTGATGTAATGAATGAATTGACCATACATATTCTCCCTACCTGAGACATATTTCTCCCTTTCCATCTTGCCAAAAGATTGGTGATCTTTAGGGAAATATTTTCCAAGAAACACCTTTTGACTCTGCCCTAGAAAAGTGGTACACCAAGTTAATTAAATGGTAGAGAACCTCTTTTCACACAAAGCATTATAGCTATTTGATTTTTCCTTAATATGACAATTCCTTCACCAAAAAACAATGACAAATTTCCCCAATTAATGACTTGACCTAAAACCTCTTCATCGTGTGATAAAATGAATTTATTATAGGATATGGCATATTTTTTCTCTCTTCCAAAGATAGAGAGGTCATTAGCATAAAATAAGTGTGACAGAGCATAAAAATCCCTCCCAATTTTCATCCTCTGATACCACCCAAAATTACCAATATATGTGAGGCACCAAATTAAATAATATTATACAATAGAAAAAATCATACTAGAGATAGGATCACCCTTCCTAAACCCTCTTGAACATTGAAATAATCTTTTAGGATATCCACTGACAAGAATAGATATCCTAGAACTAGAAAGTAAAGAGCTAATTAGCTCAATGAACCTCTATGAAAAACCATGTATTTTAAGAATAGGGGAAATGAAATGCCATCTAATAGTGTCAAAAGCATTAGAAATATCAATCTTCCGGGCTATGTTTCCCTTTTTATCCTTTTTCTTCATAGCACTCACATAGTCATAGGTAATGAAAAGACAAGTTTGCATATTAATTCCAGGGACAAAACCAAACAGATTTCTATAAATAATCACCTTAGCAATCTCATTCAATCACTGAGTCATTATTTTACTAATAACCATCAGTACCATATTCCCAATAGCAACAGGTCTGAAATCATTAATGTCAAGAGAATTATCCCGTTTTTGGATTAAGGAAAAAAAGTTGGAATTCATCCCTATAGGCATATATGATGATCTTAAGAATTCATTCACAACATTGTTCACATCAATATGAACAGTGTCCCATTAAAACATGTAAAACTTATTACTAAAACAATTTGGACCTACTACACTATCTATATTCAATGAGAAGAGAGAATTATGTATCTCTTTTGCATTAGGAATATCAACAAGTCTTCTGTTCTGATCATCTTCAATAGAAGGGTCAATGAACTGAATAATTTTTTCAGAATTATAATGTAAAGTCTCTAGATTCAACTTCTCAAATTAAACTATCACAAAATAAATAGCAACATTCTTTGAATCGAATATAATACCATCAATTATAAGGGTATTAAGAATCCTCTTGTCCTTTTTTCTCTATTTATGAAGTGATAAAATGTTGAATTATTTCCCCCATCCTTCATCCACCTAATATTGAATTGATTATGAACCAGTTTTTTCTTAAGGGCCAATAATTGTTCATGATTTGAAGCATCCTATAATCCATTAGAAGAAGGAAAATCTTGATATATATTTTATCATGACATATTGACAAGACATTTTCAACCACTATAATGTCACTTTCATGGGAGGTTAAGAATTAATTTCTCCATTGCCTCATCTTTTCCACAACCAATTTCAGTTTACCACATTTAATATGAGAGGGACTCCCCAAATGAACAATTTTCCAGGAATCCAAAACAATTTCTATGCATACGGGGATAGAAACACAATAGTTTTTGAATTTTAATGGAAGGGGGACTGGCCATACATTGCTGAGATAAACATCATGAAGTATTGGATTGTTATCAGAATGCATTCTTGGGAGTGTTATTCCAGACACATCAATCACTTCATTCCTATCATCAACTTGTATAAAGAACCTATCCAATTTACTTGCATATTTTTCAATAAATGTTATAACTACATCATGTATAATCATCACCAGAGATGGGATCCTCAGAAAGACCATATTTATCAATGAAATATGAGAGATCAGAGGATGCAGCAAGGAAAAATTGATCACCAGTTTTTTCATCAGGCCTCTGTATAGTATTAAAATCACCAAGGAGAATCAAACTATTGGCCATACTCATAGAGATATCAACTAAAATTCTCCACAGTGCTCTTCTTCATGTATAAATATTAAATGTGTATACAAAATTTACAAATAAAGAGACATTACCAATAAAACATGAAATGGTAACAGATTTGAGATCAGTCAGAGTAGAATTAATTATAACACTATCATGTTTAAGCACCCACATGGATTCATAATTTCAAATAAATTCACTATTTACTATTCGAGAATAACCTATAGTAACCCACTTTAAGGGGATCCAATTCTCAAATTTCAATCATGGTTTAGAAATACCCATCAATAAGGGCCTATTGGTCATGATAATATCTCTATGATATCTGACAATGGGAGGAATCCCAATCCCTAGATAGTTATAGAAGAGAATTTTTATTTTTTAGACATGATCCTTGTGCTAGGCCCATCATTAATATGCATTAAATCATTATCAAAAGAAATAACGCCAGAACAAATAGAAATACCTTGAAATTGATCATCAGATACATGAACTGTATCCTTCCCAACAGATAGTGGGGAGAATCTATTAGTCGAATCAATTTGAGGAGACAATAGGCTAGCATGTATTTTACTTTTTTACAAACATTGCAGTTTGGACCTCTGAGAAGTCCCCTAGGATGGCAGTGATAAAACCAGGATCTGTATTATGAGAAAGATCTGCAATAGGGCCTGCACCATGACCTTCAATAGTATTTGCAACATGATGATCTACACCCTTACCTTGAAAAAACTTTGTCACTTGGTCATTAGCATGATCACTGGAAGGAAGGTTTATAACAGGGGTTGTGTCTGAGTTCTGACCAGAGGTAGGAACTGAAACTGCATCCTAAATTAGCCTCCCTTCACATGCATTCAATGTATCCCAAATGGATGATTCCAAAACAGGAGGAACTGATCAATCAGGTAACTGAACACCAACATGGCCCAAGATAGGTTCTTGTGAATCAGTTCCAGCTCTAATTGTAGCACCCTAGATAATAACTTTATCTGAGGTGATCCAGTCCAAAGATCATCCATCTCCCACAATATCACATTGAGCAGAGACTCTATGAGGATCATTAGGAGATTCATTATCATTAGTGGGATCAGAACCAATTGTGAAGGTCATTTCCTAACTCCTACTACTCCCACAGTGCTAAACATCATGACCTCATCCCTTACAAGTATTTCATATCTTATTTCTTTTCAAGTTCATTTGTTTTCATTAATATCCATACCTATCCCCATCCAAATATTATGACACCTCTAGTAATTTAAATGTACTATAATGTTGTTATGAAAATATAATTTGTAATTATCATCTCTCCTTTACTCTTCTTTAATACTAGTAGTAAAGACACCATCTGAGATGTGTTAATTTTCCACATTCAGTGGTGATGGGTTTTCAATTTCAGTTACCATATTCAATTATAATCATGAAACCATTTCCATGGTTGAACGAGACCATAACATATGTATTATTTCTCTTCTATGGTTATGGAAACCTTTTTTTAATATGGTTTTGATTTATAAAACAAAACGTGTTCATTATGGTAAAAACCCACCAATTAACCCAAAATGTTGTCAATAAAGGTTTATATAATGATAAAACTTCCCTCCAAGTACCCAAATTAAATTTAAAACTTGTAACCTTCTAGATGTTCAATAATAATTTATAAACTTTATTCTATACAACCAATATCATCATACACGTGTGTCCAAACCTGAATATGTGAACCGATCCTTAAAACCAAGGAAGAAAACAGACCTGAACAATGAAATTGAATGTCATAACCAATAAAAAAGGTAATTAGTGAGCTTAACAAGGTTATATTAAATCTTATAAATATATAATAGGTTCTATAATTATTTATTAATGAATTAAATTCGATTTTTTAGGTCATTAATATCAAGTGGGGAACAACATCAGACTTAAGGTAAGGGATCCTATCTATTTCACTATTATTCAAGAATGTCCTCTATGTTATGACCTTTTATGTATACTTCATAATGATAGGGTATGATTTCAAACCTCACCCATACTCCCCCTATGATGTATAATTGATGATAAATCTTTTTATCTCTCATTAATCCCTCTTATGTAAACATGATACCATATCAATAATCTGTAGGGGATTCTACCCGAACTTCCTTTATTCCTTAGGGTTGATTCATCTTTCTTAATACCAAAATAAAGGTATATTATCCTTTTTATTTGTGTCTTATAAATTATGTGTAAATGTACCTAATTAATTTATAAATACCCTTTTAACATTCTCCTTTAAGGATATACATGTTTTATTTGATTCCCTCCTCAATACTTCCTGATAAAAAAACCTATTTTGAGGGAACTTCACAAGTTCTCATCGGATTTAAAGTGAACTATATCATCTATTTTAATACACAATTTTATTTAATAAATCAGTATTTGTATAATCAAATCTTTCTTGGTTCACTTCCGTTTTATATAAATTTTTTCCCTTTTCTAGTTTAAAAGGCTCTAAAGTATTTTTCTTAAAACCATACAAATTTTTTTCATGGTTAAATTTATTAAATACTATTCATTAATGATTTCAATTAAATTTGACATCACTTATAATTAAATATTATTATTTTACCTTATTAATTTCCATGTATTTATTAATTCCTTTCATTTACGGACACTTGTATGACACAGACATTCATTTTGCTTTATGACATGATTATGATACCAATTTCTTTACATGGGTTATTATATGTTTATGTATGAAAGATTATGTATTATTATTAATGTTTAAAACATATTCATGAAAATTTAATATGGGTGAACCAATGTAGTGATCCAATTCATTGGGTAATGTTGAGTCTCATGAGACGTTATGTGCAACGGTCTTGGAAGTTAGCCATGGATTGTGCTACCATGTGCGATGGTCTTCGCGGTTAGCCATGGATTGTGCAACCATGTTAATTGGTATTAGCGGTTAACTTTGAATTTTTATAAATTCATGTTTTATGTAACTTCCAAATTATGATGACTCCTGGTTTATATGATTCCATGTTTATTTTTTATGATTCTATATGTTACATTCCTTTTTATGTAATCATGTTATACATTCTAACCCATGTTCTAAATCTTTATTCGTATGTTTATTAATTTGATGGGATTTTTGCCTCATCCCTTTGTTCTTGTTATCCCAATGTAATCCTATGAACATGTATGAACTCAATGGATTTGATGGCCTCATTTTTATGATTAAATAAAGAGTGTTTTTAGTCCAATGTTTTTAGTTTTATGTTCGTGGTCTTCAAAGACAAAAGAATTAATGATCCTTGACTTGTACTATGATGTATAAAAATGATTAATATCATGTAATGTTACGTGTAAAAGTGTTGGGTCTCAATTGTAGGTATCATAGTATGACCTAGTTATATTTGGAGATTTGGAATAGGGCACTTTATTATGAAAAATAAGGATGAGCCTATGTATAAGACCCCCCCCCCCCTCAAAATTTTGGTAAGTAAAGAGTACGTGGTATTTCACGAAAATAAATCCCTATATATATAAAATTTGGTAGATGTGGATTTGGTACATATATATCTAGGGGTAAAAAATAAAAACACCTATTTGATATATACTCTAACGAGAACTGGTGCATGACAACATGACTTTCTGTACTATTAGTTTGACACTCCCGAAGGATATGCTTTGGTAAATTAATGATATTAGTATAAACCATAATTAAGGGAATAAAAAATACCCTATGAATATGAGTTATGAAATAGATTAGGGATAACCTAGATTAAAACATAGGGAATCACAAGTTAGTATATACTTCTCCTTTACAAGATTATTCAATTATATTCAATGTTTCAATTTTATGCTCAATAACTATGTATTTGATCCCTCTAATTGTATGGTGTTTTTCTTTATTAATGGTATGAAAGATAAGAACTCCTTCCAATAATAAATGTGATAGAGAATGTGAATATTTCCCAATAGATATGCCAAATATGATGGGAGTGCGTCCTCAAAACTTCACGATAGTACATGCTCTATTGGATGATGTTATAAATAATTACATGAATCATGTGGAACACCATCATTCTCCATGGAAAGAGAAAGTTGTCATTGAATTCATCATGCATCAATGTCCTCCCATGTTTATTTGAGCTTCTGATCCCCTCCTCACAAAATAGTGGATTAACTCCATTAAAAAGATATTATTCATCCTCCAGTGCTCAGAAGAAGAGAATGTTGTGCTGGCGGTCTATTGTTTTGATGGGGATACTGATCAGTGGTGGAAACTAATCCAGAATACAAAGCCCTGGGAAGATATTGATTCCCTAGATTGGGAGGAATTGAAGAGAATGTTTTTCAATAAATAGTTTCCCTAAACCCCCCATCTCAAGATGGAAAGAGAGTTCCTCGCACTCAGGAAAAAGAAAGATGAGTCAATCAGGGTGTATGAAGTTAACATTATAAGGATGAAAAGGTATGCCTTTGGATTTCATAGGATCACCAAAAGAAAGTTGGATCTCTTTGTTAGAAAACTAGATTCAAGTCTATGAAAAGCATTGGATTTTTGATACTTCTACATCTATGGGGATATTTTTTATAGTGCCCTTAAGGTTGAAATGGATATCAGAGACTCTCAGTGGTATCATGGGAACATCAAAAAAATGAGTAAAATGGAATCTAATGTGGGATATTCTACAAATAAATTCCATAGTGGAAAGAATCTCGATCATCTGATGTGTAAAAATATTTGGAAGATGCATCTTGGGAACTGTGTATAGGGAATAAGGAATTTCATCAATTGTTGAAAGTTGGGACGTCATGCCAAAAAATTCCAATGGGATATAAAAAATCCCACTCATGTGGATGATGAAAGAAAGGTTTAGATCAAAACTCAGCCTATAGTGAAATGTTTTAACTGTAAAGAGCATGAGAATTATGCGAACAATTTCCCTAAGTCAAGGGTTGTTAGAGGAAATCAACAACAACCTCCAAAGAAAAAAGTAAGGGATTATGCTATCACTACTACTGTGGTGGAGACAAAAAATTATGTATCAATAGGTATGATAGTTATTCCTTCAAGAATAGAGAATGTACTATTTGATAATGGTTCTACAAATTCTTTTTTATCTTGAATGGTTATTAGAACTATTCAAAAACCACCACAAAATTTGGAGGAAAATTTATCTTTTAGAACAACTAATGCGGTTATTATTGCGTCCATGGTTTATAACTCCTCGACATTAAATTTTTATGGACTGAACCTCCCAAAAAATATTTCCATACTTTCATTAGTATATTTATATGTTACCTTGGTCATGGGTTTTATATCGTTATACAATGAAAAAATCAACTGTTGGGAATGGTATATCACCCTTAACATCCAAAAGAATCCTTTAATTAATTAAAAATGTAAGGACGAAGTTAAATATCCATTAAAAAAATCATCTAATATGTGGATATTTCTACCTTATGAGAAAAAATATTTAGATAAAATGATTGAGACAATGGAGAGAATTGTGTTTGAAGACATTCCCCTCATGAGGGATTACACTGATGTATTTCCCGAAGAGTTTCCTAGTATCCCACCTGACCAAGAGGTTCAGTTCTAAATTGAACATATTTTTGGATTGCTGCCTATATCAAAGAAACATTATAGAATGGCCACTATAGAGTGGGAAGAGAGTAAGAAGAAGTTATAATAGAATCTAGAGAAGGGTTTTATAAATCCAAATTCTTTACAATTGGGAGCACCAGTATTCTTTGTTAAAAAGAAGGATGATGCAATATGACTTTTTATAGATTATCATAATCTAAATGAAATCATTTTAAATAACATGTATCCCCTACCTCAGATAGATGAATTGGTTGATCAGCTTCATGGAGCCAGTTATATCTCTAAGGTGGACCTTCAGGAAGGATATCACCAATTAAAGGCGAGGAAGGAATATATTCCCAAGACTACCCATTGAATGAGGTATAAACACTATGAGTTCATAGTGATGCCATTTTTAATAACTAATTCTCTATCAATTTTCATGTATTTAATGAATAGGGTCTTTAGATATTACCTCAAAAAAATTTGTGGTAGTCTTTATTGATGAAATAATGATATACTCTAGGAGAAAGGAGGAACATTAGGTGAATTTTAATAATTTGTTGAAGACATTGTGAAGGGATAAGATGTATGAAAATTTTAGTAAATTTGAGTTCTAGATGGAGGATGTATCATTCTTGGGGCATGTTATCACTAACAATGGGATATCTATGGACCCTTCCAAGACTAAGGAAATCAAAGAGTGGCCTATGCCACCATCTTTAATGAAGATATGAAAAATTCTGGGTCTAGCCAGGTTTTATCAATGATTTGTGAAGAACATCTCATGATTGTCGAACCCAATGACCATGCTTACACAGAAGGGAGTAAAGTTTTTTTTGGACATAGGAATGTGAAGACTATTTTATGAAGTTGAAATAAGAGTCTAATCACTGCACCAGTACTCACAATCCCAATAAGTGGAGAACACATTGTGGTTAATAGTGATGGTTGAAAGAAGGGATTAGGCGTTGTTTTGAAGATAATTGAAGAAGTGATATCTTACTCTTCACAGAAGTTCAAAATCCATGAGAAAAACTATCCTATAAATGATATGGAGTTAGTGGCTATGATCTTTGAATTAAAAATCTAGCAGCATTATCTCTATGGGGAGAAGTGGGAGATATATACTGATCACAAGTGTCTCAAATATATATTCCCATAGAAGGAGTTTAATATGAGCCAGTGAATGTTGAGAGAACTCATCAAGGATTATGAAAACCCAATCCACTACCATCTTGGTAAGGCAAATAATGTGGATGATGCTATGAGTGGAAAGGATCCTGCATATCTATCAATGAAGAGAGTTGTAAAGGATATGATATTATTTTATTAGCATAGGATGGACATGGGAATAATTAATGGAGGAATATTATCAATAATTTTATAAATTATTGCTGAAAAATCCCACATGGAGAAGATAAAGTATTATCAAATAAAACATGTGGAAATTATGAAAATGGTGGAAGCCATAGAAAATAAGAAATTCTCGGAGTTCATGACTGATGAGGAAGGAGTAGTACTATTTGGGAAATGATTATGTGTACCATCCAAACCAGAGATAAAGATGGATCTTCTGAATGACACACATATCTCAGCCATCTCTATCCACCCAGGGAGCATGAAGATGTATCGAGATCTCCGAGTGAACTTTTGGTGGGACAACATGAAGAAGAATTTTTCTATGTATTCATCAAAGAGATTAGCATGTCAAAAAGTGAAGGTTGAAAGACATAACTGTAAGGGGATTATACAACCACTACCCATACCAACATGTAAGTGAGAGAACATCACCACATAAATTGTCACTATACCTCCAAATACATCCAGAGGAAACATTTCTATATGTTCCATTTTGGATAATCTTACAAAGACAACAGAATTTATCGCAATTCGAGAGGAATTCTCATTAGATCAACATTAATATATATATATAATAAGTGGTAAAGATTCCTGTAGTACCACTATCTATTATATCCTATAGAGATCCAAGATTCACCTCAATGTTCTGGAAAAGTCTCCAACATGATCTAAGCACTAAACTGAACTTTAGTACGACCTATCATCCTCAAAATGATGGCCAATCAGAGATAAAATTTTAAAAACTAGTAGATATGTTGATATATTCCTCTATTAAAATAAAAGGATTATGAGACCAACATCTTCCAATGGTTGAATTCTCCTACAATAATAGATTCCACTCGAGCATATGAATGGAACCATTCGAATCCCTCTATGGGAAAAGGTATAGAACATCGGAAAGTTGGGATAAATTCGGTGAGCGTAAATTTATAGGAAATGAAATGGTCAATTAAATAATGGGGAAGGTTAAAACCATTCCGTAATATATCAAAGATATATCAACGTTGATAAAATAGTTATGCAGAGAATCATCGTCTATACCTAGAGGTCAAAGTTGGAGACATGGTATTTCTAAGCATATCTCCATAGAAGAGGGTCATGAGGTTTGGTAAGAATGGAATGTTAAGTACTAGGTACATCTACCCCTTTGATATTCATGATCGTATCTGGGATGTGTTCTATATACTGTCACTTCCACTAACCTTGTCTAAAGTACATGGTCTCTTCCACGTATCCCTCTTAAATAAGTACGTAACAGATTCCGCACATGTACTCTCTTTAGAGGTTGTACAGTTGGAAGATGATCTTTCTTATGAGAAGCAGCTAGTGAAGTTCTTCGATTGTGGAGATAATGTTCTACATAACAAGAATACTCACATGGACAAGTGAATATGGAAGAACAATATGTATAAACAGGCAACACTGGAACCAGAGGAGGCAATGAAGTAAAAGTACCCACACATGTTTATGACTTAGAATCTAAACTAAAATTTCAAGGGCAAAATTTCATAAAGGGGGAATAATGTAATGGACCAATGTTTTATCAATGGAAATTTTCTTTTAATAATTATGTCATACAATCACATGAAATAACCAAACAATAAAATACTATGTACTATGTTACCATTAAATAGAATATAGTCACTTTTAGGATTTTAATTTCGAAAATATGACATACACGGTTGTGATCAGTAAGATGTTTGGAGTCTGATAGAACAAAAATAATTTTTTGTTAATAGTATCCTACTATTATGAATGGTAATATGACCCTTATGAAAAATAAATCATCTAAAAGATTAGTAACATTACACATGAATTTTTAAATAAAAATTAGGCATTTTATAAGTGATAATATGACCATGGTAAAAGTATTGGTATTTTTGTAAGGCATAAATAATTAGTTACTATTAATTAATTATTTTAAAATAAAATATATTTTCCTAAAATGTGTTCATAAATTAGAAGTTTTATGTATTCTGATTTTAAGACAATTTTATAAGACCTTATGTAATTTTTCAAAGAATTATAAAAATTGATATAGATTAAAAATATGTATTTTTCATGTAATTTATGATTTTAATTAAAAATTAAATTAATCATATTTATAATATTATTTTTGGAAAATGGAATTCATTTTTGTATTCTACACATTTACAAATGGATAGGGTAAATTTTTTGGAGTTTTCTTAAATACTTGAATTTTTGATGAATAGTGAAATACGATAATTTTCCATACATATACATTATAAGCTAAATGGACTATTCCTAGCATCATGGATGATGTAAGAAAACTTATATCAAATAAAAATGAACTTAACACTATTTTAGGGCAGGGAATAATAACTATTTATGGTCTTGAGGGAAATTAATAAACTTTGAAATTTAATATTATGAAAACCCTCCTCCCCTATACCACACAAACAACCCACACTACCTTATTCTCTTCACCACTCTCAAACCTTGTGCCTTCCCTAAATTCATCCCAAACATTTCCCAAGAAACTAACACATGTAAAAAACCCCATTTTCTATCCAAAATACCAAATCCTCTCACCTTAAGAGGCTCTCAAGGAAGATTGATTCATGAGGTGAATTCCTCTTTGCAATTCCATTACTTTCTTTTCATGTTCATTTATGTTATTTTCAATCCATAACTATACCCTTCCAAATTTTAGAAAATCTAATATACTTTACTTGTACTAGATTTTTTTTGATAATGCAATATGTTTTTATCATCTCTCCCTTACTCTTCTTTTATACGAGTAGTAAAGACAACAACTGAGATGTGTTAATTTACCACATTCAAGGATGATGGGTTTTAAATTTCCATTACCATGATTAATTATAGTCATGAAACTATTTACATGGTCTAACCATAGCAAAACATATGTATTATGTCTCATCTATGGTTTTAGAATCCTCTTTTACACATGGTTTTCATTTATAAAACCAAATGTGTTCATTGTGGTAAAAAACCACCAATTAACCCAAAAGGTTGTCACTGAAGTCTTAAATAATGATTCAACTTCACTCCTTTCACCCAAATTAAATTTAAAACCTTGTAAAATTATTTATTTTAAATAATAAAATATATCTCCAATTCTGGACAACAACTCTCTTCATATATGTGTTTCAGAACATTAATAAGTGAACCAATCATTAAAACTAAGGAATCAAACAGACCCAAACAATGAAATTAAACCACATAACCAATAAAAAATGGTATTAATGAACATAGAAACGTTATAATAGATCTTCTTCATATTTAATAGGTTCTTTTAATATTAATTAACTAACTTAATTTGATTGTTAAGGGCAATAATATACATTGGATAACACCATTGGACTAAAGTTAAGGGATCCTCTCTATTTCACTATTATTCAAGAATTTCCTCTATGTTACGCCCTTTTATGTATAATAAATAATGATGGGGTATGATTTAGAACATACCCATACATCCCTCATGATTTTCAAGTGACTATAAACCAATTTCTCTCTCATTAAACCCTCTTAAGTATACCTGATACCATATCGATAATCCGTAAAGGATTCAACCCGAACCTCCTTTATTCCTTCGTGTTTCTTCATCATTATTATTACCAAAAATGAAGTTATATTATCTTTTTTATGAATATTATAAATTATATGTACATGTACCAAATAAATTTATCAATACCCTTTCATCATTATCTTTCAGAGATATACATGTTTTGTGCTATTACCCCCCACAATACAACCCGACAAGCGAACCTGTTTTGAGGGAACATCTCGAGTTCATACCCAATTTAAAGTTCACTATATCTTCCGTTTTAAGGAACCATTGTATTTATAAAATATATATTTTTATTATATAAACCATATTGGTTTAATTCTCATTTTATATAAAATATTTTTGCATTTTCAATTTTAAAAAATCTCTATAGTAATTTCCTTAAAACCACACAAAAATGTTTTAATAACAATATTTCTTAAATACTCTTATTTCAAGTTCTAAATACTGTTTAACATCACTTTCCAAGATATATTTTAATTTTTCCTTATTAATGTATGTTTGTGTTTTCATTCTTTTCTTTCATGGACAATTATGTGATATAACCATTCCGTATGCTTTATGACATGATTATGATACCCATTTCTCTCCATGGGTACCCTTGTGTTTATGTATTATTGAGTATATACCATTATTAATGTGGAAGAAATATTCATGAAAAGATAAAATGGGTGAACCAAGATAGAAATCCAATTAATTGGTTAACTTTGAGTCTCATGAGATGTTTTGTGCGATGGTCTTGGCGATTAGCCTTGGCTTGTGTTACCATGTGCGACGATCTTGGTGGTTAGCCTTGGATTTTCCTACAATGTGAAGCGGTCTTAAAAGATAGCCTTGTATTCGGTTAAGTCATGTTTTATGTTGACGTCACATTACTATGACTCCATATTTATATGATTCTATAAATATATGTTATTATTCCATAAGTTACATGCCTTTTTATTTAATCATGTTATGAATTCTAACCCATGTGCCACAACTTTATTCATTGGTTTTTTTCATTTCTGGGATTTTTAGCTCATACCTTTGTTCATGTTATATCCAGGTTATCCTATGAAGATGTATGAGAAAAATGGATGTTAGGTGCTCTTTTTGATGATTAAATAATGAAGTGTATTTTTAGTCCCATGTTTTCAATTTTATAAACCTGATCTTCAAAGACAGTAGACTTCACTATCCTTGGATTCTAGTCTGATGTATAATTAGGATTATAATCATGTAATTTTATGTGTAAAAATCTTGGGTCTCTATAACCAATCTTGAAATTTCATTATTTTTATGTATCTTTTTCATCCAAGATATGATCAAATTGAACAAGATCAGTGAAGCACAAAGAATAATAATATATTATCATGGATAATTTATTTAGCTCTATAAAATCCATTTTTTGGTCCAACATCAGGGTTTTGGGAAATAATTCCCCATAGAATAGGTCCTTAAAGGCCTCCTTAGTGATAACCACATGTCTTCTATCCAATCCCATCATTCCCCACCACTACCAGGTGGGTCATTTTAGTATGATGGCTTCTATATTCACTTTTAAATCCTTATAGTTCTAAATGCTATAAAATAAACTCTTGATGATGTATATCCAATCCTCTACATCATGTGGACCTCTATGTACCTGAATTTGTGGTGGATTCAAGCGATGTAAGTATCTAGTGTATTCCAACATATTTCTCAGTGTCCCTCTTCTATGGGAATAAACAGGATAAAAGTCTCTCATCAGAGGTGGGACCACTTCTTGTACTACTGGAGTAGGTGTAAAAGTGTGGTCTGCTACACCCTTTGGCTCAAAAGTCAGTGGAATAGGTTTTTTCTCCCTTGTTGGATCACCCCACCGGATGTAAGTGAGCAGTTCCATGAGTAACCTTTGGGGAAATATCTTCTGAAACATGAAGAATTTTTTTTAGAAAAAAATAGTCATTTGGATAAATCCTAATCATTCTAAGGGGTCACACAAGATTCTCCAAATAATATTCCCCTAACCCAAGGTATATACATCCTAATATTAACCAACATTTTTCATCCCTACATGTTAGTCAAAATTAAATATGTATAAAAATTATAATATTAGGATCATGTTAAAATAATTAATCTCATCACGTAGACATAACAAAAAACATTCAAAATTGACATATCCCATAGTCACAAATAAAAGTCTACCCAAACAGATAACACATATTAGGGAATTAATTTGAAAAACCTCCATGAATCATGATAATTGGAATACATATGACATTTGATCTTGCATGCCTTGTCATGAGACATGAAGACACCTAAAATCACATAAAATAGTAACAAAAATCTGAAAAAATGTAAACTCATAGGTCCATTACAGATGAGCTAGACAAGAACAAAGACCCCCCCCCAAATGAATACTACACAACTATCACATTTCTACCATGTCGTATGTTATTCATAAAGAAAAGATGTAAAAATATTTTCTGATACCATTTTTAACACCCTATCCCAAACCACCAGATCCAAATTGGAGTTCTACATGACCTCATGTGTGCCAATCCATATACAAGAGGCTTATAACTATCAAAGAATGTATCAATTCCATTTTTTGGGATACTAAACCCTCAACATAATTTCCTTGCACAAATAATAGAAAAATAACTCTAAATATTCAATGAAGAAGAAAAAAATACCAAACGGAATAAAAGTCATACAATAAAAATAAATGGACCCTTAGTGTGGAAAGGGGAACTAGAGTATTGTAAAGACAAATAAATAAATAAATAAATAGTAATATCCTTAAAATTAATTCTTGATACCACTCCCATATTGATTCTCATCAACTCAAATATCTTTTATGCACCTATTTCCCTTACTAAGATCTCTATACTTGAATTCTACTTCCACATTGAAATTATTGTTCATGGTGTGGGTAATAAAACCTAGTAGGACACCACCAATGAGTCATTATAAAATGTGTACATGTACAATGGTAGTATTAATTGATAATAATAAATTCGCAAGATATTATAAACATACACATATTGAGTACCCATGTTCTAACCAATCCACAATGAGCAATGAACCTACCTGATTTATGTAAATGTATGAAGGACGATAAAAAATACTGGAAGGGATAAATTACCAGCCACAAAATTTTTTACATAATGCTTAGTATCCATCAGCTATCAAGTCACAATTCATTCCACATGGAATAATAATGAAAAATTACTAGGTATCATCACAACATAAATTTCCCCCAAGTCTACTTGGTATCTACAATGCATCGAGTTTTGGGTCAGGCCACAAGGCTATCATCCTCCTAACCTATGTGTAAGTCCAATGTCATCTTCACCACACAACGTTCACACTCCCCGTCTAGGGGTTTAGTAAACCAAAATGGATTTTGTGTCATAAATACCAATAATAACATCCAATTCTCTGGTAACACACATAATAGTTAAATAATAATAAGAAAAGAATAATGTGGAATCATGAAAAATATAGTAGCATCATATGATAACATGTGGCCAACAACAAGAATCGAAACAAAGTAATTTAGTAATTCTCATGGAAACAATGATCATATATGGGTATCATGGAAAAATAAACCCTCAAGAAATCACCATAAATCAAGAACAACCATCCATTCAAACACAAGAATCATACCATGGAAAAATGTGTATAAAAGAGCCCAAAATGGAAAGAAACATCCTATATAAAGTATTTTTATGAATAAATACATTTTTTATCATGGAATGAATACTGAATCATGATGTACAATGAAAAGGAGCTATATCAAATGTAAATAACTCCTAAATCAGATTCTGGTTCCTCAAGATAGAGGTTTAGAATGATACTTCAAGGAGAAACCATGTCTACAAGGTGATTATAGAATCTTAGAACATACAATGTTCATCAATATATCAAGTTATGGGATATGTTAATGGACGGGAATCCAATTCACCAAATATATTGTTGACCAAAGAACAGATCACGAATTCATCCTAAATTCTAGAATAGAGACTTAGTTCTAGACAATGAACATCAATTGATAAATAATTTTTTAATAAAAAATAGATTCAAGAAATAGGTCTCATGATGATCAATATAAAAAGTATTACCTAGAAGCCCCATGGTTCTTGAGAATTATATCTCTAGTCAATAAGGGATTTCATTGACATGTCAAATCCAACACCAATATTTTAAAAAATCTTGAACGGATTAAGGAGTCATCCATAATTTTCCATTGAGAATAGGTCAAACATGATGATTCAATAACACTTACCTATAAAATGCTAGTATACATTGGTATATCTTGACTTGGGGAAATAATGACATAATCCTCCTAGATTTTCCACCATTATATAAAGAAATATGGAATTCATCATAGGATCTTGATAGATAGCATAAATCCATCATAGATATATGATTAGGTCATAATAATAATGATGTATTTGGCATAGATCAAAAAACGAACTAACTAATTAAGAATTTACTTGTTCTTAAAATGATTGGGATCCAAGGGGATATGAGTATGAGTACCAATACTAAAGAGAGGAGGTATATAATTAGAGAGAAATCATTGGGGTTTGAATTTGAGAGTTAAAGGGGGTCAAAACTGTGTGGAATTAAAAGGTAGTGAGGTGATTTAATTTTACCCTCAGTTAGGGTGCATCAACATCTCTACGGGCCTCACCATCAAGCTAGTGGAACCAATGACTGGCCATGGATTAGGCACTATTTGTTTGGTTCACAGGAATGAATTCCTTTAATTTTTTATTTTGTCATCAGAGGGATAGTGGTACCCCACTGGATGGCCGATGTAGTCTTCTATAGCCAATAGTCTCATTAAATCCCCATCGATGACCAATGGGTTCCACCTGCTAGTCAGTGGCTATTTTTCATCTATCACAAGTCTACGTTATTCCATAAAACTCCAAAATCCAATTCCTAGACCCTAACCTCCGTAATATATCCATTTAGTCACCCATATCAAAGAATAATAATGGGGAAAAGGAATTTTTATAAACATGAAATATTTCATCCATCAAAATAAAATAAGGATGTTATAGATTATATACACGTTTTAATAACCATAGAATTTTTTATATGTTTTATATTGATTGATAATATTTCATAAGGGGTAAAATGATTATATAATTGAAATATTTGGAGAAGATTTTAGAACCACATATAAAAAATTAAACCTTGATTTACATACATCTATTTTTCATGACATTCGGGATTCTTATGAAAAACCAAATCAACTGGGATAACATGTTTATAAGTAGAATATTATACATTATTTTAATTGAATTATGAATTTAGTGGTGTTTTTTTTGGAATTGATGTTTTAGGGTACCTTTTATTATTGTACATGGGTGGATTTGTTTAATAATTTCCCTTACCTAATGTATAAGGAATAGAAATCTATATTTTTTTTATCATAAAAATGAGAAAAATGGAATGTGCATTATGAATTAAAACATTATATATGATATTTATTAATTTTTAATAATATAATATTTTTTTTCATTTTTTATCATATTTACTATTCTCTGATAAATTTTACAGTTCACTTGGGGTATTTATTTTATTTTAATTTTGGTTTCCATGTACCGAATTTTATATCCATTTTATTTATGTATATCTCTCAACATGATTAATATATATATTAAATAAAATTTTAAAATGAATTTAAATTTTTTAATTATGGTAAAATAAAATTTCATAAATATTAAAATAATATATTATTATTTACATTGTTATATATTGGTTTATAATAATTTCATTATATATAGTTATATAATATATTAATAATTGTTAATATAATTTTGTAACTTATTCTAAATTTTTCATATCAGTTGAAACAAATTTTTATATACTACATATCAAATTACAAATAGGGTTCCCAATGTATGAGTCATCACTAGGATTTATAAGGGATTGTTCCTCCTGTCCTCATATGATAGAAGAAAATAAATTTATTTTAATATTTAACACCACATATTTTTAGTATGAAATTCCATTTTGTTTTTCTATGTGTCAAAAAACATTTATTTCAATAAATATCAAGATAACAAGAATATAGATTTATTTTATTTCATAAAAATATTCAAACATAAAATGAGAAAAATATTATTATTATAAGAAATAATTTTGGAACAGAAGTTTGAAAATAAAAATAAGAATCAAACCAATGGTAAATAAAAATACACCATGCTTGAAATATCCATCCTTGGGATCACCCATGAAGATCATGTTGATGAGTAAAATTGTAAAAAAAATTAAAATAAATTAAATAATATTGAAAACTTTGATGATGAAAATATAATTAATATTTTTAATGAAATATAAAATTTTATTTTTATAAAGTTATATATGTTATATGATAGTCATATTTTTGTTTGATATAAGACTATTGGTTATGGGTGTTGGGTATACATGTATCTAATGGGTACATTATAGATTTTATAATTGGCATGTAGATGTAAATAAATAACATCAATTTTTTTCATTTATGTTATTAACATATAAAAAATAATTATGAATTAAAATATATAGATGATAATTTATTAGTAATAATATATTTTTTATTTTTAAAATAAATATTTTTTTATGCTCCCTATTTCCATCTCTAGATTAGACCATTGCATGAGCTAAATAAAATATATCTAAAATTATATGTATATGAAATATTAGGAAACCATGAATTGACCAAAAATAATATGTAAAAAATATTGAAATAAATTTACATACATACAATTGGTTTAGTTATAGACCACGAATTAATTACGTTTTCATACATCATTATATTCATAATTTCATGACCATCTTCATAGAATTTTTATTCTAAAAGACTACGTATTTTCATATGCTATATAATTTAATTTTAAAAAATTAATCAATAACACCTAAAGAAATATTTTTATATAATTTACCATATATATATATAAATATAAATAAATTTACAATAATCAAATGATTATTAATTTTTATTAAATAATAAAAAATATTAAATAATTTTAACAAACGATTTTCTAAAAAATTAATTTTAACATGTATTTATAACGTCGTATTCCTTAAAATAAGACTCTAAATTAGATAAAATGTATTTTATATTTATAAAATCCAACTCAAAATTCGTAACAAGTATAGTTTTAATTTCTTAGGAAAGAATAACTTTTTGAGTTATAAATTGAGTAATGATGGAAATTAGTAAAATGCAAAAAATAGAAAAAATAATGAGTAATGTGATAAAATAACTCAAAAAAATTAATATTATGAACTGTGTAGGAGGTTATAAAATATATATCTTCATATTTTTTCCTTTTTTATAAGATCTCCATGGAAGATTATATTTCTTATAAATCATTGAATTTCAATTATCAAACATGCCTCCTAAAATCATCTATAAATGGACCCCACCCCACCCATTTATATCCACACATCTTATTAAAATTTCACTCGAATATCAATCCAAATTCCAAGCCTAATAATCTTCTTTCGAACATTGAAGCACCGAGTCTCAAGAAGGATCCCCAAATCTTTTAAAATTAATGAAGGATTTGAAATAAGGTCACATTTCTATATAGTTAGTAAATAAACTGTGCATTTATTTCACTTTTACCATCACATACTTACCCTTGTAAAATTTTATTTACCAATAATAAATAAACAAATAAGTATCATTATCATTCTATTATATTTATTTTATAATGGAAAAGTTCATACCCATCCATTAAATTACAACATGTCCTTATTTGGGTTTGTTTAACCGCATATATGAATTGAACAACAATATTTTCATTATGGATACTTATGAAATAATTATTAATGGTAATATTGGGTACTGATGATGAATTTATAATCTATTTGATAATATTTAATTATAATATATATATATACATTAATTTATTTATTAACAAATAGATTTACTTTAATTGATTTGATAACAAAAAAGTGGAAATTTATAATCGATCTTCATGATATTTTATTACAATAAACATGAAGAAATAATGGGACTAAAAAGTAACATAATGGAAATTTTTACCATTTCTATGAATGTTTTGGTGGTGATTAACTCATGATCATGAATTAATGACCCAAACCACCATATTGAAGAAAGAATGGATCAAATTAAACATTTAATATGATTAATAATGATAATTAAAGGTTTATAAATAGATAATATAAACATTTAAATGATTTATATAATGTGAAATAAATGAAAAGTATTATTTTATATAAAATAATAATAAAACTAAGTTTAATATTTTGGTTGTTATGGTGAGTTCATTCAAACATGAATCCAATTGAATAGATTTATTAACGCATTCTCCTCTAATTTAGTTATATAATTTCATGTTTAAATTATTATAAGTTGGTTATATTCATCACTTGAAATGTATCATATTTTATTTTTAAAAAATATCATAGTAAAATACAATTCCTTATCAAAACATCTATTTTTATTAATTCTTATCATATAAAATATTATATTGTTAAAGATAATTTATACCCTCCCTTTTGAGTATTTATCCTCCTTTTTCCATATTCATCCCTAATGAAAATATTTCATATATTGATTTTAATTTTTAACATGTATCTTCAACAAAAATAATTATTTTTTAATTAAATATTTTTTATTATAAAATTTTATATCACTTTTATAAATGAATATTACTTAAAATTGTTAAAAAATGATAAAAAGTACTTCATTTTACTTTCCTAGCATTTTATAGTTTTTTCCAAATTTATTTCTTATGTTTTTAACTTAATTATATTTAAAATATTAATTTTTAGTTTTTATTATTATTAAACCTTTTTTTTGAATGTCTTTATGATACAATTTAAAAATGAATTTGAAATTGATATATGTAATTATTTTTAAATCTTTATTATTAATAACTTTTTCATTATTTCTCTCCTATTTTATTCTATCACCCTTGGGGATCTTTCATCTATGTCTATTATATTTAATGTATTAGAAAATAAAATCTCAAATTATGTGTTTATTTTGGGTGAACTAGTTTCTAGTGAAAAATTGTCCAATATTTGATTACTTCTTAGGTGATATCTCATTAAAATTTTATATAACCCATTTTATTTCCCTGGCTGAATCATGTTATGATTTCTAATGGTTTTTTGATTGATTTATTTTTGTATAATTATGTATAGTTAAATAATTATTTGAATAGATCACTTGGAATATTATATACATCTAATGTGTAACACACTGAGCTTCCACAATATGTTTCACTTTGAATAATGCAATAGCTTGCATTGTATGTATCTTTGAGATTATACTGTGACCAATCAAACTAGCTATTAGGAATAGTAATACCCAATTTTTGAAATTTTATAAATTTTATTTTTCAAAATGGACTTCAATTTTGAATTCATAATATTGAAATTATCTTAGGGTGAATTTTTGGTATTTTTCTGAAAACTTTCAATTTTTGATGAATAGTTAAAGACACTATGTTATTGGTTAAAACCGAATATGTTATTTAAATAATTAATTATTTTATTCAAATTTATTTTAGGTCTAAATAGATACATTATATCTATATATTTTCAATGTAATTCATTGGATTCATTTTATAATATGTTCAGATATATAAAAATTTATTGAACACTTTACCATCTTTTACTCACCTCCTCGGTGAATTTTCAAATTTGCATGATACATAATTTTAATGCTTCTATGAGTTTAATTTCAAATATCTAAGAGAAATGGTTAATATCAGTAAGATACTCTTGTTTCAATTAGATGAAAATAATTTTTTGTGAATAGTAACTTTTGACTTTTATTTAGCACGGTTAAAAGTAAATATGGTAATTATGGGTAAAAATGATACCATAATTACCCCAAAACATGTTATAATTATATTGGATAAGTATAATTTGACAAAAAACAACTTTAGTAATAAAATATGATTCACTTTGTTCCACATGGATTACATTAGGACACTTATTATTATTTTATTTAAAAAAGTTTTAAAAGAGTTAAATTCAAAGTTTAAAAAATAAACCATTATTAACATAGGGTTATACATAAGATAAGTTTCACTATAAATATTAATTATAAATCTAATAATATTTCCTACATAATGGTATTTTATTTATAATTTTTAGACATTAAATAATTTAATTTAATTATGACACAATGATGATGCACTAATTACCTTATTAATGAAAGATTAAAATAATTGATATTAGAAATATCCAAATAAATGTAATCTGAGAATTTTTATGAATTAAACTAATTATATAAGTTAATATGAAATTTTAGGTTTGATTAAATAATTTTTTTCGAAGTAATTATGGTGTTATGATTTTCAAAAAAACCCAAATACTAAATAGTGTCAAAATAGACATAATTGAGTTTTTAAAAAAAAATACTATATTATTAATTGATATAAATTTTCTAAAAATATAAGTTTCTGCCAAAAGACTAAGATAAGGTTTTATATTTTAATTATGAACCACTTGGGTTTCTCTTGGCTTGTTATAGTATGTTTATTAACCATATAATATAAAAATATAAAGAGACATGGTATATGTCAAACTATTTAACTAAGAGTTAAATCAAAAGGATAAGGTTAATATGATGAACTATACCTGTCTAAACCCTTTTTTTTGAGAGTTTTTAGACTTATACCTACATTATACTTGCAATAATTCTTTTTTGATCCATTATATACCAAAAATTATTTTATTATAAAATAATATTTCAAGCTTTTCGTAAAGTGAACCTCACATCTATTATGAAAGTCCACTCACCTTTATCTTAATTTCACTCCTCTAGTGCCTTTTGTAACGGAAAACCCCAGCCCATATATTCTCTAAAATATCCTACTCTCAACTTAATATCCTTAAATTGATCAAAAATCCATCTTATGGAGCCCTTTTGATCAAATCAAAGGGAAGAACCCGAAGAAGAGGTAAATATTTCATCGCCTCTTTCAAGATCTTTTATTCTTCCACTTCCCATATCTTTTTTGTTTCCATACAAAAATAATAACTCTAGTATCTTCTATATATTGAAATGATATTAAAATGGTACAACCATATTCATTATTCTATCCATCATATTAATTACAAAGTCACCGTACGTGGGTACGTACGATATACCATCTCCATGTGGTGTTGCAGTTTATTATTCAAACACTTAATTATTTGGATGGATATAATAATGAGTATAACTGATTTAAATAATAAATATAACATGTTATTAATTTTGTATATATGATATAACATATAATTAAATACGATTTAACCATCAATATAATGATATTTTCACTCGTTCGTACGTATGGATTACCGTCTCCACGAACGCGATGAGATTCATTCCCCATCGTAATAATTCAAGAATAATTTTTTTTTCTGATTAAAAAAATGTTTAAGAACTTGATATCACTATGGATATGAATAAAATACATCCTATCCATAAAAAACATTTCTTTGATAACGGAGCATATAAAGGGAAATGGATAAGTTAACACTAGAAGCGATGATATTACTAAAATATCATTTACAAAGAAATATTAGAGGACTATATATGATATCATATTTATGTATATTGTTTTTTAATAATTTAATAAAAATGATTTAACTATTACACAGGAGGTTAACATACCCTTTACCAAGTAAAGGTACAAGGTAAGGGTTAATTCAACAATCTATTTACTTATATGAGGTTGTTAATATATAACTATCTACTAGGACCACTTTATCATCCACATCTGCATTTTCTATAAAATGTAATTCAAAACATTTTTACTATTTACTAGACTTTCAGTTAAATTCATTTATACAATTATTAGACTATGTATGTTTTGAAAATAATCTTTCTATCATTTTCCAAACAAGTTATATTATGACCTTTTTGACAAAATTAAGGTACGAATGACTTTTTTTAACTTATACGATGGGTGTTGCTATTTTATACCATTATAACATCGTCGAATCTTACCTTAAAATCTTATAATAATATTTTCAAAGTAAAGTATTTCTTTTATAATTACATTAATTCTAAATTATTTTAATATAGAAAGAGATATTTCTCTCAAAAGGTTTTGATTCCATCTATGTCAACATTATTTGTTGGATTTTAATCCTATTTGAAGATGATTTATTTATGATACAAATATTCCATATTGTATTGAAGGTTTTGTGATATATTTGGCTGTACATGTGTTATTTTGATACCATTTCTGGTTTATGGATAAAGTATTTACATTTCATATGCTTTTTTTAATACAAATGTTTATGTTATGTTTACTCCTTTTCATATGAGGAATGCATTGGACTTATTAAGTGATGGGTGGAGCCTGCTATAGCTCATCGATGCATCAGTGGGTCCCATGATACAAACTCATGTCTTGTCACATGGCCTGACTAAATTATTTTGGTAGTATTTGCACAAGGCCTTGACTATGTGGTTATAAATTCTGGCATTATGCATTCCATCTTTATGAAAGTGTCTATTAATATTCCATGTGATTATTTGACTAGTAGAATATCCATGTGAATATGTAAATGTAAATATTTGATTTTATCTTTTCCATACTAGGATTATGTTTATTTTTAAAAGTCTTTTGTTTTAGTCTTATACATTTCCTTAAATGTTTATGATTATTTATGAATGTTTCCCCTATATTGTTATTCTTACAGAGCATCTAAGGTCACCGCTATCTTGGTTTTATTTTTCCCAGGATGTGAAGATGTAATTTATGGTTGACCTGCTGGGATAGGATAAGGATATAAGTGTCTTCATGAAGGGACAAAATGCTGTTGATGTTTTTATTTTAGGATGTAATGTAAAACTTATGAATGCATCTAGTACATCCAAGGATACTAAAATGATCGGCCTTTCAGGACATGATTACTTGTATCATATTAATGTTATGTTATAATTCTATAATTCTAGGTAACTAAGGTTGAGGCATTACAATTGTTATCAGTGGATGATTAGTACATACCTTGGAATCTAGATTTAGAAAAACTCTGACGAGATAACACTACCCTAAGATAAACATTGAATATTAGTATAGAATAACTTCCTAGAATTTTTCTAATGTAGATATTTTTTGAGTTTTACAAGAAATACATCCCTGTCTAGATATGTGCAAGTAGATGTGACTCTGGAACAGATGTACCTAGGGGTTAAACCCGGAAACACTGCTTTGATCTAGCCTTGAATGGGAACTGGTGCACGAAAACGGGCCTTACTGCACTCTTGGTTACGACACTCATGGGGATATGCTTAGGATAATTCTTATTTTAATTACCAACCATTATGAATGGTTTATGAGTATATACTTCCTCAAAGAAAATATTTCAATGATTATGGATTATATCTATACACTATTCAATTTATGTTATGTGTTTTACATGTTCAGAATTATGTATTGCAATTCATAAACTAATTTATTGTATTCCAATGTTTAGAAATGGCGCCTTGTGGAAGGAATGGAATCTGTATCAACAAACGTAATCCATGTATGGATTTACCTCCTAATAAAGATAATTATAGTGGAGATGGTGATCAAACTGGTGCTGATCAAATTATCTCCATACCGGGTCAACTCACTCAGGTTATGAATAATAAACATACCCATATGGAGCTCCCTGATCCACAAAACAAAGGATCCATATTAGATTGCTTCATGAGGCAAAAACCACCAACATTAAATGGGATTATAATTCCATTAGTAGACGAGAAATGGTTAAGTTCCATAGAGAAAATATTTCATGCTTTGGGGTGTAACGAAAAGGAAAACGTTTTCATGGAAGTTTATCACTCCACTGGAGATACCGATAAATGATGGTCATAAATCCAAAACTCAAAGGATGATAAATAAGTATAAAAAATTTAATGGATGGAGTTTAAAGATATTTTATTAGAAAAATACTTTCCTTGTGACCATCAAGTTGATATGGAAAGGCAATTTCTTAGTCTGAGCCAAAAAGGAGGATGATAATGTCACAATGTGTGAGGCTAACATTACAAGGTTAGAAAAGAATACAATCGATTATGTATGTAACCCATGGAGTAAGATTGATCGATTATTTGATGGGTTAAAAACATTTCTCTATCAAGAATTAGTATCACAATCCTTCTCATCATAAGAGGATATTGTCTCATGCTCTATCAAGACAGAAAAGGAATTCTCTAAGTCTTATGACTTTAAAGAAAAGCAAGAGAGAAAGATATATTCTAAACACACTATAAATGGAAATAAGGGGAATAAGGGAAATATTGAATATCCATCCTACGGTAAATGTGGGGAGAAACACCCCGGTACTTGCTTGATGGGAATGAGAGTCTCTTACAAGTGTGGTGAAAAATGCCACCAAGATCGTGATTGCAAGGGGAAGAAAGAGGCATTCAATGTTGAATGCTACGATTGTAGAGAAAAAGGGAATTATGAAAATGAATGTAATAAGTACTATGGAAACATACCTCAAAAGGGCCAAGGGATCAAGGAAAAGCTTATGCGATCACTACTAGTGATGTTGAAGCTCCGAAAGAAGTGGTGGTTGGTAATTTAATGGTTTCCACAAGTTTATCCAATGATTTATTTGATTTTGGATCATCTAATTGTTTAAAATCTTCCTAGTTTTCTAAAAAAATTAGATATTTTTAATTTGACTTAATAAAGGAGTGGTCAGTCTGAACTCCTAAGGGAAGTATCATCACAAGAACGTTTGGTGAATCAGTTCCCATTAAGATATATAAATTTCCTTTATTTTCTGATATCATCCTCATACCTATGATTGAATTTGATATAATATTCAGAATAGATTGGCTTTCGGACCGTGATGTTAAAATTTTTTATAAGAAAAAGGAGGTTAAAATTTTCGATGATGATATGGAGTAGCTTATCTTTAGAGCGGGAACATCACCACCTGAATCTTATCTAGATCCACCCACAATCACTACTGTAAAATAAGCTTTTACCATCGGTTACAAACTATTGGTAAAATCCCTAAAACCATTGGGAAATTATATCCCAACGGTTCACTAAACCATTGGGCTGTTAGCCGTGGGGATAACCATATGCCAATGGTTCAGCTAAAACCGTTAGAATAGGTTGGATGGATTTTCAAAATACCAACTATTCAGTGTTAACCATTGGTAAATTACTATCCCAACAGTTAAGAACTATTGGTCACCAAGGTATACACCAACAGTTGTTAAACCATTGGTCTACCACCTAATACACACTTCTACAAACAGGTTCATTGAAACCGTTGAGATATAGGTATACCAAAGGTTCTCAAACTGTTGGTCTATACTACTCAATATGTATACCAACGGTTCATAGAACCTTTGGCCTTTCATCTTCTCTGAAAAAACAGTACGCACCTCCTCTTTCCAGAACCAGAATACAGCAGCCTCCCCCTCTACAGCAAGCAGCAGACAACAACCTCCCCCTCTGTAGCAAGCAGCATACAACGACCTCCCCTCTCCAATTCTAGTACTGAAATTCCAACAAGCAGCATGTAACTACCTCCAATCTGGAATTACAATACAAACCTGTATAATAATGACGAATAAAAAAACACTCATGAAGACAATATACAATGATGAATAAAATAACACTCTATTCACCCCTGGATAGCCCCCTTTCACCCCCTTGAACACCCCTTGCAACCCCATGACATCCCCCTTGCACCACCCTGGATAGACCCCTTGAACCCCCACTGGAAACCACTCCCCCTAGACACCCCCTGCACCCCCATCCTCAAGATCCCTCTAGAAACCACCCCTGGAACCCCACCCCTGCCATGTAGACCCCCTAGACACCCCCCTGGACCCCTCATGCCCTGCAGACCCCCTATACACCACCCCTGGAACCCCACCTCCTGCCCTGCAGACCACCATAAACACCCCATAGACCCCCCGACCAGCAGACCCCCTAGAGACCCCCCTGAACCCCTACCCTACGGACCCCCTAGACCCCTCAGACCCCCCAGACCCCCCAGACCCCCCAATAACCCCTACCATACAAACCCCTTAGACACCCCCTAAAACCCCTGCCATGCAGACCCCCCTAGACACCCCATGAACCCCCGCCCTGCAAACCCCCCATGAAACCCCCATCCCTACAGACCCCCCAAAACCCCCTCCCCTACAGATCCCCCTAAACACCCCCTGAAACACCCTGCCTTGCAGACCCCCCAAGAACCCCCTACCCTGAAGACCCCCTAGACACCCCCTGGACCCCCCTTAACACCCCCTCCTAGACACCCCACCTGCACCCTCCCCCTACCCTACAGACCCCCGACACCCCCATGGACACCCAATAGACTGCCCTAGGCTTCCAACAAGAATAGAACATCATTCCTATTTTACTAGTACAACCAAAATTTTATTCTGGATAGTTAATATATTACCCAATATAACAAAATAAATATGAATTGCCTCAATGGGTTCAATATGACAAAGACTCCATCTGGTAGTCTAAATTGATTCATGTAACCCAATATATTGACATTTTTTAGACTCCATCTAGTAGTCTAACAAAAAATACCTCTTGTGATCCTAACAAAAAAGTTTCTTATGTCCTAGTTTTTGGCACTGATATAAAATCAAGTAGTTTATCCTAGAATAAATTGGTGAGAAAAATATATATAGTTTTTAAACAACCACTTATAGGGTCTGAAATTTCACTTCCTTTTTCGCTTATTGGAGATTCCTCCACCACACTTAGGAATAGAAGAAACATGAAATACCTCTAGTATAGTGGATTCGACCCAACCAGATCGAGCTACACCAATCCAACAACTTCAAAATCATTTA
Organism: Viscum album; assembly: GCA_963277665.1. Taxonomy (NCBI): domain Eukaryota; kingdom Viridiplantae; phylum Streptophyta; class Magnoliopsida; order Santalales; family Viscaceae; genus Viscum; species Viscum album. The sequence goes on along the minus strand of OY728161.1, from coordinate 1,699,069,547 downwards.
TTTTAAAAGTTCATTAGGATTAAATCCTTTAAAATATTCTAATTATGCTTTATTAATATCAATTTATTTCATTGAAAATAATTAACACTATCCCTTTTTCTAACAGGATTGAAAAAATGTCAAAAAATAGGTTATCATTTTAAATAGAAAACATTGTAGACACTTTTCCCAATACCAATATCATTATAAAAGTAATCACATGTTTTCTATACGAATCAATGTATTTTTAAACATTCCCATTTAAAATTTCCCATTTCAAATTATCCCTAGACAATGAAAAGATAGATAGTATACCATGATCCATCATAACCAAACCATAAAGAAAATGGAAATAACTAAAAATTTAAAAAAACCAAAAAATTCCAAGTTGAAAAAAACACACAACAATACAAGAATAGATTGAAGTCAAGATTCATTCATGAAAGAGGATATATCAATTCATGAGTGTTCAAGGGGTTGAGAGACCCAGATAGTTGAAAAAATGATGTGACTATTTGAGACGAGTAGATCTAATCATGCCTATCAACTACTAAAGATCTTGAAGATTATGTTCATGAGTAGATTGGGTTATCCAGTGTGTTCATGTAGGAATATATACATCAAGTGGTGCATAAGAAACTTATAGATTAAGGAGATATTTTATTTTAATAATAACTTTTTATTGGTTAGTGGGAAGATGCATTCCTTTGTGGGACTCTAGAATAGGATCATAGTTGGTCTCTATTATTATAGGATTGAGAGGTCCTTAGTGTAACCACTTGGGATTATAGTTGAGAATCCGCAAATAAGGTGACTAAACAATCATTAAAAGATTAGGAATTTGAGTTTGAACCTTTTAAAACCTTGGGATGTGATGGAAACCATAGTTAGTAATTCAAGAACAAAAACTAACTAGGTCTTTGCAAACATTGAAGACAAGATATAGAAAAAATAACTTCATCAAAAGGAGGCATTTTTTGGAAATGCATATAGTGTGGAAGGAAGGGGAGAGTTCCACAATACAGAAATCTTAGAGAAAGGGAAATTAGAACATGTTGGAGTGGGAATAGTTCATAGGAATATAGTCCCACTCCATCCCCCATCCCCTACTCCAGTTCCCCCTACTGTAGCCCCCCCCTCTAGCAGCCCCACTACAGCCCCCCTACTACAGTCCCCCATCCTACTTGTGTATCCCCCCTCCCCCTGTTGCAGCACCCCTACAGTAGCCCCCCCACTCCACTCCACTACCCCCACTCTACTACCCCCATACCACGGCATCTCCCCACTCCACTGCCCCCACTTCACTACAACCCCCATCCCCTACTCCACTGCCCCCAGAAGTAGAAATGGAAACTTCATCTAAGGAAGCTAAAAAAAGGTAGAATAAAGAGGAAAATAAGAGGCCAAAATTTATGAATAATGAAAGGGTTAAACCAATTATAAAATTTTAATAGAGTGTTAAGTGTTAATCCATTGAATATGTTTATAGAGATACTTTTGATGATTCCTCTAGCTATTGAGAGTATCAAGAGATCAAAATAGTTGAATAATTCTACTCTCGTGTTGGAGTTTATTTGAATAAATTTCCTAATGAAGTTATTTGATATATACTTAGTATTATTAAGTAAATAGTTGATTAAATAGCACAATTAGAGGAATAATTTGAACCCCTGTATATTTAATTGTCTAAATAGGTTAGAAAATGTTACACCCTCTCAAAATTAGTGAAATTCAAGGGATAAATAGACTCAATTTTCAATGATAACATGTATTTGACTGATGAAAATTTTCAAAGAACAATTGTTGACAAAGATGTGTTTAAGGCTACTACTAGAACTAATGTATTCCAATAATTGGAAAATCTACACAAATTTTCTGTGAGTGTTAAGGTTGCACAACTGGATGTGAATGCTAAAAGAGTTAAATAACTTGATAGTTAAATATAATTGAGAAACAAGATCTATAATTAACAAGTTCAAAATATAAAGAGCAATAGGGTATTTAAGATGAGATAATTATAAGATAAAAAGTTCAACCTCAACCTGATGTTTCTAGATTTGGAAGTAAAAGTGAAAGGCGTGGAATCAAAAAAAGATAGAACATCCCAAATAATTGAGAAGATTACATCCACCACTCAAGATTTATAAATGAAATTTTCATAAAAATATACTCAAGATAGTGATAAAGTGAGTTTGTTAATTTTTTTAGAAGGATCCACCTCATACATAGTGAAAAAGGTACCCTGCAACTAGGTAAACTCAGTTAACAGAGAATCTAGATTATCAGGAAATGTAGGACAAAAGTAAAAATCTAAAAAAATGTGAAACATTAGAAAATCTAGGACACCTAATGATATTTCAAGAAATGATTTCAGAATTTTTAAGAAAATATTCCCCCCACATAGACCATAAATGTTTTAGGTTCAATCCCAAGAACAACAAGCACATATGATTTGATAGACTGCACCTAAAAGTAAAAAATCATGACTAATTGGAAGAAACTGGTGATTTCAGATAATTAGAAATATATCCATTTATTATTTTCATAATGTATTAGTATGTAAAATTTCAATAAGAAATGAATAATGGGGTATAAAATTTAAAATAAATGGCGAAATAAATGGAGTGAAATACATGTAAAATACAAATATCTCCATGTAATGAGCCCACGAGCTAGAGCAAGTGTCCGAGAATTAAGGAAACACCACTTGGGAATAATCTTCCCAAAAAAATTATAAAAAAAGTAGTGGAAAATAAATAAAATTTTGGGGCTTGGGTTTTGGGCAGCTGTGGTTGGTGTCTATGGCTGGTTTGGGCTGGAGTGGCTGGTGCAGGTTGGAATGTATGTGGAAGGGGACTGGTGCAGGTTGGAACATGTGGTATGGGGTTGTTTTGTAGGTGGCAGGGGGTTAGTGCGGGCCGGAATACATGAGGTTTCGTGCGGAATATGTGATCCAGATTTTCCTATCTAACCCAACATGGTTTTATCAAAACTTATTTCAAAAAGAACTTTCATTCATTAAAATATAATTTTAACCCACGAGGTTTTGAAAAACTCATCTAATAAAGAGAAATGTTAATTATTTATGAAACCATTTAAATGAAATTATATATTTTGGTAAAACATTTCTAACATTAAATTTTTTTAAAAGCAACTATTTTAAAAGTACATTCAACTTCAATCGTTTAAAAGATTCTAATTATGCATTATTAATATCACTTTAAAACCTTGAAAATAATTAACACTATCCCTTTTTCTAACAGAATTGAACAAATTCCCAAAAACAGTTTATCATTTTAAAGTAAAAACATTTTAGATGCTTTTCTAAATACAAATATCATTATAAAAGTATTCTCAAGTTGTCTTATTGTCCAAAATTTACTATGATGTACCAAGAGCACTTAGATGGTCATTGTAGAATACAAGTATCAAGCTTCACCCTCATCTCTATTGTAGTCTATAGGTGAGTAAATATTTTTATGAGACTCTCAATCTTGAGATTTTCTACCTAAGGGACACCCTCCCCATTAACTATGGGTGGGTAATGTATCTGAAACTCTATCTAGGTATCATACATTGAATTATGACAGGACTACGAACCGCCGTGGGGTGTCATCCTGGAGTAGGGCCAAATCGCAGTGTGACCATTGCGTAACCGCGGCATGACCGCGGCGTGTTGGCCCTGTCCAGTGACATCCAATGGGAGACATATTCCGACCAAGAGCAAATAGACCGGGAGGAGGCAGGGCAACATTTCGGTCATCGCCCCACCATCAGAAATTGTAATTAGTCTGTCTCAACATTGATAACAAGACTCATGGAATAATATTGCATAGAAAATCATCCATCAGATTCCCCATTAATATAGAAATCTCTAACTACACTATATGAGGTGTGTGTTGTTTACTATACTCACACAGAAAAAAAGGTAATGTAGAATAATTTTCTCTACAATGGTCAAAACACTCATGAGATCATCTAGATCATAAAAATATCAAACTATAAAGGACAAGGACAAGTACAAAACAGAAAACCATTCATAAATGGTTTCATCAACTATGTTGATAAAGTTAATTAATCATATTTTAGTAGAAAAGATTTTATTCTTATTTTTATCAATAATGTTATATAATTTCATTTGCAATTAATTTATCCATAGAATGAAAAAATCAAGATAGGAATCCATACTTATAGAACATGGAACTAAGTGGTCATGGCATGAAGTGTGGAGTACTAGTGATCATATAGAGTTTTTAAGTATTATTGAAATTATATTCTACTTACCAATGTCTATACTAGATATCAATATTTTCATTACTCTTTATACAAGATTTCAAATAAATCCTACGTAGTTTTTCTTCACATTATAGAAACTGATATTGTGTTATAGAAAATAGACTCTTAATTCAGGATTATGTTATGATAATGATATATATTTTATATTTTTTGTTTTTAAAAGTGATACTTGGTAGTTGAAACTAGTGATTGAGAGTCAAATTATGAAGGAGTATTACTTATCAATGGTATATGCATTTATTGGAACTCTACTAAAAAACATCATTCACCTTGAGAACAATATAATTTGAGTATGTTTTAACATCTCAGGATGCAACACAAATATTTTGGGAGAATTCATATATGTAAGAACTTAGATGTGCATCGAGGCCAGGAAAACACCCCAAACGATGTTAAGATGAAGCTTATGGTGGGGAGCACCATAAGCCTGACAGGTGTTAAACAATGACACCCTCAGTGATTTTAGATATATAGGATCAGGTAAAAGGGATAAAAGTTATATTTAGTGAAGAAGTTATTAACTCTAATTCACCATTATCGGTGTTGAGTATGTCCTAAATTATTCCATTCATTTAGTACACATATTTATTAAATTGATTGATTAAGATATCATTCAAAAGATTAATAGTAGTCAGATATGTAATGGTCATGCTTGGTAACCTTGCCCTATATCGGATTAACCAATTTAAATGATGATTGCTAATCGATATTATTATTGAGTAATTATTGATAAATTATATCTAATTATAGATTTATAGTTGATGGAAATATGGATTTGAAAAAAATCACATTATTTTATAATTTGATCCTTTGGGGGTTATTTATTTTATAGATAAAAACATAATTCATACCTTCATGTAAATACAAAAAAAATTCAGAATTAAATTGAGAATTTAGAATTGAATACATACAGGGAAGTAAATACATAAAGAATTCTGAAATGAAAACATACCTTCAAGTATAACACATAATTCATACCTATATGTAAATAAAGAATTTAATACATACATGCTAGTATAACACATAATTCACACCTATATGTAAATAGATAATTTAATACATACTTGATAGTATAACACATAATTTATACATGCAAGAAAATACATACCAAATTCAGAATTCAGAATTGAATACATACCTGTAAGTATAACACATAATTCATACCTGAATGAAAATACATAAAAAATTCATAATTGAATTCAGAATTCAATACCTGAAAGTATGAAACATAATTCAGAAGGTAATTAAATACATATAGAATTGAAATCAAAATTAAATTCAGAATTCAGAAGGAAATTACTCTATCCAATACAAAAATCTGAATTGAATTCTAAATTTAATACATACAGAATTGAATTATAAATTATGAATAAAATACATTCAGAATTGAATACATACCTAAAAGTATAACACATAATTCATACCTACAATTAAATACATATATAATTCATAATTGAATACATATCTGCAAGTATAACACACAATTCATACGTTCAAGTAAATACATATAGAATTCAGAATTGAATACATACATGCAAGTATAACACATAATTCATACCTTCAAGTAAATACATAATTAATTACATACATGCATGTACAACATATAATTCCTACCTACAAGTAAATTCATAAAAAATTCATAATTTAATTAAGAATTTAGAATTGAATACATACCCGCAAGTATAACACATAATTCATACCTGCAAGTAAATACATACCAAATTCAGAATTGAATTTAGAATTCAGAATTAAATACATACCTACAAGTATAACACAGAATTCATACCAGCAAGTAAATACATAAAAAATTTAGAATTGAATTTAGAATTCAATACTTGAATGTATAACAGACAATTCAGAAGGTAATAAATACTTACAGAATTGATTTCAGAATTCAATGCAGAATTCAGAAGGCAATTACCCTGTGCAATACAGAATTCTGAATTGAATTTTGAATTAAATACATATATAATTGAATTATGAATTATTAATACAATACATTAATAATTTAATACATAATTATGTATGTGTTATACAGAAATATGAATACATACAAAATTCTGAATTATGTACAGTGTATTTAATTCAGAATTCAATACATATAGAATTGTGATAAATCTATGACTAATGATGTGATCATGGACCAATATTATGAATTTTCACACCTATATATTTTTGGAGAGTATAATTTGTTTGGAAAATATATATTTTACATGAAAATTCAAGGGGAGTTCTTTACTTCCTCATTCTGGTGGAGGGAATATGTCATTTAGCAATTTGAAGATGAAGTATAAGCAACTCCATGGGAAATTGTTTGAGGTGTCATTTTTGGATTCTAATAGAAGAGGATCACAATAGTGTATTTATTATAGGGATACGGGACACCAAATTATATTTTTCCCAAATGAACCAAGAATATTTCCAAGATATGGGAATATTTGATATCTTAGTAAATATTGTGAGTGGTTCACATGCCTGAGAAATGATGGGGCATCTAACTAAGTGATGGAATCGAAATTAAAGGGGTGTGTGCTGAGATTGGCTGAGTTATAGTCTCATGGTTTAGTAATAATAAATTTTTAGAAAGAGATGTTAGTACAAGTCAAAAATTAATACTCAAATTTTCTACTCACTATAGTTTTATTGGTTTGGGTGTTATAAACTATGGACAATCAATGTAAAACATAGTGGAAAATGAAAAACCCAACATAAAAAATACTGGGTGTTAAATAAATAAACTAAAGACAATATGAAGTACAATTTGAAAAAAATAAAAATGTAAAAAATAGTGGATGGAGATTTAGATAAAAACATGAAGTGTCCAGAAGCGTCAATTAGACAAATGCAAGAAACAAAGAACATGTAACACATCATGTTTCACAACACACTGACTCTTAACCTAGTAATTAATCATTTGGGATCTAGCCCCATGACTCATGCCAATACTAATATCCATCTCAACCTTATTAGTCTTATTTCATATACATATGGACCAACCCATCACATCGACATCACCAAACACAATGAAAGATGCTGAAATAAATTGAGGCAGAAGAGATAAATCAGTTACAACATACCGATTGGAAGTGAAAGAAAAAAATTACTTGAATCAAAGATAAATCACTAGTTGGGATATAGGGTTCATAGCCTTTAGAGGTTTTATTTAAGGAAAAATTTTAGAGCTAGGTTCTGTAGGAAGTGCGCTTGGGAATTAGGAGTGAAAACCTAGAGATATTTGTTTTGGTGGGTGTGACTCACAAATCGGTCAACAAGTAGGGTTCGAGGAGATCTCTATCAGAGGAGGGGGAGAGATCTGCTTGCAAATCAGTCAAGTAATAGTGTTTTCAGATATCTCATTTGGAAGAGTATGAGATATGTGCTCAGGATTCGGTCGGGAAGGAGGGTTTTGTTGGAGGAGATCTACAGATAATTGGGGTTTTCCCCACGGTTATTAAAAACTGTGCATAAAGGATTGATATTCCAACGGTTAAGAAAAACTGTATGAATAGTTTTGGAAATTCTATATCATTCCCAATGGTTCAAAAATACCGTAAGGATAGGTTGGTAATTTTTTTACATTTCCCAACTATTTTTCTAAACCATTGGAAAACCCCAATTTATATTAACTATACCAACTGTTCACTAAAACTGTTGGAAAAAATGTTTTGGTAAAGATTGGATTTCCACTAGTGAGTAGCTCTACTAAATTGAATTGTTGGGAAAGAAGAGAATGAAATAAGAATTGGTGAGGAATAAAATTTTTAAATGGAATAAATACCTATTGTGCAAGAATATGTTGATGTGTTTCTAGAAGATTTACCTAGACATCCTCTGGAATGTGAAATTGAGTTTTATATTGATTTAATTTCTAGTTCATGGCCTATATAGAATACCCCTTATATAATGGCCACTTTAGAATTTGTGGAACTAAAGAAAAAGCTAGAAGATTTGAGTAACAATGGATTTATTCTCCCTAGTGCTTCTACATGGGGAGCCTCTGTCATTTTTGTTAAGAAAAAATATGGATCTATGAGGTTGTGCATTGACTATAGGGAGATCCATGCTATAACAATAATGAACAACTATCCCCTACCTCACATTGATGATTTATTCGGCCAACTTCATAGATCTCATTATTTTTTAATGATTGACCTTCGATACGGATATCATCAGGTATGTGTGAAGAAGAAGGACATTCCAAAAATAGCATTTCAAACCAGTTTTTGGCATTATGAGTTTAAAGTAATGCCTTTTGTATTGACTAATGCAACCTATGTCTTCATGGATCTAATGAATAGAGTATTGAAGGAGTATCTTGATGACTTTTTAGTGGTATTTATTGACGATAACATGGTATACTATAAAATATATAAATATCATGAAAATCACTTGCGCAGTATTCTAAAGACTCTTAGATGAAATGAATTATATGGGAAGTTTAGGAAGTGTGAATTATATATTCATGATATTTCTTTTCATGGACATATTGTCTCTAAGAATGGAATATATATTGATCCTAAAAAGACCAAGGCAATCTAAGAATGTCCAGCCCTGATAAGTATAACTGAGGTATATAGTTTTATTGGATTAGTAGGTTATTTGCGACGTTTCATCCTGAATTTTTCCTGGTTGGATAACCCATTAAGCAAGATCACATGTAAATGGGTTAAATATGTTTAGACAAAATACTATGAAGAATTTTTTTGATGAACTGATGAAAATATTATTCAATGCTCCTATCTTGACTCTACCATTAGGGAACGATGGGTTTTTTATTTATAGTGATGCTTAAAATAATGTTCTTGGTTGTTTTATTATGCACAATGATAGAGTTATTTCCTATGAATCACGACAGCTAAAAATTCATGAGAAAGACTATCATACTCATGATCTTGAGTTAGCAGCTATAATCTTTGCTATGAAAATATAGAGACACTATCTCTATGGTGAATATGTGAGGTTTGTACGGATCACAAGAGTTTGAAGTATATGTTCTCACAAAAAGAACTCAAAATGAGGCAAAGGAGATGGCTTGGACTACTCAAGGATTATGATTTCACTATACACTACCACCCGGGGAAGGAATATAAGGCGGAAGATGCTTTGAGCCAAAAGGATCATGGATTTTTGAACTATATGAGAGTTTAAAAGGATCCTGTTTTCATGGATCTATTAAAGATGGATATGGGAATAACCATGGAAGGTGAAACATCAATTCTTTTTCAAATGGTTTCCAAACCATATTTACTATAAGGGATAAAAAGTTCTCAGACTGATGATGGGAAATTTCAAAAGAAAAATAAAGCTGTGAATGATGATAGATAGATCGACTTCGTATATAAAAATGGAATTTTGAAATTTGGGAAGAGACTTTGTGTTCCCGATATAACTGATCTAAAAAGTGAATTGTTGGATGTTTCTCATAGCTCCAATTTCTCTATACACCATGGTAGCACTAAGATGTATAGATATTTGTAAGAACATTTTTGGTGGGACAACATGAAGAGAGAGATTACTGATTTTGTGTCAAGATGTATGGTTTGTCTACAATTGAAAGATGGAAGGCAACATCCTGGATGAGTCATGAAACCTCTTCCCGTACCTGATTGGAAATGAGATAATATTACGATGGACATTTTCATGGGGCTACCAAAGACTCCAAGAAGGAATGACGCAATATGGGTAATTGTTGATCGTCTTAACAAGTCAGCTCATTTTCATTCTATAAGAGAAGATTTAACACTTGAACAAATGTCATTAATATATATTAATGAAGTTGTAAGTCTTCATGGAGTACCCCTATCAAATGTTTCTGATCGTGATCCCCATTTTACATCTATATTCTAGAAAAGTCTTCAGAAGGCCCTAGATACTGAACTTCATTTGAGCATAGCCTACCACCCTCAAATCGATGAACAATCAGAATAGACTATTCAAACCCTAGAAGACATGTTGAGATCTTTCTCACATGACATTCAAGGTATGTGGTTTCAATATTTACCTCTGGTAGACTTTTCCTATAACAATAGCTTCCATTCAAGTATTCAAATGGCACCATATGAAGCATTATATGGAAAGAGATGTCTAACACCAACTTGTTGGGAGGATGTTGGTGAAAGAAAACTCGTAGGCCTAGAACTTGTTGAGGAAACAATGGAAATAGTTAATGTAAACCAAACCCGTATCAAAGTAGCTCAATGTAAGAAAAAGTGATATGATGATAACTGAGGGAAGGATTTTGAATTTCAAGTAGGAGACCATGTTTATTTGATGTTATTTCCATGGAAGGGTGTTATAAATTTTGGTAAGAAGGGTAAATTGAGTCCAAAGTACATCAGACCTTTCAAAATTCTAGAACGAATTAGAGTTTTAGATTATCATTTGGCAATGCCTCCAAGTCTCTCCAAAGTTCATGATGTGTTTCACATATCAATGTTGCGAAAATACATGTCTGACCAAACACTTGTACTCACCTATGAGGAAATTAAACTAGAACTTGATATATCTTATTGTGAAGAGACTATCTAAATTCTTGATACTAGAGAACAAATTCTGAGAAATCGGACGACTCTCCTGTTAAAAGTTATATAGAGAAATTATAATATGGAAGATGAAACTTTGGAACCCAAGGAACATAGGATGAGAACCACCTGAATCTATTTATGCAAAAAAATTCTTGAAATTATGAGGATGAAATTAGTTTAAGGAGGGGAGAATGTAACACCGAAAGCTTCCACAGTATGATTCCCTTTAAATAACGCTATAGCTTGCATTGTACGCAACTTCGAGATTCTAACACAACACAACCAATCAAACAAGCTGTTATGAATAGTAATACCCAATTTTTGAAATTTTATAAATTTTATATTTCAAAATGGACTTCATATTTGAATTCAGAATATCAAAATTACCTTAGGGAGAATTTTTTGTTTTTTTATGAAAACATTCAATTTTTGATTAATAGTGAAAGACACTACGTTATTGGTTAAAATCGAATTTTCTATTTATTTGATTTTTATTTTATTTAAATTTATTTTCTGTAAAAATAGATACATAATACCTATATAAGTTCATTGTAATTCATTGGAGTCATTTTATAATAAGGTTAGATATATAAAAATTGTATTGAACTATTTACCTTATTTTACCCACCTCCTAGGAGCATTTGAAAATCTGCATACAATGTAATTTTACAACTTCTATGAGTTGAATTTCCAAAATCCGTGAAACATGGTTAATATCAGTAAGTAAAATGTGGTTCAATAAGAAGAAAATACTTTTTGGTCAATAGTATCTTTTGACATTTGTTTACCACGGTTAAAAGTAAATAGGTTAATTAAGGGTAAAAATGATATCATAATTACCCAAACAGAGGTCATAATTTTATTCGATAAGTATAATTCAACCAAAAACAACCTTATGAATTAAATATGATCCTCTTCGATCAACATGGATTAGATTAGGACATTTATTATTATTTTATATAAAGAAGAGTTAAAAGAGTTAAATTCAATGTTTAATAACTAAACCATCTTTAATATAGGTTTAACCATTAGATAAATTCGACTATAAATATTTATTAAAAATATAATTTTTTTTCCTAAATAAGTATATTTTATTTATAATTTTTATACATTATATAATTTAATTTATTTATGACACAATGATGATGTAGTAATTATGTTATTAACGAAAGATTAAAATAATTGATATTATAAATATCCCAATAAATGTAATTTAATACTTTTGATGAATTAAACTAATTCTCTAGGTTAATATAACATGTTAGGGTTGACTAAATAATTTTTTTTCAAAGTAATCAAGCTGTTATGGTTTTCACAAACACCAAATACTAAATAGTGACAAAATTGACATAATAGTGTTTTTAAAACAAATACTGTATTATTAATTGATATAATATTTCTAAAAATATAAGGATCATCTAAAGGAATTATATAATGTTATATATATTAATAATTAACCACTAAGGGTTCTCTTGGCATGTTTTAGTAAGTTTATTAACCATATAATATAAATATACCATGAGACAAGGTAAATGTCAAACTATTTAACTAAGAGTTTAAACTAAAAGATAAGGTTAATATGATGATATAAACCTTTATAAAACATATTGGTTGAGTGTTTTGCAACCCATACCCACATTACCTTTTAAATAATTCATTTTGGATGCATTAGAAATAAAAAATGATTTTATTATAATATAGTATTTCAAGATTTTTCTAAAGTGACCCTCACGACTCATATAAAAGGAAACATCCCATTCTCTTAATTTCACACCTCCAAATCCTTTTGGATCTGTCAAAAGCTGATGAAATATCCTCTAAAAAGTCCTATATTAAACCTAGAGGCCTTACATTTATCATAAATCCAACATATGGAGGCCTTTTGTTCAAATCAAAAAGAAGAACCCGAAGAAGAGGTAAATATTTCATCACCTCTTTCATGTTCTTTTATCATTCCACATCCTCTTTTTTTGTTGTTTCCATTATAAAATAATAACTCCAGTATCTTCTATATACTGTGATGTTATTAAAATGGTACAACCATATTCATTATTTGATCCATCATATGAATGAAAAAGTAACCATACATGCGTACGTACGACTTACCGTCTCCATGTCGTGGTGTAGTTTGTTATTAAAACACTTAAATATTTGGACGAGTATACTAATGAGTATATATGATGTAAATAATAAATATAACAAGGTATTGATTCTCTATATATGATATAACATCCAATTACCTATGATTTCACCATCAATATAATGATATTTTCACTCGTGCGTACGTACGGATTATCGTCTCCACGAAGGCGATGAAATTCATTCCCCATCGTAATCATTCATGAATAATTTTCATTTTATAATTAAAAATAATAGTTATGAAAGGAATATAATTCTATATATGAATGAAATATATCCAATACATAACAAACATGGCTTACACATCCGATCATATAAAGGAAAACAGATCAGTTGACACCTGAAATGATGATATTACTAAAATATTATTAACAATGAAATATTAGAGGACCATATATGATATCGTATTTATGTATATAGTTTTTTACAATTTAATAACAACTATTTAAAGATTATATAAGAGTTTAATGTACCCTTGACCAAATAAAAGTTCAAGTTAAGGGTTCATTCTACAATCTCTTTACATATCTGACGTTGTTAATAAGTCAGTATCTACTAAGACCTCTTTATCATCCACATCCGTATTTTCTTAAAAATATAATTCAATGTTTTTTAAAATTTAATATACTATGTGTTAATGTAATTTATACCCTTATTAGTCCATATATGTTTCGAAATATATATTTCCTTCATTTTCCAAACAAGGTACTTTATTACCTTTTCGACAAAATTAAGGTCAGAATGTCTTTTTTTAACTTATACGGCGGGTGCATCTATTTTACTCCATTATAACATTGTCGAAGCTTCCCTTAAAAGATTATAAGAATATTTTTAAAATAAATGTTTTCTTTTATAATTACATGACTTCTAAATGATTTCAAAATAGAACGATATATTTCTCTCAAAATGTTTTAATTTCATCTTTGTCAGTATTCTATGATGAATTTTAAACCAATTTGAAGTTGATTTATTTATGATACCAATCATCCATATTTTATTGATGGTTTGGTGATATATTTGACTATGGATGTGTTATTTTGATAACATTCATGGTTTTTGTATAATGTATTGACATTTAATATGATAGTTTTAATATGAATGTTTATGTTATGTTTAATCCTTTTTATATGAGGAATGAACTGGACTTAGTAATTGAAGAGTGGATCCCGCTATAGCTCCCTGATGAATCAGTAGGTCTAATGAGACAAATTAGTGTCTTCAAAAAATTCCTTGACAAAATCATATTTGTAGTCTTGGAACAAGGACCTGATTATGTGGTTATAAGTATGGAATTATGGATGAAATCATTATGAAAGTGGCTATTGATATTGCATGTGATTATTCGACTATTAGAATATCCATGTAAATAAATATATGGAATTATTTGATTTTATCTTTATAATATTATGCTGATGTTTATGTTTAAAATTATTTTGTTTTAGTCTTATATATTACCTTAAATGTTTATTCTTATTTTATAATGTTTATGTTATATTTGTATCCTTACTGAGCATCTGAGCTCACCCCTTTCATTGTTTTATTTTTTCCCTGTTGTGAAGAATTATTTTATGGTTTACTAGAAGGATAGGATAATGATATATGTGTGTTTAAAAAGGGACAAAATGTTGTTGATTTTTTTTATTTCATGATGTAATGTAAAACTTATGAATGTATCTACTACTTCCAAGGCTACTAAACTGATTGGTCTATCAGGAAATGTTTCCTTTTATCATGCCAATGTTATGTAATAATGCACCAACATTGGGTAACTGGGGTCAGGGTGTTACATAATTACTCTGGTAATATTTTATATATTATGAGATCACTATATATAAGACATCTTGATGATGTTATCATAGTTCACTTTGTATGCATTGACATTTTGTAAATAACATTTTCCACTACGTTCTGATGTACCTAGTTGAAAATAAAAGGTATATACTATTATTTTCAATTATAATTCATGATACATACTTCAATTTAATATAACCATGTTTCATGGATTATGAATCCACATTCTTATGACCTAGAATAAGTATCTATTTCATGATCAACCTCTTATTATTTTTAATTTTTATTTCATGATCTATGATCATGAAATATTACCTTAATATTTTATTATCTAATTTCATTAATGATTCATTTTGTTTAATGTTCATATTTTTACATGTTTATGATCTAATGTTAAATAACATTTGACTCATTGATATGTTATTCCCCTTCATTATCATTGGAGAACACTCTTTTCTTATGTTTTCTATATCACAATTTTTAAAATAATAGTACAATATATAATATTTCTACATTGGAATAATGTATTTTGTACCTCATAAAATAAATCAACATTATATTATGATATAAGATAGTTATGTAGAAAATATCTATAAAATATAAAAATGTGGGCTTTTGGAGTAGGTTTCATTTGTGATTTTTTAATGTATATTTTCATAAAATAATGTAAAATCTATATATATTATGTCTAGATCTTATTATATGAGTGCATATATGGGGTTAGTTAAATGCGTACCAATATAATATGAATAAGTGGATAAAACATAATAAAAACAAATTTTAACTAAAATTGACAATGTTTTAACTGAAAATATGATTGGTCGGACCTTAAGTGTCATATATTGACACCACGTTATCTTTGCACATGAAATATTTGGATTGATTTTTCATATTTTTTATTACAATGGTTTAATTAAATAGTATTATTTATTAATCATATTAACCATTTTGGTTTTAATAAAATTTTAGAACCTAAATCCGGAAAATAATGTTTTGATAAGTATTATTATTACTCATTCAATAATTGAAATCATTTTAATAACAGTTCAATGATTACCTTCATGTTAAATAATATTTCTAATGATATTTATCCCTTTCCATAATTATTAGATATTGTGTGATTAATAAAATTACATAGTGGGGGAATAATTGTTTCTCATGTGTCTAAAAATGTATATAATGATTTTTTTGGGTTAGATACAACATGAACATACTACTATTCATTCATTATAAGAATTCCAGGAAATACTATGCATGTACTAGATCTCTCTCTATAGATCTTACAATGATATGAGCTTTCCTTTATATAATATCATTCATGTATCATAATTTGAGATTCATTAGCCTTTTTAAAGGGTAAAGGTATAATTTACACATATTAAATGACCTTAAAAAAGTTTCTAATGGCTTAATTGATTCAGGAAAATGACATTTATCCTTGGGAAGGAATTTATTGTTATTCTAAGTCAGGTGATTTATTCACAATATTAAATATTTAAAAAATAAATATTATTTATTATTTCTAGTTAAAATTATTACACCCCATGATTTTAAAAGATTAAAATTAAATTTGATATCAAATGTGACATGAAACACAAAGCTTAAATAACCCATGAAATATATTTCTTTAAATTTAATAACTTTGATAGCTTGGAAAACACGCAACCCCGAGTAGAAATGAAACATAAAATAGAATAACATAATATAATAATAGTAAAAATTGAGGGTATGCATAATAATAAAACAATTATGAAAATTATGGATATCTATTGATTAGAAATAACAAAATAATCATTTAAAAGAAAAAGAAATGTTTTCTCAAAGACTGTATTATTCCAACATACAGTTTAGTTTCTCTTTGCAAGCATAATTTTAAATGTTATTTTACAAGTTGAAGAAAATTAATTTGATAAAATTAAATTCATTTTTTAAATCAGAATTTGAAAATTATCCTAGGGTGACGTTTCGTGTTTTTTATGAAATATCTCATTTTTTGATGAATAGTGAAAATAACAGATTTTAATTAAAACCGACCTTTTTTAAATTATTTATTATGTTAAGTTATATAAATTTGTTTTAAAGTAACATTAGTTAAATTATTTATAAATTAATAATATTTAGGTAATAATAATAATAATAATATTTGATTTTAATATAAACCAATTGTAATATATGGAATATTTTCTCTTTAGAAACCCATTTTATTATCGTGTTTGTGGGATTAATTTAAATATAATATTTCCACATCAATAAGCATACATTATATTTTCTAATAATTTAAAATTAATTTTTAACCAAAATTAATATTAAAAATATTAAAAATTAATTATAATAGGTAAGGTAAAAATGGATTTACTAGGGGTTAAACTAAAATGATAAATGTTTAAATGACCGAAAAACTAAAAAAACAATTTTATGTCCATATTTATGAACTATAATATATAAGGTTATATAATAATCCATCTTTTACCATTTTTGAATGTAAAAATGTGGGTACATATTTTTATTTTCCAAAATTACAAGGGTGCCAATCAACTCCATTATAAATGGCCACCCCTCAACTCCATTATTCAAAATGTAATACATATTTGGTTCAACCAAGTCTTCACCAAATAATATCTCGAACTCCATCCTTCCATCATTTAATACAAATTTTGGTAATAAATATAACATATTAAGGCTTTTTTGATAAACATAAAGAGATTACCCAAAGAATAGGTAATGATATTTAATGAGCATTTGTATTTTATTTCTTCTTTCAGCTCTATAAATTATTATTAAACCATGAAGATATAAAAACTACAGTATTATATATATATGGATTTATTTTTATTTTAAGTTAATGACCCAATCCATCCACAGATCCATCATATGGGTTGCAAAATCATCATTCGTGTGTACGACAGACTACCACCTTATGAACTGATGTCATTTGTTTTACCATTACCACATCACAAGGATGGGTATAATGATGGATATAATGTATATATATATATATATTCTATTTATAAAACAATTATTCTAATTTATTCATTATATTATATATAAAATTTTAATTTCTATTCCTTAGGGGATATGATAACATCACTCATGTGTACGGAGGACTACTCCATTACAAAGTGATGTGTTTAATTTTGCACTAACGCTTTACATGGAAGGTGGTAAGGATAATGTTAATAAATATATGTGACATAAATGAAATAATTTATATATTAATGAAATATATATCATTATTAAAATATATTATATCATTTTCTTTCTTACCCTTTCACTAAAAAAATGATGATAACATTGTTCTTGTATGTGTGGACCAACGTCCTCATGAAGTCATGTGACTCTCTTATCATCACCATAAAACATGGATGATATATATAAGTTTATTTAAAGAATTAATATAGTATTTATTATATAATTATCATTATATTATGATAGTATATTACTTAACTCTTTTCTATAAGGGTCGTTGAAAAATGGAAATGTCACTCTTGCATATGTATGACATACCGTCTCCATGATCGTAACATACTTGATTTATCAAAAAAATATTTTAGGATTGGTACTAAAATTATAATTTATTTATAAATATGATAATTATATCATGATTATTTTCATATATAATGTGTAACTATATAATATGTGCATGAACTGGATCATTCAGGATGAAACACAGTTGAAAAAATAAGGTAATTAACACCTAAAATATTGAAAATAAAGAAATATTATTAACGAATGGGAGATTAGATGTTAATAAATTATATTTTAGGATATTATCAATTATAATATGGTTTTTAATAAGTTAATGACATGTTTAAACTCACTATACATGAATTTGAGACATGTTCAACCAAAATGAAGTGTAAGGTAAGGGAATTCTTCTCAATCTCCCATCATTGAGGCATATTTTAATATTAGGAACATAATTTATTTTACTTCATGTATATACAATCCATTTTATATGAAAATTTTTTAATCCTTCAAACATAATTTTTTTTGGTTTTAAATTTAAATTATTTCATGTATTTTTATTTACCTAGAAAATTTCCAAGTGGTAAATAATTTCACAACTCAGTTTATTTTCATCATCTTATATAACTTTTAATCTTCTTTGATATTATAATATTATTTTTATAATGACTTATAATTATATTTGGTCTCATTTATACTGGTTTCATGTGTATTTATAGTTGATACAGCATAATTTATTCATTGATTAATTCCCACTTTCACATTATAATCATTTTAATGGTTTATTTCAAAATATCATTGTCATCAAGATTGTTTATTCTCAAATTTTAGTTAAAGTAAATAATTTGATCGTTAATTAATAAACCCATATAAATTTCTAATACTCTATTTAATCACTAAATTTACATGGAATAATACCATTTTCTCAGTCTTTTATACTTAAAATTATTTAAAAAATGTTTTTTACATAAATCAAACTTCATTTATCTCTTCGACCAGAAATCCATTTTCTACAAAAACACTGTTTTCTAATTTTTTTAAAAAATATTTTAATAATTTTCCAAATAATTTATTAAATAAATTTTTAATTTTATAAAAATGTTTTTAATGTAATATTCATGTCATTTTCATAACAATTCATGTATTTATTTTACCAAAAAAGTGAAAGGAATCATTATTTTAATGTATATGACATTAAAATAATTTATAGACTTCATATCCAATAAACAGTTTTAATTATTTTTATATGTTTCAAAAGTTATTTTTAAATAATTTTATATTCAAAATGTTTCATAAACTTTTAGTTTTAGTAAGTGATTTTTAGAATGAAAACAATATTTTCCTCAAGAATGTATTTAAAGATCTTTTAATTTTATTTCTATTCATTAATGTAAATAACCATTTATTATTTCTCCAATGGATATATGTTGTACTGATACCATCCTCATCCTTCATCTGGATGGTATGTGTTAATTTTTAACATGTAAAATTTTGAAATTAACATATTTGATTTATTTTTGTAGTCATTAACTTTTCCTTGAATTATTATCTTTCATGTGGACATTAAAATTCTACTAAACATCCATATTATTTATCATATATATTTTTACTACATAAAACATATATCATTTCTACATATGGTATTCAATATTGAATGTTATTTACTTATATAGGGAATTATTGATAAATATGTATTCCTTACTCAATATAGATATTTGATGATAAGGAACATTGTTCATGAATTAAATCTATCATTTGATCTATGATGAATTCATTGGATGCAAAGACGTGGATGGTGCCTGGTTATAGATATCCCCAAAAAACCTTATTTTGTACCCATTATTTTTAAACAGTCTTGTGGAAGGTCTTGACGGTAGAGGAATCATGATTTCAAGTTCATGACATCTAATAATTAAGTATTTCAATCATTGAGAATTTATTTATTATTATTATCCATTATATTTTCACTATAATATTATATTGGGATACACTTGATTATAATTTTTTTATTCAATGACACATTTTCTCAGTTATATACCTTTACATATTGATTATGCATTATCTTGTCACGATAGTAATGTAATTTAAATTTCATGTGTGTTAAGTTATTTACCTTTACATATTGAGTATGTATTACCAAATTAAAATATCAAAGATATTTATTAAATGGAATTGGTGTTCAGTTATTTATCATTCCATATTGATTAGTATTTATTCATTCATGATAACATTTGTTGTACTTAACACCTACTGATCATTTGATCTCACCCTTATTTGGTTTCTTTTCATAGGATTCCATGAAGAGTAATATGATTATGTGAAAGGATATAATAGAGGGAATAATTTTAATTTTGATGAAAAAAATATTGAATTTTTTTCCCTATTGTAATATGGTAATCATGTATGTATCCATTTTACCAAGACTAATAAAAAATTCGGTCCTTCAGGATGTGATTCTTTGTATCTTATGAAAATGAAATAAATCAGACACCGGATCTGAGCTATTAGGGTTAAGCTCACTACATTTGGTTTTAGAGGATGTTTAATATAATACTAGGGAACTAGATTTATAAAGACATAAATCGAGGAACATATCCCTATGATAGACATTCATGGTTAGTATAAATTTATATCCAAATTTCTTGGTAAGGAAGATATTATGTGGTTTATACTAGAAATAAATCCTTATATGGATACTACAGTTGGACATGGTTCTAGTACAAATGTACTTATGGGTAATAATTCTAAAAAGTGAACTTTGGGCTTGACCCGATCATCCCATAGTGCACACCAACATGCCTTACTTCACTCATAGTTTAAAAGTCAAAGTGGATATGCATGGGATAATTATCATTTTATTTATAGAATATTATTAAGTATTTGAATAGATGATGAAAATGAATAAAATACGATAAACCTAAGGAGACTCAAATATAAAATAAGGTGTCTCAACGGAATGGTAAATTTTTTACATATGGAAAAGAAGGTCATAGAGAAACAAATTATTGAGGAAAAATGAAGTGTATAATGGAAGGAAATAAATCCATCCTTAGGACCCATTTATAGTTAGTTGTTTTAAATATGAAAAAACAATGTATTACTTGAGTAAATTCCCACTTATAAGGGTTTACTCCAGGACAATGTAAATAATTATGATGAAATAAAATGGTTAAAGTATTAATTAGGATTGCAGAATTACATTATGGAAGTATTTTTACCAATGGTATTTTAGTTATAAGAATAATGAAACATCTAAAGATTCTGTTGAACTTTTAAAATCCTTTATGTATTCATTAAATTATGAGTTATGGATACCATCACATATTTATTTGTATAAGTATTATAATAAGTTTAATGTTTTAAAAAATCTTTTTGGATTTATGTGATTGGAGTCTACAAAGATTAAGATATTTTGGGATAAATTTATGGTAAACCTATGCATTAGTGGAAGAGTAATTTTTGGAATAATGCCTCTATTATATACATATATATATATATATGTTTAATGTTACTGAAAACTGTTAGGGTTAATATTATCATTAATGACACTGAATAATAGTCAAATAAGATTAGTAGAATCTATAAAAAAAGTGGTATTGAAAACCTTAGTAAAAAGGTTATTTAATAAATATTTTTTTTCATGGATGTATATCATATTGTTTTTGTGAACATTATATTAATTATATTAATATAGTTTGTAAAGAGGAAAACCTGCATGATGGGTGAAACACTATCACATTTGGAAATGCCTAGGGGCTTAAAACCCTGACCTAAAGATGATATGGGTTTATCACTTACCACTGGCCTAAGTGATGTCCTGGTTAATATGTCATTGTTTTTAGTTAAACAATATGAAAAAATTAATATTAATAAGGAACCAATGGTATTAATTTTTAGGTTTATAGATTAATTTTTTTTTGGTTAATTTTTATTACATTATTGGTTTTAGAATATAGTTAGAGATAGACGGAAGGACTTGTTACTCTTTGATGTGTCATATGATCCATAAGAGTGAATTTTACAACATCAGACATAACAAATTAATTTTTGCATATTCATTTCATGGAGTAAGTGATGAATTATAAATTTATCAAAGTAAAACCAAAGGATGAAATTTTTCTTATAAAATAGAAAAATATCATGTAAGTATATTTCTTTATATTCATAGATAATAAAATATTTCCTCAACATTATGAAATGAATCTTAAAAAATCTATATCCTTTACATTAAGATCATATGAAACATATTGTCATTTAAATCATCATATATTTATGGTTTTGATGTCATTAACTTTCCATTGACCATTTAATATCTTGTGACCAATAACCTCTATCACTTTGTTTAATTATTTACACTTTCCTTCCATGTCCATATCTTCACTTTACACTAATGTTTAGATATACGGAAAAATAGATTTGTTTTATTCCATATAACCTATATGCATCCCTTTCCCTCTTATTAATATCATATTTTTTTACCCATTTATGATGTGGGTTTCCCAATAATGGTATTTCCAAATGAAAAAACCTTGATTATCATGATCATGTTTAAATTGAGACGACTCAATTTATTTAATGTGGGGAGAATGTTCCACCTTGAGATTTAAAAATAGTAAAATTTTATTTGATAACATTTTCGACATGTAACACTGATCTTAAATAACACGCAAAATATATTTCTTTTAAATTTAATCTCACCAAAAGCATGCAGAACACGCAACCCTAAGTTAAAATGAACCATAATATAGTATACCTTGATAAACTAATCATAAAATGGTAGGATATGAATTGTAATAATTAAATTATGAATTTTTTTTATCTATGGATATAAAGTAAAATAATAATCATTTAAAAGAAAAATCTATTTTCTAAAAAAATTGTATTTTTTTTTAAATATGGTTTGGATGCACTTTTCGCACATAATTTAAAATTAATTTTATCAAATTTTGAAGAAATTATTTAATAATGTTAAATTAATTCTTTATATCGTAATATTAAAAATATCATAAGGTGGTTTTTTGTGTTTTTTCTAAATATTTTATTTTTCAATGAATATTAAAAAATATAGAATTTGAATTGAAAACTAGCTTTTAATTTAAAGTATTTATAAAGTTAAATTATATTTTAAATTTGTTTTAAAGTAAAAATAGTTCAATTATACATCATTCAATAAAATTTATGTAATTGGAATAAATTTTAGGTTGAGATTTTATATAAAAACATTGTAGTCTTTTGAACATTTTAACTTCAAAAACCCAATTTCTCACCATGTCTGCATGATTAATTTTAAATAAAATTTTACCAGTTATGTGAATGGAATTTTTAAAAATGGATTCCATATTATGAATAAATTGTATTTATATTTTATAATTAGGTTTGATAAATTTTGGAAAAAATGAATTGTTAAAAAAGAAAAAATTTATTTCCATGGTTAAAGAAAAAATGGATTTACTAGGAGTTAATATATTAATATAATGGTTAAAATGACATAATTATTTTTATAAATATATTTTATGTCCACATTTCGTTCCTATAATGTCTATTTTTCTATAATAATCCATTTTTTCCTCTTTTGGCATGTGAAAAATATGGGTACAAGTTTTTCTTTTAAAAAATTACTTGTTTGCCACCCACCACACTAATAAAAGGGCACCCACATTCATCTCTTATTCACAACATAAATCCACTTTTTTCACCCAATTACTACCCAAATAAATTCCATAATTCACTCATATAATCCTATAATTGTTATTTAGGGTATAAAGGTATCTTAGGAATGATTTTGGAATAATACTAAGAATATTATCTCAAAAATTTGTAACGTTCTTTAATGAGTGTTTTTATTTTATTTTGTCCCCACCTCCCTAAATTATTATTAAAAAATGATGATATAATTTTTTTATTACATATACTTATAGGTTTTTATGTTACATTCAGGACCTAAAACAATCCCCACTTTCATAAACTGGGTTACAAAATATTCATTTATAAGTACGATGGAATACCTTCTCACGAACTGATGTCATTCGTTTTTCCATTACCACTTTTTTGGGTTGGGTATAATGATATATATAATATTTATATATTATATTTAAAACATAATTATACCTATATGTTTATTATATAATATATTTTTTTTACATTCCATTCTGTAGGGTATACAATAACATCATTCACGTGTACGGTGGAGTACCACCTCATAAAGCGATGTGATTCATTTTTCACTAATGCTTTCCATAAAATTTTATAAGGATAAATTTAATTAATATATATTATATAAATACAATATTATTATAATCATGGAAAATTTATCGTACTTAAATTCTAATATATCATTTTATTTCTTACATTATCACTCATTTATAGATGATAACATTATTCATGTATGTGTGGACTACCACCTTCACGATGTGATGTGACTGTTTTTTCATCATAAAACAACTTGGATGATATATATAAGTATAAATAAAGAATTAATATTTTATTTACAATATAATAAACATTATTTAATTTAAAATATTTCATACATACTTTCATTAATTATCGTTGAGAAAGGGAAACGTTACTTATGCATACATATGATGTACTGTCCCCATGATCGCAGCAATTTGAATTTATCAAAACCATTTTTTATGATTGTTATTAATAGTATAATTTTTGTATAAATTTGATAATTATGTTATTATTAATATTCCCGAGTTTATTCAACTATATAATATGAGTAATAACATGGTCATTCATAAAGAAACACACGTGAGAAAACAAGGAAAATAATAGCTGAAACAATGAAAATATTGAAATTTTATGATAGATGGGTGATATGATGTTATAAAAAGATCATATATGATATTGTAGATATTAATATATTTATTAAATAATTTAATAAAATGTTTAAAACCACTACATAGGTGGTTAAATCATGTTCAGCTAAAAGGAAGCGCGATGTAAGGGACAACGTCTCAATTTCACTTCATTAAGGTATATTGTAATGTCATGTCTTAATTTATTTTAAATTTTTTATTTAATATCCCTTTCACAGGTAATGTCAGGAATCATTCCAAATTCATTGTATTTTGAGTTTTAATTTGAATTAATTAGTCTAATGGTAAAGGCATACAAAATTAGAAAATGATAAAGAATTTAATAACTCAATTTATTTTCATTAGGTTATATTACTTATTAATTTTCTATGATATTAAAATATTAAGTGTGTAATTACTTTAATATATATATTTTTTTATTTACACTATTTTCTTTTTATTTATAGTTGTTACACGTAATCAATTCATCGAATAATTCTGACTTCAACATTATGATCAATGTAAGGGTTTATTTCACAAATATCATTCCAATCAAGATTGTTTAATCCTGAATTTTAGTTGAAGGAAATAATTTTATCATTCAATAATAAATCCATATAATATTATCAAAATATAATTATACATTATATTTTCAAGTAATATTACCATTTCACACTCTTTTTTATTTATAATAATTGAGAAAATACTTTTATTAAAACTCTAACTTCATTTCTCTCTTCAGTCAGAAATATATATTCATTCAAAACCATATTTTCTAAAAAAATTCCAACCCTATACCAAATTAATTATTAAATACATTAGATCTTCAAAAAATATATTTTGTAACTATTATTCATGTCATTTTGAAAACAAATCCAATTTTCCTTTTACAGAAAAAGTAAAAGGTATATTCATATTAACATGTACGACACTAATAGAATATATAACCATCATGAAAAATAAAATGTTTTAAATATTATTTTTTTTCAAAGGTTCATATAAATTAAAATTATTTTTGTAAAATTTTAGTTTTAAATGGTTATTTTAAAATTTTAGTGGATATTTTCCTTATGAATATATTTAATGATATTTTTATGGTATTTATATTCATCAATGAAAATAACCGTTTATTCTTAATAAAATGATCATTTTTTATTGTTAAAATCATTATGATAGATATAGATGTTTTATGATCATTTTGACAATGGTATGTATTGAAATTCACTTCCTCGATACATTTTGGAAAATATTAACTTTCCCTTGAATCAATAACTTTCATATGGAAATTAAATATTACCTAAATATCCATATTATTTATTATGGATATGTTTATTTGTTAAATATATATCATTTCTAAATATTCTGATCTATATTAATAATTATTTTTTTATTTGTGGAAATATTGTAAAATCATTAATCCTTATCTAATATAGATATTTGATGATAATGAAAATTGATCATGCATTAAATCGATTATATGATATTTGAGGAAATATTTAGAAACATAGAAATGGTTGGGGTTGAATTATAGATATATCCTTAATGTATTTGTATAATAATGAGGCAAATCAATAAGCTATCATGAAATCAGTTGGCTAGTCCAGATGAGTTTTTACCTTGTAGTTTTAAACTATCTTGTGAAAGTTTCTGATGTTAGAGGTATCAAGATATATTTTTCACAACATCTATTAATTTAGAATTTACTTCATTGATAATTTAATAATTATTATTATCCATTATATTTTATCAATGATATTATATCTAGATTCATTTTATATTTTGTTATTGATTAGATAGCACATGTTCTCAGTTATTTTCCCTTCTATATTGATTATTCTTTACTGTGTCATAATTGTCTAGTTTTTTAAATGGATTGTGTGTTTCGTTATTTACCTATCCATATTGATAATGTCTTATCTAATATTGATATAAAATTCAGTGATAAAATGGAATGCTATTTTATTTATTTTACCTTGCCACATTAATTGTTTTTTGTTGATTCATGATATCTTCCATTATACTTAACCCTTATCAAGAATTTTTGATCATATTTATTTTGTTTTCTTTCTCTAGGATTATATTAAGAGTACTATGATTGATGTGAAAGGATATTCTACAGTTACTAATGTTAGTCTCAAAAAAATATGTTGTAATTTCTATTTTTAAATGTAATATGGGACTAAATAAATATCTTGTTAACCAACACTACTAAACTATTAAATCCTTTGAGATGTAATTCCTTGTAGCTTTATCCAATGTAAGGAAACATACATCAACTATGGGATGTTGGGGTCAGGGTCATTAAAAAAATGATGATATATCCTAAATGGTGCATCTAATTTGAATTTGTAAATTACAGATGAATTCAGAATGGTGGGTTTAACCAATGAGTGGTATAATCTCCATTCGGGTTTTGGTCATTGGTTGGGCCTATTTATGGGCATTAATTGATGTTTAATTATTGTTTTATTTAATAAAATCATTATTTCTATCCCCTCCCTATCACTATGTGTGTACATGAAGGTTTTTATCTCCCCCACACTTGTTGATGACATAGAGACTTGATAAGAGGCAATCAAGGGAGAAACTTTCAACTATGGATTATCTGAGTGTAGATAGAGATACAATGATCATGGATCATGAATTACAGTCTTATGATATGAAATAAATATATATTCACTAAGATATAGAACTCATTATTTTTTATTATACATAGTTTTTTGTTCTTAGATTAATCCATATTTAGTTTAGTATTATGTATTTCTTACTTTCTATTTTTAATTTAGTGTTGGTTTGAATATATGGTGTTCATCACTAATTTGGGTTGATTTTTCATGGTTGTTTTCTTGAATTTAGGATGAAATGATGTTTAGTCGCAAGTGCACAATCCATGTATATTTTTATCTATCTTAATTTAGAGATAGGGTTGGAACGAGGTGTAGGTCAAACATACATGTTGAGTGAGACCTTAGGGAACACAACACAGGGTTTGACCAAGTACATGAACCAATAAACATGTGTGTTACATGGGTATGTATTTGTACAAGACATCCCAGTTGAC
Source organism: Viscum album (assembly GCA_963277665.1). Taxonomy (NCBI): domain Eukaryota; kingdom Viridiplantae; phylum Streptophyta; class Magnoliopsida; order Santalales; family Viscaceae; genus Viscum; species Viscum album. Next base: position 1,699,041,492 of record OY728161.1, on the reverse strand, counting down.
ATGAAAAAATGTGGGCAGTGTTATTGAGCCATATACCCCCACATCCCATTTTATTAAAACCCATCCATAAAATATATATAATAATGAGTTATAGGTAAAGAATTCAATCTCTTACATTTTAGGATATTTTTGGGTTTAGAGTTTTAGGGAATTATGTCATAAATTATACATAAAAACATTTATTACAAAGTGGACAAATCTTATCAATATCCATTTCATTCCATAATGTATAACATTTTAATGAAAACATTTCTTATTTTCATGAAAAAATATACAAATTTCTACTTGACTTATTTTTTTACCAATCATTAAACCCTATGAAAAACATTTTAAAATTATGGTATTGGAAAAAAATAAAAATAAGGTACATAAAAAGAATAAATTAATTTTTTTAGTGAAAAAAATAAAACCCATAATGAAATTTTTCTTAAAAACATACCTTTTTTACCCAAAAGGGAATCATTTTTCTTTTAAAAATATCAATATAATACCCTTTGAAATCAAATTATTTTCCTGAAAACTCATTTGAAAACATATAAAAATAATGTCAGTCAATTGAGAAATCATATTCCAAGAACCCTTATATAGCCCTAATAAATTAGAAAAACTATACGTCTGACTTCCAATATAATTCTACAAAGAACATATTCATTAATATTATCATTAGAGAACTATATGGACCTCCCATAGTATAAGTTATATCAGACTCTCCTGTGATCTATAATGAGGCTCAAGCCATCGTATAAATAATGTACTTGGACAATGAAATGAATAAACCAATTTAATCTTGAAAATTTTTATTACAAACCCAGTGAAAACAATTTAAAAACCACTGGAAATTTTTTTTCACATATCAAAATACACATTCATTTTAAAAAAAAATTCAAATGAAAAAAAACTCAAAAAAGGGAAATAATTTTTTTATTTGGATAAAAAATGAAATCTTGAACTGAAATCCAAAAATAAAATAATGATTATGATGGAAGGAAAAGTCATTGATTCCATATATGTTAAAATTGAACATTATTTTTTCCATTTTTCCAAAATGTTTCATATAAATAATGTATTAAAACTCTTTTGTAACAAATTGATATAATATAAATGGAATCATAAAATTTAATTTTTTAATATTTTATATCCATATAAAATAAAAACAAAATAATTTTAAAAATATGTACATGGAATAAGAGTTGATAAACAAATAATTGAAAAAATATATTTTTTAGATGAAAGTCCCTTACCTTGATTCTATATCAGTATGTATGTTCTTTATATTCACAAATAATAAAATTATATTAATTATTTTATTGTTTAATTAACTTTTTTCAAGTTTATTATTCATTTTATTTTATCTCTTAACATGATAAACACAATTATTAAACCATTTAAGTTAACCTCAGTATTTTTCATGATAATCAGATTATATGTAAAAATGACTTTGTTAGGTAGACTATGGTCAAAGAGGTGATTATACAATAATATCTAGGATGATAATCTTGAAATAATTATCATTTTTATTTATAAATTATACTTTTAAAACCAATCTTGAAATATGGTTATGAAGAATAAACTATGTGACAATCATGAAGACGATATTCCATACACACACATGAGTAACATTTCCATTTTTTAATGATAATTTTGAATGTAATTTAAGTATAATAGTATATTTAAAAATTACCATTAAATAATAATTACTATACAATTTATTTAAATATACTTATATATATCATCCATGTGATGTGGTAATGAAAAATGAATCACATCGCTTTGTGGAGGCGGTAGACCACACATAATCAAGGATAATGATATCATTTTTAAATGAGTGGAAGTGTAAAATATTTAATGATATATAATTTTTGAAATGAAAAATAATTCATTAAAATAAGATATAATGATTAATTTCATCATTATAACCAACTGTGATTGGCCATTAAAGAAATCAAATTATATCAGTTTGTGAAGAGGTTGTCCAATATACACATGGATGATGGTTTCATTTCTCATTTTATGTAAGAGGATATGTATTTAGGTTTTGAAATTAACATAATGAAAAAATATGGTATTAATTAGTTTTATTATATCTTCATGTTTGAATAATACTAGTACCTTGCCCGTGCATTCGAAAAGCGGTATAAATCAACTCTTAATTTCAAAAGGCAATCATAGTTTGAAAAGTTAAGAATGAAAATTATTTTAAAATATGATAAAATTACATGTTATCCAGAGATAAGATTGGGACAGTTTTAAAACATGCTGAGACCCAAAAAAATGATATATGAAAAAGATAGAAATTTTATTTTGACCGTGGAGAAATAATATATAAGAAGAAACATACATTTCAAATAAAATCAAATAATAATGAATATTGAATTACAAACAATTCATTTTGATTGGAAACATAAAATAAAAAGAATTAAATAAAGAAAACATTACAAAATATCAATACAAAAGCCTTTATTTCTTTAAAAGATGGTTCACTTAAGTAATAACATTATCTTTTTTAACAGTATTTGGTGAAGGCTGCCAGTAGCGGTGTGAGTTGTTGTTGTAATGGAGCCCCTATACTAGGTGTTGGGTTCACAGTGTTGTGGATACATATAGGAGTAAGTATTAGTGAGTAATAAAAATCTGGGAAATATGTTGTGGAGGTTGCCTGCATATTTAAAAGAACATAAGAATGGATCAATTTGAAAAATTGAAATAAAGGAGTAATTACATAAAACCAAATCCAAATGTTAATATATTCATCCAGTAAAGGGGGATGAGAGAAACTGAATAGTTTAAAATCAATGAGCCTACCAACCTGATATTTCTAAGACTTTAGGATCTCAAGGATCAAACTGGACAATGTCATTCCCATTCAAATATATGCACTGGATCAGACCAATTTATGGAAAACAAAATGAGATTTTTAAATTTAAAATCAAGAAGTAACATTGTGTAGGACTACATAAATATAAATTATAAAATTAATAGAAAACACCATCTCCAGTACCACCCAAGGGAAACAAATAGAGTCCAAATCAAACCTATTGTGATCCCAAACATCCATTTGAGAAGCAATAGTGGCAAATAAGTATCTTTCCCAATGATGATCAGCAGCCCTGAAACATAAAGAAGTTCAATAGAGTAAATAAGAAAAAGAAATCAAATTAAATAAGAGACAATATCAATTGAAAAAGGATTCCTTATCTTAAAATCATTGAAATTGAATCATGGCCTTACCCCAAGGGAAAAAAGGAGTCCAGATAAAACCTATTATGATCCCAAATCTCCACAGTAGTATCAGCAGTGGAAAAGAGGTGTCTTTCCCATCGATGATCAGCAGCCCAGAAATGTAAATAAGTTCAACAGAGGAAATAATATAAAGAACTAAAATTAGATACGACACAATATCAACTGAGAAAGGATTTTTTGTTTTAATATAATTTAAATAAAATAACTATTCCCAGAATGCAATCTTCTACACATAAACTATTAGTGGATGGTAGTAAGGGAAAAAATATATTCCGTAATTGGATGATAAATAAAAAAAGGTTTCAATAAAATTGTGATGAATATTTCATTTTAATTTTATTTATTGATATCAAAAATGTGTTTTTGTATCCAATTAAAAAATAATTTGGATCAATTTAAATGAAAACCCAATTATAATTTTAAAGATCTAAGCATCTATTTACGAAATTTAATTTCAATGGCATGAGATGGCATGTGAAATAAAACTCTTATTTCTTAGTTTTTTAAGGTATAAAATAACTTTAAATAGTCTTCCATGTCATCATTTAATATATCATGTATTTAATTTTCTCAACCCTCTAAATCCAATTATTATTCATAAAACATCCTAAAAGTTGAGTTATTTTAAAAAAATATATACAACAAAAAACATGAAAATAAGATGGTTACAATTACAATATGCATATATTTTGAAATTATGAATGAAAAAGAATTCATTTTATCTATTTAATAAATAAAGAATAGGTAAAATCATTTAATGATATCATGAAAATTTCAAACATTAGAATATTATATTACATTACACTCTATCATTTTTGTTTGTTGATCATTTCATGTGATATGATGATATTTTCCAAACATATTCTCATAATACATCTCATTTTTGATTTTAAATGGACATCAAATGCATGATTTTTTAACTACGAAAATCGCACCTAAAGGCATGGCTGTGAGTGATGTTTCTGAAAAAAAGGTTGAATAAATATAAGAAAACGAAGTTATTTAAATTAATTTAGTAAAGTAAGTTAATGATACAGAATGATAAATTTATCAAATAAAATATCTGGGACCAATATTGAATTTTCTAAAAATATCAAAATCTGATAATTCAAGGAAAACATAATCACAATGAACAAATATTCTAAAGTACCACTTGATTCGGTCAGTGCTCCCCGTTGATTCCGTCTCACCATCCACATGTCAACACATAACTAATCATCACACCTGGTGATCATCGGCCTGGATTTTTCATTCCACACGTAGTCCTGTAGTGTCATGGGAAGATATTCTGAGCCCCCAACCCATCTAGGACAAAATATATGTAAATACAGAATAAATTATCAGTAATGTAGTAAAATGTGGTGTTTTTGAGTCTACAATGGAAAATGAAAATGGAGATAGATACATTATTGTATAGAACATGTACAACGTCACAGTAAGAGAGTGTGAAGTTGGAGATTTTATATCTGGGTTGAAGAGACAGCAGTAGTACTTGTATCAACGGTAGCAGAAGTGTTCAAGCTGATTCCTAAAGATCCAGTGCTTTGATATTCCTAATAAAGATGGTTAAAATAGTGTGGTAATTTTTTTTAATAATATGAATTGTAATGAAGAAAAACTAAATAAATTCTTCTTATGCTTTTTAAAAATAATGTTATTATGTGATCTTCAGCATGCTTCCATGAAATTCCTATGGAAGAATGAGACTGCATAGTTGGATGTTTATAGAATTCTGATTATAGATAGTAGTGGATAATTTGTGATACAGATTCAAAAGAATTTATCGGGCTTACCATTATTTTAGTCCGCGAATGGATTTTAGGTGGTAAACCGCGGTGCATTAGTTTTTTAGGTGGGTATACTGTAAGAATAAAATAGAGAATGTAAATGTTGTAGTCAAGTAATACAAATATTGTACTTTTAGAAAGTGCTTTTGTTGGATTTACAGTTACAGTCACATACTGTTATCATAAGACAATAGATTCCATGAGAGAAATAAGACTTCAAGTGTTGAAATAAGATAAAGTACTACGATAGTTTAGTAAACTTATCTAAACTTGAAACAATATATTTTATTATTGAATTGATAGATATCCTAATGGACTTGGATAAATAAATTTTTGTAAGGGACTACAGTTGTTGAACCAAGGATATCCTGAGTAAATATTCTGTTCATATTAGTATAGATTTCAGTGGATTTTGCAGGAAAAAGGAGCAGAGGACTTTGTCGGGCTTACTATTACTTTTGTCAGCGAATGAATTTCAGGTGGTCAGTGGATGAAAGTACACATATCATTATTGCACTGGCATCTTTATTTTCATACAAATAATTATAATGTATTACTTCTAGTGATTCAAGGTAAACGAAAATTGTAAAGTACAATAAAAAACTAATTACACAGAATATGTAATAGTCATTAAATTAGAGAAAATTAAAAGAAGTTAGTACTGAATCAAGAATACTATTTGTCCATAATTAATAATTTAAAACAATGTTGTAGGATCCTATCAAATCACGAGCACTGATCAGGCCCAAATAGTAGAACCTGGACATCTCTTGTATCCTAAAAGAAATTAGGGTTTCATAAATGAAGACTATTGAACTGTGGTTAGGAAAGAGTAAATGGTGTTTGTTCCCAAAACAAATTATTGTTTCATAAATCAATAAAGGTGTAGGAGGAATAAAATTTTCTGTTTTGTCTACTGGAATCCTGTCAAGCCTTCCAGAAGTGTGTATCAATGGTGCATTGGACCACCAGTTTTGGATGGTGGTTAACGTAGATGTTTAATATTGTTAAAAAAAGGAATCTGGGAAAAATATACAATATACATCCTATAATAACAATAAAGGATAAAATGTGTGTTATATGTGTTTTAACTACTTTCTATATCTTATAATAATAGTAGAGTCAAAATTTGATAAAAACATGTATAAGCTAATTTGAAAAAAATAGGTTCAATAAGGTTCTAGGGATACCTTTCAAATGTGCCACTTAATTTTTATCATTTTTGGAAGTCTTCTTGTTTATGTTTTCCTTCAAACGGGGATAAACATCATTGGGATGGCTTGTGGATGCCACATCGTCATGAGTTGTTGTAACTGCCTATTGCAGCACATCGTCATAATAAAACTCAATCAACAAATATTTGTATATTGAGAGATGAACTAAATTAATAAGTTGCAAAATATACTTACCAATGTAATTATTGAATAACTAATTTGATGATTACAAATTGAAAAATGATACAAAAAACAGAATTGTGTTTTAATGATACAATGAAAATGATTATACAAAAAAACAGTATTGTCTAATCCAATGATGTAATCAAAATAGAAGACAGTGAAAATAAAAAACAACTACCTGGGTTATTATTTTTACATATTTCATGAACATAGACCAATCCTGGGTAAGCAGAGGGGTAGCCAGATATCACGTCCATGAATGGAGACATTCACCCATGCTAAGTAGCATCAACAGAGAGCCATCAACCACTTCATAAGACCTGAAAACATGAAAGTGAAAATAATAGATAAAGATAGATTGGATATTGATGTTTCTTAACTCAATGTCAAGAGTTATGTATTTCTGGTTTTAAAGCTCACCTGAATAGTGGAAAGTAATGGATAAACTGAGGGGATTCTAGATTTATTTCCACTGATTCGTGGCATTCACCCATTCCCAGAAGCTTTGAAAGGTAGCTCTCAACCACATTAGAAGACATGCCAACATGATATTAAATTATAAAAATACATAAGGACAGATTTAATTTTGGTGTAGAATGAGAATAAATGTCACCATTCATACTTCACATTTTCCAGAAGTGTGCATCTATAGTGCATTTGACGACCACATCTAGATTGTGGTTGACACAGGTGTTTAATATATCTAATAAAAAAGAAACTGGGAAAACTGTACAATGTACAGCTTATACTAATAAGAAAGGATAACAGTGTGTGTTATATGTGTTATACCAACATTCATGTATCCTATAAAAATGTTAGAGTTAAAATTTGATATAAAAATGTATAAGCTAATTTGAAAAATTAGGTTCCATAAGGTTCTTTTGATACCTTGAAAATGTGCAACTTAATGTCAATCATTTTTGGAAGTGTTCTTGTTTATGTTTTCCATTAAATGAGGATTCTGTTCATTGGCATGGCATGTGGATGTTGCATCGTGAGTCATTGTAACTGTTTGTTGCATTGTGAGTCATTGTAACTGTGTGTTTCACTACATCATCATCATAAAACTCAATCAATAGATCTATGTACATTAATAGATGAATTAAATCAATATGTTTCAAAAAAATACTTACCATTGTAATTATTGAATAATTAATTTGATGTTTACAAATTGAAAAATGAGAAAAAAACTGAATTGGTTTTAATGATACAATGAAAATGATACTGCAAAAAATAGTACTGTCTAATCTAGCGATGGAATCAAAATAGAAGATAGTGAAAATAAAAAAAATCTACTTAGGTTATTTTTTTATAGCTTCTATGAACAGATACCAATCTTGTGTAAGCGGAGGGGTGCCTAGATATCATTTACCTTAATGGAGACATTATCCCATGCTAAACAGCATCAACAGAGAGCCCTCAACCACTTCATAAGACCTGCCAACATAAAAAAAATAGATGAATAAATATTGGATGTTGATGTTTCTTACCTCAATGTCAAGGGTGATGTATTGTTGGTATTAAAGATCACATGAATAGTTCCAAGTAATGGATAGACGAAGGGGATTCTAGATTTTTTCCAGTAATTCGAGACATTCACCCATGCATTGAATATTCGAAAGGGAGATCTCAACCGATTTAGAAGACCTGAAAATATGATAATGAATTAAAAATATATATTAATACAGACTGAATCTTTGTGTAGCATGAGAATAAATGTCACCATTCTATTCAACATCTAAGCTCTATAAATACTAAGTTCATGTAGACTATGAAAAGACACATAAGGGAAAATATATTCAAAAAGACAAAAATTTCATTACTATATGAATACAATCATCACAACTTGTGTTTGAGGGGTGACCTTCTTATCGAGCCCATGAAAGTGTAGAACCCAATGAGAATTCTAGTCGAGCATGTTTGTACAATGGGAGGAAACATTTCCATGATTATTGAATGATAAATGTTGAATCGAAAAAACATCTTCTAATGTCCATTTTTTCTTTATTTATTAAAACATGAATGTAAAAATTGAATATGAATCATTTAGAATGTTTCCAATAGAAAATAAAATATCATATGTTTTGATTCTAGCAAAACTATTTATCATAAAATGTGTTGGAGTGATTTTAATTCCATACCATGTTGTGGTACAAAAGAAACCTTTCATCACCCTCAATCCCCTACCCAATTTTAATTAAAAACATGGACCAATAAAAATGAGATAATATTGAAAAAATTGCAATAAACGTGTCGTAAATGTTTGATCAAGCATATTGATATGGTATAATTTGACATTATAAAAAACAATGAAATAAATACTTCCTAGTTAATTTAGGGTCCCATAAAGATCCTGGGTTACTCAATACATAGTTTGTGAACTTTATTTACCTGATACTTCTATTCTAACATCTCAGAATAATCTATCTTTATCTAATATATAAAAAAATCACTACAGTCAGTAAATTTAAATACAATATATAAATTAAATCCCAAATGATACATACAGTGTATCCCAAACATTCAAAAATATGTTGTCACATACTAAAATTAATAATATGCAGTATAACATGAATAAGGATTCTCTGAACTGGTTTTATCTTTAGTGTTTGGAGTCTTCCTAAAATCTCAAAACCAAATCATGATAGAGAATTAAGGAATAAGAAAAAAAAATATGAAAACCTAAGAATACATATGAAACATCTATAGTGATAAAAAAATAATTGTTCAAATCATGGGAGTAAAGAATAAAAAGTAAAAAATCCAACATAAAAAATGAATGCATTTGAAGAGAAATGATTTCCACATGTAAGAAATCATATTAGGGAATACTATATAGTTGAATTGTATGCATCGAAAAAGAGATTTAAAGAACCATTATCAGTATCATTAATAGTAGTAGTGTTTGAAATATCTAATATTGACAGCACTAAAAACCACATATGGAACATAGTTAAATTAATAAAAATTCTAATCTAAGAAATGACGATAACTGACCTTAGTATTCCCACCACCTGTACGATGAAAGAAGGTCGATTTGGTGATAGAAAAATAATATAAAATAGGAAAATTATGGGATTCGTTAGTACTATATGAAAAGTGATGAAAAAGGTATGATGATACTACATGATATAATAAAGAGTTGTCCAGAATAATAATATTTACTGAATGTTAGTCAAAAAATTCAAAAACTAACAATATTTTAACCGTTTAAAGTTGATGTGGAGGAGGTCAACAACTAAAAAAATGAAAATCAATGAAAAATAAATGACCAATCCAATAACTTATAGGAAAATAAATATTAAAAATCATGAAAAATTATTGAATCAGCGACAAAATAATATACTGACATTATATTCGTTTTTTGGAAACAAAATGGGATCAGGAGGAAAATGTTCTATGAGATATTTCAACTGAATCTAAACCATGTGAGGGAAATTAATGCCGGCTGTTTGAGTCGAGCCGGTTCTGATCTTAGAAGCATATCCGTAATTCGATTTAACTGGGTTTTTGCATCAGACGCCATTGAAATGGCAAGTCATTGATGAAATTCGGTGTCCGTTCCATATCTTCATAACCAGGCATGAATTTTTTTTTTCTATGAACTGGGTTTCTAAATGAAGCTTAGAACAAAATCTAGGTTTTGCATGGGTAATGGTTTCAAGGAATGAAAAACTTATGAATTTTAATGAGGAGTCGACATGGGATTTGAAAACCGAAGCTGTGAATAGTCGACATTGTAGAAATAATCAGAGGTGTTGTACTTAGAGGACCTTCTTGGATATGAAATCCACCAGGAAGAGTTGGAGTAGGCGATGAAAATCGTGAGCGGTAGTGGTGTGGGCTAGGGGACAATTAGTAAGCGGTGCGAGAGGGGGGGATCAGGGAGGGGAGAGGGAACCATGGGGATTTGGGGAGGGTAGCACAAATCGAAGAGCGAGGAGAGGGGATTTGTGGAGTGGATCGGGAATTAGAGTGCAGGGAGAGGGGATTTGGGGAGGGGATTGGGAATCAGTGATCTAGGAGAGGGGATTTGGGGAGGGGAGCAGGAATCCGAGAGTGGGGAGATGGAATGTTAGTAGGGTTTTGGGTATGGGAGCGCGAGGAGGAAATTCCTGATCGGATCGAGTGATTTTTAGGGTTTTAAGGCAGTAATAGATAGATTAGGGTGATGTGGAAGCATGGTAAGGTGACACATTAGCAATGGAGTATCCTATTTTAGTATAGATAATTTATTTGAAAGATGTAGAAGAATAAATAAAACAAAAGTGCTTGGTTAAAAACAACAACTCTTCATTAGACCACCTCTTTAGGGTTATACCTAAAGCCTTATTAGATTTTATTTAAGATAAAAATGTCTTGTATGATGTGGTTATTGAATTAAGGAATATTTCTGGATAGGTATTGGCTAATAAAAAATGATTTTTAAATGTAAATAAAATAAAAGAAGAGGTTCCCTTTATAATTGAGGATGTCTGAAATTTTTGTAAATAGAAAAACATTTAAATAATGGGGAGTAATTATCAAACCAAGTCCCTACAAAAATTAAAAAATAAAGGAGTATATGGAAGAAATGTTTGATCAATACCTACCGCATAAAAAATAATTTTTTAACCATTTTATTTTTTAGCCATCAAGGTTACTCACTTTTACCATTTTAGTTTTCACATATAGTAACTAGTTATTTACTCATTACCACTCAAGATAGTTGATTTAAAAGTAAAATTGTCACATAATTGGAGCACGATTGATATTTTTAGCCATATAATAATCACTATGAAAAATATTTATTTTAATAAATTTGAAATCATTTAATAAAATATTATTTATTAATAGATATCAACAATGTCGATTTTGACACTATTTTTTTAATTGGAATTTAAAATCATCATGAGAAAGATTTATTTAGAATATATTAAATTAAAAACTATCAAACTTTTTAAAGTTATCTAAAAAATTTATATAACCCAATAATTCATTCTATTTATATTACTTTTAATATTTTTAAAATAATTTATTTCATTTTTCTATTAATTAACTAATTATTTTATCATGGTTATGTATGATATTAAGGTAATTATTTAATCACAAAAAACTATAAATAAATTAAAAGGAAATAAATAAATATTAAATAAAAAATTATCTATTTATAACTGAACATAAGATGTTTTTATCCATATGAAATGTAGTATAGACATTTAATGGAAGGAAGGTTATTTTTTTTTATTCTTTTTCATTTATTAAATTTTTATATAGGTCATAATCATGGAATGTAGCTCAAAAATATAAAATTTCTTGAATATAGAAGACCTAGGGTTGAAAGTGGGCAAAAAATGGAATTTAGACAAGTTTTTAGTACAATTTATCACTTTTTAGTTTAACCTCCAGGTAAACTCATTTTGACATTAACTGTGGAAAATAATTTTTACTATTTTCACACTTACTTATGACAAAAAATAATAATTAACATGTTATATAGTATAAATTATTATTATTTCAAATATAGTACCCATTTTACCAATTTCAATTCACATAAGATACATAGTATATTTTTTAATTAAACCCACAAACATGATGAAAATGTTGTTTTTCAAGAAAATGTATTTTTCAATCATAAGTTGATTTATATTAATTTTATGAATAAGAATAAAAATTATATGAACATAAATTAAAATTTATTGATATATAATCTATATATTTAATTAAAATCATTCCTCATCATGGGTTATTTTAATTAATTAAAATATAAGAACATTATTAACTTTAAAATACTTTCCATAAAAATCCATTTATAAGTCTAAATATAATCTTATAATAAAATATATTACTAAGGTGATTAATATGTAATTAATAATATTAAATGTAAATAAATAATAAATATTTTACTTAAGATAAAATTAAAATAATAATTTATCTTCTAAATTACTTAATTTATTGAAAGGGAATGACAGTTTTTCTAAAATTGGCATTTTCACTATTGACTGGAAACTCAATATTTTTTTCTGAAAAAAACACAGAATATCACCCTAAGTTAATTTTAATATTATTAATTTAAAAAATTAAATATATTTTATAAAATAATTTTTTAATATCTTATAATTTAAGGTTTTATATATAAACTTATAAGAAAATGGTTTAATTAAATTTTTTTCTTTTTTATTTAAAAATTATTTAATATTTTTATAATGAATATAGAAATATAATTCATAAATATTAATAAACATGAAAATGATTTATTATATAATTATCAATATTTTTACAATCTTCCCCCCGTTGAGAAATTAAAATCTTATAATTCGATTAAATTATTACACAAGTGGGCATATCATTCCCTCATAACAATTTCAGATTCCCAAGTTGCTTCTTTAATCACATGGGTTTACACAACACCTTGTCCTAGAAAATCACATTATTCTATGAAACATTGTCTCTATATTCAAAAATCTGAACACTAGTTCCTCAACATAAATATTCTCAACCAACTGAACTACTTCAGGTATTAAAACATTATATAAATATTCCAAATATTTCCTTAACATTGAAACATGAAATACATTGTGTATCTTGGAAAACCATGGCGTTAAATACACTAAGTAGGAAACTGATACAATTTTATCTAGGAATCATATGGTCCAATGAATCATGTGATTTTCTTCCCTTTTTTAAAAAACTCATAATACATTTTATGGAGACACTATTAACAAAAACTTGATCACCTAAATAAAAAAGAAGATCTTTCTTCCAGTTATCCATATAACTTTTCTTCCTACTTGGAGTCATCCTCATTTGTTACAGAATCATATTCAACTTCTTATCCAATTACTCTACCAAATAAGTACCCTTTTATATCCTTTCTCCTACTTTCTCTTAAAAAGTAGGAGTCAAAAAATGAATTCTATATAATTCCTCAAATAGATCCATCTGTATACTCGAATAGAATCTATTATTTTAAGAATACTCAACTTGATAAAGATGATGATCTAAAATTAACTGGTAATACATTTACCAAGAATGATGAATGTGTTTCAAATTCTGAATCCTTTACTCATATTATCTATCACATTGAGGAAAAAAAGGTTTTTTGAAATTTTTTTCTCTACCCATTATCATATGATGTTCTTTAAAAAAATATGAAGTTAAACTGATATCGTGTTTAGAAAAAAGGGAGAGTAAATCTCTATAACCAAACAATATACTTGAGATATAATCAAGAAAGATAATCCAAAAAAAATTTATCTTGAATGGGAAGGAAATGTAAATATTTAGTTAATCGATCAAAAATAACCCAAATTTCATTATTACCTCATGATGTCTTAGGAAATCCGATAATGAATTCCATGGATATATTTTTCTATTTCCACATTATTAATGTAAATATTTAAATCATCCACTTTGATAATTATTAATCTACTTTAACCTATAAAAAAATAAAACACTTAATGGTAAATTTAGAAATATATCCTTTCATTCTATCTCACCAATAATATTCAAAGTGATATATTTATATCTTATTACTTCGTGGATTTAAGTAAAATATAATACATTGAGATTCACTAAAAAATTATAACTTCAACTGATAATAACAAGGTGAAAATGGTTTCACTCCAAATCTGATTACACCCACTTCATCAATATTAAATTAATGAAAAATTCCTTTTCAAAAAAAATTATTTATTAGTAAAACATTATCCTACTTATGAGATTGATTAATTATTTTCCTTAGAGAAAATCATAATGACACCTAAAACAAAACATGGGAGGCCCCTACATCTATATCTCCAAGGAAAAAAATTATCAATTCATTTACCAATGGGTCATGTTTACAATATAACATGGTTAATGTTGAACTATTATCCTAACTCAAAGAATCAAAATCTTTGTTTACATTCCTAGGATGATAATGAATTACATAGTAATAATCTTTAATTAGTTTTAACCAACTTCCACACCTGAAGTTAAAATCATTTTGAGTAAATAAATAGATTAAAATGTTATTATCATCACATGTTTCACAATTTTTTCCATGTAAATGATGCCTTGAAATTTTTAATGAAAAATAAACAAAATTAACCAATTTTACATGATGGGTAATATTATTTAACTCATGGGGTTTCATTTTACATAAATAATAAGAAAATATATATTCATTTTTTATTAGGACACAACCAAGTACCACTAAAGAAGCATCCTTATTGATGAAAAATTATCCAATTATAGAGGGAAGAGAAAAAATAAAGCATTTAAAAATATTCTTTTATATTTCTTGAGCAAAATAATCATATTACATGATATATACATATTTAACATCTATTTGGGATATTATATTATCTAGGAAAGACACCAGAGTAAATTTTTCAGGAAACCATCCATAATAACTAGCAAATCTAAGAAAACTATGAATATTTATTATATTTAGTAGTCTTGAAAATTATTCAAAAAAATTTGGAGGGTCAATAGTTATTACATATATAGAAACAATTTTCTAAAGGAAATTATTTTTTTTGAAACAAAAAATCACACTTAATAAAATTTCAACATAGTTTCCTTTATTTTAAGATTTGAAAAATAGTCCTTGGGTGTCTTTAATATTCCTGATGACTTTTATAATACACTAAAATCTCATAAATAAAAACAAACAAAAACATGTCTAAATATTCATGAAATAAACTATTCATAAAATCCATAAATATATATAGTGCATTATAAAACCCAAAAGGAATAAACAAAAACTCATAAACCCCATATCTTATCTGAAATAATAACAATATAATATCTACATCCTTAAATTTTGATTAATAGTAACCCAACCTTTGATTATAATTTGGAATGTATTGAAATCCCTAGACCAGTTACAACTTCATTTTCTAGCCCAATGTCAACAATGGTAGTAGAAAATCATTTTAGCCCGACTAACTTTTGTTGATCTGGTTGACTTCAACATTATGTAACTTACTTCAAACATAAATTATTATAACTACCCAACTCATTGAAACAAAAACATCTCACCATTTCTTGCATATCGAATACCTCATTCTTGGATTGTTCATGACTCTATTCCTTACATTCGTAGGCAATATGAATAAACATTCCACAACGGTAACACTTCCTTGATTTTATAATACATTATCCACGGTGATTCTTACCAAACATATCACAAGATGGCATCTTGATTTTCTTACTTCCATATTTCTTTGAGGGATGTTTCCACATTTGTTTCAATTATAAATACTTATTAAATTCATCATCATGAGTTACATATGTTTCTGAAAACTCAATCATAACCTTTCTATCACAATGAATATTTTTTCATAACTTTTAAATTATTAAGTGGATAAATTTCTTCATAAACGTGATTTCAATCCTGATTTAAATCGTAATATTTTACTAACAATGTCCCAAATAAAATTTTCTATATACTCAGATAATCATAGAAAATTCACTTTATATGTGGATATATAATCATCATATTAGGGATTCAATTCCAATAATTTTTTCTCTATCCTTATCTGAATAACTATAGGTAAATATTTCTCAAAGATAATATCCACAAATATGCCTCTCTCCATGGAATCAAGAACATATTTTTCAATAATATTCTTCACCTGAAACCACTATTAATCAACTTTACATTCTAAATGATAAAGGTAAAAAGTTACCTTTTAACATTCCAAACATCCCATTACATAAAATACATTTTCAATGGAATTTTTCCATCCTTAATATACCACTTCATCGGAGGATCCACTAAACGATATAGGGTGTTATCTCATGAAATTATCAACTATCTATATGTTTCTCTATAGATAATCTGGTTACTCTCTAACATCTATTCCAACACCATTTATATCCTTAGTCTACTGATCCAATACTATGTAAAAACTTCATTCCCATTCCAACAATTCCTATTTTCTAATTTTTAATAATATTTTCCTCTTGATTCTTTTCTAATATAGCTTACCAATTTCTTAAATTGAAAACCATTATGAAAAATAATTATATGAAAAAACATGGTAATATTCAAATGATATGAAAACCATAAATTAAAGTCACTTAAAGGTATTTACATTCATTATCTAAAACTCAAAAGTTATCTTGATATTTCTATAATACAAACTATAAATATCGTGCCATAAATATTACATAATATTGACCATAAAGTCAAGAATTAATTTTCTTACAATAGAAGATATTTTTATGTTAGGAGACTTAGAGAAATAGGTCATAAATAATTAATAAAAGAGAACATATTAAAAAGTGGCCACTTCCGATTAGTATCTATTTTACCCATAATGTAATTTTTTAAAAAGTAAAACATGAATTATTTTTATTATAAATATTTATGAATTTTAATAGGAATTATTCTTTTATATTACCCATCCTAAAACCCGTTAATTTTTTTTAAAATATTGTATGATCACAAAAATATAAGTATGTGAAAGAAAAATAATAAATTAATTAGTCTAATGAAAAAACATGAAAACCCATGAATTATTTTTCTTAGATAATTCCTTTTGACCCAAAAGGGGGTTCATTTTTCAATGAAATTACAATTATATTACCCTTTAAAATCAAATTATTTACAACAAACATAAATTTAAAACATTTAAAACTCATAGAGGAGAATTAGGACATCATATTCATAGAATCCATAAATAACCATTACAGAACCCAGAAAGTTTGAAATCACAATAGAACCAACATCAAATATAATATGTCGGAGAACATAATAATTACCCAATGCAATAGAGTACTCTATTGGTGCACCCACTATATATTCTATATAAGTATCTCCCATGAGCTATATTTGGGATCAACCCATCATATAAACAATGTCCAAGGAACATAACAAGAATGAAAAAAAAATTATCTAGAAATTTTTTATCACATAACCCCTTAAAACACATTCAAACTGGTATGTAAAACTCTTTTAGATATCAATATAACCATTTTCATTTAAAAACACATTTTAAATTCTAAAATAATTATAAAATTGGAAATAGTTTTTATTATTTAGATAAAAAATTAAATATTTTAATGTAATACAAACTTCAAATAATGGTTAAAATAGTGGAAAAAGTTGTTATTTCTATACACATTAAAATAGAACATGTCTATTGTATTTTTTCACAATATTCCAAATAAAACACATAAATTTTTTTCTTTTAAATCCATTAAATTAAATTAAAGAGAAATAAAATTTCTTTTCTAAATATATCTAGTCCATAAAAAACATCAATATTTTTTGAAAAATATTGAAATAGAAGAAGAAAGTTGAAAAATAAATATCTAAATGAATATTTTTAAAAGAAATTACCTTAACTTGAGTATGAATCATCACATAGGTTCTTTATCAGTATATATAATATGATTATATTAGTTATATAATTTTTTACTAACCCTTTTAACATTTATTATTCCTTTTATTTTATTTATTACCATTATATAAACAACTATTTAATCATTTAAGTTCACTTCATATGTTTTTATTGTATTTGTCTAATATGTAAAAAATGATTTCAGTGGGTTGAATATTGTAAAATAGGTCATTATTCCATTATCTAAAGAATAATAACAAAGAAATAATTATAATTTTAGTACATAAATTATAATTTTTAAACTTATCTTCAAATATTGTTAAGAAAAATGAACTATATTACGATCATGAAGATGGTAGGCCATACATACGCATGAGTAACAATTCCATTTTCAACGATCATTATGTAAATATGGTAAGTACAAAATTATATCTATATAATGATAATTAAATCAATAAAATCAAAATATTACTTTAAATATACTTATATATATCATCAATGTGATGTGGTGATGAAAACAGAATAGCATCATTTCATGGAGGATGTAGTCCACATCTACACATGAACGATGTCATCATTTTTTAGTGAAGGAAATGGTAAGAAACTAAATCATATGTTTTATTTTAATAATTATAAATACTTCATTAATATAATATATAATCATAAATTCCATCATTATAACAATATCTTATGTGTGATGATGAAAAATGAATTACATCAGTTCGTGAGTCGATATTCCATCATACACATAAATGGTGATTTTGTTTCCCATTTGACAGAATAGGAGATGAATATAGGTTCTTACATTTAAATAATGACATCATATTATATTTCACATACTAGTGTTATTATATCATAATTTTTTAATATTATTTAAAGGATGTGTTAGAGTAAAAAAAATAGAAACACTCATTAAAAATAACACCTCATCTTCAAACACACTCTTTAGGATTATTCCTAAATACTTCCCTGAGTGGAATTACTGTTTAAAAATGGATCTAAGAAATTATTATTAAAGTAAAAAAGATATTTGAGTAGGTCTTGGATGAAAGAAAAATTATTTTGAAGTGTGAATAAAATAGGATAAAAGGGTCCCTTTTATAAGTGAGGATGAGTGATATTTTGTGAATACCCAAAACTATTAAATAATTGGCAGTTATTCTCAAACCAAGTTCCTCAAAAATTTACAAATAATGTTTTTATAAGAATATATGGTTTATCCAAATCTCTAATATAAAAAATAACCATGGTTTAAACATTTTATTCCTTAACCACCATGTTTACTCACTTTTACCATTTTAGTTTTGTCCTATAGAAACAACATTTTTTATTCTTTAAAGGCCGTGATATTAATAATAAAGGAAAATTTTCACATAGTTATGACATGGTCAAACTTTTCAACCCTTATAATAACTTTGAAGAATATAGGTTTCTTTAGAAATTTTTAATCATTTAATAAAATATTATTTCTTATAAAATATAATTAATGTCAATTATGACAGTATTCATATGATCGGACATTAAAAACAACAACAAAAAGATGGATTTTGATTATATTTTATTAATAACTATATAAAATTTGGTTATTATTTAAAAAATCCATGTACCACCATAATTCACTCAATTTATATTACATTTAATATTTTTAAAATCAATTATTATTTTTCCTATTAATTAAATAGTTATATTTCCATCATTGCAAAAGCACTTTTGGTAATTATTTCATCGGCAAAAATTAAAAATATGTTACCCATAAAAAATCAACCTATAAAATAATTCTTTTTACCTGAAAATTGGTAGTTTTTATCCCTATCAAAAATTATTATATATATTAAAAGCATGGATTGTTCCTTTTTTGTCTTTTTCTTTATATAAATTATTATACAGGTCATAATTATGAAATGTGGCTTCAATATGGAAAATTTATAGAAACTAGATGATATTGAGTTGAAATATTAAAAAAAATATAATTTGTAAATATTTTTAGGTCATTTTATCTCATATCTTTTAAGTTAAACCCCCCAATAAAACTATTTTGTCTTAAACCATTATAAAACATTTTTATTATTTTCACAATTCACTATGAAAAAATTATTTTGAGAATATTATAGTATATGAAATATTGTTGATAAAAATATGGAATCCATTTAAAAATATTAAATTTATAAAAGTTGTATAATTTAATTTATAATGAATCTCACAAGCGTGATGAAAGATCAGTTTTAGAAGAAATCTATTTTTCAAGCATAAAATGATCCTATATTAAGTTTATGACTTGTATTCACCATTATATGAATTTAAATTTAACTTATTTATATATAATGTATAAATTTAATTTAAATAATTACTCATTAGATGTACTTTTAATTAATTATAATAGAGAAAACTATTCACATTAAAACAATTTCCAGAAAAATTTGTTTTGAAGCCTAAAAACAATATTATAAAAAAATGTTTTATGAAGATGATTAAAATTTAATTAATTATATTAAAAATAACTAAATAAAACTTATATAACATTAAATTAAATTCAAATAATAATAATAATTTCAAATTATTTAATTTATTGAAATGAAATGACAGCTTTATAAAAATTAGTAAGCTTCAATATTAACTGAAAAAGAAAAATTTTCTAAAAATTATCAAACTATAAACATAAGTTAATTTTGAAATTATTATTTTAAAAATGAAATTAATTTTATCTAATTTAAATTCTATAATTTAAAAATTTATATTTTAAATAAGAAACTAATAAGAAAAGGGTTTAATTAAAACAATTTCCTTTTTGATTTAAATATTACATAGTATTCTTATAATGAATAATATGAAATTATAATTAATAAATATTAATGAACATTAAAATTATTAATTCTATCATTACATGGGTTTTATAATTATATTATAGGGACAGACCATCTACTAGGAATGTACAAGTCGAGTTGGTTTGAGGACACACCTATGGTATAACATTTAATAGACACACTATGTTCTCCAAAAAAACACAGTGTACTTCATTATTATTATTGATTTTCACTATTTATATCCTTAGATATGGATTCATACATAATAAGAGTCCATTTTATTTATCATTCTATATATAATATGATGATGATTCCCCCTTCTCTATTATAGTCTATTGTAAGGATGTTTTGGATATCAGTTGTGGATATTAACCCCATAGAAAAGATAATGAGATATGGATGTCAACTCACAGTATGAGAAAGGGATGAAGAATATTTCCATAGTTTAGTCAAACATAGAGTATTAGACCAACACTTGTTTCATTTATTGGTAGCCTTTGATTATTTCTAGTATCTTATGGTATCATTGATGATTCTGGGTCATGGATATTGTTTTTTGGCTAAGAGTGAGAGCCACCCTCTTTACATAAGGTTTGTTAGATTGGTATTATTTTAGTGTGATATTTTTAGTGGAAATTTATTCCTGTCCCCATGTTCCATTGATTTATTCTTAGTGCACTGCCTTCTACTCAGAGGATGAAGGAGTTGGAACTTTAATCCTTGGTTGAATGTACCCTAGAGTCATTCTTCATTATAATTGTAGATAACTTATTTATTCCACATGGATTCTTCTGTTTTGATGATGGGAGATATAATATCATTTTCAAATCTTATCCTATTTTCCATTTGACTAGACTGTAATAATATATTATTTTATAGAAATAATAGAGAAATTTTGGATTTATATACTCTTTTTAAACATATGACATAGACTAAGGTGTTAGTAGTTTATTTTAGTTGATGTAGTCGAAATCCCTATACTGGTTAGGGAGTGGGTCCTCTATACTTGGTTATGGTCTCTTATTACCCCCTTTAGTGGGGCACATTCTATTAGCTCAAGAATAATAATGGTACTCATTATAGATGATTTATACCCATGCATTGATGCATGATCCTTGATATAGTTTTACTTTTGGTTTAGTTTTGGAAATGGTTTTTTGGTGGAGATTCATCAGTTTTTACGGTCATTATACCCTTATATAGGGTGGATGTACCAACAAGGAATGGGTCTCATATGTCAGTTTAAGATTTTTTGGATTGGTTGTGAAAATGGTTGACCACTATTTAAGGTTTATTAATGTAGAGTCTTATATAGCATTGGATGATTCCGTTAATTCTTTATTAGCCCACCTTTTTGAGAGGAGTGGGATGAGGTAGTAGTTCCATTATTTTAACCATTTCCATTGACCCCAGAGTGTATCTGGGTTGTTGTATTCTTATCTTGGGTGATGTTTTAAAAGTAATTACTTATTTTTTATGTTTTATGAACAGTTATTTTACCCCATGTATTAGGTAATATGATTCTGTTAGATATGATGAGGGCATTGGGAAATGTTAGTTATGTTCTATAGTGAGTGTGGTATGGAATGGGGCATTGTTCAGAGAAAAATGGAATTTTAGTAGTCAAAGTTACATGCCTCATGAGCCAGTGGTGGTTCTAGTAAGGATAATGTGGTTCATGATTGAGAATACCATCAGTTGTTGAGTGATATTTATAGAAACATATGGAGTGTTGATTGTGCGTATGAGATTTTTTCCACCTCTCTTGATCCAGTGGAATTTGGCAGTCTATATCAAGGGTTATGATTAAGGGAAAGTTTTCCCCTAAATCATTGGCCTTTTATGAGGTGTCTTATGTTGTTTTTATATGATCCATTATATTTATCCACAACCACCTTGATAGATATGGTGTCCTATTTGTTAGGATTTTTGTTGTTTCTTCTTCCCATGTCTACTTTCCCTTGGGATTTATTCGGATATTTCATGGTCGAACCACATTGGTGTGATTTGCTATAATAATATTTCCCCATTTTTTTCATGCCATCCAATTGGTTATAATTATACTTACCCATTCATAAGACTTATGACCATGCACTTTTATCAATATAGATGGTGTATATATTGGTTTCCTTTCAGACCCAGTCCTTTGAAGATGATGTTGGTGGAGATAGTGTGATTTTGGAGCTGGTATGTTTTTGATTTGAGATAGTGTGACATGGATTCTTCTTCCTCCTCATCATTTTATAGGTAAACATGAATATTTTAAATTCCTACTGTAATTGAAAATCCTATACGGATGTGAAAATTTATGTTGGTATGGTGAATTTTTATCTTCATGATGGTTTCTATAAGGCCTCACACTTTTTTGTGTCTTCTTAGAGAAAATTTTCAAAATATAGCCTATTCGAGGTGGGATTGAGGTGTCACCTTTGACTTACTATTGATCTGGGTCGATTCTTATTTGTTAGGTTCATGCAAGAGTTATTTCGAAGTGGATTATTCATAGGGATGTAATTTTTAATATAAGCGTCTCAGAAGTTTGGTTTGGGATATATAAGCTAAAAATGCACGAGGTTCTTATGATTAGATATTAGAATAGACTATAGATCATGGTTTTTGTAGCTAAGACATTCCTATAAAAGGAATCTGATTATCACGGAAACTAATTATAGTGCCTATAATATTGACTATAGGGTAAAATTCTATAATTCCATTCATTAAATAATTGTCTATGCATTTTTGAATTTATGGATTGAAATCTCATATTCAATTTCAACATCTTATATTAATGATGATGATTTCCCTCACAGAAAGGATTTTTAGAGAGGTATGATTTGGAAATTTTATAAATTAAAGGATCCGTGAGACTACCCACAGATGTTTGGGATTTCTGATAGGATCTCTCTCAATATTATTATGGATGAATCTGGATTTATATAGGGTCAGTTTTAGAATATTTTTTCATGGGTTATTAGATTCTCTATCTAGGAAGTTGATACCCCCGATTTTTAATGAGCTCAAATGGGGGGTATGATCCTCCACTAGGTTCGGTACCCCCTCAAAAGAGATGTATTTTAACGAGGCATGGTACCCTTATATGACATTTTGGAGTTCATCACCCATAGTGGTACATGTGTGATAAATAATATTCACATGGTGTTAGTCCTCTATTCATGCATGGGGTTGGTATCCCTTCACTAATAATTATGTGTCTGTCCCCCATACATGGGTAAGGGGTTGGTACCCCCTAACGAGTATCCCATGAGTCCTCCATTTATATAGGTTAGTGTTTGTAATGAGATGAGATGAAGATCCTTTGACCATGTGAGATGATACCCCTATAATAAAATGTGTTACTTCTCTATGGGTGGGGGTGGATCCCCATGGGTTTGTGCAAATTCAATTTAGACCAAGGATTAGTGCCCATTAATCCCAATGAGGAGGGGTCTTTTATAATACATTAGGGTCAGTAACCCATATAGATAGGGAGTGTATCCCCCATTTATATAGGTTAACATTATACATTATTTAAGGTATCATATTTTTACCAATGTTGAATGATCAATCCCTTATAGTTTTGGGTGTGAGATCCATTGTAGTTGTGGTCAATAACCCCATTGACTAGTTTGTGGACACTCCAAAATGTATGGGTCCATCGCCATAGATCAATGAACAATGTGATTTTGGATTTGTTTTATTTTTTTGATCTTCTAACCATTACCATTGTCCAGGGTGACCCTTGGTTTAGGTCAATGTGGCTCGACAAGCTCTCTTTTTTGATGGGAGATATAGATGTGGTGGGTTGAATTCCAGTATTTGGAGAATTTAAAGGATGTATGTTCCCCCTCATGTGAAATGAACGTTCTTTTTTCTCATACCTTTTTTCATGGTTGGTATGAAGAGGGCATATGATGATTTCCACAATGATTGATTCACAAGGGGAGCTTCTAATATATGGACTAGACCATGAACAATTAGGTTTAGGTTAAACATGTGACCTTTTCTTAGGATTCTTGTTTCATTTAGAACAATTTTGTTTCTTCTCTATAGAAGTTATGTTACTAATCAGGGAACCAGAGATACATATTGATCCTCTAAACTTATATATTAAGACTATGGGTATCTCTTAGGGGTGGTAGTTTCCCAAAATCTCTATCAACAACGAGAGATGTTTTCTATAGCATGTTCTATAGGGATTACAATATTTTAGGGGGGGCACAATTATGTTATCATGGTGATGGGAATTTATCCTTAGACTATGTTAAGATGTGCATCTAGTTTTTTATGCATTTTAGAAATTGATTGGATGGATCACTATTCTTTTTCCTTGGAGATAGTCCAAGCTGGTGAGAGAGACTAGTCAATTGAGGCTTCAACCAATCCCTTCATGGGGTGACATATTTTCCTTAATATGTTATAGTTTTTACCTAATCATACATATATATGTAGAATAAAATATTTTCACCTTCTTTATTAGTGGTTTCCCTAATTTAAATAAGGTACTAAACACGATTTCCATGACTATAACCAACTTCATGTATTTTAGAGATAAAGTATTGGTATAGTATATTCTTTTATTTATCATGAGTTAGAGAATATAGATGTGTGTCAAATTACCTCTTGGATCCCTTATAATTGAGTATTTCTGTGATTAGGTGGTGAAAAGTAAAATTGTGTGAGTTTAGTAGTTCTATGTATCGGGATGACTTGTAACCAGTCTTTATATTTTCATGCCCTCATTGGTGGTGTGGCATAAATTTTTGATATAGTTTCCTAGTGGAATCTATTGGGATGTTGGTGATATTAGTAGTTTTGATGGATTATTGTGGGTGAGGACCTTTATTTTAGAAGTGAGAAAGGAAGTTCTTCTATGGTGGATGATGACCTGGATGAGGTCAGTGGTGAAGACATGGCATCCCTAAATCCCCTCATGGGGTAACTATGAAAGGTTTAGTGTTACCATAATACCTCCAACCAGTCAACATTGATATGTGTTCTTGATTTCTATTTTTTACGAGTTATGGTAGTCTCTCTTAGTTTGGTGTTGGGATCTTGATAAGCTACATAAGAGAAGACATTGGTGTTATTTGATTTAATATGAAAGATAGTATTTTGTTTCTATTTTTATGTGAGGGATTATGACTCCCCTATAGGGTTTATTTGTGAATGAACCACATCTACCTAATATTGATGATTTTTAAAATCAGTTGAGGCATATTTTTTAAATATATCATCATAAGATGTTATAAGATATTGAGTGAGAATCTATGGAGATTTTATGCATGGAATGTTTCTTGCGGATTGAAACCACACCGTATGATGGTATGATGTTGGTTAGAGATGGAGGAAAAGAAAATATTATAGGTAACATCATGAATCATAGTGTTGGGATGATATGCATTCCTTAGTGGGAACTGTTTAGTATCCCTATGTATAATAAACATCTAAATCTAGAAGAGATCTTGTGGTTGTGTGCATGTATCCTACATAGACTAGCTTGGTGACCTCTTAGAGATTCATTGGGGTTATTACTTTTCTAGGATGAAAATACATAAGGTTGGGAAAATATAATGATATAGGGAATCCTATATGAAATACAAAATACATTTTAGAGTTTCAAATCCCTAGGTATTTTTGAAGGGTAAAAATTTAATTTCTATCTCCAAAAAGAACATATATTTTTAATGGTTCTATTCATTCTGGAATATGATGTTTAACCAAAGGATGGAATTTAGTGATCACTTATGTTGGGTGTTATATTTGGATTATTTTTTATTTATTAAATAATATTTAACTACTTCCACATGTTCCAAGATTGAGGTATCATAAATGAAGCTTGACATTGGAATTTTAAATTTGTGGATGAATTTGGAGTGAGTGGTTTTACCTAGGAGAGGTATAATCCCTATTTAGGATATGGGATTGGGTCAGACCCATTTATTATAATCCATTAACGATTAATTAAGTATTTATTTTATTATAAAACTATTACTATCCCCTCTATCTCCCTAGGCATGTATTTGAATGATAATCTCCTCAAGCTTTTGAAATTTTGGATGTTTGAGAGGTGGTAATAAAGGGAGATACCTTTGTTTAGGTATAATTCAGGCATGGATTGTGATATGATAATCATTTTTTGGAAATATAAGTTTTGTGATCTTGAATCCATGATGATCTAATAAGATAAAAGACTTGTTACTTTGGATTTTTGTTGATATTGGTTAATAAATCAATATTTATTTGTGTTATAGATTATATATTGTCCCTTTTTAATTTTCTATTTGGAAATGGTTTGAATTTGTGTTGTTCGATGTGGATTTTTCATGATCATATAAGGGTATTTTATAGAATTTATTACTACACAAAATGTAGTATCAAGAAAAAATGTCATGAAGATTGTTCAAACAACACTATTTTGAGATGCGACCTATATGGAATGTAGGTTTCTGGTTAATTCTGTGTAGGACCTTAAGGAAGATGACACAAGGTCTATCCAGGCACACCTCATGAATCCCTTATGTTGAACATGGGATTATACTTGTACACACCATCAATGGTGACATAATAACACCTTGGTTAGGGTATATGATGATATTCTCTTACACCCCCACACCATGTGTATTATAGGGAAACCTAATTTACTGGGGAAGTACACACCAAGTAGGTCTGAGGACATTCCCATAGACAAGAATTTTATTGACACACTGTGTTATCCTAACACACACTGTGTACTTCCCCATTCTTATGGTTTTGTGTTATTTCTCACTCTAGAGTTGGATTCAGACATAATAGGCTCCCATTTTAAGTATCTTTCGACATATAATGTAAAGGTGATGCCCTCATTTATATTAGAGGCCATTAACAAGATTTTATCTATATTAGTTTTAGATCATAACTCATTAGTGGTTATGATAGGATCCAAATGTTTGATTAGAGGAAGGATGAGGGAGGGAGACCCATACTAAGGTGTAATAAAATGTTGAGTATGAGAACCACAATTGTTTTAGAGATTGTTAACCTACATGGTTTATTGTAATCTTTAGGAATCTAAGGGGATGGCGGGTATTTGATTCCAGAGTCAATTTATGGATGAAAGGTACCCACTACACATAGGGGTAGATCCCGTATCTTAATTTTGTGTGAAACCTTTAGGATATGTTCCTTATTATCACCATTCACCAAAGGGTTCATTTTGTTAGAATTGGATTGGACTCGGAGGACATAAGAGTTTCCCCGTCACTCCTTAGTAGAGATTACCCTGTTGGTTAGTCTTTATTCTGAAAATTGGTATATTATCTCTTACACATCGTGTTTTGTATTTTTACCATGGGAGATGGTGTATTTTTCTATATAATCATAAATAGAAACGATCATTGGACCATTGAAATAAATTACTTTATAGAGGTAGTGATTCAATATGGTATATAGATACATTTCTTGATCCTATGCACTAGTTCGAGGTGCAAGAATCTCTTTTTGGTTTATGGAGTAAAAATCCCCTTGTAGGGTACAGAGTGGGATTTCTATACTTGTCTATTATCTGATGGTTCCCCTCCCACGAGGCATGGTATGTTTTGTCATAGATGGTGGTGGTAAAATTCATAGTTGTTGTCAACAATTACTATCGAAT
The DNA here is from genome assembly GCA_963277665.1 of Viscum album. NCBI lineage: Eukaryota > Viridiplantae > Streptophyta > Magnoliopsida > Santalales > Viscaceae > Viscum > Viscum album. The sequence continues at coordinate 1,699,013,322 of OY728161.1, read as the reverse complement.
GAGAAACAAAATGTATTTTTAGTGTTGGATTAGTTTTGGAATTTTTTTTTCAACAAAGTTGTATCATTGCCTAGGGTTAGTACCCCATCAGCTAGGTTGTGTGTTCCAATGATGTGTGGGTTTTCAATGTTGGTTTCAGATTTGATGGATTTGTGATTAGGATTGTTGAACTTCATGGAGAAGGATATATTCTATAGTGCCTATATATATATATATGATATATATAGGAAATTTCATATTACATTCATATTATGATTTTCAGGTATGATATATCTCTCCATGAAACTTACATCAAAATTATAAACTATTGTCATTTATTTTAATTCCCACATAAGGTATCCTTTATTAATCTATCGCAAAGGTGTAATGTATCAAGATTTTATTATTCATGCATTGGATGCCTGATATGGATGAAAACACATTTACTCATACATTAAAAATTCATGAGTAAACAAAATAGTCATAGGAGTATTTTTTTAGTTTATTTAAACACAATTATGCAATGTCAGTTTATGTTCGTGCTCAGTCAATATACCCTTAGCTAGAATATCTTTTTTATACATCCTTTATACATTGTATGATAGAACCACACGAAGGATGGATATTTATGCACATGTGACATGGGATTTTTCATGACCCATGGGTACCTTCAAATAGAGGATATCTTTTGACTAATCATGGTGATATTTTGCAAACCCATGTGATGGTGTTTGAAGGTGTTGTAGATCCTCTTTGGTGTAAGGTACACTATTTACAATATTTCTTTATTTCAGTTTTTTATATTGTTTTATATATTTTTCATGCAACATCCCTAAATAATTGGTCTAATCACTTCCTCATGTTCCAACAATAATTATTAGGATCTAAAAAATTCATCACATTAATTTTTCATGTGTGAAAAATCCTATGGAGAATAGGGTGCTTTAATTCTATACATTTTATCTACCTTCTAAAAAGGAGTGGTTTTTTTATATTGTTACCTTTTGGTGAAAATTTACTATAGATTATCAGTGAATAGGATTCTTGGTTCCAATCTTGGGTTTCATTTCCCTAAGGCGTGATTCTTCCTTTTTGTTTTCTGAAAGGCGTTTTCACCCCACAGTTTGGAGTTTTGGATTTTATTCAATGTTCTAAGAGAATAGGTACCTCTCATTTGTGTGATATGGTGAGTGAATTATAGTGTGAGACCACGTTCAAAGAATGATATTGTGTTAGTCTTCCAAGTAACATGCCAAGAAAGTTGAAGTAATATCTAGTAAGGATAATGTTGTTGATGGTCAGACATAATATAAATGAATGAGATATCTTTTTGTATCCCTAGGAAGTGTTCAGGATGTATATGTGATGTGTTTCCCCCTATATTAGAAAAATTAGGTTTGACCTTAATTTTAATGGGTTTTTAGTAGGGAAGTGTTTTCCTCTCAAGGATGCAAGCAATTCAAGGACACCATTATAGATTGGTTGGACTAAGGATTCATATTTTTGTGATGTATTATTCCCATTATGAGTTTCCCTTGGGTTTTGTTGGGTAGTCACATGGTTTTGACCCATTTCTATGTTGACATGTGAACCTATTTCCATTTTAAGTAATCTTAATGGTAATATTTATACACACCGCTACACATGCCTTTTTTAGAAAACATGTTATTTATGTGTAGTCATTATATAAAGTAGTGTTCTTCTAGGCTAAGTACTATGGATCTGGATATAGTGGAGTTGTTGGGATTTAGGATATGAAAGGGTTCATATTAATGAAAGAAATACATGTTGGCTTCCTTCTAATGGTCATTTGAGAGGTACACATACATATTTTAATTTCCTTGTAGAATTGTATATCCTATATATTTGTGAATCATTTTATTAGTTTAATGTATTTTTAATATAGGATGCTTAGTCTAAGCTTACCCATTTTTTATTGTTCCTTCTCAGTGATAGTCTCTATATAATGACTTTTTAGAGGTAGGATTGGTGTTTCACCGTCATCTTTCCACTAGTTCAGGTCTGGCCCTGGTGGATTGGGTCCAAAAAGATCTCAATTAATTACCAAAAATAAGAAGAAATCAATTCATATCCCAAATAATCATACGATATTATGTCAATTAAAGGAGTATTATGAACTCCTAGTGAAAATTATATCCATAATATATTTCATAATACAAAATAATATAGGATATTTATGTCACATGGTTTTGAAAAAAAATAACAGTATTGATATACCAATTCTTTAGGGATATGTTGATATATATCATAAATACTTGTTATGTATTCCTCTAGATCATGTGGCTGATGTTGAAAAAAAACACATACCTTATTCTATAAAAATATCAAAAACTCATTAAAATATTCACTTATTAAATAAGAAGAATTAAAGAAGAAACTATAAAATAATATGGAAAATGGTTTTATGTACCAATGCGCCACAAAATGGGTTACGCCCATCCTTATTATTAAGTAGAATGATAGGAAAAAATTTTATTGTATTGATTATTTTGATAAACATTTATTCAAAATCAAAGAAATGTATCCTCTACCATGTATTAATGAGTTTTAGAAACAAAATATTTGTGACAAACTTCTCAAGGGTGGATCTTTGATTGAGATTTCATTAAATAAATTAAAATAAGATGATTTTCCTAAGATATCCGTTCATTCAAGACATCACTAATATGAATTTAATCAATTCCTTTTAGAGATACAAATTCTCCAACTATAGTGATAGATTTTAAAAATAGTGTACATATATTATGTTGATAATTTTTAGTATCCATTATTAAAGAAAATATCATATATTAAAAGTGAATTAAAGAACATGAAAAGTGTTTTAGGATTGTTCTAATATACTTATAAAAGGTGAAACTATTTTAAAATCCAGTAAAAATAAATTTTGACCACAAAATGTATACTTGTTTTTATGATTTAATCATAAGAGAGGGTATATTTGTTCAAAATTCAAGGAAAGTTGTGATTGAATAATGGACTGGAGAAACATGTATAACAAAGATCTGTAGTTTTCTTAGATTATCAAGACACTCTCAAATATTTATGAAAATTTTTCATTGATTATAAAATAAACTAAAAATATTTACATTTACGAGAGTAATGTTTCTCTTAAATTATGAATGTTAATACAATTTAATGGTTTTGTAGAATAGAATTTTCACTATACATAAGCTCAAAATTCCATGAAATAAGTAAATGTATGAGATAAATAATGATATAAAAATAAAGTGTGGGGTTATATTAATGTGCATAATGAAAATATAATAACTTTTTCCTTACATGAAATAATGTTCTAAAAGTATAAATACCCAAAACATTATTTGGAATTAGTCATTATATGATTAATAATAATGATTTAGAAGAATTATATTTATAGAGTAATGTGTCATATATATTTATCGATCAAAATGGAAAACAATATATATTCCCAATGAAGGATTTGAACATATGGAGAAGAATATAATTATATTTGATTAAGGAATATGGATACTCAATACATTACCATATTATGATTGGAAATAAGGTGGATGATACTCTGAGAAGAAAGGATCATACTACCTCTTATATATAAAGAGGACCGAAAGAGACCTAATCCTTGTTGATATGTAGTGGATAGACCTTGATTTCATTATGGAATTGATAAAGTCCTACCTCCCCAAAATTTATTCATAACTATCTTTGAAAATTAAGATCAAAGAGGAATATAATGACGATATAATGTTTTAAAATAAGGTGGAAGTATTCATGAGTTCAAATATGAAATAGATAGTGTCATAAGATTTAGAACATGTATTTATACCTACTACACATAAATTGAATTAGAATATTTTAGTTGAAGAACATATATCATCATTAACTATTCACCCAAGAATCATAAATATTTTAAGGTATATCAGGGTGAAATTATAATGGGAAAAGCTGATATTGGAAATTGTAGAGTATATATAATGATTCATTTTTTCTATTATATTAATATTGAAATAAATAATTATAAGGGTTTGATGAAATCCTTACCCATTCATAAATGTGAATTGGAGAATAACCCCCATATATTATATCTTATGTTCTCTAAAGACATCTAAAGGCAATAATTCCATTTGGGTTTTGGATGACCGACTTAAAAATTCAACATACATCATTATTTTGTAAGAGGATTTCTTACTCACTAATTTTTTAATGAAATTTATAATGTATCTAGTATGGTTTTATGATGTTTAACTTTCAGTTATATATGATCATGTTCCAGGGTTCACATCAATATTCTAGAGAATTATTCAATATGAATGTAATATAGATATGAAAATTAACCGTAAATATATTCTTTAATATGGTGGTCGTTTTGAATACACCATTCATAATTTCAATGATATATTGAGATCTTTCCTGATGGATTTTAATGGAAGTTTGGATAAAAATCATGCTCTGGTTGATTTCTCATATAATATTTATTTCATCTAATGAATTAAAATGGAAGCATATAAGGATCAATATATGTAGAGATACAAAATTATAACTGGGACGAACTTAGATATGGAAATATGTTGAAACACACTATTTCTCTTGAAATGACAGAAAGAATGTACACCATTAAAAAATATTAATTAAGTAGAGAGATGATGGAATATATTTCATGATCATAATTAGTGTAATATTTAATTTTATGTTAGGGAAGAAGTATTCCTTCAGATATCACATTGATAGAGAGTCTTGAGATTCATGAAGAAGGGAATATTGATCGCGATATAATGTTTCCCCTTTAAGATTCTTAATTTTATAGGGGCTATAACATATCAATCGACAAATCCTATGATTATCTCAGCAGTGCATGACTATTTTATTTTTCACATTTTAGATAGTACATACCAAATCAATCGTATATAATGGACTTAGATGTTATAAAATTATAGCATGATTTCCCTTATGGGGAACAACGAGTGGATATCTTCGATCATTAAGATAATGTAGAATGAACAAGATAAATCACCCTATTAATTTTAAATACAAAAATCATAAGATTTAGGATGATACATGTGAACCTAATGATATAAAGACATAATGATACTCACTCAAATATTCATCTATGTAACGAGATTTTCAATGGAACATTTTTTATGGGGGGGGGATATAATACCCTATATATTTAAAATGAAATTCCTGTTAGTAGTTTCCATGTGTTTAATAATATATCATATAAGAGATATCAATCTAGTATATACAATTACATATTTTATTAATATATAATACTAAAATATATAATTTAATTAACATTAATATTAAAAGAATTCAATATGTAATATAAGTCTTAAAATTACCAAGGGATAAAAGAACATAAAAATAAAGACTTCAATATTGTGGTGTTCCCATCATTAAATCCATTACAGATTATATGATAGTGTAAAAATATATAAAATATGAGGAAATTAGAAAAACAAAAGAAATTTTTAGGAAATAAATAAAATCACTGATTTTAGAGAAGCATGTAAGGTAATGTATAGAAATAAAAAAGGGTAACATGAATCTTATATGGTCTTTGTGAATATATGTATATAATAAGTTTATTGAATATTTTATAATTTAATGTAAAAGTAAATAATGTGTTATAAATAATATATTTGCAATGAAATTAACAGATAATACATTATTATATATAAAATAAACTGATTATAATTAAATTTTAAAAACATATTATATTCATGAAAGGTAATTTTTATATGTTATGTGACTTTATTTAAATATAAAATAAATAAATTTTAATGATTTAATTTAATAAATTGTACTATTTTCAATTTACATAATTAAATTATTTTTAATCGAATTATTAGTAAGTGGTAAAAAAATAACATCCACAATAAATGATTATAAATATATTTTCTTAAAAACATTATTTTTTGAAAGATTATATTTAAAATTTAAATTTCCCATAATTAGATTTTTTTATGATAACGTCGAACTCATATGTAAAATAAAAACATTCACATTAGGTAATTGGATCAATTTTAATTTTTTTTAAAAAATAATATACCCCTATAAAAATTGAGTTCATATAGTAAAGTATAAATTGAATAAAATGGTCAAAATAATGGGTGAGGTGATAAAATATCTTTAAAAACATCACTAATGTTGGTTTTTCCTGGAATTACAGACCATTAATCCACTTATTTTCATTTTGATCCTGTTTACTTGAAATAGTTCAATCCATATACATAATGGAATTGTTAATTGAAAACATGAAACTAAAAATCATTTATAATGGGGCTCCTCCTCCATCAAATCCAATCCACATAACTTCTTTAGTTTTATATAATATAAATAAAAAACCTATTACCAATAATCCACCCTCAAATTATGATTCCCTTAGAATATCTCTTAAAAACATCACTAATGTAAGTTTTTCATGGAATTCCGGACCATTAATCCTATTATTTTCATTCTGATCCTGTTTACTTGCAATAGTTCAATACATATACATAATGGAATTGTTAATTGAAAACATGAAACTAAAACTCATTTATAAGGGGGATCCTCCTCCATGAAATCTAGTCCACGTGACTTATTTATTTTTATATAATATCACTACAATAACCTATTCCAAATAATCCACCCTCACATTAATATGACCTTATAATCAAGAAGGATCCCCAAATCTATCAAAACCTACAAAGGTTTCCAAATAATGTCATGTTTAAAATATATTAATTTTTCAACTGGAATGATAAATATAAATATATATATATATATATAATTAATAATATTTTGAAACTATTTCATATCACATTTGACCATGATCAAAGAATCAAATCAGTTTTGGGGGAATTTACTGAATACCGCAAAGCGGTCGATGGGAGACAAAACAATGCAATAAATGAATGATTTATATTGATAAATAGATCATAAAAATGTAATATAAATTATAAATTTTATTAATAATTTATTTAAAAAACATAATTTGGTTATTAAAGAGATCAAATATACTCATCAAGTGATTTAGGACGTGAGGTAAGGGTTCTCGTTCTCAATTTCAATTCAAAGAGACTTGTTTCATATTATGAATGAATTTACATTTATGAATTCCAAATACTACCATATTGTCTTATTATATATAATTTCTTTTTACAATTTGGGTATCACTTTAATTTCATCTCTCTTTTTTCCTTGTCCTTCTATTCACACATTACCAAATTTGTATTGGGTTGTTATTAACTTAATTTGTCGTGATTGATTTATAACAATTTTTCTTGAACATTACCCTTCTACGATTCGTTTCTTCTATATTATTATTTTATTTTATTGTATTATATTATATTTAACCTTTCCTTTATTTTATTTATAGGACTTATTGAAATTTCACCTCCCTTTCGTTCACAATTTAACATAATAGTTTCTAATATGTGAACTCGACTATATCTCTTATTTATGAATGAGAATGTTTTTCCTACATGTACATATTATCTAAATTTTAACAAGAATGATATTCCATATAATTCAATTATTTATTATGGTAACCTTCTATTTCATTTCAATTTCATGACAAATATTTAAAAATAATCTTTTTTACATTTTTCTAAATGAGTTATTTTTTACTTTATTTTTTAAAATGTTTAAAATCTCATTTTATGGTTTACCGTAGAAGAACACTTTCCTCATTTCATATCAAATTTTAATTATAAGGTTTTTTTCCATGTTTACATTGGTTTTCAAAGAAAATACTTTTACCACTTTTTGATGAAATTTTTATTTTAAAAATAAAGGTTATTATTGTATAGAAATCATTAAAGGGATTTAATTCCACTCATGAATATTTTTTATGTTCCACTAAATATTTGATATTTTTAAAATAATTTTTTTTCTTCGAATAAATATTTGTTATTATTCTTAAATTAATGGTTTTAATTTCTTATTTTCAACCATTTAAAATATAATTTAAAAGGAGACTTATAAGGTTGATTGTACAACCTTGTAATAAAAGCATTATGAAAATTATTTTTAAAATTTTTATTCCATGTTCATTCCAAAATATAAAAGATCTACTTCATGTGTTACCTTATAAATATAATTTTGAATTTATAGTTCATACCTCACCTTGATTTTTAATGGTTATGATTTCTATCACTCTTCATCCCTTTATTAATATTATTTTTCTCTTTTATCTCTATATTATTTAATTTCATGGATATATTTTATATCACCACCAATATTTGAATATTGTTTTTTGTAGTAATGAATTAACCATATACCCATTACTCCATATGGTCTCGTTTGGAAGGGCGATTACTAATAAATTAATTTCATTAATTTATTGGGGAAATTTTGATAATTATTATACTTGTCATCTAAAACTGGATGTTTATTTATTACTAAGAAATACTATTTATGTATTATAATTTTTATTCATCCATTCATATGATAAATTATTTGAATTAATTATTGATAGCTAGGTATAGGAATTATTTTTCTCCTTGATGAAAAAACAGGTCTTGTGAAAGACACTATCATGGGTTTTTAGTGTAAACCATACCCATATATGAATTTTGTATTGATACGAGGCCTTAAAGGTATGTTTATGGTGTCTAGTTTCATTACATCATTATTAAATTAGCTATTCTTTTCCATGTTATTTTTTACATCGTTATGTTATACATGGATATATTACATGATGATGTTATTAGTTATATGGTATTATTTTATTGTTATTTATTTCTTATATATCATTTATTCATTGTTTATTAAATAGTGGATTGGATTATATGCTACCCATTACTGAGTGTTTAAGCTCATGTTTTATATGTTTCAATTTACCTAGGTTATCAATAAGGGTATTATGCATGATATTCCTAGATGGATTCTATGTGTGTATAATTTTGTGGGAGATGTTGAAGAGTTATGTTAAAATAAAGAATAATTGTTGTAGTGGGGAAAACATCCATTGTATGAGAATGATATGGGTTTTCTGGTTAAGTTTTTCACTTAAATCTATAAAACCCCAAACCTAAAATAAATTGGGAGTGTAAGTGAATCAATATTTATTGTTGATATATTAAATATGGACGTTTATGTTTGGGTTGATTATATTATTTTAAAACTTGTTTACAAAGAATATGTTTTAGTACCGAACCTAGGTGTGTGGGTCTAAAGAATCATATATCATGTGGAATAAATATTTATGGTTATAAAATTATATGATCGATGGTGAAATGATTGTATATATAAATGTAATGAATTGAATAAGGGTTTATATCTCATCAGATATCTATGTTTTCATGAGTATGATGTGAAAATGATGGTTCAATACACATAAATAGAATTATGTTGTAATGTTTCTATATTTCTCTGTGATTTAAAAATAACTCTATGTAAGATTTTGTATAAAACATGCAACAATGAGATTGAAAGAACCCAAAATAATAATTATTCAAATATGGCCATTATAAATAAGCCATATAATTGGTGGGTATGAATAATATTAACCACATTATGATATATATATATATAATACATACTAAATAAAAATATTTTGATAAATGATTCCAAAATAAGAACTAATTTTTTAATAAACAAAATTTTTTTTCAAATGAATTCATTACATTTTATGGGAAAATAATATGATTAATATTTTACACTTAAATAAAATTTAATTTCAAAAAACAATTTTTTAAATTATAATATCAAAATTTAATTAGAGTGATATTTTGTTTTTTCTTGAATGAATTTTTTTTCAGTTAATTGAAAATAATATAGATTTTTCAAATACTGTCATTACATCGACTAATTTAAAAATTAAATTATATTTTTGGATTTGATATTGAAGTTAAAAAAGTTTCATTTTATTAATAATAATACAATTAAATCCTTTTGATTCAGAAACAGTCATATTTTTTATATAAATTAATTTCTATGATGAAAAACACATTTATCTAAAAATGATTTTTTATGTTTTATGAATTTATATTAAACATTATATCTATTACTTCTATAAGACTAATCTTGAAAAATTGATACCATATTTGGAATCAGTAGGTTCAAATTTGGTAAATAGGGCCCTTTTAATTTTAGTCATTTTGAGTAGTACCAGTGGTAAAATCGATCACTTCGATAAAGGGTAAATAATACAATTAACGTTAAAAAAATGTGAAAAAGAATTAAAAGTAAACCAAAAACATGAATTTATTTCATTATATTGGATTAATGTTGAAATATCCATCCCAAATTATAATATATGGTTTTTTGGTTCTATTTGATGTTTTGAATGACATTTATATTATTTTAAGTAAAAAAATTCCAAAATGTATTTCTCTTGCTTTTGATTTCATTTGAATATTCACATAATGATAAGAATATGTTATGAATAAATATAAAATTCTATATTAAACATAATTAAATTTTTATCATAGAAATTTCATTTTAATTATTAGTGATTGAATAATTATCTTAAATGTTTACGTAACGTCATTAATGTATTTATTAAAATAATATAAATATATGAGAAATGATGTTAAAAATATTAAAAGTAATACAGTTTGGTTCAATTATTTTGTCCATAAAATTTTATAGATAATTATAACATATTATGAATGTTTTAAAGGATTATGTTATAATTCATTTACTAATATGTTGTTTTAAAATCCAAATTAAATGTATAGTTACAAATATTACATTAATGGTATTTTATAATAAATAATATTTATTAAATGATTTTCAAATCATAAAATATTATCATACAAAAATTGAATGGTATATAATTGAAAATATAAACTGTGATATATTTTTGGGTCTATTTTCCTTTTATGGAAACATTCTTTAACCTTAAAGGGTACACAATGTTTATGTTGTAGTAATTGTCAAATGGTTTAAAAGGGGTTAAAACCAAGTGGTAAGGGTACCAGTATAAGCAAAACAAGTCCAAAATTTGGTGTATGATATTATTTTTAATATTTATCATCCTATATTAAAATTTTATCATATTATTTTCCTTTTTTCATGAAAATTAAAATATTTTAATTTAATAATTTATGAAATTACAAGAGTTCACCTCCCCTAACTTATAAAAGGACAAAAATTCTCTCTTTTATTTACACAACATTGAGTCAGCTCGATCTATAAAAACATATATATTTCTATTTTCAAAATAATTATCCATGTTATAGATTTTATTTTATTTAAAAAATTCTAACAGTAGGCATTATTAAAGGATATCTAATATAAGTTTACCATGAAATAGGTGACCATCATTACAAACTATTTCAAATTTATTTCTTTGTATACTTCATATAAATCAATTTTACCCTTTATAAAATAGTGAATATTGTATAAAAATTATAATGATATATTATTATAATTATGTAACAACCATTTTCCACCTCTTTTACATCCAATAGAAAATTAAACCACCACTTATTTGTATGTATGAATTACCATCTCCATATAGTGATGCTATTAATTATTCATCACTATTTTTCATGGATGGTAATAAATATGAAACAAATGTTAATATATTGTATTTAGAAAATAATTACCATTTTCTAATTATAATATCGTATCATCCTTTATACCTTCTTATCTATGTGAAAATGATAACGTCACTCATGCGTTTGTTTGGACAACCACCTCCATGAAGCAATGTGACCAGTTTCTCTTATCTACTTTATAAGGATGTTAATAAGCATATATTTAATGAATGTATTGAATATTTAGATCATTATTAACATTATTGATATTATTAAATATTAATCATAGTAAAATTACTGAAATTTCCACCACAAAACATGCATGAGAAAATAAAGCATTTAATACCCTAAATAATGATAATAATGAAATATTATTAGAGAATGAGTGATAAAATATAATAAGAGGACAATATATGATATTATAAAATTTAATAAGTTTCTACTATAAATTAATAACATTTTTAAAACCATCACATAGGAATTTAAATCATTTTAACTAAGGGAAATGTGAGACAACGGGGTTCATAACCCATTTTCCATTCATTGGGATATAATTCTACATTATTGACTATGTTATGACATGATTTTCTGTGAAATGACCTATGATTATATTATTTTTTATTTTCACATGTTTTATTTAGATGTTCATTTTTTTCTACATAATCACATCATTTATTGATTCTCTATTTAATGATATGATATTTGTAAGGAATTTCACAACTCGATGTGTTTTCATTAATTATATTAATTTTCATGGTCTTTAATGTGATATGATTATGTGGGTAATGAAGTTTGATAGTTTAATATTTCATATATTACTAATTTATGTGGATTTATATTTTATATACATAATCACTTCATTGGTTAATTATCATGTCAAAGATATGATATTTATAAAGGTTTATTTCACAATCTCATCATTATTTTGGATTTTTATGTTTAAGTGTCCATCCGAAAAAGTTCTCTATCATTTTTTTGTTAATATAAATATAATATCTTAACATATGGTTATTTATATAAATTACATGATTTATGTTAATTTTTTTCTCTTTAAGTACTAATTAGAAAAAATAAAATTTTAAGTAAAATCGAATTTGATTTTAAACCCGGTATGCAATATTATTATTTTATATACATATTTTATAAAACTTTTTTTAAATAATTTTGTAAATATTGACCAATTATTAACTAAATAATTTTTTACCCATGTTTTACTTTTTATAAAATGGTTTAAAAGGAATATTATTATTATTTTCTGAATGAGGTAATTTTTACTTTTTAACAAAAATGAGAAAATAATTGTAATTTTAACCTACAGAACATGAATAAATTTTCCCACCACCATCACTAAAAAATTATTTTTAGCTTACATTACATGTTTACGTGGTTATTTTTAAATAATTTATTTTTTCTAATATTCTGGAAATTTATAGTTTTGAAAAGTAATTTTCAAAATGAAATTATTATTTTCCTTAAGAATGTTTTTAATGATATTTATACTAATTAAAGGGAAGAAATATTTTTTTACTCATTCTCCACTAGGGATATGTTCTATTAATTACATCATTATTCTCTCTCTAGATGATTTATGATAATTTTTAATTAGAAAATGATTTATATTACATATTCTAGTTCTTCAAGTGGAGATAGATATTTTTTATTATGTCTTTTTTTAAGTTGTATTTTTATTTATATGGTTAATTTATTGGACTTCTTAAGGGATGAGCATGGATTTTTATGTCCCCTTGATGAATTGGTAGGTCTCATGAGATAATCTAGTTAGGGTAGTGGACCAAGACCTTACTCATTTATATAATATGTCATTGATCCTGGCCTCAACTATATGTTTTAGATGTCCAACATTATGTATTTCATCATTATGAAAACAATTACTGATATCCTTAATATTATTTGAATAGTTATGGTACCCATGGATATGTTTCACGACCATATGATTATTTATATGAAATTATTAGATCATTATTTATTTTTACTATATTCTTCTTCATGCTCATGTTATTTATTAAATGTCCTTTACTTTTTATGTTAGTAACTTTTAGGGATGATTATAAGTTATTTACTCATTATAGATTCCACTGTAAATAAACCTTATTTATAGTCATATATCACCCATTATTTTATCGATTACTTAGTAAATGAAGAATGAATATTTTAATGAGTCTAATGATTCATAATATTTACTACCACTATATTTTATTTTTAATTTCTAGTTAAAATGGGAATAATTTATGTATATAGTTTACTAATACTACTGAACTATTCCATCCTTTGGGATATGTTTAATTTTTTCTAGTGCTAATGTAATAATTTAACCACAAATTATGGGCTACAAGAGTCAGGTACTTTAATTTTTTTCTAATATATTTTGATGGTTTTGGGGGATAATCCAAGAAAAATTCTATGAAATTATATTATTTTTAATATTAAATTTTTCAATATTTTGTCACCATGGTATATAAATTAATATTACACATTAATGTTACATGGTATATATTATGAATCTATAATAACCATGTTATTATTATACATTTCAATTACAAGATCAATCATTACATTATCAGGCCTTATGATAACTTCTTATAATTACATGATATTTATATATCAATCACTCCAATTATCACATGTTTATAGTTAAAAAATTTTATGATATAGGGATAAATCCTATAGGTATTTTGGGTAATAATTATTTCATCATTATGAATTTGATAAGAACATTTTATTTTTGTTATATTTTCCCAAGTTAATGATGAATATTGTTATATAATAAATAACATTATAAGAATAAATTATAAAAAAGCTTCAACAATAACTATATATAGTAACATGAAATAATACTGAAGTGTAATGAATATTAAAAGATACTAAAACTTTTGGTTGTGGGAGACTCATTTTTAGTTATAACAAATATTTTCAAAAAATTATGGAAAATCCATATATGTTATGTTTGTGCCATCTCCTAAAATTTATTTCTTGATATGAAAAGGATAATATTCATAAATAACTCTCAATTTTTTATCATTATTTATATTTAGTTATACTATTTAACTAATTCCAAATGTTTATTGGATAGCATTACATTTCATAATGGATTTTATAAAAATTTCATTAATGAAGTTATTTTTAGGGGGTTTGTAATACCTGAAAAATTCTATTAATAAATCCAATTCTTTTTGAATGATATAATAAAACTAAATTATATAGCTTCTTAATGACTGTTATAGAAAATTTTTATAAATATAATTATATAAATAATTCAAGTACAATCATAACATATCTTTTATTAGAATCCCTAAAAAAATGAATATATTTACTGAATTATATACGAAATGATAATACTATCCTTGGGAGTGTTATTTAGAAATAACATAATATTTTTAGCGTTTTTCGATTGATTACTATGGAAGGAATTTACATTATCAGCTTATATGGTTACTATATTGCTATTGGGTTTTGATACCATTGATAATATAGCCATTTTAATGTAACAATAAACATTTATATTTATTAATAATTCTAATAACATTTTATTTTTGGTGTATAATGGAGAAACCTTGGGTTTAACTAGTAGGAACATCCCCGGTGAAGTAATGTTATCAAAGATTTAGAAATAGGAAGCATGAAAATGCTTTGTCCTAATCCTTAAATAATATAAGCATTAAAAATATATGTATAAATTAAATAATACATGGGACATGTTTAATTTAATGAAATCCTCTATGAGATCAATTTTTATTTGAACTATCCCATTTACATACCATAATTGCATACACCACCCTTAGGAGTCAAACCAATGTAACAAGGGGGTTTTATCTAAATATTAATTGGTATTAATGTGTGAATTTTTTAAATAGAATTTCATTTAAATTGATTATAAATATTTATTAAAAATGTCATCCTCCTATAAAAGTTAAATTATTCATAACTAGAGGAATATTTTTAAAAAATGGATTATATATTTGGAATTGGAATACTAAAATAATGTATGGGATGGAAAGATGTAATTTTCAGTAAATGGAGATAAATTATGTAATGTAGTGGAAATCAATAAAATATGTCAAATATGAGATCATAAATTTGAAATCATGATCTAATTGTCCAAAAATAGTGATCTAAGCCTAATGATTTCAATAAAATATATAATTGAGCATTAGGGGAGGTAATGAGGCACTATGATAAGTAGTGGTGAAAAAAGATAATAGAAAAAAGGAAAATTTAAATATTTATTCCATGGTATTCCACTAACCAAAAATATATATAACAACCCACCATCAAATTACTCCTCACACAATGTTCAAATTCCCTCCCTATATAAATCTCATGAAGTCACTTCAATAACTTTACCTTCATTCATAAAGAGTGTCTGAGGTCGAAGGGTCGACTATAAGCTATATGGCTTAATTAAAGAAAAAATTCTTCATCATTTTACTTTGTTGAAATAAAATTATTTTATATAAATTCTTCTAAAAATCAGTCTTAATTTTATTCCATGATTATAATTATATAATAGTGACCTAAATTTTCCTTGAGAGTAACTATACATGTCTTTGAGTTTAGATGTTTGGGTCCGACTAATGGGGAATAACATCAAATTTAACATGGAAGATGATATTTAATTTTTATAGATCTCCATTAATATTATGGAATAATGTTTACCCCTAGGATTAGTATTGGTGGAATTGTAAGATGTTTACATTTTAAGGGATATTTAATTAGAAATAGATCTTATAGTGAGTTGGAAACCGAACAAAAACTCAAAAATATTTATTAAAATAAAGCAAAATAAATCAATTTATATTAGTTTAAATTACTTTTTACCATTAAAAAATGCATGATTATAATAAAAATTTGATATAAAGTTTAACACAAAAAAAACATATGTAACTTCATTCTCCATAATATTACACACTTAAAATCCTCTTTTCAAGTAACAAAAATATAATAAAAAAACTCTATTCTTGAGTGCTCAATACTAATGATTAAACACACACACACACATATATTTTTTATATTTCTACAAATAATATTGATGCTGCATTGTAACTAAGAGTTTGTATTAGATTCATCCGGATATTAGGATCTTATTAACTCTCAACCAAGTAATTACATAAAAAAATATTTTTCATCTAGAGTTATTTAATATGTTTCATTAGCCTTCCCTACCATCAAATCAAGACTAATAATTATATAAATCCATTAAAAACAAGTATTATTAATTTGAAAGATAATATGAAGTGGACCACCTCATTAGGTGGACTTATTTTTTGAAATAGACAGAAAAAGTCAGATAGAATATGAGTGTATCGAAAATTCTATGAAGTACATATCAGAATGAATCATTTCAAAAAACCTATTAAAAATATAAGGGATTTAATATATAAAATAATTAGTGAATATCCTTAGATTTAATATTCAAATTCAATATCCACTATCCAAAAAACACCCACAGAACTTCAACTTTAACATAAGCAAACAAGGAAAGATAACTAGACAATAATGCACCCACATTCAAACTTTGAAGTATCTGATAAAGACCATATGGCTAATTAATTTGTATTTGAACATAAATCAAGACAACACTTTTAATAAAAATGATCAATAAAGAAACCTATAGAATATAAATAATTTCATGGGAATATTTATGAATTCCAAAAAAGGATCACAATCAAACTCTTGTTTAATATTAGAAATAATTTTTACTTGATTTGAAGACATTAATCCAAACATATGAATACTTCATTTTATTAAAGAAAATATATTGAATAATTGTTATCAATATCAAAATATATCTATTTATTGGTATCTTCCTCAAAAAGATAATTAATTTTTAGCTTAAAATATTCACCATTCTCCGTATTTTTCTCTTCCTCTATGGATGGTGTAGATTCAACCACCGCCTTTGAAAGAGTTCTCCTATCTTTTTAATTTTAAATGTGATTTAAATTATCAATATAATTACCTTTGTATTCCATGATTTAAGGGACTATAGTTTTTAGTAGTGAGGAATAATATTTTCCTCTGTCTTCTAAGAAGATCCTTTATAAATCCATTATCCTTGGTAATATTATTTTCACCTATCATTGTAATAGATAGAATATAATTGTATTCTATTATATAAACTATTTAAATATCACTTTGACCCTCATTATAATCATTAAAAACCTTTTATATACCTTTAAATTATTCATAATTCACCTAAAAATCTTCTACTTATGGTTCTTTAGTGTCCTTAATTTCATAGGTTTTTACATGATCATCATCTTTCAACTTACAATTTTCAATCCATATATATTTCATTATAGTTAGAGATTTTACATGAGGAATATTAATATTCCCATAGAAGTGTTTTATATATATATGTCCAAATATAAATTAATATGAAAAATAATATTGAATATTTTAATAATCATATTTTATCTAAGATAAATAATCATCATTTCAGATTTATACATTAGAAGGTAGGTACATAGTAACATAAACAATAATTAATATTCATTAAACCATGGGATTAGATAGTTTATCGGTATAAAATTCCTTTTTTATATTTTTTCAAATTTGTTCATTTTTTGGGAAAAAGATAAAATTCTTTAAAAAATGAATCATAAGTCCTTCAAAGCCCAAATAATAGGTAAAAAATAATCCGAACATCATTTCTATGACCTAATATCCATTTCATGACCTTCTTAGAATATCTAGAAAAGAACATTGTACATCTTTAAAAATATCTATGAAATCTATATTCCAAACTAAATTAGATCAATACATGAAGATAAATATGTATCCATAGGTAGAATAAAAATGAAAATAAATTTATTTTATTATCAATTTACGAGTAATTAAATGACTAGAAGAAGTACCCATAAGGGAAAATAGAAATATGAATATAGGGAATAAATATATTTCTTAAAAAAAGATATTATCTAGGAACCATTAGATTAAAATTTATTTTAGTAACCATCGTCATAATCTTCAATGATATATAGATTCTTCACAACCAAAAAATCAATAATGGATAAAAATTCTATTCTGACTATACCACTAATCCAGAGAATTACCTTTGAGCACTCTCAATTCAAACCATGAACCTCCATCATCATCCATGGTATTTAATATTTTTTAGATATTTTTCCCAAATTAATAGGAAAATATATATGTTTCAAATGGAATACGGAATAGAAATTCTAATAACATGATTGTTTTAATTTAGTGGGTATTTTCCCAGGGAAGGTTTAATTGTTTTTTGGGTTTCAAGTCTAATTTTGATCGATTGAAGAGGAAATATAAGAAAATTAATAGTCAGTGAAACACCAATTATAAACATATATATATATATATATCAATCCTTATTTTGAGAATTATCCATCAATGAAACCTAACATAGAAATACTAGGTGACATTAAAGATCCTCTTTCTTAGTGGTGATGAAAATGTTCATGGATCGATATTACATATTAGAAGAAATGGAATTCTATCAATGAGTTAGAACATTGAATATTGTTCTCTACCTCATTCATCATGTATTATATTATATAATTCATATTTATATAGTACATTGATATCTTATTGAATATCATTATTCACACATTGATAGTAAATCTTGGGTGTTCATTCATGGAATATTTTTTAATGAAAACATTTATTGATTTTATACTAATAATACCTTATTTTTATCCTAAAATTATTTAGGGGATTAGAAATATAGTCTAATATATTATAAGATGTGTGATCTCTTAAGCACGATTCACTCATATGTAATTGAACCTGATTGGACACATGGCATCAAGTGTGCCTCCTTGTATACTAAAAGCTAATAACCAACAGTGAGGGTCTATGATTGTATAATGGGGAGACTATAAATTATTTATTAGAGTGGATCACATCAATGAATAACATATAAATCATCAAAATAAATACAAATGAAAATATAAGACGTAAATATTCTCTATAGATGCAATTAAAAATAATCAATACCAAAATATTATAAAGGTTAATGAGTCATGATTCTATAAATAAACATGGAATATAAGGGAAATATGGTAGTAGGCACCCAAAATGAAAATTCTATAATAACATATATATAAGACCAATATTATCTCTAATATAATCAAAATAAAAATGTCGGCACTTTTCTCTCATACTCCATCCTTATATAGTAAATCAAGAATCTATATATGAGTGCATCCCTTTGTCCCTACCCGTATCCATTAAGTCTTTCCGGGTACCAATTAGTGGCTCGATCATGGTGTGAGTAAATTGCAGTAGTCTTCCACCCATAGTGTTTAACACATCTAGTCTATTAGTATATAATTAAAACTATATAGGTAACATAAATAAAAGTATTAAAAAAATAAACCATGTTGGTTTGGGTTCCTCATGGGATACCCATCTAATACTACTAGCTTCATCCTCAATCAGAATATAACTATTAACATTATATTTATATTTATATTTATATAGTTAGGAAAAAATTAATACATCCAAGTCATCCATATATTTTGGTATCATGTAATTATTGATAACATCCATGGAATTTATAATTTTAATGTTGGGTACAATTCATTGTGGTATACCCATAGAAATTCACCCTAAGGGAAAAGTTCTACCTAATCCTTAAGAACAAGTCATAGATATCCAT
Organism: Viscum album; assembly: GCA_963277665.1. NCBI lineage: Eukaryota > Viridiplantae > Streptophyta > Magnoliopsida > Santalales > Viscaceae > Viscum > Viscum album. Next base: position 1,698,993,228 of record OY728161.1, on the reverse strand, counting down.
AGTGTGATTCTTCAAAATCACACAATGAATAATCTAAGGCACTCTATAATATCAATACGAATCCAAGGATAATCATCCAAGGCATTTAATTTAATTTATGAAAATATTCGGAACCCTTAGTGTCACATCAAGCAATTCAGAATCTAGGACAAAAACAAAATCCAAATGTGGTATTTCACTTGGTACATTAATTAATGAATCATTTGGTGTTCCATGAGCCCATCAAAAGAAAACCACAATGGGAATCCTAGTATCACCCAGGTCATGCCACACCTTAAAGAAATTCTAGTCTATGAGCATAGTTAATCAAGATATTATATTTTTTCCAGTGGCCATAATCATAATGAAAACCATGATTATACTTCAAAATTAAACAAGGTTTTGGTGAAATGTCATTATATTCACCATTACTTTAAATCATTTATTCATTGTAAAAAAATCACAAATTTTCAAGGGTCGAATGATATGGCCTTTCCATTGATGTTTCATTCAATGCATTTAAAATTAAAATTACTTCAATTTAAACATTTTAATTTTAATCTATAATCTAAACCCACCATAGGTGGTGGTTTGGTTTGATATACATATTAAAAGTGTGAAGGGAACATATACCATAAAACTGGAAGGGGTGGTTTGAGTGCTGGTCATCAACCACTGGTAGTTTCAAGAGACTAAGTGATCATCTCACCAATGTCTAAAATTCAATTAAATTAATTTCAAATTTTAATAGAATATCATGGAATATAAGGTGCGTAGAGTGAAAATTCATTATATATTTATCAAAATTTTATATAAAATAGATAGAGAATTTATCGTATAATAGAATTCAATACTTCATCCAGTATCATCCCTTAATTTGTGCTAAAATATGAGAAATTAGAGTAAAATAAAAATGAATTGGAAGAATGGAATATTATATCGCTTCTAAATAATATTCAAAAAATTAGAGAAAATGTGAAATGAAGCATGGGAATTGATATCCTTACCGAGAGGCTTCTAACTCAATGAACAATGCTTGAATCAGATATCAAATTTAGAACATAGCTTGAAACATTGAGAAATGGAAGAAGAAGGGATCCCACAGATATAGAATCCACAATGTGTGAATGAGAGAGAAAAAATAATGAATAAATGTTAATAAACCCAGTGATAAAATTGATTTCAAAAAATTCCTGTGGATCATGGTTTGGTCACATGGTTTTCCTAACTATTCCCTAGTATTGTACTAACCACTGGTTATAGACAAGCCATAAAATAGTTTGTGTGCATGGTTTGAAAAACCTTGTGTACACTATATGGTTCACTTATAAACATCTGATATAGCTCCTCACATAACCATTAATACCCCATAGATGGTTAAAAAAATAGTGTGAAAACCCCTTATGTCCCAAATAGTAGAGGTAAATAGTTAACACTAACTATGCACTAACTGTGTTCCTTAACCTATCCTTCCAAAATTCAAAAACACTAGGCTCCGAACAAGACTAGACTCCTCGAAAACCATTCTCATTCCCTTACTAATTTATATTAGGCTAAGCTACAAAATTTAGATAGAATATTAACGTATCCACACTTATTTGAAAAGTAAGGATCTTACCACTTCCCCTCCTCAAAATAACTCATCCTTGAGTTTACCTCATGAGGGTGGTGGAGCATTATCTGAAAATAATTCTAGCCAATCAGTACAAATGTCATCCTTTATCTCCAATTTCTCATCCTATAAATTTTTTCTTCTATAACACTTGTACTAGAGGGATAGACCTTCCTTGTAGTTCTTTCTTTCTTTGATCAATGATGCAAATAAGATACTCCTTAAAAGAAACATCAACATCCAACTAAAACTCATTAGGATGATGAATATGAGATGGTTATGGATGATAATGATGAAATTGAGAAATTGGAAAATTTGAAGCATATGCCTATATATTTTATGTCATTTATCCAATAATTCATTAGTTTTCCCCTCTCTAAAATGTAAATAGGCTTGATGGTTCTATGAAATATCATACACTACCTCTGAATTCAACTATGAACCAATATAATATGAGGCATAAAATAAAAAATGATCTCCCACCTTGACCACTATAGGTCGGTGGATAAGATCAACATAATACATCTACCTAGATTAAACTATATTCATTTGCTATCTAACCAGTTTTACCTTCTCAAAGGTTTACAGAATGAGACACAGTCCAAGTTTCACTATCTCTCTTACCTCTAACTAGCATAAGGGTGAATGAAATGATGTACTATATAAATATTTTTAATAATTAATCTATATATATTCATGGAGGCTTCTATTATAGGAAAATTTATCAATTGGTTTATGTTTCTTCCAAAAACCTCCAAAATGAAGGACATATTTTTTGTGTGTTTCCTTTAACACCTAAATCATATTATTGGACTGGTCAGTGTTATATAGGTGATAGGTTATGATTACAAGTACTTGTGAACCTAGATAATTTTTTAAACCGTTCTAGAATCGTATGTTAAATTGAATAAACATGTCTGATACAATGGTATGTGATTTTTTTGAAGGAATATAATCAATGTAACATTTGTCCACCCTAACTTGTCCACAAAAAAAGTACTCCTAAATAGGTAAAAAGTGGGAATCCTTCATCAACATTTCAATAATCACCCATAATACATCTCTACCTATTTGGTATTTTAATAATCCTTTCAAAACAACTACTATCAAATCATCCCATTTTCTCTATAGGATGGATAATGGATATAAAAGACATATAGGCCACTAGTGTGTCACATTCACTGACTCATTCGTGGAACATTGTGTAATGAAACCTGATATATACCTTTTCACACCCGACCACTAGAACTAGTCGAGTAAATCATGGTATATCTTAGTCATTTTATGATGTACAACCCAACAAAAGGAATGCGATTATCGTATTAGGTCCTCTCACATGTTTTCAATAACCTAGATGCATCCTTGAATACACAAGATCTCATCTTCATCATTAATCCTACCAGAAGGTGGTTCCTCACCTGATATGGTTTCCCTTTGGGCTAATCCCTTAGGATAAGATAACATCATCATATTTACTCAATCTAGAAGTGTGAAAGTCACAACCCTAACTATTAGAATAGGCTATCCATAACAATATTGAATCCCCATATATATCTCCGAAAAAAATCCATCAACTCCCATACCCTACTAGATTCTTGGGAAACTTGTGAAAAGTCTTCTTGTATAGAGAATCAGCAACTACATTTTCTTTTTTTTTTTGAATATATTTAAGATGAAAAATAGAAATACTAAATGTCTTCAACCCATATTTGCTATATAAGGATGAAATCATGCTTGGCATTGAATTATTTGGGACTTATATGGTCCATGATTACAATAAACCACTCTTCCAATAAAAAATGCCTACAACAATGCAAAACATGGACCACTAGATGCTAACTCAAGGTCGTGCATTGGGTAATTATTCTCATGAGGTCCTAACTATCAAGACCCATATGTCATGAGTTGATACAATTACATCAAAACCACTCCTAGATGTATGCCTGATGAATCATAATATAACTTATATCCTCTATGATTCTTTGGTAAAATAAGAATTTGTGTTTAGTTAATCCTCCCTTTCAACTATTGAATATCATTATCTTAAGTTTCAATCAATATTAATTTCACACCCTTCTTTTTCAAACCTATAAGAGTTTCTTCTTTTTATGAAAATCCATGATAAAATTAATATAATATCCATAGATCCACATGTAACTCAATATTTAAAATTCATTCTTGGGATTCTCCCAAGAAACCATGACTCTCTCCTTCTTTGGGTCTATAAATACCCTGAACGATGATATAGTATGACCCAATATGAGAACTTTATCAATCCAAAAGTGGAATTTTGTTACATTTTGATACAACTTATGCCCCCTCAGTTTAATCAATAAATTTTAGTTATGTTTTTCATGATCATATAAATTTAGATAATACGCCAAGATATTTTACATGAAAACCACAATTAAATAATATATGTATAGATGGAAAACCTGATTCATCTGATCCATGAAAATAGTCATTGAAATCATTAGACCTGACGATTTTACAAAATACTCAAAAAATCCTTATATAATTATAATAGATATATGAGATATATATGATGGCCTAACTCAAACCTGATGATAGAACACCTTCATATAATGTTTTGAGAAGACCCTCACTCTTTGAAGATGGTCAAAGAGGTATCCTGTGTGAGGTAAAGGGTAATGGTTCTTAACTATAATCCAATGAAATTTCTGTTAATTCATTTAAAACTTTAGAGTTACATATGAATTATTCATGAATATTATGATTTAACATCCAACTAAATTATAGGGTCATAAAAAACACCTATCATTCATGCCCTCTAGTTTATCTTGAGTTCCTAAAATAAAGTTAGAGCTGTCCTGTCTTGAGGAATAGACACCCGTGCTTCTCATAAAACTAACTCAATAATAGACTCCACCTATATCTCATGAGTTAAGAAAAAATACTTACTAGGGAAAATATCCCTAATATGATCCACCATTGGAGGGAAATCCATTTGACGTGCTCCATCATCACTCAAAAATAATGACTCGAAATATGTGTTATCACTCCACCACCCCATGATCCTCTAGTCCAGCTTGAATTTCATGGAGATATCATTCATATTTTTGAATACCTTTAATAACTTTATGTGATGTGAAGGAAGCCATCCTAAGATAACAATTTTTATGGCCAATGTAAGGTATTAACCATTATATTCCAAAAATGATTTCAATGGTTGTCATCTTGAGATTTAACAGGTTCTATAATAAATGATAGTTTCCAATATTGAGGGGGAAATCCCTAAATTTGTGTACACATTCTGACTAGACCCCAATCGAGTATCAAGAGTAATCAATATACAATAAAATTTGATCTCAAGGACAAGGATTTCCCTAATAGCCACATATATGAATTAATTTGAAGATCCTATAGAAAATAAAATATATACTAAAGTATAAGAATCAAGAACTATACCTCAAACAATAGATGGGTTGGCACACTTCATCTCAGGTACAAGCTGTAATATGTGTATTTTTCCTAATCCTTTTTCAAGAGTCACAACCTCACTACCTAGAGAAGGTCTTCCATACTAGCATTGAAAAACTGGTGTCTGGATTCCTCAGCACTAACTACCTCCTTAGTTTGATCGACATGTAGTATTTCATCTCCCATCTTAGCATGGATCTTCTGATCCAACTCCAAAATTTGGGGTCGGTGCAGATCCTATATTATTATCCATTGGAGGAATGGATTGAAAAAACCATTTATGATTACCCATTTTTTATAGACTTTTCACTAAATGAGATCCTTACTACAATGGGAATTTACATGTCTTGGCCTAACACATTGGTTACATTTCACATAGATACCCAAGCACATAATTTTAATAATATTACCCCCACAAATACTTTCAAGAAACAAATTCTTGCTACTAGATGAATTTATTCCCTTTCAAGCTATTGAACTGCCATTCCCCACACCTTAATCATCTGTTAGGTTACAATATGAGATGAGGGTCTAGTTCACTATCTTAGTGACAATAGTCAAATGAATCATAATAACATGATATCAGATGGAATATAAATGTTAATTCTAAAATATACAAGAAATAAAAAATTTATTACCAAGGGAAAAGGAACGAAACATTTAAGCTCCATGAAATATTTTAAATACTCCATAACTAATAATGTTCCATACTCCTGCTGCATAAACTTCTTAGGTTAGTCATCCCTCAATTTATCAAGAAAGAAATAACCATCAAAGTGATCCAATAAATACTTCAATTCCATAACACAATAAGGATCAAATTTTTTAAAAACATCCCATAATTTCTTAAAATACCCTCTTAGAATGTATGTTTCAAGAAGAACTCTCTTATTTTGAGGTGTCTCTAGGTGATCAATGTTAGAAAATATGGACTCTAGCAATGAATTAGCTGCTTGGGGAATGACTTACCTAAAAAAATATAATTCATTTGATGTTGAAACTCTTACAGTAGCTCTAACATGGTATATTTTGGTATTGGATCTTCTACATAGACTGTAATATTAGTAGGAAAGTCTCTCGAAGTTTAGTATCGATCCCCAAACCAGAAATAATGGGAGGTGTAATAGTTGGTACTTCTAGTAGATTAGGTCCAACCAAATCTAGAGAATGGTCTTCATAATCCTCTGGGTCTATGGACTAATTTTTTCATGGAGGTATATATATTAAATTCCAAGAAAACGCCACAAAACAAGATTTGGTAATAGAATGATCTTAGATTAATGAATAGGGTATATATAAATCCTTCCTATATAATTTTTATTACCCATATTCATACTACTTAAGCCCAGTCTAGGTAACTTATAATATTATAAAATAACATGAGAGACACTCCCAACACCCACTACTAAGGTCATGTTTATGTTAAGGCCTCTAATCTAAATATAGAGATTCTGATATATAGAGTTTCAATTGAAAATTATTAAGCAGAATGGTTTTTAAGTTAAAATTTACTTCCCCATTTAAAATTAACCACTTAATTCCACCATTTTGAAAATTAATAATTATATATATATATATATATATATATATAATGGTCTAGTTATATGAGTTGGTATTCCCTTGTTATAATGTCATATGATTTGTAAGTTATAATTGGAACATCATGTAACTACAACCAGTCCTTTACATTTAGTCACATAATGTGACGAGTCCATATGTGATGGATCAATTAGATGAACCACCATTCAATATTTCTAGAGGCACAATCCATATATATTACAATTTGAATCAATTTAATCACAAAAAAAGTTTCATCTCATGTAACCATGGTTCCACAAATTTAAACTACATGATATTAGATAATTAAAGTTCTACCATAATGATCTATGAGAAATTTCTTTTAGGTTGATGCAATCATTTTATGTAAAAATATTCCTTTCCTTCCTGAAATGATAGAAGAAAAGGATAAAAAGAAATAAAATCACACACAACAACAATATATTATAATGGAAATAAAAGTAATGTATTAAATATGGAATTTAATATGCATGAAATGTGAATTTTTAAGTTCCTATGACATTGAATGAGACAATATTTAATTGTTATTTTGAAATAAGTGTATCAAATTCAGAATAATAGAAAGCCCCAGAAAATATTTATGTCACCTATGGTGAAATTAATTTACAATAATAAAAAAAATATAGAATAATAAGTCACGTCCTAGAAAACATGGATATTTTCTTGTACATGGGCTAGCAACTCCCTTATATTGGAATGTTTCTAATTTTTTACACATACTAATCTCATTTCTACCATATCAAAAGAGTAATAAAATGAAATAAAAATATCTGGACACATGGCCTCAAGCATGCCTCCCCATACATCAAAGGCTATAGACTAGTAGTGATGGTATATGATATTATATGTGGGATATTATAACGTATTTATCATATTTAATAACATCAGTGAATAAAAAATAAATTAGAAGAGTAAATTTAACTGGAAGAAATGGAAGTAAATCATCCAGATAAATATAATTAAAAAAAATCAATACCAAAGTAATATAAAGAATGATTATTTAATGATGATATAAAAAATGGTGAGTACAAGGGAAATAGATAAGCATGTATACAATATATAAATGTTATGGAAAAATTTGAAAATACCAAAATATATCTCCAATATAATTGAGTGAAAAACTATGGTCTTATTCTCCCATACTCCATCCAAGTATAGAAAATCAAACCCCCATTATTGGGTACTTCTCATTGTCCCTTCCAACAACCGAAAAGTCTGTTCATGTACCAATCAGTGGACCGAACGTGGTGTGAGTAAAAATAAAAAGGCCACAACCCATAGTGTCTAGTAAAATCCAATTTATGAATATATTAGGAGTAGGTTGTAGTGTAACAAATAAAAGTATTAAATAAATAAACAATTTTGGTTTGGATTTTTAATGGGATACCTGCTCTATACTACTTTATTTGTCCTATGATGGAGTACATTTGGGAACATTACATTTTGATTTATATTTACCAGGTTGGTACATGATTAATACAACCAAGGAATCCATATATAGTCATTATAATATAATTTTTCACAATTCCTAGGAAATTTAATCTTTTACAGCTTGGGAAATACATAGGAGTGTACCCTTAGTAATTTACCCGAAGGGTAAAGTTCCACCAGATCCCGAGGAACATGTCCTAGGTCACCTCAGAGTATGACGTGAATGGAGACCAAGGAATAATCTGAGGAAGTATTTATCATGAATCTTAATATAAGGATAATCATTCTATGAATTTAATTAAATTTCTATAAATAAAGGTAAGTCATATTGCCATGGAGGGGAATTTTTAATCTAAGACAAAGACGGAATCCAAGTGCACTCCTTCACTTGGAAGATGCATTGATAAAATGATTTTTATCCCATTAGTACATCAAAAGAAAACCATAATAAGAACTCATGTTCACTTAAGGCATGACATGCCTTTATGTAATTAAAATATATGGCCATTGTAACACCCGAGACTTTTATGTTATATAAATCATCAAAGGAATCTTTTTCTATACAACACTTGCTTGGCTTGCTTTACACGCAATCGCGACCTTCTTCGATAGCTTGCGTCGTACGCAATACCGAGTTTCACTAAACAACATTATGCTATTAAAACTAGCCGTTATGAATAGTAATAACCACTTTTTGGAATTTTATAAATTTTATTTTTCAAAATGGACTTCATTTTTGGACTCAGAATATCGAAATTAGCCTAGGGTGAAATTTTGGTATTTTTCTGAAAACTTTCAATTTTTGATGAATAGTGAAACCACTAAGTGGTAGGTTAAAAACTGAATTTTGAATAAAACTTAATTTTACCGCTTCTGTGAATGTAATTTCAAAAATCCGAGAGACACGGTTAATATCAAGGACTAAAATGTGGTTCAATGAGATGAAAATAATTTTTTGGTGAATAGTAACTTTTTACTTTTTTTTTACCGCAGTTAATAGTAAATAGGGTAACTAAGGGTAAATATGATATTAATATTACCCTAACACATGTCCTAATTCTATTGGACAAATGTAATTCGACCAAAAACAAACTTAGGAATAAAATATGACCATTTAGGCCCACTTGGATTAGATTAGGACATTTATTATTAATTTATTTAAAGAAGGGTTAAAATAGTTAAAATCAAAGTTTAATAAGTAAATCATTTTTAATATGGGGTTATACATAAGATAAATTCGATTGTAAATATTCATTAGAAAGCTAAAAATATTTCCTACATGATGGTATTTTATTTGTAATTTTTAGACATCAAATAATTTAATTTATTTATGACACAAAGATGATGCAGTAATTATCTTATTAATGAAATATTGACAAAATTGATAATATAAATACCCAAATAAATGTAATTTGAGACTTTTTATGAATTCCACTAATTTTCTAGGTTACTATGATATATTAGTGTCGATTTAATAAACTTGGTTCGAACATATAATTCTGTTATGACTTTCAAACAAATCATATATCAAATAGTGTCAAAATTGACACAAAATAGTTTTTAAATCAAATATTATATTATTAATTGTTATTTTATTCCTAAAAATCTAAGGATCGGCCAAATGACTTAGATAAGGATATATATATTAATAATAAACAATTTGGGGTTCGTTTGGCATGTTATAGTAAGTGTATTAACCATATAGTGAAAGAAAACAAAAAGACACGGTAAAAGTTAAATTAATTAACTTAGAGTTAAATCTAATTGATAAGGTTAAAATAAAACCCTAAACTTGTCTAAATCTTATTGGTTGATAGTATTTCGACCCATCCCCACTTTAGATTCGAAATAAGACCCTTTGGAACCATTATAAACCGATTTTGACTTTAATATAAAATAATATTTTGAGATATTCCTAAGGTGCCCCTCTCCTCCCTTATAAAAGGGCACCTCCTCCCCCTCCTCCTCACACCAATTTGAGCACTCAAGCTCGGCCAACCCCTGCCATTTTCTCCTCTCCACTTCCCTAGAATAATCCTAGAGGTCCTGGTCTTCTCCAAATACCAATCTTAGTTCCTTAAGTGGAGGATTCAAAGAGGCGTTCCAAAGAAGAGGTAATATCCATTACCGATGTTTTCAATTTCTTTCTTCTTCAACTTCTTCTTCTTTAGTTGTTTCATGATAAAGTAATAACATCAGTATTAATTACATACTGATATGTTATTATAAATATGAAACAACCCTATTTCACCTTCTATCCATCCTACGAAAAAATGAAATCACCACGCGTGCGTACGTACGGAATACCGTCTCCACGCCGTGGTGTAATCTATTTTCCACCATCACCTTACAAGGATGGGTATAATGGTGTAATGAGTAACTACATATGATTATTATGAAGTAATATTGATACTGAAATAATATATATATACTCCAATACAATTCCACCATCATAGGAACGATATCATCACTCGTGCGTACGTACGGAATACCGTCTCCACGATGTGATGTGACTCGTTCTACATGATCTTTATTTCATAATGATTATATAAATGAATTGAATAAATGAATATGGTATATACTACACTAATACCATTCTGGAAATGAATTATCTATAACCTAAAGATAAGAATAAGAATTTATTCGACAAAACACGCATAAGAACAAAAAGTTATAAAGACCCGAGTAACAAGTAACAATGAAATATTACTAACAAGAAGCTAATAATATGACCATATATGATATCATATAAATATGTATGATTCTGGAATAAGTCAATAACATTATTTAAACCATTATACAGGAGCTTCGGACACGTACAAAGCTAATCGGACCTAAGGTAAGGGAAAATACCACAATCTCATTTTTATCCGAGATTGTTTATTCGTAAGTATTTACTGGGGTGTATTTTATCATCCACATCCATGTTCCCTCAATATTAAATATTGTTTCCATCCACTTGCAATATTTTAAATCCAATTTTACCCTTAGGTGAGTTTTTAGTAAAGAATATGAAAGGAATCTTTTGTCGTTTTTCCGTACGAGGTACTTTTTGACTTTTCCGACAAAAGTACGAAGAATGTTTTTTTTAACTTATACGGCATGAATGGATTTTTAAAACATTATTTCCAAAAAGCTTCATTTAAAAGTTTTCAAGTTTATTTTTAATCAAATTCTTTTATTTTAAAGTTGTATGACATGTTATGAAAGGAAAAATGTTTTTGAAGAAGAAAGGATATTTTCCTCAAGAATGAAGTTCAAGTATTTTATCAAAATTATTTTCCATCTAAGATAATAAAAGGGTTCTGTTTTTATCCCTATTATTACATGGATTTGATTATGTTTTGATGGAAACATTTTTATGAATTCCTTTATCTTATATGAATTATTTTATGATGTCATGTTGTTTAAGAATCCCATTTTTATTACATGGGTTATGCGATGATGTATGTTTTATGATTATGTGGCACACATAAGAAAGGATTCATTATAAGATGGGTGGTACCTATATCTCCCTCCAATGCATTGGGTAATGATTTTATATCTCATGAGATAGACATGGCTGAAATGGTAGGTTATACCGGTTCAGTGAAACAGGACTGAAACGAGGGTTACTCGATTCAGAAAGGGACTTTGTCCACTAAGATAGTCTTGGCAATGAGTCATGACTAACAAGAAATGATTTTCCATGATTATGTGTGCATGCCACAAAGTTTCAAGTCTTATGTTATGATTATGGGGATTTCATTTTCACTTCTATGATTTATTCCATGGTAAGATATTATGATCTCTTTTGCAGGTTTTGATTTTCAAAAAGATATGATATGATTTTTATTTCCTTTATTTTCCCTTGCTGAGCATTTGAGCTCACCCTTTTATGTTTTCTTTTCCCCAGGTCAGGAAGATGGATATTAAGTAGAATATGCTAAAAGTGACCCTAGATATGATGAAATAAATGGGAGACACTGTAGAAGATTTATGAACCAGTTGTTTATGTTTCCCAGTTTCTAAAGACACTATACCTATACGGTCCTTTGTGGTTTTGTCATATGTTGTAATAAGTGTGCTTCAATTTTGAAGTATTAAAAATGTATGTAAAGGATGGGTCGTTATAGTTGGTATCAGAGGCAAAGGAGGTTGGAATGTATCCGATCCTTGGGAACTCTCACATGTGAGCGTTGGACGAAGCATGGCTCTCCGCCCAAGGGCTTCATGTGGAAATGGCTGCCACTGGGGATGGTGGTGTGTCCCGCCCAGGGGGTGTAGCCGCCCATGGAGTGCCCTGATAGGTATCAATTATAGTCCACTGGAAGTAATTCCAGACCGCTACAATTGGTATAAGAGGAAAGGTATAGTCAACCTTTGGAAACTAGGATGTGAAAGCCTTAGTAAGAACCCTAAGGATAAGTCTAAGCATAGTACACAATCTTAGTGTTTTAGAAATGGCCTTGAATAACCTAGGATAAGACCATAAGCATGAAAATTTTATTCTTGAATTATGTGGTTTCCTATTATAATTAGTGTTGCTCACACTATTCTTCTTGGTTTTAGTCAATGGCTGGAATCCGAAGGAACCGTGTTAATGCGGAATGCGATGGGCAATGCAATGATTGCCCCCCTGAGCAACCAAACGATATGGGAACTGGAATGCAAAATCTTGTAGCCATGCTCACACAACTTTCTCAAGCTATGAATCATGTAGGATTTCCAAACGAGCAAAGGAGGGAGAAACATTCTGTTGAATCCTTCATGAGGCAGCGTCCACCTTCTTTCAGCGGGTCTACTGATCCATTAGTTGCTGAACAATGGATTAGTACTACTGAAAAGATATTTTCAGTTCTTCAATGTTCTGAACATGATAAAGTCATCCTAGCAGTGTATCGTTTGGAAGGAGATGATGATCAATGGTGGAATCTTGTTAAGAATACGAGGCAAAGGGATGAAATTGAGTCTATGGAATGGGACGAGTTCAAGAACTTATTTTTCAATAAGTACTTCCCTCGTATTCTCCGAACAAAGATGGAGAAAGAGTTTCTTGAACTGAAGCAAAGGGATGATGAATCTGTTGGTACCTATGAAGAAAATTTTACAAGACTTGCAAGGTACGCTTCTGGTATTATTATCCAACCTGAGAGTAAGATCGATCGATTCTTTAGTGGCTTAAAACCAAGTCTTCGAAGGGCGTTATCCATAAGGGACTTCAATAGCTACGAGGAAATCGTTCGATGTTCTCTCAAAGTCGAGATGGAGATTGGAGTAACCCATCAGTCACATGGGTTTGATAAGAAGATGAAGATGGAATTCAAAGAAAAATCTAAAGAGCACACGGAAAAGAAGATGAACTTCCCCTTATGCTCAAAGTGTGGAAAGAAACATGGAGGGAGTTGTCTTAAAGGGACAAGTAAATGTTTTAAATGTGGAAAGGAAGGTCATCGGGCATTTGAATGCCGTGATAATGGGAATAAGATGTCTAATGATGCAAACAAAGGAAGGGATACACAGAATGAACTTGCTACACTTCAATGTTTCAAGTGCAAGGAGATGGGGCATTATGCCAATCAATGCCCAAATCCAAGGGTTGATGATGATGGTCGACGTCAACAAACTCTTAAGGCTAAAGACAAAGGAAAGTCACATGCAATTTCTATCAACGAGGTGGAGTACGATAACGATGTGGTGAAAGGTACACTTACCATCCACTCTAAAGTAGCAAATGTTTTATTTGATTCTGGATCCACCCACTCTTTTATTTCTAAAAAATTTTCTAAGGGTATCACCGTATTACCTCAACAATTAGATGTTGAGTTAGCTGTGACAACACCTAATGGCACATCAATCGCATCAGAAGTTTATAATTCTTCTCCAATCGAAGTTTGTGGGAAAGTGCTTCCTGTAAATCTTGTGATCCTTCCTTTAGTGGAATTTGATGTGATTCTTGGCATGGATTGGCTTTCTCTACATGGAGCTCATATCAATTGCCAAAGAAGGGAAGTCACATTTCATACTCCAGATCAATCTACGATCGTATACCAATGCAAGGATGAACATAACCTTCCAGTGGAAATTTATTCCATCTTATGGGTATTGATCCCACTAAATGAAGGTTATTTATCTCAAATGGTTGGTGAGAAACTCACGATTAAGAATATGCCCATTGTACGGGAGTTTGATGATGTCTTTCCAGAGGAATTGCCGGGTCTTCCACCAAATCGTGAAGTTGAGTTTTCAATAGAACTCGTACCGGGTGCTTTTCCTATTTCAAAGACACCTTATAGAATGGCCCCAATTGAGTTGCAGGAATTGAAGAAGCAACTCCAAGAGAATCTTGATAAGGGATTCATACTCCCTAGTGCGTCACCTTGGGGAGCACCTGTCCTATTTGTGAAGAAGAAAGATGGATCAATGAGACTCTGCATTGATTATCGAGAACTTAACAAGATCACTATCAAGAACAAATATCCTCTCCCACGCATTGATGACTTATTTGACCAACTACGCGGAGCTCAATACTTTTCCAAGATTGATCTTCGTTCAGGGTATCATCAATTAAGGGTCAAAAGGGAGGATATACCAAAGACGGCTTTCCGTACAAGGTATGGACACTATGAATTTATAGTGATGCCATTTGGTCTTACTAATGCCCCTGCTATCTTCATGGATCTAATGAATAGAGTCTTTAGAGACTATCTTGATCAATTTGTGGTAGTCTTTATAGACGATATTCTTGTCTATTCAAAGAGCAAGGAAGAACATGAAGATCACTTGAGAATTATATTGAAGACCCTGAGAAAGGAGAAGCTTTATGCCAAATTTACCAAGTGTGAATTTTGGCTTCAAAAAGTTGCATTTTTGGGTCACATAATCTCAAAAGAGGGGATATCTGTGGATCCAGCAAAAACAGAGGTTATCGAAAGATGGTCGAGACCAACAACAGTAACTGAGATCCGAAGTTTTCTTGGTTTGGCTGGATATTATCGACGTTTTGTAAAAGATTTTTCACGATTATCTAATCCACTCACCAAGTTGACTCGGAAAGGAGTTAAGTTTGTCTGGACAGAGGAATGTGAAGAGAATTTCAAGGAGTTGAAAAGAAGGTTATCCAGTGCACCTGTGCTCACACTGCCTTGTAGTGGAGAAAGGTTTGTGATCTACAGTGATGCATCCAAGAAGGGATTGGGGTGTGTTCTTATGCAAAATGATATGGTGATAGCTTATGCCTCACGAAAGTTGAAAATAAATGAGCAAAATTACCCAACACATGATTTGGAGTTGGCTGCGGTAATCTTTGCATTAAATATTTGGAGGCATTACCTTTATGGTGAAAGGTGTGATATTTATACTGATCATAAAAGTTTAAAGTATATTTTCACACAAAAGGAGTTGAATATGCATCAAAGAAGATGGTTGGAGCTGATTAAGGATTATGACTGCTCAATCCATTACCACCCTGGGAAAGCAAACAAGGAAAGATAACTAGACAATAATGCACCCACATTCAAACTTTGAAGTATCTGATAAAGACCATATGGCTAATTAATTTGTATTTGAACATAAATCAAGACAACACTTTTAATAAAAATGATCAATAAAGAAACCTATAGAATATAAATAATTTCATGGGAATATTTATGAATTCCAAAAAAGGATCACAATCAAACTCTTGTTTAATATTAGAAATAATTTTTACTTGATTTGAAGACATTAATCCAAACATATGAATACATCATTTTATTAAAGAAAATATATTGAATAATTGTTATCAATATCAAAATATATCTATTTATTGGTATCTTCCTCAAAAAGATAATTAATTTTTAGCTTAAAATATTCACCATTCTCCGTATTTTTCTCTTCCTCTATGGATGGTGTAGATTCAATCACCGCCTTTGAAAGAGTTCTCCTATCTTTTTAATTTTAAATGTGATTTAAATTATCAATATAATTACCTTTGTATTCCATGATTTAAGGGACTATAGTTTTTAGTAGTGAGGAATAATATTTTCCTCTATCTTCTAAGAAGATCCTTTATAAATCCATTATCCTTGGTAATATTATTTTCACCTTTCATTGTAATAGATAGAATATAATTGTATTCTATTATATAAACTATTTAAATATCACTTTGACCCTCATTATAATCATTAAAAACCTTTTATATACCTTTAAATTATTCATAATTCACCTAAAAATCTTCTACTTATGGTTCTTTAGTGCCCTTAATTTCATAGGTTTTTACATGATCATCATCTTTCAACTTACAATTTTCAATCCATATATATTTCATTATAGTTAGAGATTTTACATGAGAAATATTAATATTCCCATAGAAGTGTTTTATATATATATTTCCAAATATAAATTAATATGAAAAATAATATTGAATATTTTAATAATCATATTTTATCTAAGATAAATAATCATCATTTCAGATTTATACATTAGAAGGTAGGTACATAGTAACATAAACAATAATTAATATTCATTAAACCATGGGATTAGATAGTTTATCGGTATAAAATTCCTTTTTTATATTTTTTCAAATTTGTTCATTTTTTGGGAAAAAGATAAAATTCTTTAAAATATGAATCATAAGTCCTTCAAAGCCCAAATAATAGGTAAAAAATAATCCGAAAATCATTTCTATGACCTAATATCCATTTCATGACCTTCATAGAATATCTAGAAAAGAACATTGTACATCTTTAAAAATATCTATGAAATCTATATTCCAAACTAAATTAGATCAATACATGAAGATAAATATGTATCCATAGGTAGAATAAAAATGAAAATAAATTTATTTTATTATCAATTTACGAGTAATTAAATGACTAGAAGAAGTACCCATAAGGGAAAATAGAAATATGAATATAGGGAATAAATATATTTCTTAAAAAAAGATATTATCTAGGAACCATTAGATTAAAATTTATTTTAGTAACCATCGTCATAATCTTCAATGATATATAGATTCTTCACAACCAAAAAATCAATAATGGATAAAAATTCTATTCTGACTAGACCACTAATCAAGAGAATTACCTTTGAGCACTCTCAATTCAAACCATGAACCTCCATCATCATCCATGGTATTTAATATTTTTTAGATATTTTTCCCAAATTAATAGGAAAATATATATGTTTCAAATGGAATACGGAATAGAAATTCTAATAACATGATTGTTTTAATTTAGTGGGTATTTTCCCAGGGAAGGTTTAATTGTTTTTTGGGTTTCAAGTCTAATTTTGATCGATTGAAGAGGAAATATAAGAAAATTAATAGTCAGTGAAACACCAATTATAAACATATATATATATATATCAATCCTTATTTTGAGAATTATCCATCAATGAAACCTAACATAGAAATACTAGGTGACATTAAAGATCCTCTTTCTTAGTGGTGATGAAAATGTTCATGGATCGATATTACATATTAGAAGAAATGGAATTCTATCAATGAGTTAGAACATTGAATATTGTTCTCTACCTCATTCATCATGTATTATATTATATAATTCATATTTATATAGTACATTGATATCTTATTGAATATCATTATTCACACATTGATAGTAAATCTTGGGTGTTCATTCATGGAATATTTTTTAATGAAAACAATTATTGATTTTATACTAATAATACCTTATTTTTATCCTAAAATTATTTAGGGGATTAGAAATATAGTATAATATATTATAAGATGTGTGATCTCTTAAGCACGATTCACTCATATGTAATTGAACCTGATTGGACACATGGCATCAAGTGTGCCTCCTTGTATACTAAAAGCTAATAACCAACAGTGAGGGTCTATGATGGTATAATGGGGAGACTATAAATTATTTATTAGAGTGGATCACATCAATGAATAACATATAAATCATCAAAATAAATACAAATGAAAATATAAGACGTAAATATTCTCTATAGATGCAATTAAAAATAATCAATACCAAAATATTATAAAGGTTAATGAGTCATGATTCTATAAATAAACATGGAATATAAGGGAAATATGGTAGTAGGCACCCAAAATGAAAATTCTATAATAAAATATATATAAGACCAAAATTATCTCTAATATAATCAAAATAAAAATGTCGGCCCTTTTCTCTCATACTCCATCCTTATATAGTAAATCAAGAATCTATATATGAGTGCATCCCTTTGTCCCTACCCGTATCCATTAAGTCTTTCCAAGTACCAATTAGTGGCTCGATCATGGTGTGAGTAAATTGCAGTAGTCTTCCACCCATAGTGTTTAACACATCTAGTCTATTAGTATATAATTAAAACTATATAGGTAACATAAATAAAAGTATTAAAAAAATAAACCATGTTGGTTTGGGTTCCTCATGGGATACCCATCTAATACTACTAGCTTCATCCTCAATCAGAATATAACTATTAACATTATATTTATATTTATATTTATATAGTTAGGAAAAAATTAATACATCCAAGTCATCCATATATTTTGGTATCATGTAATTATTGATAACATCCATGGAATTTATAATTTTAATGTTGGGTACAATTCATTGTGGTATACCCATAGAAATTCACCCTAAGGGAAAAGTTCTACCTAATCCCTAAGAACAAGTCATAGATATCCATAGTGTGATTCTTCAAAATCACACAATGAATAATCTAAGGCACTCTATAATATCAATACGAATCCAAGGATAATCATCCAAGGCATTTAATTTAATTTATGAAAATATTCGGAACCCTTAGTGTCACATCAAGCAATTCAGAATCTAGGACAAAAACAAAATCCAAATGTGGTATTTCACTTGGTACATTAATTGATGAATCATTTGGTGTTCCATGAGCCCATCAAAAGAAAACCACAATGGGAATCCTAGTATCACCCAGGTCATGCCACACCTTAAAGAAATTCTAGTCTATGAGCATAGTTAATCAAGATATTATATTTTTTCCAGTGGCCATAATCATAATGAAAACCATGATTATACTTCAAAATTAAACAAGGTTTTGGTGAAATGTCATTATATTCACCATTACTTTAAATCATTTATTCATTGTAAAAAATCACAAATTTTCAAGGGTCGAATGATATGGCCTTTCCATTGATGTTTCATTCAATGCATTTAAAATTAAAATTACTTCAATTTAAACATTTTAATTTTAATCTATAATCTAAACCCACCATAGGTGGTGGTTTGGTTTGATATACATATTAAAAGTGTGAAGGGAACATATACCACAAAACTGGAAGGGGTGGTTTGAGTGCTGGTCATCAACCACTGGTAGTTTCAAGAGACTAAGTGATCATCTCATCAATGTCTAAAATTCAATTAAATTAATTTCAAATTTTAATAGAATATCATGGAATATAAGGTGCGTAGAGTGAAAATTCATTATATATTTATCAAAATTTTATATAAAATAGATAGAGAATTTATCGTATACTAGAATTCAATACTTCATCCAGTATCATCCCTTAATTTGTGCTAAAATATGAGAAATTAGAGTAAAAGAAAAATGAATTGGAAGAATGGAATATTATATCGCTTCTAAATAATATTCAAAAAATTAGAGAAAATGTGAAATGAAGCATGGGAATTGATATCCTTACCGAGAGGCTTCTAACTCAATGAACAATGCTTGAATCAGATATCAAATTTAGAACATAGCTTGAAACATTGGGAAATGGAAGAAGAAGGGATCCCACGGATATAGAATCCACAATGTGTGAATGAGAGAGAAAAAATAATGAATAAATGTTAATAAACCCAGTGAAAAAATTGATTTCAAAAAATTCCTGTGGATCATGGTTTGGTCACATGGTTTTCCTAACTATTCCCTAGTATTGTACTAACCACTGGTTATAGACAATCCATAAAATAGTTTTTGTGCATGGTTTGAAAAACCTTGTGTACACTATATGGTTCACTTATAAACATCTGATATAGCTCCTCACATAACCATTAATACCCCATAGATGGTTAAAAAAATAGTGTGAAAACCCCTTATGTCCCAAATAGTAGAGGTAAATAGTTAACACTAACTATGCACTAACTGTGTTCCTTAACCTATCCTTCCAAAATTCAAAAACACTAGGCTCCGAACAAGACTAGACTCCTCGAAAACCATTCTCATTCCCTTACTAATTTATAGTAGGCTAAGCTACAAAATTTAGATAGAATATTAACGTATCCACACTTATTTGAAAAGTAAGGATCTTACCACTTCCCCTCCTCAAAATAACTCATCCTTGAGTTTACCTCATGAGGGTGGTGGAGCATTATCTGAAAATAATTCTAGCCAATCAGTACAAATGTCATCCTTTATCTCCAATTTCTCAACCTATAAATTTTTTCTTCTATAACACTTGTACTAGAGGGATAGACCTTCCTTGTAGTTCCTTCTTTCTTTGATCAATGATGCAAATAAGATACTCCTTAAAAGAAACATCAACATCCAACTAAAACTCATTAGGATGATGAATATGAGATGGTTATGGATGATAATGATGAAATTGAGAAATAGGAAAATTTGAAGCATATGCCTATATATTTTATGTCATTTATCCAATAATTCATTAGTTTTCCCCTCTCTAAAATGTAAATAGGCTTGATGGTTCTATGAAATATCATACACTACCTCTGAATTCAACTATGAACCAATATAATATGAGGCATAAAATAAAAAATGATCTCCCACCTTGACCACTATAGGTCGGTGGATAAGATCAACATAATACATCTACCTAGATTAAACTATATTCATTTGCTATCTAACCAGTTTTACCTTCTCAAAGGTTTACAGAATGAGACACAGTCCAAGTTTCACTATCTCTCTTACCTCTAACTAGCATAAGGGTGAATGAAATGATGTAATATATAAATATTTTTAATAATTAATCTATATATATTCATGGAGGCTTCTATTATAGGAAAATTTATCAATTGGTTTATGTTTCTTCCAAAAACCTCCAAAATGAAGGACAGATTTTTTGTGTGTTTCCTTTAACACCTAAATCATATTCTTGGACTGGTTAGTGTTATATAGGTGATAGGTTATGATTACAAGTACTTGTGAACCTAGATAATTTTTTAAACCGTTCTAGAATCGTATGTTAAATTGAATAAACATGTCTGATACAATGGTATGTGATTTTTTTGAAGGAATATAATCAATGTAACATTTGTCCACCCTAACTTGTCCACAAAAAAGTACTCCTAAATAGGTAAAAAGTGGGAATCCTTCATCAACATTTCAATAATCACCCATAATACATCTCTACCTATTTGGTATTTTAATAATCCTTTCAAAACAACTACTATCAAATCATCCCATTTTCTCTATAGGATGGATAATGGATATAAAAGACATATAGGCCACTAGTGTGTCACATTCACTGACTCATTCGTGGAACATTGTGTAATGAAACCTGATATATACCTTTTCACACCCGACCACTAGAACTAGTCGAGTAAATCATGGTATATCTTAGTCATTTTATGATGTACAACCCAACAAAAGGAATGCGATTATCGTATTAGGTCCTCTCACATGTTTTCAATAACCTAGATGCATCCTTGAATACACAAGATCTCATCTTCATCATTAATCCTACCAGAAGGTGGTTCCTCACCTGATATGGTTTCCCTTTGGGCTAATCCCTTAGGATAAGATAACATCATCATATTTACTCAATCTAGAAGTGTGAAAGTCACAACCCTAACTATTAGAATAGGCTATCCATAACAATATTGAATCCCCATATATATCTCCGAAAAAAATCCATCAACTCCCATACCCTACTAGATTCTTGGGAAACTTGTGAAAAGTCTTCTTGTATAGAGAATCAGCAACTACATTTTCCTTTTTTTTTAATATATTTAAGATGAAAAATAGAAATACTAAATGTCTTCAACCCATATTTGCTATATAAGGATGAAATCATGCTTGGCATTGAATTATTTGGGACTTATATGGTCCATGAATACAATAAACCACTCTTCCAATAAAAAATGCCTACAACAATGCAAAACATTGACCACTAGATGCTAACTCAAGGTCGTGCATTGGGTAATTATTCTCATGAGGTCCTAACTATCAAGACCCATATGTCATGAGTTGATACAATTACATCAAAACCACTCCTAGATGTATGCCTGATGAATCATAATATAACTTATATCCTCTATGATTCTTTGGTAAAATAAGAATTTGTGTTTAGTTAATCCTCCCTTTCAACTATTGAATATCATTATCTTAAGTTTCAATCAATATTAATTTCACACCCTTCTTTTTCAAACCTATAAGAGTTTCTTCTTTTTATGAAAATCCATGATAAAATTAATATAATATCCATAGATCCACATGTAACTCAATATTTAAAATTCATTCTTGGGATTCTCCCAAGAAACCATGACTCTCTCCTTCTTTGGGTCTATAAATACCCTGAAGGATGATATAGTATGACCCAATATGAGAACTTTATCAATCCAAAAGTGGAATTTTGTTACATTTTGAAACAACCTATGCCCCCTCAGTTTAATCAATAAATTTTAGTTATGTTTTTCATGATCATATAAATTTAGATAATACGCCAAGATATTTTACATGAAAACCACAATTAAATAATATATGTATAGATGGAAAACCTGATTCATCTGATCCATGAAAATAGTCATTGAAATCATTAGACCTGACGATTTTACAAAATACTCAAAAAATCCTTATATAATTATAATAGATATATGAGATATATATGATGGCCTAACTCAAACCTGATGATAGAACACCTTCATATAATGTTTTGAGAAGACCCTCACTCTTTGAAGATGGTCAAAGAGGTATCCTGTGTGAGGTAAAGGGTAATGGTTCTTAACTATAATCCAATGAAATTTCTGTTAATTCATTTAAAACTTTAGAGTTACATATGAATTATTCATGAATATTATGATTTAACATCCAACTAAATTATAGGGTCATAAAAAACACCTATCATTCATGTCCTCTAGTTTATCTTGAGTTCCTAAAATAAAGTTAGAGCTGTCCTGTCTTGAGGAATAGACACCCGTGCTTCTCATAAAACTAACTCAATAATAGACTCCACCTATATCTCATGAGTTAAGAAAAAATACTTACTAGGGAAAATATCCCTAATATGATCCACCATTGGAGGGAAATCCATTTGACGTGCTCCATCATCACTCAAAAATAATGACTCGAAATATGTGTTATCACTCCACCACCCCATGATCCTCTAGTCCAGCTTGAATTTCATGGAGATATCATTCATATTTTTGAATACCTTTAATAACTTTATGTGATGTGAAGGAAGCCATCCTAAGATAACAATTTTTATGGCCAATGTAAGGTATTAACCATTATATTCCAAAAATGATTTCAATGGTTGTCATCTTGAGATTTAACAGGTTCTATAATAAATGATAGTTTCTAATATTGAGGGGGAAATCCCTAAATTTGTGTACACATTCTGACTAGACCCCAATTGAGTATCAAGAGTAATCAATATACAATAAAATTTGATCTCAAGGACAAGGATTTCCCTAATAGCCACATATATGAATTAATTTGAAGATCCTATAGAAAATAAAATATATACTAAAGTATAAGAATCAAGAACTATACCTCAAACAATAGATGGGTTGGCACACTTCATCTCAGGTACAAGCTGTAATATGTGTATTTTTCCTAATCCTTTTTCAAGAGTCACAACCTCACTACCTAGAGAAGGTCTTCCATACTAGCATTGAAAAACTGGTGTCCGGATTCCTCAGCACTAACTACCTCCTTAGTTTGATCGACATGTAGTATTTCATCTCCCATCTTAGCATGGATCTTCTGATCCAACTCCAAAATTTGGGGTCGGTGCAGATCCTATATTATTATCCATTGGAGGAATGGATTGAAAAAACCATTTCTGATTACCCATTTTTTGTTGACTTTTCACTAAATGAGATCCTTACTACAATGGGAATTTACATGTCTTGGCCTAACACATTGGTTACATTTCACATAGATACCCAACCACATAATTTTAATAATATTACCCCCACAAATACGTTCAAGAAAAAAATTCTTGCTACTAGATGAATTTATTCCCTTTCAAGCTATTGAACTGCCATTCCCCACACCTTAATCATCCGTTAGGTTACAATCTGAGATGAGGGTCTAGTTCACTATCTTAGTGACAATAGTCAAATGAATCATAATAACATGATATCAGATGGAATATAAATGTTAATTCTAAAATATACAAGAAATAAAAAATTTATTACCAAGGGAAAAGGAACGAAACATTTAAGCTCCATGAAATATTTTAAATACTCCATAACTAATAATGTTCCATACTCCTGCTGCATAAACTTCTTAGGTTAGTCATCCCTCAATTTATCAAGAAAGAAATAACCATCAAAGTGATCCAATAAGTACTTCAATTCCATAACACAATAAGGATCAAATTTTTTAAAAACATCCCATAATATCTTAAAATACCCTCTTAGAATGTATGTTTCAAGAATAAATCTCTTATTTTGAGGTGTCTCTAGGTGATCAATGTTAGAAAATATGGACTCTAGCAATGAATTAGCTGCTTGGGGAATGACTTACCTAAAAAAATATAATTCATTTGATGTTGAAACTCTTACAGTAGCTCTAACATGGTATATTTTGGTATTGGATCTTCTACATAGACTGTATTATTAGTAGGAAAGCCTCTCGAAGTTTAGTATCGATCCCCAAACCAGAAATAATGGGAGGTGTAATAGTTGGTACTTCTAGTAGATTAGGTCCAACCAAATCTAGAGAATGGTCTTCATAATCCTATGGGTCTATGGACTAAGTTTTTCATGGAGGTATATATATTAAATTCCAAGAAAACGCCACAAAACAAGATTTGGTAATAGAATGATGTTAGATTAATGAATAGGGTATATATAAATCCTTCCTATATAATTTTTATTACCCATATTCATACTACTTAAGCCCAGTCTAGGTAACTTATAATATTATAAAATAACATGAGAGACACTCCCAACACCCACTACTAAGGTCATGTTTATGTTAAGGCCTCTAATCTAAATATAGAGATTCTGATATATAGAGTTTCAATTGAAAATTATTAAGCAGAATGGTTTTTAAGTTAAAATTTACTTCCCCATTTAAAATTAACCACTTAATTCCACCATTTTGAAAATTAATAATTATATATATATATATATATATATATATATATAATGGTCTAGTTATATGAGTTGGTATTCCCTTGTTATAATGTCATATGATTTGTAAGTTATAATTGGAACATCATGTAACTACAACCAGTCCTTTACATTTAGTCACATAATGTGACGAGTCCATATGTGATGGATCAATTAGATGAACCACCATTCAATATTTCTAGAGGCACAATCCATATATATTACAATTTGAATCAATTTAATCACAAAAAAAGTTTCATCTCATGTAACCATGGTTCCACAAATTTAAACTACATGATATTAGATAATTAAAGTTCTACCATAATGATCTATGAGAAATTTCTTTTAGGTTGATGCAATCATTTTATGTAAAAAATATTCCTTTCCTTCCTGAAATGATAGAAGAAAAGGATAAAAAGAAATAAAATCACACACAACAACAATATATTATAATGGAAATAAAAGTAATGTATTAAATATGGAATTTAATATGCATGAAATGTGAATTTTTAAGTTCCTATGACATTGAATGAGACAATATTTAATTGTTATTTTGAAATAAGTGTATCAAATTCAGAATAATAGAAAGCCCCAGAAAATATTTATGTCACCTATGGTGAAATTAATTTACAATAATAAAAAAAATATAGAATAATAAGTCACGTCCTAGAAAACATGGATATTTTCTTGTACATGGGCTAGCAACTCCCTTATATTGGAATGTTTCTAATTTTTTACACATACTAATCTCATTTCTACCATATCAAAAGAGTAATAAAATGAAATAAAAAGATCTGGACACATGGCCTCAAGCATTCCTCCCCATACATCAAAGGCTATAGACTAGTAGTGATGGTATATGATATTATATGTGGGATATTATAACGTATTTATCATATTTAATAACATCAGTGAATAAAAAATAAATTAGAAGAGTAAATTTAACTGGAAGAAATGGAAGTAAATCATCCAGATAAATATAATTAAAAAAAATCAATACCAAAGTAATATAAAGAATGATTATTTAATGATGATATAAAAAATGGTGAGTACAAGGGAAATAGATAAGCATGTATACAATATATAAATGTTATGGAAAAATTTGAAAATACCAAAATATATCTCCAATAGAATTGAGTGAAAAACTATGGTCTTATTCTCCCATACTCCATCCAAGTATAGAAAATCAAACCCCCATTATTGGGTACTTCTCATTGTCCCTTCCAACAACCGAAAAGTCTGTTCATGTACCAATCAGTGGACCGAACGTGGTGTGAGTAAAAATAAAAAGGCCACAACCCATAGTGTCTAGTAAAATCCAATTTATGAATATATTAGGAGTAGGTTGTAGTGTAACAAATAAAAGTATTAAATAAATAAACAATTTTGGTTTGGATTTTTAATGGGATACCTGCTCTATACTACTTTATTTGTCCTATGATGGAGTACATTTGGGAACATTACATTTTGATTTATATTTACCAGGTTGGTACATGATTAATACAACCAAGGAATCCATATATAGTCATTATAATATAATTTTTCACAATTCCTAGGAAATTTAATCTTTTACATCTTGGGAAATACATAGGAGTGTACCCTTAGTAATTTACCCTAAGGGTAAAGTTCCACCAGATCCCATGGAACATGTCCTAGGTCACCTCAGAGTATGACGTGAATGGAGACCAAGGAATAATCTGAGGAAGTATTTATCATGAATCTTAATATAAGGATAATCATTCTATGAATTTAATTAAATTTCTATAAATAAAGGTAAGTCATATTGCCATGGAGGGGAATTTGTAATCTAAGATAAAGACGGAATCCAAGTGCACTCCTTCACTTGGAAGATGCATTGATAAAATGATTTTTATCCCATTAGTACATCAAAAGAAAACCATAATAAGAACTCATGTTCACTTAAGGCATGACATGCCTTTATGTAATTCAAATATATGACCATTGTAACACCCAAGACTTTTATGTTATATAAATCATCAAAGGAATCTTTTTCTATACAACACTTGCTTGGCTTGCTTTACACGCAATCGCGACCTTCTTCGATAGCTTGCGTCGTACGCAATACCGAGTTTCACTAAACAACATTATGCTATTAAAACTAGCCGTTATGAATAGTAATAACCACTTTTTGGAATTTTATAAATTTTATTTTTCAAAATGGACTTCATTTTTGGACTCAGAATATCGAAATTAGCCTAGGGTGAAATTTTGGTATTTTTCTGAAAACTTTCAATTTTTGATGAATAGTGAAACCACTAAGTGGTAGGTTAAAAACTGAATTTTGCATAAAACTTAATTTTACCGCTTCTGTGAATGGAATTTCAAAAATCCGAGAGACACGGTTAATATCAAGGACTAAAATGTGGTTCAATGAGATGAAAATAATTTTTTGGTGAATAGTAACTTTTTACTTTTTTTTACCGCGGTTAATAGTAAATAGGGTAACTAAGGGTAAATATGATATTAATATTACCCTAACACATGTCCTAATTCTATTGGACAAGTGTAATTCGACCAAAAACAAACTTAGGAATAAAATATGACCATTTAGGCCCACTTGGATTAGATTAGGACATTTATTATTAATTTATTTAAAGAAGGGTTAAAATAGTTAAAATCAAAGTTTAATAAGTAAATCATTTTTAATATTGGGTTATACATAAGATAAATTCGATTGTAAATATTCATTAGAAATATAAAAAGATTTCCTACATGATGGTATTTTATTTGTAATTTTTAGACATCAAATAATTTAATTTATTTATGACACAAAGATGATGCAGTAATTATCTTATTAATGAAATATTGACAAAATTGATAATATAAATACCCAAATAAATGTAATTTGAGACTTTTTATGAATTCCACTAATTTTATAGGTTACTATGATATATTAGTGTTGATTTAATCAACTTGGTTCGAACATATAATTCTGTTATGACTTTCAAACAAATCATATATCAAATAGTGTCAAAATTGACACAAAATAGTTTTTAAATCAAATATTATATTATTAATTGTTACTTTATTCCTAAAAATCTAAGGATCGGCCAAATGACTTAGATAAGGATATATATATTAATAATAAACAATTTGGGGTTCGTTTGGCATGTTATAGTAAGTGTATTAACCATATAGTGAAAGAAAACAAAAAGACACGGTAAAAGTTAAATTAATTAACTTAGAGTTAAATCTAATTGATAAGGTTAAAATAAAACCCTAAACTTGTCTAAATCTTATTGGTTGATAGGATTTCGACCCATCCCCACTTTAGATTCGAAATAAGACCCTTTGGAACCATTATAAACCGATTTTGACTTTAATATAAAATAATATTTTGAGATATTCCTAAGGTGGCCCTCTCCTCCCTTATAAAAGGGCACCTCCTCCCCCTCCTCCTCACACCAATTTGAGCACTCAAGCTCGGCCAACCCCTGCCATTTTCTCCTCTACACTTACCTAGAATAATCCTAGAGGTCCTGGTCTTCTCCAAAGACCAATCTTAGTTCCTTAAGTGGAGGATTCAAAGAGGCGTTCCAAAGAAGAGGTAATATCCATTACCGATGTTTTCAATTTCTTTCTTCTTCAACTTCTTCTTCTTTAGTTGTTTCATGATAAAGTAATAACATCAGTATTACTTACATACTGATATGTTATTATAAATATGAAACAACCCTATTTCACCTTCTATCCATCCTACGGAAAAATGAAATCACCACGCGTGCGTACGTACGGAATACCGTCTCCACGCCGTGGTGTAATCTATTTTCCACCATCACCTTACAAGGATGGGTATAATGGTGTAATGAGTAACTACATATGATTATTATGAAGTAATATTGATACTGAAATAATATATATATACTCCAATACAATTGCACAATCATAGGAACGATATCATCACTCGTGCGTACGTACGGAATACCGTCTCCACGATGTGATGTGACTCGTTCTACATGATCTTCATTTCATAATGATTATATAAATGAATTGAATAAAAGAATATGGTATATACTACACTAATACCATTCTGGAAATGAATTATCTATAACCTAAAGATAAGAATAAGAATTTATTCGACAAAACACGCATAAGAACAAAAAGTTATAAAGACCCGAGTAACAAGTAACAATGAAATATTACTAACAAGAAGCTAATAATATGACCATATATGATATCATATAAATATGTATGATTCTGGAATAAGTCAATAACATTATTTAAACCATTATACAGGAGCTTCGGACACGTACAAAGCTAATCGGACCTAAGGTAAGGGAAAATACCACAATCTCATTTTTATCCGAGATTGTTTATTCGTAAGTATTTACTGGGGTGTATTTTATCATCCACATCCATGTTCCCTCAATATGAAATATTGTTGCCATCCACTTGCAATAGTTTAAATCCAATTTTACCCTTAGGTGAGTTTTTAGTAAAGAATATGAAAGGAATCTTTTGTCGTTTTTCCGTACGAGGTACTTTTTGACTTTTCCGAAAAAAGTACGAAGAATGTTTTTTTTAACTTATACGGCATGAATGGATTTTTAAAACATTATTTCCAAAAAGCTTCCTTTAAAAGTTTTCAAGTTTATTTTTAATCAAATTCTTTTATTTTAAAGTTGTATGACATGTTATGAAAGGAAAAATGTTTTTGAAGAAGAAAGGATATTTTCCTCAAGAATGAAGTTCAAGTATTTTATCAAAATTATTTTCCATCTAAGATAATAAAAGGGTTCTGTTTTTATCCCTATTATTACATGGATTTGATTATGTTTTGATGGAAACATTTTTATGAATTCCTTTATCTTATATGAATTATTTTATGATGTCATGTTGTTTAAGAATCCCATTTTTATTACATGGGTTATGCGATGATGTATGTTTTATGATTATGTGGCACACATAAGAAAGGATTCATTATAAGATGGGTGGGACCTATATCTCACTCCAATGCATTGGGTAATGATTTTATATCTCATGAGATAGACATGGCTGAAATGCTAGGTTATACCGGTTCAGTGAAACAGGACTGAAACGAGGGTTACTCGATTCAGAAAGGGACTTTGTCCACTAAGATAGTCTTGGCAATGAGTCATGACTAACAAGAAATGATTTTCCATGATTATGTGTGCATGCCACAAGGTTTCAAGTCTTATGTTATGATTATGGGGATTTCATTTTCACTTCTATGATTTATTCCATGGTAAGATATTATGATCTCTTTTGCAGGTTTTGATTTTCAAAAAGATATGATATGATTTTTATTTCCTTTATTTTCCCTTGCTGAGCATTTGAGCTCACCCTTTTATGTTTTCTTTTCCCCAGGTCAGGAAGATGGATATTAAGTAGAATATGCTAAAAGGGACCCTAGATATGATGAAATAAATGGGAGACACTGTAGAAGATTTATGAACCAGTTGTTTATGTTTCCCAGTTTCTAAAGACACTATACCTATACGGTCCTTTGTGGTTTTGTCATATGTTGTAATAAGTGTGCTTCAATTTTGAAGTATTAAAAATGTATGTAAAGGATGGGTCGTTATAACCATAGTCAGATATGATATAATAATTAATCAAGTTCCGATAATCATAATGACACCCATGATCATAGTTAAAAATTAAACAAGGTATAGGTAACCTGGTTATGCCATTCGCCTTTATTTTCATTCTAATAGTCATGGGAATAACTCACAATTTATCAGGTGTCAAATGACATGGCCATTCCATTCATGTTTCGTTCAATGATTTTAACATTTAAATTAATTTAATTTACTCATTTGAATTTTAATCGGTAAGGAAAACCCATCTTTTGAGGAGGTTTGGTCCCTTAAGCATTGTAAAAGTGTCAAGGGAAAATATATCAACACACACAATGTGGTGGTTAGAGTCATGGTCATCAACCAAAACAAATTTCAATGGTCTAAGGGTGTATCTCATTAAGGTATATTCATTTAATTAATGTAATTTAACATTTTAGGGACATTTCATGGAACATTAGGGAGTGAATCATCAAAACACATGATATAGACATCAAAACCTATAAGGAAAAGTGTTATATCACCTACCTTATACGAATAGTTTACTCATCATCCATAATCAACATGTAATTTTGGATAAAAAAGGAGAAATACTTAAAATATAAAAAAACATTAAAATATTTCATATTATCCTTCACAAAAATTACATCCAATGTAGTGAGATAAAATGAGAAAAGAAGTAACATGATTTATAGTCTTATTAATAGTCTTCTAATGTAATGAACAATTCTTTAATTAGATTCTAGATGGACGAGATTGCTTAAAACCTATATTAAGGGAAGAGGGAGAGATTATACTGATAGAGGAGTTTTTGTGTGTGAATGAGAGATAAAAAAGAGGAATAAAGGTAAAATACTATAGGGTAAAAAGGAAATTTTCCCAATTTTTATGGGGCTCATGGTTTCTCTACATGGTTGAAAAATCTATTCACCAACTCTATGCTATCCACTGGTTATGGACAACCCCCTATATGATTTGAAAAACCATGCACACACAATTTGGTTCACATATAAAAATTTTCCATAGGTCTTTGTATAGACACTCATCCCTCCTTGCATTGTTAAAAAAATTATGTGTCACCCCCTTATGGACCACATGGTTTAAGGCCATGGTTATCACTAACCATATGCTAATATTACACCTCACAATTCCCTTAAAAAATTCAAAACACTAGGCTCCAAAGAAACATAAAATCCTCTCACACCTTCCATAAACTATTAGGAATTTATACTAGGGTTTTAAAAGAAATTTAGATAGGAAATTAAAAAATTAAAAAATATATAAAAATCAAGGATCTTACATGATGCAACAGAATTCCAACAGTAGGCACCCATTGATCCTTATTAACATTTATCTAGAAGGAAAACATGTTTCCTTATTCATTATTATATTGGTTGTGAGTAAAATTGGGATAGATAGTACTCCCAAATTCTCTTTTTTGTAAATATTATTATTTACTCACATGATAAAATTATCATATTCACACTTCTTATAGGATTTTGGTTTGACTTTGGGTAACTGCTAAGTTAAGGTGTTTGGTTACAAGTGCTAGTGAGTAGGTCTGGGCATAGTAGGGGTGAGGAGGTGGCCCAATGGCTTGGGCAGAGTGTTGTGTTTACACTATCAATTGAGAAGGAAACCTTATGAGTAGAGAATACTATTTAATTTTTGTATATGGTTTTTTTGTATAAGAAAACATGATGTAAGGTACATTGGTTCAAATCTTGACAATAGTGGAAGAAATAATAGGTTATAATGGCTTTGGATATAAAAATCTAAGTAATAAAATGTATATACCTTCAATTAACATGACATGTTTCATTTTACCTAAAACATATATAGTTTACATTTGGTAATAACTATAACATAGACTATGAATACAGGCCATACAACATGTATATCAGGTGACATGGCTTATATAAGGGCTTAAGTACACACCAAGAAAACTATCTATCCCTACAAACTATATGGGAATGATGCACACCATGTATAGAAGATACATGACTCAGGTAGCTAAACATTACATGGATGCGTATTCCATGGGTCTCACAAGTCCTGTACCCTACCCGACACACCATGTGGGTCATCCCCACAAGAATTTCTTAGTGGAAGTACATATTTTTTTGCATATAGAAGTGTATTATAAGTTTTTAGTAAATCTAACATAGAGTATACTATTTGTACATGCTAGGAAAGATTAGTTAGTCCCACATGCATTTTACATTTTTTGGAATTACTTTTTTGTTATATTCTATAAGTATATTTGATAAAAGAATATTTCCATCAAATATACAGGTCTTACAATTTTTTTTTATAAGAAAACATCATGCATAATTTATATTCACATGCTTTCATTTATTCTTTCATTGGTATCGAAATTGTATACATTGATAGTCTGTCTGGAGATATTTTTCAAATGATGCATGAAAATTCATTTATCTCAGACATAAGAGTCCTTTTGTATGTCATGTTAGTTAATTAAATTATCCTAGCTTCACAGATATGATATTAGGGTTTGAGAAATACATTTTAAGAATTAATGAGAATCATGTATTCCCTTTAATGTATCTTGATCCATGAAAATTGGTACATCATTTATTTTATTTAATGAGTTATAATATTTTAATCAAAATCCTATTTCCTCCATATTATATTGTTCAAGAATAGTATTGGTATTCCCACAATCATTATAAGGCACTTGTCTCCTATAATATAGTCTGAGTTGGTATTCCCCATGTAATAAGGTAGGTTAACCCCATCTATTAATGTTATTACTCTCCCACGATATGGGTTTTTGGGACTTCTAATATTTTATTCCATACTACCATGATTTAAATTCCCAATAAAAAAGTTCTATGTCCCCTATAGGTTTCAATACTCTCTCGACCCAAAATATATCCAATAAAGGTGTAGGTCCCCCACAGATCTATAGTGTAGTGTGTTAGTAATAATTCCTGCGAAGATCTGTTGATGAGTAATAATATAGTCATTTCTTTAATAAAATCATCCATTATTGGTTTTATTCAAGATATAACTCAAATATATGCTATTTAAATTGGGTTATATTGATATTCAAGTCCTCTAGATGTCTCTGGTTTCTTGTGAGATGTGACTATTCTTGCATCTTAGTTATGGAGACTAATATTCTTCGTCTACCCTTAGATTCATTGTATATAAAGAATATATGTCATTTCTAGGATTATTTACATATCCTTGAGTCTGGAATTTGAGTGAATACATTATTTACTCAATACGACATGTATTTGGAAAATCCTATTATATATGTTTATACTCAGATAAAAATTGAAATGGGGCCTGCACATATTGTAGTATCATTATTGATGCACGCTTTTTGGTGACATTATATGATATAGAGATAATATAGATTGTATTTTTGATTTTTTGGGTGTATTATGGCTCACGATAGAGATAATAATTATCATAGGTGGGTCCTAGAGTTCTTACAGCTATTAGGTGTCTTCCCTTGAATCTGTATTAATTGCACCCATTGATGATCTATTTGTTATAAATATATTTTCAATGGTGCTTTCTCACATGGAATTATAATATATTTTTCTAATATTATGCACATATAGGTAATATAGTTAGTTATATATATATATATATACTAATGGTGGTTTTATATTATAACCAATGTATTTATGTTTCATATCTATTACAAGTTCCTATAAGCTAATGAATCCAATGAATGTTTGTAAACTCTTGGTTTCGATCCCCAAACCTTAATCTATTAACGGTGGGTTTGGGGTGGCATAATCAGTTTATCACCAACCCAGGTAGGGCCTCAGTGTCATAGTTTAATATAGAATGTTATTAGAGAAGTTTATCTCCCAGGGATGGAGTTTGGAGCTACGGGATTTATCAAGATTGATTTTAGAGAATTTAGGGTATAAATAACAAGGAATTATTGAGATCAATTATCTGAATAGGGAGACTAAGATAGCTGTGGATTTTGATGAGTAGTTTTTTAGGATTCTAATAACGTATAAATGGACCTAGAAATCTAATTCATAATTTTTGAGGAATAATTATGTTAGAATATTTATAATACACAAGATAATCATGATCTATCATGTCCTTGTGTAATCTCACAAAAAATATACTGTAATAATAGAGGGGTTATCCTGATGAGTAGATTGTGAAACCCATAGAAAAGCAAATAGGAATTAGTGACATGGTTTTGAAAAGCCAATGATATTCTCAATCCTCTCATCACTGTTAGTGGAGTAAAAATGATATAATTATATTACCTAATTTGGAGGTAATGTTTTCCCATTTGTAGTTCGAAGACCCTTTAATGTTATTCTTAGTTCAAGCCTCATTATAGTGAACAATTTCCCCACTGGGTGATTGATACTAGCCATAGGCGGAATGTGCATAATATATTTTAGAGATAGAGGACTCTAAGGATTGGTTGGGGTTTGAGACTCATGATTTATATCTTTTCTGAACATCCTTTAACTAGATAGTGGTTATTTCATAATATTCCCTTCATGGAACAGTGATCCATTGGTTTATCTTTAAAAAACACATTGAGAGACTTCTATACCATGGTTGGAGTTTTATCCCTTTCTTGGGTGGAGTATATTTCATCAATGTTAAGGATATTTTGAGTATAAAATATGTTGGACACTCATCAGGACATCATCACTTTGACTATATATGATAGAGGTTTTTGAATGGGGAACTCATGAGACATGAATCTGGTTGGATCTCTATAAGCTCATAAGTTTGAGTGAGGCATTCTATGTGAGATACATGATGAGATTATACTTTTTACAATCCTCATACATACATTGATACATTTTTTTACACATTGGACATTGAGGGTCTCCTAGTATAGATTCATCTTGCCTATGGGGATGGAATATTTTTCATTATCAAGATATAATATGTTTTTAATGGATTAATATACACATTGAATTAAGATTTAATATTAAAATACATTATATTATTGGATTAGTAACAATTTAATAGGGGATTTTAGCATAGGATTCGGTGCTACAGAAGTATATTGAGGTGGGTGACTCATTTAATTATCTCAACCACAACCTCTATGTGGTACTCTTTATGAAAAAAGTGTGGATAGATAGGAAATACAAATCATTTTGTGGTTGATGGATTTAGTATAGTAAATCTTGATAGAATTTATGGTATGAGGTGTGACTTTTTAACTAATGCTCATACTCACCAGTAACGTCTTTAACCATTCCTTCATCCCATGTTGTTTTTTTTATATGGAAATTCTAGTGGGGATCCATGCTAGTCCACATTGGATGGATAATCATACTGGTAGTAATCACCCATTCATTCACATTAGTAGATAATGATAAATTAATATCATGATAGAGATCTTGGGTGTTATTCAATAATGTTGGTATGAGAACTTGTTTTATAATCATTTTAAATAAATAGATAGTCTTTACGTGTTTTGGGGAGTTTTGTAGTCAACATAATGAGTTTAGTTCTTCCTTTAGAGGAATGTCAGACACAATGGTCAGATAAGTGGGTTAGACATTAGGGTATTATAACTGATCTCCCAATAGTTTTTATTATTTATTTATTTATTTATCATACTATTGAAGATGATTTTAATGACTAATAATTTTCACTTATCATTTGTAAAATAAATCATGTTTTATAATGACTGTTTAATTAAGGATTAAAATAGTATCACATAAAAGACTGTTAATTTAACAAGAAAATTTCACAACATGAACTGATATAGAATGAAATAGTAAAGAACAATAAAGGGATAAAAACAACAACAAAAATTGAAAACACAATGGAAAAACCATAAGACAAAATTCATCCATAAAGATCACTCCTGCCATAATGAATGTAAAAAAAATTGAGTGTTAGGTATATGATATAAATTCTCTACAAAAATATATAAACTTTGTAATTTAAGAAGTGAATGATAAATTCTGAAAAAGGTGGAGTTTACATATAGTGTAATTGGAAATGTGAACATTAGGATCTGATTAGTGCATGACCATTGTAATGTGACTGTTACATGGCCATTTGAATAGTAAAAAAGTCCAACAGAATTATAAAGAACACATTTAAAATGATATTAAAAAATATATTGTAATAATTATTTCTTCAAATTATAATATTTTTTATGAACCAATAATCATTATATTATTAATAATAAAATTATATAAGGTAAATAAATTACACACTTCCTATTAAAAATAATATTTTATAGAAAATATGTAATTATTATTTAAAATAATTATTTCTCTTACATAAGAATCATTTTTCATAATTTAAACAATACATTTCAATTTAATACATTCATATTATGTTAGGGTTATTTTTTGATAATTTTCTAAAAAAAATTATTTTGTAGTGAATAGTAAAAATATAGTATTGTGTTTCTAGTATATTTTATCAATTTATAAATATTTAATAATTAATATAATTGATTTTATTTAAATAATAATATATTTTATAAATATAATCTATTTTATGGAATTAATATTATTTTTAAAACCTTTAAAAAACATTACAAAATTTAAAATTAAATTTTATGATTAAAAAATATAGTCTTTGAAACAATTATATTCCCATGCACAAATTTATATTAAAATTTTGAAATAAATTATTTCATGAATAAAAGTCAAAAATATTCCTTATATTCCCAAAATCATGAAGTAAAACCCTGGGTATCCTAATGGTTTAAAATTTTCCCAAACCCATATTTCCAATGAATATATTTAAAAATTAATACACAATTCTACCCAATTTTCTATAATTACCCACATATCCACCCCATTTTATTCAATATAAATATCATTATAATATCCATTGAAATATTAGTCTCTAATTAAATCCTTTTTTAACCCCCAAACTCCCAAGAAATGTCCCCTTTATTCATAGGATGCAATTTTTAAGGTAATGGATTCTCTTCTGCTCTCCATTTATTCAATTAATTCCTTTTATAATAAGATTATTTAATTTCAATTGATTATGGTTTCATGTGTTCATAGTCATTATTTTACTATGATAATTATTCATTATTAATGAGATATTACCTTTCAGTCTAATTAATCCAATTTCATAAACTGTTACAAAAACCCATTATGTAGCCAAAATCATTCTTCGATTTTCCATACCATACCTTTATATTATGAATAACCAACCATAAATTAAATTAAAGGTAATTCATAAATATATTACAATAATTTATTGATTTGGGGAATCAATTTATGAAATTCACCATAGCTAGTAATGTATTAAAATGATGATATATGTTCTTCTGATATATTATCAATGTGGAACGCATAAAGTTATTTATTTAAATGGTGTATCCTATTAGCACTAAAATTCATTGGGTAATGATGTAATTTCAATATATATCATGTTAATTATATCTTGAAAACATTATTTATTAATGTTTTATGATAACTTGATGAACTACCTTTATATTTTGTTTTATGAAAATGTGGTTATATTCATATTTATGTCATATTTTAATGTTTTTTCAACATTTCTATGTTATTACTCATGTACTTATGAACATACCATTATATTACGCCTCATGTTTTAACTATCTTTCTCTATTCTTATTATCCGCTATTAATTACTTCATTTTTCATTTTTTATCCACTTATTGGGATTTATGCTCACTCTTTTAAATTAATACATGTCACTAGGAAATCACATGTCTGGAGGTGACCTATGATGGATTTATGGAGATTATTTTAATAGGATTAAATAAATTCAAGTTTTTTATGATCTATGTACCTTATTAATCATGTACCATGTTTTCAATAAAATAATAATCAAAATATATTAGGAGTTTATTAATTAAATAGATGGTTAAAAAATTATGGGAAAAATAATGGTTGAAAATGTGGGTCAGCATAGTTGGTATCAATAAATGTTTAGTTATTTTTTGAAATTAGGATAACAAAAATTATTTTAAAACCTAGGTATAAGAATTAATATATAAAATCATCTTATGATTTTAGTAAAGTATACAGTATGTGTTTAAATTAGAATGATATCCATGTACAGATACTATTAAGTGGATGAAGGCTCTAGAATAGAATCACCTTGGGTTTGTATCCCTGAAAAGGATGGTTGGGTATTAACTTGATCTTCACCTGATGCATGATAAAGATGCCTAACTAAATAATTATGCTCACACTCTTATGATATATGATTTACACAATCACATCTTTTTATATACAATAATGAAGGATATGTTTCTAATGTAATTATGTATTTTAAAATGTATATGATCTTAGAAGTGATACATTGGAATATTTTAATATTATAATCTACATTATAATTATTATCATTAGGTAGTATAAATTTCTTTATTTAAGTTCATATTCTTTCATAAAAATGACATGGAATAAAAGGACCTGTGTAAATAATGTATATGATAGATAATTCAATGATGGACCTCCAGTTATGATGGAAGTAGGAGTTAAAAACGTCATGATGATGTTGAATCCCCTATACTAGGTTATGAAAAATTACCAAAACCATTCTGGTCATCTAAATTAACTATGGATATAACAACAAAATATTTTATACATCATGAGTTAATGTCCCCGAACATTTAATAGACCATATGACCAATTTATCGTAGAATAAATGATCAATACAATAGAGAAAATATTTTATATAATCAATTATACTAAGTAGGAGAAAGTTACATAGGAAGTATAAATCATAGAGGTATAAATTTATCTATGGTGGATACTGATAGAAATCATGAAGGTAAAATAATAAGTAGAATATATAGAGTGGAAGGAGTTTCAAATTCATTTTTTAGCAAGTATTTTCCTCCAACCCTCATAGAGAAAATGTAAAGGGAAATATTTATAATGATGAAAAGGGAGAAAATATCAATGTAATGTTATGAAATATAAATTATAGGGATTACAAAATAAAATTTTGGATTTTTCATCAATTATTATTGTAAGGTCGATCGATTCATTCATATACCAAGACATCATTTATATAATGTTTTTAAAAAATGAGGCTTTAATAGTTTTGAGAAGATAATTTATTGTGCTATCAATGTGGAAATAGATTTTGTAGATTCACAATGGTTTCATTTACTAAAGGATAAGAATAGGAGGATAGATGAAATA
The DNA here is from genome assembly GCA_963277665.1 of Viscum album. Classification (NCBI taxonomy): domain Eukaryota; kingdom Viridiplantae; phylum Streptophyta; class Magnoliopsida; order Santalales; family Viscaceae; genus Viscum; species Viscum album. The sequence goes on along the minus strand of OY728161.1, from coordinate 1,698,953,282 downwards.
TTTTGGAATAATTTTCACCATTCATGATAGAGGATGAAAAAACAACCCATGGTTAACAAGTGTGGGAAGATGTTTTTGGTAAATATTATATAATGATGTGGAACGAGTTAAAAGTGATGAAATTATGGAAATGTTTCTCAAAGATATTACAGAGATTTAATGTATCAACATATAATTAAAAATGAAAAAGTGAATATAGTGAAAGAACAATATACAATGGCTTACTTCACGTGGTAAGAGAATATACTCATTGATAAATTTTTTCCAATTTTAAGATAATCGATGAAAAAATCTATCAATTAAATTATAGGCCATGAATGAAAGGTCATTTTTTAAATCACAATGAATAATATCGATTTTATTAATGATGAGAGAGTAGGAACACTCATTTTCCAATAAAATATACCATTTATATTATATGATTATAGGTTTATAAATTCCTTTATTTCTTTATGGTTTGAAAAGAACATCGAATTAAACCCTAATATTCAAATGGTAGATTTTAAAGTCAAAAATTATGGCTGAAAAATCAATCATAAAAGATATATATAGTTTTCCCTATTATCATCACTGAGTGAAATATCTTCACAAACCTGATCATTATTCCAAAAATCAAAGATATCATAATTATATGTATTTATTTTCTATCAATTTAAAATGTCACGATCAACTATAGATCAAATGAAATATCACTGGTCTTGATGGTATAAACTATTAGTATTTTTAAATAATAGATATCCCAGTATGACTTTTTTTTCAAGAACTACCACCAAAAACCTTCTTTCAAGGAATTATTGGTGGTGTAGTTAAATACAATGATTGTATAAATATAGTAGATGTACCAATTAGTTTGGAATACACTATTGTGTTTCTTGAATAATTAATGGACCTCCCCCATAAAGAGTGGTATAATTCATAATTGAACACAATACAAGATCCAAACCTATATCAAATAAACCATATAGAATGGAATATATGGTGTTAGGAGAATAAATGAGGAAAATTAATGATATTTTAAATAAAGAGTTAATTAATCAATTTTTGTATTCTTAGGGAAGTCATGTTGTATTTTTTAATGATGATGGATAAATGTGGATATCCATTTATTATATAGAACTTAATGGGATCATAATGAATAAAAGATACTATATTACATGGATTGATGATATATTTGACCAGATTCATGGGGCACAATTCTTATACAATATTGATCTCTAATCAATATATAATCATTTGAGAGTAGATAATAAGGGTCATTAAAATATCACATTTTAAAAAATAAATAAAAATTAATAGTTTGTTTCTATGTGCATTATATTGAATAATTCTTCTACTATGTTTATGTATTTGATTAATAGAGACATTAGTGACCATGTTTATAATTTTTTTGGTATTTATTTATCATATTTTGATACATTCCATAATCCATGTGGAGAATGTTGATCATCTAAGGGTTGTATTTTAGAATATGGGGAAGGATAATATTTCTGGAAAATTAAAAAAATGTGTGTTATGGTTAAAAACGTTTCATTTTTGGGACACATTGTGAATAGTGAAGGAAACTATATTGATTCGAAAAAGTGTTATGTTATAGGGGAAAAACCTCATCTTACAAAAGTTAATGAGATTCAAAATTTACATGGTCTAATTGGATACTATAGAAGGACTGGGAAAAACATTTTATGAATTTCAATTACATTAAACAAATTTAACTTGAAAGGGACATAATTTTATCTTGATAAAAGAGTGTGAAAAAAGTATCGAAGAATGTAATAAAAGGTTTGTTAGTGATCTCGTGTTAACATTACCCTCTGACAAAGATTTCTTTTTCATCTATAGTGATTCATACATAAAATGAATATAATATGTACTCATGTAGAATTAAATGGCGGTTTACCAGGAATCTCAAATGCTAAAGCCTCATGAATATAATTATCCAACCCATTATTTAGATTCTGATTCAATTATATTCACTTCAATGATATAATAAACATTATCATTAAGGGTAAAAGTACGATATACACACTAACAATCTATGTATATATTTATAAAAAAGTAATTGAACATGAGTCAATAGAGTTGGAAGGATCTTCTTAAGAACTATGATTATTCTATTCATTATCACACTGGAAGTGATAACAATGTCATTACTTAATTTAGTAGGAAAGACACAAGAGTCCATTAAATGATGTGGACTGAAGGAGATAAATTTATTAAGGACATGGTAAATATGGACATGGATGTAATGAGGGAAGGGAATTCATCAATTATATCCCAAGTGTTTTTATAATAGTCATTATTGGGTAAAATAAAAAAAGTTCAACTGGAATACTTTTTTTTACAAGAGAAAATATATTCTATGAAAAATCAAGTGTTTTTAATTTATTTCTTGATCAAGAGAGATCAATGTTGTTCAATAAAAGGCTATGTATCCCATATATTATGTAATTTAAGAGATAAATATTTCATGAATCTAATTTCTCAACAATATCAATACATCCTGGAAGGACAAATATGTATAGGTATTTGAGAGATCATTTTTGACAAGGTGGCATGAAGAGGTAAATTAGGTATGTCAGAAATTGAAGGTAGAGTGAAAAAATCCACAAGGTATACTACAACCACTATGTATACTTATATGGGAGTGGGACAACATAATATTGTACATTTTTACCAGCCTTCCTAAGGTGTCGAAGAGAAGCAATCCCATATTGGTGACCAATGATAGATTATAACGTATTCCCATTTTTATCGTAATATGAGAACAATTATCCTAACTGTTCTTTATTGATATATATATTTAAGAAGTGGTGAGACTTTAAGGGGAAGCTCTTCCAATTATTTCAACCAGTGACCCATTATTTACTTCTAAACCTTGGAGGATCCTTCAGAAATATATAAATACTGAAGTAAAACATAGGACCGCCTATCATCCAAAAATTGATGTGTGATATAAGAGGATTATTAATACATTTTAATATATTTTATGAGCTATATCAATTGATTTTAATGGAAGTTGTGGTCAACATTTTCCATTTTTTAAATAACCAATAATAGTAATATTCACATTAATATTCAAATGGATCCATATGAAGCACTCTATGTGAAAAGGTGTAGAACTCTAACATAATGGGATAATGTTTGATAAGGAAAAATATTGGGATTATAAATTCTGAATGACACTATATAGAATATATCCGTTATCTAAAATCATATTAAGTATGATAAGAGTTGATAGAAATTTTATATCCAAAATTTAAGGAAGTACTTAGAATTTTTAGTTGGGTATCATTGTTGACGCTCCTTTTCGTCACAGAGTCTAACGACTGAAAAATGGAAATACCTTAGTCCAAAGTGATTCATCCTTTGAAGAAACATAAAAAATTGTCAAAGGAATGAACAAGGATTTGTTCACACTTGGGCCGTGAAAGTTCCAGAATCGCCGCACAATTATACTTGGGTGCCTCATATTCGTCGCGCAGGTGACTTGCATGCCATATGTTATTTTCTCCCATGGGTTTCAAAGGCCTATAAATACACCCTGTGGGCACCCCATTTCGAGGAAGAAAAATTCCAGAAACTCATATTTGAGCTCCCAATGCCCTAGTCTCTTCTCAAATCTTTTGTACACTTATAAGGTAGTTTCTTACCTAGAACGGAAGATCTAAAGAGGGGGAAGAAGGTCTAAGTGTTGAAACTCATCAACACTTGTGCGCCTAAGTGGCCAGCCCTTAAGGGAAATGGCCACACTTGCGTGCCGCCTTACCCCTTCAATAGAACTTGTGTGCCCCTCTTCTGAAAGCCCCTAGGGATATTTCTAAAGGCTTGAGCCATGTGTTGCCCAAGTATTACCCAAAGGGTTAACGGTCATGCAAGTAACCATGTGTCACACAAGTGTACTTGGGCGACCGGGACTTGCGCGCCCACGCAGGATTCGCGTGCCACCTTGTTTTTGGGTGCCCCTTCTGCATGTTTTACCTCTCTTATCCCTATCCACCTATCCTCTTCAAGACTATGCCTTCAAAACTCTGTCTAAAGCCATTCATGGAATGATTTCCTTGTTGGCTTCTTTATTTGAAAGGAAATCAGTGGAACATCTCTTAAAACATAGTGATTTACATATTTTCATGTCACTAAGGTCAAATATTTCATTTATTCAACCTCATACTTTAAGATGAGAGAATCCTTAACCAGGGATCCATTTTCAGGAGTAAGCCCCAGTCCATGTTCTCTTAATTTGGGCCTCCTTTTCAGGAGTAAGCCCCAAGTCCCCTTAATTCTGGGCCTTCTTTTCAAGACTAATCCCCAATCATAATTCCTCTAATTTGGGACTCCTTTTCAGGGATAAGTTCTAAATCATAAATTACATTTAAATTAGTCCTCCTTCTCTGGGATAAATCCTATGTCTCAATTCCCCTAGCCTGGGCATCATTTTCATGAGTACGCCCCAGTCTACAAATTCCCTTAATTTTGGGAATCCTCCTCCGGAGTAATCCCCAACCATAATTCTTTTAATATGGTAAACCTCCTTAGGAGTAAGCCCTGAGTTCTCAAAAATTAAAATTCCCTTAATCTGGGATTCCTTTTCATGAGTAACCCCCAGTCATAATCCCCTATAAACTGGGCCTCTTCTTTAAGAATATTCCCCAGTCATAATTTCTCTTAACCAATATTAATTTACTTTTGACATGGGATTCCTTATCAGGAGTAAAACCCAATCATAAGTCCCCTCCTAATTTGGGCATCCTCTTCAGGAATAAGCCCGAAGTTAGAGTATCCAAATATCCATAAAGCACATATACCTTTATGGACCTTGTTCCCAGGTTTCTTCCCTGAAGTAAATCCTAATCGACATTTATCTGGGCAGTCATACATACATAAGCCCCACACATTTCTTATAATTTCATGTTTTATGGAACAATTGTTTGGTTTTACCAGTACCTCTTATTTCTCACACCTAGTATGACTCATGTGAGCTTAGAGTGTCAAAGTAATTATGACATCTTTCTTTGATCCATCAATCATGCATAAAACCTCATACTTCTTTACTCGAACTATGTGGGTTCCGATTCCTTTTCCAAAACAAAGGATACATAGGTATCCCATATGCGGGTACGATCCCAACTATGAAATAATTCATGTCCTTCTGAATGACAATAAACATCAAGTTCTCTGCTGAGTGGATTTAAAACTACTATGGTTATCATAATAACCAAGAGATTTATATATAATGTGTCGAAGGATATCATTGATCAAGAATCTCTAAAAAATACATATGATTCTCTATCAATGAAGAAACTTGAATACATATAAAATATTCTCTAAATCTCATACATGCTAATCATTGATTTTCAGATCTAAAGGAAAGCACATTTTTATACCTGGTAATGTAATAATTCTTCACGAACAGAACATAAATCTATAAAGAGAGTCCAGGATTTGACAATAATTCCCCCAAAAAGTGTGTGATGAGTCTGACCTCCCATCCTCTCGATCAATGCAAATTCTTAAGCCTCATTAGTGCACAACTAATGTGCACCTACCTTTGGAATGTAGGTCCAAATGGATATGGAATCCTGGGATGTTTCCGGTTCTATGAACAAACCCATTAGAAGCCTCATGGAATGTTTGAACCTTAAATAAATGAGGTCATCCCCATTTCCAGAGGAAACAAAAAATGGTGAACCAGACATGAATCCTTAACCAAGTTAAAATGATGTTTTACTTATTTGTTAGGCCCCTATTTAAAACTCAATAAGAGGGCCAACAAAGCAATCAATAACATATGTGATCATCCAAAAGATGTAGCAGCTGAAATTATCTTGATTATATTTGTTATATCAAACATGCACTATTTTCGAAGATCTTCTGAATTACAAGAATGGATTTTCTTAACTTCACATCTGTGAATGCCTCTGCTGTGGAAACCTCTACTGTGAATGCATCAGCTGCTACTCCTGCTAGATTTCCATCTGCTCTAAGGAAGACATCACCTACTCACCATCTTCAACATTGGGTATCTAATTCACTGGTTAAGAAGTACCGTCGACATGGTACCATTCCAACTCTGGAGGCTTCTTGACAAGCCATCTAAGTGAACAACTCACCCTAGTCGTCCAGACAGCCAAGACCAGCGATCAAGAAGTAGGTGGTGCTAACTACCGTCTCCAACAATTTTGGGTCGTTATCCCTAGACTGCAATCACCATTCCCTCCAGTATTCTGGGTAGGTGAATGAGCAGGTCCCTCAGGGCCTTAACTCAAAGAGACATGAGTCCTTCCTGAGGGCTCCCACCAACAATCGCCACCACACTCGTGCGGCAGTGCGGCCTCAACATGATGAGGGTGTCATCTCCAGGCGTTCGGCTCAGGTTCCTCAAACCTGAGCATGAAAGACGAACCACCAGAGGCGACAACCGGTTAACAGGTACCAGGTTCTTATCTCTACCGTTTCCGGAGAAGTCCACCAACCAAACTTGGGGGCATGCAATGAACGGGCACACACACCCGTCCATTTTAATTCCACTGTCTACCAGACTCGTTTGGCAGTGGCACGCCAATCCCGCCAGGCAATTCCGGCAGAGTACTATAGACAGGAACATACACCTATTTGTAAATCATCAGTTAGTGAGTAGGCTCGTATGACTACATATGATGGAGCCCACCAACCCAATGTGTTGGCAGCTGTCAAATAGGCACATACACTTGTTTACACTCATCAGTCATGCCATCAGACTCATCTGTCAGAATTGAAGGTAGCTCGTCAACCACGTTTGGCAGAGTGCAATCAAAAGGCACATACAACTGCTATTATTGATAAAGCCTACCAATAGTTTCGTTTGGTAGCATTCGGAGAAGTCAGTCAGAAAGCTCCGGTGAAAAATAGGGGGTAGACTCAACTCTCTACCCCCACACATGAGTACTGTCATAATTCACTGACAGGAAAATCAAAACAAGAGTAGGGACATACACTTACTCCAAGCACAGAGTGGACGTATATCCCCATTACAGCCACTGAAGTCACCAAGAACATTCTGTCAATGATGAAAGAGCAGAACCAAATCCCTGCTCATATTCTGGATGCCTGCCAGGATATTATAACAATTTCAACAATATCTTATGGAATGAATGATAAATCTATCCCTACCAGTGGAGTGACACATCCACAGTTCACTCCAAAACAGACACACACCTCTATTCCAGTCCAATAGGGCAGTGGGGCATACTCTCCCATATCATATGGAAATCCAAGTCAGGCACATACACCTAATTTGAGTGGAGATAATCAGCCTAACCTGATCATTTCTCCTGAGCAGGAACATACAACTGCCCACAATGACCACCTTCATCTACAAGTGGTTCCTAAAGTCATCAAGAAGGCGTCTAAGAAGAAAAGCCACCCAACACTGTCAAGAAATCAAAGGCCAATCTGTAATAAGGCCTTACTCGATGCTGGAGTTTTTAATGCACTCAGACAATTATCTGTTGCAACTCGAGATTCTTCTCTCTCAGTTCCCAATAGTGGGAACATTAATTCTAAAGGTCTATACTAGAAACTTCCTCATGAAGGCTTGCTTCATGACAATTCGGTCGATCTCGAAGTTTCATCTTCAGATGAGAGCCACAAGAACCCTCTGTGTGGTCAGAAGACCAAGGAGAAAAATGTTTCATCTTTTGCTGTAACCCACCATGGTGGTGCTCCCCATGATGATGAATTTAGCTATGAATGTCCTCTCCGCAGTAATAATGCACATTGCCTGGAAAATTCTCCAACATACAATGTACTGACGAGAAAGACCTCTTATCTGGAGGCACTTGAAAATGTGAATCCAATCATGTATGATGATTTACCACTATCAGGTGAAACACTTTCTCAATCAGAAGATAGCCTGGGGTGTAGGTCATTCTCCGAAACACCCCTGGGGCGTTCATCTTCTAGATTAATCAGTGAATTATCTACCAATATTGTTGAATCCAATGAAGGGAAAGGAAGCACCAATTGTGGTCTAATCAGGTAGAAGAATATTCATTGAATGATAAAGAGGAAGTACTGAATATGAGAAAACAACTGGAGAAAGGTGACATGCCAGTTATGTTTTGGACTTTGGCTGAATCTCAGTATGACATTCCAGAAATGTTGACTGAAGATGTATTTCATGATATTTGTCTTAACATATGGAAAACGTTTTGTCTGTTGAAAAAGAAAATATTATATTATGATGAATATGAAAATCATGTCAAGATAATAGAAGGGTTACAACGCCAAATTCATTTGGCCTCTCTCTCAGTTTCTCGATATACGAAGGCTGAAAAGCATCAGAGAGCCCTTCACCGTTCATGCCTTGGCTCTCTAAGAAGATTGCGCTAGTTAATTTTCAATGCCCCATATGGTATTCATATCAGAGGATGGGGTGTTTATTGAGTGTTACATTTCACCGTACTCCCCAGTCAGCAAAGCCCGCCATAGATGGTCTCATGCAATGTTATTGCCCATGGTCGGCCACAACCAATTAGCTTTGTTTGTAATCAAAGGCATGCTCATGTATATGCATCAACTATTTCTTCTCAAAATCAAGAATACAAAGAACAAGTTGTTGAATTAGTCCTTCATCAAGAAAAATAGAATATTGAACAAGACTCACGTTTGGAGAAAGCACATCATCAAGTGACAAAAGTGTCATAAATCATCCAACGGTCTTTTGAGACGGGTGATAAGAGTGGATGTAGGTTGATGCATCCAGCCAATTTTCGGGCTAATGTCCATAAGATCAGGGGAGCTTTTAAGAAGGTCTCAGATATATAAACTCAAGACCCACCCCAGATTATCAGAATGGGGACTATTTTAACCCAACCCTCAGAATCAACAAATAGGATTTGAGGAGTTGATCAGAAATAACAGGAATAGCCCCAGTCCACAAGACTGGGGATTTTTTCAAATCCTCAATCTCTCCCTCTGAGAAAGTCAGTCTTCTCTCAATTAGGGAAGAAGCCACAAGAGGAATGAAGAGATAAATTATCAACATATTCCCTCCATATTTTGGTTCATCAAGATGTTCTTGAGGAATTAAATCAAGAAAAGGTCATGTCTCAACAAGGACATGGAAGAAGAAAATATCACAAAAATACTGATAAAGGAGATGCAATGCATTATGAATCGATTAATGTCATCAATGTCGTTTTTGATGATTCCCCAGATGAGGCTCACTTGAAGGGATCAGATGAAGAGGTTCCGGCTCAAGAGGTTGTATGCACTGACACAAATGATGAAGGTGTGCGTACACGAAATCAGAGGATTTCCCAAGAATTTAGGTAATCCTTCAAGTAACCCACTTCCCCCTCTCCAAAAGGTTTCCAATAAGGGGAATGGAAAGAATTAGGTTACATAACCTTCCTCTGAAGATGGCTAATCTCTCTCATTAGAGAAAATATTTTCACAACAAGAGGAAGAAATGAAGTAGTTGAGGAGGTTGAATGCCGAACTACTTCAGGGTAGTCTTCCTCCTAAGCATGTTGGAGTCAGTCTGCCAAGGAAATTTGTTGCGGCTATAGAGATGGATCAAGAATATCCTCCTCTACCAGTACACCCTCACAGGTCTAATCCTCCAGGTCTGTGCAACAACAATTGGTAGTGCTACCATTAGTTGTATTACCAGCCACCACATCTGTCTAAGCTCCAGTCATTGCACCTGCTCAAGTCCAAGCTCAACCCGATGTTTCTAAAAAGTTAATAACTACTATTGAGTCATTAACAGCTCGGTTGGAATCTATGGAGGGAAAGCGCACTCAAATTCAACTAGAAAAGGGATATTACCCTAAATGGGTTGATGAAATTCCTCCCCCATCAAATTTTTCAAGTACCACATTACCAATATTTAAGGGTTCAGGAGACCCAGTGCAACACTTAACACATTTTGTTTCTCGTTGTGATCCTATGATGGGAACCCCTCAGAAATAAGAATAATTTAAGCTCAGGTGTTTTGTACAATCGTTACAGGGGCCTGCCTTTGTCTGGTACACAAGCTTTCAATCCCGGTCAATTACCGGAGCAGAGGATTTCTGCCAATGATTGCTTCTTCAATTCAGCTCAACTTTACCAAAGACAAGAGTTATTGATCTTACAAACTGTAAACAAAGGTAAAATGAAAGGGTTTCAGATTTCATTGCGTGCTGGAAGGGATTATCATATTCCCTGATCATAGCACTCCCTCAAGAGAAATTGTTGCCAATCTGTGTGGAAAATCTACGTGATAAATTATGCACGCCGTTGATCCCTGTGAAATAGACAGGTGGGTTTCAAGACCTTACTTAAATTGCTCAACAGAATGAAGATTTTCTTATGAAGACTAAGGATAAAACTCCTATAATTCCATCAGCTCCAGGAAGGAAAATGGGTAAAGCAGAAACTGATACAGTTATGCTCAAACAAGCACCTGTACCTACTTCTACTTCAAGGACTTCATTTTCTCGAAGGGCTCCACCTCTTGAGAATCATCAACAGAGGATGTTTCGTCAAGACAATAAAAAAGTTAAAATATGGAAAAAATTTGAGGATATGAAGAGAAAAGTATACACTTTCTGAATTGAACAAGTTCATAGTTACTTCATTTTGGCTCTGGAAAATAATTTAGTTCAATTGTCAAGGCCCAAGAGGCCAAATAATGATGGAGATGAAGACCATCCCAATTATTTCCCATTTCATCAGATGTTCGGGCATCCCATTCAGGAGTGTTTTGTCTTCAAGGACATCCTGCAGAAAATTTTTTACTTGGGACAAGTCAAACTGAAAGGTTCTTCAGCTCAGGTAGCATGTGTTACTACTATAGATCCAGAGGAGTAAGGCGAGTGGCATGAATTCAAGAACAAAAATGCGCAAAAATATGATGATTGGATGGTCAGAAAAATGATCAACTGAACTCATTCCATGTTTCTAACGACATTGAAGAATCCAATTGTGTCTTCTTCCATGAATTCCACATAAAAAACCTCTACATTAGAGGGAAAATCCTCAAAAGGGAGGCATAATTCCTAGAAATACGAATAATCAGAAGAAGATGAAATCGTGTCAAAATCTAAGTTGTTTTTGACTCTGGCAGATTTTATGTCATCTACTTCGAAGACACAGGCACCGTCCCACCAAACGACACAACCTGAATTGGATAATCAGGCAGAGTATTCATCAGACGAAGAGTTGATTTTTGGTTCTGTTAATATGATTCACATAATAGACCCATATTCCAGTCGCAATTTCAATTTTGATGAGCCAGAATTCCTTGTATCAAACAGAGGAATGAGAGGGAGTTCCAGAGGATCATGGTATAGTGGAAGACGTGGATCTTTCAGAGGCCACTATTCCAATTCTAACCCTCCTAGAACTGTGTATGCAACAAAAACTCATGGCAGAGCCCTTCAACGAGATCAACAAGAACAATCAAGTTCTTCTACACAAGGTCGATTCAGTCATGGCACAATTATTCTGGATGATTGGTTGGAGGTTCCAACTTCTTCCTCTCAGCAATTAAATAGACCAAATCGGTCTAATATTCCAAATCCAGGAGTATTACCAACTACTACTGCGATACAAGATGCATCAACTTCCAAAACATCAACTTCTAAGGCACCTGCGAATGCACATTTTCCTATTGGGAAACGCAAAAGTTTGGATAACAATTATGATGTATTGAAACACATGGCCCAAGTACCATCCATGTTATCAATTCTGGATGCATTTTATTTATCAAAGGATCTTCGGGAGGCACTCATAGAGGCTTTGTCAATTGCTCAGGAGTTTGAAACTGAAATTGTTGCGGCTGAATTCTACCATTTTGAGAATAATCCTGCAAAATGCCATGCAGGGATATCTTTCATAGATGAAGATGAAGATGATGTCGTTCATGAGCATATCATACCTTTTTTACTTATCTAGAAAAGTCAACGGTGTCAATGTCCTAAGAGTCTTCATTGATAATGGTTCAACAGTCAACATCATCCCCATTCATACACTTCATCGATTGGGCCACACAGAATCTGATTTATCACCTTCTACTTTGATGTTACAACGATATGATAAAAATTAACAAGAACCACTGGGCGATATTACACTCAGAACACAGATTGGAGATCTTGTATCCAATTTAGATTTCATGGTTATTGATCAAGGCTCAGCCTTTAACATCATTCTTGGTAGACCCTGACTACATCGGTATGCGACTATCCCTTCATCATACCATCAATGTCTCAAATATTGTTTTGATGGTCAAATTGGGACATTGTATGGTGATAAGACCCCGTTCAAGACATGTGAATCTCAATACATTGAGGCATAATTCTATCAAATGAAGGGAAAAATGAAATCCACAACAAGGGAGAATACCAAAGTTAATGCTCCATATGGTTTGGAAACTATTCCAGTAAACCCATTTACACATGTGAGTATAGATTATGTATTACCTATCAGTAAAATTGAAAAATAGACCCAAATCAGAATACTTGTATGGAAACCTCCATAATGTCAATTACGACAATCAAGACAGACAGCATGGGAGAATTTGGTGATTCACTAAGCAATGATGAAGGCTGAAATATAGATGTCTTCATTTAATCTACTGAAATCCAGAAAGTCTATACATTGCCAATCATGCCAGAATAAGTTATAGCATTGTCATAGGTGAATGATGATGTCGATTCTCAATCCATTATCTCCTCTATATTACCCAAGGAAGACCCTTCATCATCAATCGGGTCAGAAATGGATGCTTCTTCTTCAAGATGTTCAAATTTTAACATCGCTTCTGATCATGAAAATTACACTTCATCATCTACTATGCAAGTAGAAACATAATAAATAGCACATGTTGAAGAAGAAGAGGAAGATCTTAGGGATTATCCTCCAGCATTTGAAGAGGGTATCTCTACCATAGTGGATGAACACAGAGAAATAAATCTGGGTACAATGGAAGATCCACAACCCACTTTAATTAGTGCGGCCATGACTCTTAAAGATCAAGAGATGTATATTTCCTTTCTAAGGAAAAATCGAGATATATTTTCTTGGAACAATACAGATATGCCAGGGCTTGATCCTGATGTTGCCACTCATTGTTTGGGTTTTCCATAAAAACATCGAGGATTCAAACAAGCCGCTAGAAGAACACACCCAACCTATGCTTCCAAAATTGAAGCTAAAGTGGATAAGATTATCAAAGATAACATTATCAGATATGTTCAATATCCTAAATGGTTGGCTATTATTTTCCCAGTGAAACAGAAGAACATAAAAATTAGAGTTTGCATTGATTTCAGAGATCTTAATCGGCATTGTCCTAAGGATGATTTTCCAATTCTGATTATAGAACTCTTTATTGATGAAACAGCTGGCTATGAAGCCCTTTCCTTCATGGATGGATATTCTGAATGTAATCAAATACAAATGGCTCTAGAATATGAGGAATATACTACCTTTTGAGCCACTCAGGGTGTGTTTTTCTATTGGGTAATGCCTTTTGGCATGAAGAATGCAGGCGCAACATATCAGCGCGCCATGCATCGTATCTACAAACACTTTCTAGGGAATTTTGTTGAATTTTATGTTGCTGATTTGGTGGTTAAATCCAGGAAACATTCTAATCACATTTGGAAATCATATTCCAAAAACTTCGGCAACATAATTTGAAGATGAACCCCTTAAAATGTGCTTTTGGGGCAACATCGGGAAAATTTCTTGGCTTTGTTGTACGCCATCGTGGTATCAAGGTCGATCCTGAGAAGAAAAATTCAATCCTTGGTATGTCACCTCCTCGAATTTTAACGGAATTGATAGGAATTCAAGGAGACTTGGCCTATATTTGGCGTTTCATCGCCAATTTGGTAGGAAAAAATTTACCCTTCACCAAATTTGTGAAGAAGGGAGTCACTTACCAGTGGACTGGATAATGTTAAGAAACATTCGATATTCTGAAGAAGTATCTCTTAAGTCCATTGGTATTAATTCCACCTGTTGAAGGACGACCACTTATCCTCTATGTGACATCCTTGGAGTGATCATTGGGTGTCTTTCTTTCTCAGAAGAATGATGCAGGGAATGAAAATAGTCTTTACTATCTTAGTCAGAATATACTTGAAGCAGAAACCCGATATTCAAATATTGAGAAGTGTTGCATAGTGTTAATATTTACAGTTCAGAAGTTGAGAAACTATCTGCAACATCATGAGGTCCAATTGGTATCTCGTAATAACCCGCTCAAATTCATCCTTAGCCGTCCAATGCTTACAGGACGTCAAGAAAGGTGGGAAGTTATTTTGCAGCAATATGATATTCAATATGTCTCTCAAAAGGCAATAAAGGGCCAAACTCTGGTTGATTTCCTTGCTGAACACCCTTCAGTGGAAGATACATCTCCAGATATTGAACTTCCTGATGAGGAAGTCTTATTTATTCTAGATAGTCTTGAAACATGGGAAATGTACTTTTATGGTTCTTCCAGAAGTCCAACAGGTAGGATAATGGAAGATCCTATGTTCAAAAAACATGGGTTAGGAGTTGTACTCATTTCCTCGGAAAAGGTAGTGCTACCTTATTCCTTCTCATTTTTGGGAGGCAGTACAAATAATGAAGTAGAATTCCAAGCTCTTATCGCAGGATTGGAGTTGGCACTTCAAGCACAAATGAATCACTTAAAGGTGAAAGGTGATTCATACATGGTAATCAAACTAGTCAATGGGTATTATGAAATCAGAAAAGAAGAACTAATACCTTTGTATGATTACGTCAGAGAGTTAATGGTGGAATTTCCTACAAAACTGACATTTTCTTATGTCCCGCTATCACAAAATGCCCATGATGATGCACTGGATAATATACCTATAGCTCTAGAAGATCCAAATCAGGATGAGACAACCATCAGTATTTCCCACTGTCGTACAATTTCACCTTATGGTCAAACCAAAACAGAGGAAATCAATAAAATTATTCCCATTCCTGAACCATTTGGTCGTAATACTGGATGGATGATACCTATCAGGGAATACCTTCAAAATGGAACACTTCCACCTAATAGAGCAGGGAAAGAACATATCCATTGACGTGTGGTCAATTTCACTCTTTAGGATAGCCCAGATCATTTAGAGAAAATTCTCTACAGGCGTGGTTTTGATGGAGTTCTCTTCTGATGTATTGATGGTGAAGAGACGATGGCTGTCATGAAAGAAGTGCATGTAGGAGTCTGTGGTACCCATCAGTCTGGACACAGACTATCTGATCAAATTCAAAGGCTTGGATACTTTTGTCCTTCAATGATAGAATATTGTGTTGATTTCACAAAGAAGTTTCATTCATTCCAAGTACATGCGAACTTCACTCATCAACCCCCAGAGTTGCTTCATAGTGCTAAATACTTGGGGATATTTTCTACATGGGGAATAGATGAAGTAGGACCTTATCCTTCGGCTACTACCAATAATTTTAAGTACATTATTATTACTGTTAACTTCTTTTCCAAATTGGAAGAGGTAATACCCCTCAAAGAAGTCAGTTCTAAATGCATTGTTAGCTTCATCAAGTCTAGCATCATTTCTAGATTTGGTGTCCCTCATACCATATTGACGGAAAATGGCACCAACTTCTGTTCATCCGAGATGAAGAAGTTGTATCAAGAATACAAAATCAAATCCAATCATTCATCTTGGTATCATGCAGCGGCCAATGGCCAGATAAAAGCTTTAAACAAGACTCTTTCAAACATACTAAAAAAGATGGTGGATAAAGATAAGAAGTCATGGCCTGATAAACACTTTCATGCTTTAGAGGATTATTGGACCACCACCCGCACTTAAACGCGGTCAACTCCATATTCATTGGTATATGGAATAGAATTAGTCTTTCCTATTGAGGTTTAATTACCTTCGCTCAGAGTAGCCATTTGTGATTAGTCATCTACAGATGAAGAATCTCAAAATTTATTGGATGAATTCGAACAATTAAATGGGAAAAGGTTGTGCACCTTGCACTACATGGAAGCCTATCAGAATCTAATAGAACCAGCCTTCAACAAAAAGTTTCGTCTTCATTCATTCATTCCGAGAGAATTGGTATTGGATCTCAAAACTCCAATGATATGGGAATGAAACCTCCCAAGATGGAACCAAAATGGGAAGGACCTTATTCAATACATAAGGTCTACTCCAATGGATCATATTATTTAATCTGAATGGATGGAGAAATCATCCTTACTCCAACCAATGAAAGATTTATGATGAAGTATTTTGTGTAACACAAAATTGTGTTCATTTCCGACATGACGTTAAACTGTGATCACGTCCAACATGACGTTAAACTGTGATCACGTCCAACATGACATTAAACTATGATAACGTCCAACATGACGTTAAACTGTGATATCGTCAATCATGATGTTAAAATTCCCCATCAACGGTCCATGCATACGACCATAAACTATTTGCATCCATATCGTCCAACATGACGTTAAACTGTGTCGTCCTAACTACATGACGATAAATAGTACAGAAGCCTCTTACGTCTAGCAAGATGTTAAATTGCATACTCTCTGGTCCACGCATATGACCTTAAACTGTTCACAGCATCGTCCAACATGACGTTAAACTGTGAAAAAGTACCTAATATGTCCAACATGACGTTAAAGTGTGTCCTATTTTGTCCTCACTACATGACATTAAACTGCACAGTCTTCTTTTCATCCAACATGACGTTAAACTGTATTGTCCCAATTGTCTTAGCTATAGGACGCTAAACTGTACAACACCCTTATTGTCCAATATAACATTAAACTGTGTCCCTTAATACATCCTACGTGACTTTAAACTGTATTTTGTCCCTACTACATGACACTAAACTATGAAGCACAATTAGTCCTTACTGCAAGACTTTAAACTGTATAGTCCCTTCATATGTCCTACATGACTTTAAACTGTGTATTGTTAAGGTTGTTTCTACCTCTTGTTTCTCACACCGAGTATGACTCACATGAGCTTAGAGTAAACTTCAACCATAACACCTCTCTCGGCCGCTAACCATGTGTAAGTCCAAACACAATTTTTTAGGTCGTTTTCCCAAGAACAACTTAATCACTAATTCATTCTTTAATTGAACTACGCAAACTTTGATACTTGCCTTCTAGGCTTGGTACGTAGGCAACCTTCTAAGGCTCAAGCCCAAAACCAATCTCTTCACATTGGTTCAACTTTTTCCTTGCTACATGATGTTAAAATGTTAAACACTTTTGTCTTGTATGAAAATAAACTAAAACATTCTTTTTCACTCTCACCTGAGAGGGAATTATTATTTACGTTGATCTCCGATCATGTTATCTTCTAAAGACTACGTGCAAACATGGAAATACCTCAACCTTTTTTCTTGGTTCAAACCATCGTTGCACTAAATTCCCCTTTTCACCCTTCATATGTAAGAACCAAATTTTTACAGAGGTTATTTCAAGAACTACGTGCCTCTTGATTACCATCCTTATGGGATACGTAGGAATGTTCGATAATCCCTTGAATCTAGCCCCATGTCTTTGGGCCTAACGCCAAACTCTACTTGTAGTCCTTCGGCTAAAAAGTCCCCATAAAAACACACACTGTGTATTCATTATAATGGTCTTAGTTTTATTACCATAAACTATGATTTCCTATACTTTCATCTTACATGATGTTAAATAGTATTTCATGAACTACGTATGGCTTGATTCCCATCCTTATGGGATACGTAGTGAAGTCCAACACCTCAATTCAGGACCCAGTCACAACATGATTATGGTTAGCTTTGATCTATGTATTTCTTTAATGCATTGAACAATGGCCATTTTCATGACTCATATTCCTAACCTTAAATACTTCCAGATCTCCATAACACTTTTCTTGACTTCTGGTCCCAAAATGTCCAATTTTTGAGAATCATTTTTCCTGACCATGCAGCATGTGCCCTTAGGTGGCCTTGCATAAATAGTCTACATAACATACGTGTCAGCCAAAAGATTCTATTATTTGACTATACAGCCAATGCCCTTATGTGGCCCTACATAATTCAACCCCCTAACGTGTTTTTCAAATAGTGGTAACTTCATTCTTGGGAAGAAAATATCTTTTTTCCTTAGTTTTTTAATGACAATATGTAGGGATCTGCAAAAAATGGACATCCTTAACATATCTATCCCATAATGTTTTTAATTATCTGAAAGTATCCAAGTCTATGGTTTATATTTACAATCCCAACGTTTTGGTTAGACCTTCATAGGAGAGATATTCCTCTAGTTCTTAGACAATCTTGTTTGGAAATATCTTTTCTATATTCAAGTAACTCTCTCCATACAGAAAACTCTATGATTTGGAAAATCTGAATCCCCATAAACGTCTACTGGATTTTTAGTAGTAGAAAGGTAAATTTCTGAGAGTTCTTTTGCCTAACTATGCAGCACGTGCCCTTAGGTGGCCTTGCATAAGTAGTCTACATAACCGACTTTTCATCCAAAAGATGCTATTATTTGACTATGCAGCCAATGCCATTTGGTGGCCCTGTATAATTCAACCACCTAATGTGTTTTTTAAATAGTGGTAACTAAATTATTGGTAACTACTTCTTATAATGCCTTTTTAGCCATTTTTCAAATCATTCCTTAGATTCATGATTTCTTAATTCATCGTTTAAATATTTTTTGTTCATACAAGAATATGATAATATGTTTTCAAATTAATTATCAAGGAGTTGCATCAATTTTAAACAATACGGTCAAATTTATTTCAACCTTACACATTATCCTTTTTATTTCCAACGTGCACGACTTTAATCTGCTCACAACAGACAAGGGAACTCTGAATAAATGTCAAGTTACACCACCCTAAACATACATTTTGTATGATTTTAGGTAATAGTGATCAATTAGAAGATTCAATGTTTGTAGTGTTATTTATAATAATCCTAGTAAAAATCAAACTATACTTACTAGGACCATTGGCTTAAGAAAAAATCTAAAGAAAGAAGAAAAAGAAGCCATGCACAAATGATTGAAGATGAAAGTGTTTTTCATTGAAAAAAAATTCTTAGATGGACATCCACATATTGGATTCTCTCATCTTTTTCAAGAATTACAAAAGTCATTCAACATATCTCTTCATTTGATTTACGGAATCCCATGCTTCATCAGCAACCACCTGGAATTCATTCATTCAACTAGATACAATAAGTAATGCAGTGATACTAGCTCTTCTTTGAACAATTATAAAGGAATATTCTTGAGTGCGGTTTGAGAAAATTTTCTGCTGATCAAACAGTGAATCTGTTTCTATCCACGAGACTTGGAAGATGGATACATGGATTTAAGAATGGAGCATTGGAAGTAAAGAGCCATTTTGATAGAGTACTCTTATCATATATTATTTCTAATGTCATGATAGTTGTTGGTCAGAGTGGATACTCAAGAGGGGGTGTATTGAGTTCCAATTAAAATTTCTGTTAAAATATTGTCTATTTGAAATCCCTTAATTTATAAAACAAGTTAAATTGTAGTGAATTTATACAGATTGTAAATGTTCAGTTAGCATCTCAAATATTGATTAGGTCTCAGTTAATTCAATCACATGATTAAAATGACTTTTGAAACTAACCTACTGATTTACAATAAGTGTAAACACTTGCTAATTTAACAATCAATGTAACATTAAAATGGTTTCGTATTTCAATGTAACAACATCGGAATATAAAATATATATGTAGTATACTTGAAACATAAACTAAAGATACACATCAGATATAACAAGAGGTTTAGTATCAAGCCAAGACATAGTCCTCTCAAATTTATATAAATTTGATCCACACCCTGGATTGGGGTTAACAATAGTTTACAAAACTATTCAGGCCACGCAGGGACCTCTACCACTATTCCTCGTGGGAAAAAAATAAAGAACATGCCACACAAGGACCTCTTTCATAGTTGACGGGGGTAAACACGAGTTAAGTGTTTTGGAGTGAGGATTTTGATATTCTCCAATTCAGTGCAGGAGACAGTGAGTGTGTGTGAGATATATTTAGTACACCACAGAGCTCGAAAGTATATAAAAATATCACATAGAGAGAACATATAAGAGTTTAGAAAGATCTAGTGATTAGAAATGTAGCTATGGACTCATTGGATTCAGAAGAACTGCTTCAGAGTCCTTCTCTGGTGTTTCTGTTGAAAAAAAGAGTGTCGTGGTTCAACTTGTGTTCCACCAGTGAGAATGATCTCTTGATTCATCATGTGTTCTTCAGTGGTGTTGGATTGCACTCATGAGAGTTCTTTGAAAGTATTTCAATCTCATTCTTGTTCAGGATTGTTCTTCTAGTTGAGAACAGTCCACTCGGGCATATGTAAGTTCTTCTTGTTGTATCGTGACACACACGTGTGTGTACTGCTGCTCAATCATCCTTATATTTTCCAGTTCTAGAAGTAGTAATGATTCCCTTTTCATAGGTACGAGATACAGTTTCTTGATATGCCAACAACTATCATTAAATAACATTAATTGCATTAAAAACATCAAATATGACCATTAGTATTATTTAAATAATATTGAAAAAATGTTAAGAAACAGTGTCACAATGATTTATGTAAACAGTGTCTTCTTCACGGTATATGCTCCCCGGTATGTGATTCACTATGTCTCCATGTCACGGTGTCTAGCTCGCGGTGTGTCCTTCAGGGTGTCTGGGTCACGGTGTGTCCTTCATGGTGTCTCAGTCACGGTGGTTCCTTCAAGGTGTCTGGGTCACGGTGTGTCCTTTAGGGTGTCTGGGTCACAGTTTGTCCTTCATAGTGTCTGGGTCACAGTTTGTCCTTCACGGTGTCTGGGTCAGGGTTTGTGTTTCACGGTGTCTGGGTCACGGTTTGTCTTTCACGGTGTCTGGGTCACGGTTTGTCCTTCACGGTGTCTGGGTCACAGTTTGTCCTTCACAGTGTCTGTCTGACTGTGACAAACATCACAGTGTCTCTATACTTAGACAAATATCTATATGTAGACATAGACAGTAATATGAAGAATATGGATTAAGCTTAACCAGTGGAGACTAAGAGAACATGAATCATAAATATAAAGCCTTGATAAAATAAGTGAGATTGGTGATCATGCATAAGATTTGTAAATAATAAAGTGAGTAATTAACATCAATAAGACTTTCTATTATTAAAACATGATGTGTAGTTATTATTGAGATTGGAGAGAATTAACAGGATGGCCAATTAAGATTGAGATTAATTAATAGTAATAGGATTTGTGATCATTAAAACATGATTAAAGCTTGAGGAGTCCAACAATCTCCCCCTTTTTGATGATCAAAATCATGTATAGCTAAAAATATAACTGAAATGCAACATTAATGAAAATAACAGACTCACAATTAGAATACTAGTACTCGTACTTGTTTCTACCCCTTTTAGGATTATCAAAAAGTAGAGAGAATAAAGTGAAACACTGCATCTGTCATTAAAAAGGTTCAAAATAAAACATACAGGAGAAATACAAATTGTAAACAAAAAATGAAATCCTATCAATAAAGAAAATAGTCCCTGGACTCTTCAGGGAGCAGCCTTTTCCTTGCCTTTATCAGTAGCAGGAGCTGGTGCTGATGTATAGGAAGGAACATATGTGGTAGTCAAGGAGGGTAAGGGTATACCTTCAAAAATAGATGGAGCCAAAGTAGGGGCAGTAGAAGATCTAGGTTGCGGTTGGTCAAGAATGACTGGCCGGATCTGAGAAAGAGCTTGGATGACTATCATGGAAGTGGAGGCATGGGTATGTAGACCAGGTCTAAGGGGTGCAGCAGCTGGAGCATCTATAGCAGTACTCTGTAATGAAGATACGACTTCAAAATATTTATGAATTCAGTAATGATCTCACCACCATATTGCATAGCCTTTTCAAAATCACCCTTATTCTCCATAAATTTGTCCAACAATCTGGTGAACTCTGTAAGCATTTGAACTTGATCTTTAAAAGCATGAGTTACCGGAGGGAATATCAAATTCTCTATAAGATATCTAAATGGATTTTTCATATCACTTTTAGAGAAAATATGGTTGAGATAGACATCAATCTTCTTGGTGATATCTTGTTGAGAATTAGTGGAAATCTTTGAATGAATCTTAACCAAGTCCAATGCTCGATCACTGTTCTTAAACACTTATGACAAAGAAGATAGATCCAAGCCACTGAACACATTCTGAATTTCTTCATTGATTATGTATCTCAGTAATGAATCATCCAAATGTGGATTAGAAGGTTGACCAGAAGAAGGAGAAGCCTTGAAAGCTTCGGTTAGAACATTGAGCTGTTTCAGAACTTTTTGCAGGCATCCAGTGTATTCATCTGTGAGCTTATTCAGATTTTCTACAAGCTCCCTCATGTGTTCCATCATTTTTGTGTGACTTTTTTCAATCTTCTCATCAAAATCTAGTAGATATAGATTTACTTGAGACAAAATATATCTAGAAAGGGTGGAATTAGTTGGCTTAGGAGAAGTAGCAATAGGTGCTGGGGTAAAAATAGGAACATGCTCTGATCGTAAAGACAACACATTCTGTAAGTTTGCTACCATATTTTTCAGGTTTGAAACATCATCACTCAGCACCTTATTTCCTACTCTGACTTCTTGAATTTCTCGAATCATCCTTGGTTGAATATGAAAGATAATATTTTCCAAGAGAATTGATGCATCTTCTTGACTCAGTTGAGTTACTGGACGAGGTTGAGTGGATAAGATCTTCTCAACTATAGATAAAAGTGTCCCTCAAAATACTTTCAGATCATCTTTAGTTACAAAGGAGTGTTGCTCGGGTAAGAGTTCAGGTAAAGGTATTGGAGAAGGCTCTGGTAGGGTTTCAAATTCATCTTCAGAATCATATTCTGATTCTGATTGAGGATGGGGCTTTGGTTCTGGTTCTGAATGAGCTACAGACTTTAGTTGAAACATAGAAGAGAGATCCATTCCAGTTGTAGTCACTTGCTGTGACTCATTCACATCATAAAATCTTGGGAATTTCTTCATTCAGTCCAACCATTCCTTTGGAAACTAGCATGGCGGAAATCATCCTTCAGTAAAACAAGGAGGTGGATTTGGAAGTGACTTTAATCAGGTAACAGATATGGTTAATAACATTCTTGCATAGGTTGATCTTATGGCCATTATTCAACAGGTGAATCAGGAACACATCCTAATAATTCATTACATCAAAATCCCCTTTTCTTAGACTGATCAAATTCTGAACAAATTTGAATTGTAGTCTAGTTTCTCCATCTAGCTCTGCAGTTATAGCCCATCATTTGGTGTCATTACCTGTTAAGGTTACCAAATCATTTTCCAGATCGAAGATGTCAGATAAAGGAGGAGGGTCTCTCTGGTAGTCTTCACAAATTCCCTCCTGTGGACTCCTTAGGCATGCAGCCCACAACCTTGAAGAGAACGAACACTTTTGTCCATATATCCAACTTATCACCATAAATATTTCTCCAAAATCAATGGAAAACATCACATATTGGTAGAATTGAGATACCAATCTCAGGTAAATCGGTCTATCTTGTCTAGAGAACCACTCAAACCAACCTTGTTCCCTCAAGATTTACAGGACCAAATATCTGCTAGACAGTAGCCACTAAGGAAAAAAAATTAGGAACTGTGGTACAGTTTACCAGGATTCGGTATAGAGGTCCTTCGAGAGCTATCCTCGGTATAATCTTCTGTTTCTTAGAGCGGCGCTTCTCAGGGGTAGATAAAGACGTACGCTTCATCCTTGGCATCTACTGAAGGTTCGAGCGAGAATGAAGAAGGGGTTCACAAGGTAAAGAGGGTTCGAGAGAGATGGAAGGAGAGAGTTCGAGTGAGAGATTGAGTGAAACCTTTATGTTTTATCATCTTGGAATGTCAATTGTCATAAAAACAAAAACAAAGGAAATCAAATAGCGGTGAAATAAAAATTACCGTGATACAGGTTAAAATAATAAAAAATAATAATCTTCACGGTGAGACCGTGAGTAGGCATTACGGTGTGATGAAAAATAGTCATTATAGTGAGACAGTTGGTGATCATCACAGTGAGACAGTGACCATTCTGTGCAGTCACGGTGAGAGAGTGAGTTGACAGACTATGAGCACAAGGTCTTAACGGTGAGACCATAAGCCTGAAACAGTAACTGTAAAACAGTGAGCATGAAATCGTAAAGTAAAATACAGTAATGTATTAAACATTAATATCATTAAGATATCTATTTATGATTAATCATGCCAAGATCATATATGATGTAGTCTAATCTCTCAGAATTTAATGGTTTAGTGAATATATCAGCAAGTTGATATTCAATACCAATGAATTCCAATATGATATCACCTTTTTGACAATGATCCATGAAAAATTGATGTCTTACATCAATATGTTTTTTCCTTGAATGAGAAACAGGATTCTTAGAAATATTAATAGCACTTGTGTTATTAAAATTTATTGTTATATGTCTGAATTGATATCCATAGTCTAGTAATGTGTGTTTCATCAACAAAATTTGCGCACCACAACTTCCAGCAGCTATGTATTTAGCTTCTTTAGTAGATAATGAAACCAAATTTTGTTTCTTACTAAACCATGATACTAGTGACTTTCTTAAAATGTGACATGTTCCAGAGGTTCTTTTTCTATCTAACTTACATCCAGCAAAATCAGCATTAGAATAACTAACTAATTCAAATGATTGTCCTTTGGGATAGAACATTCCTAAATTGGGAGTACGCTTGAGATATTTGAAAATTCTCCTTACAGCATTTAAATGTGACTCTTTTGGTTTTTCTTGAAAACAAGCACACATACACACAATAAACATAATATCAGGACGACTAACAGTCAGGTAGAGTAGACTTCTAATCATTCCTCTATAAGTGGTTTGATCAACAGATTTACCATCTTCATCAAGATCCAAATTACAGATGGTACTCATGGGAGTGTCACTAATTTTTGTGCTATCCCATCCAAAATGTTTTAAAATATCTCTAGTATATCTATTTTTAGTTAAAATAATACCATCATCATTTTTAATGATTTTAAATCCAAGGAAAAAGTTGAGTTCACCAATTAAACTCATTTAAAATTCATTTTGCATCATTTTAGAAAAATGAGTACATAATGTAGATTTTGAAGATCCAAAAATAATATCATCTACAAAAATTTATACAACTAAAACATCATTAGAAATGTGTTTTATAAAAAGAGTAGGATCAGCTATTCCTTTTGTAAAACCATTTTTAATTAGAAAAGTACTTAATCTAACATACCAAGCTCTTAGAGATTTATTTAAACCATATAAAGCTTTTGATAATTTAAAAATATGGTTTGGAAAATGAGGGTTTTTAAATCCAGGTGGTTGTTCAACAAAAACATCCTCAGTAGTATATCCATTTAAGAAAGCATTCTTAACATCCATTTTATAGAGTTTGAAATTTAGATGTGCAACATAAGCAAGTAAAATCCTAAAAGCTTCTAATCTGGCTACTGGATCGAAAGTCTCCTCATAGTCAATTCCTTCTTTTTGACTGTATCCTTGTACAACTAGCCTATCTTTGTTTCTAACTATGTTTTCAGATTCATCTACATTATTTCTAAACACTCATTTAGTT
Organism: Viscum album; assembly: GCA_963277665.1. Classification (NCBI taxonomy): domain Eukaryota; kingdom Viridiplantae; phylum Streptophyta; class Magnoliopsida; order Santalales; family Viscaceae; genus Viscum; species Viscum album. The sequence continues at coordinate 1,698,927,626 of OY728161.1, read as the reverse complement.
CCTATGGTGAAAGTGTCCTTAGGTCTTTCAAAAAGATTCCAAACTTTATTTCTTTCAAATTTATTGAGTTCCTCTTGCATAGAAATCACTCAAAATTCATCATTAATAGCATCATCCTTGTTTTTAGGTTCAAGCTGTGACAAGAAGGCTTGATGTTCAACTTGATTTCTAAGAGAATATCTAGTCTGTGTCCCCCTATCCAAATTTCCTACAACTGCATCTAAAGGATGATTCATTAGAATTCTAGTTTATCTAGTAATTGTTGGACTAGAAATATTAGGTTCCTATATAGGTTCGATCTCATTAGGAGAAGATTCTGGAATAAGTCCAGAACTGGATGTCTTTATGGTAGGTTCTATAGATTTTTCATTAATGTCGAGAACAGATAAATCTTCTTTAAGATTTTCCAGAGAGGTTTTAGATTCATGTGTATCAGTTTCATCAAATTTTATGTGAACAGATTCTTCCACACACTTGGTTCTCTTATTTAAAACTCTATAGGCTTTGCTGGTTATAGAATATCCTAAAAAGATTCATTCATCACTCTTAGAAGAAAACTTATCAAGATAATTCTTAGTATTAAGAATAAATACTTTACAGCCAAAGACTCTAAAGTAACTAACTTTAGGTTTTCTATTATTCCATAGTTCACAAGGTGTCTTCTTAAGAACAAGTCTAATCAATACTCTATTGATGATATAGCAAGCCGTATTTATAGCTTCAACCCGAAAGAAAATAGACATGTCATATTCATTAAGCATAGTTCTTGCTATTTCTTGAAGGGTACTATTTCATCTTTTTACTACACCATTCTGCTGAGGTGTCCTTGGAGTAGAAAATTAATTATTATAGCCATTATGTGAACAATATGATTCAAAATCATGATTTTCAAACTCACGGCCCTGGTCATTTCTTAGGGTTTTAATCTTAAGTCCACTAAGGTTTTCTACAGACTTAGAGTATTTAACAATGTAAGAGCAATCTTCACTTTTGTGAGCTAATAAGTATACCCATGTATATCTAGAAAAGTCATCTACTAAGACAAAGACATAGTGCTTCTCATTTATTCTAGAAAATCTAGATGGTCCAAACAAATCCATTTGAACCAACTTGAGAGGTTGAGAAGTTGAGACTTCATTCTTTGATTTAAAACAAACTTTATGTTGCTTCCCCTTTTGGCAGGGATTACAAACTTTTTCATTTGGAAACTGAAGTTTGGGAAAGTATCTACCTAATTTTTTCCTAGTTAGTTTTCAAACTGAGTGTATATGGCAGTGTCCTAATTTTCTATGCCATAACCAAGACTATTTATGAAAAGCATTTAAACAAGTAACATTTTTCTTAGCTAAAGAATTTAAATCAATAGCATAAATATTTTCATTCCTTAAAGAAGAGAATACTAAAACATTTTTAGAATTAGAAACGTTACAAGAATCATTCTCAAACTTGACATTAAAACCATCATCACAAAATTGAGAGATACTTAACAGATTATATTTCATTCCATCAACAAATAAAACTTTAGAAATTAAAACTGAATAATTGCTACCAATATGGCCTAGGCCGGTGATCTTTCCTTTAGAATTGTCACCAAAGATGACATAGCCTCCATCAACCTTTATAAAGATCTTGAAGAACGAGTAATCCCCAGACATATGTCTTGAACATCCACTGTCCAAATACCATGTCTTCTTGTGGGAACTCTTCATGCAGGTTTCCTACAAAACAGTTTTAGATATAATATGATTTTGGTACCCAGATCTTCTTGGGTCCAGACAGGTTAGAAATCAATGATTTTGGTACCCAAATTTGTCTTATGGGTCTCATATAATTTGAGTCACAAGATTTTGAAAGATAAACTCTATTTGATATATAACTGTGTGAGTAACCAGTTGACGAAAATAAATTTCCAGAACTTGAACTAGCAGTATTCTGTCCAGATTTAGGAATAAATCTATTGTTAGTAAGCTGTCTCTGTCCAGGTTTGTAGCCTATTCCAGTATTGTATTTTGGTTCCACTTTCTTTACTAGAATTTGAGATAGTGTATCCTTTCCATTTTTGATCTTCTCTAAGTCTTTTCTAAGTTGCTCATTTGACATTTTTAGTTCAGTGTTTTCCTTTAACAGTTGATATTTTTTTTCTTTTTCAATAGTAAGTTCAGTTTTAACTGTTGTAGTGAGAGCATGTTGTTTCTTCAATGATTTGTATTTATCCTTAAGTTCATTGCATGTCTCTTCCAACATATTACAGTATTAAAATACTTCCTCACTAGTCATGTTTTCAGAATCCGAATCAGATTCAGTTCCATAATAATAGGAATTTAAAGCAGGAGTATCTAAGGTTACCTCAGATGTGTTTGTCATGAAACACATTTTGGCACGTTTCTTTTCAAAATCAGACATTTCAGATTCACTTGTGCTATCTTCAAAAGCACTCCAGGTAGCCTTGATAGCATTCGTGTACTTACAGTCCTTGTAATCATATTTCTTATTGAATTTTATCTTTGGAAAGTCTGTTTTAATGTGTCCTTTTCTTTTGCACTCGTAGAAAACAAATTCATCACTTTTATCTGCTTTTTTCCAGTACTTCTTCCAATGTCCCTTATTATCATACTTTCCCTTGTAATTTGATTTTCTGATGAATTTATTCTTCCGATAAAATTTCTTAAACCTTCTGGCTATTTGGGCCATTTCATCATCACTATCTGAATCAGAATCTTCACTGCTTGAACTTTCAGTAGGTACTTGCATTGTCTCCTTGTCTTTGTTCTTAGAAGTAGTAGTCTTAAAAGCCACTAATTTCCTTTTTGGTTCATTATATTCCACTTTATTGACCTTGAGTTCTTCCCCATACATCATTAATTTTCCTATAAGCTCTTTTACAGGTAGTGCTCCAATGTCACATGACTCTCTGATTGAAACAGAAGTGCCTCTCCATCATTCTAGCAGACATCTCAGTATCCTCATAATTTGTTCCTTAGCTGGAACAACTTTTCCAAGGGAACTCATTGTATTGACTATCTCATTGAACCTGAGATACATATCAGAAATGGGTTCATCAGTTTTCATTTTAAAATTGTCATATTTAATAGTATAAGTATTCAATATCATTTCATTAACATTGGTTGTTCCCTCATGTGAAACACCCAAAGTATCCCATATTTCATAGGCAGTTTGGCAAGAAGATATTCTATTAAACTCTTCATCTCCTAAATCACAGTACATGGCATTCATAGCTTTACAATTATTATTGTAAGATGTCTTTCTATGTTCCTCCCAAGTTTTTCTTTCAGTTTCTGGAATTTTATATTGAGACTCTATAGCAGTCCAAATATCAAAACCCATACATTCCAAATGAATTTTCATTTTATGTTTCCAATGGGTATAGTTTGTACCATTAAATAAAGGTGGCCTTTTAGCAGCAGCACCCTCTAGAATATTGTCCATAACTATATTTTGAAAAGAAATTTTAATGAGATAAAATTCAGAACTAACAGAAAATTATGATCTTTAAAGATGAAACTAAAATCATAGTTGAAAACAGAGTATGTCAACAATCCTTTAACAAACACAAACCTTTGATACCAAATGTTGGTCAGAGTGGATACTCAAGTGGGGGGGGGGGGAATTGAGTTCCAATTAAATTTTTTGTTAAAATATTGTCTATTTGAAATCCCCCAATTTATAAAACAAGTTAGACTGTAGTGAATTTATACAGATTGTAAAAGTTCACATAGCTTCTCAAAGATTGATTAGGTCTCAGTTAATTCAATCACAATATTAAACTGACTTTTGAAACTAACCTACTGATTTAAAATAAGTGTAAAAACATGCTAATTTAACAATCAAAGTAACTTTAAAAATGGTTTTTTATATCAAAGTAACATCAGCGGAATATAAAAGATATATGCAGTATACTTTAAACTTAAACTTAAGATGAATAGTATATATAACAAGGGGATCAGTCTCAAGACGAGACATAGTCCTCTCAAATTTATATAAATTTGATCCACACCCTGGATCGGGGATAACAACAGTTTACAAAACTGTCCAGGCCACGCAGGGACCTCTACCACTGTTCTTCGTGTGAAACAAAATAAAGACCCGGCCACACAAGGACCTCTTACACAGTTGACGTGGGTAAACACGAGTTAAGTGTTTTGGAGTGAGGATTCTGATATCCTCCAGTTCATTGTAAGAGACAGTGAGTGTGTGTGAGATATAAAGAGTACACCACACTACTCGAATGTAAATAAACAAATCCCTTAGAGAGAACAGATAAGAGTTTAGAAAGCTCTAGTGATTAGCAATGCAGCTCTGGACTCATTGGATTCAGCAGAACTGCTTCTGATTCCTTCTCTGGTTTTTCTGTTGAAAAATAGAGTGTCATGGTTCATCTTGTGTTTCAGAAGTGAGAATTATCTCTTGATTCATCGTGTGTTATTCAGTGGAATTTAATTGCAATCATGAGAGTTCATTGAAAGTCTTGTAATCTCCTTCTTGCTCAGGATTGTTCTTCTAGTTCAGCACAGTGCACTCGATGGTATGTAAGTTCTTCTTGTTGTATCGTCACACACACATGTGTGTACTACTACTCAATATTCCTTATATTTTCCAGTTCTAGAAGTAGGAATGATTCCCTTTTCATAGGTACGAGATATGGTTTCCTAACATGCTAATAACTATCATTAAATAACATTAATTGCATTAAAAACATCAAATATGACCGTTAGAATTATTTAAATAATATTGACAAAAAGTTAATAAACGATGTCACAGTGATTTATCTAAATGGTGTTTTCTTCATGTTATATGCTCCAGGGTATGTGATTCACTGTGTCTCCATGTAATGGTGTATAGCTCACGGTGTGTCCTTCACGATGTCTGGGTCACGGTGTGTTCTTCACGGTGTCTGGGTCAAGGTGTGTCCTTCACGGTGTCTGGGTCACGGTGTATCCTTCACGGTGTCTGGGTCATGGTTTTTCCTTCACGATGTCTGGGTAAAGGTTTTTCCTTCACGGTGTCAGGGTAACGATTTGTCCTTCATGGTTTCTGGGTCATAGTTTTTACTTCACGGTGTCTAGGTCACGGTTTGTCCTTCACGGTGTATGTCTGACTGTGACAAACATCACAGTGTCTCTATATTTAGACAGATATCTGTATTTAGATGTAGACAGTAATATGAAAAATATGAATTATGATTAACCAGTGTAGAGTAAGAGAACTTGAATCATAAATATAAATACTTGATAATATAAGTGAGATTGGTTATCATGCATAAGATTTGTAAATAATAAAAAGAGTAATTAACATCAATAAGACTTGCTATTATTAAAACATGACGTGTAGTTAGTATTGAGATTGGAGAGAATTAACACGATGGTCAATTGAGATTGAGATTAATTAACAGTAATAGTATTTTTTATCATTAAAACATGATTAAAGTATGAGGAGTCCAAAAATAGTATTCTCTCCATGAATCGGCAGTGGAAAACATATCAGCCCATACATAACCGAAATAGAGGAATAATAGTGCGATTGCATCTCGGTCAGATAGTTCTTTGCATCTGGAACGTTGACTCCTTGCAGATGACCATGTCCATACAGAGCATGGCCAACAACGTTCATCATGTCATCAATTCTCTTTCTAGCTAGTTCATCATCCATTCCAATTCTTCTAAGATCCATTGAATCTGCACAAAGGTCAAATAATTAACTCTTAATTATGTTGATTTTTCATAAAATGTGTGAAGAAATTTGGAGAAAATGGATAAGGAATTAAGGCACGCAAGTATTTTTGTGTCACACAAGTTTTTGGCGTGCATGTATCACCATGGAGGACTAAATACCTTTACAAGAAGCGCGACACAAAGAACCAGCGGAAAACAAGACACTTTCCCGAAGAAGGAATCTTGCGCGGCGGGAGCGGGAATCCTTGAAACTGGTTTCTTTGATTGAGTAATTTACGCATATTTATAGCCAAGGACGCACCCCTCCGTGCCGAAGCTTGCATGGCTCACACCTGCACGATTCCACCTGCGCACTCAACACCTGCGCGTCGCAGTTCCTTTGTTTTCCTCTTTTTTCTCAGAGTCACATCCTCCTTCTTTCAGATCCAAATCTGAGGGGGGTCTTTTATTGAATCTCCTTTCCATCATAGAGTCTAACGGCTGAAAAAGGGAAATACCTTAGTCCAAATTGATTCATCCTTTAAAGAAACATAAAAAATTGACAAAGTCATGAACAAGGATTTGTTCACACGTGGGTCGCGCAAGTTTCAGCATCGCCGCGCATGTGTACATGTGCACCTCATATCCATTACCCAGGTGACTTTCATGCCATAAGTTATTTTTTCCCAAGGTCTTCAAAGGCCTATAAATACACCCTGTGGGACCCCCATTTAGAGGATGAAAAATTCCAGAAACTCATATTTGAGCTCCCGGCGCCCTAGTCTCTTCTCGACGCTTCCAAACACTTCTAAGGTAGTTTCTTACCTAGAAAGAAAGATCTAAAGAGGGGGAGGAAGGCCTAAGTGTTAAAACACATCAACACATGTGCACCTAAGTGGCTAACCCTTAAGAGATATGTCCTCACTTGTGAACTGCCTTACCCCATTCAATAGAACATTCACGCCCCTCTTCAGGAAGCCCCTGGGTATAATGCTAAGGGCTTGAGCCAAATCTCGCCCAAGTATTACCCTAAGGGTTAACCATCATGCAAGTACCCATGTGTCGCGTAAGTATACTTACGCAAACCAGACATGCTCGCCCACTCAGGACTTGTGCCCCACCTTCTATTTGGGTGCCCCTCCCACCTATTTTAACTCTCTTATGCCTATCCACCTATCCTATTCAATATTAAGCCTTCAGAACTCTCTTCAATTCCATTCATGGCATTATTTCTTTATTGGCTTCCTTATCTGAAAGGAATTCTGTGAAACATCTCTTAAAACCTAGTGATTTACATATTTTTATTTCACTAAGGTCAGAAATTTCATTCATTCAACTTCATCATTTAAGATGAGAGAATACTTAAACTGGTACCCCTTTTTAGGAGTAATCCCCAGTCCAAGTTCTCTTAATTTGGGCCTCCTTTTCAGGAGTAAGCCCCAAGTCCCCTTAATTCTGGGCCTTCATTTTAGGACTAATACTAACTCACAATTCCTCTAATTTGGGCCTCCTTTTCAGGGATAAGTCCTAAATCACTAATTATATTTAAATTAGGCCTCCTTATTAGGGATTAGTCCTATGTCTCAAGTCCCCTAGCCTGAGCCTCCTTTTCAGAAGTAAGACCCAGTCTTCAAATTCCCTTAATTTTGGGCATCCTACTCAGGATTAAACCCCAACAATAATTCTTTTAATATGGGAATCCTCCTTAAGAGTAAGCCCCGAGTTCCCAAAAATCCATATTCCTTTAACATGGGGTTCCTTTTAAGGAGTAATCCCTAGTCATAACCCCCTTTAACCTGGGCCTATTCTTTAAGAATAAGGCCCAATCTTAATTTCTCTTAACTAATCTTAATTTACTTTTGACTTGGGATTCCTTCTCAAAAGTAAACCCCAATCATAAGTCCCCTCATAATTTGGGAATCATCCTCAGGAATAATCCCCATGTTAGAGTATCCAAATATCCATAAAGCACATATACCTTTATGGACCTTGTTCCCAAGTTTCTTCCCTGATGTAAATCGTAATCTTCATCTATCTGGTGAGTCATACATACATAATCCCCACTCATTTCTTATAATTACATCTTTCATGGCACAATTTTAGGGTTTTACCAATACCTCTTATTTCTCACACTGATTATGACTCATGTGAGCTTAGAGTTCAAAAGTAATTATGACATCTTTCATTGACCCATCAATCATGCATAAAACCTCATACTTCTTTACTTGAAGTAGGTGGGTTCTGATTACTTTTCCAAAACAAAGGATACGCAGGTATCCCATCTGCGGGTATGATCCCAACTATGAAATAATTCATGTCCTTCTGAATGACAATAAACTCCAAGTGCCCCGTTGATTGGCTTTAAAACCAGTATGGTTATCATAATATCCAACATATTTCTATATAATGTGTCGAAGGATACCATTGACCAAGAATCTATAACAAATATAGATGATTCTCTATCGATAAAGAACCTCGAATACATATAAAAGATTATCTAAATATCATACACACTAATCATTGATTGTCAGATCTAAAGGAAAGCTAATTTTGATACTTAGTAATGTAATAAAGATTCATGAACATATCATAAATATATAAAGAGAGTCCCAGAGTAGACAATAATCCCCCCCAAAATGGTGTGATGAGTCCGTCCTCCCATACTCTCAACCAATGAAAATTCTTAACCCTCATCAGTGCACAACTAATGAGCACCTACCTTTGGAAAGTAGGTCCAAATGGATATGGAATCATTGGATGTTTTCAGTTCTACGAAAAAACCCATTAGAAACCGCTAGGAATGTTTGAACCTTAATCAATGAGTTCATCCCCATTTCTAGAGGAAATAATCATGTAATCCAAAAAGTGTAAACATGGAATGGAGACATTATACGTAGGAAGATGGGGAAATTGAGTTGTATATATATATCAGACCATTTAAGAGTCTATAATATTTTTAATAAGTTAACTATAGGTTAGTAGTACCCCCAAAAATCTACAATATCAATGATATTCTCAAAGTGTCCTTATTAATGAAGTATTTGTTAGACACAACCCTTATACTGGACATAGAAAATGTAGAATTAGAACCTAGAAGATCATTTGAAGAAGAACCAATCAAAATTATTCAGGAAAAGGAATAAGTGTTGAGGAACAAGATACCACAACTCAATAAAATATTATGGGTAAATAAAAAGTTCAAAGAAGAATCCTAAGAACCAAAAATATGGTGATGAAAAAATATGCCAATTTTTTATGAGTAGGGACACAATTAAAGGGGTGATGTTTTTAAGGGGGATAATATAGAGGCCCAAAATTTAATTATATTACTCATAAAATAACTCATGTTTGTCAATGACTGTTTTATAATGTTTTAAAATAAAAGAACATAAAAAGAATATAGAATTTCATAATAACATTAAACATCATAAAATTATATTAACTATAACAAAAAAGAATAGTATAGGGAGACACAAACTAATGAATTGTGAAAATACTAAGGAATAATCCATAGTCTTGAATTTCCCCATGAAAATAACCCTTGTAATAATGAAACTATAAAGAAAGGGAAGTATGTTTAATATAATATACATTCTCAAGAAAATTGAAGTACTATTGTAAGTGATGCAGTGAATTATTAAGTACGAAAATAGTTGAATATATATAAGGTGTAATGTTCACTATAAACATTATGATATGATCGTCTTATAACCATTACCAAACTATCATAATTTCACAATCAGAATAATAAAAGTTCCTAATTAGGATTTTTTTCATACAAAAAAAAAATTATATTTTAAATAAAAACATCTAAACATGGTTAGGGTGATTTTCGTTGATACTTTTATAAAATAATTTACATTTCAATGAATAGTAAAAATATTGTTTTTTATTTTTGATATGTTTTATGAAATAATAAGTAATAAATAATGAATTATTAATTAATTCAATTGTTTCCTAGAAAAAAATATTCTATTTTATTTAAATAATTTGTTTTAGGGAATTTAAATGATTTTGAAAACCTATAAATTACATTACAAAGTCTAAAATTGAAATTAAAGTCTTAAAAATGATATTTTATTAAAAAAATATTCCCATTCCCCAAGTAATATTAAAAATTTCATTTGGTTCTCTCATGAATTAAAGTAACAAACCATTATTTAAATTTCCAAAACCATGGACTAAAATCTTGGGTAAGCTAATGGTTTTCTATTTTGACACAACCCATCTTCCCAAGGCCTATATTTATAAATTAATAAAAAAATTCACCTCCTTTTTCTATAAATACATACATCTCCACACCATTTAATTCAATCTCAAGATTATTACTATGTCCTTCCCTTAATTAATTTATCATCATATCCTTTGGTAAATCTCATAAGCTCTCAATAAATCAAACCTCTAACCTAAGGAAGTGATACTTAAGTTAAGATATTTTCTTCACCTATACATTTATTAAACCACTTATTTTTTAATAATATTTCTTTCTAATTTATTATGTTTTATTGAGTTCATAATCATTATTTTACAGTCTAAATTATTCCTTATTAATTAGGTACTAACTTTTTTTCTCATTAATCTCATTCCATAAATTGTTATACAGTCTGGCTCTACTATAGAAATCCTTTCTTATTTTCCATACTGAACCTTTATGTTGTGAATACCCAACATTAATTTCATATAAGGGTATTGATATATATATATATACACATATATATATTAATATACTCCATTTATTGGGGAATTACTTATATAAAACACATTTTACTTAATCATGAGTTAAAATGTTGAAATACGTTCTTTAATATATGATATAATGACACATGTAATGTTATAAATATGAACGGTAAACCCTAATAGATCCTTAATACATTGGGTAAAGAATTTTTCAATACAGATAACATATTTATGATAGCTTGGAAACATTACTTAGTAATGTTTTATGATAACTTAGTGAAGAACCTCATTAATATATTTTGTGACACCCTAGTCATGAACCTTGGTGATTTGCTTATCAATGACTCATTTATATGTTATATCCACAATACTATATTAATCCTCAAGTACTTATTATCACACCCTTATATTATGCCTCAAATTTTTAAAATAATTATCTCTTTTTATTATTAATGTTCACTTACTTTATCTTTTCTTTTTATTCCCTTATTGGGATTTATGATCACCATTTTTTATTGATTCATATCCATAAGAAATCATATGGTATGAGGTTACCTATGATAAATTTATAAATTGTCTATAAAAGTTAATTAAATAAAGGTTCTTTTTTTATAATCAATATAATATATGAATTATGTAATTATATTCTAAGACACTTAAACTAGAAAAATACTCTTGTAAATTATTAATGTAATATATGGTAAAGGAATTATGTTATAAATATTGTATGAAAAATATAGGTCACTGTAAGTTGTTTCTAATTACGATGGAGAATTACCTGTATGTTTTTTGAATAATTTCCATGGTTTCCATTATTTAGAAATAAGATATTCTATAGTATTTCATCAAGGGTTATACCAGTTACTTATATTGTTTATAGGATACCCCAACAAAGAATTAGTAGTTGATGGTGTAATTGGTAACTGTGTTATAAATAGGTTTCATCCTGATCATGTGTCCTGTATAAAAATGAAGAAGGAGAATGCGGTTAATTAAAAAATTTAGGTTGGTTTATCCTTATAATTTTTAATATAAAAATGTTATTATATAGGTATTTTACATTGAGTTTTTGAGGCATGAAATGAGTTTCACTCGTTGAGACACCATTTTTACTTTTCCTAAAAACTCCCAATGGGTCCCCCATCTGTAGCTGGGTACAAACCTACTTTCCATTTTTTGACATTAATCTCAATGTCATGAACCAAAGAATCTTGGGGACTATCATTGTTCATGTGGATGGGAGTTCGTGCTCATCACACCCTTTGGGGGGAATTTTTTTATACTTCAGGACTCCCTTATGGATTTAAGATATCTTTATCTATCTCTTTCTAATCATGATACAAAACTAATTACTTTTAAATAATGATTCAATGGTGAATTCTATCATTAATAAAACAAACTGCGCCATTTTAATGAACTGAGGGGATTTTGGTCTCATTAATGAATACATCTGTATGAATCTATGGTTCTTAATCAATATCATCAATGGTGAATACTCACATTATGTACTGAATCTGTATGACCAAATTCTTAAAGATTTGATGTCATGTAAGGCGGAGGTTAATATTTTGAGGATGGGATTGAGCCATTGTGAGGTGTCCTATGAATCCCAGTTATTATATAAATCAAAACCCACACAGTCCATTAATCTCATGCAATATAGAAGTATGATTATGGGATCTATGTTCTAGTATTGAGACACCATATATTTTTTCACAGGTCTTAGAGATATGTCATAAATATCCTAAAAATGGAAGGAATTAGAGTCATCATAGGTCAATCATTTCCTTTGGAGAAGGCTCAAAATATAATCTCTTATATGAGGGGTTTCAAAACTAAACCACTCATCAGGGCATACATGCTAGAATATTTCTAGTGAGTGGTGATTTATGATGTCTAATGTGATGTTCATTGCATCTCTCTAAGCCCACATGACCTATGCTTGATGTGAGAAACAATGGAGAATAAATGAGGAGCCTCATGGAATATAAACATGGTAATTGTATGATGATACAATCCTTTGGATGTTTTATATAGATCATGGGCCTTGAGAAGGATCCCTATATATCTTGAGTTTGGTAGTAATCTGAATCATCATAGTTCAATTTATTTCTCAGTCCACTGGTGGAGGAGGTGAGTAATCTTCTCATGGGAATGATCAAGTCTTGATGGCTAAAATCACCTAGATAAGATGATTAAATTGAAGCTCATGTTTTTTACATATCAGGCCATGGAAATACATCATATGTATCCCCTTTATGGCGGGAATATGATATCTCATTGTTCATTTTATATTGGGGAATAAATTTTGAGAATACCCAATTGATCTAGGCTCACACACATAGGTTACCCTATTGATTTGGGCTTACACTTTAAGGTTTCTCTTATCTTACCCTAGGATGTATATTTATGATGACATGATCAGTGGAACTCCTTATGCCTACATGATCTATGCTTATTGTGAGAAAAAATGGTTAGAAAGTGGTTAATGTCCTCATTTTGGATAAGGGTTCGGATACTAGGATCACCATGATCATCAATATGGAGATCAAACATTGAAGATATGGACTATATATCTGTATTATTGCATGAATCATAGTATTCATAGTTCCCTTTATATTGGGGCTTACACACTGAGGCTACCCTGTCGTTCTTGGCCTAGACTCTGATGTTTCATTAATGACCTGGCCTGCTTGTCAAGAGCATGTCACAAGAACCAATTGAGTTGTCCAGGGGGTGTCACTTGACCTGGATGGATTTTCCTTGAATATATCACATGATCATTCTGGACACATATGGGAGTGTCATAACAGTCAGCGCAACATGTTTTGAAGGATGTTGAATGTATTGGATAACATCCTCGTAGGTCATTGTGAGACCTGACTATCATGTCTCAAGGGCATTGTGTGTCTCTTACAGATTTCCCTGAGGGTGTTTCATGAGAATGGTTGTCCTTCCCAGATACATTATAGAGACATCAATGATATGAGAAAACACCAATATATTTGTCAGGTGATGTACCTTATAGACATCGCAGTGATCAGGTGATATACCCATAAGGTTTCTCCAGAGTAAGGTGCATGCCCAGGTAGACCATATGACTTTATTTAAAATGTATAGAGGTTTCTATGTGTCCCAAATAAGATTTTTAAAGAATGTCATATTATCTAGGAGACATGTCCTAGTGTTTTTAGGTGTCTTTATATGACACAAGAAAATATCATGATGGATAACGATCATATCATTCATTTAGGTCATTCACTTTGGAACATGGTTCTATCCCTTCTATTTAAAATTCCTTAGGTTTTTTCAGTATTAGTTTGTTTTGAGTCTCACATGACCTGGTAGAAAATTTGATTGTTCTTCACATGCCTTGATAATAGCTTTTTTCATGATCTATGAATGATTACATGATTTTCCTTATGTAAAGTGCAAGATTTCTCATACTGTTCACTGGTATATTACCTAACTAAAGGCTGACAGGTCATGTAATTGGTTTTTATGGGATGTATTCTTCAATGATTGGTACTTTCATTTGAAATAGTTTCCTTCTCTTTATATCCAGTGCATTATTCATTCTTTGGAGGTGAATTTATATGAGTTTCCACCCTGAATGATTTTTGGTTTTCATGGAGAATCTATCATGGTTCCCAGTTGGTGTCATAAAAGTGGCCTATCACCATGCAGTTCCACGAGTCTTTATTGTTGGTCGTTTTGAGTGTATCCCCTAATTTTTTAGTGGTTGTAGGTCTCTTCCATAAATGCTTCCCTTATCGGATTATTTCAAATTAATGAAGACTTGTTTCACCATTAATGAATTTAAAAATACTTTTCACCATGTCTTGTGGACATACCCATGGTCCTTCAAAAGAGCTCAATACGTTGATAAGAATGCTTCTTAAACCAAGGGTGGCCTATCCAGGTGTCTTCATGAGGTCTGGATAGCTTTTTAGGTGGTCTCACAGGGTCATTATGGGGACACATCGATTGTTTCACATGACTTTCAATGAATGTGAGATCTCTCACATTTTCCCTTTTTGTCACATTTTAATTATTTTACAAATTTCAAGGATTATGTGATGTTTCATGAGTAATGTTAGGGATATTTTATAAATTTTTTATGATACCGTATGTGAAAAATTTCGGTCATACATGGATGCTCCAACATTTCATGTACAAATCCATCAGTTTATTATTAGAGTATTGAAGGGTAAGTAAATAGTTTCATGGACAAACCCAAGGTATTACATTTGGAAAGTATGGAAAGTCAAAGGGACATAACGAGATAAGGCAGACGTGTTTCTAGGGACTTTTGATGCCTTACAGATTGTTGGGGACACATCACATGTCTTTCAGTGACTAGGAGTACCTCTCACCTCCTATAATTTATCTCATCTATTTTATACTATAATATTTATGGGGTATTACACGTTTTTTGGATATAATTAAGTTATTTTATTCTCCCCAACGATGATATGGAATGTAGGCTTTATAACCACTAGGGTTCGGTCCCTTTGGATATTATTACTCTTTATTTTTGGAGGAATATCAGAGGGCTATTCAGGCACCATCTAATGAAAATCCATTAGTACTGGGGGTGTTCAATCAGTTTTCTGGTGAGCTAGTTCAAGATTAATAAGTTTCGTTCGACGGGGGGATTTGTGGGAGTTTTTGTAGTTTATAAGCTTCATGTGGAGTCTTCACATGACCTTGAAATGTTCACACAAGAATGTGTCCCTCGGATGCACATTCGATCTTCAAGTCTTGGATCCTTTTCATTTGTGGGGAAGGTAATTCTCATATACAGGTATTCCTTCCTTTAAAATTTAGATAATGTTTATTTGGTAGGCATCAATAAATGCCCCACCCTGGGAGTGACATCTATGGTGAACAAGACTCGGTTATGAGAAAAACTAATTCCTTCTCGAGCCATTATAAGTGTCATGAAATTCTATATTAGGTGAAATTTGATCTAACATATGATGTCTGGTATTCTGTGAAATTTCCTATATATATAGTGTGGGGGGGGGGAATTCATTCCACACTTCTGCCCTTCTCTATAGCGCTCTTGATTTCATGGATTACGAGTTCCTCCATCATGAGATCGTGTCTTGAGCCCCTATCAAGAGGTCGATATTTTTCTTATATCAAAAGGTCATATTTTTAGAATTGTCATAAAAACTTATTTCAACCAAAAATTATTTTTTGATCAAATTTAAAATGATACTCTGGTAATTTCTTAGACATCGTCTTTTAGTGCTGCAGTTCTCTTTTGGCCTTAGTGAGATCTGTTTTTCCGATCATTCTATCTCATTCCACTTGCATGAACATGTCCATGTCATGATGTCATGTGTATCCAAGGGTTTCATTTAGTTTGTGTGATTCCCTATGGGGGTTACGCGCCTCACGAGTCCTCAATAGGTCATGAGATCCGTAAGCTCCTTACGTGGTTTGTGAATCCCTTACCAAGTCATGTGATGCGCTTTATTCCTATAGTACTCATAATGATTTGACAATATTTGTTATATTTTTCTAATATGTTCAATTTAATTTCATTTAGATGGATTCTAGTTCTCACCAAGGTCCCTCTATGGAAGCCAATCAAAGGGCCCTGATTTCCAGAAATTGCAATGATGATCCCCGTCGTCGTGTCTATAATACCAATTAGGGTCTGAAGGGACTCCTCTCAAACATGATTCTAGACTAATCCTTGTCTCATATACTCCCTCTATACAATTTTTTAATGATAGATGATGCTACCATACCTCCCACAAACTTTAATTTTACATATTTCTGGGTTTCTCGTTCCGTCAATTGCAGTCAGACGATAATTACCAAGGGTGGTCAGCAGGTTACAGTTCAATCCTAGGGTTTGTTTTATCTATTATAAAACTCTACCATTAGTTTGGATGGTCTTTAGTTCACTCAATAACCTATTGTTCAAATATATTTGAGTATAATCACCACTTCTATAGACACTTCTAGTGATCGATGGTATTTGAAATGAGATCTTCATTAGGGCAGAATCTTTTCTAATGAATGGGCATGATGATTTTGGGTGAGGCAAATGATTTTAATGTTTTATGAGGATTTATATAGGATTAATCTTTACTAGGACCTATAGGTCTATCCATGCATCATTTATCACCAGACTGAACTTTTACAGGAATAGATTATCCATTAGTGTCCTTGGACAAACACATTCCATCTTTCTCACGGTGAGGTGGTGTAACACCACGAGATTTTATGAAAAATATTCTTTAAATTTCATTGATATCTTGTGTTGAACATTACAACAAAATTATCTTGTTATATACGCAACACCGTATTATCTTATATTATACGCAGACACTATTCTTGGCTTGTTTTCCACGCAATCGCGACCTTCCTCGATAGAATGTGTAGTACGCAATACCAGGTTTCACTAAACAAAGATATATTGTTATAATATTATTATGGACTGGACGTTATGAATAGTATTAACTGCATTTTTAATTTTATAACATTATTATTCATCTTACACATTTTCTAAAACATGTTATGTGAACAAAATAAATATTTCGGGTAAAATAAGTATTTTTTAAAAAATGTAGTTTTGCCGCCTGTTGATGGAACAACCGCTTTAAATATAATTTTTTATAGGTTTATAAGTTCAATTTGACAAAATAAAATTCTTATTTGGAATCAAGGCATAAAAATTTACTTTAAATAAAATTTTCATATTATTATGATAACTTTCATATTTTAATGAATAATAAAAACACGCTATATTTGAATTAAAAACAAATTTTTTCATCGCAATAATTTATATAGATAAATTATAATATTGAATGGTTTTAAAATATAAATAGAATATATTTTTATCATTTAATATAATTTATGTCATTACCATTAATTTTACATTGAATTCATAGGTAAAACATTTCAATCATTAGCAATGTTTTAACTTTTAAAACCCGTTTTCTTAACAATGAGATTAATTTTAAATTAATTACATCAACTTCTGTGTTTTGAATTTTGAAAAAGTGATTCAATATTTGAATTCAGTGGGTCCAAATTATGTTAATAGGTTACTTTTATTTTTTTGATATTATGAATAGTAACTACGGTAATTTTTATTTACTGCAGTTAAAGATAAATCGGGAAATTAAGGGTTAAAATAAGATTATAAAATTACCCTAACACCTGCCAAAATTTTATTGGATTACTAAAAGTAGACCCATATTACCAAATGGTGGGAATAGATTCATTTTATGGGATTTTTACAATGAAAATAATTCAATTATTTTTAAAACCAAAGAAAGTGACAACATGTCACTCTCTTAAATCATATAAGTAGAATAATTTTAATTTAGTGATAAACTTCATGAAACATCGAAAATGATTAGTATCCCGAAATATAATAAACTTATCTACATATTTTTAATTTATTTATTATTTTTAGGCATTAAATAATTATCATTAAAGGGGACACAGTAGTGATGCCGAAATTATTTTATTGATTGAAATATCAAATAAATGGTTTTAAAAATATTAAAATAAATATTATATGAAATATTCAATGTTCTCCAATAATTTTCTAGATTAATATGACATGTTATGAATCTATTAAAGTTTTTAGTTCGAACATATCTTCTGTGTGGATTTTATTTAAATTCAAATAAATGAATAGTGTCAAAATTGACACTATTGTTATTTTATAAAAATAACATAATATAAAATTGTTTAAAAATCACAAAAATATTTAACAATTATAAATTATAATTTATATGGTCTAAAATATCATAAATAATCCAGTTATGGAAAATTCACAACACATATGTAATTATTTATGACAATTTAAAATTTAGAATCTTATAACCACAAATAAAATTCAATACATTAAATAAAGATAAATCTAGTTGATAATGTTTAAAATAAATTACCAACATGTTTAAATTTTATTGGTTGATTATATTACAACCCTATCTCAACTATGTTATGATTTCAGTCATTTTGGATGTTTTTATGTGGGGTTTGAGTTTATTATAAATTAATATTTTTGAGGTTTCCAAAGGTGACCCTCTCCTCCCTTATAAAAGGGCACCTCATTCCTATTCTATTTACAAAATATTGAGCTTTCAAGCTTGGAAAACAACTGCCCATTTCCCTTCTCAACTTCCTTAAAAACATTATATAGGTTCTGGTCTCCTCAATAGACCAACTCAAGTGCCTTAAGAAGCTTAAAAGAGGTGCGTCGAAGAAGAGGTAATCTCTTCTACCGATTCTTTCAAATTTCTTTCTTCCTCAACTTATTATTCTTTAGTTGCGTCATTATAAATTAATAAAATCAGTATCACTAATATACTTATATGTTATTATAAATATGAAGCAACCCCATTTTACCTTCTATCAATTCTATGGAAAACGAAATCACCCTATGTGTGCACGTACAGAATACTGTCTCTACGCCGTGGTGTAATATGTTTCTCCACCACCACCTTAATTTGATGGGTATAATGATATAAAGAATAAATATATATGGTAATTATAACATTATAAATATTCTAAAATATTATATCATCCACTCTAATTCCATTCAATAATTATAGGAATGATATCATCGCTCGTGCGTACGTACAGATTACTGTCTCCACGATGCGATGAGATTCATTCTCAATGATAACCATTCAAGTATGATTATAAAGTATATATAATGAATAATAATTAAATATATTACATAATTAAGCTACTGGATATATATATATATATATATGACAAGTACTTACTTCCATTCAAGTCAATAAGGAAAATAAAAACAACATTCATGTGTACGTACGACCTACCGTCTCCAAGAACGATGTATTTCATTTCATTTATCTGTCTATCATGTATATATATATTCTGAATAAATATGATATATAAATCATTATTTAAAATATGGAAGTAAGTAAATCATGATATAAGTAATAATAATATCAAGAAAAAATAGTCCAAACACATATGATAAATAAAACGATTTTACCCCAAACACTGCTTTAGCATGAAATTTACAATATAACTGGTAATATAAAGACATAAGTAAACCATATATGATATAATAACTATAAATATGATTCTATAATAAGTTAATGAAATTATTTAAATCATTATCCATGAGTTCGGATATGTATGAAGGATATCAGACATATGGTAAGGGATAATTTTTCAATCTTATTTTTATCTGAGATTGCATATACGTAAGTATTTATAGGGATTATATTTTCCATCCATGTACATAAAAATGTTTCTCCTAAAGTGTTTAATATTCTTCAATGTATTTTTAATGTCATTTTTACCCCTATTTGACTTTTACTTTGTGTTATGGAAGTAATCTTTCTTTTTTTACCTTATACGGTAGTTTTTTTGATTTTTATGTTAAAAGTACTAGGAGAATGTTTTTTAACTTATACGGCATGAATGGATTTTTACGATTTCATAACAACATATTCTCATGAATCTTCCTCTCCAATATTTCATGATAATTTTCAATAAAATCCTTTTCTTTTAAAATTTCATGGCATTTTGTGAAAAGAAAATGATTTTGAAGAAGAAATGATATTTTCGTCAAGAATTTATTTCAAGTGTTTTATCAATACCATTTTCCATCAAAGATGACATTATTTCATATGTGTATGCTTCATGTATAATGTCTCTATGATATACATGGTTTCACTTTTTTTGCGATGAAATGATATCCATTTTTTATATGGATTATGTTATGATGGGATGATGTTTATAAAATCCATTTTATTCTTTGGGTTATGATGAATGATTTATGTAAATATTGTGAAACACGTAAGAATGATTTCATTATGAGATTGGTGGGACCTAAGTCTACCTACAATTCATTGGTTAAAGATTTATATTTCATGAGATACACATGGTTGGAATTGCAAGTTAATCTGGTTCAGTGATACAGGACTGGAACGAGGAGTGAACTCGATTCAGAAAGGGACTTTGTCCACTAAGATGGTCTTGGAAACAATGCCATGGACACTATGGAAATCTTATCATGTGCTTAATGGTTTCCACAATTACATGTTTTATTCCCATTCTATTTTATCATGATTTATGTTCCATTATGATCTATGCCTTAGTAACTTCCTTTTTTATGTCATTGCTCATGATTTTTATGTTTAAATATTATGTTCATGTTTTTAAGTTCAAATGTATATGGTTTGTTTTATTTTCTATATAAATACCGTTATTGAGAATTTGATCTCACCCTTTATATGTTTTCTCTTCCCCAGGATATGAAAAATGGTTTTAGGTATGAAAACAAAAGGGGAAGATCTTTATGGGAGATGTTGAAGATCTTTCACCATGATTAGAAGATTATGTTCCGAGTTTCCAAAGAAACTAAACTGTTATGGTCTTTGAGTGTTGGTTTTTGTGATTTATTAATTATTCCACAAAAGTAATGTAATGTCTATGTATGTCATGTTTGGGGTCTCTACAGTTGGTATCAGAGGCAAAGGAGGTAGGAATGTATCTGATCCCTGGGAACTCTCACATATGAGCGTTGGAAGAAGTATGACTCTCTTCCTAAGGGCTTCATGAGGAAATGGTTTCCACTGGGGATGGTGGTGTGTCCCTCCCAGGGGGTGTAGACGCCCATGGAGTGCCCTGATAGGTATCAATTATAGTCCACTAGAAATAATTCCAGACCGCTACAGTTGGTATCAGAGGAATTGTTTAGTCAACCATTAGAATCTAGGATGCAAGAACTTTAGTGAGATCCCTATAGATATTTCTAAAGAATGTGTAGGTATGTCCCTAAGGATAAGTATAAGTATAGGTTATATTCCTAGAATTATGTTAACAATCTAAGAATTAATCCTAATGTGTTATATGTTGAAGGTACTCCACCTTTATTATGTTTTTTTCCTAGCATGATTTTTTCCTCTCATAGTATTATTTTTGGGTTTTAGACGATGGTTGGAAAATGTAATGATTTTCCTTCTGAACAAACCAATGTCATTGGAGATGGAGTTCAAAATATTATTGCTATACTTACACATGCTATGAATCATTTGGGACTTCTAAATGAGAAGAGAAGGGAACAATATTATATTGACTCCTTCCTGAGGCAATGCCCACCTTCTTTTAGTGGGTCTTTTGATCCACTTATTTCTGAAAAATGGATTAGTACCATTGAAAAGACATTTTCAATACTTCTCTGTTCAGAGAATGAAAAATCCATTTTGGCTATTTACATGTGAGAAGGTGAAGCAGACCAGTGGTGGACTCTAGTTAAAAATACAAGGCCCCAAGATGAAATTGAATGCATGGAATGGAACAAGTTCAAGAAGTTGTTTTTCAATAAGTAATTCCCTAGTATTATTCGAACAAAGATGGAAAATGATTTCCTTGATCTTAAGAAAAAGGATGATGAATCTGTTGGTATATACGAAGCGAATATTACAAGGCTTGCAAGGTATGCATCTGGATTTATCATCCAACCTGAAAGTAAAGTTGATAGATTCTTCAGTGGCTTAAAACCAAGTCATTGAAGAGAATTAGCTATAAGATACTTCAGTAGCTATGAAGAAATTGTGCGTTGTGCTATCAAGGTATAAATGGAAGTTGGTGTTACATATCCATCTCATGGTTTTGACCTGAAATGAAAGATGGAGTTCAAATAGAAATCTTAGAATAATGGTAAAAAGAAGATGGATGTTTCTTTATGCTCAACGTGTAGAATAAAGCATGGTGGAGATTGTCTTAAATGGACTAGAAAATGTTTTATGTGTGGAAAAGAAGGTCATAAAGCATATGAGTGTCGAAGAAATGAAAAAAGGGTTGTTATTGATGTGAATAAAGAAAAGACTATAGAGAACGCACCACCAACACTTCAATGCTTTAAGTGCAAAGAAATGGGGCATTATGCTAATCAATACTGTAATCCAAGGGTTAATGATGATCAATCCGAGCAACCTCTTAAGGAAAAGGATAAATGGATGTCACATACAATCACTATTTATGATGTTGAGTATGAAAATGATTTTGTGTAATGATTAAGTGTTTAGGTAATGTGATTTCTAAACAGTATCATGGAATCTCATATATGGTATCGTGGAATTTTGAAATATCTATGTATTGGTTTTCAATAATTATATGGTACCGGTAACCATGAAAAGTGATTGAAATATTTTTGGAAAGAATATGATAGGCACATAATGAAGGGATAATGAAAAAATGAAATGATCTCATGACTGATATAAGGCCAAATTTATATCATGGTTTGATTATACAGAAATTTGGGTATTTTGGTATGTGGAAAATGTTAAATTTTGATAGCATTCGTGTTTTAACTAAGGTTCAATGGGTATTAATTTTTCAAGAAAATACATGATTAAGGTATTTTCATGTTTGGAATATAACCAACAAGATATATCATATGATATATGGGGGATAAATGATGGTATTCACATTCTCGGTAGATGACATTTCTATTAATTGTTTTCTTTATACTATGAGCTTGGAAAGAAGTATTTTAGATAAGCCTAACATTTGGAATGGATTATGTTGGACATAAGTTATCATTGTTTAAGGATAAAACTTTTTTCTATATTATTTTTGGGATGTTGTAATAATGTAGTTTTAGAAAAAGGACAACCTATAGGATGGGCAACAACCCGTCGCGTCACACAAGGCTGTGGGAATCAAACCCCCAAATGAAGTGCGACATGCCTTTATCGCATACCACTGGCCTACAGGAAGTCCCTGATTATTAGAAAGTAGTTTTATTATATTGAGTTGTATTATAGATGTATTATAAGTCCATTTATGGAATCATATATGACTAACCTCACCATAGATGGACTTACGTATATTTGATAACTTTTTCTAACCTTTTGTTTGAGACAGATGGAATGACCCATCATTCTATCGCATGATCTGATAACACATCGTGGAAGACAAATTCAACTTTATTTATTTAAGGGATGATGTGGAAACTTTTCATGGCACAAACAACAGTGAGATTGTACCAAAATCAAGTAAGTATTTCTTTTAATTATTCTTCAACTTTAGGGGAATGATCTTGAAAACCAAAAATGTTGTCCTAATGTCCTTATATCCGATGAATCAGATGATACCTTAGATCATCACAAATTTATCACTTTGTGATTTTTGGATTTTTCATATCCATGTTCTCTACCACTCTCCATCAGAACGTGATGGTTAGATTTCTCTTCCATATCCATTTTTTCACCTATGTTCTCCTATGTGGAAACCCAGTGATTAGTTTATTTGGGTGACCATTACGTTTCATAATTTAGTTTTTAAAGATAATTTTTCGTATTCCTTTTTACGATGTGGGTTCTATTAAAGAAACATTCAAGTAATAAACCATTTATCACCTTGACGAATTTCGAGGGCAAAATTCATTTTAAGGGGGGTGGAATGTAACACCCCAAGATTTTATGAAAAATATTCTTTTAATTTCATTGATTTCTTGTGTTGTACATTACAACAAAATTATCTTGTGCTATACACAACACCGTATTAGATTATATTATACGCAAACACTATTCTTGGATTGCGTTACACGCAATCACGACCTTCCTCGATAAAGTGTGTAGTACGCAATACCAGGTTTCAATAAACAACCATATATTGTTATAATTTTTTTATGGACTAGCCATTATGAATAGTATTAACAAAATTTTAAATTTGATAACATTATTATTCATCTTACACATTTTATAAAACATGTTATGTGAACAAAATAAATTTTTCGGGTAAAATAAGTATTTTTAAAAAAATGCGGTTTTGCCGCCTTTTGATGGAACATCCTCTTTAAATACAGTTTGTGATAGGTTTATAAGTTCAATTTGAAAAAATAAAATTCTTCTTTAGAATCAGGATATAAAAATTTACTTTGGATAAAATTTTCCTATTATTCTGATAACTTTCATATTTTAATGAATAGTAAAAAGACGCTATATTTTAGTTAAAAACAACTTTTTTTCATCCTAATAATATATATGGTTAAATTATAATATTGAATGGTTTTAAAGTATAAATTGAATATATTTTTACCATTTAATATAACATATGTCATTACCATTAATTTTACATTGAATTTATAGGTAAAAACTTTTCAATCTTTGGCAATGTTTTAACTTTTAAAACATGTTTTCTTAACAATGGGATTAATTTAAATTAATTAATGAAACTTCTGTGTTTTCAATTTTAAAAAATGGATTCTATATTTGAATTCGGTGGGTCCAAATTATGTTATTTGGTTATATTTTTTTGATATCATTAATAGTAACTACGATAATTTTTATTAACTGTAGTTAAAGGTAAATCAGGTAATTAAGGGTAAAAATAAGATTATAAAATTACTCTAACACCTGCCAACATTTCTATTCGATGAGTAAAAGTAGACTCATATAAACTAATGGTCGGAATAGATTCATTTTATAGACTTTTTACCAAGAAAATAATTTAATTATTATTAAAACCAAAGAAAGTGACAACATGTCACTCTCTTAAATCTTATAAGTATAATAATTTTAATTTAGTGATAAACATCATGAAACATGGAACATGAATAGTCTCAATAAATCTAATAAAATTATATAAATCTTTTGAATTTATTTATAATTTATAGGGATTAAATAATTATCATTAAAGGGGACACAATAGTGATGGTCAAATTATTTTATTTATTGAAATATCAAATAAATGGTTTAAACAATATTAATATAAATATTATATGAACTATTTAATCTTCTACACTAATTTTATAGATAAATATGACATGTTATAAATCTATTAAATCTTTTATTTCGAACATATATTCTGTGTGTATTTTATTTAAATTCAAATAAATTAATAGTGTCAAAATTGACACTATTGTTATTTTATAAAAATTACATAATATAAAATTGTTTAAAAATCACAAAAATATTTAACAATTATAAATTAAAATTTATATGGTCTAAAATTTCATAAAAAATCCAATTATAGACAATTAAAAATACATAAATAATTATTTATAACAATTTAAAATTTAAAATCTTATAACAACAAATAAAATTAAATAGATAGTATAAAGATAAATCTAGTTGAAAATGTTTAAAATAAATAACCAACATGTATAAATTTTATTGGTTGATGATATTGCAACCATATCTCATCTAATTTAGTATTTTAGTCATTTTGGATGTTTTTAAGTGGGGTTTAAATTTATTATATATTAATATTTTTGAGGTTTCCAACGGTGCCCCTCTCCTCCCTTATAAAAGGGCACCTCCTCCCTCTTCTCTTTACACAATTTTGAGCCTTCAAGCTTATCCAAATTCTACCTATTTTCCTTCTCAAATTACCTAAAAACATTATAGAGGTTCTGGTATCCTCAAAATACCAACTGTAGTGCCTTAAGATGCTTAAAAGATGTGCATCAAAGAAGAGGTAATATCTTCTACCGATTCTTTCATATTTCTTTCTTCTTCAACTTCTTATTATTTAGTTGTTTCATTATAAACCAATAACTTTAGTATCAATAATATACTGATATGTTATCATAAATATTAAACAACCCGATTTCACCTTCTATCAATCCTATGGAAAACGAAATCACCGTGCGTGTGTACGTACGTAATACTGTCTCCACGCCGTGGTGTAATCTGTTTTTCCACCACCACCTTACCTGGATGGGTATAATGATGTAAATAATATCTATATATGGTTATTATAACATGATACTGATTATTAAATATTATATTATCCACTCCAATTCCATTCAATAATTATGGAAACAATATCATCGCTCGTGCGTACGTACAGATTACTGTCTCCACAACGCCATGATATTCATTCTCCATGATAACCATTCAAGAATGATTATAAAGTATATATAATGAATAATAATTAAATAAATGAAATAATGAAGGTAACTGATTTATATATACATATACATATATATGTCATCTACTTACTTCCATTGAAGTCAATAAGGAAAGGAAAACAACATTCATGCGTACGTACGACCTACCGTCTTCATGAATGGTGTATTTCATTTAATTTATCTATATATTATGTATATATATATATTGAATATATATGATATATAAATCATGATTTAATATCTGGAAGTATGTAAATCATTATATAATTAATAATAATATCAAGAACAACAAGTCCAAACACGTATAATTAATAAAACGATTTTACCCAAAACGCTGCTTTAACATTGAATTTACAAATGAACGGGCAATATAAAGTCATAAGTGAACCAAATATGATATCATAACAATAAATACTATTCTTTAATAAGTCAATGACATTATTTAAATCATTATATCGGAGGTTTGGATACGTACGAAGCATATCATACCTAAGGTCAGGGATAATTTTGCAATCTCATTTTTATCCGAGATTGCTTATACGTAAGTATTTACTAGGGTTATATTTTTCATCCATGTACATAAAAATGTTTTTCATAAAGTGTTTAATATTCATCCATGTATGTTTAAAGTCTTGTTTACCTCTCTTTGACTTTTACTTTGTGTTATGGAATGAATCTTTCTTTTATTTACCATATAAGGTACTTTTTGACTTTTACGTTAAAAGTACTAGGAGAATGTTTTTTAAATTATACGACACGAATGGATTTTTACAATTTCATAAAGCCTTATTTTCATGAATCATCCTCTACAATATTTCATTATAATTTTCAATAAAATACTTTTCTTCTAAAATTGCATGTCATTTTGGGAAAGGAAAATGATTTTGAAGAAGAAAGGATATTTTCCTCAACAATTCATTTCATGTGTTCTATCAAAACCATTTTCCATAAAATTTGACATTATTTAAATGTGTATGTTTCATGTATAATATCTCTATTATTTACATGGTTTCACTTTTCTTATGATGAAATTATATCCATTTGTTTTATATGGATTATGTTATGATGGAATGATGTTTATTAAAACCATTTTATTCTTTGGGTTATGATGAATGATATATGTTTATGTTGTGGCCCACGCAAGAATGATTTCATTATGAGATGGGTGGGACCTATATCTCCCTCCAAATCATTGGGTTAAGATTTATATCTCATGATATAGACAGGGCTGGAACGAAAAGTTGATCCGATTAAGTTATAATGGACTGGAATAAGGAGTGAAATCGATTTAGAAATGGACTTCGTCCACTAACATGGTCTTGGCAACAAAGCCTTGCCTACTATGGAAATCATAACATGTGATTAATGGTTTCCCCAATTACATGTTTTATTCCCATGCTATTTTATCATGATTGATGTTCCATTATGATCTATTCCTTACGTACATCCTTGTTTTATGTCATTTCTCATGATTTTGATGTTTAAATATTATGTTCATGTTTTTAAGATAAAATGTATATGGTTTGTTTTTTTTCTCCATACATACCCTTAATGAGTATTTGAGCTCACCCTTTATATGTATTCTTTTCCCCAGGATATAAAGAAATGTTTTAGGTAAGAAAAAAAGGGAAGATCTTTATGGGAGATGTTGAAGATCTTTCACCATGATTAGAGGATTATGTTACGAGTTTCCAACGAAACTAAACAATTATGGTGCTTTTGTGTTGGTTTTTTTATGTATTAAGTATTCCGAAAAAGTTATGTAATTTCCATGTATGTCATGTTTGGGGTCTCTACTAGTGGGTATTATATAATGTGATAGTCATCAACTAGGAAGTATTTCTCCTATTAGAGAGATGTATGATCAATTCCTTCCTACTAAGGTTGTCTTGGATAATCCTTTACAGATCCCAGATTTCTCAATGGAGATGCATATTATCATGATAGATAAATTGAAGATAAATATGATGATGTGCTCTATTATTTATTTCATAGGATGGATCAATATTTTTTTAGTGGTGATGTGAGACCAACTATTATTCTTCCATGTCGGTTTTATTCCCAAAAAGAATGTGATGGTGTTGAATCGTATTAGTCCATTATTGAAGTTTGTGACTATACGTCACAGTGATATTAGTTGGATGTAGAGGTTTCTTTAGACTTTAATATTGTAGTGGTTATAGCTATGTTCATGAAATAGTGGATTTTATTTATTAGGGATGCACACTCATGAATCTGTGTTAATAGATTAGTGATGGCTGCACAACTTGAGAAAGTTTGGCACCTTAACCACAAAGTACTGGTCATTTATTTCCTATACTAGATGTTGGGCCATATCTAATAAGGAAACACTCATTACATGATTAGTGGTCCTCTCCAATTCCTATTCAGATGTATAAGATAGAACATCCATTATTATGAGTACTAAAACACTACCACGATTCAAGATGCTCCATCCTTTCATATATTTATAACCATATATTATCTTGGGACAATTTCTAGAAGACCTACTGAGGTCAAAGGCACATTGTATCAATCTAATAGTTTGAGCTTTGTACTTTATATGCACTAGGTTGTCCAGTTATTGATTATTGAAGTTGTTCTCTTGATGAAAGTTATTATATAATCTCCTATTATGATGGGGTTCTCATAGCTAGGGCAGAATAGCTGGTCGTCTATGAGTTGTTCACACCTTATTGATTTTTAGGACAGTTTATCATTGTTCATAGAGTCTGTCCTATCAATTTGGTTAGTGTTTGCAGAGAACGACATCCTAGATTCATTCTCCAAGTCTAGAAGATACAATCGTGTGATTACACTAGGGGTATGATTATACTTCCACCAATTAATTCTTCTTCTTTCATTACCCATTTTTTTCCTAGTCCTGGATAATAGATTATCCCAATAGTTCATCAGGCCATCTGGTCTTTCATATGGAAATAAATTTTCTGTAACCATATCCATTATCTATAGAAGCAAAGGAATTTATTAAAGACTTAGATGAGGCATCAAAGAAGAAAACCCTCTATTATGATATTTATTTTGTAAGTGTATCAAATTCCGTTAAAAAAATAAGTCCTCTAGTACAATACCTGGATGATATTATTACTTATATAAGAGAATATGGGCATGCTACAGATGATATTCCCATTGAGGGAGGAGATTATGGGACCTCCTCTCCCGTTTTCACATTGGTTCTAGTAATTATCCCTATCTCTATCCTCCCTACCCCTTTGGATTGCATGGGAAAAAGTGAGACATAGGCTAACCTAGTAATAGATTCATTCCATGATCACTAAAACCATGTTTGAAGTATTCCATGACCAAGGGAATGCCTTCACAGATTATTTAATCACATGGTGGATAATGGTTTTGACCATCAAACTCAGTATGAAATTTTAAGGAAAATTGATGTAATTTGGTGAGATTTGGAAACAGGTGAACATTATCAATAGATTTTGTGTATGGGGCTCTTCTTTCTAGGTAGATTGGGGAGATGTCATAGGTATTGGAGTAGGTTCTGTAGCTGATATTTGAATTAAATAATCAGAGGTACATCCGGGCCATAAAATCATATAGGTATGAGGAAATCACTAATAATTTAATGTTTCATAATTATAAATCCTCATCCTCATTAGTTGCTACCCAAAAGAGGGTTAAAGATATGAATACCTTGGTCGAGACTCTTGTTCCCAAAGAGAAGGTGGAGGAAGCGGGGAGAGTGTCACTCCAGCATTCCATTGATTCTTCTCTTCATAGTCTAGCCAACCTTTCCAGTGCATCCATTCAAATTTTTCATAGTTTTCTTTCTGTAATGAATTCTATTTTTGTTGAAGAGTTGGAGAGACTCCAAAATGTGGAGATTCTTCCCCCATCGTTGCACAATAAAAATGAACCTTCTGAAATCTTTATTTTCTAACCCATATTCACTTTCTATATGTTATTCCTATCATCATTATATTATAATATTTTGTGAATCTCTTTCGATACACACCTTTTTCATAATGTCATGAAATCCTGGATGTCGAGGTATATATATTTTGTTTTCAAGAAACCCTCATGAATTCCCACTATCTTGGAATTCCTTATCGATGAATCTATTCTAGTTTTCTTGTAGAATATATGTCCTAGAGGAAGAGTGATCGATTATTTTCTAATGTTAATAGGCTTAGAGAGCATATTATGACCTTGTTAAGGCCATCTAGTTATCCTTAAAAGATTTTGTAGGCTCTACTGCAACCATTCATTAGTTTATGGTATTTCCGCTCAAAACATTAATAAATTTAGTTTAAGGAATTTGATCTATAACCTAATATTAATTTAGTTTAAGGTCTTTTATCTCGCGCCTAATGTTGCTTTCAGTTTAGGTTTTTTATCATGAATTTGATTTTCATTAGTTTAAGGTCTTTTGCTCGGACATAGTACTGCTTTTGTTTATGGTCTTTTAGGTTGGAATTTATATTACATTTAGTTTAAGGTCTCTTAAATAGAACCTTCTAATTCTGTATTTTATGTTCTTTTAGATCAGACATCCTATTTTTGTAGTTTAAGGAATTTTATCTCGTATCTTATATTGTTGCAGTTTATGGTCTTTTAGATCAGAATTTCTATTTATCTACTTCAAGGTCTTTTAGCTTGATGCATTAATTATTGTAGGTTATGTTCTTTTCACTCATACCTTCTATTTGATCATGGGATATGGTTCAAACATGTCAAGAATGACCAAAAACACATTGAGATGCTAGGTTTGTTCCATGATTTTGTTATTGTGTACATGGAATGTAAATTCATTTTGTATAGTGATACATATGGTTAATTACCATAGGCTCATATGAAAGAGCCATAGGAATGAATTATTAGTCATGAAAAGGGTCCTTGTTACCGGGTACCTTTTCCAGGGACTATGGAATATTTTTGGAGTGAATATGGTTGAGGATGAAATATCAGGTAAGCTAGGTTTTTCTGGATAAGTGGATTGTGGGTGATGTAATTATTAACCCTAATGGTTGAGTCCATGAATATGAGATGGTGAAAACATGCTGGGTAGTTCCCATGACATTTGGGGGTCCATTTATAGCCGCAATGTTCAAACGACTCACAATGATTGATGATTCATTATGGAAAGTAGAATATTCCTTTAGTTGACAGGTCAACGACCTTATGCATCAGTATCATGATAGGCAGAAGATGATCTCCACCTCTCTCTTAGGGCCTTAAAAGGTTTACGAAGACTCAATCATCCAAATGATGATGTTGGGCATGGAATGAATGATATCCGAGAATACTTATAGAAACCTAGGGAAATTATATCTTTAATCTTGATGCTTGATTCCTATGCCTTGTGGTTTTAAATCACGTGGTGTTGGATATCAAAGGATAGGTAATGAAGGGTCGCAGTCCATCCTTGATAAAGGTTACAAAACATGGTTATATAATGATTAGGATATAAACTTCCATGGATAGTTTGGTATTGGGATTATAAATCACAATCTACAGTTCTTGAGTTAGAAGAATGATATGTTATAGATATACATGGGGTAGTTCAAACTAGTATGAGGTGTTGGGTGCTGATATGATGATTTCTGATGCCAGAAGGATCTGAATTTCCATTTTTATAGTAACACATTTTGTAGATGGCCATTGAATCATATGAAAAATCCATGGTCAATTATGCATATCTAAGAAAAGGATACTTGAAATCAGATTTCCTTTACATGGTCCTTGTAAGGTTATGGTTATCTGAGAAACCTCTACTCATGGAGTGTGATCCTTGGAAAGTGTAAAATCCAAGGGGGTG
The DNA here is from genome assembly GCA_963277665.1 of Viscum album. Classification (NCBI taxonomy): domain Eukaryota; kingdom Viridiplantae; phylum Streptophyta; class Magnoliopsida; order Santalales; family Viscaceae; genus Viscum; species Viscum album. The sequence goes on along the minus strand of OY728161.1, from coordinate 1,698,895,600 downwards.
TGAGTACACTAAAAGTTGTTCCAGCAACTAACAAATGTTTTCTCATGGTGAGGAGATGTGAAAAAAATTACTCTAACATTATCCTAGACCAGGGTTCCATTGTGCATATATTTTCTTTTACTAGGGCTACTAGGTAGACCATATGAGCATTATTCCTTATCAACATATGCCCTTATTTTTTCCCAAACATTGAGAATGTGGATTTTAGTGGCCAGAGACTTGAATTTCTCTCATGTATCCCTTTGTAGGTTTTTGACCTAATAAGTTTTTTTGTTTCTTTATTTAGTAGTTTATGGTCTTGAAATTTGGAAAATTATAGGCTATAGTTTCATGTTTTTATGTATTTGACAAAAATTACAGATAGTTTATGCTCATGAAACACATTGAAATAATATGTAAAATGTTACAAAAGAACCTAATTTGGATTCCCATGGGTAAAGAGTACTCTAACATCCTTATGTGAGAGAGGTGAAAGTGTTTTAAATCATGGATCTTTGTTTTCAAGTCATGTGTGATGATATGGGATAGTCAAATTGTTAGTAGTCCAATACACTAGGTTATAAAGTTCTTATACTCTGATTTCCAGGCTTAGAAGGATCATAATTACCTTTTTATAGAATGATATATTTAGTTGATGACCATAAGTGCATATGCAGAAGCCATAAGCATAAATTCATAGTAAATAAATGTCTCATTGATGTTGAATATCCATTCTAAGGGCAATGGATGATTGTGGTGATCTAAGACACCTGAACCATGAAGTTTGGATTATAGATTGATGAGAATTAATATATAGTGGAAGAACCCCTTACTCAATTTGAACAGGGTAAGCCTCTTATGGTCCTTTGATAAGGAATGAAAAATGGGTAATGGTTTTCCCAGATTAATGTCATGTATTGGGGACTTACATGCTTCTGTACAGTTTAAATTCATTTGGTAAGGATACACATACTTGAAGTTTAACATCATTAGTTAAAAATGTACATCAATGTAATTTAATTTCATGTGGTAAGAAATTAATTCCATGGATTTTTACATCATGTGGTATTTACATACTTTCATGAAGTTTAATGTCATGTGATAAGGATGTGGGAACCGATGTGAAGGTGTGGAAATGTTTCAGCTGGGCCCAATGATGGAATCTCCAGCATCAATATGAATCTCACGGGGATGATAATCAAGCCACATGTAGTTCTAAATAATGTTTACTATGTAGTCCTGGCCCATGTGCAAGGAGGAGGGAATTTTTATATTTATTTGTTGTTGTTGCGTTCATAGTTGGACATTTGGGCATCACTACATATCCAATAGGGGATGAATGAAGTCACGCATAGTTCATGAATGGTAAATAATCTTCGCAATTCTGACCCATACATAGAGTAGGGAGTTATTTTCATTCCCCATTGCAGTTGGTCCTCGGTATTGTGGATCCATTCATCACTATATATCTTATGATGATAGGAATCATGCTACATTTGGTTGTTGATTTTCCATGTATTTTCATGTCATGCAGTGAAGAGAGGGTGAAATGACATGAATAAATGGAAATTTTGAAGTTGGGACCAAGGATGGATGACCGAGACTGAATAAATATCTCATGAGGATGATAATCAAACCATGCATAGTTCTTGAAATCTGATAAAGTTGAATATCATGTGGTGAAAATAGAGGAGAAATAACATGAATTAATGAGAATATTTCTATTGGGACCAAGGGTAAATGGTTTTTGAAACACTACATATATCATAACAATGATAATCAAACCACATATAGTTCTAAAGTACCATGTAATTTAATGTCATGCGACAAGGACATTGACCGTGTAATTTAATGTCATGCAACAAGGAATCATGGTACGCCAGTTAAGGTATTGCATTAAGGACCATAACAGACTCATCGTTTACCTTTATTCTTTTCTTATGAGGTTATGACCCTGATACTATTCCTAAGCTCGTGTGACCTATGCTTAGTGTGAGAAACATGGAATTGCAAGGGACCCCCAACTATGCTGAGACAATGGAGGGTACAACAAGGTTAGTTTGTATCATGTAGTGTCTAGATCTAGATATATGATTGAGGCATCCATATGAATCTCATTGGAAATGATAATCAATCCATATGAAGTTCTAGATGAACCATGATTTTTAACATCACGAAGCTTGGATTTTGGTGAAAAGACTGGAGCAGAGATGAACATCATGGATCTGTGTAGTTTTTCATCATGCAGAACGGACATTGTCCGCACATTATAACTTCGTGTGGTATAGGATAGTTTCATATAGTTTAATTTCATATGGTAAAGATGAATTACTTATAGTTTAACTTCATGTGTTTAGTATGATAGATGGGACTTACACTGATTTTGATGCCCTTGTACCGACATATATGAAAATTATTTCTTGATAAATATTTCAGTGGTGGAAGGTGTGACATGCTAACCATATATTTTGGCTAATGAGTAATCATCAATATAGCAGTACTTATATATAACTTAAGGTCCACCCCTCATCTCGGTTCCAGGACTTCTGGATTATTTCCTTGTATCATTGAAGATCTGAGGACAAACACAAGTTCCTCGTGGTGGAATTAATGGAGGGAACCCCTTTTATTGAAGGATTGTGCAATATGATTCTGGTGGAACTCAAGATTTTGTAGTGTATACAACCAATTCATGTCAAGCTATTCCAATTCATTGAACCTATTTTGTGAATGATCATCTACTAATAATTTCCCTTGAAAGGGTACTTGGAGTGAGGGAAGTTGGAATTAAATGGGTAACACTAATTCAGTCCTGTACACCAGTGAATTTTGAATTTATTGTGTAGTAGTACATGTGGTAGTATGGTAGGCCCATAAACCTTGGATGATTTTATTTATCCAATACATATTATACTTATTCACTATATTATATATAATGATTGATAGAGTCTTATTTAAGTCATATATCTGTCTATTTCTTGTTTCATGAGAGAAAGATGAGTGATTAGACCCTATATTGTACTCATCATATAGCTTAGTCAATTCCATGGAATATAAATTTTTGTAGTTTTCCATTAATATTTTGGGAGGGACCCCAAACATGGTGATGATATTAGATCTTATGAAGATGATTATTTTCTTTACCCTGAATTCCTTGAGTGGTGTGGCCTCATCCCATTTTGAAAAGAATTCAGTAGCTGCAAGGATGTACATGAACTGATTAGCTATTGATGCAGGATATGGCCTCATGACATCTATCCCCCAAATGGAAAATGACCAAGAATATTTGGCACTATGTAGAAATTATGGAGGTTGATGGATGAAATTTTCATGGATTTGTAATTCATGACATTTCATGTTGAATTCCATGCCATCCTATATCATGTATTTCTATTAATTCCCTAATGTCCTGATCTGATGGGAGATCTTGGCCCTAGATTGAAGTGTGCCAAAAGATCCCACATGGAATTATATCATTATGAACGAAATATTTTCTTATAATATGCATCTAAGGAGGATCTTTTTCAAGCCACACTTATAAAGGGTTTTCTTCTATTTTGGTAATCCCGTAGGGTGAAGATTGTTGTATGGCACCGAATATATTCGCCTACAACTTTATCTATTGGGAGAGTCCCATTTGGCAAAGTTCTGATTCTAGGCTCCATCCATTCAAGAGTGATCATTGGTGCATCACTTTATGGGACAATGATGGCCTGATTGATCTCTTCTATAACACATACAAAAATTGCTAAGACATTTCCCCAATTTGTGATCATGAAAATGGTTTCTTTGTGATCAAGATCTTATTATATGGTGGCTACATTGGACAATACATCGGCTTCATCATTCTCTAATCAAGGAACACAATGCATTATGGTCTCAAAAGGTAAAAGTTTTATCATTTCCCTATCATAGCTTGTGAGAGGGGATAATTCCCCCCTTTTGATGGAGTATTCACCATTGAACTGATTTATCACTAACTATGTGCCTCTATTGAGGTTCAGTTAGAATATTTGTAGCTATAGGAATAATTCCAAGACCATGATGAGGGATTAGTATTCTGCCTCATTAATTGGGTATCCTTCAGATAGTAAACAAGATTAGGGAAAACCACTTTGTTAGGAGAGACAAATGCAATTCCTAGTACAACACGAGTGAGCTTCAGGTTTTCCAAAAATCTTCTGAAAAGACTTCATGAGGCACCATTAGAATATATATCCCATGTCTAGGGAGTATCGTGGGAATAGAATACCTTTTTATAAAGAATCTCAATGTCCTCCAGTATATTTTTCAGGTAGGATATGCTATGAGGAAATCATCCAAGGAATGTTCTTTCATTGACTTCTGTGATAAAAATTGAATGTCATATTGATAAATAATGACCAACAATCAATCCAAGAGCCCATTTAGTATTTTATTACCAAGGATGTACTTGATAAAGTTGATTCAGGAGACCAGTTGGACATCATGGTGCTATATGTAATGCCTTGTCTTTTGATTGCAAATATGAGCACACGACAGTTCATCTTGATATCAATGAATTGGGTCACCATACCTAGCATAGTCAGGATGAGTTAATAGATACTATTTTATCTTCCCACATCATTCATTGGTGTGATAATTGTATCTAATGAGTGTTCTATGGAGGCCACATATAAGATGAATGGTCTCCCTTCCACTTAATGTATCAGAACCGGTAGGTACAACATGTTTTTCTTGAGAAATTTCAAAGCATTTTTGGGATTCATCATCCCATTGGTAGCTGGTTCCCTTCTTATTTATCCTAGAGACGAGGATATCTTTTCGAGCTAGGTTTTAAATGATCCACCTAATATAAGCAAGGTTCCCTTGGTGTCCCCTAAATTATTTGATATTTATTAGGGGTGATATTGCTAAGATAGAACCATTATTCTTTGGATATACATCAATGCCATGGTTTCATACCACACAACAATTGAACTTCCTTGATGTTACCCTGAAAGAACGTTTTAGTGGAATGATCATCAGACTATGTAGGTGTAGCATGTGAAAAATTGTTCGAAGGACTGTGATGCGATGACACCGCTATCAGGATTTAACCAATAAGTTTTCGAAATAACATTTGACTATATTTCCATGGAATATATTAATGATATTGTGTATGGAACATTGATGTATGGTGCTAAAATTAATGAAGCTGGAGGGAGTGACCTGATATAAAAAATACCCTGAGGTCCTATAAAAGTAGTGGATTATTCATCCTTAAGGACCATATTTATCTAATTATAACCCGAGTACCTATCGATGAAATAAATTGCTTAGATACTAGTAGTTTCATCGATAAATAGTTCTATGATCGGTAATTGTAAATCATCCACTGGGAAATGATGATTAAGGTCAATGAAATCAATGACGAACCCAACTTCCCATTATTCTTCATAACATAGATGATGTTGGAAAGCCATATCAAGTATTGAACATCTCCAAAAAAGCTGGATTTGAACAAATAGATGACCTCCAACTCTATATTAGTTTCATGAGATGGGTGTTTCCTCTTGAATTCATACATGAATCCTTGATGATCATCTAGTATCCAGATATTTTTCATATCCATGTCTTGATTTAGTACAATCATTTTTATGTAGTTCCATGAAAACACATATCAGTGTTGCTTGAAAAATGGAATTTACATCCCTTTATCATTGAGGGGTATGGTGGATGTAATTTATGTAGGTTGCGGGTCTTCCTTTATTCCTATATTTATCTTACTAAGTTCATTGATGGTGATGTAGACACGTTCCTCAATAGATAGAGGGGCATTCCTATGATCAGTATCATCTTCTTCAATCTCTAGGTCTATGATGGCATTTTCATATAATGGTAGAAATATGGGACATCCTCTATTGTTATCAGGGGAGAGAGGCCCTCAGAAGATACACTATCATCCAATTTTGGAGGAGTCATTTTAGAGATAAGTTAGAGCATATCGTCATTGATTATATCACTGGGGGAGGGATTGTCCTAGAACTATGGGATAATATCTCTGACATTAAAATGGTTTATGGGGAGCATATAGTCACCATACACCATAATACATGTATTAATTGGGATGGAAACAAACCCATTGGGAGCACCAACCTATATATCCCCATCCACCATTGGTTATTTTTCTCTCTTTTATAGAAATATTATTTGGCATATGTGGCCCCAAAAGTCTCGATGGGATCACTGTCACCATGTAGTAGTATAAATTTTCTATTAGTGGGACACATAAGACATTGATGGAATGTTGAAGGTATTTCTAGGTGACTATAAATCCAAGGCCTTCCAATCAGGAAATTATATGAAGTGTCTTTCTGGATTACTGTACACTTATTATCTCATGTAAAATCTCTAAACTATGCTTTGAGATTGATTTTACTGAGAGATATTTTTTTATTCTTATCATACCCTCTGATGGTTATCTTAGTAGAAGACAAATACCTTTAACCATATCAAAAAATACGTTTGATTTGGACTAGGATAAGATTGATTCCATAACTACTGTCAATCAAATCACATTCTATATTGAAATTATTGAGTCTACAAGATACATATTGGGGTATGATGTGTCCTTAATGGGATTTATCCTAATCATGATCAGTGAATGAGATGTCTATGGGATATTCGCATGACATGGTCTCCACTTGATAGACATCAGTTGCAAAGGCTTCTGTCTCAAACTCTAGTGGGCTCAAAAGGGCTTCAACAGGTTCCCCTAGAGTTATTTTGGATGATGGAGGTCATCCAGGACAAAGGGCATAGTTGGGATAGCTAGAAGCTATTTCAAGAATGTAAATTTTTTTACTTCATAGGTCAGAACATCTTGACATGGGGTTACTCTTGAATGTACGGATGAGGATCTGATAAATTTGGGTTTGAAAAATCTGGTGCTTGTGAACATGTTGATGTAGAATCTCCTTCCAATGGCGGAGGTTTTACTTTCCATCCCTATTTCCTTGGTTGATCATATTAGAGCATCGTTAAGTGGTCATGCAATACATTAGGATGTGGGTGACTGGTGGAGGGATATGAGGAACCTCATTTCCTATTTTGAGCCTCATGTAGTGCTTTAACATGAGTCTAAGCTGAATATATGTCATCCATGGTGATATGACCATAATATTGAGTCCAACCATGCCCACATTTCTCCATTATCTTTGTATTTGGTGCAAAAAACCTCATTTTCTTTGGATATGTGTAGGAAACTCATGCTTTGTGGAATAATAATCACTAGATAAGGGGTATAAAAAGTGGATCATGTTGAAAAAATATATATGAGTTTTTCATCTGATGAGGGTTCTATTTGATGGTGTGGTTCCCATTCCTCTGATGACGTGGGGATAACGCAATGAATGTTAAGGCTCAATTTGGAGGATAATATGAATCTTCCTCTTCTATTCCTTCTTTCTTATGGTGGTCACACCCAGCTTTGGGAGGAATATTTTATGTTCTCTCCTTGGGTGGTGTAGCTATCAAGGTTATGTGCAACTGGGCTTTCAAAGTGGCATGATCTCGATCAAGTAGATTTCGAGTCATCCATTTGTCAAATGTTCATGAAAGTATGGCCAAGAACATATATCAATAACCCCTTCTTATAGATGGATGATGGTTATGAAAGACACCTAACATAGGGTGTTATCTAGTACACTTTCACAAAATCTATCATGCATTGATGGATGTCTTTGTAAATGAAGTTGTTCTTTCATGCATGTCTCATTCTGTTTATAGTTTTTCTGGTGGATTATTGTCATCTTCCATAGTGTAGAACTGAATTAAAAATGGAATTAATGATGAAGGTCTTCCCATATGGAAACAGATCTTGCAAGTAGACTTTTATAGCAAATAAAGGCTAGCCTTGTCATAGTCTGTGCAAATCACCTCATCTTTGTTTCCTCTTGTTGATCCTAAGGCAGCATCATCAGCCAACATCATGACATAAAGTGTGTGATGTGTTTCTCAGGGTAACCCACACCATAAAATGTTTAGAATGTAGGATTTAAAAAATTGGTTGGGGGAAAATTTTAATCCTCAAAATTAGGATATGGATTCCTCTCATGTTGTACAGGTGTGTTTTTCCTTTACATGGCTCCCATTCAAGTATCCAAGGAAATGATGAGGTTAAGAAGCTCTGGTGGAAAAATTTCCAGAGGTGCCTCCTACATATTTGGATCTAGTGGGGGTTGAATATTTTTCCAAACTTTTATCTCTTGAAGATTTTTTATTCATTCCAAGATTGAATAATAGTCCCATCTTGAGAGAGGTATTTCCCACCACAGAGGTAAGTCATAATCATTTTAGAATTACTCATTCATGTGGAATGGTTATCTAGATCTATATCCAATTTTAAGCTAATATACTTCTCTTTCTGGTAGATTGTCAATGTGGGGATAACATTGATCTCTACCTAAAGACGATACATTAAATTAATATTGCCTCTTAGTAGCCACTTGTTGAGTTTTCAATGAGTTTATATTTTTCTCTCATATTGTGATAATTTTCCAACTAGGGGTGGAATCCTATTTCTTTTGGGTGCTTATTGGGATGTGGTTATACCATTTCCCTTGGTAATATTCTTTTATGAATGTGGAAACTCAATATTTGGAGGTTCCATGGTTTGGATCCATCTTTGGTTGATGGTTTGTGAAGCCTCATTTAGTTCATCCAAGACACCATCCTCCCATGGTACGTTTTCCATGTCATGAAATTATTTAGTTGTGTCTTGACTTATATATTCCATGTTTAGAGTGAAAATGTTTATGGATGCATATCGAGCAATTGGGGGTTTTCCACTACACTCGACGCAGCAAACCGATTCTTCAGTATATTTTTTAGTATCATTATTCGAGCCCCTAGCCATGTTAGGATTTTTTTGGATTTCGACCCCTATGGGTTTTTATTTTCTCCTCTATGAATTCATTCCATTTTGGTATCTAAAAAGTGATTCTAAGGTAGTTTCCGGTTATGGTTATTGAATGTTCCCCAACAAGCATGGGTTTTTATAATGATCAGAGGAGTTGGTGGAATGTTGACCATTAATTGATTCCTCCCAAAAAATTAGAATACTGATTACTACTATGGTGGTGTCAATGATAAATGTGCTCCAACCTTATAGTGTGGGTGTCAATTGGGTCTCCAATTGGCATGGATTGGTCATGTTGATGAGGATCCAATGACTCTAGTTGGGGACACAATGATTCCTGGTTTGAAAATTAATGTATATATTCCACCATGCGAGTGGGGTGGGGGTGATCTAGAATCACTGTTGATGTCTCTTGGGTCATATGAGGGGAAAATGAACATAGTGATGATGATTGAATTATAAATTCCGCCATCGTAGAGGTCTAGGGTTCAACTGTAGCTACTGATTGTATGTCCTAAATCCTCTTGGGAAGAGAAAAACCGATGAGTGGGGGAGGTGGTTGATATTCACCTAGCACAGGGGGGCATGTGTACTCCTATATGGCTAATATTGAAGATACTATTTTTGGCCATGTGGTGTGGCATAACTATGATCACGTAGGATCTGGGTGTGAGGGAAACCCATGGTGAGGAAATTTCTTACAGGAAGTTGTTCGAATGATTTTATCTTCAGTCACCATGATTGGAATGTCCTTCAGTTGCCTAGTAGGGACCGGTTTAAAATACTATGGCTATCCTCTATCCATGTATGTGGTGTCTAGGACTCATTGAATTAGGGAAATTCAATTGCATTGAACACCTTTCCCAAGCCTTACATGGTCCATTATTTCTCCGGAGGCTATAACATTGCTGGATACCGCATCTGAGGGAATTTTATGTTATAGGAGAGAAAAAAAGTATAACAATCCATTGTTTACCATTACACGAATGCGGATGCAAGAAGAGGATTTATAGATTCACTGCCAAAGAGTTTAGATGCAATTACGGTAAGCATGTCAATGATTTTTATGCACTTTTTTTAGTTTGGATTCTGCTCCATGGAGAGAGAAGCTAGGTCTAGATGATAACATAGTATATTAATTATCTGAGGGTAAAACATATATCCTGGATGAGGGAGATATTGATCCTTTATTCACTAATGATTATCCCACATATTTTGGTATAGTTAATTAATTCACTCATTTTGTAGCTCATATGGGACCTCATAGCTGGAAGTAGTAAGGGGCCAAAACATCATGGGGAGGTTGTTTCCAGCTAACTCTCTCTATATGTCAACGTTGGCCTCTTCCTCACCAAAAGTACACACCTCCATCTGATCAGACTATAGAATAAGGCTCTGATGGTCACATGCTAATGGGAGTGGGGTGCTGCTAAAATTTGAGGGGGGACAATATATATTTGACCCAGATGATTTTAGTACCTCTATATATAAATGTTTCAGAATTTGGTTCACTTATATATACAAATGTTTCTTGATAAAGGGATGACTTTTCTTCCCATGGTAGATATTGCCATGGGGAGGTTGACTAATGTGTGTGTTAGAATTAAAGTCCCTACAATCCATCTCCACAATAAATTGAGGAGGATTATCATGGTAATAATATTCTTATTATTATTCTTAGATAGAAGATTCGATGGAATCTTGTGGTGTTGATAATGTATCTCAAACAACCTCAAGGATACTAGCATTGAGAAAATTAGGAGTAGGGGCCATGTTATACATCATGGTAAGAATATGTTGACCTGCCTTTTATAATTGTGCAAGGATATGAGCTTGATGTGTGGAATTTGTTATAACATGTATATACCTTCTTGGTGTTGTGTGGGTGTGATTATGACCCTAAGAAGATATCAGAATATGTCGATGAGAATTATCATTATTAAAAGGAAATTGAGCCTTCCCCGTGGAAAGTTCCATTCTCACATGGTGTGCCTCAATTATGATGGGAATATGATCTTCAACCCGAGTATTTGGAATATTCCGTGGGTCTATCTGGGTGGGAATATGAGCCTACCCTAAGGCATGTGCCACTCTCTCTTCGTGTGACCCTATTGAATCCGGAATATATACATAGTCCAAATATTTATTCTTTATATGAATATGCAGATCAATCTCTGGATTGTAGATAACAATAGGATCCACCCCCTATGTTGCATTGGAATGATTCTAGTGCAATCATTCATCGGAAGAAGTAACAATATGCACTTGGATTCCGTGATCTGTCGGAATATGCTAGACAGATTAGTTGACAAGAATATGAAATTTTCCTAAGGCTTGTTACATTCCCACTTGGCTATCACTAAAAAAATCAGAATATTTTCATGATTCATGGACTTTGGATTATTTCTTTGGAATTCTTCTACATTTCTATGAGCCATTCAAGGGGCACGCTCCCCTCTCACATGGTGAGCCCCAGCTAGAACATGGATATAATCCCCATCATCGGTCTTTTTAATAATTTATCAGACTTCTTAAATAGGCATGTGCCCCTATCTCAAGTCATGTTCCACTATCACATAGTGAGCACCGATAGGAATGAAAATACGAGGCCAGTTCGATGCCTCAAACTTCATCAAAATATGAGAATAATCATCCCAGGTGGGTGAAATAATGTGACCCTTCTTATGTGAAACTACTTGTTTATGATGATTAGATTGTTGAGTTGTCCAGGATTTAGGGATAAGAGTAGGTGCCTATTCCTTCAACTTTAATAGTACCAAAATATACCGACTGAGTTCTTCAGCTATTACAAATATATGTTTTCATTTTACCAACGTGTGTGTAGGAATAGGAAAGTGCACATTTTTTATCTCCATTATATAATGGAATTTGTATTTAATTAATGTGGTGATATGTTCTGACTTTTGTGCCCCTTGTGTTAGTAGAATATTCTGATGGAATTCATCCATGAGGGTAGGAGTATAAGCCTTCCTCCATGCCTGTATTAGGGATATACACACAGACTTGTTCCAAATGAGTATGTATATGAGTCTTCTTACAATTTTAGTCATCATCCATAAGAGTGGGGGTATGATCTCTATCTTGGATATCAAATTCATCCACCTTCTTAATGAGTCTTCATTATAGCCCTTGCATTGGAATTAGTGGCAGTTGTGTGTCAGATGGTACCCCCAACAGGTGACAGATGGTTACAAACTAGATGGTGTCAATAAGAGTAGTTGAAAGGCTCCATCCTTGGGGGAACCTGAACTAAAAGGGAGTTGTATATGACCTTTTAGTATACATTCACAAGATATGGAAGATGGTGTTTTTCATGTTATGGGGATAATCTCTTGATGATATTGGCCTTGGATACAAGTGTTGTTGGTTTTACATTAGCATTCCCTAGGTGATTTGGACTCACTAATCATCCTATACGGATAACTTCATGAGAATCTTACATGCCCAGGATTGTACGATGTCAGTGGTACTCCCAGACCATCATGTTTTCAACCTTCCATTGGATTTTTAGAGCAGGTGAAATCATTTTGGAACCCACAGAGGTAGTAGTCGCGAATGATTTTCTGGAGTAAATGCTGGATGATAATGATATTGTATCGAATTGGGAAGTTCTCAATATATAAATCCATGAAAACAAAAAGTTACATGATTACCAATTAGTGCAATATCATATGAATATTGTAGTCAATCAGATATTCTTGGTTAACACAATTGTCTTGATATTCCCTCATTCATCAATTCTGATCATTTGGAATTGTCAAAATGAGGATGGACTTATTTCATGAGAACCATGTTTACATAGGATCTTCTATAAGATCATGCGGTTCTTACTTCATTATTTGTATAGGGTTTTCCAAACAAAGTTTCTTAACACATTATAACTGAATCATTATATTATTATAAATATTCCAATTGATTTTATCATTTTTTGCATATAGAAAAAATGAAATGTCCCGAAAGATAATAATGAATCATTTTTAGAGAGATTATCGCCAGGTTCACCATTTTTGTTTTGTCGAGTTCCATAGGTTTGAAATGAGTTTCTCTCATTGGGATTCCATTTCCACGTTTCCTAGAATCTCCCAATTGTTCCCACATTTATAGATGGGAAATTACCCACTTTCCAAAAGCTAGAATTTATCGGGGTTTTGAGGCCTAGTGGCTTTTGGGGATTCACATTGGTCGAGAGGATGAGAGGTTGTGATCATCACACCATTTTTGGTGGAATTTCGGACTACTGAAGGAATCTCTTATATATTTATGATATGTTCATGTATCTCTTCCTACTCCCAATATGGAACCTATTACCCTGAAAAAGTGATTCATTGGTTAATTCATTCATTAAAAAATAAAATGGAGTCTCGTTAATGAACTGATAGGAGTGCGGTCTCATTAGTGAATCCATATGTATATATCTGAGGTTCTTCATCCATATCCTTAATGGTGAATAACCAATTTATGTGTTGATTTCGTATGACCAATTTATTTAGTATTTACTTTCGTGCGAGGAGGTAGTTAATATTCTATGGATGGTATAGAGCCACTATGAGGTGTCCTACATATCCTAGTTATTATAGAAATCAAAACCCACTTAATTTTTTAATACCATACAGTTTAGTGGCATGTGGAGAGGACATATGTCCTGATATTGAGACACCAAATACTTGATCTTGATTCTCAGGGAGACTTCCAATGATTCTTGGTTATGGAAGGAATCACAATCATAGTATTTGAATAAAGTCCATGTCACTGGGAGAAAGTTATAATGACTTATATGAGGGGTGTTTATACCATTATACTCATATGGGATTACACACCGGGATTTCCCTAGTGAGTGGAGATTTTGGATGCCCAATGAGGTGTCATTGAATCTCCCCATACCCATGTGATCTATACTTGATGTGAGAAATAAGGGATAATATATTATCAGTCTCATGGAATATATATATATATATATATATATATGTGGGAAATATGTGCTAAGATAGTCCTTGGGATGTTTAGAATAGAGATCGATCCTTTAGAAGGCATCCTATTTATCTTGAGTATGGCATGATTCCAAGTCAATATAGTTCAGTTTATTTCTCAATCCATGGATGGAATAGGGGAAGTAATCAACTCAAGGAACTGATCAAGTCTTGATGGATGAAATATCACAGATATGATGCTTACAATGAAGTAGATGTTTATTAGAGATCGGTAAATGCAATGGATTCCTATATATTCGGGTTGTGGTGAGAATTAGAGTTTTTATAGTTCATTTTATATTAGGGATTACATTCAGATGATTACCTATTGATCGGGGCTCACACTCTAAGGTTTCCCTATTGACTTGGGCGTACACTATGAGGTTTCCATATAATAATGGGGTATATATTATATATTAAATGACCAGTTAAACTCCCTAATCACACTTGATCTATGATTTTTATGAGAAAAAAACGTTATAGAGTGGTAAATGTCATAAATTTAGATATGGGTTTGGATGCTGGGATCACCGTGGTCAGCAATATAGAGATAGAACCTTGAAGAGGTGGCCAATGTATCCTTAATATAGTAGGATACAGATTTATCATAGTTCCCTTTATATTGGGGCTCACACACTGAGGTTTCCCTATTGATTGGTAGTTGCACTATGATGATTCCCTTCTGACCTTGCCTACTTGTCTAGAGGGTGTTGTATGACCCAATTGACTTTTCTAGGGGACATCAAATGACCGGACATACTTATTTTAGAATCCATTTCATGACCTATGTTGACACATATGGGGGTGTCACATGATTCAGTGTGACTTGGTTGGAAGGAAGTCGCAAGTCTTGTAAAACAACCTTGGTGGTCATTGTGAGACCTGACAATCATGTTTGGAGGGCATCACTAGTCTCTGCTGGTTTTCCAAGAGGGTGACTCAAGAGTTTGGTTGTTATTTTAAGATGAAGATTCTTGAATTAAATTATTTGATTGAACAACATTATATTAGGTATGTGATGTACATGTAGGACTTCTCAAAGCTCATTTGATAAACCAAGAAGGTTTATCGAGACATATTTTTTGTTCATAGGAGGACCTTGTGACTTGAATTGACATGTTTGAATGATTTCATTTGTCCCAAATAGTATGATGGTTGAATGTCATGCAATATTGGAAACATGTCCTAGTGTTGTCATGTGTCCTTATATAAATCTTGCGAAGTGCATGAGGGCCAACAAGCTTGTATTTTGTTCAAGTATTCCATTTTTGATATTGGGTCTTTCCCTTTTATTTAAAACTCATTTCGTTCTTTTACTGTCATTTTATTTTGAGTCTCATATAATCTGGAAGACATTGGGTGTGTTCTTCATAAGCCTTTACAATGTCCCTTCACATGATCTATGAATGATTGTGTGATGTTCCTTGTGTATGGTGCATGATTGATCAGTCAATTATTCAGTATATTACCTGGTTGAACATAGGCTGGTTGCATAATCGGTCTATAAGAGAAGTCCACTTTAATTCTTTTGACTTTAGTGCTTAAGAGTTTCCTTCAAATAGTAACTAGTGCATTTTTCATGTTGGGGTGGAGAATGTGTTTCATCTCCACCCTGTATGCTCACCAGTATTCACTTCGTATCTGCTGTAGATCATGGTTGGAGTTGGAGAAGTGGGCTACCACTATGCAGTTTTGTGAGTCTTTACTCTGGGTTGTTCCGAGTACATCACCTGATTTTTAATTGTCAGGGGTCTCTTCATTCAATTCTTCGATTATCATATTATTTCTGACTAATGAAGACTTTATTGTACATTTGGACATGTAAAAATGCTTTTCACTATGTTTTATGGACATGACCAAGGTCCTTCTTGATAGCTTTATGCCTTACTTGTAATATTTTGTAAAGAAAGGGTGGCATGTTCAGGTTTTATTGTAAGGTCTAGATATCTTGTTAGGAGGTATATTGGGGCTGCCCAATGGATTCCTTTGGTGCGTTTCATGTCTATCAACGGCAAAAAGAGCTGTCAACTTCTCTATTTTATCCCCTTTTCTTAATTTTAAAATTTTTAAAGATTATGTGAGTTTGTATGGGTACTGTTCAAGATATTTAATCAATTTTTTGATGATGCCTCGTATGACCAATATGTGTCATATGGTGTTGTGTGAGCATTTCATGGAAAAATCCATCCATTTTCATTTGATCATCTAAGAGGAAGTTCATTGATTGCTAGACATAATCAAGGATTTCTACGTAGTGAGGATAATAAGTAAAAGGGAATTATCAAAATGAGATGTATTGGTTTCTTGGGACTCACGGTCCCTTGCCAATCACTAGGGGCATGTCACATGTCTTTCAGTGAGAACGAGTACCTATTGCCTCCTCCAATTTATCTACGTTGTCTTATTCTATAAAGAATCTAGGGTCTTGTATGTTTTATTGGATATCATCCAGGAATTTTATTCTTCTCGATGATGATATACTGCATGAGATTTATGACCACTGATATTCTCTCCATTTAAATATTATTCCTCCTAATTTTTGGATGAATTTTGGATGGTTTTCATGAAATTTCCAATGAAAAACCATGTGGCATGGTGGAACTCATTCGCTTTTATAGCGATCCTTCACAAGAGAAAGAAGGTTCATTGTTGGGGAGGGGGGATCTATGGGATTATCCATAGGTTATGCATTGTCTGTTGAGTCATTACATGACCTTGAAATGGTCACATGATCATGGGTCACTCGGAGGTTTTTTTAATCTGTAAGTATCATTTCCTTTTTTTGTGGGGAAGGTAATTCCCTTATCCAGATATTCCTTCATTTGTGATTTTGTTGATTCTTATTTTGAGGGTGTCAAAAAAGATGCATTTTAGAATATCAATAGATATTTTGAGATTATTTTGATTCTAGTTAGAGTAAAAAATTCACTAATTTTTTTATATTAACCATGTATTTTTAGTGGTCTTCATTTATTCTTCATTTGGGTTGAACCAATGGGTGATCATCCAACAATTTTGAGATTTTTTTCACTGTTTTATTTGAGAGAACCAATTGTGTCCTGAAATCTCAGGGTTTACATTTTAGATTTTTTGATCCAAAATTCGTGGTTATGGTTTTAATGAATGATGGCTAAACGGTTGGTCTCTAGAATCTTGAGTATATACTGACTTATATGATCATATTGGAACATTAGGGGCATGGTAGAAAATTACTTTTTCTAAAATTTAGTGATGAATATATCTAGGAGATGTCTAGTAATTGAACCATAATAATGGCATATTTTCCCCCTAATATTATGATGAAGGGTTCCTAACAGGGGCTCCAAATTATGGGTATTACATCCCCCCATTCAAGGATTATATTGCAGTGTTCCCATAAGAGTTTTCTTTTGTGGCACGATAGGATGTTACGAAAAAAGGTCATCTAGAATTATGTTATACCTTAGAGGAGTAGGTTTAGAAAATAATTATGGTCAATCATGAGGTGGATTTAACTATGAATTCAAGGATATTTCTCCATGGTTGAGTTTTTTCACTCAGTTTATGGTAGGTGTATCCTATGGTCTAGAACCTACATAATAGAGTATTCTAAAGAGGATTGGACAGTCCATTAAAGATTATAGAGGAATGGCCCACTAATGGGATAAGGATTGAATTCTTGGTGGTTTTAGGATATTTTTTTTGTTCATGATTTTCTCATAATTTAATTTTAAAAAGTGTATCCATAACCCAATTATGTGTCCTTTGATGATAGAAGTAATATTTTTTTGAATTAGGGGTGAAATAGTGTTGTTCCCACTAGTGATATCATTAGAAGAAACATTGGGAATGATGATATCCCTTTGATCACTGTTGGTAGCATTGGAATATAAAAATTCTTATAAGTATAATGAGAAGCTGATGTGGACTTATTGGATAATTTTTTAGGGATCTATTTTGGAGTTTATTTTGAATGTTTTGTTATTTCACCATTTGATAGGGTTTGATGTAAACAAGTGTCTCACATTTGATAGTTTTATGGTTATTTCTTTAATGTTGGGGAGTTTTCACTCCCTATATCACATCAAAATTTTATTTTTAATTTCCATTAAAATAAATAAAATGCGTAATATCTTTCTTCAAATAATTATGTACTATAAGGATAAAATATAATTTACAACCTTATCTTCCCATCCTTCGAAAATAGAATCATTACTTATGTGTGCTTGAAAACTACCACCACCGTAGAATGAAATAATATATTTTTATTACCACCATATATGGATGGTTATAAGTGTTAAAATATTAAGTAGATATGATATTCCATACATTATTAAGATTCCAGAACAATGTATATGGTGCAAGGATTGGAACCACCAAACTGAATCATGCATAGAAACCATAATAGTTAACACCCAAATATTGATATTAACAAAGATCTATTACTTAAAAGAAAAAAAATAATAAGGTAATGATATATAGTAATATAATTATGAGACGTTTTCAATTATTGATATATAATAAATGTAAATTTATTATAAAATTGGATATATTGCATGTAAATAAATTTTTGACTTAGTTAAGGGTTTCCCCATATCAATTTCAATTAAATGATATATGTTATATGTTCACCTATTTATTTATTTTTTTAGTGTATATACTTCCCATGAATTTATTTTTTGATAATTCCCATAATAATTTTGTGGCTTTACCAATCCATCGATGTTACTCTCTTTTATGAGGTTTTAATTTGAAGGCAACCAAAGATGTAATATTTTATGTTAAAATATCACATTTTATCGAGATTATTAATGTTTCAATTTATATTAGGGTAATTTCAAATTATTTATTTCCTAAACCCTTATATTTTATTCTTATCTAGTTTTTTACATTGTTTTAGGTACTATTTCAATTTTTACCATCATTGGTGCTAGTAAATTCTTAAATGTTTATTTAAAACGAATGAATTTATTTTTATCAGGAATATTTTTACTCTAAATACATGTTATTCAAAAACTTTTAATAAAAGTTTTTTTATATTTTTATATGATTTAAAAATTTATTTTTATATTATACTTTTACTATCATTTCAACCATTTCAAAGGGATATTCAATCATTTTATGAATATTTTGCCTTTTGAATTTCTTTATATTAGTGGAAAAAAAAGATTTTCTAACCTTAAAAACATCGATGAATTTTTCTATTCTCATATCATTTATTAATTATGGTGTTTCATTTAGAATTTTTAATGGGGTTTCATATAAAATAATATTCAATTTATTTGGCGATTTTTTTAAATTTTGAAAAGATACCAAAAGAAAATGATAATTCCACATATTTTTCAATGAATGTTTCTAATGATTTTATAAATGTATTTTAACTCTATGTTAAAATTATTTATATGATTATTATGATTCAATATGAAAAATATATAATTATACCATCCACATTCATTATCTACTAGGTTTATTTTGTTAGTTTTTTATTGAAGTTTTCATGAATCGTGTTCCCTTCCATGGTTTATTTAATCTTTGATTTAATGGTGAATGCTATAATAATAATATGCCATATGAATGAGTGAATTATTATTATGAAATTAGTGGTTACATTATATCACTTCAATGAAGTTGGAAATGTTTTATAAATAATTATATAGATGGGTACATGGATGGTTAGCCCAATCACAATCTCATGAAGGTACATGAATGGTTATGTAATGCCTTGGAAGGTACGTGAGAGATTATCCCAATAAAATTTTGTGATGAATGTATTCATAATTATCCTTGAAATATGATTTATATTATTATGTTTATGTGAAAATTTTATACTAGACTCTTATGACATATTATTATGTTTATGTTTTGACGGATCATGACTCTTTGAGGTCCTGCACACTTTTGACTCATGTCTTATGTTTTGTCAATGACCTATTCCTTGACTTGTGATTTGATATTTTTGTCTACAGGTTTAAACATTATATAACTTAATAATGTTATAATACCCTTATTCTCATCCTTTACTCACTTATGATATTAAATTAACATCTCATATATTTATATTTATTAAGAATTTGAGATGACAACTTATTATGTTTTAATTTCCCAATGTCATGAAGAAGGTTATTAATTATGTTAAGTCTAGAAGGGTACCACGTGATAAGTATATTTGTGAGAAATGTTGAAGATTATTAATAATTAAATTTATTGTACATCTAGTCTCAAATGATACTAAGCCTTTCAAATTTTTGATAATTTATTATTATGAGTTGTAATGTATAAATAATTGAAATTTATATATGATTATATTTGTTCATATCACTTGGTATCTAAGATACTTTTGAATAAATAATTTTTATCACCAGACTCAGGAGTGTGCGTATAGGGTTCCTCACTGTTGAAATAATTTGTATTGTAAGCAAACTATTCCCATGATGAAATGTATGGTTCATGGACTAGTTCATTCCAGGAGGATGTGTTACCTCTATATGGATATGTATTTAGTAAGGGATAGTGTGAAGACTCACTATGTACAATATCAGGCTTTTTAAGGCATTTTTACAAACAATGCATGGGATAATTATTCTAGATAATAAGTATAACATCATGTAGAAAAGACTTGGAATGAAAATGGAAGAAAATATTATATTCTACATGTTGTTATGTCCTATTTTCATATGGAAACCACACCTTAATTTTAATAAAATGTTTATGTGCAGTTGAGTTATTTCTACCTAAGGTAGTTTAATGAGATTTATATTATATCTACTTGACTTGATGAAAAGTTTTAATAATGCGATGGATTATGAATCCTAGTCTTTTTCTGAAGTATGAAGAAACATTTTTGAAGTCTCGAGTCATATTATGGGTTAATATAGAAAATTTATCCTTGAGTATGATATCAAAAAAGTCTTCTGATCACTGCATTGATATTGGTTCATGTTTTTTAACCTCAATGTATGTTATAGTTGATTTTAGAATTAGTTGAATTTTAAGGTTCATTTCAAACATAATAAATAAATTAATATTTATCTCATGAGAATTAATGAAAATATATCGTAAATAAATCTCTAAAAGAAATTATAAAATGGAGTTTGTGTTTCTTGAGTGTTTGTTTTCATATTAAATGTATTAATTCATTAAGGGTGTTTGGGATAAATTAATCATGTTCTCAGATGCTATCTAAAAAATATTATTTCTAGAAAACACACATAACCTATCCCTAGATATATATATATATATATATGTTTTAGATCCTCAATTGAGAGAAGTATTCATCAGTGAAATATGATATGAAAACCATATAGGAGATTAAAAATCCCCATTTATAGTGGAAATTATGATATTTGAGAATCTAGATTGGATCTTTGAAGAACCAAAATATTTCCAATGGGGTAAGAAATTATTTGTTATTATTAACATCATTAGTATTCCATTCATTTATTGATTTATTTTTTAAAAAGTACTATAAAATGTTGTTGATTATTTTTGTTCAAATATACATAATTAATATTTAGTGGGTTTTATTTCAATATTTTTTTAGAAAAAATGTATTTGATGTTATTTTTAAAATATTTTATTTTTATCTTACCATTGTTCCATATATCCCTATTCTAGTAGTGGATGTTCTTAGAATAAAAAACATCCCACAAAGGCCTTTATTCGGTCATAATTTTTATTTCACTATGAATACACCTCACATTTTTAAATTATTTGTTATTATTAATTGAAAAGAAAAAATTGGAGGTTGGAATATTGAGACCCAATTTTTTTACATTAATATTATGTCATTTTAAAGTTAATTTACATAATATTAATATATTTAAAGATCAATGGTTTACTGTTTTTGGAAAATTAGGTTCATACAACACTTGTACATAATAAAACATAAAAATTATTTTAGTCCTTCTTATATATCCTCTAAAAATATATCAAATTATCCTTAGTTCATCTATTCCCTTAGGTATATACATCAATAAATGGGTGAGCTAAGATCCTAGTAAGATGTGTCATAACATAGAAGAAATACGATACATGAAATAATAATACAAGGGTGAGAATAATAATTATCATTATATCATAATCTTGGTATAAACATAGTAATCATTAGGGAATAATTCAAAAAAAGGCATGGAATGTGGCATATCCATAACAATGAAATAACATAACATAGTGTTCATATACCACATAATGTTGTGAACACGGCTAACATCATGTTCACACATAACATATGTTCATAAATCATAAAATCATAATTACTAAAAAAATATTGCATCATGTTGATGCATAATAAGAATAATCCCATGAGATCCCCCATATGATCTAATTGGTTGGAGGGATATATAATTTTAGTCCCACCCATTACATCAAAAAATTCTCATAATCATGCATGCCACAATGTACATATAGAAATCGTACTCATGAAATAAACCCAGTGAAAGGAATGAGTTTCATTATAATTTATTATATCACAATTCTTGGAATAGAATTTGGGGTCCAAAAATAAAAAAGTTCGATCATATTTTTAATATAAATGTCCATTTTCCATTAAATAGGAAACAACTCAAGAGGAGTTGAAGAGATGTTTTGGAAAAATAAATCCTTTTTGAAAAAAACATTAGAACAAAAATATAAATCACTTATACATGGTAGAAAAATTTATGTCCCTAGAAATAAAATGGAAATCATAGTGAAATTAAATTTGATAAATATGTATGAAATAAATTATTTGAAAGTGAAGATAACCTAAAAGACGGATTTGGGTTCGAGAATCCACTAACCTTAAATCCTGAATTATTTCATTTATTTTTCATGAAATTTTATACCAACACAAGGTTTATTCAAAAAAGGAAACATAACTAAATTATGGTCAATAATGTCACTATTTATTTTTTATAATAATTTAATCTTTTTACTTAATTACCTTTTTTAGAGGTGACATGTTTTAATACCACATTTCTCTTTAAAATATCCCACCCTGCTTTTATTTTATGATTATTATTTATCCCCTTTCTAAATTATTAATATTAACTATAGAATAACAAAAATAAATATATTTATACATTTATAAATTATAAATAATTTATTTTAATCAACCATAATGTTTGTGATAATTTGAGTGTTATCAATGCCCAAGGGTCTGGTTAACCGATGGTTGTTATGACACTGTGAAAAGAGGTGGAAAGATAAGTTTGAAATATAAAAACATAATAAATATAATAATTAAATTTTGATAAAATAAGGAATATTATTTTTTCATACTAAATAAATAATATTATAAAAATTGGGTTTTAATGTGTTTGATAAAAATAGAAAGAGATTAGAAAAGCGAGAAGAAAAGTGGATGAAAAATTACCACCTTCTCAATGTTTCTTCTTTTTTACAGAACAACACTCCTTGAATATTTGGAGTTGAGTGACTCCATAAGATCTGTATGTATCTTAAGAGGATTAAGAGATGGTATTTTCAAAGATATTAATAATTATTATGCATAAAGAATGTGGTTTTCCAATGGATTGTTGAGGGGTTAGTTAAACTTGAGGAGAGGGGAATTCTAAAAATAAAATAATGAATAAAATATAATTTATATGGTAAAGCATGTAATAAATATATTTATGAAGTTATTAATAATATATCAACAGAATAAAATGGTTTTATGAATTTAAAATCATTTATAAACATAATTAATTAGTTTAATAAAACGAAATGTTAAAAAATATGAAATAATATTATTGTAATGGAATAATTTATACTTTAGACATTAAAATATAATCTCTAGGTATGAACATTGGATTTTGGGGATTATTAGTTTATTAAAAATTATTTTATTATTACATAAAATTATATAATTGAATATTTTATAATTAAAAAATTAATGGTGTCATTTAAACCAAACATGTTATGAAACAACTATATTTTTACTATTCACCTTAAAAGCAATGTTTTTCTAACAATTAAAAAAAATAAACCTTAGAAAATTATTACATGTGGAATTAAAAAAAGAAGATAACGTTATAATAATATTTTTATATAAAAATAAATATTAATTTTCTATATAAAAACAAGGTTTTTATGAAATATTTTAATACTTATTTTTAAAAATACCTTTTTTTAGTATTTAATCGACTTAATTATTTTATGGAATTAGAGATTTCATATTTTCAAAAATTAATCATGATAAGTGTTATTAATAATAAATATTACTATTTTGAGGATAAATTACTATTCCGACATTCAGGTTACTATTCCCAATGGTCATGTTATTATATCTAGTAGTCAGGTTACTATTCCAAACAGCCATAGAATTATTCCAATGGTCGTACTAACTCATATAAAAACAACTTAATTCTGTCAATCAATATTCACCAAAATTCCTATCAATATTATACATTTTTTCTTCATAAAATTCATGATTTTTTAATTAATATATTGATTCTTTTCTATAGTGTAGTTCATGGGAGTTATAATTCGACTAGATTGGAATGATATAAGTTTTCTCATCATAGTTTTTTTTATTTTGTCCACTTCTAATATTTGGAATATTTATTGGTTTAATTTTTGACTAATGCAGTGAAATCCATTAATCAAATTATGTGTTTGATTTTATCTGTGTCATATATGTGTAATAATATGAAATATAATTGAACACATATTTATCAAGGAAAGAAATATCATTTGTAAAGTATGGGTTGTTACATTCTTACCAACATTATATTTTTCATCCGTAAAATAAAAACACATATTCTAGGTTGAGAATAGATGATGGTACATCTCTTTCATTATTTCCTCAGGTTCCCATGTTACCTCTTCATATTTATTGTTCTTTCGCTTCACATAGGCAAGGTGAGTTTTCTTATTGCGTAGAACTTTGTCTCTGAAATCCAATATATTCACTGATTATCTCTAATAATAGATGTCATTATCTAGTTTTACCTCCTCTAGATTCATTAAATTTAAGGGATCATGTGTTTAATTCTTCATGAGTGATACATAGAACACATCATGAACTTGAGCCTTCTTTGGTGAATGTACTAGCAAATAGACAACTTATCCTATGTGATAAATGATCTAAAAGGGGCCAATGTACATAATATTGATCATTAAATTATTTCCAAAACACTTGAATCTCTTCAATGGTGATTTTAGTATCATGATATTTTAGATGTAATGACTATTTTTGATAGCGTACAAGAAACACAACACCAAGATTAAATGAACAACAAAATCTTAGTATTTAAATGTGAACATTATGACATTACTTTTAAATTGATGGGATGAATATTTTATATAAAATTATAAAATATATAATATTAATAATCATTACTAATTTATTAATTAGTTATTTTTGAAATAAGTGTTTGATTTTTAGTAAAGTCATTTAATTCATCAGAAACATATATTCTTGAAAAATATTTTTTATTGGTTTAAATTTAAAAATGAGGTAATTATTTTTTGGAAAAATTAAAAAATTAGATGAAAAAATATAATTAATTTTTAAAAGCATCATATAAAAATTTTACCATTGGTAAAAATTTTATAATTTTCCGAAGAGTTTTATTTTATAATAAATATCAAAAAGTACATATTTGTTTGAAAATGTATTTTATTTTAAACTATTTAAAATTATAATTATATTTTGTATTAATTTTATAATTTAAATATTTAAATTTTACTTATAATGACCCAATTAGAGTTTTAAAATGGATTTTATACATGAATTTAGTATAAAAAATATCAAATTTAAAAATATGTTTTTTTGAAAAATAGTGTCGGTAAAATTTGTAGGTTTAAATTTATATTAAATTATGAAACTAATGTATTTTTAATTTTGAATTATTTTTCTGTGTTCCAAATTATTGTGTTGAAATTTAGAAAATAGTCTTTTTCTTTGGGAAATATTAACAGTATCCTTGGTAATTTTGTTACCACAATAAAGGGTAAATAGAGTGATTAAGGGTAAATATAATTTGATAAGGATGATAAAATTACACTTAAACAGGAAGAAATTTTATATTACGATTCATGTTAGTCCATAATTATTAAAGGATAGAATATATGGAATTTAATTTCAATTTTTATGTGATTAATACATTTATAATATTTTATTTAAAGAAAAGTCAATGATGTCACACTCATATTTTTAATAACTATAAAATTCTTAATACATTGTAATCCAGATGATATATTGAACTATAACAAGTAATTTTAAATCTAAAATATTTCCTTTTGATCATGGTAATTTATTTTTAATTTTTAATGAATAAATAATTACTTTAAATTTTTACACAATGTTGATGAAATAATTATTTTTTATTGGAAATATAAAATATATGATATTAAAAATATTAATATAAATTCAATATGACATAATTAAAGTGATTAAAAAATTATATACAACATTTTTACCTGTTATACATGTATTAAAATATTTTTTTCTATTTTTTCTTATTTTATTGATATTTTTAATGTCAACGTAATGAATAGTGTCAACATTTTCCATAATGATATCTTAGAATAAATAATATTTTATCAAATAATATAAAATTCGATAAAAAATTATATTTCAAAAAAACTATTTTTATAAGTTATAACATGTAATATATGATGTATTTATGTTTTTTTTCATTTTATAATGACTATAATAAAGATGGAATACTAAACATCCATGTTGGCATGGTATGAGTTAAGGTGATTAAATAAGTGCTAAAACAAAAAGATAAGGGTAAGAATTAAGAAAAACATATATAATTATTACTTTTTGAAGTTATTTCAACTCAAAATAATATTATATTATATTTTAATATGTTTTGATCCATTTTCAATTGAAAATTAATATTTATTAATTTAATATTTTGAGAAATTGTAAGAGTGCACCTTCACTCTCTTATAAAAGGGTCGATCTTCCTCACAATTATTAACATGTAAAAACCAATTTTATTCCTAAAATAAGTACCCAAGTAACTTACTCTAATTACAAACCCCATTCTATAGTAATTAATGTCATCTTAAGAAAAACCATAGCTCTCTTAAGGTGATAAGAAAAGAAGATTGTCTGAATAAGAGATATTGTTTTTAATCGTGTATTTCTGTTTTTTTCTTCCATATCCATAAAACATTATTAAAACCTGAAAAAATAATAAATAAAGTATCCTAAATATAATTATACATTATCATGTTTGTTTAATGACCAATATCCATCTCTTTTTCTATCAAAATGGGAAAATAATGCATCATTCGTGTGTACAACGGACAACCGTATGGTGAAACGATGTAATTTTTTTTAATAAATGTCCATAAAAACTATTTATAATTATTTAATTAATGATTAAATATTATATAAATTAAATATTCTTCAGTATTCAATGATAATATATCATTTATGTCCTCACATTTCCATGCACCGAAAAATGGTATCACCGTTTATGCGTACATGTAGACTACCACCTCCACCAAGTGATGTGATTTATTTTTCATCACCACATCTCATGAAATATTTATATAAGTATTTTTAGAGAATAAATATGATATATAGTTTATTTTTATCATTCTTTAAATATAAAATGATAATTATTGTCTTTCTATAAAGATCATTGAATGATAGAAACATTACTCATGCATATGTACAACCCACCATCTCTATGATTGCAATGTAGTTACTTTTTCATATCCATATTTAATGGATGGATTTAAAAGTATAATTGATATATAAAAATGATAATTATATCAATATTATTATTTTTTAGATGTTGGATTAATGGCCACATTGACTATAAACATCATAACAATGTCATTTTGGACTCAAATACCAAATATTGTGAAATGTATAATGTGAACTAATTGATTGTTATAAAGTGTTCATAAGTAATATAAAAGAAATAATATACATAAATAATGTTATAAAAAAAGATAAAATTATAATAAGATTATTATTCATAATGTTAAATGACATATGTGATGAAATAGACTTTATGTAAGGGAATTCTTAACTCAATTTCAATTATTTGGAGTAAACCAATTCTTCATTGATTATGTCATGCTAAAATTATTCGTGAAAATACATATGATTATCTTATATTATATGTACACGCATAATTATATCTGATATACTCAATATATTCTTTTTTCTGAACACTCTCTCCAATGATATAATATTTGTAAGGGACTATGTACCAATTTTAATTTTATTAAGGCTCATATTGATGTTATGGACCTATGTTCTTTGATGTGATTTATATAAAACTACTTAAAATGTTATATCAAAAATTAATTTATTATCATGATATTTAAGGGTTTTTATTCATATGGAATACTATTCAACTAATTACAACTTGTTAAGGGAATTTCGTTTCAATTTTCCTTCTTTGAGACATATACTTTGTTATGCACCTATCCTATTTTTTGATGTGTATATACAGACCCCTTGACATGTAATATCATAAATTTATATATCCTAAATATATTCTATGTTATATTTTATGATATTCCTTCATGAGTAATACATTTAAATTTTACCATAGTGGTAATGATTTTGTGTTATGATCTCACTATTTATCAATATAATTTCTGATTATGATTCCAATGATAAATTATTATAATAAATATCTCAAGAAACACATGAATTTCCTTAACCTCTAGCTATGTCATGATAATACCTGTTTTTATTCATTTTAATCACATTATGTACTAAAGAGTTATAAAATGAATATTTTTACGAAAAAATATATTTTCAGTCGGAAAATAATTTTCCTAAAAAACCATGTTTTCTAAAAATGTTTTCAAAATGTTTTTTGAAGTGTTTTTATAAGTTGAAATTATATTTTCTTCAATAATTTTTTAAATTATTTTAAATTTTCATTTATCTTATTTCTATTTTATTACCCTAGAAATGTTTTTTTATGAGATTTATGTTTTAAAAGGAGATTTTCAAATGAGGTTTATATCCCCTAAAAAATGTTCCTAGTGATATTTTAAAATAATTCTCTAACTAAGACTACATAATTTTAGGTAAATTATTAATTAATGGGGGATATTATACCCAGATACTAGTCTTATTATTTCCTTGAATGGTTTATGTTTATGATGTGATGATATATATGAAACCTATTTATTTTCCATGGTTTATGCTATGATGAAATGTTTATGAAAAATATTTCTATTCATGGGTTTCCATATAAATAATGTTTTATATTATTATGTAACACATATGTACAATTTTCATTATGTTATGGGTGTACCCATATATCCCTATAATTCATTGGATAATTATTTATACCTCTTGAGATAGATATGACTAGAACATGGAAAGATCTTGGTTCAATAATGGACTTTTTCCACCATGATAGTCCTAGGGTTAAACCTTTACTACTATGATGGTTTGGGGAGTGAACACATTCAACTATAATGTAATTGGAATAGATCCTTGAATACTAATGAAATGTCTTTAATTTTTAGATATTTTTTACAATTCAACTACTTTTCACAATATATTTTTCTTATCGATCATGTTATTTGATTTCCATAAGATTCACTACATATGAACAGTAATGATTTATTCCATCGTCCATGATCTTGATCATTGATATGCAGGGTATAATTTTAGATATTTGTATTTGGGTAATTACACACTTATGTTCATATTTTTCTTATGAAATCATTATTAACTTCCTTGTTTACCCAGACTGAGCATTTGATCTCACCGTTTCCTTATGTTTCTTTTCCCCATGTTATAAATAATGATTTTAAATGGGTTGTGTCGATGAAGGGTGAATGATGTGATGAAATATTTGGAGATGATATTGATTATTAACGATTAGTTGCTTATTTTTTAAGATATATATATGTTTTTCTTATTTATATAAAACATAAATCATAAATGGTCCTTTAGTATGAAAGTGATCTAATATTTCCTTTTAATGTTGTAGGTTTTTTATAATAAAAATTAGATCACATTTTTAATGTTTTTTATTTAGAAATAGATCTATATGTAATGATTTTGGGCTATTACATATGTATTCAATGTTTAGATTAGATAATATTGGACATTATGATGTTTTATGTGAATTTTTATTATGATTTATAGATTCTATTAAGGTAATAGAGGATTGAGGTTTACGATTATTTTATATTATTAAACTCCTCCTTTTAATGATTTATGTGGTGGAAATTTAAAGAGGAAAATGATATTTTGGGATAGGTATAAGAAATCCTTTTGTTTATCATGTAAAAAAATTTGTGAAATACTTATCATTTAATTTTTTGAATATCAATTTAGATGGTTTGATATACATTTGGGGTTATATGATCTTTTATTTTGAATTAATTATGGGTTATTTCATTTTTTGGGATGAAAAATGAAAGGTCTAAAATAACCTTTGAGGTCAAAATATTTCATTAATATTGATTATATTATGGTTTTAAGGATATTTCTTTTGTTTTTGGAATTTTATAATGATTATATTAATATAGTTTTTGAAAAAGGAAAATCCATAGGAGGATGAAAACTCATACCATCCGGAAAGACCATGGGGATTGAAACCACAATCTAAGGCTGATAATGGTGAATTTCCTATCATTGTCCTATGTGAAGTCCTATTTAGTATTTAATCTTTCTTTTTAGTTAAGTGATATAATTAATAATGGATATGTTCATTTTGGGAATATATTTTCTACTATATAAATAACCACATGATTATGAAATGATTTTTTTTGAGTGACTAATGTTATTTTAGAAGACGTTGACTACTTTAGTGACCCTATATGATTATGGTAAATAGAATATTGTGGGTTTAATTTGAGAAATAATGGTTGAATTGTATTTTTGAGGAATATATGATTATTTAGTGGATTTAAATTGATATAGTTTCGTTAAAGAAATGGTCAGCATATCTTGAAGATGATTCGGGATATTAATACTTTAAATTATACATTGATTGTGATTGATATTATTTATAGATAAATGCTAAAATTTATTTTGGAAGACAATGGGATAATATAATCTATATTTTTGGTATTAAATATTATTCTTGAATAATTATGACGAATTTTGATGGTT
The DNA here is from genome assembly GCA_963277665.1 of Viscum album. Classification (NCBI taxonomy): domain Eukaryota; kingdom Viridiplantae; phylum Streptophyta; class Magnoliopsida; order Santalales; family Viscaceae; genus Viscum; species Viscum album. The sequence continues at coordinate 1,698,864,726 of OY728161.1, read as the reverse complement.
GTAATTTATTAAATGATCGATGTTGATCTTTGGGTATTATAGACATAATGGTTTACCTTTTTTGAGAATTATCTTATATTTTACTAACCATTTCGGTTTTGGTTAACACCTAAAGATAGAAAGAATATATTGTTATTATTTTGTTGGTTTTTTGATTCTTAGAAGATGATTCTGATTCTTCATGTATGAAAAAATATTCTTGAACACTCATTATTGGTAGAAAATATGAGATTATGCTGAAAATGTATTAAAGGATTAAATTATTCATTTCAAGTAATTATATTGAATTATTTTCATACTATGTGTAGTAAACAATTTCCACAACACTAGGAAAATTATTTTGGAAGAAATTTTATATCTATTTACTTGTCATACCATATAATCAATGACCTTTTAACACTTTAAATATTTTTAGTTTTTTGATGGTTTACATTATATTAACCATGTTCTTTATCACTATCCACCAGAACATGAAAGTTATTATTCTCCACCATGTTAATATATTTAAATTCTACTAATTTTCTCTTAACCAGAATCATATTTTGGTGGTGACCATCACATTTTATTTTCCCTCATTTTATGTGGATGTTTTATTGACCCTTTTTCCAATGTTGGATTTCAAAAACTTAATTTTCAAAAGTCAATCTCTATTTATTGAAATAAATATATTTTCAAATAATTTATGTGATAAATTAATTTTTAGATGATTTTGACATGATTTGTAAGTTTTAAATATTTTGATCTGAGTTATATCATTTTATTCATATTCATACAAGTCAATAGAATAATTAGTGTCAAAATTGACAATATTGATATTTTAGAATAAAAAATATTTTTTTAAATTATATAAAATTCCAAAAAACAAAAATTCAGAAAAATTATTGGTATAAGGTTTAAAATGAAATATATGATTCATTTATTGGTTGTTATTCTTCTTGTGTAACTATATTACCCCTTAAAGAGTAAAAATTCATGTTTTTATAGTAATAGTTAGAGAGATTAAATAGTGGTTAAAAAATGTTTTGGGAATATATTTTTTCAAAACATATATAATTTAATAATGAGTTTAATTCCACTCTTTATCATTTTATCTATGAAATAAAAAAGTTTTTCTTCCATTTATATTTCAAAATTAATTTATATTATTTTAAGAAACCTAGAAATTCCACGAGTTCCCCTTCACTCTCCCTTAAAAGGGAACATCTTCTCATTTTTTCACACTTAATAGTCTATTCAGTTAGGACTAAAACTAATAAAATCCCATCCTATACTCATGAACCACATTATATGAGTATTATTTTAGTCATAACACCTGCCTTTTCAGTATTAAGGTGTTATAAAACGGAGACTATCTCAAGAAGATGTATTGTTTTTAATCACGTGTTTATGTTTTGTTTCCAATTCCACATACCTTGACCATTTTTAGAATATGATAACATTATATCTTCAATATCCTAATTATACTGATATGTCATTATATATGTTTCATGACCCCTATCCCTCTCGTTTTCCATCAAATTTGAATAGGATTAATGGTTAATGGGTATTGTAGTCTACCGCCTCGTAAACTGATCTAATTATTTTCCATACCATTCCACAAAAAATAGTCATATTGATTAAATTAATGATTATATATTATATTAATGACATATTTATCCTTATTAAATGATAAAATATAATTTATGTTCTTACATTTCCATTCACAGAAAATGATAACGTCGTTTGTGCGTAGGTGTGGACTACTACCTCCACAAAATGACATGATTTGTTATTCCTCACCACATCAAATGACTAATAAATATATGTATATTAAGGTGGTTAATAATATTTTTATTTTATTATGATAATTTTTTTAATATAAAATTTTACTTACCTCCATTCCATAATGATCATTGAAGGTTGGAAATGTTACTCCTAAGTTTGTACAACCTACCATCTCTATGATTGTTTCATGGTTCATTAATCAAATAACTATTTAATTAATTGATTTTAGATTATAATTTAAATATAAATTTATAATTATTTCATGATAATTGTTCTATATTTGATGGACTAGTGGACACTATGAATATAGACATCATACCAAAGTCATTTTGGACTTAAAAACCGAAAATTGTTAAAATGTTACACATGAATTTATATAATTAAGTAATTGTTATACATGGTATTTAGTTATATAAAATAAATATAAAACAAAAAACTATTTTCAATAATGTTAATTATTAAAATATTTTTATTATTTAAGAAGATAAATGAAATATGTGATGAGTTGTACTTAAGTAAGGGAATTCTAAACTCAATTTAGATTCTTTGGATTAAACCTCTATTTAATTTTTAATATCATTATAATAACTCATGTGAAATTATTTTTTATTTAACTATGTTCTATTTATAATTGGTTTATGTGGATTTATATCTTATATAAATAATCAATTATTTTTTTCAATGCTCACTTCAATGATATAATATCTGTAAAGTACTTTGTCTCAATTTTATTTCATTGATTCTTATTTTTATGTTATGGACATATATTATTTCATGATGTGTATATAAAAGTCATTTAAATTTTATAATAGTAATTTATTTATTCTCTTTTTGATTAATTTATTGTTTTCATTCATGTTTCATACAATTTAACTAATTATAAAGTTATAATGATTTTTTTGTTTCAATTTTCCTTCTTTGAGACATTTGTTATGTTATGAAACTTTCTTATTTTGTTAGGTGTATATAGATCTACCTTGAAGTTTCATATCATTAATTTATTTTTCCCCATGATATTTTATGTTTAATTTAATCATATTCCTTAATAATTCTGACATTTCAATGTTAACAAACTAGTAAATATTTTTTGTTAAAATATCATCATTTTTCAAGATTAATTATGATTATACATTAAATGATAAAATATTATAATAAATATACCATAAAAATCATCAATTTTTATAACCTCTAGTTATTTTATTATAATACATTTTTTCCTTAATTTTATTTCTCTTTATGTACTTAGTAATTAAAAGAATAATATTTTTATGAAAAAGTTCCTTTGAGGTCAGAATCTATTTTTATTCAAAATATTTATTTTATAAAAAAAATTTAAAAAAAAAATTATGTTCTAATTTTTTTTATAGAATGAAATATATTTACCTTAATATATTTTTTAAATTATTTTAAGGATTCCTTTAAATGTTTTTAATTTAATTTTCAAAAAAAATATAATTGAAATTTTTTTATGATCTAAAAATTATTTTAAAAAAAGGTTATTTTCCTTAATAAATGTTCCAAGAGATCCTTAAAAATACTTTTCCATATAAGATGAAATATTTCTAGAAAATTTTTATTTAATGGGGATATTATCAAATGATAAAATTCTTATTATTTTTATGAATATTTTACTTTAATGAGAACATGATGTTTATGAAACATTTTTTACTTCTGTGGGTTATTCTATAATGTAATGTTTATGAAACATATTTATTTTCCTAGTTTTTAATATTATTATTAATTGATTTTCATAAGAAAAAACATAGATGGTTTTCTTTATATGGTGGGGAGGACCTATATCTCTATTACATGAATTGGATAGTGATTTATATATCATGAGATAGATAATACTGAACGAGGAGTGAACTCAATTATGTAAGGGACTTTTTCCACCAGGATAGTCTTGGGTGTGAACCTTGACTAATACAATGGTTTTTGGAGTGAACCAATTCCACAATGATTGTATTGGAAAATACTACTGAGTATTAAGGAAATGATTCTTTATGGTTATGTGTTTTCTGTAATTCCATTTCTTATTCTAATGTTGTTTTCTCACTACACATGTTCTTTGATTAAATATTGATTTATGTCTTATGAATATCCATGATCTATTACTTAATCCAATATTATGATCTTCGAAATACATGATATAATTTAAAAATGTTGTGTTAATGTTCTTATACCCTTATGTTTATATTATGCTAATAAAATCATTGTTAACTCCCTTGTTTACCATCACAGAGCATCTGAACACACCGTTTTCTTAGGTTTCTTTTCCCTATATTATAAATAATGGTTTTTAGTAGGATTTGTATAAGAGGGTCCTATATGCGATTAATTTTTTGGTGATGATACATATTTTTATGGGATAGTTGATTATTTTTCTATGATATGTAAGAGTTTTTTCAATATAATATAAGACCTTAAAGAAAATTTTTTTCATTATTATGTGAGTGATCCATTATTTACTTTTTACATTATAATTATTGATGGAAATAATTGGGTCCCATTTTCAAATATTATGTCTTTAGAAAATCATCCATATGTATATATTATAGGATATTACAGTGATATTCTAAGGAACACTTTTTCTCCAACATCACAAATCATGACCCTTCTATAGTTTTCCTCATAACACATCCACTAAATCATGGAAAATTTTACATTCTTATATAAATATTGAAACTTTTATATAATTTAATAAATAATATTCGGCCTAATGAAATTTCTTTCATCAAATTCATCCCAAAATGTAGGTGTTATATATCACATCCATTATAGAACTTCATGTGGGGCCATTTTGTTACTCATGTTGAAGTTTTTGTATGAGAACATAAATAATGGAATATTTTTTTACCATCAAACATCACATTCCTTGTAAATATTTCTCAAAATGACATTAAGTTTCATAATAATAATTTCATATTGGCTATTATTTTGGGGAAGTTATGACTCTTAGAAATTCAATTCAGTTTTAAGAGCATCTTGAAGACTTCTCCATAATTTAGAAGTGATCCAACTATTACAAAAATAAATGATCAAAAGTGGTTCCCCAGGAATCCTCACCACATACTTTATGTATTTCATAGAATGTTGGTCAAGCATGAGATCTTCCCAAATAGAGATGAAGTGGGAATTCATGGGGAGTTGATCCACCAAAACCCAAATCACATATCATCCTTTGGATACTTCCAAGAGACTAGTAAAAATTTCCATGGGAATGTTCTCCCATTTACATGTGGTTATAGGTAATGGTTTCATCATCACCATATAATTCTATCATAGTTTTTGAAATTGTTCGAATACCATGAATTTTGAGGTGTACTCAATAAAATCGTTCGTCATGATGTCCCACAAAAAGTACACTTAATAATCACAATAAATTTTGATACATCCAATATAAATGGATAGATATTATATATAAGCAATATCCAATAACTATATCTTTATAAATATTTATTAAGGCACACATAGTCTTGTTCAAACCTGAATAACAGTATCTTCATCGATGTGTAATTCATGAATCGTACCTTCCCTAACTTCTTTAACTTCTTTTGAAGATCAAATTCAGCCCATTGTGCCTCATTGATCTTATATAATATAGATTATTATGAAATAATTTGGGAATGTTAGGATTTACTATCAACTATTTTCATTTCTATACCCACACTTTTCATATACATGAATATATTTTCTTTCTCAATATGCATCATGGATAGAGTAGTATGTTATTTTATACTAAGAGAATCAACTACCATATTCACCCATACTGTATGGTACTGAATTGAGTAATCATAGTACATTATCATCTCTAACCATATTCATTGATTTATTCCAAAATAACTTTATATAAATATACACTTTACACTCTTATGATATATATATATATATATATATACATATATATGTCACACTTCTCAGCAATGTGTTAGCACCACCAAATTCTCAAAGAGAAGATCACATCAACTAACTCCAGATCATGTGTTGAGTAGTTCTTGTTGGTAAAAATAATTATAAGAACAAAAGTGGTGGGGTGAGTTGTTTTATTTTAAAATCACTAATAATTAACCCCCCTTTGTTATTGTTAATGTGATGCAGTAATCTTTTTTTAAAAAATATGTAATATAAAACTAATGATAATTTCCCAATGATTTTTAGTGGTTTTTTGCATAAATATCCCTTAGTCTGATCAACCAAAACACTTTCCACAAGCATTGGGATTTTAAATAAATAGGCTCTATTATCCAGGGACCTTTATAATGGTGTTTAGGTATCTAACACCTTACAATATTTCTTTTATAAAGATTTTGTGTTCTTGTACATGAATAATCACATGAAAATAGGTATTGATTGCTAAAAATTAGTTCAAATAATAGTTTTCTTAAAAAATAATAGAATAATATATCTTCATGTGAATAAAACAATAAATTCACAAAATTTTCCTTCTAATGAAACTCATGGTTTCTATAAATAACAGAACCAATAGAGGTAGAAAAACATACTTCTCATAAGTTTTATGGACAAAGAATATAATAATATTACATGTATGTATCTAAAGTGTAGTCAAGAGAATTTTCATTGAAAAATTAAATACTATTAAACATAGGAAGGAAGAACAAAAATAGTAGTAGAAACATTTATAGTAATAATATCGATAAGTCTTGATGAAATATTCAAGAGATTTATCATGTAAAAATACAATAAACATAGATTTGTTCAAAAATAGTTGAAACTTATATATGATATATTAAGATAAAATCCATTTAGAATAAACAAGAAATTTGATTTGATTCTAGTAAAGTAGATTGGAATACACCACAAGATAAATGATGTTCGCCAGAATGATAAGGGAATTTGAAATAGGATATTAATCTACCATAAAATATTATAACTTACTTTTAAAAAAATAACGGTTTAATATGTTATTGAAGATCCATTTGAAATAGTATTCAAATTAATTTCAATGAGATATTAACTCTAATAAAACCATTGCTAAAATCTTATAAATTATAAAAATTTCCAATCTCGTGAATAACCATTTCACTGTAGGATTTCTCTATACATATAATTTTCTAAAGTTTTTTTCACAGTTTATGGATGATTCCAAACATTGGGTTATCAAAAAAAACATTAAGTAATAAAACATAGGGTTATTCAAAAAATAAAGGTTCCTAATCCCAGTTTTCACTTTAAATGTTGGGATTTAAAATTAGTGTTGCATAATAAAATTTATGTTCCCAAATTTAATTTTTATATTAAATGTATTATTTCATAACAATTCTAAGAATTAAAACTAATTTTAAATATATATTTGGGACTCCTTCAACACATCTAAAATACATTTAGAATAAAACATCATCTCGATTCTAACTGAACAACCTTTATAATATTAGGTAAATAAAATAAATATTCCAAAAAATATAATCATGAAACCCACTTAAATAAATTTCACTAGTAAAAAATGAGGGTATCAGGGCATGTTAAAATCAATGAAAAATTGATGAAATTGGTGGATCAACATCTTTATACATAATAATCTTATGCTTTTGATGATCACAATACATATGGATTTAAAAACAAAAAATAGAGGTTTTAGTTGTTAATCCATATATTAGAATGTTGTGTTTATATATATTTCTTCCATTGTTTGTGAAATCACAAATATAGTGTTTAAATGGATTAAATCATTTTCAATATTGCCCAATAATTTTAGTTACTGTTATGTTACCCTAAAATAGATGTACCCAGAAAATTAATTGTCCCTTAAATGTAAAACTAAATTTACTAGAATGTAATGACAACACAATATTTAATTTTTTTTATAAGATATCTTGTTAAAAAAATAGTATGAAGATTTTAACAGGATATGGGGAAGGATGAGAAGAATATTCAGGCACATAAGTGAAAATATTTATGGTGAGGGAATCTTTGACAGTCTATTACATAACCTTTAACTCCACTATCAATATCTGGAAATACACTTATATTGGCCCAACCCATTACTTCATTTAAAACCACGACTCCTTTCACATATTCAGTGACTCTAAAAGATTTGTTTTAGAAAATTATAAACATTATTAAAACACTAAACCTATTTTGTCATTATATTTCACATTGGTTAATCAAAACATGAACACCTATCTCTATAGAAGTTATGTTCTAAAAAAATCTTAGATTCTCCATTTCTGTATGAATTCGAAAAACCATCTCATTGTAACCTATAAATTATATAATCCATGAAATTAATATCATTTAAAAACAAATGAATTATTTTCAATACATACACAGACCCTTCTTAACTAGAAGTTAATCTCTTCCTTGACTAGAATTGGCCTTTAAATATTCTAAATTTCTATAGAAAATGATTCAAATAACACCATTATGATTTAAAAAGAATCATTTCTGATATTTTAAAAAAGATAATTTTTATATCTTTTAAAATCATTAGAATATTTATTTATGTTGAAATTTCCTTCAATATTTTATGTGAAACACTTATATAATCAAAAACAACTCAAGAAATAGATGAAATTTTCCACTCATAATTAGAAATTTGATATTTATCAATCCCTACTTGAATGTTTATAAATTTATCATTAATTGATTAAATATAAAAACCATTCCCAAAGTAAATTAACTGGTATTATCCTCAAAATTCAATAGATTCATTGTATTTGAAGAAGCCTACATAAGCCTATAAAGAAGGCTATTCTATATTAAACATCTAAAGTGACTAAATATAAAAATAATCACTAGAGTGAGAAGATAACCCACATAGAAATTTTCTTACCTCCCAATATTCTTCAACTATCCTGTAAAATGTCTTTTCAATAAAATAAAATGATTGATCCTCGATTAGTTATGTCATTAGAGAAATAGGATAAAAACTAGGTTCACTAAAATTAGTATCCTCAAGAAGATATTCCTAATCTTGAGTAGATTGAATGTTGATTTCATTATGAAAATGTACAATATAATCCCTCTAAACCATTTACGCACCAAAAATAGGTTGATCTTCTTATCTAACCATAGATGCAATAGCATGATAAATACAATATTCTCTTTCTATGGGCCCTTAAACAAGTAAAAGACCACTGTATGACTTATTTGATGTATAATTAACTATTTTAGGAACTTGAATGACTCCCCTATCCTGTAGGGATATTCTCATGAATAAATTCTTTCTTCGTGAAAATGAACAAATTTTGGTAAAAGAAATTGATGAATCTTATAAACCTCAATCCACATGAGGTAATCCATCTCTCCATTCAAATTTGTATTCTAAAAATGCTTCACCACTAATCCTAGATGAACGTATTGACTTAAACCTCCTATTATAACCCTCATCATGATTTCATGACTTGTGTTCCTCCTCATCACCAATGGGTATCATCTTACCCTTGGATATGATAAATATAAAACCAAATCCCTTTAAAGTGATAGAAAAAATATAATTTTTATTTCATATCAACATAGTTAAAATGTCACTAAACATAATTCTTTTGAATAGAATATGAGTTATTAGTATCCCATAGGAATATAGAGACATTCTTGTATCCTTCTAGAAACAATGATGCATATACCTCAATATGTACCTAATAAAATTCTATTATATGTCACTCAACATCAAAAAAAAAACATTTTAAATTTATGGGAAGGGTATTTTCCCAAATTAATCAATAATTGAAAATACAAATATCTAAAAAATGACCATGAAATATTGTTTAGCCTCTTAATCCTTCATGAGAATTTTCTGGATTTTAGAGTTTCCAAATAAGAGTGAAATAACATCCTCAAAAATATAAATAGTATACTGAATCGATCTTAAACTAAAATAAAACACTCCATAATGGGAGAATTTAAAAATATAATCCATGTCCACTACTAAATTAGAAAATCCTTACTTATTGACCATATAAGAGATGATATATTCTATATTACCAGAACAAAATTGTTCATGATCAAGAAATTCTTTTATCTATCTCATGAATTAGTACACATTATTTCAACCATCAAACATGTATTAAATTCGATGAAAACACGTTGCTTACATTGAAAACTTATTCATCTAAAAAATAAATTCAAATTATACTACCTTTACGTGATGTAATCCTTATTATGGATTGGAGGTCCACTACCTCTTCATTCCGCTTTGATTGAATTATATGGTTCTCTTCATCATTTCCATTGTAAAAATATTAATATTTAGAATTCAAAAACTAGGGTTCTTGAGATATTAAGATCTTGATATATTAAAAGGGCTCCGGTTTAAAGGTATAATAGAGGGAAGGGATTTACTCTCATGGTTTCTAGATTCATTCCATTTTCTCGATCAAAATTTGTTGTATAATCATTTGATATTTTTTAATTTGAAAAGTGTATTTCAAAAAATAAAAGACGATAATGATGTTTTTATCTGATAAATTAAATAACCAAATAATAATAAAAATGAATGAATCTATATAATAAGATATAGTATTTAAATAAAAACTAATTAAAAAAACAGAATATTTACTTAAATTCAAACAAACCTAACCCCCTTAATAAGATCTAAAATAAGATATGGAATTCGGTTTAGTAAAAATATCAGCATTCTGATACTCAATATTAAAACATTCTAAAGATATATCCCCTTTATAGGCATTATATATTAGAAAATTATTACTTATATTAATATTAATAGTCCTTGAGTGACTCGTGATAGTTTTTGAATTATTAATATCACATGTTTTATCACATAAAATGGTAGTATCATTGAATTTATGTTGAAAGTAGATAATTTTGTGTTTCATCTTTAGAAACTATGCATAACAACTACCACTAGATATGTATTCTGATTCATCAACTGATAATGAAGTATAATTATTTTATACAATGAATCCATGGAATTTCCTAGGAAATGAAAATTTTCTCAGGTGATTTTTCTATCTAATATAAAACCATTAAAAGAATCATATCATTATTAAATTATATCAAAACCAATTTTTCTTGGATGAAGAAAATATATAAATATAGTTCCTATTAAATATATAAAAATAATTTTAACATATGTAAGATGGGATTCTTTTGGATATTACTAAAATATTTCAAAAAGGAAAATTGAAAACCTAATGTATGGTCTACTAGTATAATGATATAGTAAACTACCAATCATAACTATGTATAAATTATTTTCAACTTGTTTTCTAGCTTCATCAAAATCAATATTTACATTATTTTACATGATATTTTCATAAGACTTATAAATTTTATGCAAATTATATTTTAAAAAATTAATTTTATATTCTATTTAAATTTAGGCATTTCTATAATACCTTTGATAAATTCAAAATAAAATAATGAAACATAGTTCTACCATCATTATAATTTCAAATTACTTTTTTATATGTTTTGAAAAAGCATTACAAATTTTTTGATTATTTGGTCCAGAAATGACATCATAAATAAATGCGTATTAGTAAAATATCATGAAAAGAGTTTTTCTAAAAAATTGAAGTATCATTCAAATGAAAGAAAAAATATTAATTGAAAAGAATTTTTTCCCTAATACATAGTCCATAATGCTTGTTTGATACAATAAAAATATTTACTAAGTTTAACAACAATATTTTTTATATGAATATTTTCAAAACGTGGAGGTTGTTCAACATATACTTTATCCATGAAATAATCACATAAAATGAATATTTTATATAAATATGGTATAATTTAATGTTCATGTGATATACACAGGCCAAAAGATCCTAATAAATTCTATCATTGTAACTGGAGAAAAGGATTCATTATAATCAATTCCTTCATCCTGGTTATAACCCCTAGTAACCTACCATGCCTTATTCCTTATAATTATACCATGATCATCATGATTATTTATAAGGATTCATTAGGATCCAAGCACTAGATGGTTGAAGGGATATCAAGTACTTCCCAAACATCATTTATCTAAAAAAAATTATCTCTTCTTACATAGACATCATCCAACATTTATCTTCTAATGATTCCATAGGTTTAGGTTAAAATTGGGATAGAAATTAAGGGAATTCATCAAGGATTCCTATAATTATACTATTCCTAACAACTTCATTTGGCTATCCTATAACTGCCTATAACTGGTATTCCACTAAGGATATTGGTTTTCTCGGAAAGATAGTTTTAGGTTCAACATTTCCATGTTCATTATAACTAGATTGATTCAAATCTTATTTTAAATTACTTTCAAACAAATCATTACAGTAGTGATGCCTCAAGATATTCATAAAATCAGTGACTTCATCTATTTAAATAATTTTCTGATTAAATGAATCACTTTCTTTATGATTTACATTAATATATTCTTCAACTATTCTTAAATTTATATTAAACACTCTATAAGATTTATAAGTAACATAATATATAGGAAAGATTTCTTCATCAACATTCAGATCGAACTTACCCAGGATTTCGATAATGATCTAGATATACACCTTGTATCCAAAAACATTAAATCAGTCAACATTATGATTTTTATTATTACATAACTCATAAGGATTATTTTTTGGGAAATGACTAATTAAAACACTATTAATAATGTCTAATGCTATATTAATAACTTATTCCAATAAATAGGTTTGAATAATATATCTATTCATCATAGTTATATTTATTTCATTAATATTTCTATTTTTTATTTCTATAATTCCATTCTATTTGGGTGTGGTTATAATAAAAAAATTATGTTTAATACCATATTTTGAGAAATAAATGAATTAATCATTCTAAAAATCTATTCAATGATCACTTATCAAGGAAATTATTTTGAAATCTTTTTCATTTTGAACAACTTTTAGAATACTCACAAAATTGAAAACTATTCACTTTTAAACCTTAAAAAGTAAACCCTTATAAATATGGTAATATCATAAACTAAAACAATGACAATGAATCTTATATATAATATTTATAATCTGGAGGGTCCATAAAATTCCATGTGGATGACTTATAAAGGTTTATATGTATATTTTATTTTTATTTAATTAAAATATTAACTATGTTTTTATCCTATTTGATATGAATCAAAATTTTGTTATGATCATTATTAGAACTAAGAATATCTAAAACTAAATGATTCATAGATAAATTAGATATGAAAAATACATTACAATTTTCAAGTATCCTATTAGATATCTAAGAATTATTTTCTTCAATGGATAAACAATTCACATTTTATTCACAAAAGAAAATAAGGCCTAAATTATAAACATTTTTAGTTCTAGGTTCTGTATACATAAATAGTTTGTCTTTAAATATAGAGAAAGAATTGATAGGATTGCAAATCGAAATTCTATCATCGCATAACTAATAAATGATTATCATATTGTTTTTAGAACTTTGAATGTATATAATTTTTTTATCAGGACTATTTTTTGATCTCCAAATGTTTCAACTATAATGGTATTGGCTTTATAATTTCAACAATCGTGAAAAATCCCCAGTCTGATTTTGATAGTGAATGAAAATTTGAAATGTATCTACTCATGTACCATGATAAGACACAATTAATATACCACATTTCACTTATATTCTAATGAATTTTTACTTAAAATAATATCATATAAAATATTTTTTTGGTACCCAAATGATCTTGGGTCCTACAGTGTCAACAAGTAATGTTCTATGAATATGTATTAGTTTAACCTTGAAAGAATGAACATAACATAAATTTTATGAAACATAAGCCTTTTTAACATTAATAATTTGAACATTTGTGATGAAATATTTATTAGTTTAATGATCATTAATTACATTTCTAAAATAGGTGATTTTTTAAATTTTATGGTTCATCGACGTAGGAACAAAACATTTTCAATATAACTTAGCATTTTCACCATTTCTACTAATGTTATAAATTTCAATTTTACAAGCATTTTTTTGTGAATATTTTAAAAGTTCCTTCTACTTTAGTAATTAAATGATTCTACTTAATCCTGTAACTCATTAATGTTGTTCATGTATAGTGTTACTTGAATGAGGTTTTATTAATGTTTTATTCAATTCCAGGTGATGTTTCAGAGGGTTATATTTTTTATTAAAAAAAAATATGAATATATATTAAGGATTTTAGAATTTTCACCAATGACTCATATTTTTATTTAATAATATAATAATATCCTGCTAATTTAGAATATGGGAAGCTGCTAGAATCTAAAGGAGAAAAATAATAAGATTGGACCTCACATAACATTTCTATAAATCATATTATTTATTTAAAATTTTATTGATCCTATACAGAATCATAACATCAAGAAAATAGGGTGTCTGTAGAGAAAATCAATGTTGACTTTATATATTTCCTTTCCTTATGCTCATACCTAGATTTATTTTGGAGTTTCTTATCATTTTTTCTTATATCCTTTAGCTACAGCGAATAATATTTGATATGCCCCATTTTATTACATTTGTAAAACCTGATATTTTTCTGTCTATGGTCAATCTTCTTGGAGTAATTTTAAGAAATACAATTTCCTTTATTATTATGGAATAACTTATTGAATCTTCTAGATAACTAAGTTAGTTCCTCAATAGATTTTGATAAACTAGAATCATTTAAGGATATAAAAAACTCCTTTTGCATCTTTTCTATATTTTTAATAACGAATTTAAGAGATATATTCTCACTTTTTATCATTATATGATTTTTATATTCCTATTTTAATTTAGAAATATAGATCATAAGTGTACTAAAATATTACTTTATTTCCATATTTTTTATAGGATTGGGTTTTCTGATAGAAATAGTGATTCCATTCTATTTAGAGGGTAAAAATCTGGATTTGGAATTTGAGTTCTCAAAGAAATAAGACCATTGGCTATTTCATCCAATATTCTATTAATTTTGGTAAAACGGTATCAATCATAAATCTTAAAACTATCAAATTTTAATTGTGAAGTATTGTACTTCAATAGTGGGACATTATCAGTTCCTTTATAGGAAACTTTGATCATCTACCACACCTCAAATGTGGTAGAGAAATAAGAGATAAAATTTAATTCATCTTGAGCATGTATAAAGATGATTTCATCCACGGATATTAAATTTACATCCTATAATATATAATTGGTAAAATACCACATTTTTTGGTCGACTTTTGGGATCTCAAAGGGGTTAATTTTTTTTATAATCTTTATGAACAATAATCATCAAATAGATGGTCATATAGGATTTCAAGAATCCATAATTGTCAACATTTAAATGTCGTTCATTGACCACTAACACTAAAACTTTGATTTCATCTATATATAACATTATTCATATGCACATTAGGTCGTGAATGATAGAGCTTAATATGAATCTTCAATGGGAGAAACATTGATACCAATTATTCATCAGAATAATTATGATTACACAAGAAAGGGATGAATATTTTCCTTTTAAAAACACTTATAATTAATTCCAAGGTATTATTTGTAATGTAATGCAATATTATTTTCATTAAGTATAATATATAATTCAAAAGTAATGAAAATAATATTGAAATTTCATATTGTGGTTCAGAGAACATAGATTCTATATTCCACTCCACCAACACTCCATCTACAAGCCATGTAATTTTAACACTATAGGTTATTTTGTCAATGGTCCTCTATAACTGCGTATATGTAGTTGACACCTTAAATCAAAGATTTAACAAAAATTTCTAATTATCTTAAAAAGAACCACACATATATCCTAGTGTGAGAATAAAAACACTGTAACAGAAAAAGTGAAATTGATTTTTGAATATCGGATCAACTCACAATTTACTATGAAACTAACAAAAGAAGATATTTTTATATGAATATAATAATGACATCATAACACTTTTCTTTTGAAGAAACAAAAGGTTACTATTGAAAATGACTGGAAACCACATCACCATAAAAAATCTTATGAAAACAAGATTGGTCCATAATAAAAAAATAAAACATATATATCTCCAAAGTGTAGTCATGAGAAAAATATATGATGAATAAAAGAATATTAATAATATTAATGAACAAAAATAGAAACAACAACAGTAGTTATAGTAATAATATAAAAAAGTCCTGATGAAATATTCAATTTAATAATCATATAAAAATTCTGATAAATAAATATCTGTTATAAAGTATTTTAATATTATATTTTATATATCTAAGATAAAATCCACTGATAATAAATTATAAATCTTATTTTATTCTAGTCATGTTGATCTGTAAATATCATTTGATAAATTGTGATCTTCAAAATGATCATTGTGTTTAAAAGTTAAATTTATTCATACACTACAAATCCTAACATCTTTTAGAAAAAGGTATTGTTTAATTAATAGTTGAAGAGTGTTTGAATATGATATTTGAATAACATTAATGAGATATTTACCCCAAAAAACCATTATTTAAATCATAAAAAATATCCAAAATTCAAATCCCATGGATTATCGCTTCAACATAGGATTTATCTGTGTATGGAGTATTTAAAAGTATGGTTTAAAATGTGTTGTTGATTCCAAAATGTGGGGATAAAAAATCATTAAATACTCAATTGTTTGGTTCTTCATAAAATTTAGGTTTCCAATTATAATGTTCACCTTAAACAATGGGTTCCAAAAGTACCGTTTCTTAACAAAAGATAGGTTCCCAAAACTAACATTTATCTTAAACATGTGGTTTTTCAGCAACATTAAGCATTAAAATTACTATTTAATTGATATTCTAGACTCCATAAAAATGTATTTAGTACCTTGGGAATACAAATGCATCCAAATTGTAACCAAAGTACTTCTATAATTCCCTGGAAATAAAATAATTTTTACAATACACATAATCCTAAAATTCACATAAATTGACATTATTAGTAAACCAGATGAGTTTATTTGTCAATATCAAAATAAATGCAAAATTATTAAATGTTTTGGGTCAAAATATTTATGCCCAATATTTCTTCAGATGGATATTGAACTATCATTTGGAGTAGGCTATCAATTTACAATTCTACATGATTACACAACCCATGCCTTTCATTGAATTGTATCTGTATATAATAAACCATTCTACACTTATGAGAAGTGTGAGTATTGGTTTAGTGATTAAATATATCATTATATCCTTGAATATTTCCTCATATCCTTACATTCAGATATACATTACCCCTTTCATTGTTAACATATTTATTGGGTTATACAATTGGGATAATTTTCTCACAAATCGTAGGTTGTACCTAACTAATCCAATAAATATAAAAAAAATTGTGACATTAATTGTTATAGTCTATTACTTAATTACCTCTGTTTTGGAATAATCCATGTAAATTATCTATCTTTCCATCATGTACACTAAGAATATGACTGTTTGGATCCAAAAACTAATCTTCATAAACATAGCACACATTTTATACTTTATTTAAATTTTCAGTGAAATCCTTATATTTTCTTCATATTACTCCCTTATCATGATGTAAATTAGAATACCATCAATAAATTATACTATAAATTCTCAAGGTAGTCTATAAATATTCCATTTATCAAACCCATGAATATTTCATTGGAATTATTAAATCTTAAGGGAATCACTATAACCTCATAGTGTCCATATTTCATATGGATAGTTATCTTAAAAATATTTCCCTTCCTCCCCTTTAGAAGATGATATCCAGAATGAATATCCACCAATGAGAAATAATGATCTCATCAAATTTGATCAAATAATTAATCAACACCTGAAATGGGATACTTGTTCTTTATAGTGATCTTATTGAGATCTCGATAATTGTTGCGCAACCTCATTGATCTATCCTCATTATTAATGAAGAGAACCAGTGTACTACAAGGTGACTCAGTAGGGTATATATACCATCTATCTAAATTCTCTTCTTGTTTCTTATTAAACTCTTTCAGTTCTATCATGGAAATCCCATTGGGGAATTTGGATATAGGAGGGGCTCTGGGTATAATCTCTATTATGAACCCTACCTTATAATTTGGGGGGAAGTATGTGAATACCTAAAGGAAGTACATCAATATGGTATTTCAAAATGATAATTTCATTAATGATGGTTTTTTCCTTCTACTCAACCACATAAGAAATATATTATTCTTCACTAGGTATCAAAAACAAGACCATTGATGTATTTTACAAAAGGGATTCATAATATTGGTATCTTTTTTACAGGATCATGGGATGGTTCAGAATATAGAAATATATTTCCTTGTCCTGATGATAGCATGAGTTCTATATGGTGAGAGCCAATCCATTCCACGTATAGCATCAAATTCTACCAAGGGAAGGATTACACGATTCAATGAATGAATATTCCCATATACGCTAATATGATATGATTATGAAACATGGGTTTCCATAATCCTACCACTAGGTGTTTTTATAGATATATTTATTTTAATGTGTTATGGTTGAGATTAAATAGTTCTAGAAAACATTAAATATATAAAGGAACATACATAACCATAATAGAATAAAAAAAATTATATTCTTGATGGAAAAAATGTTTATCATTTATAAATTTATTTTAATATTATGTGTTGGTATTGGTGATGTAATAATAATTACATTGTTCTTTTTTCATCATTGGTTGATGATGTTGATTAACAATGAAGACTAGTGGTTTAGTGAACTATCATTCATTGTTCACTTTATCCCTATAGTTAAAGCATTGAACTATGTGTGATTTATTGGGAAGTGCCTTCATTTCCTCCATCACATTGTTCGAATGATTCACATCTCTACCAAATTCAGGAATTTTCTATCCTTATCCCATAACATAAATAATTTACTTGTATCCATAATGAAATTACCATGATGATTCTTCCCAAAAAATTTACACATAGATTATTTAATCTTGTTTCTTCCTTTTCCATTCAACCCCACATCCTGAAAATCCATTCATCACTTCTAATCTCCATGACAATGATATATTTCTCCAAACATCATATATACATTGAGAGATATCAAAATAGCTCTTTGTAACTGCCAATGTATCAGTTATCTAGAGGCTTTAGAGGTATGAATTTAAAACACTAAATATTGTATATATTTTTCAATCATCAATGATAACAAAACCTAAGGTGTATCTTGAAATCCCTATGAACCATTCCCCATAAGTAATGATATATTCAACTTCATTTTTCATAAGATCTATAAACTCTACCCCCATATTATTTTATTATTTCAAGGGACAAATTTGTTAAAAAAATACATTTTTAAATTATTTCAACTCCAATTATTCCATTTAATCTTATCAGTTTGTATCATATACCAATATCCACCATAGATTAGATTATCTGTATAAATGATAGAATAATAGAGTAACTATATTACTATTAGAATAGTATATCATTAAAAAGATATTCCCTATTGGGTAAAGCCATTATTCAATGACTAGTGGATCAAAATATATAATAAAAGTTAATAGTCATTTTAGTATAAAGGACATGATTTCTAGTTTCTCTTTCATTGGTGAAGGTGGAAATTAAACATGATTCTTGTAATTTTTCATATCATGAGATAGATGGGTAAGCGTCACCATGATGTTTTAAACTCCACCTCCAATTATATTGGAAATGTAGTTTGTATATTCATTACACTATCCATCACATAGGTGGTTGTCCAAGTTTGTCCTAGTTCCCATCACTTTCTTAAATAGAAACTGTGTGAAAAAAAGTAAATAAATAATTAGAAAATAACTTATTATAATGTGGAAATCATTTCAAAAATATCATTATAGGTGATCCCTAGTCTTAGAATTTCCATCTTCTCAAATTATTCTTCTTTGATTATGCATTTTAATCTCATTGTAACTCTAAAATAAAAAATTACTTTATCTAGATTCCCTTTGTAATAGTTTGTATATAGTTTATGGTTAACCAAATCATATCCCTATGGAGTGAAAAACCATGTTCTCTACAATGCCTCTTTGTCATGCACTAGGTGACAGTTCAGTTAAAACCTAATCCACCCCTTTTTAGGTTTATTAACCCTAGGTACATATGTTCCAAATCCCATTCCACATTTTGTATCTATACATGGATTTTATTTTTTAGATATTAAATGATATTATAACTTTTTAAAAAATTGGATGCTTCCCTTAAAACTCTAACTTATCTATAGGTTTTTCTCTATCATTTTCTAATTTTAATTCCCAAATTAACTAAATCATGCAATGATATTTTCTATAGAGACCCAACATTTCATTACATGACTATTACATAATTTTTATGAACAATAACATGAAAATAAAACATTCTAGGATGATGTGATTAGTATCAAATGAAAATTAGGTTCATACAAAACATGTATATAAAAAAATTAAACAATATTTAAGTACTTATTATTTATCATCCGAAAATATCTCTAATTATCTTCTATATATGTATTGAATTGAGGATATATAACAAAAAAACAGTGAGATAAAATCCCAGTAAGGGGAGGATATTGAAATAATAAGAGTGATGATTCAATAATACATGGTTGAGAATAATGATCACTATCATATCATAAGAATTGGATCAAAATAATAAGCATGAGTGAATCATTTGAAAAAGAAATGGAATTTAGAATAAGCATAATAATGAACCAGCATAACATAGTGGTCAAATACAACACAGATTTGTGAACAAAGATAACATTATTTTCAAACATAAAATATGAGAATAAATTATGACACCATAATTTTCGAAAATGTTAACATCATATTCATGAATAATTACAAAAATATCAGGATATATATCACATCTAACAATGAATTTGAATGATATATATTTACTTCCCAACCCGTCAAATATTAAAATGATCATAATCATGAAGACCCCATAGTAAATATAAGGCACCGGCCTTAAAAATTACTTAATATTGAATTAAATGAATAATTCAAATTGAGGATATTTTCAAGTTTATATATTTAGAGGATTAGATCATAACTATTACATCTAAAAATATTACATAGTAGACACTTCCACAAAGTTTCCTTTTTTTTACAAAACATGAACTCTAAAAAAAGTGTCATGTCTAGTTCCATGTTTAAGATAGCATGACTTTTCCTTGATCCCATACTTGACCCTATTCCACATTATGTCGTATGAAAAACATTTCAAAAAAACATGGGGTGAGTATAAAAAGCTCAGTAAGGGATTCACAATGAAGGAAAATTGTTAGTTTTTCAAAACATCAAGTAAATCATGAATACTTTATCAAAGTAACACTTTTCACCTTTATAATGTAGTAAATAATCCTCATTGAATAAAATATCATTACTTACCCTTTTGTAACCAAAACATTACCAAAAACCCATATAAAGAACACATAACATATAATGGTATCATGGGATATAAATACACTTAAACAGAATGACCATATGGTCAACTTCCCTACATATCACTAAATGGAATATCCATACGGCCGACTTCCATACCCAATGCATTGGAGGTTATAACGTAACCACCCATCCTGGTATTCACGACAACACCCATAATATGGTTTATCACATAACTACCCGTCAAATGTCCAAGTACCATTATAGAATCATAAGACATAAAACAAATATAATGGAAAGAACAAATTTCAACATTTCGATCACCATATAAAACTTAAATATATTTTCATAAAAAATACATTAAAAACCATTTTAAATACAAAAATACATAAAAGTGTATATGTTATTTATTTCATTTTAAAAACATTACGACTTGTTGAGGAAGCCAAAGACCAAATAATACTCGCGGCAGCAGAAAAGGTCGTTGTCACCGTGTACGTTAAAATAAACATTCCTTTTTGTCGTTTAGTAAAACTCTTCATAGAAAAAGATTCCCATTGAATGAAATGAAATTTCAACGGTTTTTTATACAGAATATAAAATAATGTCTTGTATTAGAACAAAATATGCCACAATGAAAGGATATTGAGACGAAGTCCGTTACCTCATGTCCGACGTGACTCGATTGCTCTTTAATCTCTGAAATAATAAACTAAAGTTAATTTATACTTTCTTAAGAAACTTTCTCAATTTTATTATTCATTTTATATAACTTATTTCCATGTTATAAACATTATGTAAATATTTAAGTTAATAATGTTCGTTTTTTCGATATTTGGTACTTAAGTCAAAAATGGACATATTACAATTACATGTTGTTCATGTGGTCAAAGGTTCATTATATCCAGAATTATACTCATGATTTGGATATCATATATATAATATATATACAGAATATACATTTATTTATAATATTATATAACATTTAGAGTTAAGAAATGAAATGCACCATTCATGGAGACGGTAAGTCGTACGTACGCATGAATGCTACTTTCATTTCTATTTCGTATTTAATGGAGTAAAATCTTAATGATATAAAGATATAATATAATTCCAGTGTAAAATAATATATAATATCATTAACTCCATCCTTTATACGTCCCACATATGACATTACCAAATCAAATCACTTTGAGGGGGCAGGAGTCCTCACTTGCTAAAATGAAATTATCGTGTTTACCCATAATGGAAACCATAAAGGTATTCCATAAATGAAAAATACAGAAGAATAAGGAAAACATAAAGATAATATATATCATATATAAAATGTGTGACATCTTAATGTCCACCATGAATGGTGTTAAAAGAATATTGAACAATCATCGTTTCGTGAGGCAAAAATTCACCAACCACAGAAACAGTTTGTTATTTAACCATTAGACGGACGTGTGTGTAAGTGTAGCTCTAATAAATCTCACAACAACATCCTAGTATATTGAAGATATGGGTGTTGTTACAAACGAAAGGAATAAAAAGGGTTTAGGGGGTTGGAGAAGCAAAATAAAACAAAAGAATATTAGGGAAGACTTTACCTTTAAATTAGGTAACTCCCCTAGGTTTGAACCAAAAGGGTTTCTTGAAGAGATTTATGCCTAAGGCAAGGCTTGTAAAATGAAGACAAGAATGTGTAGAGATAAAATGTTCAGATTTTGGCCGATCCAATGGATTGAGAGGTGTGGGTAAGGTGGTAGAGGTGGGGGCCTTTTATAAGAGATAGGATGTTCAATTTTGGAAAGTCTTGAAAAGTTACTATATTATAAAATGATTTTTGGATATCAAAGGTCCCACAATTATATATTTCGAGGATAAGGTGATAAGGTTTAGAAATCTACCCATACAATAGGTTTTTGACAAATGTATGTCTTAGATTTTACATTATATTTTAATTTTATTTAAACCATTCATTAATGGGGTAATCGTTGCATCATCATGGAGTCATAAATAATTTAATTTATTTATTGTCTAAAAATTATAAAAAAATATCATGATGTAGGAAATATTTTTAGATTTATAATGAATATTTATAGTTAAAAATATGACTTTTATAACCCAATGTAATATTTTTTAATAAAACAATACATGTTTGTGACATTTTTATTTTAAATTTAAATAAAAAGTTATTAGTGTCATTTTCTTACCCAAGTGGCTCCATGGGGTCCCCAAGTTGACCCTTGGATTGTCTTTGTCATCGATGACTCATCCAATAAGGGTATACATGTTTTATGGTCAATTCATATTATTAAAACATTATTTTTACCTTAAATTACACTAATTACCTCTAATCACGATTAATAAAGCATAAAAGTTACTATTCATCAAAAAATTATTTTAATCCCATTGAAACAAATATTATATCCTAATGAAAACCATTTAGGTCTGTTTTTTGAAATTAAATTCATAAAATTGGTAAAGTTTCATTTAAACGAAAAATCAGTTTTTTTAACTACCACTTAGTGGTTTCACTATTTATCAAAAATTGAAGTTTTTCAGAAAAATAACATAAATTCACCCTAAGATATATTTGATATTCTGAATTAAAAAATGATATCTATTTTACAAAATTAAAAACATATAAGGTTCATTAATTAATTTAATAATTAATTCCCATTCTCAAAACAAATAGCGTGTTTTTTTGAAACAATATATATCAAAAGATTGACACTAGTTTAAGTCAAATTTGAAAGTGAAATTAATTCAAATGACCACCATTGGATTAAATGGTAAAAATATATTCTAAATGAAATTTAATACTAATTCAAAAGGTAATCTAATAATATAAATAAATTAGATTAAAAAGAGCTTTCAATTAAAATACAACATTTTTCACTATTCATTAAAAAAATGAACTCTATCGGAAAAATACCAAAAAATATACAAAAATTAAATTTCGATGTCTCGATTCTATATAAGGATTTCATTTGGTCCAATAGAATGTATAAGAGTGAAAAAAACTCTTTTTAAGGAGGTTTCTCAATCAAAAGGTGATAAATCAACCTTTTAGTGAATATTAGAGTATCTATGCATAAAATTGAATTATTTATTATTTTTATCCTTTATATTTTATTGGATAAATGTAGAAAAACATAACAAACATATATAATCATATTTTAGTTATTTATATTCATTACCACCAATACAATGACTACGTGTTAACTACCATTTAAATAATATTATTATTTTACTAGTGTGCAATGTAAGATTTTAAAGAAACTCGTTGTTGTGTATCAGGTACGCTATTGAACATAGAAAACCCTTTAAAATAAAATTAATATTTAATTAGAAAATATTAATAAATATGAAAATGTATTATTCTTTATTTACTTGGATTTTTACATCCTTCCCCCCTTTTGGGAATTGCATCCTCGCTATTTTATTCACTTATCAAAATAAGTGGGGGGTATTTATCCCTCATAGCATTTTCAGATTCCCACATTGCCTCTTCAACCATATGGTTTTTTTATAAAACCTTCACCTGATAATTTACCTTATTTCGCAACACTTTCTCTCTTCAGTCAAGAATCTGGACTGGCTGTTCATCATAAGAGTGATTCTCCTCAAACTGAACTACCTATGGGCTCAAAACATGAGATGGATCTCGCATATACTTTCTCAACATCGAAACATGAAAAAATTTGTGTACCTGAGATAAACTCGGAGGTAAAGCTACTTGGTAAGCAACTGATCCAACTCTCATCAAAATTTCATATGGTCCAATGAACCCTGGACTCAACATTCCTTTCTTACCAAATCACATCACACTTTTCCATGGTGAAACTTTGAGAAAAACATGATCACAAACCTCGAAAGATAGATCCTTCCTCTGGTTATCCGTATAAATGTTCTGTCTGGTCTGAGCTATTCTCATGTGTTTCTGAATCAACCGAACTTTTTCTGCCATCTCTTCTACCAATTCTGGTCCCATCAATATCCTTTCACCCACTTCATCCCAAAAAACTAGAGTTTGACACCGCTTCCCATATAATGCCTCAAATGGAGCCATCTGTATATTGGAATGAAAACTGTTATTATAAGAAAACTCAACCAAAGATAGATGTTGGTCCCAACTTCCCTAATAATCCATAGAGGAAGCACGTAGCATATCTTCCATGTTCTGAATTGTTCATTCTGACTTCCCATCTGATTGAGGATGAAAAGCTCTACTAAAATTTAATTCAGTACCCAACGACTTCGGAAAGCCTTTCCCAATGTTAGAAGTGATACTGGGATCACGATCAGATACAATGGAGAGGGGAACTCCATGGAACCTGACTATATCTTTAACATACAACCGAGCATGTTGATCCAGAGACAATGTATATCGAATAGGAATAAAATGAAAAGATTTAGTCAATCGATCAACTATAACCCATATTGCATTATTACCTCAAGATGTCTTCGATAATCCCATAACAAAGTCCATGGATATATTTTCCCATTTCCACTCTGGCAGCGGTAATTACTGAAGCATCCCTTTTGGTAATAACCACTCTTCTTTAACCTGCTGACAAGTCAAACACTTCACAATAAAATATGCAATATCTCTTTTCATTCCATCCCACCAGTAATACTCCCGCAGATCTCTGTACATCTTAGTACTACCAGGATGAACTTAAAACGGGGAATTATGAGCCTCAAATAACAACTCATTCCTCAACATTGAATCACAAGGTACACATAATCTCTTTCCAAACCTCAAAACACAATCATTATCAATGTTAAATTCAGGAAACATACCCTTCTGAACCATCTCTACCTTTTTCGGCAACCCACTGTCTTTCTTCTGCGCTTGCTTAATTCTGTCTGATAGAGATGATCTCACTGACACCTGAAACAAAACTGAATAACTTCTCGCACCAACAACTTCGATGCCAAAGTTCATCAAATCAAAAACCAAAAGATTTTTTTCCAAAGGTAGCATGGTTAATGAAGCATTACTTTTTCAACTCAATGAATCAACCACTTTATTTTATTTTCCCGGATGATAATGAATTGTACAATCACAATCCTTCATTAATTCCATCTATCTCCCCAGTCTCATGTTCAATTCTTTCTGAGTGAATATATAGTTTAAACTATTGTGATCAGTATATATTTCACCCTTTAATCCATACAAATAATGCCTCTAAATTTTTAGGGCAAAAACTACAGCAGCTAATTCCAAATCATGTGTAGGGTAATTTACCTAATGAATTTTCATCTGACGTAAAGCATAAGCAATTACCTAATCATTCTGCATAAGGACACAACCAAGTCCCTTCAATGAAGCATCACTATAGATAAAATACTCACCATTCCTGGAAGGCAGTTCCAAAACTTGAGCACTCACCAATCTTCTTTTCAACTCCTGAAAACAATCATCACATTATTTTGTCCAGATAAACTTAACACCCTTCTGAGTAAGCTTAGTCATTGGAATAGATAACGATGAAAAAATTTCAACAAACCTCCGGTAATAACCTTTCAAACCAAGAAAACTATAGATCAAGGTTACTTTTGTTGGTATTGGCCATTCTTCAAAAACATTTCTTTTAGAAGGATCAACAGTTATGACATTTTTTGAAACAATGTGACTGTGAAATGAAATTTTTTGTAACCAAAACTCACACTTGCTGAATTTTCCATAAAGTTTCTTTTCTCTTAATGTTTGCATGATAACCCCTAAATGACTTTCATTCTCCTATTTACATTTAGAAAACACCAAAATATCATCAATGAAAACAACCACAAACTTATCCAAGAACTCATGGAATATTCTATTCATAAAGTCCATGAATACAGCAGGTGCATTGGTTTTCCCAAAAGGCATAACTACAAATTCATAATGACCATATATAGTACGAAACGCAGTCTTCAAAACGTCTACTTCTTTTACTTTCAACCAATAGTACCCCGACCTCAAGTCAATATTTAAAAATACTGAGATCCCTGGATCTGATCAAACAAATCATCGATATGAGGAAAAGGATACTTGTTCTTAACAATGATGTTATTCAAGGCTCTAAAATCAATGAAAAGTCCCATTGAACCATCTGTATTTTTAACAAATAATACAGGAGAACCCCATGGTGATGTGCTATGTTGAATGATACCTTTATCTAATAACTCTAGCAATTGCTTCTTTAACTCTAAAAGTTCAACTTGACCCGTTCGATAAGGGGGTATGAAATTGGTTTAGAATCAGGAACTAAGTCAACAGTAAATTCAACTTCCTAATCAAGAATAATACCAGGAAACTCATCAGGAAAAACATCATGATACTCATTTACCACTCGCATATCATTAACCTGAACAGTTCCATTATTTTCAACAATATATGCAAGGTATCATTCATTTCCATATTTTACTAGTTCCTCAACTTCCTGATATGTTATGAAAAGTAAGGGTTCATTCTTTTACACAAACTGAAAATCTTTCTGAAAAGAAACCTCTTTAGCTCTTCAGTCAATCATAGCATGATAAAAAGAAAGCCAATCCATGCCCAAAATAACATCAAACTCTACTAGAGGCAAAACAATAAGGTTTGGATGTAGATTCTTTCCGCACACAAGGATATGAAGGTTCTTATATTTTCTTTTTGTGTCAACGTTCCCTCGAGGTTCTTTTACTATAAGTGTAGGATTCATATCTTGAGATGGAATTCCCAATTTACTAGAAAACTTCTCAGAAATGAAAGAATGTGTAGAACCTGAATCAAACAACACATTGGCATAATCTGAAAAAACAAACTATTTACCTGAAACTACTTCATTCGATGGCCCAACATCTGCTGATGTAGTTGCAAATGATTTCACCACCCATTTTTGCTTGTAGTATGGCTGCTTTCCCCGATTTGAGTTCTTCGTTAGAAACTCATTTTCATAATGACCCATTTCATTACACTTAAAACATCTTACCGCTGGCTTTTCATTGCCTGCTTGATCATCTTAATTACAGTTACGAGCAATATGACTAGACATACCACACAGAAATCACTTTCCATACTTGGATAAACATTATACAGGATAAATTTTACCACACTTATCACAGGATGGATTTTTGGTTTTCTTACCACCTTGCTTCTTTGATGAATTATTCCCCTTAGCCTGCCAACTGGACCTCTTATTCGGTTGTTTGTCAAAGAACACCAAATCATCAGAAAACTCCATTTCCACCTTCTCCGCATATCGAATACATTTTTCATAACTTTTGAAATCACGAGAAGCTACAGCCCTTTGATACTTTGGCATTAACCCTGATTAAAAACAGTTGATTTTACTATCAAGATCTCAAATGAAATTTGGAGCATACATTTCCAGTTGAGTGAAAATTGCTTCATAAGAAGCCACTGAGTCATCCTCCTACCTCAATTCTAGGAATTGATTTTCATCCTAAGATGAACAACCTTAGGAAAATATTTCCCAAGAAGCATACCTTTGAATTTTCCCTAGTGAATATCATCAATCTCATAAATATCCCTGATATTTTTCATCATCGACCACCACTGATCTGCTTCACCTTCAAAACGGTAAACAACTAGTCTATCCTTTTGATGTTCTGAATGCCCCATGACATCAAAAATCTTCTCCAGTGCTTTAATCCACACTTCTTCTAGAACAAGGTCAGATGATCCTCTGAATGATGGGGGATGTTGACTCATGAAATGTTCCACCACTGACATGTTCCTTTGCAGTTGGTCTGGCTGATCTCGTTTATGGATACCACCACCATTTATAGCCTGAGTCAACTGTTCCATCACTGCAAAAAACTGTTCAGTTCCAATTCTGACCATCTCAGGTTGATGATTTTGAAGCTTGTCTTCTTCTTGATGTCGTCCCAATATAGCTACCTTGTTTACCCTGCAGAAAACCATTCTGAACACATAAATATCTTTGGTGAAGCAACATGGTAATCATTAAATGGTATATCATTTCAATCATACCATAAATTAATTTATAAATTTAACAATTTTCAAACTCCTAAAGTTGCCTAAACCGACCTTTGATACCAACTATAAGGCCCCAGCCTTAAACATTACTTAAATTGAATTAAATAAATAAATCACATTGAGGATATTTTATGGTTTAGAGTATTAGATATTTAGATAATAACTATTACATCTCAAAAGATAAGACATTAGACACTTCTACAAAGTTTCCTTTTTTTTACAAAACATGAACTCTAAAAAAGAGTCATGTCTAGTTCCATGTTTAGGATAGCCTGAATTTTCCTTGATACCATCCTTGACCCTATTCAACATTACGTCCTTTGAAAAAAATTTCAATAATACTTGGGGTGAGCATAAAAAGCTCAGTAAGGGATACACAATGAAGGAAACTGTTAGTTTTTCAAAACATCAAGTAAACCATGAATACTTTATCAAAGTAACACTTTACACATTTAAGAATTATTAAATACTCTTCACTGAATAAAATATCATTACATACACTTTTGTAACAAATAGACTACCAAAAACTCATATAATGAACACATAACATATTAAGGTAATTTGGGACATAAACATACTTAAATGGAATAACCATACGGTCATCCTCCACACATATCACTAAATGGAATAGCCATACGGCCGACTTCCATACCCAATGAATTGGAGGTTATAACGTAACCACCCATCTTGGTATTCTCGACACCACCCATCATATGGTTTATCACGTAACCACCCGTTAAATGTCTAAGTACCATTATAAAATCATAAGATATAAAACAAATATAATGGAAAGAAAACATTTCCAAATTTCGATCACTATATAACATTTAAATATATTATCATATCAAATCCATTATAAAAACCATTTTCAATACCAAAATAAATAAAATAGTATATTGTATTTATTTCATTTTAAAAACATTATGGCTTGTTGAGGAATCCAAATACCAAATAATACTCGTGGCGGTGGAAAAGGTCGTTGTCACCGCGTACGTTATAATAAACATTACTTTTTGTAATTTAGTAAAACACTTCATAGGAAAATATTCCCTTTGAATGAAATGAAAAGTAAAAGGTTATTCATACAGCGTATAAAAGAATATCTTGTATTAGAACAAAAGATGCCTCAATGAAAGGAGATTGAGATGAAGTCCCTTACCTCGTGTCCGACGTGACTCGATTTCTCTTTAATCACCAGAATAATAAACAAAAGTTAATTTCTAATTACTTAATAACCTTTTTAAAGTTTATTATTCCTTTTATATAACTTATTTCCATATTATAAACATTTTTTAATCATTTAAGTTAATAATGTTCATTTTGTCGATATTTGGTACTTACTTCAAAAATTGACATCTTACACTTACATGTTGTTCATGTGGTAAATGATTAATTATATCCCGAATGATATTCATGATTTGGATATAATATATATCATATATATCCAGAATATACATGTATTTATAATAGTATATAACATTTAGTGTTAAGAAATGAAATGCACTATTCCGGGAGAAGGTAAGCTGTACGTACGCTTGAACGCTACTTTCATTTCTATTTCGTATTTAATGGAGTGAAATCATAATGATATAAAGGTATATTATAATTCCAGTATAATATCATATATAATATCATTAACTCCATCCTTTATAATTCCCACATATTGTATTAACAAATCAAATCACTTTTATGGGGCGATAGTCTGCACTTCCTAAAATGAAATTATGTAGTTTACCCATAATGGAAACCATAAAGGTATTCCATAAATGAAAAATATAGAATCATAAGTAAAACATAAACATAATATATATCATATATAAATATAGTGACATCTTAATGGATACCATGAAAGGTGTTAAAAGAAGATTGAACAATCATCGTTTTGTGAGGTAGAAATTTTCCAACCACAGAAACGGTATGTTCTTTAACCATTAGACGGAGGTGTGTGTAAGTGTAGCTAGAATCCTTCTCATAAAAACATCCTAGTATATTTATTATACTGGTCTTGTTACATAATAAAGGAATAAAAATATTTTAGGGGGTTGGAGAAGCAAAATAAAACAAAAGAACATTAAGTAATACATTACCTTTAAATATGGTAACTCTACTTGGTTTGAACCAAAAGGGTTTCTTAAAGAGATTTCTGCCTAAGGGAAGGCTTCTAGTATGAAGATAGGGATGTGGAGATATAAAATGATCAGATTTTGGCCGAGCCAATGGCTTGAGAGGTGTGGGTAAGAAGGTAGAGGTGGGGGGCTTTTATAAGAGAGAGGAGGGGAACTTTTGGAAAGTCTTGAAAAGTTACTTTATTATAAAATGATTTTTGGATATCAAAGGTCCCAAAATATTATATATCAAGGATAAGGTGATAAGGTTTCAAAATCTACCCATATAATAGGTTTTTTGACAAGTTTATGTCTTAGATTTAACATTATCTTTTCATTTTATTTAAATCTTTCATTAATGAGGTAATCACTGCATCATCATGATGTCATAAATAATTTAATTTATTTAATATCTAAAAATTATACAAAAAATATCATGATGTAGGAAATCGTTTTTGATTTATAATAAATATTATTATTTAAAAATATGACTTTTATAACCCCATGTAAAAATTGTTTTAGTAAAACAATACATGTTTGTGACATTTTTATTTTAACTTTAAATAAAAAGTTATTAATGTCATTTTCTTACCAAAGTGGATCCATGGGGTCCCCAAGTTGAACCATGTATTGTAATGGTCGGCCATGAATCATAAAATATAGTGAGGACATGTTTCAAGGTGATTTCATATTATTAAAACATTATTTTTACCTTAAATTACACTAACAACCACTAATCACGATTAATAAAACATAAAAGTTAGTATTCATCAAAAAAATATTTTAATCCCATTGAACCACATTTTACATCCTAATGAATACCATTTATGTCGGATTTTTTAAATTCAATTCAAAAAAGTGGTAAAGATTCATTTAAATGAAAAATCGGTTTTTTAACTACCACTTAGAGGTTTCACTATTCATAAAAAATTGATGTTTTTCAGAAAAATACCAAAAATTCACCATATGCAATATTTGATATTATTAATTAAAAAATGATGTCTATTTTAAAAAATAAAAAACATATAAGTTGCATTAATTAATTTAATAATTAATTCCTGTTGTCAAAACAAATAGCGTGTTTGTATGAAACAATATATATCAAAAGATTGACACTCGTTTAAGTCCAATTTCAATGTGAAATTAATCCCAATGACCACCATTGGATTAAATGGTAAAAAATATTCTAATTTCACTTTAAAACCAATTAAAAAGATAATATAATCATATAAATAAATTAGATTTAAAAGAGGTTTGAATTAAAATACAACATTTTTTACTATTCATTAAAAAAAATGAACTCTATCAGAAAAATACCAAAAATTGACACAAAGTAAATTTTGATGTCCCGATTCAATAGAAGGATTTCATTTGGTCCAATATAATGTATAAGAGTGACCAAAACTATTTTTAATGAGGTTTCTCCTTCAAAAGGTGATAAATCATCCTTTTAGTGAATATTAGAGTATCTATGCCTTAAATTGAATTCTTTATTCTTTTAGGCCTTAATATTTTATTGGATAAATGTAAAAACACTTAAAAAACATATATAATCATATTTTAGTTATTTCTATTCATTCCCACCAATACAACGGCTACGTGTTGACTACCATTTAAATAATATTATTATATTACTAGTGTCCAACATAAGATTTCAAAGAAACTCGTTGTTGCGTATCGGGTATGCTATCGAACATAGAAACCCCTTTAAAGAAAAATTAATATTTAATTTTCAAATATTAATAAACATGAAAATGTATTATTCTTTATTTACCTGGGATGTTACAGTAAATATAACAATCAGAGTCATGAAATAATCCTAGGTAAAGGAATAATTTTTATAAGTATTTCATATATCATACATTATGAAATAACCTTTGGGGTTCTTTAATGGATAAATGTTATCATATTTTGAAGCAAAATAGCATTTCCCTTTGAAGAATAATCAATATAATGAGAAGTCAAATATATGATTTAAAAAAACAAATCCTTATTGAAAACATCAATGCAACCGGAATATAAATCATTTCAAAAATGTAAAAGCATGTATATACATAGAATGAAATTTGATATAAGAGTGAAAGCACATTAGAAAAATATTCATACCAAAATTTATGTGAGATAACCCAAAAGAAGAAGTGGGGTTTGAGAATCCCCTTACCTTATATCACGATTTATATATACTCTTTTCTATCTCTTATATAATAAAAATAGGTTTATTAAAACATGGAACAGTAATTGAATTTGGTTAACTAAGTAACTATTAATCCATTATAATTATTTTATTATATTACTTAATTCCCATTGTCAGAGGTGAAATGTTTCGATATCATATTTTCCATTAAATATCTCATCTCACTGTGATTTAATAATATTTAATTATTTATATTTATAAATTATCATTATTACCTCCATAATATTATAAATACATATATTTATAAATATATATATTGTAAATACTTCATTATTGTAATATCCAGACCCAGATGCCACGTAACGGGTGCCCCGAGCCCAGTGGGACTCATGGCCTCAAGCACATCTCCCCCAAATGTGAGAGGATTCTAAATATAAGTGAGGTCCTAAGTTGTGTCCATGGGGAGATTGTGCCCTCGTTAGCAGAGTGTAGCATAATATAAGGATATAATGAGTATTAAAATTTAATAAATAGTAGATTATAACTATGGAAATAGATAAATGAGAATAAAAATAAAAGTATCAATTGGAACAATGATGGTGTAATGTCATGTGACTAGAAAAACGTAAAACACGGATACAAGAAAATAGAAATAACATGTTCCACAATGTAAAACAAATAAATAGAAACTCCAAGAATACCAGGATCCGACTCAGTCATATACTATCATGCCCCATCCTATTAGCATGAAATGAAGTGTTTGAAGACATTTTCATCCCATTGGAAACCCCTATAATCATGTAATCTACTCTGAGTACCAAACAACGCATGAAGAGGGTGTGAGATAAATCTCAGCGGGCCACCACAAAAGTTGTCTATAACATCAAGCATGTGTAATGGAATATATAAGTGTGCAGACATGCATATATAATGTGATTCCAATAGTACAATATAACTAAACACCCATATACCTGGTTCATCCCATTGTTGGGGTCTGAACATGTAACAATTCATTAATAATGTAATTAACTTTTAATGTTAATAGGTCACATGAGGCATTTCCATCACTGAAATCACCTCATGATAGTAGTTAATGTCCTAATTCATAAGAAGAAATCATAAAAATGATTTCCAGTGAGGTATTTATAGGGTAATAACCAAGGTAACATAACTCTCAAGGAATGAAAACTCAGTGCTATCTGAGTCTAGATAAGGGGAAAGATTGTAATCCAAGGAGCATAATCCAATGCATTCCACAATAAGGCTCCTACCGAGTACAAGGTGATCGACCACGGTAAAATGGGGCTATATAAGGATAGGGCCTAATGGGAATTAACCATTTCACATACTAGTCAATGATGGATTCTAGGGAGTGTATGTAAGGTATCATGTAATAATTTAAAGGACCCAACGGTAGTATACTGGGCATATAAAGAATAGGCAGGAACTTAAGTCTTAGTGGGTGTCAACCTAAGCAAACAACATCCTTGAATTGGAATGTGGTTCCCAAGTCCCGAAGTATTCTCCTCTTAAAATCCATAGATATCTTCAGTCAGTCTATTCCGGTTTTATATTATAATCATGTAATAATTCATTAAGAAAATTCCATGTCTTCCATTAGTGTGGATAGACCAAGTAGCATTTCAACTATTTAATCAAGTCTTAATTAACCATTACAGAATAATCCATTATAGGTGATCACTCCTCTACCTTCTATTAGTATTATAAGGTGTGATACGAACTTGTAATATGTATTCAATCTCATTATGTAAGGCCATGTTATATACTTGGTATATTTTCAATTTCACATTTTGCAATTAACAATCAATTTGAAGCAATTGCCTTAGGCCGGTCAAGAGGTGACAATACATGGTACATTGCATTATGAAATTTTCATTAATAACAAGCCATGCATTATAGGAAGGCTCACCATTAGGATGGTCATGCGAAGGCACACCCAAACAATGGCTCAAAATTAGTAAACCACTAAAACCCAAATATGTCATAACTTTAGACATGGGGAAACTTGATTTTTGAGTCTAACTTCTAAAAAAAATCATTTATTTGGAAATAGAATAACCATATGAATATTACAAGTATAATCATGGCATGTAAATTTAATAAATGGTTCCCGATGAAATCGGCGGACCCCTAAAGGATAATCAAAAGTCAATGAACATTAAAAATGAGTTATAGACCACCAAAATTATAGCCTAACGACTCTCCTCCTTCAGTACGGGCCCCTGATTTGCCTCATATCACAGTAGATCTAAAAAAGGTGAAACTTTCTCATATAGTGGTATCTAGGTTGAGAGAAAGAGAGACGAAAAATGTATAATAAGGACTTGTGTACATACCGTTGCTCATCCAACATGACGAATGAAATCCAAATCAGATTATTAATGAATGATATATCTTGATCATATCTATGGCCTTAAAAAAGATCCAAATTATAAGGAAAGGGGTTAATCCTATCAGTTTATTTTTTGGGGAAGTAGAGGGGATTACATTGATCATTAATGGAATTTTGGGAATTTTAACCAGAATTTTAGAATACGTACGGTTTTTCAAATCGTGTGAAAACTGTGTGATATGATTCTACCTAAAATAACATCCTCCACATAGTTTGATCAAAATGTGTGCAAGCCATGAATGTGTACCTATAAAAAAAGGTGCATCTGCATAGTTGGGCCACACAGTTGTGTGCCAATCGTGTTTGATTTCACTGACCAAAAAAACACAATCTAAATGGTTTTCCAAACCAAGTGGAATTTCTGCACAATTTACTCTTATTCATATTCCAAGCCTATTTTTTCCAAAAAGATGGGATCTATGAATTGAACATACCCCCAACACCCCTAAGACCGTTTCTAACCACATTGGCATCCACATTATGTCCAAAGTGAAGATTTAAGCCAAAAATTAAATGATCCATTCCTGTTAAAAAAACTAGTTCATTACATTCTTCCCCCCTTAAAATAAATCACCACCAATTTCTCCTTCCAAGGGTAAAGAAACCTTATCTTAGAACTACTATCGCCATTGTTTTTATACGTTAGCCTGCCTCTCGCAAGTCTAATTATAGCATCCCACCTTTTTATCACATAAACTTTAATTACATTTTACAAAACCGAGGATCTTTAAGGTTTAGTGTCTTGGAAACCAGGAACTTAAAACATGAAAACAACATAAAGAATTCTTCTTAAACACTTGAAAGGCTTCTCCTCATGTTCACCCTAGGCTCATTACTGAATCTCATAACCTAGGGACATACATCAAAAGAAAGGGTGAGCAGAAGGCCCAGCAAGGGAAACAAGTGAAACATTTTACATATGAACTTGGGATACATCAATAAAGTCATGAAAAGAACTTTAAGGCATGAAAATGAAATCATGAGGCATATCATAATAAAAATAAAACTTTTTCATAACTTGAAGATGTGGCTACATCATTTAACATAGACAATCATGAACATATCACCAAGGTCCATCCCCAAGGTGTCATTTGAAAATTACCAAGGTTATTCACCAAGGTATCGTGAAAATTGTAATCTCTAGTGGTTACATCATTACCCAATGCATTGGAGCACTATCAGGGCGCACCCTTAAATTTGACTTTATTATCATGTGAGCCACATATATCATCATAAAAAATTTCATAAATAACCCATATAGCATAAAAGAAATGGGTTTCATTTCATAATCATAACTTTTTAAAAACTGCTTTAAAGACATGATCTTTACGTCACTTTAAACCCACGGAAAGGGAAAGCGGGTCTCATGTATGTAAATCCCAGAATTTAAAATGGAACATTTATATATATATGTGAATACCCTTGTATAAATAAGAGCTTTGAGTATTCACTTTATAACATAAAATAATTTTTGAGAAAAGAGAGAGGCATTTTGAGGGGAAAATTCTGCAGCATAACGGCTATGTTACAAGGTTATAGAAAACATTGAGAAAAGAGGGGACATAGGTCAAACATTCATAAATGACCCATCATACAGTAGAGGGACAAAATATAAGGGATTTATGAACATGGTAATGAAATTTGAAAATATACCATATGAAATGAAGAACATGAAAGGAAGAAAACAAAACAAGATTTCTCTTGTGAAAATTCGGCAGCCTAACGGCATCACTTAAACATCAACAAAATTGAATTGACAAGGTCAAATAGGGTCTCTCATCATATTAACATAAGATTCCATTATGATAGATATAGATATCATACCCCAACATAATATAATGTAACTTGAATGAATTGACATGAAAGTAGAACTTCAAAACGAGAAGGGTGAAGAACCACTTAAAAATTCGGCAGCCTAACGGCGCCACTTAAGACATCAAAATACTGAATTGAAGAGATCAAATGGGGTCTCTCATCATGTGATCATAAAAGACCAGTATGATAAATATAGAGATCATACCCCAACATAATAAAAATTAACTTGAAAGACTTGACATGAAAGTAGAACTTTGAAAAAGAGAGAGGTGAATGAATCCCTTGAAAATTCGGCAGCCTAACGGCGCCACTTAAACTTCAACAAAATTGAATTGACAAGGTCAAATACGGTCTCTCATCATATTAACATAAGATTCCAGTATGATAGATATAGAGATCATACCCCAACATAATATAAAGGAACTTGAAAGAATTGACATGAAAGTAGAACTTCAAAACGAGAAGGGTGAAGAACCACTTAAAAATTCGGCAGCCTAACGGCGCCATTTAAGACATCAAAATACTTAATTGAAGAGATCAAATGGGGTATCTCATAATGTGATCATAAAAGACCAGTATGATAAATATAGAGATCATACCCCAACATAATAAAAATGAACTTGAAAGACTTGACATGAAAGTAGAACTTTGAAAAAGAGAGAGGTGAATGAATCCCTTGAAAATTCGGCAGCCTAACGGCGCTACTTAAACTTTCTTAAAACGAAATGATGAGAGTAAGAGGGGGTCTTTCATCATATGAACATAAAAAGGGCAGTAAGAGGAGTATAAAAGAACATCCTCCAAAATAAGAACATGGGGCATAAAAGGAATGACATAAAAGAGATCACTTGAAAAGAAAGAGAGGGGTCGGATCCCTTACCTTAAAATGTAACTCTTTAACCTCAAAGGTTGGGACCTTGAGTGCTTGGGGGGCACCTTGGGAGGACTCCTTGGGAGGTAATGAGACCAGAACTTGGTATTTATAGGGAAAGTGAGGGGACAAGGCATTAATGGCAAAGGGACACCTCATTAGTGGTTTTGGCAAAACCATGGGCTTTCCCATGGTATTTGCCCATGGTATTGGCCACTTGGGACACCTCATACCTTATCTCACTATTCATAATTCGAACATATTGATTACAAACTTAATACATCATTTAATGATGTCATTAAACACCCGTAACTTAAAAACTGTATTTTCACTATTCATCAAAAATTCAACTTTCTCAGAATAATCCCAAAATTTCACCTTAACCAAGTATCAACGCTCTGATTACAAATATGAACTCCATTTTATAAAAATAATTTTCTAAATATTTTTAATTTAATTTTTAAATAAAAACACTATTCATCGAAAATTCATTTTTTCAGAAAAAACCCCAAAAATTACCATAACATAATATCGATGCTCTGAGTTCAAAAATAAAGTCATTTTTATAAAAATAATTTTCTAATTATTTTTAATTAAATTTTTAATTAAAAAAACACTATTCACCCGAAAAAAACTAATACTTGAATAGTAATTAATGAAACCGTTATTTAACTATTTTATTGAATCACATTACTTAATCAAGGTGCCTAGATTATTTTAAAACTTTCTTTAAGTGAGATTACTAATCCATTTGGTCATATTACTAATCCTAATCATAAAATCACTATTCATAATTTACTATTCATCAAAAATCTTGTTGATCTTATTAGACTCTAAATTTCGTACTGAACATAATTGTAGAAGACTATTTTTCGAAAATCATTACACATTTTTAATTATTTAAGGTTTACACAACCATTTTTAAAATATCCTTTTTCTAAAATTCATCAAAAATATGCATACAATATTTATCCGGTCATTTGAAAATTCATAAACATCATCATAAGAAGAAATCCAAATTTTTATTTTAAAAAAAAGTATTACACAAGGCAATTACGGTCTCGTTACATAACCCCTTATAATACCAGCATAGGACCTAAGAGTAAGGTGTGCTAGGGTGATAGAATTTTGGGGCGGCTCAGTCAACATTGCCCGAGTAGTAATTTCTATCAGTTTGAACTTCTCGCGAAGGCGATTCCGTTCTAGCTTCACATGATGAAGTTCGGCTTGGATTTGGTCCAGAGCAAAGCCCAATGGTGCTACCTCCTTCCCAATCTCTGTTAGATGGGCTTCGATCGGCCCAAGGCTACTAGGTGAGGCCATCAAATCTTCTTTCTATAATAATTAACCAAGATTACATAAATATAGAGACAATAATCAAAACATTTTGTTCACGGTGGTCATATTGACCGATGGTCATATAACACTCAAAAATCAATGGTCTCATTTTATTTATAATCATGTTTATCAAATAAAACATTTTTTTGAGTATAAAAATTAACACATGAAATTAGGAAACAAGATTTATTCAAAATTTCGGGTCGTTACAATCTTCCCCCCTTAAGAAATTGCGTCCTCGCAATTTTTTTAAATTGGGTTTTGAAATTTCATTGAAAGTCCCACATCAGAAAAAGAGTCAGTAACACCATTACTTTAAAAGAAAGAAAAGGAAGTACAAAGGCCACCCGAGTTAACCCACACTCGGGTTCCATGTAGGAAAACATGGACATGGAGGAAAAAACAAAGGGTCAGTTCTGAGAGAGAGTGATAGAGAACATGATTAGGAGAAAGTTAACCATGAGAAA
Organism: Viscum album; assembly: GCA_963277665.1. Taxonomy (NCBI): domain Eukaryota; kingdom Viridiplantae; phylum Streptophyta; class Magnoliopsida; order Santalales; family Viscaceae; genus Viscum; species Viscum album. The sequence goes on along the minus strand of OY728161.1, from coordinate 1,698,824,577 downwards.
ATCCCAAACTTATGATGTGTGTAAACGGTCTTTGATTACCTAGTAGGAAACGTAAACCAACAACATTTTTGTTTTACGTTTCTTTTCATAATTTTGAGGATTTCATTTACTACATAGAACAAAAACATAAGAAAATATACCTACCTTCAAGTAGAGTTTCATCCTTTAACAGGTCCCTACCAACACTAATCTTTTCGCCAAATGATGAGAATTCAAAAACACTTGGTCTCATAAAAGCACAAGAATCATCTTCTATAGAATCACATAATCTACAAAAGATTAACTATCTATTTCTTCTATCTTTAATCATTATCCCAAAAACAGAAAGGTTAAGGTAAAACAACTCTTCAAAAAGAAAGAATCCCATAGGAATAGAACCTAATTTTAAATCTTCAAAGTTCCATGGTACTACCCAACGTTCATCATAGACCACTCCATAAATAACGGTCCTTAAAATTCCTCAAAATAAACCAAACTAAGATTGAAACCCAAATACAAGAAGGATTTGATAACATAGTCTTCCAAAACAACTTCATTGTTCATCTCCAGACAACATCAACCACTCCTAACATCTTATAACAAAAGTAGCTAACCTAAACATATTTTACCCAAGATAGGTTAATCATTCCCAAAAGTAACCTAAATTACTATAAGTCCACCTTAAATTCATCAATTCTTCAAAATATAAGTCAACCTTACTCCTCAATGAAAATACTATAGTAATCTATTTACCTCGATCATATAGGGTCCCCAAAATAGTGAACGCCTTCCAAAATAATAATCATCTTTTAATCCCCTAATCATCTCTGACATATTAATACGGAAATTGTCGCATTTCCTATCAGATTGGTTGTTGGGACACGTTATTCCATTTCCCACCATTAACTAAGAAGATAAAGTATAATTAGAGGCTTAAATACTTAACCAATAATCATGAAAAGGAACTTAAAGCATATAAGGATAACTTGTAGAAGAAAAGTATACCCTAACTTGTGATCCCCTAGGTTCCCATCTAGGTTATCCATGATCATATATTCTTATTTGAATCTTTATTTTATTTTATCTTTGTTCCTTTAATAATGTTTCATACCAAGCTTATGAATTTACCAAAGCATATCCCCCAGGAGTGTCGTAACCAAGAGTGCAGCAAGGCCCGTTGTCGTGTACCAGTTCCCGTTCGAGTCTAGCTCAAAGCGGTGTTTTTGGGTTTTACCCCTATGTACATCTGTGCCAGAGCCACCTCTACCTGCTCGTATCCAGACAGGGTTGTATTTGCTTGGCAACCCCTTACTCAATACTCACCAAAATACCAGGAAGATTTCCTATATTAATCTTTTCTATAGGGTTCCTCCTAGAGTTTTCATATCCTAATTTCCACAAATAACTAAACCATCCTTTGATACCAACTATAGCATCCCACCTTTTTATCACATAAACTTTAATTACATTTTACAAAACCGAGGATCTTTAAGGTTTAGTGTCTTGGAAACCAGGAACTTAAAACATGAAAACAACATAAAGAATTCTTCTTAAACACTTGAAAGGCTTCTCCTCATGTTCACCCTAGGCTCATTACTGAATCTCATAACCTGGGGACATACATCAAAAGAAAGGGTGAGCAGAAGGCCCAGCAAGGGAAACAAGTGAAACATTTTACATATGAACTTGGGATACATCAATAAAGTCATGAAAAGAACTTTAAGGCATGAAAATGAAATCATGAGGCATATCATAATAAAAATAAAACTTTTTCATAACTTGAAGATGTGGCTACATCATTTAACATAGACAATCACGAACATATCACCAAGGTCCATCCCCAAGGTGTCATTTGAAAATTACCAAGGTTATTCACCAAGGTATCGTGAAAATTGTAATCTCTAGTGGTTACATCATTACCCAATGCATTGGAGCGCTATCAGGGCGCACCCTTAAATTTGCCTTTATTATCATGTGAGCCACATATATCATCATAAAAAATTTCATAAATAACCCATATAGCATAAAAGAAATGGGTTTCATTTCATAATCATAACTTTTTAAAAACTGCTTTAAAGACATGATCTTTACGTCACTTTAAACCCACGGAAAGGGAAAGCGGGTCTCATGTATGTAAATACCAGAATTTAAAATGGAACATTTATATATATATGTGAATACCCTTATATAAATAAGAGCTTTGAGTATTCACTTTATAACATAAAATAATTTTTGAGAAAAGAGAGAGGCTTTTTGAGGGGAAAATTCTGCAGCATAACGGCTATGTTACAAGGTTTTAGAAAACATTGAGAAAAGAGGGGACATGGGTCAAACATTCATAAATGACCCATCATACAGTAGAGGGACAAAATATAAGGGATTTATGAACATGGTAATGAAATTTGAAAATATACCATATGAAATGAAGAACATGAAAGGAAGAAAACAAAACAAGATTTCTCTTGTGAAAATTCGGCAGCCTAACGGCATCACTTAAACTTCAACAAAATTGAATTGACAAGGTCAAACAGGGTCTCTCATCATATTAACATAAGATTCCATTATGATAGATATAGATATCATACCCCAACATAATAGAAAGTAACTTGAAAGAATTGACATGAAAGTAGAACTTCAAAACGAGAAGGGTGAAGAACCACTTAAAAATTCGGCAGCCTAACGGCGCCACTTAAGACATCAAAATACTGAATTGAAGAGATCAAATGGGGTCTCTAATCATGTGATCATAAAAGACCAGTATGATAAATATAGAGATCATACCCCAACATAATAAAAATGAACTTGAAAGACTTGACATGAAAGTAGAACTTTGAAAAAGAGAGAGGTGAATGAATCCCTTGAAAATTCGGCAGCCTAACGGCGCCACTTAAACTTCAACAAAATTGAATTGACAAGGTCAAATACGGTCTCTCATCATATTAACATAAGATTCCAGTATGATAGATATAGAGATCATACCCCAACATAATATAAAGGAACTTGAATGAATTGACATGAAAGTAGAACTTCAAAACGAGAAGGGTGAAGAACCACTTAAAAATTCGGCAGCCTAACGGCGCCATTTAAGACATCAAAATACTGAATTGAAGAGATCAAATGGGGTCTCTCATAATGTGATCATAAAAGACCAGTATGATAAATATAGAGATCATACCCCAACATAATAAAAATGAACTTGAAAGACTTGACATGAAAGTAGAACTTTGAAAAAGAGAGAGGTGAATGAATCCCTTGAAAATTCGGCAGCCTAACGGCGCCACTTAAACATTCTTAAAACGAAATGATGAGAGTAAGAGGGGGTCTTTCATCATATGAACATAAAAAGGGCAGTACGAGGAGTATAAAAGAACATCCTCCAAAATAAGAACATGGGGCATAAAAGGAATGACATAAAAGAGATCACTTGAAAAGAAAGAGAGGGGTCGGATCCCTTACCTTAAAATGTAACTCTTAAACCTCAAAGGTTGGGACCTTGAGGGCTTGGGGGCACCTTGGGAGGACTCCTTGGGAGGTAATGAGACCAGAACTTCGTTGGGGAAGAGTGGGGAGTCCAATGGATGAGAGGATGGCTTGGTATTTATAGGGAAAGTGAGGGGACAAGGCATTAATGGCAAAGGGACACCTCATTAGTGGTTTTGGCAAAACCATGGGCTTTCCCATGGTATTTGCCCATGGTATTGGCCACTTGGGACACCTCATACCTTATCTCACTATTCATAATTCGAACATATTGATTACAAACTTAATACATCATTTAATGATGTCATTAAACACCCGTAACTTAAAAACTGTATTTTCACTAATCATCAAAAATTCAACTTTCTCAGAATAATCCCAAAATTTCACCTTAACCAAGTATCAACGCTCTGATTACAAATATGAACTCCATTTTATAAAAATAATTTTCTAAATATTTTTAATTTAATTTTTAAATAAAAACACTATTCATCGAAAATTCATTTTTTCAGAAAAACCCCCAAAAATTACCATAACATAATATCGATGCTCTGAGTTCAAAAATAAAGTCATTTTTATAAAAATAATTTTCTAATTATTTTTAATTAGATTTTTAATTAAAAAAACACTATTCACCCGAAAAAAACTAATACTTGAATAGTAATTAATGAAACCGTTATTTAACTATTTTATTGAATCACATTACTTAATCAAGGTGCCTAGATTATTTTAAAACTTTCTTTAAGTGAGATTACTAATCCATTTGGTCATATTACTAATCCTAATCATAAAATCACTATTCATAATTTACTATTCATCAAAAATCAAGTTGATCTTATTAGACTCTAAATTTCGTACTGAACATAATTGTAGAAGACCATTTTTCGAAAATCATTACACATTTTTAATTATTTAAGGTTTACACAACCATTTTTAAAATATCCTTTTTCTAAAATTCATCAAAAATATGCATACAATATTTATCCGGTCATTTGAAAATTCATAAACATCATCATAAGAAGAAATCCAAATTTTTATTTAAAAAAAAAGGATTACACAAGGCAATTACGGTCTCGTTACATAACCCCTTATAATACCAGCATAGGACCTAAGAGTAAGGTGTGCTAGGGTGATAGAATTTTGGGGCGGCTCAGTCAACATTGCCCGAGTAGTAATTTCTATCAGTTTGAACTTCTCGCGAAGGCGATTCCGTTCTAGCTTCACATGATGAAGTTCGGCTTGGATTTGGTCCAGAGCAAAGCCCAATGGTGCTACCTCCTTCCCAATCTCTGTTAGATGGGCTTCGATCGGCCCAAGGCTACTAGGTGAGGCCATCAAATCTTCTTTCTATAATAATTAACCAAGATTACATAAATTTAGAGACAATAATCAAAACATTTTGTTCACGGTTGTCATATTGGCCGATGGTCATATAACACTCAAAAACCAATGGTCTCATTTTATTTATAATCATGTTTATCAAATAAAACATTTTTTTGAGTATAAAAATTAACACATGAAATTAGGAAACAAGATTTATTCAAAATTTCGGGTCGTTACACTAATCGTGTACTCAATCGTGCTTCCATAGCACCCATTGGAGAGGAAAAAACATGCCTCATAGATCTTTTGGGCTTCAGTCAATGAGTCGTACTATATATTCCTCAAAGGTAGCATTATAATCTTACTCAACATCCTAAGGATCAAAAGTATGCGATGGGTCGGCATGATATTGGTGAACATGCGAGACATTAATGATGTCATACATGGTACGGTACCTCTACAATATGAGTAACTGATAGGCTACCAGCCCGAATCTCTCGAGGAACTTGAACAACCTGACATAATGGGGTGAAAACTTTCCCTACTTCTGTAACTATCTATGCCCAAGACTAGGCGATACGTGAAGAAAAGCATGAACCCCATCCTCAAACTCAATAGGTCGTGGACAACCATAAGTATAAGATTTTTGTCTACATTGAGAAGTATTCAAATTATTTCTAATTATCTGATCCGATTATTAAGTATCCTGAATGAGAGGAGGACCTAGTAGAGATACCTCACCGACCACTATCTAGCATAAGGGTGACTGACAAGGCCTACCATATACAACCTCAAAAGGGGCCATCTAAATCATTTCTTGAAAACTGTTATTGTAATAGAACCCAGTGAGAGTGATATGCTTCTCTCAGGAACCATTTAAATCAAGGAAACATGCTCGAATCTTATCCCCGAGAACCAGTATTGTAAATTTTGATTGTCCATCAGTTTGAGGGTGAAAAGATGCACTTAGAAGAACCTAAGCCCCCTAGATTTCTGTAAACCTTTCCAGAACCATGAAGTGAAACAAGCATCCATACCTGAAATGATAGTACGTGGAACCCCATGTAGTAGTATGATATCACATCCATACAATCCTCCTAGCTCATCAACTGATAATTTATCTTGAATATGAATGAAGTGGGATGAGTTAATCAGTCAGTTAATGACTACCCAAGTAACATCGCTACTCCTCGGTGACCTAGATAAGCCAAATACAAAATCCATAGAAACAATTTCTCATTTCCATTCTTGGAAGAGAAGTGGTTGTATCAAGCCTTATTGTATCTAGTCCTCCACCTTCACTAGCTGATAGGTGGAACACCTAGTGAGGATGCCGGAAATCTGATGTTTAATTTTAGGCCACCAATAGTGGAATTGCATTTCTTGATACCTATTGGATATGTAATAATCAACTGATCAATGAGAAGCTTGGGACTCCATCATAAAATCCCCTATTATGTCCATGGGATCACAGACACATCCACCTACACACAAGATTTCATCTATTTCGACAAACAATCTGGAGGTCGGTTATCTCCTATTATACTATCACCGAGACCCAAACCATATGGATCTGAAAACTACATAATCATTACCATTTAAAATAAGAAAAAGGTAAAATATAAGGCTGAGAGGTATAAATTCTCATGAAAATCATGAAACTCCAAATGATGTTCAAAAAAGAGGGTCATGGACTTCTATTCATCACAGGATTCTTATACAGCCATCATTTGAGTTTTTCAACTTAGTGCATCAATGACCACATTTCCCATTCCAGACTAATATGAAAGCTCAAAATCAATGGTTTGAAGATATTAGATCCATATAAACTATCCAAGGGTCAATTCACTCTGAGAAAAGATATATTTTAGGCTCTTGTGGTCCTTCTACACCACACAACATTCACCAAACAGATAATGTCTCAAATAACATAAGTCATGGAAACCTGCTGCTTGTTGATGGTCGGGCTTTGGGTAATTTATCCTGAGAGTCCTCAACTGTCGTGATTTGTATGCAATGACTTTGTTTTCATACACAATTACTTCTCCTAGTTCAATTCATCATTTATCACATATGATGTTATAACCTATACCCAGCTCAAGAATAATTAGAATAGGTGTTGATACCAGACTCCCTTTCAGGTCTAGGAAGGATTTCTAACATTCTTCTTACCATTTTAACATTACAACCTTCTTTGTAAAACAAATAAGTGGTTAATAAAGATGTGAGAAGTATGGTATGAAATTATTTAATATCCATCCATCCCCAAGAAACTCTATATATGAAACATATTCTTGGGCTGCTCTAAGGAAACTACAACACTAAACTTTTTAGGGAAAATAGATACACCTAATTTAGAAATAATATGACCCAAAAGGTTGAACTTGTCAATCCAAAAGTGCACATATAAATCCTGGAATAAAGATAATGATTTATCATTGTACTCATAAGGATATAAAGAAGTTTGGCATGGTCACTATGAGTATAAGAATACACCGTGATATCATCTATAAAGACCACAACAAAAGAGTCTAAATAGGGGTGGAAAATACTATTCATGAAATCCTTTAAAACAGTAGGTGCGTTCGTAAAAATGAATGAAATAACAAGGTACTCATACCGACCTTACCTACAATAAAATGTTTTACGATGTAGGTCTGATGGTCTGACTCACAATTGATGATAACCCGACCTCCGGTCGATCTTAGAGAAGTCCATTTATCCTTAGAGCTAGTAAAAAAGAATATCTATTTGAGGAATTGGATACTAGTTATTGATCGTAATCTAGTTTATCCTTTTTTAATCCATACACAAATGAATAGTTATATCAAACTTCTTCATGAAAAGCACTGGTGAACCCTAAGAGAAATTACTGGTCCGTATAAAATATTTGGCCACTAGATCCTCTAACTGCCTCTAGGGTTCATTGAGTTCGATAGGTGCCATATTATAAACAGGAATGGACACTAGATCTGATCCTAGAATAATATTGATTATAAAATATACGTATCTCCTAGGAGTTAATCCATAAAAGTCATTGAAAAATACTTCATTCAAATGATCCACTACTAGTGGGAGATTAGCTTGATGTAAATCTCGATCTTTGATGAAGATATATTCAATTTTGGAGGTCACCTTACCTATACCATGATTTCATAGTCCTGTTCTACCATCCAAGACTTCCTTCTCACCATTATATAGGTAATTTATTCCCTTTGGTGGTGTAAATGATACCCTACGGAGATAACAGTATACAAAATCATGATAGTGAACCAACTAGTGCTTATGAAGAATGAATTTGAAGCCCATCATCTTGAGAATAAAGTGGTTCCATTAGAAAGGGTATCTTCCTAAATCAAGTGGGCAGTCCCTACCCTAGATTATTCGCTATGTTATTATCCCTAATGTAATATCTAGGTCATTGCACCATAGAGATATTGTATCTTTATTCTGTGGAATTCCATGATAGATACCAAAATGAATATGTTTGAGTCAACAATATAAAACAAAATAGAGGTAATAGTGGATTCTACTTGAATAGTACCTCGTACTATAGATTGTCCTACAACCTTATAATCATGTATCAGTTGTAAATAATGCAAATGATATAATCCATGACCCTATGCAGTAGATTGACTACTATGATCATGAATACTCTACTAGCGTTGTTGGTGATCATGATCTGAACTGCCACGATCAAAACCACCTCATTGACCTGACCTACCGATGATATTCAAACTCCACACCTAATGTGGTGCAAATGAACCCACTCATGATGGTGGAGCTGATGTAGATTCTTTTCCACTCGAAGCCGATGGAACGGTACTATTTAAACACTGAAGATGACCTATAAAACCACATGTCCGACACTCTATAGGGTCCTTTTCATAGTTGGGATTTTTATGACCTAGTATTACACACTAATGAAAAACCATAGAGCTATCAAATTGGAAACTATGGTAGCCACTACCTTGATAGGAATCCTCGAAGAATAATTTCCTGCCATTAGAAGAAAAACTGGTCTAACGCGACACTGATCCTTCATATCTAGTACTCATTAAATCCCTTATGTAATTCTCATTAATAAGGGAATGATGAACTATTTCATAAATGGTAGGTAGGAGAAAGACATTCCCCTATTTTTTTGATGGTGTGCTAAATCCCATCTTCAAAACATCTAACACGCGAAAGCTCATCACTGGCTAGAGGTGGTGCAGAGCACTAAAAATTATTGAAATGTGCCGAATATTCCATAACTGACATAGAACCGTACTCGATATGCAGAACTCTCTGGATCTATCAGCATTCATTGACTGAGGATATAATTGATCCTAGAAGAAGGTCTGTAAATGAACCCACAACATGCCCTGATGGCGACCATCCTTGGTAACCACATCCCACCAACGCATGGCTGAATCCTGAAGCATGTATATATCAAGATTGAATCTCCGATCTGGAGGAGTTTCTAGATTCTCAAATATAGACAGTATGGCATTGAGCCAATACTCAATATCCTAAGAACCGTCATCCCTTGAAAAGGTAGGAGGATGCTACTACTAGAACTCCTGAGTCAGATCAGCAATCACAGGTGCATGTTGTGGATCACTATGAATGGACTTCATCTGACATATAAAACTTTCATTAACATGGGAATCAATTATTGTATCAGGTACAACCGATAGTGGATCATGTGTAACTCTTGACAGTCTGACTTGTGGCTAAGGGCACACCACATCTGGAGCATGATCGTTACCACCTTCCTGGTGAATGACATGAGGACATCGTGGAAGAACAGGTCTAAAAATTCCAAGAACGTGACTTAGAACAAGCATAGAAGCATGGATATAACATCACTATTAGATGATTAACATAATAGAACACTCTACCCATTGTATACTACCCAAACAACCCACTTAGACAACCATGTATCGGTATGTTCTCAAGTATATGTTTGATGTCATTTTTTAGTTAATTACTAGATTCATTACTTTAGCATTCATTAACATGACAATGAGGGATAATTATGTGCAACCAAATCATTTTTATATTTTAGGGTTCAATTTAACATGGATATCCATTTATGATGAATCAATTCTTATATACCTATCACCATAAATGACACCCATCTATTTATAGTATAATGGCATGATTTGGAAAATTAATTATCCCAACACATGAGGGCCCATACAGCTAATGAATTGAGATAGAAAATCACTCAATTATAGCCAACAATAATACATGAATAAACTAACTATCAAAACATAACAAAGAAATCACAAGCATTTCATGCAATACAAGGATGAAAAATACATCTATATGGCGTGGAAATGGGAATGACATGTGAATGTTAGGTGCCTATAATGATGCATGTAACAATGCTCCATGACCTTATATCATCAGGACAATGATTAAATAAAATCCTAAAATATATAAATAATCAACAACAATACACATCATGTGCACCATCCCATGTTGAAATAATGTAATCTGTAATAGGAACAAGTATAAGAACAATTATATTTTAGGAACCTTGTTTTTTACCCTGAAAATGGGTTCACGATGCCCAAGAACGACTTATGAACAAGTCTCATGCGTTCCTATTCTCAAATATATTCTCCCCAAATTGTAAATCAAGAAAATAAACCTTCCTTCGATACCACTTTGTGAGGTCCCAGACTTGTATTTCACTTAAAATGTGTCCTGAGCCTAGTTGGACATATGGACTCTAGCACATATCCCCAAATTCCAGATGTTCTTGACTAGTAGTGAGGTCCAATGGTGTGTCCTTGGGGTGAATATGTCTCTCATTTGAAGAGTGTATCACGGTTGTAGGATATAAATAATAATAAATAGTAGATGCTAATTAATGAAATAGATAAAAAAGAATAACAATAACTGTATCAACTGGAAAAACATTGGTGTAAGTTCATGTGACTATAAAACTGGAAAACATGGATACAAGAAAATAGGAATAAAATTTTCCAAAATGTAACAGAAAAAGGGCTTCTCTAAGCATCATGAGATACAACTCTTTCATCAACTATCTAGCTACATCCAAAAAGCATAAAATCAAGTGTTTGAAGTAGTATGCTTCCGTTTATCAACACTTGCAGTCATGTAATCTACTCCAAGTACCAAAACGTTCTCGAAGAGGGTGTGATACAAATCATAGTGGTCCACCACCAATAGTGTATATATCATCCAAGCCATGTAATGTAATATAGTAGTGTTCACGCATGAATATAAAAAGTCAATAAAACAATACAATATAACTAAGTACCCTAGTACTTGCTTTATCCCTCTACTGGTGTCTAGACATGCAACTCGTTCCTTAGTTATGTAATTACCATTTAATGTGAATATGTCATGTGAGGAATATACAACACTTGAACCACTATGTGATAGTAGTGAACATCCAAATTCATAACAAGACAACCTGAAAATGATATCTGGTGATGGAGTTCCAAGGTAATAACCAAGGTAATATTGATCTCACAGAATGCTAACTCAGTGGTATCTGAGTCTAGATACGGGGTAAGAGTGTAATATAAGGAGCGTAATGCATGGAAATCCACAATAAGGTATCTACCGAGTCAAAGGTGATTAACCAAGGTAAAATAAAGCTAAACAAGGATATATCCCTACGTGATTAATCAAAGGCACCTACTAGTCAATTCTGGATCTCAGGTAGTGTATCCAATGTATTATATAATAGTGTAAATTACCCTATGGTAGTATACTGGGCATCTATGGAATAGACCAAAACCAAAGTCTAGGTGGGTGTCAACCTAAGAAAACAACATCTTTGAATCAAAATGGGGTTCTTGAGTCCCATGGAATTCTCTTCTCACAATCAAGGCAAGACCGAGTCCATCCATTCCTTTTTGATATTGTAATCATGTAACCATTTATTATGTTCAAGCCTTATCTACCATTAGTTTTGATAGTTAAGGTTACAATGAAACCATTTAATCAATTCTTAATGAGCCATTATGGAATATTCAATTATAAAGGTTCACTATGTTACCTTCCATTAATATAGAAACAGGTGGTATAAACATGTAACATTTATTCAATCTCCTTTGATAAGGCCAACTTATACACTTGGTATATTTTCCATTTCATATTTCACACATAATAATCAATTTGAAGAGCTTACCTTAGGCGGGTCAAGATGTGAGCATAAATTCTATATACCATTATTAAATTCTCATTAATAACATGAAATTTAATATAGGATGGCTTGCCTTTAGGAAGGTCGAGCGAAGGCACACCCAAATGATGGCTTAAATGTGCCAAATCACTAAAACCCCAATATGTCATAACCTTCGACCTGGGGAAGATTGAGTTGTGGGAGTAACCACTAACAAATAATCCCATATTTGTAAAGAGAATAACCATACACCACTAACACGTATAATCATGGCTTTTATATTTATGAAATGATCACTAATGAAATCTTTGGGACCCACATGGATATTCCAAAATCAAGAACATTAGGGATGAGTTATATACCACCCACCTTAGGGACGTACGACTCACCTACTTCAGTATCGGACCTTGACTTTCCTCGGATCTGAGTATATATATAAAAACGTAAAAAATAATCGCATGATGAAATATAGGTTGAGATAAATAGGGAATAAGAACTGCTAAATAGGACTTGAGAACTTACTGTTGAGCATCCAACGTGAAGAACATAATCTCAATTGGATGTAGGATTATGGAGATCATTTTATCCCTAGCTTTGGCCTTCAAAATGATCCAAATTGATAGTAAAACGACATAATCTAGATATTTATTAAGGTGAGGAGGAATAGAGGAGTAAATAGATCATTAAAATCATATTGGGAATTTCACATAGAATTTTAGCATGTGCAGGAATTTTTCACATGGTTTCTGAAACTGTGCATGAACTGTGTGAGATGGTTCTACCCAAAATAGTATCCTTAACATGGTTTGATCAAACCATAAGTAATCAATGCATGGGTAGCTAATAAAATGGGGTATCTGCATAGTTAGGCCACATGGCCAATTCCAACCATGCAAGATGGATCGTTCAAAAAAAACAATCCATATAGTTTTCCAAATCATCTGGAACACCAAAATGGTTTACACTAAACCATGAACTATGCCTGTTTTTTCCCAAAAATGACAGGATCTGAGCTCAGAACATTCCTCGGACACCCATAATAACTTTTCTAATCCCTAAAGAATCAAAATTAGGTCCAATGTAAATATTTAGAATGAAAATTAAAGGATCCATAACTGAGAAAAATACCAGGTCCTTACAATTGTAATCATTCATAGTGGCAGTGATAACTTGACAGTTGGTAATGTCCTCAATGGTAGTTAATAGGCCATTGGAGAGACATTATTAGAAGAGGATGAAAGAGAATTATGAAATATAAATACATCATAAATATAATTATTAAATTAATAAAACATAATTATTATAAGTAATAATAATTATTATTTAATCTTAGAAGATTTGGTTTAGAATGGAATAGAGAAAAAGTGGAATGAAAGTGGAAAATGAGGAGAAAAGTGGATGAAAACTTACCATCTTCTTAGTGACACTTATTTTCTACCAAACGAACACCCTTGAATTGTTGGAATTGAGTTACTATATAATGTCCCTAAGGATTATAATGGTCTTAAGAGAGGGGAATTTGGAAGATATATCACTTTTGTTAGTGGATATTAAGCTATTTTAAAAGAGAGGGGTGAAGCGTTATTTATATTTGAGTAGAGGAAAAATTTAATGATAAAATAATGAATAAAATATAATTTCCATATTATACCAAGTATTATTGATATTTTTTAAATTATATATCAGATATCTCTTAAAAAATCGGTTTGAGGCTTTAAATCTCTTTATAAAGAATGACTTACTAGTTTATTAAAATTGAAAGTGGAACAAATGATAAAATATTATTTTAACAGAGTTCTTTAGGCATTATAATTCAAAAAATACTTTCTAGGTTTTAAATTTTAATTTTATTTATTATTTAATTCAAAAAACATGTTTTTGTATTAGCCGAAAATCCTCAAATTTATTTGGAAATTTTTAAATCCGGAATTATTTCATTTAAAAAAATTAGGTTATGAAGAAACTATACTTTTTACTATTTACCAATTAATTGAATTATTTTTCAAAATTTTAAAAAACATTCCCTATGGAAAATTTGACATGAAGATTCCAAAAAAAGTTCATTTTCTTAAAATAGTTTTCAATCATTGGAAATATTAGTTTTGAAATATAAAAAATATGATTTGTATAGAATAAATTAAAATAAAATTCATTTTAAATTCTCCTTATAATATCATTGAGTTATTAATCTTGGTAAATATTTAGCATAATTAAAATACTTATAATTTCAAAAAATTACTCATGATATATATTATTAATATTAAATTTCATTATTTTTTTGGTTAAATTAATATTCCCACAATCATGCAACCATTCCCAATGGTGATGTTAATAATTATAATGGTCACATTATATAACGACCCATACTTTACACATATGGTTATTAATTCAGAATTTATGAAAACATATTACAATATATAACAAAACCATGACAGGACTGTATAGGTAATGTGTGTTTAGGGACTGGGAAACATAAACAAATTGTTAATAAATCATCTACATTGTCTCCTTTTTATTTCATCATATCTAGAGTCCCATTTGGAATATCCTACTAAATACCTTTCTTCCTGACCTGGGGAAAAGAAAACATACAAAAGGGTTAGGTCAAATGCTCAGTATGGGTAACAAAATAAATATCAATCATTTCATATTCATAAGAACAAATTTTTTTGAAAATATCATCCTGCGAAAGAGATCATAATTTCAGAACATGGGATAAATCATAGTAGTGAAACGTAATCCCAATAATCATAACATAAAACATTAAACTTTGTGTCATACACACATAATAATAGAAAATCATTTCATATTAGTCAAGGCTCTTTTTGAAGACCATCATAGCAGAAAAAGTCCATTACTGAACTGAGTTCACTCCTCGTTCCAGACCTGTATCACTGCACCAGATTAACGAGTCATTCCATCCATGTCTATCTCATGAGATATAAATCTTTACCCAATTAATTGGGGGGAGAAATAGGTCCCACCCATTAATAATGTAACCATTCTTATGTGTTCCACAAAATCATAAAGCATATATCATAGAATAACCCATGTAATAAAAATGGGATTCATAAACTTCATGCCATCATAACATAATCCATGAAAGATAAAAGGACTTAATAAAAATAATTCCATCACAAAATAATCAAATCAATGTAAAAACAGGGATAGAAACAGAACCGTATATTATCTTAGATGTAAAATAATTTTTATAAAACACTTGAACTCCATTCTTGAGGAAAATATCCTTTCTACTGCAAAAACATATTTCATTTCTTAATTTGTCATACAATTTTAAACTAAAAGATGTTAATTAAAAGTAAACATGAAAACTTGTAAATAAAGATTCATGGAAATAATTTTATATGAAATCATAAAAATCCATTCATGCCGTATAAGTTAAAAAAATCATTCTTCTTGTACTTTGGCCGGAAAAGTTAAAAAGTACCTCGTACGAAAAACGAAAAAAGATTCCTTTCATATATTTTACTAAAAACTCACCAATGGGTAAAATTGGATTTAAAAAATTGTAGTTGGATAGAAATAATATTAAATATTGACGAAAAATGGATGTGGATGATAAATATGCCGAAGTAATTACTGAAATAAAAACAATATCAGATAAAAATTGAGATTGTGAGATTTTCCCTTACCTTAGGTCCGACATTCTTAGCACGTATCCGAACCTTATGTATCATGATTTAAATAATTTCATTGACTTATTACAGAATCATATTAATTGTAATGATATAATATATGGTCATATTCTTATCTTCTTTTTAATAATATTTTATTGCTAGTTTTTATTCGGGTGTTCATTGCTTTATGTTCTTATGCGTGTTTTGTTGAATAATTTATTATTATTCATTTTAGGTTATAGATAAATCATTTACATAATTTTATTTTTATAATATATATCATATTTATTCATTCAATTCATTTATATAATCTTTATTCAACGAAGATCATGTAAAACGAGTCACATCACATCGTGGAGACAGTAGGTCGTATGTACGCACGAGCGATGATATCATTCCCATGATCGTGGAATTGTATTTAAGTGTATGTATACTATTTCAGAATAAATATAAATTTACCATACTCAAATATAGTTATTATTTACACCATTATACCCATCCATGGAAGGTTGTGGTGGAAAATAGATTACACCACGGCGTGGAGACGGTATTCCATACGTACGCACGCACGGTGATTTCATTTTCCATAGGATGGATAGAAGGTCAAATAGGATTGTTTCATATTTATAATAAAATATCAGTATATGAGTGATAATGATGTTATTACTTCATAATGAAACAACTAAAGAAGATGAAGTAGAAGAAGAATTTTTTTTGAAAGAATCAGTAACAGATATTACCTCTTCTTCGACACGCCTCTTTGAAACCTCCTCTTAGGGCACAAAAATTGGTGTTTGAAGAAGCCCCTGACCTCTAGTATGTTTCTAGGGAAGTATAAAAGGGGAATTATCAGGGGTTTTCTGAGATTTAAGGCTCAAAATTTTGTGAGGAGGAGATTTAGGAGGTGCCCTTTTATAAGGGAGAAGAGGGGCACCTTTGAAAAAACATAAAATATTATGTTATAATAAAGTCATATTCGGGTTTTTAATAGCTCCAAATTGATTTATTTATAAGCTAAGGTGGGGATGGGTCTAAATCCTCTCATCAAATAGGTTTTAGACATGTTTAGGTTACTATTGTAACCTTATCATTTAGATTTATCTCTAAGTTAAATAATTTAACTTTTACTGTGTCTTCTCCTTTTCTTACACTATATGGTTAATCAACATACAATAACAAGTCAAACGAACCACAAGTGGTTCATTATTAATATATATAACCTTATATAAGTTAGTTGGCAGAACCTTAGATATTTAGAAATAGAATAACAATTAATAATATAATATATGATTTAAAAACTATTTTATGTCAATTTTGACACTATTTGGTAATTGATTTTTGTGAAAATTATAACAGCATGATTAGTTCAAAAAATTTAATTAAATCAATACTAACATGTCATATTAACCTATAAAATAAGTGTGATTCATAAAAAATCTCAAATTACATTTATTTGGGTATTTATAACATCAATTATGTTAATATTTCATTAATAAGGTAATTACTGCATCATCATTGTGTCAAAAATAAAATCAATTATTTAATGTCTAAAATTTATAAATAAAATACCATTATTTAGGAAATATTTTTATCTTTCGAATTAAAATTTACAGTCGAATTTATCTTATGTATAACCCTACATTAAAAATGATTTTAGTTATTACACTTTGATTTTAACTTTTTTAACTCTTCTTTAAATAAAATAATAATAAGTGTCCTAATCTAATCCATGTGGACCTGAATGGTAAAATTTTATTCCTATGTTTATCTTTGGTCGATCTATACTTTTCCAATAGAATTAAGACATGTGTTAGGGTAATAATATCATTTTTACCTATAATTACCCTATTTACTTTTAACAGTGGTAAATAAATGTAAAAAGTTGCGATTCACCAAAAATTATTTTTATCATATTGAACCACATTTTACTCCTTGATATTAATTGTCTCTCTCAGATTTTCGAAACTCAACACATAGAAGCAGTAAAATTATATTTTATGTACAATTGAAAATACTCATAAGTGGTGGGTAAAAGACGGTAAAAAGTTCTAATAAATTGTTTATGTATCTATATTATTATAAAATTACTCCAATTAATTAAATTAAACTTATATAGGTATTATTTATCTATTTTTTCCTAAAGTAAATTTAAATAAAAATAATAAATATTTAAATAAAAAGTTTGTTTTAACCAATAACTCAGTGTTTTCACTATTCATAAAAAATTGAAAGTTTTCAGAAAAATACCAAAAATTCACCCTAGGCTAATTTCGATATTCCGAATCAAAAAATGAAGTCCATTTTGAAAGATAAAATTTATAAAATTTTAAAAAGTGGGTAGTACTATTCATAATGTCTATAATATTTTAATAACATATTTTTGTTTAGCGAAACTCGATATTGCGTACAATGAATGGTATTGAGGAATGTTGCTATTGCGTGTAACACAAGCCAAGATTGTGTTGTGTGTAGTGAAAGATTCTTTTGGTGATGTATACAACATAAAAACAAAATATTTCTCATAAAATCTCGGGTGTTACATTCTACCACCCTTAAAATGAATTTCTCTATCAAGATTCGTCACTTTGTAAAAAAAAGATGAGCATAACTCTTCCTCATCATATGCTCAATTTCCCATGTAGATTATTCTAATTGCTGGTTCCTACATAAAACATTCACCAAGCGAGTGTTCTTGTTCCATAGACCTTTTTTTCTACGATCTAGAATCTATATCGGCAGTTTTTCAAAAGAAAAATCTTGCTCTAGTGGTACAACTTCTGAGCTTAGTTCATGTGAAGGATCAGGTATGTGATTTCTCCGGAGAGATACATGGAACACATCGTGAACTTGAGAGAGATTCTGTGGAAGCACCCATCAGTAAGCTACCTTTCCAACATGATCAAATATTTCAAAAGGACCGATATACCTAGGGCTCAGCTTTCCCTTCTTTCCAAATCTCATTACTCTATTCCAAGTAGATATTCGTAAGAACACTTTATCACCCACTTCAAAATCTAGGTCTTTTCTTCGGTTGTCATAATAACTTTTTTGTAGACTCTGAGCTTCTCTTATGTGTTGTTGAATAGATCTCACCATTTCTTCCATCTCATCAACAAGATTAGGTCCTAATAGATTTCTTTTCCTATCTTCATCCCAACAAGTTGGAGTCCTGCTTTTCATTCCATAGAGATATTTATATGGATCCATCTAAATACTGGAGTTAAATCTATTATTATAAGAAATTTACACCAAAGGTAGGTGTTGATCCCAACAACCTTTGAAATCCACGGAGAAAGATCTTAACATATCTTCTAGAGTTTCAATTGTTCTCTCAGACTGACCGTCTATCTGGGGATGGTAAGCAGTGCTGAAACTCAACTCTGTATCTAAATTATGCTGAAGACTTCGCTAGAACATCGAGGTAAGCCTTGGATCCTGATCAGATATAATGGAAAGTTTCACTCAATGCAATCTTACCACTTCATTCAAATATATCCTGTCAAGCAGATCCAGAGAGAAATCTTCTCTAATAGAAATGAAGTGTGCTGACTTCACAAGACGATCAACTATAACCCAGGTAGAATTATTTCCTTTGGATGTTGTAGGCAGTCCAATGAAAAATTCCATAGTGATGTTTTCCCATTTCTATTCTAGTATGGGTAATGGTTGTAACATCCCCTTAGACTTCTATCTCTCAACATTAACTTGATGACAAACCAATCATCGAGAGACATATTCAGCAACATCCCTTTTCATTCCATCCCACCAGAAGTACTCTTTCAGGTCCCTATAAATTTTCATGCTTCCAGGATGAATAGATAATGAAGAACTATGAGCCGTATCTAGTATCTCCATCTTTAATTCTGGGATGGGAGGAACAAAAACCCGATTCCTAAACCTTATTATCACATCACAATCAAGGTTGAATTCAGGAACATTTCTCACCTTCTTTTATAATTGTACATATTATTTTTATGCCTCTTTAATCTTCACATGTATATATGGTTTAACATTAATTTGAGAAAGATATGATTTTTCCCCTTCCATTATAATTCCAATATTCATCCTTTGTAATTCCATAAATATTGGATCTTTTGTGATCACATCATGGATAAGCTAGCATGGTCTTGTCGACATAATGTATCTTACACCATGTTTTCTTTCCTAGGGTGGTAATGAATTGAACAGTCATAATCCATATTCATCTTCAACCATCTTCTTTGGTGCATATTCAGCTCCTTTTATGTGAAAATATACTTTAATATTTTATGATCAGTATAAATATCACACCTTTCACCATAAAGAAAATTCATCCAAATCATTAATTCAATGATTACCGCAACTAACTCCAAATCATGAGTTGGGTAATTTTTCTCATGGATTTTCAACTGTTGTGAGGCATAAACTATCTCCATATTGTTTTTCACGAGAACACACCCCAATCCCTTCTTGGATGCATCACTGTAGATTAGAAACCTTTCTCCACTACAAGGTAGTGTGAGCACAGGTGCACTAGATAACCTTTTTATTAAATCCTTGAAATTCTCTTCACACTCCCCCGTTCACACTAAATTTACATCTTTTCGAGTCAACCTGGTGAGTGGATTTGATAATCGTGAAAAATCATTCACAAAATGATGATAAAATCCATCCAAACCATGAAAACTTCGGATCTCGGTTACTGTTGTTGGTTTCGACCATCTTTCAATGACCTTTGTTTTTGCTGGATCCACAGATATCCCCTCTTTTGAGATTATGTGACCAAAAAATGAAACATTTTGAAGCCAAAATTCACACTTGCTAAATTTCGCATAAATCTTCTCCTTTCTTAGGGTCTTTAATACACCTCTCAAGTGATATTAATGTTCTTACTTTCTCTTTGAATATACAAGAATATTGTCTATAAAGACCACCACAAAATGATCAAGATAGTCTCTAAAGACACTATTCATTAGATCCATTAAGATAGAAGGGGAATTAGTAAGACAAAATGGCATCACTATAAATTCATATTGTCCATACCTTGTACGGAAATCCTTCTTTGGTATATCCTCATTTTTGACCCTTCATTGATGATACCCTGAATGAAGATCAATCTTGGAAAAGTATTGAGCTCCACGTAGTTGGTCAAATAATTCATAAATTAACGGGAGATGATATTTGTTCTTGATAGTGATCTTGTAAAGTTCTCAATAATTAATGAAGAGTCTCAATTATCCATATTTCTTATTGACGAAAAAAGGTTCTCCCCAAGGTGATGCACTAGGGCATATGAACCCCTTATCTAGATTCACTTGGAGTTACTTATTCAATTCCTACAACTAAATTGGGTCCATTCTATAAGGTGTCTTTGAAATGGGCATAACACACGGTATGAGTTCTATTGAAAACTCAACTTCACGATTTGGTGTAAGACCTGGAAATTCATCTAGAATGACATCCTCAAACTATAGTACATTGGGTGTATTCTTAATCATGAGTTTCTCTCCAACCATTTGAGATAAATAAACATCATTTATTGGAATCAAAACCCATAAGATGGGTGAAATTTCCACTGGAAGGTTATATTCATCCTTACATCGATAGATGATAGTGTATTAGTCAGGAATATTAAATGTTATTTCCCTTGATTAGAAATTGATATGACCTTCTTATAAATAAAGACAATTCATGCCAAGAATCACATCAAATTACACTATAGGAACGATCACAAGATTTTCAGGAAGCACTTTCCCACAAACATCAATTGGATAAGAATTATAATCTTATGATGCAAACGTTGTGCCATTAAGAGTTGTCACAGTTAACTCAACATATAATTGTTGAGGTAGTATGGAGATACCCTTAGAAAATGCTTTAGAAATAAATGTTTGGGTGGATCCAGAATCAAATAAAATAGTTTCTACATTAGGGTGTATGGTAAGTGTACCTTTCACCACTTCGTTATCGTAATCCACATCACCGATAGAAATTTCATGTGACATTCAATTGTCTTTGGCCTTAATAGTTTGTTAATGTCGATCAACATCAACAACCCTTAGATTAGGGCATTTATTGGCATAATTCCCCATTTCCTTGAACAAGAAAAATTGAAGTGTAGGAGGTGCATTCTTTGTATCCCTTTATTTGTTTGCATCATTAGACATCTTCTTCCCATTATTTCGATATTCAAATGCCTGATGACCTTCTTTTCCACACTTAAAACATTTACTTGTCCCTTTAAGACAATTTCGTCCATGTTTCTTTCCACACTTTGAGCATAAGGGAAAACTCATCTTATTTTTAGTGTGGTCTTTAGATTTCCCTTTTAATACCATTTTCCTCTTATTATAAAACCCATATGACTGATGGCATAATCCAATCTCCATTTTAAACTAGAGAGCACATCGATCAATTTCCTCATAGCTGCTGAAGTCTCTCATGGCTAGCACCCTTCGAAGACATGGTTTTATGCCACTAAAAAATCGATCGATCTAACTCTCAGGTTGGATAATAATTTTAGAAGAATACCTTGCATGTCTTGTAAAATTCGCTTCGTAGGTACCAACAGATTCATCATCCTTTTGCTTCAGTTCAAGAAACACCTTCTCCATCTTTGTTCGAAGAATATAAGGGAAGTAATTATTGAAAAATAAGTTCTTGAACTCATCCCATTCCATGGACTCAATTTCATCCCTTTGCCTCGTATTCTTAATAAGAATCCAACATTGATTAGCTTCACCTTCCAAATGATATAATGCTAAGATAACATTATTATGTTCAGAACATTGTAGAATTGAAAATATCTTTTCAATGGTACTGATCCATTGTTCAGCAACTAATGTATCAGAAGACCGGCGGAATGAAGGTGGACTCTACCTCATAAAGGATTCAACAGAATTTTGCTCTTTTATTTTCTCATTTGGAAGTCCGGAAAGGTTCATATCTTGAGAAATATGAGTGAGCATGGCTAAATGATTTTTCATTCCAGCTCCCATAACGTTTGGTTTCTCAGGGGGACAATCATTTCATTGCCCGCCGCATTCAGTATTAACACGGTTATTTCGGGTTCCAGCCATTGACTAAAACCAATAAGCATAGTGTGTGAAACACTAATCATAATCAGAAAACCAAATAATAAAGAATAAAATTTCACACTTTAGGTCTTATCATAGGTTTTTCATGGCCATTTCTAAAACACTAATATTGTGTTCTATGTTTAGGCATATCCTTAGAGTCCTTACTAAGGATTTCACATCCTAGTTTCCAAAGGTTGACTATAGCTTACCTCTGATACCAACTATCATGACCCATACTTTACATACATAGTTATTTGTTCAAAATTGAAGTATAATTATTACAACATATAACAAAACCCTGATAGGACCGTATAGGTATAGTGTTTTTAGAAACCGGGAAACATAAACAACTGGTTTATAAATCTTCTACATTGTCTCACTTTTATTTCATTATATCTCTAGTCCCTTTTGGAATATCCTACATAATACACTTCATCCAATCATGTGGAAAAGAAAACATACAAAAGGGTGAGCTCAAATGCTCTGTAAGGGTAACAAAAGAAATATCAATCATATCATATTCATAAGAACATAACATTTTGAAAATCTTATTCTGCAAAAGTGATCATAATATCATAACACGGGATAAATCATAGTAGTGAAATGTAATCCCAAAAATAATAACATAAAACATGAAACTTTATGGAATACACAGATAATCTTAGAAAACCATTTCATATTAGTCAATTTTATTTTCCAAGACCTTCATAGCAGATAAAGTCCATTACTGAACCGAGTTCACTCCTCGTTCCAGTCCTATATCACTGAACCAGATTAACTTTCCGTTCCAGAAATGTCTATCTCATGAGATATAAATCATTACCCAATGCATTGGAGGGTGATATAGGTCCCACCTATCTCATAATGAAACCATTCTAAGCATATATCATAGCATAACCCATGTAATAAAAATGGAATTATTAAACTTCATGCCATCATAACATAATCCAGGTAAGATAAAAGGACTTCATAAAATTAATTCCATCATAACATAATCAAATAATTTAAAAAATATGGATATAAATAGAACCCTATATTATCTTAGATGTAAAATAATTTTGATAAAACACTCGAACTCCATTCTTGAGGAAAATGTCCTTTCTACATTAAAAACATTTTTCATTTATTAACATGTCATAAAATTTTAAACTAAAAGAAGATAATTAAAAACAAACATGAAAACTTTTAAAGGAATATTCATTGAAATAATGTTCTATGAAATCATAAAAATCAATTAATTCCATATAAGTTAAATTAACATTCTTCTTGTACTTTGGCAGAAAAAGTCAAAAATTACCTCCTACTAAAAACAACAAAAGAATCCTTTAATATATTTTTATAAAAACTCACAAATTGGTAAAATTGGATTTAAAAAATTATAGTAGGACGGAAATAATATTACATATTGACGACACATGGATTTGGATGATAAATATGCAGCAATAATTAGCGAAGTATAAACAAACTTGGCTAAAAATTGAGATTGCGAGATTTTCCCTTACCTTAGGTCTGATATGCTTCGTACCTATCCGAACCTCTTGTATAATTATTAAAATAATGTCATTGACTTATTACAGAATCATATTAATTTTTATGATATCATATATGATCATATTATTATATTCTTATTAATAATATTTCATTGCTACTTGTTATTCGAGTGTTCATTGCTTTATGTTCTTATGTGTGTTTTGTCGAATAAATTATTATTTTTCTTTTTAGGTTATAGATACATCATTTAGAGAATGGTATTAGTATAATAAATATCATATTTATTCATTACATTCATTTATATAATCATTAATCAATGAAGATCATGTAAAACTTGTCGCATCACATCGTGGAGATGGTAGGCCGTACACACGCATGAGCGATGATATTGTTCCCATGATTGTGGAGTTGTATTGAAGTGTATGTATACTATTTGAGAATCAATATAACTTTAAAATAATCATATATAGTTATTATTTACCCCATTATTCCCATCCAAGAAATGTGGTGGTGGAAAATAGATAACATCACAGCGTGGAGACGGTATTCCGTACGTACGCACGCACGATGATTTTGTTTTCCGTAGGATGGATAGAAGGTGAAATAGGGTTGTTTAATATGTATAATAACATATCGGTATATGAGTGATACTGATGTTATTACTTCATATTTAAACAACTAAATAAGAGGAAGTATAAGAAGAAATAAATTTGAAAGAATCGGTAACAGATATTACCTCTTCTTCGACACGCCTCTTTGAAACCTCCTCTTAGGGCAGTAAAATTGGTATTTAAAGAAGACCAGGACCTCTAGTATGTTTCTATGGAAGTTTAAAAGGGAAATGGGAAGGGTTTGGACTATCTTTAAGGCTCATAAAATGTGTGAGGAGGGGAGGGAGGAGGTGCCCTTTTATAAGGGAGGAGAGGGGAACCTTTGGAAAAACATAAAATATTACATTATAATAAAGTCATATTCGGTTTTTAATAGCTCAGAATTGATTCATTTCAAAGATATGGTGGGTATGGCTTGAAATAATCTCATCAAATAGGATTTATACAAGTTTAGGTTACTATTTTAACCTTATAATTTAGATTTAACTCTAGGTAAAATAATTTAACTTTTACTCTGTCTTCTTGTTTTCTTACATTATATAGTAAATAAACATAATATAACAAGTTAAACGGACCCCAAGTGGTTCATTATTAATATATATAACCTTATATAAGTCCTTTGGCCGAACATTATATTTTTAGGAAATAAATAACAATTAAAAATATAATATTTTTTTAAAACTATTTTATGTCAATTTTAACACTATTTGTTAATTGATTTTTGTAAAAATCATAACAGCATTATTATTTGAGAAAATGTTAATTAAATAAATACTAACATATCATAGTATCCTATAAAATTAGTGTGATTCATAAAAAGTCCCAAATTACATTTATTTGGGTTTTTCTAACATCAATAATGGTAATATTTCATTAATAAGGTAATTACTACATCACCATTGTGTCAAAAATAAAATAAATTATATAATGTCTAAAAATTATTAATAAAATAATATTATGTAGGAAATATTATTATATTTATAATTAATATTTATAGTCTAATTAATCTTATGTATAACTCTATATTAAAAATGTGTTTATTTATTAAACTTTGATTTTTACTCTTTTGACTCTTCTTTAAATAAAATAATAATAAGTGTCCTAATCTAATCCAAGTGGACCTAAATGATCATATTTTATTCCTATGGTTATTTTTGGTCAAATTAAACTTATCCAATAGATTTATGACATGTTTTAGGGTAATAATATATCATTTTTACCCTTAATTACCCTATTTACTTTTAACCATGGTAAATAAAAGTAAAAAGTTACTATTCACCAAAAATTATTTTTATCTTATTGAACCACATTTTACTCATTGATATTAACCATGTCTCTTGGATTTAAAAAATTCAACTCACAGAAGTGGTAAAATTATGTTTGATGTACAATTGTAAATGCTCCTAGGAGGTTGGTAAAAGATGGTAAAAAGTTCAATCAAATTTGTATGTGTCTATATTATTATAAAATTACTCCAATGAATTACATTGACCTTATATATGTATTATGTATATATTTTGACCTAAAATAAATTTAAATAAAAAATGAATATTTAAATAAAAAGTCTGTTTTACCAATAACTCAGTATTTTCACTATTCATCAAAAATTGAATGTTTTCAGAAAAATACATAAAACCACCCTAGACTAATTTCGATATTCCGAATCCAAAAATGAAGTCCATTTTAAAATATTAAATTTATAAAATTTCAAGAAGTGGGTATTACTATTCATGATGGCTATAATATTTTGATAACATATCGTTGTTTTGCGAAACTCGGTATTTCATACAACGCAAGCTATCGAAGAAGGTTGCTCTTGTGTGTAACGCAAGAAAACACAGTGTTGGGTGTAGTAAAAGATTCCTTTTTTGATGTATATAACATTAAAAAAAATTC
Source organism: Viscum album (assembly GCA_963277665.1). NCBI lineage: Eukaryota > Viridiplantae > Streptophyta > Magnoliopsida > Santalales > Viscaceae > Viscum > Viscum album. Next base: position 1,698,797,951 of record OY728161.1, on the reverse strand, counting down.
TCATAAAATCTTGGGTGTTACACTTTACTATTTAACAGATCATATTTCCTCATAAAATAACCTATTCCCTGTTTCATTCAATATTCAACCCAATTCCTCCCAGTGCACTAAATTCTTCATATTAAGAATTTTTTATAGTTTAATAATATTTATTTCTTTTCCATTGTGTTATTAATGGGATCGATAATTCTAGTTGATTGGATTTATCTATGTTTTCCCATTACACTTTTCATATTAAATATTTTATCCCATTTTAATATTTTTCATTTTCATTTATTTTCTTATTGACTAATTTTATTATTTCAATTAATTATTTAAAGTGATTTTTTAGTTTTTCTATCGTTTGTATGTTTATAATTTAATATAATATAATATAAAAATAATTTATTTATGAAACAGATATCCTTAATAATGTTATGGTCATTTCATTGAATCCATAGAGAACACCATTACTTCAAATTTTTGTTTAGTTCTATAATGGAATTATCATTGAAAAAAATCATATAGTCTTTTGGTTGGACTTCATATGATCAAGATGATGAGATGTCTATAGACTCGTAGTGATGATCCCATCTGAGTATTTCAACCACAAGGAGGTGACCCATGGGCCTAGTTAGTGGCCTGAGTTCACCTTAATGGAGGAAAATATGACTATAGAGGTGAAAATGTCCCCAAAAGATTATGTTTTGATTTCCATGTACAACAGATGGCATGGATTGTGATGGTAATGATACAAACTTTAATGGAGGTGGAATAAATATTGGGCAATTGTGGTTTGTGATTTGGAATGTAGGACTAGAAAATGTGTAGTACTCCAAGTAACAAATCATGTTTCACTTAAATTCTTGTGGATAATGTTTATGTGAGTTTATAAATGTCAAATAGTGTGTGACTACTAGTCCCGTGGGGTTTAAATCAGAAAATACTAAAGTATAATCTGGTATAACAACCATCTATGATGTTCCATGTTGGAAAAGGTTCAAAATTGTTATACTAGAGACACAAATAAATAAATCAAGGAATTATATTCGTGGGTGGTCTGATAATCCCACATGTTGTGTACCATTAATAACACACCATGTTGGTTGACCCCAGCCAAAATTTTCAGTAGTAGTACACCCACCATATATATATATGTGTAAATGGAGTTTTCTCAAATGATATGACATTAAATATGATTGTAAAACATTATAGAATAGATAATAAAGTCACAAACATCATGTACCTATCTAGGGAATATTTTATTGGTCCACTTCAACATGAATGGTCAACAACAGTATATTCTCAACCACAGGATGAGGTCAACTTGTTGTGTTTTCCTAATTACAAGCCATGTGGTTGAAAACTTATAGTGTTTCTCATTTCTTCTCACTCTGTAATAAAAATAATATATGTAAATAATATATCATGAGTAATGTTTTAGGTGGTCTGTGATTGTCTAATCTGATCATTCATTAAAGACTGTTTATGAGGTTTATTGAGTATTTTGAGGGTCTTTATTCCATAGAGTTGATAATAAGGTACCAAAGATACATTTTTACCTTAAATGGGGTTAAAATATTCCCATGGAGGTATTATTATTAGTGGGGTTGAGACCCCCATATGTGTTATAGAGTGAATAATCCCGTAATTTTATAAGGAAAAAGTTCCCAATACTTAGTAGTTTGCACATGGATCAATACTTCATCGATCATGATATGTTATAGGTACATCATACTATAGTCAGATTCAGTACTCCCCAATATGATAGGGCATCATTACCTTGTCAATAGATATATATACTCTATCTTGATACATGGTGTGGGTCCATTATAATTATTATTCACACTCCCTCGATTGATATTTTCTCTCGACAATGTGTAGGACCAAAATATGGCTAAATATTCCCTTGAAAATCAATCATTATCTCGTGGGATATAGTCACCCCATTGCATCATAGAGTTGTTAAAAAATTATGAGGGTTGGGAAGATTAAGAGATGAGTAATATGTATACATTGGGTCTTGAGACATATTATCCATTCTTCGTTCATTATGGATATGACTAAAAAAATTGATTGTTGACTTCATATTTTATGGATCTTATGATCCTCCTTGTGTTACTTATTACTTATGAGACAGAATACATCCTAACACTATGTTTTGTAGAATAGGTTTATAATTTACCTCATTTTTTCTAATTTTCCTCTTCGGGATGATTATACTCATTCTTGTTTGGTAATTATTCACAAATGTGTTTTGTTTGTGAAAATAGTGAACAATTTTGAAATGAACTTTTTAGTAAGAAAGGTAGTGGAGATGGTAAGTGTTACTTTTAAGTGGCATGTTTTGTCTCATGGAAGAGGCATTTTTTGTTATACGTGTATCTCGTAGTTCATGTGGTGAAAGGGTATCATCTCTTTTTTTGTTCATTATACCCAATGATATTGTATTGTGCATTTAAATTTTCCATTGTGGTTGTTCATGTGTCATTATCATTGAATGTTGTAGTTTCATATACATGTATGTAAGGGAGTTTCATATATATATATATATTTGTGGTTATATTTATTATATACCATGTTTTTTTCATATTTATATTTTTTTATATAGGACAATGCATCCCATGCATGGATATGCCTTATTTATGCTTTTATATTTCCCTTATTCTGTTGAAGGTGGTCTTAGGGAGGCACACTTGATTTATTATTATCCTAGGTAAGGCATACATTATTCATTCCATGTTATATATGGAAGTTTTTTCGTGATAATTAATTTTGTTTTTCGTCTCAATTTTCCTTCTGGGAAGGGTTGCTGGCATGCTGATCTGTTTCGGATGACGAAGTTTTCTTGCGAACGGACCTCGATGGCGGTGACGGGACCTCTAGATATGGATTTGTGTGGTGATCTAGGTGGGATCATTTTCTGGATGTCACTTGTACATCGTACAAAATGGGGGATTTTTCGACCATGGAGTGAGGTGGTTTGGATGCATGGATTCTACAATTTAGGGCATGCGAGGAGGCATCGAGGCAGAGAGGGTCGACCATCAGGTGAGGCAGTACATCAGAGAGGCTAGCCATACGAGGAAGCGACGAGGTGGTCAGGAAGGGGCACCTTAGGCTCCAGGTATGGCGGTGTTTTGTGACACTTGATCGGAGAGGTCGGGCATGCGAGGCGCTAGAGATGTAAACAGGAGGCGGGGGAAAGTCTGCCATTAGGTAGGGTGACATTGTGCAACAATAGGCAGTTCAGGCTGCGGGTTACAAAAATAAAACATCTTGGACATGATAGGCTAGGATGGGGATCATCTGATAGAAAATCAATCTCATATCTAGATGAGGCTTAGGGATTCTTATCCAATCTTTGTATGGGCTCTCATATAGGTCGATCAAGACGGTGTATCATCTGGCATCGGGATCAGGCACTGTCCACTTTTTCACAGTGAAATGATTCATGTGATGCCCAACAATATTGGGCAGTCTATTTCACTTCATATATTCTAGAATGGGACTACATTTTATATGTTCTTTCTGAGCTTAATTGGTAATGTAAGAGGATTATTTGCCTTATGACCATATGAGTCATTTTTGGGTTACCCCTCTTTCCAATTAAAACATAGAGTACTTTAAATAAAAAATTAAGATCCTTATGACTTAGTGGGGAAGTCTCTAATATTGAAATATCAGTATCTACCTTTCAAGAATTATCAATATTTTTTTATAATCTATTTATTTTTTATCTTATCAAGGAAGGGTACCATTTTTACACTCATTGGTAATTAATGTAATTAAAATAATTTTTGTATGAAAAAATTATTTTACCTCTCTCTTCAGTTAGAAATTCATTTTATTCCAAAACCAGGTTTTTAAAAAAAAATTAAAAAAAGATACATTATTCTCTTAATTTGTTTTAAATACATTTTAACCCACATATTACTTTTTATATTTTTTTTGAAAAGAATATTAATTTCATTTTCCAAAATAATTCTCTTTTGAATTGTACTGAAAATTTGAATGGAATAATTTTTTTAACATGAGAAAAATGTATAAAATTTTTAAATATCATGGAAAATCATAGTTACGAAGATTATCATATAATATTTCAATTTTATTTTCATGGAAATTTTTTAAAAATTAATTTATGTTTTCAAAATATAGTTTTAAATGAATAATGATATTATCCTCAAGATATGTTTGTTTTGGAAAAATACCGAAAATTGCTCAGCGGGTGATGAGCATTCATCTATTATCAAAGATACTTCCTAATCACCATGTTTGTTTCTACTTGTTCAGCATCATTATCCTTTAATGGGTGATTTTATTGACCCCTATTGGGACATTTCAGTTTATCCATTCTACATTATGAAAAAGGTTCCCCACTCAGTTGATCCATGAGGAAGATTACTTGGGATTATGTATTTGAGAAATTTGCCCTCAAAGGATATAACATCCTTAGATGGTCCACAGTGGGTTTATTCATGGTGCTAGAAACATAAAAGACCAAGGTATCCATGATTCACATCCCGTGTTTCCAAATTTAGGTTATCATAGGTTGAATATTTGACCAATGACACTTGATGACTCTATTGGTTGAGAGGATGGGAGGTTGAGATTATCTCACCCGTTTATGGGGAAATATTTCCTATTTCAGAACTCTCTTATAGATTTATTTCATTTTCATATGTCTTTGAATCCTTTCTTCATTCCTAAAATTGTATCCATAATATACCCCTAGTTTACAGGACCGTTATAGGTACACATGGATTTGATGTTACAGAGGAAATGCTGACTTAAACCATGAAATAATGCACTCTAATGATTATTTCCATATAAGGGGGACACAAGATTGCTAGATGTTGGGATTATAACCATAATATGGGCTTCCTATGTATCCTCATTAGAGGAATCAGATACCACATAGTTCGGTACGAGTTTGGGCTTATGCATATAAGCTTCCTATTTTAAGGGACATGATTGTGTGATGCCTTTTTTAGATGGCCCCACTTTTGAGATATTTCCTTCATGAAGGAGTCCTATATATCACGGTTTGAGCATGAATCAGTGTTATCATAGTTCAGAATGGTTTTGTTGTGTTGATGTTGTGATCGTCAGAAATCTCTAATCCCACATGATTCATAGTCAGTGTGAGAAATAAGAGGATGTAAGAGACTCAACCAACAACACATCTTCTCTCCCACTTATGGTAGAGGCCGAGCCTATGGTAGAAGAATTCAAGGCGAACGTGGGTGAGGGAGCAGACCAATGAACCCTTTACTGTGAGATGACATTGGGGGTCATGTGGCTCAGATCTCAGAATAATAGTGACTTATCTCAGTGGGAGGACATTAGAATGGACATTGGGAAAGAGGAGTAATGTATCCTTTCAAAAATAGGAGGAGTGAATGTGATTACATCGACTGATCACCATTATCCATTTAATGGAAAATCTAGTGATCACCCTTAATTTCTAGAATAGGGAGGTTCACATCAGCATCCTAAGGTTGGACTCTGGGATGCCATGGGAATGTTGACCTAAAAACATCCAGGGAGTCAAAACCATTTATTTGAGATCCTTCATGACTCCACTTAACATGGATATGTAGACTCAAAGGGGATTGATGATGTGCCTAATGATCTGATCATATGGGTTCAGTGGCTTTGGAGGAGGCATTGGCCTGATGCTGGGGGATTGGTTCATAGAGAGGATATAGAGGAATGGAAAATAGTGGATGGGAAAGTTTAGAGATGGAGGTAAGGACACATGAAAGCACCCAATTATACATTCCGTTTTCTTATGTGGGATGGGGGGACCTATGCATATCATAAGGGTAAGTGGGTAGAGCAGTCATCTGCATACCGAAGCAGTATATAAGCATGTGCATGGACCACCGCGCACAACATTGGTACGCAGTACTAGTGCAGTCAGCAATTCCACATCATGTTCCATTGGCATACTTATGTATTACATGGAACAAGGTTCAATCTGAATAGAAATACACTATACATAATGACGTACAATAGGAGGGTCCTGGAACCTATCATTCGCATGGAGTTCATCTACATGGAATTTGTGGTACGTGATGGTACCAATTAGGTTAAGGGTTTTACCAATATTATTATGTACATTCTATTTATGGTTCGTGGAAAGTAATATATATAGAAACTGTGTTCCCAATTTTCCCTTCCTCAATGATTGAAAACAAATGCCGAAATACTCTCTGAATTCATTCTTTCAACCTCTAGGGTTTCCTCTGTGATGTCTTCATCCATCCCCTTATTCTTCCTCCTATGCTCCTTTTATAGAGCATTGGGAAAAATCATATCCATGGGAATGAAAAAACATTTGTCGAAGCCAATGAAGAGTTATTTCAATGTGTTGAAGACTTGGTCAACCGTGTTTAGTGAATGGTGTGGTTCACGATTCATGGTGTGTAGGACCTTGCTGATTTTCTTTTCCATGAACTGAAAAGTTTGTGAGATGGTATGTGGATAGCCTCCGCACAATTGATTCTTCCAATGATGTTGTTTGTTTGTTCGTAGGTTTTCTATCCATCTCTCCGCTAGCCAACAACTCGTGGGTCCTTCCGCGTACTGATGGTTCGCAGTTCATACATTCTGCGAACCCTTCCTAGTTATGGTATGAAGGTCACCTAAAACTCTTTTAGAAATTCAATTTATCTATGTTTCATTTGATGTTTGCAACTCCATTTTCAACTATTTTCTTTACTCTACCTACAAGAATGCTTGATTTCTCTTGAAAAATGATTTTTGGAGTATTTTATTCCATTTGCGATGTTTTTCAGGACCCTAAAAATTCCCCCCATTGGAATGGGGTCCGTTATGAATGAAGAGGGAACTATTTTGATCTAAAATTGGTCCTGAACAGGAGTGGTTTGTAGTAGAACCGATAGATCTAGTTAAACGGGACCACACCTATATATAGGTACCTATATCATTGTTTGTTTACCATTTCTCATTGAAAAAATTACTCTTGACCATCCCTCAGCTTTCTATGTATCCACTTATCATTGCTTCTACGAAATCTGTTTTCACAAGCAAAGTTGAACTTGCCATGAACCAAACTCTTCACAATTTCTATTGCCTGTGAACAAGATTTTGGGTTTCACAAACAGCGTTGTGGAATTTAGAAACATAAATCTATACCTCTGCATATTAGAACGCTACATAGTTTTCATGTCCCACACAGTGAAATTAAACTGGGAAAATAAACATTTAGCATTACTAATAAAAACATAAACTTTTAAACAACTACTTTGAAAATAAGCATGGTAAGGACTTGGATCATGATATCTTATTTCTGCGAACGAATATGTTTGTTGGCCAATGCTCCGCCAGACACTACCTCAGAAGACACTCCCATATCGTGGATATACATGACATAGCTTGTGTGTACCACCACATTATGTGTAGATTTCTTCTACATACAATTTATAATTCATGAAATGATTTCCTTGTACCGTTTCTGAGAGTTGTACACGTATACGGGTTCTGTGAAAATACAAAAAATGGCCCATCAAGTGAAGAGAAATCTTCTGTTGTTATAGAGACTTTCTTGTCGCCATCTTTGATTTGACGTAATCCACATTGTTATCTTTTAAGGGGGATTGGATTGACCCCGTAGGGACTGGGCATTTTATCCCATCTGTATTACGAACTAAGTGCCATAGTCAAATGGTCATGGTGGTTATTTCATGGGATTAACTATATGTGTAATCAATCCTCATAAGATATAACTTTCTCAGATGGTCTCTAGTGGGTTTATTCATGGATCTAGAAACACCCAACGACCATGGTATCCATGATTCATGGATGTGCGTTCCAAAGGCAGGTGCTCGTTGGATGATGATTTTTCCATCAACCCTTAATGACTCCATTAGTTGAGAGGACGGGTGGTTGGGCTCATCACACCCTTTTGGGGGGAATTATTTTCAATTCTAGGACTCAATTATTGATTTATGTCGTGTTTATATATTCATCAATACTTGGTTCATTCCCAAAGATTACATCCACGAGATACCCCAATATTATGGGATCATCATAAACATACATGTATTTGATGAAACATGGATTAATATGACTTAAGCCATAATAAGTTACTCTGAAGTTTATCTTCATCGAGGGGGGGGGTGAAATATGACTATTTTTGGGATCATAACCATAAGAGGGGATTACTACATATCCTCAGGAGTGGAATCATAGGATATGTAGTTTGGTATGGGTTGGGGATTACACACATAAGCTTCCCATTTGAGGGGACATGACTGGGTGCACCATTTCAGAAGGTCACCACTTTTGAGCTCGGGCATTCTAATAGACATCCTGTGTATCTCTAATTGAACAAGAATCAATGTTTTCATAGCTATGAATGAGTTTTTGTGTAGATTTTTTTATCATCACAAATCTCTAATCCCATGTGAGTCATACTAAATGTGAGGAACAAGAGGATTTATGAGATCCAACCATCCACACACCTCATATCCTGCTGATGAGTGTGGGAGGGCCTATAATGGATGAATCCGAGGTGACAGTGGGGGAGTGTGAGGAGAAATGAACTCTTCAATATGAGATGCAATTGCAGATCATGTGTCTCAACTATTGTATGGTTGATAATCGAACCATGCATGACTCTTAAGGAACCTTGCAGTTTATTATCATGTAGAAGGACCGTTCATGGATTCCCATGTACAAGTCCCACCAATGCATGGAGGAAGGGGCATTTTTTTAATTGGCGGCTGGGTCGGGATAAAGGATCTAGGCATCACTACCTATCTCACTAATAAATAGGAATTAAATAGTACGTATTTCTGAATGTTCCCCAAAAATCTTTGTTCCAAGTGTAGGGATATGAGAGGGAATGTTTTTATTGGAGGTTGGGTCAGGATGTTAAATTTGGGCTTCACTATGTATCCTTTAATGTAAGGAATCAAGCCATATATAGATCTAAATGATCCATGTACCAATCTGACTATGATTTATGAGAACATGATTTTTTTTCCATATTCAATGGGTGTCAGGTGTATCATATTATTCTAGATTTTGATTTCATATGGAAATCATTACCATCGATCCTAAGCTCACATGGGTTATAATCGATGTGAGAAATAAGGAGTGATAAGGATTTCCCTCATAATGTATGGAGATAGAAGATACAATAGAGGATTTTTTTCATGTAGGGGATGGGAGAAGATCAAGGGTCAAGGCATCGCTACATATCCCACTGATGAATGGTAATCATGCAGTACATAGTTTGTTGGGGATCATATAATTTATTGTTGTGCGATTAGGATGATTTATGTTGTATAGTTTAACGGCTTGCAACTAGGACGTTATGATGTGTAGTTTATAGTCATGTAGTGAGGCTGTTGGCATCATAGTTTAATGTCATGTTTCGGGGACTAATACAACAATTTTTTTTCATTTGGTCATGATGAAGACTCAATGTTTAGGTTCATAATGTTTGGACCACAAGCATCGCTGTTACGTGATGTACTTCTTCAGAAACATAGCATTAGTGGGAGCTATGATGTGATGTCCATCCATTGACAATAAGGTGCATGCTCCCTTGGAATAGTCCCAATGTATGTAATATGGTTCCCCCACATTAATCATTCATTGGGGGATACTTACAGAGTATCATTGGGTTTCTAAAGACCAACACCATCTCTCCTTAGAGGAAGGACTGAAGTCAAACCAATTTGTTGAAGGATTATGCGATCTGATTTTGGTATACATCCAAATATTGAAATGTTAGAAACCATTTCTCATGAAACTGCTCCAATTCATCCAAATATCTCTAGGATTGATTATCAATGGATTGTTGATCACAAATGGACACCCGGTAAAATAACACATGAATTTAAATTGGAAAAAAATTCATCTGCCCCATATACCAGTGAGTAGGGGGTTACCTAGGTGGAAGTGCAGGTTGTGGTCGAATAACAGAGTAATGAATGAAGGATCTTTTCCAGACACGATTTGTTATCCATATCTACCATCTTTTGTATTATGTCGGATAGTGTTTTGTTGAAATCCTCTATCTGTCTGTTGGTCACAACATGGTAGTAGGATGCACAATTTTCATTCATTCCATACTCCCCTTATAACTTTTTCAACTCAGCAGATAAAAAGTTAGGGAGATTTTCTATCAGTATTGTATGAATGAAACCAAATATGGTAATAATTTTGGGCTTCAATACTCTAGAGATCATTTTTTCCCTGACCTATTTAAGGGGCATGGCTTCAGACCATTTAGAAAAGAAGTTGGTTGGTGTGATAATGAACATGAATTGTCGGGTTGTGGTTGGGGGATATGGTCTCAAAAAATCCATCCCCTAGGTGGGAAAATGTCCAAGAGTACTTATCACTATGAAGTAGCTCCTAGGGTTGGTGAATAAAAGTGGCATGAACTTGGCATGAATTTCACTTCATGGTGAATATGGCATAATACTGTATCGTATTGGGCCAACTGTATCCCAACCATTTATTTCTGTGGGAGATCTTGGTTTCTGATTGGTGCGCTCCACAAGCTTCATCGTGCACTACCTTCATGATAGCAGTATTATCATCTCTATCAATGCACCTATGAAGGACTCTATTAAGGGATCTTTTTAATTGAATTATTTTTTGTTTACACCATTGTATAAGACAAAGTTAACTTCCCGCCTACGGATCTATTCTCTTCCAGCCCTATCTGGTGGGAGTTCCCCCCCCCCCTCTTGAGGTAATTTTCAATGGGAGTCATCCTACCGATGGTGTGACCATAAGTCTCATAAACGGGGAAAATCTCATTAATTTCCTTTTTATTATTCTGAATAAATTGAAAGACCATCCAACAGTGAGTAATGATAATAGTGGTTTCATCCCGGTGTAGATCATCTGGGGTTTTAGTTGTTTTTTCTAATGCATCACTTGATCATTTTGTGACCAGGGGACATAGGTCAGTGTTAGCTCTATATGAAATTGTCCATTAGTTTTCAAACATGATTAATCAAGGGGGATAATTCTTATTTCTTAATGGGATAATCAAAATTTACCTATATGATGACCAGATCAAAATAAATGTATATCATCAAGAGTTCGACATGTGCATGAAGTGTCAGCTTTAGGGAAACAATGAGGGCAAGATATTCTACATAATTATTAGTGCACCCATCTAAAAGTAGGAAGGAGTAATGCAAGACAACTGTTTCTAGGGATATGAGTGTGAAAACCAAACCTACTTTTCTTAGTATGGGATCCTCCATATTTTTCCTTGTTGGGATTCTAGAAGAACTATCGAAGTACATTTCTCAAGACCCAAGGCCTTCATGGATTGAGATCACTTCTTCATCATGAATTTTAGCATCCAACATGGTTGTTTAATCTGAGTGGTGATCTTCCAAGAAGTTTTCTAACTCTTGTCCTTTGATGGGCTTATAGTGAACGTACCATATGTCAAACTATTTCAAGATGACTGCCCACCACGATAGGCATCTAGTTAGCATGGGACGACTAGGTATATACTTGAGTAGGTTGCAGTGGGACACTAGATGGACCTCTTGGTGCTGTAGGTAATGCCTGAATTTATGAAACACAATGATCAGGGCTAGGCAGTTCTTTTGGATTCTTGAATTTCAAGTATCAACATCGATCATAGTTTGGTTGGGGAAATAGAGACTATTTTTTCTACCGACATCATTATTCTGTATCAGAAAAGCACCTATTGGAATTTTCAAGGTAGTTACGTACAAACTGTTTTTTCTCCCTTCAACAAGAGGCATCAAGATCCGGAGGGATTAGGAGATATGTTTTGACATTTTCAAACTGTTCTTGAGAATATTTATACCACTCATACGTAACCCCTTTAATAATTGACATGGTGATGTGTAAAAATTTACCCACAAGGTGGATATGAAGTGATGAATGTAGGAAAGGTGCCCTAGGAGACCGCTCAAAATAGTCAGGTTGTGAGGTGGATACATGCCAAGGATGAGTTTTGTCTTCTCAGGGTTGACCTTGATGTTGTGATGGTTTAAGAAAAAGCCAAGGAATTTCTCAGAGGTAATGATGAAGGAAAAATTTGGAGGATTCATATTTAAACTATGATGTCACTGTTTGTTGATGTCAATTTCAATATCTTTCAAGTGGTTTGAGTGCTATCATGATTTAACTACCAGATCATCAATGTAACACTCAAAAATGTTTCCCAAAGATGTATTGAAAATGGAATGCATGGGATGCTGATATGTAGCACTGCCATTTTTTAGACCAAAGGGAATCCCCTTATAACAGAAAAATCTATAAGGGGCCCATAAAGAAGTACCTTCCTCATGTCCTTGGGCTATTCAGATATGATTGTATCCAGAATTTCTATCCAGGAATGAGAGGGCCCCATATCATGTGGTGGAATCATTCAATAATTATGTGATCGGGACCTGAAAATCATTTTTTGATTGGTGCCAATCGAGTTCCTTGAAGTTGATGCACACTCTAATATGTCCATTATTATTTTGGATAGTGATTATATTTTCCAAAAAAATAAGATATTGGACTTCTTTGATGAATTTAGATTTTATCATCTTGTCTACTTCAGCCTCAATTGTGGCAGCATGCGTCGAGTGGTTCCTTTTAGCTGCATGCTTATAACCACGATAGTCTTTCGGCAGACCGAGATGATGAGTGGAAACCTAATGATCGAGGCCTGACATTTCTACGTAGTTCCAGGAAAATAAATCATGATTATTTTTTAGGAAGGAGTTATATCCCTCTTGATCCTCGAAATCCATAGCAACACTAATCAGAGTGGGCCGCATTTCATCTCTGGTTCCCAGGTCAATTTCACTATGTTCATATATTATGGCAGAGAAACCTTAATCAAATGCGGGTATGTCATCTTTGAGTACATATTATTCTTATTCTTCTTCATCCTCTTCATCATCTTCTTCCTCTGCTTTTGGAGTGAGGATTCCTGAGATGATCTCTCCAATATTGGGATAGAAATAATCTTCTTCTATAATGTGTAAGGAGGGAATGGTCTAGAGTCCCATGAACAGGCCAAGAGTATCTTTTTTTTCTTCTTCCTGAGGTCATAGGAGTCGGTGCACTATTTAACATCTTTGGTCATGGAATCCATAAAAAAAATATTTCATATTGTAACACCCCAAGATTTCATAGTACATTTTCTCATTAAAGTAATTCAATTGCTTGCGCTACACGCAACATTGAGTTCGATCCCATCACAACTTACATAACTAAAAGTTCAAAAAAGCGATTATGAATAGTATTAACTACATTTTGAATCTTATATACTATATATAATTTTCACATTCATGTTATGTGTCTCTTAGACATAATATAAGAACAATTTCATTTTTTCAAATAAAAGAAGAATTTTAAAAAAATTCAATTTTATAGATTTTTAATGGAAACCCCTATTTGAAAAAAATATTTGAAACATTTATATATTCAATTTAATGAAATTAAATTCTTCTTTAGAAGCAGGACAAAAAAATTTAGTTTGAATATTTTTTGGTACCTTTCTAATAGCTTTCATATTTTGACGAATAGTGAAAATTGATATGTTTTAATTGAAAAAAAATTAAGTCAAAATAATTTATAGAGTTTAATTATGTATTTGAATGGTTTTGAAGTATAATTAGATTATATTTTTATAATTTAATACAATGTAGGTCATTATAAGTAATTTTACATTTATATTTGACATAAACACATGTTAATCTTTTGATAGTTTTTACTTTTTGAAAACCAGTATTTTGGTTTGGACAATGGGAATTAATTTTAAATTAATAAATGAAACTTCTAAGTTTTGAATTTGTTAAAACTAACTTTATTTTTGAATTCGGAATATCAAAATTATCTTAGGTTAAATTATTGGTATTTTTTGGAAAACATTCAATTTCTGTTGAATAGTGAAATACAATTCGTTATTATTTAAAACTGAATTTTTACATAAATAATTAGATATTTTATTTTAATTTATTTTAGGTCAAAATAGGTACTTAATACCTAAATATTTTCAACGTAATTCATTAGAGTCATTTTCTAATAAGTTCTGATATACAAAATTTTATCGAAAATTTTATCGTCTTTTACCCACCTTCTTGTAGGATGTTCAAATTTGTATAAAACAAAATTTTACCACTTATGTGAATTGAATTTCCAAAATTTGAGAGACATGGTTGACATCAGTATGTAAAATTTTGTTCAATAATATTAAAATAATTTTTTTGCGAATAATAACTTTTGACTTTGATTTACCATGGTTAAAAGTAAATAGGGTAATTAAGGGTAAGATTGATATTATAATTACCCTAACACATGTCCTAATGATATTTAATAAGTATATAATTTTTCAAAAAACAACCTTAGGATTAAAATATGATCCACTTTGGTCCACTTGGATAATACTTGGACATTTATTATTTTTTTAAAGAAGAGTTAAAAGAGTTAAATTCAAAATTTAATAAATAAACCATTTTTATATTGAGTTAAAACATTATAAATTAGACTATAAATATTCATTAGAATGATAAAAATATTTCCTACATAATAGTATTTTATTTATAATTTTTAGACATGAAATTATTGAATTTATTTATGGCACAATGATGATGCAGTAATTACCTTATTAATGAAATATTAAAATAATAGATATTATAAATATCCAAATAAATGTAAATTGAGACTTATGATAAATTAAAATAATTTTATCGGTTAATATGACATGTTAGGGTTGGATAAATAATTTTTATTCAATGTGATAATGTTTTTATGACTTCAATAAAATCAAATATAGAATAGTGTCCAAATCGACATAATTGAGTTTTTAAAACAAATATTATATTATTAATTGATATAATAGTCATAAAAATCTAAGGTTCCAAAAAAATACATATATAAAAATATATATGACATTAATTAACCACTTGGGGTTCTATTGGAATTTTATAGTATGTTTATTAACCATATAATATAAAAATACAAAGAGACATGGTAAATGTCAAACTATTTAAGTAAGAGATAAATTAATAAAATAAGGTTAATATGACGAATTAAACATGTATAAAACTTATTGGTTTACAATTTTGAGACCCATACCTACCTTATACTTTAAATAATTTATTTTTTAGCTATTAGAAACCGAAAATTATTTTATTATAAAATAATATTTCAAACTATTCCAAAAGTGACTATCAACTCTCTTATAAAAGGGCACTTTCCCTTCTATTAATTTAACACCATGAATGCCTTTTGTCTTGGCCATATTCTACCCAAATATCCTCCCAACTTTCCCCCCTTCATACTAGAGGCCTTACTTTGTTCATAAAGCCAACCTAAGATCCCTTTTGATCAAATCAAATAGAAGAACCCGAAGAAGAGGTAAATATTTAATCACCTCTTTCAAGTTCTGTTCTTCTTCCACTTCCTCTTTCTTTGTTGTTTACATTATAAAATAATTAATCCTATAAATTATATATACATTGATGTTATTATAAAAATTTTACGGCCATATTCATTATTCTATCTATCCTACAAATGACAAAGTCACCATACGTGCGTACGTACAGATTACCGTCTCCACGTCTTGGTGTTGTTTGTTATTCAAACACTTCATTATTTGGATGGGTATAATAATGAGTATAACTAAATTAAATAATAAATATAAAATTTTAATGATTTTTTATATATGATATACCATCCAATTACATACAATTTCACCATCAATATAATGATATTGTCGCTCATGCGTATGTACGGATTACTGTCTCCACGACGCGATGAGATTCATTCCCACGTTCACCATTCAACGATGATTATAAAAATATATATTATTAATAAGTGTGTAATATATAATATAACAATGCTACTAGATATATATATATATATATGTACTTAAATATATCTTAATCACTTACTTCCGTTCAATATGTTATGAAAATAGAAACATTGTTTATGCGTACGTACGGCGTACCGTCTCCATAAACGGTGCCTTCCATTTCATATATCTATCTATTATAAATATTAATATTCTAAATATATATGATATATAAATAAAGGTTTATATTTGAGAAGTATTTAAATCATGATCTAAATGATACAAGTAAAAACATGTACGAAAAAGAAAGTGATTATCACCCAAAATGTTAATTTAACATGGAAATCATTGTTAAATGGGAATTATAAAGTCCTAAATGAATCATGTATGATATAATAAATATCAATATGGTTCTAATTTAATTTAATAACATAATATGGTCACTATAAAAGAGGTTAAACGTACCCTCAACCATTGGAATGTTCTAGGTAAGGGTTAATTTCACAGTCTCTTTATTATCCGAGGTTGTTTTTATGTAAGATTATACTAGGTCCTATTTATCGTCCACATCCGTGTTTTCATAAAAATGTATTTTGAAACATTATTAATATTTACTAGAAAATGGGTTAAAGTCATTTAAACCCTTATTTTACCATATATGTTTGGAAATGAATCTTTTCGTGGTTTTCCAAACAAGGTACTTTTGACCTTTTCACAAACATTTTGGTAAGAATGTCTTTTTTTAACTTATACGGTGGGTGCGGCTATTTTCCGCCATTATAAAATTTTCGAAGCATCCCTTATAGGATTATAATAATATTTTCAAAATTAATGTTTACTTTTATAAATATAAAAGTTTTATATTATTTAAAAATAGAAAGAGATATTTCTCTAAAAAAAGTTTTGATTTCATCTATGTCAACATCCTTTTGATGGATTTTAAGCTTGTATGATGTTGATTTATTATGATTTTTTTTTTCATATTGTATTGATGGTTTTTTGATTTGTTTGACCGTAGATGTGTTATTGTTTTACCATTCATGATTTATGGATAATGTATTGACATTTCTTATGCTAGTTTTTGTATAAATGTTTATGTTATGTTTAATCCTTTTCATATGAGGAATGAGTTAGACTTAGTAAGTCATGGTTGGAGCCTGCTATAGCTTCTAGATACATCGGTTGGTCTCACAAGACAAACTATTGTCATGGAACAAGTCCTTGACAAAATATTATTTGTAGTCTGGGAACAAGGCATTGACTATCTGGTTATGAAGTTTGGAATTTTGAATTCCATCATTATGAAGGTGACTATTGATATTTCATGTGATTATTCAACTAGTAGAAAATCAAACCAAATAAGTATATGGAATTATTTTATTTTAACGATTCCATATTATTCTGAAGTTTATGTTTATAAGGAATTTGTTTTAGTCTAATACGTTGCCTAAAATGTTTATGCTTATTTATGAAAGTTTCAGCTATATTGTTATTCTTACTGATCATCTGAGGTCACCCCTTCCCATGTTTTAATTTTCCCTAGATTCTAAGAAGTATATTAAGATTGAAAAGTAGGGTTAAGCTATAGGATTAATGGTATTTCCAAAGGATCATTTATATTGTGTTTTATTTTCTAATGTGTAATGTAACGTTCATGTATGTAATTTAATTTCCAAGACAGCTAAACTGATTGGTCTTTCGGGAAATGATTCCTTGTAATCATGCTAATGTATTAAAATAATGCACCAAATCTAGGCTTCTGGGGTTGGGGAATTATATTTGGTATCATAGTAAGTTTATCAACAACCTTGTAAATATATTTAGATAAACTTTTATTAGAGAACATTACCCTAAGATAGACTTTGAGGATTAGTTCAGAAGAACTTCCTATAATTTTGATACTGTAGAGATTTTATGATTTTTCCAAGGAATACATCCCTGTCTGGATATGGGCAGGTAGTGGCGGCTCTGGACCAGATGTACCCTGGGGTAAAACCTAAAATCACCGCTTTGAGCTAGACTCGAATGAGAACTAGTGCACGACAATGGGCATTACTGCACTCTTGGTTACTACAATCTCGAGGTTTATTTTTAGAATAATTCAAATTATTATTACAATTCATTATGAAGGATTTGGGAATAAATACTTCCTCAAAAGAAATTTTATTATTATTATTTATTATATGCATAATATTTTCTATTTACATTAGGTATTTTACGTGTTTTTAATTATGAATTTTGATTCATAAACTAGCCTATTGTATGCCATTGTTTATAAATCGAGCATAGTAGAAGGAATGATAATTCTAGCAATACGCATGATTGAACGATTATTATGGATAATATATTTCATGGTATTAAAACAAAATTTAGAAAGGAAATAGTCTCCCACGTATTATCATCATATGATGAAATAGTATCATCTGTTAATAAGATAAACAATTAATATTCTGTGTCTTATAGCTTTGGAGGGAATCCAGAGAAGAAAAGGATGGTAGAATGTAACATGGATAGAGGGAATAAGTGAAAGATAAACCTTCCCATATGTGATAACCATGGAAAGAATCACCTTGGTAAATGCTTGAAAGTAATGGGAGTTTGTTATAAGTATGGAGAAAAAGGACACCAATTACGTGATTGAAAGGGTAAGAAAAATATTTCAAATTTACAATGCTTCATCTATATAGAGTTGGGACACTATTCAAATCAATGTCCAATTCAACAGAGTATACCCCAAATGCTACAATTGGATAATAATAAAGTTATGATACTACCGAAGATGAAGAGGACTGATTAAGAGTTATTATGTTATTATTAATGTATTGTGTC
Source organism: Viscum album (assembly GCA_963277665.1). Lineage (NCBI taxonomy): Eukaryota > Viridiplantae > Streptophyta > Magnoliopsida > Santalales > Viscaceae > Viscum > Viscum album. The sequence goes on along the minus strand of OY728161.1, from coordinate 1,698,779,308 downwards.
ATTTTAGTATTGTATTAATGATGTACATGTTATTAGAATTATAGAGTATATAAAGATTGTACTGCAGTACTATTTCATTAAGGGAATATGATTGTGACTCAATGGCTGGTAAAATTTTTGGAAAATATATGGTAGAGATAAAGATAAACCTTAATATGATTTTGATACTGAGGTAGTGATTTTGGAATAAAATATGGTTTAATTGGGTAAATTATATTGGATATTCTTGACTACCTTGAAATTGATTAATAGTTTGTTTATTCCATCATTATAGGTATATTAAAAAAATTAGGACATAAGGAGTATATCTAGTATCCTATAAGGAATAAGGGAGAATGAATGTAATCAATAAGGTTTTATGGTAATTTATGGTGATAATGTGTTTAAAAAGAATACATGATGAAGTTATTCACAAGTTATTACGTGGCCACAAGGATCTAAATTGTGTTAAACTTCCTTATCAATTTTGGACTGTGAGTTTGGATGGAAGTATTTTGGATAAATCTAAAGGTTAGAATCGATTAATTTTGACATTAGATACTATTGTTATGGTTAAATAATTTCTTGATATTATTATTGGATGGTCATTAAAATGACATCCTAGAGGTCGGGAAATAACCAGTCTCGTCCGGCAAGGCCGCGAGTCCTGAACCCGCAAGTGAAGGGGGACAAGGGTGCATCACCTACCATTTTCCTATATGATGTCCTCATTTTAATAATGTAGTTTTTTTAATAGTCTTACAAATGAATATAAATTCATTTTTTAACCCTATACGATTAGGATAAATATAATATTTTTGAATTCTATTAACTTTTGGAGTGAAAGATGAGTTTTTGGTAAGAATCAGTTGAAAGATGAAACTCTACCTATCTTGTATATTTTTTTCCTCATTTTCAATGAATAAATAAATTCTTAAACATTGGGGAAGGTATCCTCAAACCAAAAATGTGCTATCGTAATACCTTATGTTTAATTGAACGAATGATATTTTAAATCATCACAGATAGATGGATTTGAGCCCTTAGTTTTACACTTCTTTGTTATTGATTCCCTCAGTCACTACATATAAATATTTACAATTTTCCTCTAATTATGTGTCTTTAATTTTCACCAATGTTCTCCTAATAGATATTATAATTCGTTGGTGACCTTTTCATTCTCTTTCCCTCTTATGAGGACTATATTTTATAAACCCAATTTTCTATGTGGGTTTTCAACATAGGTATTTTTCTATTTTTAACATCTTATTTTTGAAGGAAAATTTCAAAATGTGAGAACGTTACTTTTTGAAGGAGGGGAGAATGTAAAACCCCATGATTTCATAGTATGTTATCTCATTAATGTAATTCAATAGTTTGCACTACACACAACACCGAGTTCGAGCGCACCACAACTTACCAAATTTTCAATTCAAAAAAGATGTCATGAATAGTATTAACTTCATTTTCAATCTTATATACTTTATATAATTTTAATACCCATATTATGCGTTTCTTAGACATAATATAAGAAAAGATTCATTTTTTCAAATAAAAGATGTATTTTTCAAAAAAATACAATAATACCACTGTTTAAATGCGAACCCTTTTTGAAACCAACATTTGACACTTTTATATATTCAATTTAATGAAATTAATTTCTTCTTCAGAATCCTTGCATAACATTTCAGTTTCGATAAATTTTTTGTAATATTTTGATTACTTTCATATTTTGAAAAATTGTGAAAATTGCTATGTTTAAATTTAAAACAACTATTTTAATCAAAATAATTCATAGTGTTAAATTATATATTTGAATGGGTTTTAAGTATATTTAGATTATATTTTTATAATTTAATACAATTTAGGTCATCATAAGTAATCTCAAATTTAAATTTAACATAAACACATGTCAATATTTAGATAGTTTTTACTTTTTAAAAACCCGCTTTTTGGTTTTGGCAACGGGAATTAATTTTAAATTAATAAATTAAACTTATATGTTTAGAATTTTTTAAAATAAAAATCATTTTTGAATTCAGAATTTCAAAATTAGCTTAGGTTAAATTTTTGGTATTTTTCTGAAAACTTTCAATTTATGATAAATAGTGAAAAACATAGCGTTATTATTTAACACTGACTTTTTATGTTACTAATTAGTTATTTTATTTAAATTTATTTTAGTTAAAAAAATATATATAATACCTATATATTTTCAACATAATTCATTGGAGTCATTTTATAATAATTTTAGAAATATAACATTTTATCGAACTTTTTACTGTCTTGTACCCACCTTCTTGGAGTACTTAATAATTTGAATAAAACATAATTTTACCACTTCTATGAGATTAATTTAAAAAATAATAGTGGAAATTTTGACATAATAATGTAAATGTGGTTCAATAAGATGAATATAATTTTGGGTGAATAGTAACTTTTGACTTTTATTTTCCACGGTTAAAAGTAGATATGGTAATTACTGGTAAAAAAGCTATTATAATTACCCCATAACACGTCCTAATTCTATTGGATCTGTATAATTCGACCTAAAAAACCTTAGAAATAAAATATGAACCCTTTGGTCCACTTGGATAAGATTAGGACAATTATTATTATTTTATTTAAAGATAAGTTGATAGAGTTAAATTCAATGTTTATAAACTAAACCATTTTTAAATAGGGTTACTCATAATATAATTTCTACTATAAATATTCATTAGAAAGATAAAAATATTTCCTACATAATGGTATTTTATTTATAATTTTTATACATTAAATAGTTTAATTTATTTATGACACAACGATGATGCAGTAATTACATTTTTAATGAATTATTAAAATAATTAATATTATAAATATCCAAATAAATGTAAATTAAGGCTTATGATGAATTAAAAGAATTTTCCTGGTTAATATGACATGTTAAGGTTCGTTAAATAAATTTTATTTAATGTTACAATGTTTTTATGGCTATCAAAAAAATCAAATACTAAATAGAGTCAAAATTGACGCAATTGAGTTTTTAAAACTTATATAATATTATTTATTGATATAAAAGTCCTAAAAATATATGGTTTGGCCAAAAAACATATATAATAATATATATGACAATAATGAACCACTAGGGGTTCTATGGGCATTTTATAGTATGTTTATTAACCATATAATATAAAAATACAAACAGACAAGGTAAATGTCAAACTATTTAACTAAGAGTTAAATCTAAAATTAAGGTTACTACGAAGACCTAAACCTGTCTAAAACCTAGTGGTTGAGATTTTTTAGACCCATTAATACCTTATCCTTTAAATAAATCATTTTTTATCTATTATAAATATAAAATTGTTTTATTATAAAATCATATTTCCAGCATTTCCTAAAGTGACCCTCACCTCTCTTACAAAAGAGAACTTCCCATTCTTTTAATTTCACTCCTCCAAATCCATTTGGCTCGGCCAAACCCTAACCAAATATACTCCCAACTTTCATCCCTTCATCTTATAGGCCTTCCATTGGTCAGAAAGCGAACCTACGGAGCCCTTTTGGTCAAATCAAAAGAAAGAACACAAAGAAGAGGTAAATATTTCTTCACTTCTTTGAAGGTTTTATATTCTTCCACTTCCTCTTTATTTGTTGTTTCCATTATAAATAAATAACTCTAGAGTCTTCTATATACTGTAATGTTATTATAAAAATGTTTTAACCATATTCAGTATTCTATCCATCTTATAAATGACAAAGTCACCATACATGCGTACGTACAAATTACCATATCCACGTCATGGTAGAGTTTGTTATTCAAACACTTCATTATTTAGATGGGTATTATAATGAGTATAATTGATGTAAATAATAAATATAACATGTAAATTATTCTGTATATATGATATACCATCCAATTACATACTATTTCACCAACAATATAATGATATTGTCGATCGTGTGTACGTACAGATTACAGTCTCCAAGACGTGATGAGATTCATTCCCTCCTTAATCATTAAATGATGATTATAAAAATATATATTATTAAAAAGTATTTAATATATGAAAATATAAAGATACTGGGGATATGTATGTATGTATGTACTTACATATATCTTATTCACTTTGTTCCGTTCAATACAATACGAAAACGGAAACAGTGTTTATGCGTATGTACGGCCAACCGTCTCCATCAATAGTGCCCTCCATTTCAAATATCTATCAATTATAAATATTCATATTCTAAATTTATATGATATATAAAACAAGCTTTATATTTTGTATGTTTTCATATCTTTATCTAAATGATAAAAGTTAAAACACATATGATAAAGAAAGCGATTATTACCCAAAATGTTAATTTAACATGGAAATAATTGTTAAATGGTAATTATATAGTAAAAAATGAATCATGTATGGTATAATAAATATGAATATGGTTCTTTAATAACATAATAACATACAATTTTCATTATAAAGGATGTTAATTGTACCCTCGACCAAAGGAAATTTCATGGTAAGGATTAATTTCACAATCTCTTTTTTATCAGATGTTATTTTTACGTAAGTTTCTACTGGGACCTCTTTATCATCCACATCCATTCTTTCTTAAAATTGTACTTCAAAACATTTTTACTATTTAATAGAAAATTATTTAAAGTTATTTATACCCTTATTTGACCATATATTTTTTGAAAGGAATCTTTTTGTCATTTTCCAAAGAAGGCACTATATGACTTTTTCAACAAAATTAATGAAAGAATGTATTTTTTTTAACTTATACGGCGGGTACATATATTTTCCACTATTATAACACCATTGAAGCTCCCCTTACATGCTTAGAAGAATATTTTCAAAATAAATGTTTCCTTTTATAAATAAATGACTTTTAAATGATTTCAAAATAGAAAGAGATATTTCTCTATAAAATGTTTGATTTCATCTTTGTCAACATCTTTTTGATGGATTTTTAAATTTTTTTATGTTGATTTATTATGATACAAATCTTCGATATTGTTTTGAACGTTTTGTGATATGTTTGACTATGTAAGTGTTATTTTAATACCCTTCATGGTTTATGGATAATGTAATGAGATTTCATATGCTAGTTTTACTACGAATGTTTATGTTATGTTTAATCCTTTTCATATGAGGAATGCATTGGACATATTTAGTGACAGGTGGAGCCTGCTATAGCTCCTCGATGCATCAGTAGGTCTCATGAGACAAACAAGTGCCTTGAAAAAATGCCTTCACAAAATCTTATTTGTAGTCTTGTCACAAGGCCTTGACTATGTGGTTATGATGCCTGGAATTATGCATTCCACCATTATGAAAGGGACTATTGATATTGCTTGTGATTATTCGACTATTAGAATATCCATGAAAATAAGTAAGTCGAATTATTTGATTTTATCTTTGCCGTATTATGCTTAAGTTTAAGTTTAAATCGAATTTGTTTTAGTCTAATACATTTACTCAAATGATTATGCTTATTTATGAATGTTTCCGCTATATTGTTGTCCATACTTAGAATCTATGCTCACCCCTTCCTATGTTTTAATTTTCCCAGGATTCTGAGAAGTGTATTATGATTGATAAGAAGGTTTATGCTAGGGGATTATTGGCATTCTCAAAGAAACATTTATGTTGTATTTTATTTTATAATGTGTAATGAAATGTTCATGTATGTAATCTATTTTCCAACACTTCTAATCTAATCAGTCTTACGATAAATGATTCCTTGTAATCATTCTAATGTATTAAAATAAGGCACCGACTGTAGGCTTCTGGGGTCATGACATTAAATAGATGACTGAGTCTATATCTGATATTGAACCAATTCATTCAACTAGGTTTATGGGTGTTACATACTCTTCCCCAATCTTTTAGATGGGATCATAGGGATCTATTTCTGATCTATTTGGTGGTAGTGACCCATTAGACTTCATCGACGAAAGACTCCTACTCTTTTGATTCATATAAGCCTGTGATAATGTAATGATAATCATGACATTCGAATCGGGATTTATCCGCATAAAATTTCCCATTTTTTTCATTATCACAATATTTGACAAAGAGAAGGTATGATTATGGAATTGCAATATGCAGATGCAGCCAGTGCCTCCTTAATAGCATATTGAAGGTCATACTTTGCCTCACTACTAGAATATACAAATCAGGAATGATATATCCAATCCATGTTTTAATATTTATTTGTCCCATTTTCTTCTAATCGTTATTTCGATATCCCAGTAGAGTTTTGGTACATGGTATAAAAATTTCCTCATCATAACCCAGCCGACAAAGTGTTCGTAGTGTGATTAGAATGACTCCAAAGCTGTTTTCGATGAAAGTTCATTGGACATAAATGTCGTTTATACTACTGGACACATATAATGATTTGATGTGTCAATTCATGATGGTTTCTTATCCCTTTTCTGTGAAGGATATGATGGAATTAAATTATTTGGGATTGATCTCCATCTAATAGAGTTCAGCCGCTACTACATTGACCTTGAATTCCTCAGGACTTAGCAAGGCTTCATTGAGTGCCTCCCTATGGTCTCCGAATAAACATAAGGAATCCATGATCAATCGATTATTCAGTACTAATTCATGCTTATACATAAAACCATATTTCCACTCTAAAGGATGGAACTTCGTAGCTAGGGGTTTCTCTTTCATATGTTATCTTAGTTCTTGAGCTTTAGAGGTAGATGGTCAGGCCATTGTGATAGGAGTTTGTTGTTCTTTGGTACATTCCATGTTCGGCCGAACTCGTCCTCCTATATGCCTTGGCCTATAGAATATATGTTCCTTCTTCAACAAATACTCCTAGATGACTAGGCTCATATCTCTTCTGGGGGGGGGGGTTAAAGAAAAATTATGGTTCCCATTGTGTGTTCTGATGGGTTCTTCGGCGTCTTTCTATAATATCAATGGCTTGAGCTAAGGCATGGTTGAAAATTTTACTACTACCATGATCATGCCTTCGAGGAAACCCTTCACCTCTACTGCCTCTTCGTCCAGCCCTCTAGTTGGGTGTCGTGAATTGGGGTTTGCAGCTATTGTATCCATCAGAGATGGGGTCCATCAAATGAATTTCATTAAAGGATCAAAAGATCAGTTATTTCTCTGACAAACTTCAATCTGACTGTCTTCTTCCAGTGGTGTCGTTTGGTGGGGCGATGCCCACTGTACCATTTTTTGGGGTGGTTCCCATTATACCATTTGGATGGGCGAGGCCTGTTGTACTATGTTTGCTGGCATAATGTCTGAATGTGTTAATACTATCTTGGGATTTGGTTTCAGGTCATTTTATTGCTTCTTCTTTGTGCCCTTCTTTCCCTTATAGGCCTACAAGGATGTGGTTGACGGCTGTTTTTCATCAGAAGCTATTGGGGGAATAGTTGGTTTCTTTAACTATACCAGGAGGATGCCATGAGCTCAGTTGAATATTTTTCAGGACATCCAACGGTAAAAATTTCCCCCCTTTTTTTGTTTACTGATTCCCATTCCTCCTCCTCTCTTGGGTCTAAGATGGATAAATATTCCACTTGTGATTGTGACAGACCCAACATGAATTTTCCAGAATCCACTATATTTTGATTGAGATCCTTGAAGATGAAACTTTCAAAGATGGTGATCCCCAGTATCTGGTAACCAGGAAAATAATTTGGAAGGTCATCAAGAACCATTTCATCAGCTCAATACGACTCTAGTTTCATGAGTAAGTTATAGTTCAAGGAATCAATGAAGTAGCCGCTAACATGGTCATCTCAGAATGAGTAGACATTATTTCTACGCTCCTGAAACTGATTTCTTTTATCACCCCTTCACTCATCTTATCTCGGAAGGGGTAACTGTTGGAATCCACAGGGTCCCCCATGGTTTGGTGGAGGCCTCACAACTAGAGCTGGTTTCGGTGTGTATTAAGCATGACAGAAGCCGCTACAGCTTTTATCGTTCTTTCAACTGGAGGTTATGAGGCCACCCTGGACTTGAGATTGGTCCGCTATAAAAAATATTCAATTCATTGCGATATGGAGGATAAATATCAGAACCAACTTCTTTATTTCACTGTGATTAGTGGGGATTGCAATTCATCAAGGAGATTATAAATTCACATAGCAAGAATTTAATCCTTATAGAGTGGATAGATTATCATATATGTTAGGACTTTAAATCTGGCAATGACATCTAAAACTCATTCATTCTATTGTTGCTTTATGTTCATTAGATCAATGAGCATTTTCATAGGAAATGTTGAACTACACTGGAAGAGAAACTATAAATGGAGGTCCTCCCAAACTGTGAATGAATTATCTTTCCAACTAGTATACCATAAGAAAGTTGAACCCTGTGAGGTTTGCTTGAAAGACCTATGTTTTTCTACTTCTTCCTTCTCTGGAGTACCGATCATGGGATCACAGTATGAGGCATAGTTCATTATATGTTGTTTCAGGTATTCGAATCCATTGAACACTGGGAATGTGGGGTTTTCTAATTTTGGCATTGGAAGAATTTTTCTCACCCTATCAAGGTAGTGTTTGTGCTCCTGTTATATCATAGAATTCCTCCTTACCAAGGCTTTTAGCCAATATGTTAGTTTCTCGATGGTATTAAAGATCGCATGAATCATATCCTTTGGACCTTTATATTGGGAGGGTACAGTAGGGGACAATGATGGATACACTGGTGCTGCTGGAATTTTGGGTAGATACCTAGCTGGGGGATCCTTTGTTTTTTCTATTGAATATACTCTGGTTGTTTTACCAGAGGAGGGAATTCTTGATGAACATACAGGGATGTATTTATGTAGTTTTATTGTCTCAAAACTGGATTAGATGGGCATATGAGCATGAATAAATTTAATGAGATGATTGCATGTGGAAGGGGGAACCACTTCTGGGAACACCTGTTGATGATCTGAAGGGATAACACATATGGAAAGATAGCTCCCTCGATGCATATCAACATTAATTCACATGATCTCTTTCATTTCTTTCTCATTCATGTGGAATATTTCTCGAGAGTGAGGAAAACATTTTTAGGGAGAGGATTATGTGGGTCATAAGCGTCATGGGATTTATTCTTTTACTTGTCGGGGATTTGCGAGGGATGTAATAACAGATTATATAAGGGGACGCTGAAATTTAGGGCTACAATCTGGTTTCAGGTGTGCAAACCCACAGGCTCGGTCTGGGATGCCTCAGGGAGGGAACCATCTTCTATTGTGTCCTATCCCTTTTTATCATTTCTTATTTGATATACGGGATTGAAGTTTACCATGATCATTGATGCATATCGCATTGGGGTTGGCGTACTTGAACCCAAATGGTAGGAAATATTTCTGCATCCTTTTTTGGACTTTCATCTTCCATTCTGCAGTATTATTATGGTTTATTTGAAAACATTTACCCAAAGGGAGTCCTGATATTAACTCATAATGTGTCTTCATCTCCGAGGGTATGAACCACGAGACAACGTTGAATGGGTGGCCCCTTTTCTCATCGTACTTCCCAGATAAGAGAAGAAAGACATCCATTTTGTGGGAACACGAGATAAAAAGTCCCCCAGTCCTCTTAGATGGGGTTTCTACTATTCATTGGTAGATGCAATATGGAATAGATGGTTAGTCAAAAAGAACAATTCAAAACATGGCGGATATGTTGAGAACATTACAATCTAATTTCAAATGTGGATTGAATCAACACATTCCTCTAGTTATGTTTTCTTACAATAACTTCATTCACAAAATTATCAAAATATATCCTTATGAATCCCTATATTGAAATAACTATAGTGCTACAACTTGATGGAATGATGTTGGATAAGGAATTCCGTTAGAAACTAATATATATAACGAAATATAAAATTAGGTTAGAACCATTTAAAACCATATCAAAGAAGCTAATAGTTAGAAGAAAAGTTGTACTAAAAATTGTGGTTGTGGTCTAGAATGTTATGTTTATGTCATGGTATTTTGAATAATTTATACATAGAAGAGGGGTATGATATTTGAGAAAACATTGTAGCATCCTAACATATATACCACTTAAGTTGTTTCTAATATGGGAGACCATAGGACCTCAACTGTGCCTCCCGGAATGAAAAAGGTTGTCGACTATTAGCGAGGGCCTAGGGTGTGTCTATGGGGAGACTACTCCCATATATATCAATGTAATAAAAATGGTAGGAATTTAATAATAATAAGAAAAAGTTGAATTTATGATAGGTCGTATTGGAAATATGGAAATAAACTATACAGACAAATAATTAACTATCGTAAGCTGAATAATCAATAATAGATATAGAAATGATAATGTCAATTATTCTATACAATAATGAGATTGATTGGGAATAGATGATTCTAAAATAACCATATTGTTATAAAAATATTAAATAAATGATAATATTGTAACAATATCATCTAAATAATAGGCTCGGTCCTCTACCCCCCAACTCTTACCTAATCAGCAAATCAACCAATCATCTGAAGCCTACCACTCCCATTCATCCACAACACTGATCATAAAGTCTACATGGGTACTATGTATCACCCAAGTGGGGTTTGAGAAATAAATATCAATAGCCTAGTACCTATAGTGTCTAGTCCAATCCGTTTCATGAAAAAAATAATAATCATTTTTCTACAATAATAAATAAATAGAAATAAATAAATAAATATTAACCCCCTTAATCCAGGTTCCTAAAAGGACAGCCATCCATATCACTTGTTTTAGTCTATGTAAATAGTCTAATGGCCGTAACTCTATAATTTATGATATATATATATATATTTGGGCCATTAAAAATTAATAAACTAAGGTAAATGATGAAAAAATACCTAACCATGTATTTTACCGTGTTATATACATAGTAATGTCACTACCCACATATTCAAATAAGAAAAATAAAATAATCACATTTGAAATGAGAAATCAAACAACCCAGTAATTCCAATAGTGGAGTATGAGACCAGCCTGGGTGATCTAATTTGAATCCCAAGGGTCACTACAGAACATCCAATAAAACCAATGCCATCGAGTCCATCCATGGAAATACGTATGGCATACCTTTTATCAATCAAGACATGGTGACTCTGAGTCTGTACCACGTATCTCACATATGGAACCTAATATCATCCATGGATGGACATATACATCTGGAAAATGGACCCATCCTTGGATGCTCCCCAATGGAACCGGCACCACTCATGAGTATAAGTAAATCAACATGGTGAACCTATTCCCTGAAAGCGAAAGTATCACCACTTGTGCGTCGAGAGTATCTAACCAAGAATGATGATTCCTAGAAAGGAACCCTTAACACAAATCCCATGTTCACTCACATCCCATATTATGTGATCCATGACAATAAAATAATATAACATATCATTTCATAGTGTTTATGTAACCAAATTTCATCAACCAATAATATTTCCCAATATAGTATTGAAATTAGTCCAACCTATAATTCCATATGCAATAAGCATATGGAAAACAAGTAAAATTATCAATGTGAAAATCAAATAGAATGAACAATTTATAGGACATGTAAAAGAGGTTACAATCATTCTCATAATTTATCAAGAACAACTGAATAATTAAGGCACATGTCACATATTTAAAAATGAGTGTAAGAATTAGGAACTAGGATTTTATGTAAGAAAATATATCGCTAATTATGATCATGTAATAAGGCATTAACAGCGGTGAAAAATAATGGGAATTAAGAATAGTCCCTACTGATGGAATACAATACTTGGTTCCCTATTTATCAAATTAAATTTACTATTTGAAAACATTAAACCTTGGTGAAAAACACACACCCAAAGTGAAACACAATACAACGCATATGGGATATTTTGGAAATTAAGAATGGAACTCCCAAAGTGGTGTATAATGACTAGATGAACTCCTTAAAATGGGGTTATCCATATGATAGAGTTCCTATGGACAAAGGGAACATCTTTAATCAATTTATTAGGAAAAAATGAGGCCTCACTAAAATGGTCTAGTGAGATGCCCAAATATATTTCAACTAAAATGTAATGAAAAAACTAAAAAACAATACACCCTCTATGTCGATGTAGCAACACACCACTCATCCATTTTCAAGGATTGATTTTACCTAAAATTTAAGGAATTAATGGATTTTTTATAATCCCTAAAAATAGGGAAAAATACAACACATAAATATAGATAGACGGTTGTAAGAGGAAACTAAAAATAGATGGGTGCGTTAGTCATAGAATACTAAGATGGTTACATATCATCTAAAGGTTAAGGATTTGAGTGTTTTATGATGGAAAAACATCAATAACATATGGAGAGGGAGGTAGTGATCCACACATTAAGGAAAGAGGAAAAAATTGATTGAGTGGGAATAAAAATAAAAGAGGGGTGAATTAATTAATTAGAATAGGAAACCTTTTAGTTTTAACCAGTTTCAATACACCTCATTTGGAAACATGGTTTTACCAAAAAGTGTTCCAACATTTCTCTAATAAAAACTATAAGGGTATTATCACATGGTTTGCTGCATAGTTTGACTAACCATGCACAAATTGTGCAAAAACACACTATCTCAAAACCTATAGAACATGAACTACCATGCACCCTAGGTCACACGATTTTATACCTATTGTGTAGCCTTGTTTTATATACCATTTCTAGGGATCTAGGATCTAAACGAGCCTTATATTTACCAAAGAACACTTTTTCTTTATTAGGAATCATTTTAAGGGATATTTTAAGAAAATAAAACAAAAAAATTAATGTTTTGAACCATTTGAATGGTTGGGACATTGAAACCTCTCCTCCTAGAAGCAACTCAACCCCATGTTTCCCTTCAAAGGGTGGTAAAATGTCATCAAAGATGGGTTTTGGCCATTGTGCACATAAATTGGCCTTCTACTCCTAGATCTCTTCATGTACACATCCTTACTGCCACAATACCCATACCATAGGAACTAAAAATCTTCAGAGAACCTTCATGATATGATGAATTATGAAAATATGATTCTCCTCGCAGTTCACATCCACCTATAGGTCTATATCCATATGGTCAAACAAATGAGAAGGGTTGGGATGATACTACCAAAGATGAGATACATAGAATACATCATGCATGACATGATACCTTTGATAAAACAACAACCGATAGGAAACTGACCTAACTTTCCCCACTACATCGAAGGTCCTGAAATATATTGGTGATAACATTCTATATCGCCTGATTCTTCTATTACCCAATCTAAAAGATACACAAAAAAATAACTAATGTCCCACATATAATTGTATAAACATATGATGATGAATTATATAATATGTTATCATGGACTAATATGTATCCATATGATTCTTCATCAACTAGAATTGTTCTGAATTCTCCTAAATGAGATGAGGATACAGTATAGCTACCTCACATTAATAAATCCATAATATTGGTTAATGTAATGGTCTACTATATATGGCCTTGTACAAATCTATATGAATCATTTCCTCATAGATATAGTTATAGGACAAATCAACCAAGGTGATATTATTTTCACAATAACCTCCAAAATTGATGGTACAGTCTCAAAACATTTTCTATAACACCTAGGACAACCACATGGACTTCCAATCAGAATGAGGGTGATATGTCATTCTCAACAGTACATATGAACCCAGTGAGTTTATCAACCCTTTCAAAAACCATGAAGTAAATTGGGTGCCTTTGTCCAAAATGATAAAAAAATGGAACATATTGTAGTTGTACTATCATATAGACATAAAGCCTTCAAAACTCATCAAAAAAGAAGGTAAACTAGATCTGTAGGAAGTGAGAATGTTTAGTAGGACTATTAATGATCAACCATACTACATCACTACCTTGAGGGGATCTCATAAATCTTTTCCCAAAATCCATCATGACATCCTTCCATTTCCAATCAGGAATGGATAGAGGCTAGAGAAGTTCATTAGGTCAATGTTTCATTGCCTTAAACTACTAATAAGTGGATCATCAAGTGGTAAAATATTCTATATTCCTCTTTATACCTTTCCGTCGGGTGTTGATGATGTATATGCCAATACATATTGATAATCCTAGGATGAACATCCGGAACAGAGGATAGTTATTCCCTCATCAAATCTTCATATATAACCATAGGAACCCATAAATGACCATAGAAGGGTAGAGTGTCACTACCCTCAGCAACCCATGTAGGTGGTTGATTATATCTTATGATACGTTCCCTCAGAATAAGTCAATCTGAATTAGATAATAATCGCATTCAGACCCACCCTATAATAGTATACGTAACTGCTAGAACTGATATTACATTTTTCTCATGTTGTTCCTGAACCTCAATAAGAAACTGGGGAAAAAGGTTCATCATATTCCACTCATTTCTAGTTTCCTTGAAAACCTTCATCTTCATTTTTTTCTTATTGCATCAGTTAAGAAATTAACCTAACCAAGTTTGCAGGACAACTCAATGTTGAATTATTGCAGGTATTTCACATACATGTGTTTCATCTTATTCAAATATTGTTCTGTTGAGATATATTTTAAGCATTTATGGTCCATGTAAATGATGAATCACTCACCCAATAAGTAGTGCATCCAACAAAGTAGGGCATGAACCCATACTACTAGATCGAGATCATGTGTCGAGTAAATTTTGTCATGTGTCCTCAGCTTGAGGGTCCATATTCATGACTCGATCACCTATAACCATAACAACACCAATCCCAATTCCTGAAGCATCATAAATAGAATGTATATCTTATTCCTAGATCTGGAAGAATCAGGATCGTCACTATGTCGATTCTCCACATTAACTTTTGAAATGATATCTTAGAAGCATCATACCATAAAAACTGCACACCCTTCTTAATCATGGCTCTAAGAGGCACAACTATGTAGGATAATTATTGTATGAAACTCTTTTTATATCTAGATAAACCTCGGAATCTTCATATATTGAAAACATTCTTTGTATAATCATAGGAAACAAGAACATCCACCTTCCCCAGGTCAATTGATACGCCCTTGTCAGATATAATATGACCCAAAAGTGAATGTTTTTAATCCAATAGTGTCATTTAACGAGATTCCAATATAGATGTATCACTCTTAGTTTTATGAGCATGATATCAAGATGGGTTTCATGGCCATGTCTGTTACATGTGGAAAAAAATATGTCATCTATGAAGACTACCACCAATAAATCAAGTTAATAATAAAAATAATAAATGATCAACTCCATGAAGACTGTTGGAAGGTTTGTCAGACCAAACAACATAAAAAAATACATGTACAAGATGTACCTGATCCATAATTCTATACATTGTATATTCATTGGCCTCAAAGGAAGTTTATTATAGCCTGACCTCAAATCAATCTTAGAGAAAAAAGATTGACATTAGAACTGGTCAAAGAGGTCTTCTATCTGAGGAAGTGGATACCTACTTTTTGACTATAATCTGGTTTATTCACTGTTAATCCCAAAAAAATATGACAGTACCATCCACCTTCATAGAGAAAAGTATTGGTGAACACCATGGTTATGTGTTGGTCCTGATAAAACCCTTATCCTCAAATTCATCAAAAAAATATTTGTCTTCTCGGTGTTCTGTACATGCCAACCTAAATGCAGGAATGTAAATTGGTGTCTCACATGGAAATATCTATATGTTTAACTCAACCTCAATCTTAAGAGGTAATATAGATAAATAATTAAGGATGACATCCCTGAAATTATCTACCAGTAGAGGTAATTACACAAGCAACATTACCTAATATTTCACAAAGAGACCCTCCACCTAAGCTATCACTCTTCCATGACGAGTTTGATTGGGTCCATCTTCATCTTTCTAGATATCCCATTCACCCTTGTATAAATATGTTATTCCCTCATGATATGTGAAGAGAACCTATTAGTGATATCAATACACATGGGAATCATAAAGCACAAGATTTCCCATATAAATAGTGGTTTGTAATATGGTCATCTTGAGGATAATGATACTCCCAAAGAAACAAAAACTATCTTAAGGTGGAAACACCAACATTGGGATATGTTTTGTATTCTCACCACTAACTGATTTTTGAGGGACATGATGTGATAGAACTTTTTGATGAAAAGGAATAAAAATTACACACATTCTGTAGATATGAATTAGTGTGATGCTCCAGTGTTGAAAATGGAAGGACATAAAGTAGGGGATACTAGAATACTACCTGTAAACGTAGTTGGCCATGGACTCTTCTCCTCTGGTGACGGATGAAATGCATACATATAGAAAAAAACATGACTATGAGATGTTTCCTAACTATCCTGTGATGATCCAATCTACTAACATTAATGATGTAGTCCCTGAATTCCTTGTTCTCAACCTCTACCACCTCATCCTGAATGAATGATAGAAGAACAACTACCCACATGATGTGGAGTCCTAGACCCAATACCCGATAGAATTTCTTCTATTGATTCTTTATCAGTGGTTTTTAGAGGAAAGTATTGGACGATGTGACAAAAAAGGACCCATCCTACTACCTGATTTACATTTTATCATGTTCTTTATGCAATGGGGCTTTTTATATCTTGTCATACCACATTGGTTACATAATTTAGAGCTGATAGTGCATGTCACATCGCTAGAACCACCCCCACGCAAACCCTCTAATTGGTGTATCCTACTTCCAGAAGAACCATCAATAAGTCATCAAACTAATATACCATGGAAAACACTACTATCCTCCCTATTATTATCTTCCGTAATCGAGGCATGGTTCAATATCTTAATAACATTAGTCAAACAGAATATGTTCACATATGATCAAACAACCTGGACATGATTATCCTCAATGTTCTATATAGTTTTATACTCATCACTTTTCATAGATATGATGAATCACTAAAAATAATTAATGAGTGATGAATACTCAAACACAGTCATAGATCCCTGTTTAAGATGCATGAAATCCTTATCTTGATCCTCTCTCAGAGTCAATGGAAGGAAGTGGTCATTGAAATCCATCTTGAAGACTTATCATACCATGCTTTAGTGTCGCTTAGACTATGATATGACATCCCACCAATGATTGGAAGAGTCACATAACATATAGGATGTGAAATTAACCTTCCACTATATAAGAATATAAATATTGTAAAATATTTATACAATAACCTCTAACCATGATTCTACAACATGAGGTTTGTCGTCCCTTAAGAATGAGGGAGGAAGTTTCTATTAAAAGTCCCGATTCAGATCTTCCATAGTCAAGGTAGGTCATAGATCTACATGAACATTTTGCATCAGCCTAATAAAGATCTCATGAAATTATTTATTAGTTCCCAGTGAAAGATTGAATGGAGGTGATTTTGGTGGAACTACACGACGTATAATGGGTGGCTCAGGGCCCACCACCTACAGAGTGTGCTCATAGATGCTCTCTTGGAATATAGCATGAGCATGTCACAATGGCATAACACAATAATTTTGAAAGTAGAACCTCTAACATGATTTATAATAGATAGGGAATCTGGATAAGAAATTGATGAAAGAAGGGCATGTATATGTCCTCCCTGAAACATGGCACAACTGACAGCCTACTGATAGAACTATGTCTAGATGATAGGAAAATATAAAAGGATAACCACAAAAATGAGAAGCATATCATACAACCCATTTCTGTTGTTCGTTCATAATAAAGGTATAAAACTCCCATGTATAAAGGCTATTTTATTTTAAATGAATCCCCCAATTAAATACTTTAAAAATTAATCCCCATTTTAAAATTTTTGAATCATGTGGATAACCCTTCCAATTAATTAGGTTCCATACACCTTATAAATAGAAATTGGGTGTCCACTAAATTCATACAATAACATTCTCCTTAAATTTTATTTTGTTCAATACTATAAATAAAACATAAGAGTCACTATAAGGCTCAACCAGTAGGAAAAAAACAATAACCACAAGCAATTAAAAAGATGAATGTGGAAAAGTATATATCACATGGAATAATTCATAAAATTTTTCAATTAATATTGTACCTAGTATGATGCATTCTATGTAGTTCCCTCATTTAATAGTGCTTAAGTAATAAAAATAATCATCTAAATTTACCAGTATCAATAACACCACAAAACATTTGTGTCTCCCGAGAGTAAAGTCGTATCAACATTAAATACCATAACCAACAAAACAATTCCCTATCGCAGGAAATTTTGGTTTCCCCTATACATGGGATAGCTACATCCATGCATAGGTTCAATTAAAAATTCCAATGTCCTAGTCTCTTATTTAACCCAAATATAAAGACAAAATAAAAAGGGATTTGATATAACTTTGTAGCATCCCACCCAGTTAGAGGTTGCTGACTAGTAGTGATGGCCTATAGTGTACCAATGGGGAAACTATTCTGAAATAGATCAGTGTAATCATAATTGGAAACTAGAAATAATAAACAGTAGAATCATAAGCAGGGACATAAGTTAGTATAAATAAAGAAATAAACCATACAAGATAAAAAATAGATTAGTGGAAGGTGAGTAATCAATAATATATACAAAAAAATATGATGTTCATGGTGATTTATAGGAATGATATTGTAGGGGATTAGGGGATACTGACATATGTTGCATTCTGACATAATATAAAAAAAGGAAACAAATGATTCAACAATATATTGAGCATAGGCATGGTCCTCTTCACCTATAATTAACCAAAAAAACTAATCAATCATGCATAGAATGTTTCATGCTTCCCTTTATCAATACATGTGATCATAAATTCTACTTGGGTAATAAGAATCACCAAAGAATGGTGTGATACAGAAATCATAATATTCCAAAACCCATGGTGTCTAGGAAAATCCATTTTGTGAAATAAATAATAAGTAGTGTGACTTAATAATAAACTAGTACTCGCCCGTGCTATTGCACGGCGTATTCAATTAATGGGTTTTCTTCTAATAATGGTTTAATTTTTAGAAGCATTACAAAGAAAACATATGTTGAATAAATTATAATTAGGAATTACTATTTTCTGGTAATGGAAAAAGGGGGAATAGAACATGAATACATCATTCAATTAGTTGAATAATATATTAGAGACAAATATTGAATAGAGGAAACTATTGAACAAATTAAATAAATGAAAATAGATATTCAACATCTACTACATAATACTTAACATGTTATTGAATGAAAAATAGATGAAGAATAATTGATTCTAGTTGTTACAAAATTAAATGTCAAGAGACTTGGTATTTGATTGAATAACAGGTCATCTTGCATACTACATATTGTTGATTGTTGTTTGCCACCACCCAATCCTGACCATATAGACACCACGCCTCATCTCCCATCTTCATGTGAACCTTATTTAGAATAAACTCATTTAAATAATTGTTAAAAACACACATCTTCAAGTAGAAATTATGAGATGTTTACTTGAATAGTCTCACAAATGTCCAGTACAAAGAGCAGTAAATCACATCTTCGATAACAATTACCTGAAATTTTCACATTAAATGTCTTTTAGAGAAATCAACACATTAAAAGAGAAATTTCTCTCATACAATTTAATGAGGAAGGTCGAAAACATAAAAAACATTGAAAACAATTTACAAACACAAACCTGGAGATTTGGCTATGGTTACAACAACAATATGACTTGATCTTCAAGAGGTGGGTGGAGTGTTGTCTTGTTTTTTCCTACCATGAAAACAGAAAAGAACTGTTATTAAATACTAAAATGACTAAAGGAAAGAAAATAAATTAAAAGGGACATATCCAACAAACCATCCATGATGTAATTGTGTCAATGTAAATATACAGGATTCAAGCCCATGATCGCACCTTCTAATGTGGGGTCACTCATCAGTGCAATTGGATGGTCACTCAGTACCCTACATGAATCCCTTCTTCCTCCAAGGATAGTTATTGGAGATAATTTATATGAGATTATCAACAGTATTGCAAACTGATTCATGTTCCAAATCCGGGTCATTGTTCCACTCTAGTGGACACTGTAACACATTCTGGAATCTATCAAAAGCACCAAAGTAAACACATTAAAAGAAACCTGTATATGAATATTTTCACTTATAGAAATTCTTCCTAGTATCCTGTAATATATCACATAAAAAATAAATCATGCCAAAGGTCATGGAAAAATTAAGACCAACCTCATAACCATTCTCTATTTTAAGAAGTAGTTCTGAATTCCATTAAAAAACTATCACAGGCGATCACTGATCATATAAATCAATTACAAAATTATTAATGAGTTACTATTATTTTTGAAGTCCCTACCAAAATCATTATTAAAAGAATCTCAAAAGTTCCACCCTATATTATCTACCATGAGTGCCTCATTCATGGGAAAAAATTGATAAATAATGATAGAATACCTTTTGAGAAGTAACACGGTAGCCCTCCTCATGGCCATAATTCAAATAGAATGAAAGTCCTCCCCTTGATATTTTCTTCCATAATGTTCCTACATGGGGTGGGGTAGAGGATATTGAAATCCTCCCTATAGTCAACCATCGAGCAATGATGGAAATACTCTCTATGATAGTATTAGCTTTGAAATTCTTCTCAGCAGCAGCATTCTGTTTTATCAAGAGGTGGGTAGAGTGCAGTGTGGAGTGCTGTCCTATTTTTTTCCTACCCAGAAAAGAGAAAGGTAATGTTTTTAAATAGTTAAAGGAAAGAAAATAAATTAAAAGGAACAAACAGATGCTCAGTACAATCACTGAAAATGCAATATCAAAAACAACATTGATCAGAACCAAAAAACATCCCAACAAATACAAAATAATTCCAAAGATAGATTCAATTTATAATTTGGACTCTCAAAATCTAAATATAGAAAGTTCCATTAGCATCACTCATTTGTGAAATATTTCTCATGTTCAACCTTCAAAAAAACGATTTCTTACCCCAATAAATTTGAATGTGAATGAAGGGAAGACTTATTCAATAAAGCCGGAGGACTTTAATATGAATTCATAGGAGAAAACTAGGAGAAAGTATAGCATCAGTTCATATGTAGCTTCAAGTCTAGTGCTCAAGAGAGAATGGGACCTTAAGAAATAATCGTTAAAAAATTCATAAGATTGAAGTATTTAGAAAATAAACAAAATGAAAACCTAACATATTCAAGCTATGGTCTTTTTTCCCAATCAAACTCAGGAGTATGCACCTGACTTGTTAAATAGGGATCCCATGTTACACCATATGGGGTTGCAAAGGCATAGAGATCCATATATGTCCCACTATGGGCCTTGCTATCTTTATCAAGAGATAAAATAGAGTTTCAAGTCAATAACTGTCAAAACATATATACAGTTAAAACACATACACATTGTCTTCCCACATAATGAAAACCCAGTCAACATGTATTATAACATGTTCAGTTGTACTAACAGTTGTATATTGTAACTATTTTGAGTATTTTATAGATTAAGAAATAGGAAACAGAAGATAACATACTACAGGGGTGAATATAAATATTAGACCTCGTATAGAATTTCATCCCCAAAATGTCATTCGAGGTGTCCATGGGTTTTTCATTGATTCATATGATGTTCTGCTAGAGGTAATATTTTAGTTTCCCTACCAGGTGAGACGTAATCCAAACCCAGTCCAGAGGTATTATAACATGTTAAGTTGTACTAACAGTGATATATTGTATATATTTTGAGTATTTCATAGATTTGTAAAGTGGAAACAAAAGATAACATAATGCATGGGTGAAGATAGATATCATACCATGGGGTGAATTTCATGACCCGAATTTCAGTCATGGTGTCCATGGTTTTTCCATTAAACCATATGATGTTTTTCTAGAGGTCATATTTATGTTTTGCAAGCAGATGAGAAATGAACAGAATATTAGAAAAGTTATAAATGCCTCAAACGAATTTAATGAAACATAAATCCCATTGTATTGAATTTGCATACTGAATTAAGAAACCTTTATGAATAAATTACTTGCAAGAAGATGAGTGTCGGAATAGAGGTTCACTTCCCTGTTTTACTACACAATACAAGCAGATGAGTCTATGTGTAACATCCATACAAGAAACGTACAATATCGTTGGAAAACCAAATACATAACATATAACAAAGTTTTTAATAGCGTCTAATGTGAGTAATAGAAACCCAAAATAAGGCATTAAAATATCTATAATTAAACACCACCACCATTATCCTACTCCAAAATGAGTAACATCCAGAATAATGAAAAATTTCCGATGAATGATAACTGATACAAAATCAAAATTAATGAAGTATGTCCAGCATGTCATGAAAACTATCCAGCATTATATGTGTCCTGCCTGAAAATCATCTTGCATGTTAATATTATAATAAACCTGTAGATAATCCCAACTGAAATAGACTCCATGAGAAATTACAAATACATCATACTGCAGATCATTGTGTATTGCAGGTAAGGCTGGAAATCAAATGAAGAAAATCCAATTAAACTACCACTTAGTATTATTACCGTGACAGTAAAGCAAAAAATGTCAATCTAATTTCTCATTTTTCTTGTTCAAGTCAGCCTTCATTCCCCTTTCTTGTTGAGTACAATGAGTAATTATACCTAAACTATCTTGACTACACTGAAGACCATGTTGGATGTTATCCTCTGTATAAAATTCTTGTGAAAGGTTTTTCTACATAGAGAATATAGTTAGCAGAATTTGAAGCTACTTGATGAAGTTCAAATCAATGCAGAACATATGTGGTTTTTAACAGCAGACAGTAAAAGCTTCAATGAAATAAACGTCGTTTATATTTAATTCATTGAAACTCAACACTAATCATGAATGTATTGTTAATGAAAATGAAGTAAGTTATTATTCAGATATGATGATTGTTACATACCTGAGTAGATAACCGATTAGACGTACAAGAATCAATCTTATAGGTAGTGTTTGAAGTTGATGGAGAAGACATACCGGTTTGATGCTCCTATTATGAAAGGTTGGAAGGAGAATTATAGTAACATTACTTATGTCTGTTATTTAAGAAGAATGAAAATAGAATGAAGCACATTGTACCTTGCCATCAGGATCCATATGGGAAATGCACAAAAACTGGTGTTTATTAGTATGGTGTTTTCCAAGTCATTCAGGCTCTGTTTGAAAACCCTGCTGAAAACTGTGTATAAAACCAATCAGTAAGTGATAAGCACTATAAGAAGTTTTAGTAAGTGTTGTCAAATGAAACCTCAAAGAATATTATCATGCACATAATAAATAGAACCACATTACTATCACGACCACATAAAAATAGATAGTATAGTAAAGACACTAAACAATTTTCAAATTGAAACAAATACAGGCCTATAAATCCAAGAGATGAGTGCCCAGACTCTAAGAGAACCATCAATATAAAAGAACACTAAAAACTCAAAAACTGGGAACTGCGGGAGGTATTTTTATTTTAATCAATTTTCCATCGATCACTTTTTACAAAAAATACTAACCGACACTGAAATTGAATCTGAATCAAGATAAACAAAACAAAAAACTACTAATACAAAGCAATGTTCATTTTAAAAATATGATACATCTGTTTTAACAGCTAAAAATAGGTTTCATGGATTTTGAGTTGACATAACCAGCAAGTTAAATATACCCCAAACAAAGCATTGATACATTAACTTTATTTTGAACATGAAAACGTATTACATACAATTCACTGCAATGTTAGTTTAGCAACAATCATTATCCTCACTTCACAGTAATCATTTTTATGAAATGTATCAAATAGACCCTGAACTGAATCTAAACCAAAACAAACCGAAAACAAAACTACCACCCATATAGAGAATGTCTGATTTTAAGAACTTGACACATCATCCGTAGAATGTGTTTGCCTTAGCAGCCGAAAAGAGGTCAATTAAAGGGTTTCGATGAATAGAAAGAGAAGATAATATATTTTTTATTAACATATCATTTTTTATAGAATGGTTACAACATGAAACCTTTCATGCTGAGAAAATATTTTAGAAATTGAATCTTCGTGAACTGGAAGAAACAACCAAAATTACTCATACAAAGCAGGAATGTATTTTTGTTGACTAACATCAATACATTACAGTACTCAAGAACCTACAAATCAAAAAAGCATCAAAGGTGGATAAGAATGAAACAAATGATTTTAAGTATTGAGACGACTACTAACCCAAGCTATCAAGAATGGGCGTCATACCAACAGATGAATCTTGTAATTTCATTTATAAAAAAGGTTAAAAATCAATAGAAGAAAAATCTCCATTGAAGGGGCGAAGTTGAATAAAAGGAGGAAGAATTTGGATAATGAAAATTAAAAGAAATCAACTTACCCTGAGTATTATAATTGCAACTGGGCTTCCACAGTGTGTAACAGAAGTTGAAAAATCCTTGATATCCATCACAAATATATCAACCAACGCTGATGAGTGATGCTGAATGAATAAAAAATAAAATAAATTCTTAAAATAACATGGAAACATCACGAATAATTCCTATAGAATTAAAAAGTAATCATTTAGAAAGAAAAACATAGCACTAAGACCTCAAAAGGTTGTGCCAATGGAATAACATCATCTTTTATGCCCGAGAATAAGCCAACAATCAAAACTACACGCCTATTATCATTGCAATCATTCACTTCCAGAAGTACCTACATTATTTTTTAATGGGATATTAAACTCATCTACTTCATGTTCTTTTCAAAATCTTAAAGAGAACGGGTGATATTGGATAAGGGAGAACCTCTTTAAATTCGCAAGTCAGGGCGTCCCGTCCAATGATTCCAGTAGCCGAATTGGTATTGATAGCGATTTTGGAGCCCAACTTTTGTGTTATCTAAAATCAAAATAAAGCCCAACCACAATCCAACGAATATGAGCATGCACACATACAACAACCAGAATCGTTAATAAGAAAAATTGACTTCAAAATTCATACGAGTGGATGAAAAGGTCCCAATTCCATGTTAGGGCATACAACGCATGCTATGGAAAAATGAGGTCGAATTGGCACATAGAAAACCTTACCTAAAGCCTCTTTTACAGCATCCTAAGACAACAAAATTCAGCAAGGAACACATAATACAACATATATGAGTGAAATAAACATTCTAGGGTTTGAATTAGAAAATGGGGGAGGTCGGTGGTGCGGAGAGGTGGGGGTCGAGGATAGAATATATTGAATAAATTTTTAATGGAATAAAAATTTATTTTGAGCATGAAGAATTTAAACACAATAAGAAATTTCTATGATTCGAAGTTAATAATGATGATTACTATTGAATATATTTAAATCACTATTTGATGGTACATAATATTGAAATACATGTGGTGAAAATAGGGATACCTCATGAATATAGTCAAAAACATTAACGATAAATTTATAGGAATGGAATTATTCTAAGGATAGTGATTTCAATAACATTAATAAACTAAATATAAAATAAAATTGAAAAAAACATTTGATTGTAAAATGAAATAAAAACTGATAGGAAATTAAAGTAGAATACACAATTAAGTTGACATCATAAATATTTTATACATTTACATTAAGTTATAAAGAATAAAATTTTAATTTCACCATGAATAATTCAAACACATTAATGAAAACATTCAAATGGTTAATTAAAATTATTATCATTATGATAATTAATGTTGAGTTGAGGTCATACGATCCTCAAATGGAATACTAAACGAATAACCTATAAAATAAATGCTTCCAACACAAAACGTAATATATTATAGTAAACACATAATACATCACACAAAGAACATATTGAGAATAGAAAAAAGGGAAATACTAACCTCAAAAAAAGAAATATATGTATACTCACATTTAATGAAATAAAAAATAAATAAAAGATAAAATAAAAATAAAATATCTACTTCTCCAGAATACGCCAAATAATCCCTCTTCCATTATGTTCTATTCCCCCAAATTGTAATGTGACTCCACCCAGTCACCATGTAAGATCTAGACCTTTCATCCAAACACTGGAAATGTTCACTGATTTCCTACCATTGGCATCAACTATATTATAATTATGTGCAACAGTTGGATGTAAAATGCATGATAACCAATCTATATTTACTATACATGTTATGTCATCAAATCAAAAAGAGGCAACTTAAAAGAAATTGTAGCAGAAGTGGGAGAGAACTGTTGATTACCATTTTTTAGACATGAAGTGGTCATTGAAAAGAATTTACATACAGAAATCATCATTTGAGTTATAGTGATGTAATAAGAGGAAATAAGGTAGAATCTCATCAGCTAAAATTGAAATTTAGGATTTAACATGCACCTGATTCCCTCTATGTTGTACAACTATCTTGAAAATGAGAAATTCCATCATGCACAGACAAAACAATAGTGAATCCAGAATTTAATGGTTATGTGGGATTCATTTATGATGACCCCATAAAAAACATACATATCATAATGAGCACATGCATATGTAGGCTACCCAGTCTCAATTTTTCTTTCAAAAATGGGGTGACAGTTCACATTCTTGTTCAATCAGAAAAAATGTATAATCAGAAATACATTCTAAAACTAGATAAATATACCAATAGAATGTGTTTTCCTTCACTGAAAACCGTTATAGCTTCAATGGTAGCATCATAAATTAGTGATAACCAATTCTATCAATGCAGCAACAAACATTAAGAACCACAACAACACCAGAAACGGTACGCCAAATTTAAAAGTATCAATGAGATAACGAAAAATGTAATGAAGATCTATTTTTATAATAAAGAGATTTTCAGAAAAAAAAAATGCCTTGCAGATGTCTATAAAACGTTATTGAATGGCACAATAATCAGTTTTGGGGTTCAAAATTCCTCCATCTTGAAATCAGTATTATTTATTCAAAGGAGGCTGCAATGACAACGTAAGCCTAATGAAACCATAGAAATCAGAAAAACCTAATAGACATGAAAAAGGAATCATGAAGGAAATACTTACCCATATTATAGAAAAATGTAGTTAGGCCAGGACATCATCTCCTTGTAAAATAAATAAATAAATATCTTTTACAATGGGGAAATTAAGAACCCATTAAGAAAACTCTGAACACAAATTGACTGAGAACCACACAACGGACACACATCAAATGAAGACAATGTGTGAATGAAACAACATGAAGGAAAAAGACCAACCTAGAAAGCTATAGACAGTGTCCTGAGTGGAAAATAAATTTAGGCCTATACCATTGGAAATTGATGAATCTTAGAGGCTTTGCATTGTTATAGATGGTGGAAAAACTGCATGCAGCAATGATCCAAAAGTACCTGAAAATACAACAAACTGTATGTTATAAAATATAAAATGTAAAATAATGACATGAATAAAAAACATGAAATTTACAAAGTAAACAATTTTAATTAAAAATTTAATATACATACCAAATTGATAATCCACATAAAACATCAAAGAGAGTGGTCATAATAAAAAGAGAAATGAAATTTTCATCACCAGGGTTGTCTATATCACACTTGCAAGCTTCTAGACAATGTTTCTCGGCCACTGGGAATATCCTGAAATTGGTTTAGCAAATTAGAAACCAGCTTCCAAGGAAAAGTGATTTCTAACGTTAAATAGATCAAAAAGTTAATATTCATTAGACCATGAAGCAAAAACATATATGTATGACAACAGACAGATAAAAAATGAAAGATAACAAACCAAAGAAATGAATCTTTAGCAAAAGGTTAATATCAGTAAAAATTTCACAAGAATCAGATTAGTCAGCCACATAAAAACCCAAGGTAAAGATCAACTTTGGAAAATCTAACTCAATTATTTGATGTAGAGGAAATACCTAAAAAAGATGACAAAGTAGATAGTTGTGGATCCAGACAGCTCGGATGCTGCATCCAGGCATGGATTCCCTGATCGAACTCCCAAGAGTTCCAGAGATGTACAATAAGTAGTCCAGAAAATATCTATGAATGACTAATAGGGAAACACTTTAATAAGCAATCCAGAAATATCTGTGAACAACTAATTAGGAAACACTTACATATAAAAAATCTTGAAACATTAATGTTTCAACTACCTATATGTAATTATTTAATTTTCAGTGCCATCTTAATGTTGGGGCACCAAGATACTATCTCCAAGCACTACACATTCATGGTATGTCGAACCATACAGAGAACTCAACAGGGAGGGAGCGTAACAATGTAAGTTAAACACAAACAGAAAAGAGAAAAAATTGTCAGATTATTTGAAGGGAAAACATGATATTGAAAATTAGATGAACTCTAAATCAATATAAGAAACACCCAAAACACCCTACGGAAATATATACGAATGACTAATATGGAAAACCTTACATATAAATGATGTTTAAACATTAATGTTTCAACTATCTGTTTGTAATTATGTAAATTTTAGTTCCATATTAATGCAGGGGAACCAAGATTCTATTTCCAAGTAGTAAAATTTCATGGTATGTCGAGCCATATAGAGAAGTGAGTGGGAACTTAGCCGTAACCTAGTCAGTTAAACACAAACAGAAAAGGGAATATAGGTGGGATAATAGGTAGGATTATTTGAAGTCCAAATAGGATCATGAAAATAATATAAACGCTATATACACTTAAGATCCATCCAAAACACCATATAGAACATGTATTTGAATGTGGGAAAACAACTATAGAGTTAGTGAATCATACATTCTAAAAAGCAGAGATCCATGTAACTCAATACTTGCAACCCAGTAAATGAAGCTTTTCATAAATGCAAAGTTACCTAGAAATTAGGCGACAAAATTACCGACCTGAATCAATCTCAAAGGAATCGGTTGATGTTGTATGAAATCGGTGGATGCTGAGGCGATTCGGTCAGGGCTTGGGGCCTGGTTGATCACGCGGAGTCGGTGTCATGAGTTCAGAGGGTATTCATTGAGGGGAGTGGGAGAGGGGATTCAGAAATTGTGCTCAGGGATGGAAAATAGAGGGCAGCAAGTAGTCCGTTGATAAGTGCTGCAACCACCCTCGGTCAACAGGACGAGCGGGAGGAGAAATCCATGGAGGGGTATCACGACTGCGAACCCTAGAAACCAAATTGGAGGAGCTGTATCCATAGAAGGTTAAGGGAGAGAGCAGATGAAGCGGCGGAGGGAAGTCATCTGGAACCCTAATCGTATTGGAGGAAAATCCCGAGAGTTGGATGGTGTGGATGGTGGGAACAAAGAAATGGTCGGGGATGGTAAGCGCATTGATTCCAGGGACGACATGCGGGAGGAGATGAGCAGATTCCACCGGCGGTGTGTTGATTGGAGCTCTGTCGAAACCCTAATCGCGGCTGGAGTACCAGGTTAGGCGAATGGAAGGAGTCGCGCGGGGAGAAATGGATTAGGAGGTAGCGCGTGACGGTCTAGGGGTAGAATCGGGAATGGAAGTGTTATTTGGGTGACGTGGTTGAGCGTGGAGGCGACATGTATGCTGGGAGGTACCCAGATTTAGTAGATATAGTGGATGTTGAGAAATAAATAGATAAATACTAACCCCCTCATTTAGATTTCTTAAAAGGACACCCATCCCATATCACCCTCTTTGGACTAAGCCGAGAAGTTAAAAAAAGTACATGTGCATATCATGATAGATATATATACAAGGGATATTAAAATTTAATCAACTATGTTAATGGAAGAAAAAAATCCCCAAGTTTGTATTTTACCTTGGTATAAACACCGAAAAATCATTATACAAGTATGACTGTAACGTCCCAAAGTTTCATTAATGGAAAATCCCTCTTAATCTTATTAAATGTCTCTTTATATAAATTTTTTTTATAAAATGTCAACTTAATTGGTTTTATGATAAGAATTGTGACCATTACTTTTATAGCCGTTGAACAGTGATCACATGATTAATATAAATATAGGGCTTTAACTGATCCAATTTTACTTAGAAAAAGGAAGTGATGGCCTCATCCAGTAGAATTACCCCATACAAAGCCCATTTATCGGAGCTTGGAAAAGAGGTGGCATCCTTGGTCTTCTCTGTTGACGAAGCCCAAGCTGAGCTTCACCATGTCTAGCTCGAACGGGACCGTCTACGGGAGAAGTGGAAGTTGATAGAAATTACCACTCGAGCGATGTTATCCGAGCCACCATGAGAGTCTGTCACCATCGCACAACTTACCCTTGGGTCTTATGCGGTTGTTTTAAGGGGTTATGTAACTAATCAATATTACTATGTTCATGTACATTATTTTTGTTTATAATTATGAATATAATTTATTGTCATTATTGATATATTGTAAATAGTTTTTAAAGTACAAATGGTGTTTTTAGTTGTTATTTAAGTAAGAAGTCTATTTTATTAAATTAAGGGATTTTTGAATTAAATAATATTTTAAAAAAATAGTATTATTATTATTATTAGATTAATTTTATTATATATAAATTATCATATAATTGTATGAATACAATTATAATTTTTATTAAGGTTTGAAAGCCATTTTTTCCAAAACCCGATTTTTTTTGATAAATGTCTGTTTTTATTTTAAAAGTGGGAATTAACACATTTATAAAATTATTTAGATAAAATAAAAGTTATTTTTGGAATCAAGATGTTGAAATTTTCAAACGGTGAATTTTTCATAATTTTCTGAGTCAGTCAAAATTTTAAGTAAAAATTAAATACTGTTTAAATATATAATGTATTTTATGACATCACAATGACCCAATAGTGATGTAATAAAATACTATAATCTTTATGTTCGGCCAATATATGTTTTAACATTAAAATAATGTAATTTTGGGTTTGTTTGTCTTAATTTTCAAAGCATTAATGGACCCCTCAAGACTTATTAAACACCTTGTCTTTTTAAATTAAATTCCATGGGAGTGTGACTCACCTCCACATAAGCAACCCTAATATTTTAAGAAGTTCGGACCTTGGCCTTATAAAATATTATTTTTCTCTCCCCTTTTCCAAAAACCATGGGCAAAAACCATGGGATGGTTCATTGTTTGGATTAATTTAATATAAGGGGTCCCAAACCTAAATAATAAAGAATTCCCTCACCTTTCCTATATAATCCCACACAAGCTCCCACTTCCACCTCAGTAAAATCCTTTGGAGTTCGACCAAACTCTTCCCTACCCTCTCTAGAATCCTCCCAAGGGGCCCCAATCTCCCAATAATCTTCTCACAAGACTCTCTCTAGCCTTTGGAAGCACACATCCAAGTAAAGGTTTTTTCTTCCTTTCTCATTTTGTCCAATTTTCATTAAGTTGTTTTTCCATGTTAAATTCAATTATGAATATTTGGGTATGGTTTTTAACCTCCCTCATACTTCCCTATTTATGTTTGAATGATGGGAGACCCCTTCTCTCTCATTAAATTCCCCCCATGTACACCCATTACTATGTCGAAATTACGAAAGGAACTTCTCTCTCCTCTTTTACATTCAAGAAATACTTTTGTATCATGAATCTAAATTCCATTACAATTGTTGGGAGATGTATTTATATGACCAACTTACTATAATTTACATGTAAATATGATTTGGAACCATTTCCCTCTCATCAACCATTTTTATGAATTCTTATGTCACGTCGTTACGCTGCTGAAATCGCACCGATTTTCTAAGCCAATGTCATTGTGTAGTGAATACCATGCCCATTTATCCATCCAGGTTATTCACCTTTAGGAACATTTACTTATTGATTATAAAGATTCATGTATGAATTCCAAATTCATTTATCATAGAATAAATTATTATGTTTTATGAATCCATGTTTTATGATCCATGTGGAACACTTATGCATGAAATGAAATGTTTAAGAAGGGTGCGCCCTTAAAGCACTCCAATGCATTGGGACAGGTATAGTATCATGATACGTCATGTGTAATGAGTTTTGATTCATGATAATTCAAGTGCAACGAGGGTTTACTCGTGCTTTATGTGTAATGAGGATTTACTCATGCTTCATGTGCAATGATCCTTGGCTCATGCTAATTCCATGTTAAGTGTTGTTGCCACATTTCCATGTTATGATTATCTTTCTTTATCATGCCTTTATGTTCATGTTTTTATTATTATCTATTGATATTCCTATTTTCTAACATGTATTGTACTCCTCATGTTTTTCCATGTGTACTCCCTTACTGGGCTTTATAGCTCACCCTTTTCTTATGCATGTCCTCAGGTTATCTCATGCAATGCTAAGTACGAAGGAATGTAGTGGTCATGTAAAGGACGTTTTCAATAAATATGTTGTATTTCATGTTTTATGTTTTTATGTAATGATCCTAAGCCCCAAATACACAACATCTCTCGATCTTCTTTGTTTTATCAAGTGACGTTTTATGTAAAAAATCATGTTTAAGTTGTAATAAAAAGCAGGGTTGTCATAGTTGGTATCAGAGGATAGGTTTGGTTATTTTTGGGATTAGGATTAGAAAACCCTAGTAAAGCCTCAGATACAAGACTAAGTACAATAAAAACGTCCCTATGTTTTGGTGAGTATTGAGAAAGTGGGTTATCAAGAAAATACATCCCTGTATGGATAAGAGCAGGTAGATGCGGCTCTGGCACAGATGTATCATAGGGGTAAAACCTGAAAACACCAATTTGAGCTAGACTCGAACAGGAACTGGTGCACGACAACGGGCCTTGCTACACTCTCAGTTACGACACTCCTAGGGGATATTCTTTGGTAAATTCACAATCTTATTATGAACCCTTATTAAGGTAATTAAAAAAATGCCCCTAAGAATATATGTTAGAAATTAGATCATGAAAATCCAAGATTGAATCATATCGACTCACAAGTTAAGGAAATGAATGTTTTTTTATAAGTCATCAACTTTTGTCTTTGGTTACCCTTTATGTGTTACCCATAACTTTCCTTCTATTCTAGCAAATGGCCGGTAATAGGAGGACTCAAGCTAACAACCGTTGTGATGATTAGTGTGATGACTGTACTAATGAGATGCACAATCCAATGGGAGTGGGAATCGCGAACTATGTCATGCTTATCTCTCAGCTAAATTAAGATTTGAATAGAAACACGGGTCAAGAGGAACGTCCAATCCCCCCTAAGAAAGAACAAGTCGCTATCAAGAGCTTCATGAGACAAATGCCTCCTACTTTTAGTGGATCATCCGATCCCACGATCACTGAACAATGGATCAACTCCATTGAAAATGTCTTCTCCGTCCATAAATGTTCTGAACAAGAGAAGTTTCTCCTGGAAGAATATCGCATGGAGGGTGAAGCTGATCAATGGTGGACGTTGATCAAAAATATGAAGCTTGAGGAGGAGATCAAGGCGTTATAATGGATGGATTTCTGGAAGATGTTTTTCGATAAATATTTTCCGTGCACCATCCAACTTAAGATGGAAAGGGACTTCCTTTCCCTAAAGAAAAAAGACGAAGAATCTATTGGAGCGTACGAGGAAAACTTCACAAGGCTTGAACGATACACTTTCGGCTTTGTCGTTACCTCCGAATGCAAGGTTGACCGCTTCTTTGGTGGCTGAAGCCTAGTCTACGGAAAGCATTAGCGATTCGTGACTTCGACAGCTATGGGGAAATTGTCCGATGTTCCCTCAAGGTCAAAATGGAGATTATAGAATCATAGGGGTATCATGGGGACATGAAGCGTAAGGTGGAATTCAATGCTGGCGGTCCAATGTATAAATCCAATGGTGCTAAGAAGATCCAGCACCCCACTTGCCAAAAGTGCGGAAAGAAGCACCCAGGAAATTTCCTTAAGGGGGAAAAGGAAATGCTTTAGGTGTGGAAGGGAAGGGCATCTACCTGTTAACTGTTGGCAAGAAATACCCGCAGCTACGACAGAGGAGAGGAATGCTCCGTTCGAACCTCAATGCGTTGTTCAATGATACCAATGAAATGAACCAGGTCATTTTGCAAATCAGAGCCCCAATCCAAGGGTTTTCGGAGGCAACCAACAAACTCCAAGGCAGCAAGGAAGAACTTTTTCCATCACTTCTACCGAAGTGAACCCCGACAATGAAGTGGTGATAGGTACACTAGTTATTAATTCATGAATAGAGAACATACTTTTTGATTCAGGTTCTACGCATTCTTTTATATCTTGAAAGTTTAGCAGAATAATCCTAGCACCACCACAAATCATGTAAGTGAAGATGTCGGTGAGTACAACAAATGGGGAAATCATTGCATTCCACGAATATATGTCCTCCCATGTTATAATCTGTGGATTGAATTTCCCGGTGAACCTCATCATACTCCCTCTGGTGGAATTTGATTCAATTATTGGCATGGATTGGCTTTCCTTATATAGAGCCAACATAAATTGTCGAGAGAGGGAAATCACACTCCATGTAGAGAATCGACCCCTGATTCTTTACAAGTGTAAGGAGGAAGATGAATCTCCTTTAGCTCCATCATCTCATGTGTGGATATTACTGACTTATGAGCACACGTATCTGGCTCAGATGATTGAGTCCAAGGAAGAAACTATCCTTGAAGAAATGCCTATTGTGAGGGAATTTTCTGAAGTGTTTCCTGATGAACTTCTTGGACTTCCTCCTAGAAGAGATGTTGAATTCTCAATTGAACTTATACCCGGGGCTTTACCAATATCAGAGACTCCATATAGAATGGTTGTTTTAGGGATTGAAGAGATGAAGAAACAACTACAGGAGAATCTGGATAAAGGTTTTATACATCCAAGTGCTTCAACATGGGGTGCACCAGTCCTCTTCATCAAGAAGAAGGATGGGTCAATGCGGCTTTACATCGATTATCGTGAACTTAACAAAATCACGATGAAAAATAAGTATCCTCTCCCACGAATTGATGAATTTTTTGATTAGCTACATGGAGCACAATACTTCTCTAAGGTGGACTTGCAGTCGGGATATTATCAAGTAAGGGTGAAGAAGGAAGATATCCCCAAGACTTCTTTTCGTACAAGATACGAGCACTATGAATTCATAGTAATGCCTTTCGGACTCAATAATTCTCCAGAAATATTCATGGTCTTGATGAATAGAGTTTTAGAGATTAACTAGACAAATTTGTGGTAGACATTATAGATGATATTATAATATACTCCAAAACCATGGAGGAACATGAATAGCACTTAAGAACTGCACTAGATACTTTGCGCAAGGAGAAGCTCTATGAAAAGTATAGAATGTGTGAGTTATAGTTGAAGGAGGTCTCATTATTGGGCGATATCATCACAAGCAATGGTATATCTGTGGATCCCTCCAAAACAAAGGCAATTGAGTGATGGCCAAGGACAACATCGGTAACAGATATCCTTAGCTTCTTGGGGTTAGCTGGATATTATCGATGATCTGTGACAAATTTCTCAGGATTGTCCAACCCTCTTTCCAAGCCAACTCGAAAGGGAGTAATGTTTTCTTGGTGTGATGAATGCGAAGAAAGCTTCAAGGAGTTGAAAAGGAGGCTTATCACTGTGCCCATGCTCACTTTACCCTCAAGTGGGGAGCTTTTTGTGGTATTCAGTGATGCTTCAATGAAGGGATTAGGTTGTATGCTGATGCAGAATGATAAAGTGATATCCTATGCCACAAGGCAGTTGAAAATCCACGAGCGAAACTATCCAACGCATGATCTGGAGTTGGAAGTGGTGATATTTGCCTTGAAAATCTGGCAGCATTATCTCTAGGGGGAGAAATGTGAGATATAAACTAACCACAAGAGTCTTAAATATATATTCACACAGATTGAGCTTAATATGTGCTAGAGAATATGGATAGAGATCATCAAGGATTATGACTGTTCAATCCATTACCACCCTGGGAAGGTGAACATGGTGGTAGATTCCCTAAGTAGAACAGATCCAGCGATTCTGTAACACCCCGAAATTTTATGAAAAATATTCTTTTTAATTTCATTAATGTCTTGTGTTGTACGCTACACCAAAAGGAGCTTGCACAACACGCATCCTTGACTTGCCTTGCATTACACGCAATCGCGACCTTCCTCGATAGCGTGTGTAATACGCAATACCGAGTTTCACTAAACAATGATATGCTATTAAAATATTATTAAAACTAGCCGTTATGAATAGTAATAACCACTTTTTAAAACTCTGTAAATCTTATTTTTCAAAATGAACTTCATTTTTTGATTCGGAGTATCGAATTTAGCCTAAGGTGAAATTTTGGTACTTTTCGGATAACTTTCATATTCTGATGAATAGTGAAAATTACTAAATTTTAATTAAAAACAACTTTTTCAATCGAAATAATTAATAGTGATAAATTATTAATTTTAGTAGTTTTAAAGTATATTTAGAATATATTTTTACAATTTAATACAATAATGGTCATTGGATGTAATTTCACATTTAAACTATTTATAAACAAGTTTCAATCTTTTGATATTTATTATCTCTTAAAAACACGCTATTTGTTTTAACAGCAGGATTTAATTATAAAATTAATTAATGCAACTTCTATGTTATGAATTTGGTAAAATAGACTTCATTTTTGAATTCGGAATATGAAATACAGCTTAGGATGAAATTTTGGCATTGATCTGAAAAACATCAATTTTTGATGAATAGTGAAACTACTAAGTGGTAGGTTAAAAACTGAATTTTGAATAAAACTTAATTTTACCGCTTCTGTGAATGGAATTTCAAAAATCCGAGAGACACGCTTAATATCAAGGACTAAAATGTGGTTCAATGAGATGAAAATAATTTTTTGGTGAATAGTAACTTTTTACTTTTTTTACCGCGGTTAATAGTAAATAGGGTAACTAAGGGTAAATATGATATCACTATTATCCTAACACATGTCCTAATTCTATTGGACAAGTGTAATTCGACAAAAAACAAACTTAGGAATAAAATATGACCATTTAGGCCCACTTGGATTAGATTAGGACATTTATTATTAATTTATTTAAAGAAGGGTTAAAATAGTTAAAATCAAAGTTTAATAAGTAAATCATTTTTAATATGGGGTTATACATAAGATAAATTCGACTATAAATATTCATTAGAAAGATAAAACGATTTCCTATATGATGGTATTTTATTTGTAATTTTTAGACATCAAATAATATAAATTATTTATGGCACAATGATGATGCAGTAATTATCTTATTAATGAAATATTGACATAATTGATAATATAAATACCAAAATAAATGTAATTTAAGACTTTTTATAAATTCCACTAATTTTCTAGGTCACTATGATATATTAGTGTTGATTTAATCAACTTGGTTCGAAAATATAATTCTGTTATGACTTTCACAAAAATCATATATAAAATAGAGTCAAAATTGACACAAAATAGTTTTTAAATCAAATATTATATTATTAATTGTTATTTTATTCCTAAAAATCTAAGTTTCGGCCAAATGACTTAGATAAGGATATAAGTATTAATAATATACAATTTGGGGTTCGTTTGGCATGTTATAGTATGTTTATTAACCATATAGTGAAAGAAAACAAAAAGACACGGTAAAAGTTAAATTATTTAACTTAGAGTTAAATCTAATTGATAAGGTTAAAATAATACCCTAAACTTGTCTAAATCCTATTGGTTGATAGGCTTTCGACCCATCCCCACTTTAGCTTCGAAATAAGACCCTTTGGAACCATTATAAACCGATTTTGACTTTAATATAAAATAATATTTTGAGATATTCCTAAGGTGCCCCTCTCCTCCCTTATAAAAGGACACCTCCTCCCCCTCCTCCTCACACCAATTTGAGCACTCAAGCTCGGCCAACCCCTGCCAAAATCTCTTCTCCACTTCCCTCGAAACATCCTAGAGGTTCTGGTCTTACTCAAAGACCAATTGTAGTTCCCTAAGAGGAGGTCTCCAAAAGGCGCTTCAAAGAAGAGGTAATTACCGTTACCAATTCTTTCATCTTTATTTCTTCTTCCACTTCTTCTTCTTAGGTTGTTTCATTATGAAGTAATAACATCAGTATCACTCATATACTGATATGTTATTATAAATATGAAACAACCCTATTTCACCATCTATCCATCCTACGGAAAAAGAAATCACCGCGCGTGCGTACGTACGGAATACCGTCTCCACGCCGTGGTGTAATCTATTTTCCACCACCACCTTACATGGATGGGTATAATGGTGTAAAGAATAACTATACATAGTTATTAAAACATCATATTGATTCTGATATATTGTATAATACACTCCAATTCAATTCAATATTTATAGAAATGATATCATCGCTCGTGCGTACGTACGGAATACCGTCTCCACGACGCGATGAGATTCATTCTCCATGTTAACCATTTAAGAATGATTATAAAGTATATATAAGAAATAATAATGAAATATATGACATTATAAATCTACTGGATCTATGTATATATATATATGTATGTAATATACTTACTTCCATTTCAAGACAATAAGGAAAGTAAAACAGCGTTCATGCGTACGTACGGACTACCGTCTCCATGAACGGTGTTTTTCATTTTATTTATCTATCTATTATATATATATATATATACTGAATATATATGATATATAAATCATATTTTATATTCTGGAAGTAAGTAAATCATGATATAAGTAATAATGATGTCAAGAACAACAAGTCAAAACACCTACGATAAATGAAACGATTTTACCCAAAACGCTTCTTTAACATGGAATTTACAAAAGAACGGGTAATATAATGTCATAATTGAACCATATATGATATCATAACAATGAATATGATTCTGTAATAAGTCAATAACATGATTTAAATCATTATACAGGAGGTTCGGACACTTACAAAGCAAGTCGGACCTAAGGTAAGGGAAATATCACAATCTCATTTTTATCCGAGATTGTTTATTCGTAAGTATTTACTGGGGTGTATTTTATCATCCACATCCATGTTCCCTCAATATGTAATATTGTTTCCATCCACTTGAAATAGTTTAAATCCAATTTTACCCTTAGGTGAGTTTTTGGTAAAAAATATGAAAGGAATCTTTTGTCGTTTTTCCGTACGAGGTACTTTTTGACTTTTCCGACAAAAGTACGAAGAATGTTTTTTTTAAACTTATACGGCATGAATGGATTTTTAAAACATTACTTCAAAGAAGCTTCCTTTACAAGTTTTCAAGTTTATTTTTAATCAACTTCTTTTATTTTAAAGTTGTATGACATGTTATGAAAGGAAAAATGTTTTTGAAAAAGAAAGGATATTTTCCTCAAGAATTCAATTCAAGTGTTTTATCAAAATTATTTTCCATCTAAGATAATAAAGGGTTCTGTTTCTATCCATATTTTTACATTGGTTTGACTATGTTGTGATGGAATTATGTTTATGAATTCCTTTATCATATATGAATTGATTTATGATGTCATGATGTTTCAAGAATCCCATTTTTGTTATATGTGTTATGCGATGATGTATGTTTTATGATTATGTGGCACACATAAGAAAGGATTCATTATAAGATGGGTGGGACCTATATCTCCCTCCAATGCATTGGGTAAAGATTTTATATCTCATGAGATAGACATGGCTGGAACGGAAGGTTATTTCGGTTCAGTGATACAGGACTGAAACGAGGAGTGAACTCGGTTCAGAAAGGGACTTTGTCCACTAAGATAGTCTTGGCAATGAGTCTTGACTAACAAGAAATGATTCTCTATGATTATGTGTGTATTCCACAATGAGTAATGTTTTATGTTATGATTTCATTTCACTACTATGATTTATCCCATGTTATGAAATTATGCTCTCTTTTGCAGGTTAAGATTTCCAAAAGTTATGTTCTTATGAATATGATGTGATTGATTTTCTTTTGTTTACCCTTAATGAGCATTTGAGCTCACCCTTTTATGTTTTATTTTCCCCAGGATATAAAGAAAGGTTTTAGGTAAAAAAAAGGGGAAGATCTTTATGGGAGATATTGAAGATCTTTCACCACGATTAGAAGATTACGTTCCGAGTTTCCAAAGACACTAAACTATTACGATCCTTGTGTGTGTGTGTTTTTGTTATGTACTAAGTATTCCGCAAAAGTAATGTAATTTCCATGTACGATAAGCTTCGGGTCTCTACAGTTGGTATCAAAGGAAAGGTTTAGTCAACCTTTGGAAACTAGGATGCGAAAACGTTAGTGAGATCCCTAGAGATATTTCTAAGGTATGTCTAGGGATGTCCCTAAGGTTAAGTATACGAATAGGTTATAGTACTAGAACTACGCTAACGATCATAGAATTAAACCTAAGATGTTAGATGTTCAAGGTACTCCCCCTTTATTATGTTGTTTTCCCTAGCATGATTTTTGCCTCTCACGCTATTCTTTTTGGGTTTTAGAAAATGGCTGGAAACAAGGTGATTCACGATAATGGAGGAAATGATGGACAATGGAATGATATTATTTATGAGTAACCAAATGAAATGGGATTTGGAAGTCCAAAAATCATTATTATGCCGAATCAGCAATCTCATAATATGATCAATAAAGTAAAATTTGGTAAGTTTCCTGACTCGGCTAATAAGAGAAAGATGGAGTTTCATGATGATCATAGAGGAAAGAAAGTTCAATTTCCCCTATGTAAATCATGTGGGAAGAGGCATCAAGGAGAATGTTTCAAGGGAACTGGATGATGCTTTGGGTGTGGAAAAGAAGGACACAAAGCAAGTAAGTGCAAAGGAAAAGGGTCGGTTAACACCATGGATGAGGATAATGGTATTGCTACGACATCAAAAATGGTTAAGTGTTTTAAATGTGGAATGTATGGGCATTATGCAAACAAATGCCCTAAGGGAAAGACTCATGAAGAGAATCAGTATGGTCATATGGGTAGTATTTATGTGGATGATGATGAAGAGACTACAAATGATATGTGAGATGAAATAATTTTTGAAGCTCGATCAATGGTTTGAGAATGTAGTGGAATGATTACATGTTTATCATGTGTAATTTTGGAATAAAGAGACATCTATGGATTGTTACACTGTTGTCTTTCCTTGTGTTTTGAAAGTGTATGATTAATGTTACTAGTATCCATGAAAGGTTATTCAGATATTTTTGGAATTTAGATGATATGCGCATAAAAAAGGGATAAGGAGAAAATTAAATGTTTGATAGTATTCATGAGCTCATGATTGATATAAGGACTAAGTGATATCATGGTTTGAGTATATAGAATTTTGAGGATTTTGGTATGAGGAAAGTGTTAACTTTTAACTGCACTCATGTTTTCACTAAGGTATTCAAGAGAATACACGATTAAGGACTTTGAATGTTTGGAATGTGACCAACAAGACATATCTTATGATATGTGGGGATCAACGACAGTATTAAATCTCTGGTAATCGTTGTCACTATATTATGAGAGTGGACTGCAGTATTATAAGCCTAAAGATTAGACTGGATTATGTTGGACATAAGTTAGTATTGTTTAAGGATAGAAGATTTTCGATATTATTGAAGGGATGTTATAGTAACGTAGTTTTAGAAAAAGGGACAACCTGCAGGACGGGCGACAACCCATCGCTTCGGACAAGGCTGTAGGAATCGAACCCACAACCGAAGTGCGACTGGCCTTTATCGCCTACCACTGACCTACAGGAAGTCCCTGTTTAGTAGAAACCAGTTTTATTATATTAAGAAGTATGATATATGAAGTATAAGTCCATTTTAGGAACCATATATGATTAATCTCACTATAGATCGACTTATGCATATAATTTTGCTAACCTTTTGTTTGAAACAGATGGAATGACCCTTCATTCTATCACATGATCTGCTAACACTTCACGAATAACAAATTCGACTTCATTTATTTAAGAGATGAAGTAGAAATTGTTCAAGGCACGAACAAAAGTGAGATTGTACCAAAATAAAGTAAGTATTTATTCTAAGCAAATTTTCAACTTTAGGGAAATGATCTTGAAAACCAAAAATGTTGTCCTAGTGATCTTATACCTGATGAATCAGATGGTACCTTATATCATCACAAATCTATGGATTTGTGATTACTGGCTTTTCCATAGCCATGTTCTCTACCACTCTCCATCAGAACATGATGGTTAGATTTCTCTTCCATATCCATATTTTCACCTATGTGGAAACCCAATGATTAGTTTATTTGGGTAACCGTTACGTTTCATACTTTTGTTTTTAAAGATTGGTTTTGATATTCCTTTTTACGATGTGGGTTTCTATTAAAGAAACTTTCAAATAGTAAACCATTTATAACCCCGACGAATTTCGAGGACGAAATTCATTTTAAGGGGGGTAGAATGTAACACCCCGAAATTTTATGAAAAATATTCTTTTTAATTTCATTAATGTCTTGTGTTGTACGCTACACCAAAAGGAGCTTGCACAACACGCATCCTTGACTTGCCTTGCATTACACGCAATCGCGACCTTCCTCGATAGCGTGTGTAATACGCAATACCGAGTTTCACTAAACAATGATATGCTATTAAAATATTATTAAAACTAGCCGTTATGAATAGTAATAACCACTTTTTAAAACTCTGTAAATCTTATTTTTCAAAATGAACTTCATTTTTTGATTCGGAGTATCGAATTTAGCCTAAGGTGAAATTTTGGTACTTTTCGGATAACTTTCATATTCTGATGAATAGTGAAAATTACTAAATTTTAATTAAAAACAACTTTTTCAATCGAAATAATTAATAGTGATAAATTATTAATTTTAGTAGTTTTAAAGTATATTTAGAATATATTTTTACAATTTAATACAATAATGGTCATTGGATGTAATTTCACATTTAAACTATTTATAAACAAGTTTCAATCTTTTGATATTTATTATCTCTTAAAAACACGCTATTTGTTTTAACAGCAGGATTTAATTATAAAATTAATTAATGCAACTTCTATGTTATGAATTTGGTAAAATAGACTTCATTTTTTAATTCGGAATATGAAATACAGCTTAGGATGAAATTTTGGCATTGATCTGAAAAACATCAATTTTTGATGAATAGTGAAACTACTAAGTGGTAGGTTAAAAACTGAATTTTGAATAAAACTTAATTTTACCGCTTCTGTGAATGGAATTTCAAAAATCCGAGAGACACGCTTAATATCAAGGACTAAAATGTGGTTCAATGAGATGAAAATAATTTTTTGGTGAATAGTAACTTTTTACTTTTTTTACCGCGGTTAATAGTAAATAGGGTAACTAAGGGTAAATATGATATCACTATTACCCTAACACATGTCCTAATTCTATTGGACAAGTGTAATTCGACCAAAAACAAACTTAGGAATAAAATATGACCATTTAGGCCCACTTGGATTAGATTAGGACATTTATTATTAATTTATTTAAAGAAGGGTTAAAATAGTTAAAATCAAAGTTTAATAAGTAAATCATTTTTAATATGGGGTTATACATAAGATAAATTCGACTATAAATATTCATTAGAAAGATAAAACGATTTCCTATATGATGGTATTTTATTTGTAATTTTTAGACATCAAATAATATAAATTATTTATGGCACAAAGA
Source organism: Viscum album (assembly GCA_963277665.1). Lineage (NCBI taxonomy): Eukaryota > Viridiplantae > Streptophyta > Magnoliopsida > Santalales > Viscaceae > Viscum > Viscum album. Next base: position 1,698,735,805 of record OY728161.1, on the reverse strand, counting down.
TGATGGAGTAATTATCTTATTAATGAAATATTGACATAATTGATAATATAAATACCAAAATAAATGTAATTTAAGACTTTTTATAAATTCCACTAATTTTCTAGGTTACTATGATATATTAGTGTTGATTTAATCAACTTGGTTCGAAAATATAATTCTGTTATGACTTTCACAAAAATCATATATCAAATAGAGTCAAAATTGACACAAAATAGTTTTTAAATCAAATATTATATTATTAATTGTTATTTTATTCCTAAAAATCTACGGTTCGGCCAAATGACTTAGATAAGGATATAAGTATTAATAATATACAATTTGGGGTTCGTTTGGCATGCTATAGTAAGTTTATTAACCATATAGTGAAAGAAAACAAAAAGACACGGTAAAAGTTAAATTATTTAACTTAGAGTTAAATCTAATTGATAAGGTTAAAATAATACCCTAAACTTGTCTAAATCCTATTGGTTGATAGGATTTCGACCCATCCCCACTTTATCTTCGAAATAAGACCCTTTGGAACCATTATAAACCGATTTTGACTTTAATATAAAATAATATTTTGAGATATTCCTAAGGTGCCCCTCTCCTCCCTTATAAAAGGACACCTCCTCCCCCTCCTCCTCACACCAATTTGAGCACTCAAGCTCGGCCAACCCCTGCCAAAATCTCTTCTCCACTTCCCTCGAAACATCCTAGAGGTTCTGGTCTTACTCAAAGACCAATTTTAGTTCCCTAAGAGGAGGTCTCCAAAAGGCGCTTCAAAGAAGAGGTAATTACCGTTACCAATTCTTTCATCTTTATTTCTTCTTCCACTTCTTCTTCTTAGGTTGTTTCATTATGAAGTAATAACATCAGTATCACTCATATACTGATATGTTATTATAAATATGAAACAACCCTATTTCACCATCTATCCATCCTACGGAAAAAGAAATCACCGCGCGTGCGTACGTACGGAATACCGTCTCCACGCCGTGGTGTAATCTATTTTCCACCACCACCTTACATGGATGGGTATAATGGTGTAAAGAATAACTATACATAGTTATTAAAACATCATATTGATTCTGATATATTGTATAATACACTCCAATTCAATTCAATATTTATATAAATGATATCATCGCTCGTGCGTACGTACGGAATACCGTCTCCACGACGCGATGAGATTCATTCTCCATGTTAACCATTTAAGAATGATTATAAAGTATATATAAGAAATAATAATGAAATATATGACATTATAAATCTACTGGATCTATGTATATATATATATGTATGTAATATACTTACTTCCATTTCAAGACAATAAGGAAAGTAAAACAGCGTTCATGCGTACGTACGGACTACCGTCTCCATGAACGGTGTTTTTCATTTTATTTATCTATCTATTATATATATATATACTGAATATATATGATATATAAATCATATTTTATATTCTGGAAGTAAGTAAATCATGATATAAGTAATAATGATGTCAAGAACAACAAGTCAAAACACCTACGATAAATGAAACGATTTTACCCAAAACGCTTCTTTAACATGGAATTTACAAAAGAACGGGTAATATAATGTCATAATTGAACCATATATGATATCATAACAATGAATATGATTCTGTAATAAGTCAATAACATGATTTAAATCATTATACAGGAGGTTCGGACACTTACAAAGCAAGTCGGACCTAAGGTAAGGGAAATATCACAATCTCATTTTTATCCGAGATTGTTTATTCGTAAGTATTTACTGGGGTGTATTTTATCATCCACATCCATGTTCCCTCAATATGTAATATTGTTTCCATCCACTTGAAATAGTTTAAATCCAATTTTACCCTTAGGTGAGTTTTTGGTAAAGAATATGAAAGGAATCTTTTGTCGTTTTTCCGTACGAGGTACTTTTTGACTTTTCCGACAAAAGTACGAAGAATGTTTTTTTTAAACTTATACGGCATGAATGGATTTTTAAAACATTACTTCAAAGAAGCTTACTTTACAAGTTTTCAAGTTTATTTTTAATCAACTTGTTTTATTTTAAAGTTGTATGACATGTTATGAAAGGAAAAATGTTTTTGAAAAAGAAAGGATATTTTCCTCAAGAATTCAATTCAAGTGTTTTATCAAAATTATTTTCCATCTAAGATAATAAAGGGTTCTGTTTCTATCCATATTTTTACATTGGTTTGACTATGTTGTGATGGAATTATGTTTATGAATTCCTTTATCATATATGAATTTATTTATGATGTCATGATGTTTCAAGAATCCCATTTTTGTTATATGTGTTATGCGATGATGTATGTTTTATGATTATGTGGCACACATAAGAAAGGATTCATTATAAGATGGGTGGGACCTATATCTCCCTCCAATGCATTGGGTAAAGATTTTATATCTCATGAGATAGACATGGCTGGAACGGAAGGTTATTTCGGTTCAGTGATACAGGACTGAAACGAGGAGTGAACTCGGTTCAGAAAGGGACTTTGTCCACTAAGATAGTCTTGGCAATGAGTCTTGACTAACAAGAAATGATTCTCTATGATTATGTGTGTATGCCACAATGAGTAATGTTTTATGTTATGATTTCATTTCACTACTATGATTTATCCCATGTTATGAAATTATGCTCTCTTTTGCAGGTTAAGATTTCCAAAAGTTATGTTCTTATGAATATGATGTGATTGATTTTCTTTTGTTTACCCTTACTGAGCATTTGAGCTCACCCTTTTATGTTTTATTTTCCCCAGGATATAAATAAAGGTTTTAGGTAAAAAAAAGGGGAAGATCTTTATGGGAGATATTGAAGATCTTTCACCACGATTAGAAGATTACGTTCCGAGTTTCCAAAGACACTAAACTATTACGATCCTTGTGTGTGTGTGTTTTTGTTATGTACTAAGTATTCCGCAAAAGTAATGTAATTTCCATGTACGATAAGCTTCGGGTCTCTACAGATTCTATTAATGATGAGAATTTATAAGGATCCAATCTTCTTAGACTTGATGAAAATGGACATGGGAATCATTGATAAGGGAACATCATCAATCCTTTCACAAATTATTGCTTAATCATCTCTTTTGGAAAGGTTAAAGGATGCTCAAAAGGATGATGTGGGAAATCGTGAAAAAGTGGGAAATATTGAAAAAGGGAAATTCTCGGAGTTTAATGTTAATGAAGAAGGAATTGTGTGGTTTGGGAAAAGACTATGTGTTCCATCAAGTCAGGAGATGAGGAAGGAACTTTTGGATGATGCACATAGTTCAAATTTCTCAATTCATCCAGGGAGCACAAAGATGTAATGAGATCTCTGAGAAAATGTTTTGTGGGATAATATGAATAAAGAGATTACTGAATATGCGTCAAAGTTCCTGGTGTGTAAACAAGTGAAGGCAGAGAGATAGAAGTCTAAAAGTATGATGAAACCATTGACCATACCAGAATGGAAATTGGAAAACGTCACCATGGACTTTGTCAACGGACTTCCGAGGACATCCAGAGGCAACCTTGCAATATGGGTTGTTGTGGATCATCTTACAAAGACTACACACGTCATTTATATTTGAGAGGATTTATCATTGGATCAATTTTCATGGATATATATCAGGGAAGTGGTAAGGTTTCATGGAGTACCACTATCTATTGTGTCTGACCGAGATCCAAGATTCACCTCTATGTTTTGGAAGAGTCTTCAACAAGCTATAAATACTGAACTGAACTGTAGTATGGCCTATAATCCTCAAACTGATGGCCAATCCGAGCAGACTATCCTAAAACTTGAGGATATGTTGAGAGTGTTCTCAATGGACGTTAAAGGAGGATAGGATCAACATCTTCCTCTGGTTGAGTTCTCTTATAATAACAGTCTCCACTCGAGCATCTAAATGGCACCATATGATGCCCTATATGGAAAAAGGTGATGAACACCGACATGTTGTGATAAGGTCAGTGAACGTAAGATTCATGGACAAGAAATGGTCGAGGAAATGGTGGAGAAGGTGAAAACCATTCAACACCATATCAAGGCCTCCCAGAGTCGACGGAATAGTTATGCAGATAATCGTCGACGAGAACTTGAGTTTAATGTTGGAGACATGTTTTTTCCACACATATCTCCATGGAAGAAGGTCATGAGGTTTGGAAAGAAAGGGAAGTTAAGTCCAAGGTACATCGGCCCCTTCGAGATTCATGATCGTGTCGGGGCTGTGGCCTATCGACTAGCACTTCCGCCTACTATGGCCAAAGTACGTGATGTCTTTCATGTATCCCTCTTAAGAAAGTACATACCGGACCCTTCACATGTACTCTCTTCTAAGGTGGTAGAATTTGAAGGCGATCTTTCTTATGAGGAGAAACCAGTGAAGATATTAGATCATAGAGAAAATGTTCTACGAAATAAGAAAATGCCCCTCATCAAGGTGTTGTGGAGAAACCACAAGTTTGAAGAAGCAACTTGGGAATTGGAGGAAGTGATGAAGCTGAGTTACCCACATCTGTTTTAGTGTAGGAAAAGGAAAATTTCTAAGGAGAAATTTCTTAAGGGGGGAATCTTGTAATGACCCAAAGTTTCATTAATGGAAATTCCCTCTAGATCTTATTAAATGTCTCTTTATATAAAATGATTTTATAAAATGTCAAGTTCATTGGTTTTATGATAAGAATTGTGACCGTTACTTTTATAGATGTTGAACAGTGATCACATGATTAGTATAAATATAGGGCTTTAACTCATCCAATTTTAATTAGATAAAGGAAGCGATGGCCTCATCCAGTAGAATGGCCCCATACGATGCCCATTTATCAGAGCTCGTAAAACAGGTGGCATCATTGGGCTTCACTCTTGATTAAGCACAAGCTGATCTTCACCATGTCAAGCTCGAACGGGACCGTCTATGGGAGAAGTGAAAGTTGATAGAAATTTACACTCGAGTGATGTTTTCCAAGACACTCCAAGAGTCTGTCACCATCGCACACCTTACCCAGAGGTCTTATGCGGTTGTTCTAAGGGGTTATGTAACAAATCAATAATACTATGTTCATGTATACTATTTTTGTATATAATAATGAATATAATTTCTTGTCATTATTGATACATTGTGAATAATTTTTAAAGTAAAAATGGTGTTTTTAGTTATTATTTAATTAAGAAATCTATTTTATTAAATTAAGAGATTTTTGAATTAAATAAAATTTTAATAAAATATTATTATTAATATTATTAGATTAATTTTATTATATATAAATTATTGTATAATTGTATGAATGCAATTATAATTTTTTAAGGTTTTAAAGCCATTGTTGTCAAAACCCGTGAATTATGGATAAAAATCAGTTTTTATTTCAAAAGTGAAAATTAACATATTTAAAAAAATTATTTAGATAAAATAAATGTTATTTTTGGAATCAAGATTTCGAAATTATCCAAAGGTAAATTTTTCTTAATTTTATGAGATAGTGAATTTTTTAGTAAAAATTAAATACCGTTTAAATATATAATGTGTTTATGACATCATAATGACCCAATAGTGATGTAATAAAATACTATAATATTTATGTTCGGACAATATATTTATTACCATTAAAATAATGTGATTTTGGGGTTTATTTGGCTTAATTTTTAAAGCATTAATGGACCCCTCAAGACTTCTTAAACACCTTGTCTTTTTAAATTGATTTCCATGGGAGTGTGACTCACCTCCACATAATCAAACCTTATATTTTAAGAAGTTAGGACCTTGGACATATAAAATATTATTTTCCACTTCCCTTTTCCAAAAACCATGGTCAAAAACCATGTGATTGTTTGTGGTTTGGATTAAATTAATATAAGGGGTCCCAAACCTAAATAATAAATAATTCCTCACCATTCCTTTATAAATCCACCCAAGCTCTCATTCCTCCTCAATAAAAGACTTTGGAGTTCATCCAACCTCTGCCTTAATATCTCTAGAATCCTAAAAAGGTTCCCCAAGCTCCCAAGAAACCCCTCACAAGCCTCTCTCTAGCCTTTGGGTGTACACTTCCAAGTAAGGGTTTTTTCTTCCTTTCTCATTTTTGTCCAATTTTCTTTAAGTTGTTTTTCCCTTTTAAAGTCAATTATGAATATTGGGGTATGCTTTTGAACCTCCCTCATACTTCCCTATTTATGTTTGAATGAATGGAGACCCTTTCTCTCTCATTAAATTCCTCCCATGTACACAGGTTACTATGCCGAAATTCCAAAATGAACTTCTCTCTCCTCTTTTACATTCAAGCAATACTTTTGTATCATGAATCTAAATTCCATTAAAATTGTTGGGAAATGTATATATATAACCTCCTTACTGTACATTACATGTAAATATGATGAGGAACCCCTTTCTCTCTCATCAACCATTTTTATGAATTCTTATGTCATGCTGTTACGCTGCCGAAATCGCGCCGATTTTCTAATCCAATGTCATTGTGTAGTGAATACCATGCCCATTTCTCCATCAAGGGTATTCACCTTTATTCACATTTACTTATTGATTATAATGTTTCATGTATGAATTCCACATTCCTTTATCGTGGAATAAATTATTATGTATTATGAATCCATGTTTTATGATCCATGTGGAAAACTTATGCATGAAATGAATTGTTTAAGAAGGGTGCGCCTTTATAGCGCTCCAATGCATTGGGTAAAGTATAGTATCATGATACGTCATGTGCCATGAGTGTTGACTCATTCTAATTCAAGTGAATCTAGGGTTTACTCGTGCTTTATGTGAAATGAGGATTTACTCATGCTCCATGTGCAATGTGCCTTGGCTAATGCTAATTCCATGTTAAGTGTTGTTGCCACATTTCCATGTTATGATTATCATGCTTTATAATTCCTTTATGTTAATGTTTTTCCTTATGATCTATTTATATGACTATTCTCTAAAATTTATTTTATGCCTCGTGTTATTCCATGAGTACTCCCTTTCTGGGCTTTATAGCTCACCCTTTTCATATGCATGTCCTCGGATTATCCCATGAAATGCTAAGTACGAAGGAATGTAGTGGTCATGTAAAAGAAGTTTTAAATAAAGATGTTGTGTTACATGTTTTAGGTTTTTATGTAATGATCCTAAGCCCCAAAGAAACTAAACCTCTCGATATTATTTGTTGTATCAAGGGAAGTTTTATGTAATAAATCATGTTTAACTTGTAATAAAAAGCAGGGTTGTCATAATGATAATATGAAATAAAGAATCGTCACTTTTTAAATGATAATTAAAACAATCCAACAATTCCAATGGTGCAGTACTAGCCCATCCATGGTGATCTAAGAAGAATCCCAAGTGTTTCTACTATAAAGACCCATAACCTAGAATCCTAGAGATAGTGCCTTACTTAATAAAATTGGTATAATTAACCAGAGATCACATCCCAATGGATTAAATGTTATAGAAGATTAAGAAAAATAGAAACGAAGAGATGTTTTACATCTCAAAATGAAAAGTAACACAACATAGTAACTCCAATTGAATCTCTCAATCCTATAGGTTATCCTGGAAAGTCATTATTAATATATATCATTGCATCTTGGGGGGAAATAAAACATAAGAATGAGTGATTTTAGATGCTCAGTATGGGTAAAAAATGTAACATAAGCTATCATAAATAAACATAAATAATAAGGAATGGTGAAAAATTAAAAACAAATTTCATTAAAACACAATATTGAGAATTATAAGATAGGAAAAAATTGATTAAATAACTCCATTAATAATCAAATTAGGATAAAACGTGACCAAGGATATTTAACTTAGAGAATAATCACATGGAATATATTTTACATGTATCATAATTAGGGTATGAATAATTCTATAAATTTTATACGTACAATCAAGGTGTCATCCAGGAAATCGAAAAAAATGGTTAAGGCCTCATCCAAATTCATATAGGAAAATAATGGACAATCCCTTAGGCAAGCCCATATCTATTATGAATAATGAAACCTACCAATTCATCGAGGGGACATATAGGTCCCAATAATCACATACTATGTCTAATTCATTCCACATATAAACAGGGTGATACAAAAATATCATATACAGATGAAATTTATATAACATTCCATAATCAGTAATATAATCACAATCCATTCTGGGTAATATGGAGAGTGGTGTCAAGACAACACACCCAAAACCCTACTGATCATAAACCATTTAATAAAAAATGGAATATGATATAATAAAATTTCAATCCAAATTAATCATAAGGTTCATGGGTAAAAAAGAGATTAAAATACTATATTAAAACCATTGAGGGATTTTTGAGTGAAATTAGCATTTTTTTACTTTTTAATGAAGAGTTATTTTGGAAAAATGATTTGTATCTTTCATAAAATTAGATTTTATACATGTATACCCAAAAATAGAAAATGGTAGTACAATAAAATTATATTTTAGGAAAAAATGACAATCAACTGAAGTGAAAACATATAAAAATAATTTTTAAGAATCCTTGGAAATGGGTCACATTAGTATGATATGAGGGAAAATATAAAAGAGTATTTTAAGTGGACTAAGGAATAATTTCTTAAATAAAACCAGAAATTGGATAATTTATAAAACTTTTGGAATCTTAAAAATGTTAAGGAGTGTACTTGAAAATAGGTAAAAAATCGGTATATTCCCTTTAATCGAGTTTTCTTTTTGGGATGAATTGAGAAGAGAAAATTTTAAACCATTTATTTCTACAAAAAAGAAATATAAAATGATTAGGATACATGGGTTTGGATCATAAACAAATAATTATGAAGAAATATATAAAAATAATCAATAATTACATTGGGGTAAATAGATAGAAAGCGTACCTCAAATGGGAAATGGTGGTTTAGGAAGAAACCCTTACCATTTTTCCAAAAGTGTTATACACATGTAAATAACATCCTGGATAATGAAAATATATTAACTAATAATTTAATTCAGAACATATTCACATATTATGTTATTTATTATAATTCTATTAAGTTAATTTATGTTTTTTCTGATGATTTATAAACTTAATTTCAGCATTCATGAGTTCTCATTTCCTTGGTTTATATGGTTCTTTTACCTGTATAAATATACCAAAAATATTGTAAAATAGGATTAATTATCCTCAATTTAATTATTTTGTTTTTAATGCACTTATAAAATATTAAATGGCTATATAATTAATTTGGTTATTTATGGTTAGGATGAATCATTAGATAAGAGATTAATAATAATTGATTAGATTATTTGGAAGGGTTTTGATCATATCAAAATCATTTTGACTAGTTTTTTAATATTATTTATATATAACAATTAATTAATATTATATATGATAAAATAAATATATTATAATATTTATTTAATATAAAATTTTTTATGACCAGTGTTGAAGGTGAAATTGAAAAATAAGAATATATCATCCACGAAGGTGGTAAATATGCACCTCATGGACAATGCTTCCATTTTTATAATTATTTAAAGAGAAGAAAATCAATGGTTTATATCCCATTAAATTTATAAATTTATAAAATATATAATATAACAAACTTATCATGCATGCTTGGATAGGGGTGGTATGTAAATTATAGGAAAATAATGTAAAATGAAATAAATCTAAAAGAAAAAGAAATACGACTTTACCTTTTTATTTATTCCCCTTAATAACCTCATTTTTATGTTTATTTTTCTATTTTGTTAATAGAAAATGATATTGGATATTGGGGAGAAGCAAGGGAAGACGATTGGATAGAAATAGGGAAATATTGAATACTTAATAAATGTGGGGGGAATAGGTGGTCAGGGGTGGTATTTATAGTGGAGGAGAGGGCTGTTTTTTAATATTTTATTCATTTTTTATTATTTTGGATAATGACTAAGAATAGATTCATAAGTACAACTAAATATATTAAAATAATGAATAGATTTCATGATTATGTTATTACATCTTCCATACATCATCTATGAATCAATGATTTAGGTATTTATTAAAGACCATAAATAACCATATTTCACAATTCACATAAAATTTATGTATATTAGGAAATTTCAATAAAAAAATCACCATAATTATTTTTTGATTTTTATAATTAAAATATAAAACCGATTTTTTTAGAAATAATGTTATAAATATGAGACGGAAAAGAATCATTTAGATAATGAATAATTATTTTAATATTATAACTGATTTACTCTCACATTAAATAATTAATTAGAGTCTCATAAATTTATATTATAATTATAAGACAAAAAAATATTGATTTTTTAATCTATTTAATGATTAAAATTTTTATTCTAAATAATTTATATTAATTATAAAATTTAAAATAAGCAGTTATGTTTTACAAATATAATAACACTTGATTTATCATTTTAAAAATAATAAATTACTTATAATATATTATAATTATATCATATTCTTATTTATAAGATACCAAAATCTTATTTATACATTCATATGTGAAGTTTCTATTCAATTTTTCATATTACTAATCATAATGGTTTCATTACAATTCCATTGTTCAAGTTAGTATTACATCAGTATAGGTTCCTTAATTTATTTAAATACCACCTATTTCATTCATTGTTCATTTCTAATTATATTAATGTGTTTTCTTGGGGATTTTTTGTGATTTATACTATATAGAATAATTATAAGTATGGAATATTCCATTGATAAAATTATTTGGTAGTTACATTCTCCCATCCAATAAAAATTCCAGCATCAAAATTTCCAGAATTTCACCTCATAAAAATATTTGGGTAGTTATTCATCATAATTTATTTTGGAACACACATTTCCTCTTCAATTTTATGATTTTTTGAAAGTAACTTCACCAGATGAGTCATTCGGTTCCTCAACAATAATTCTATTATGTCTAGAATCTGAATAGGTTCTTCATAGTAAGATAAATAAGATTCCAATTATATTTCTTCATAAGTGATAACATGCATTGGGTATGGAATGTACTTCTTTAAGATATTTGGAACACAACATGTAATTTTGAAAGGATATGTTGAATTTACAAATGATAATTGGCAAATTCAATTATTTCCAAGATTTTAAAAGGTCCAATGTACATGAGGAACAATTTCCCTTTCATTCCAAATCTTATAACTCCTTTCCATAATGATACATTTAAGAAGACATGATCTCTTATTTGAAACTCCAAATACTTCCTTCATTTATTGACATAGATATTTTTAATAATTTAATAAAATTTGACATTTTTTTGAATATTGATTAAATTTTTTTCCTCTATGAGCTACAGGCATACAAGCATACATTCTCCAACATCATCCCAACATATTTGTGTATGAAATATCTTAAAATACAATGCTTCATATGATTCCATATGAATATTTGAGTTTAAACTATTATTGCAGAAAAACTCAACCAAATGTAAATAATAATACCACATGCCTTGAATGTCAAGTGAGCATTATCTCTATATGTATTATAATGTTTGGATCATCTTTTTTTATTTCCCATCAGTTTGAGGGTGATAAATAATACTGAAGGGGATCTCAATATACAATGTTTTTTTGGAGAATTTTCCCGAATTGTGATATAATGTGTGGATCCTGATTTGACATGTTTGAAAGAGGTGATCCATAATGTCTTACAACATAATTAATATAGAGTCTTGGGAAGTTTAATTGTTTTAAATCATCCCATATAGAGAGTAAATGTGGATATTTGGTCATTCGATCAACAATTACCCATATTAAAACATTATTTCTTGCTGTTTATGGAAATACTGGGACAAAATTCATACTAATGTCATCCTATTTTCATGTATGAATTAGCATAGGATTCCTGACACCACTAGGATATTTCATTTCATCCATCACATATTTAATTTCTAAATATCTTGATATAAAATCAAAAATTTCCCACTTCATGTTTTCCCACCATAAATGTTTCTTCAAATCCCTATACATTTTAGTGCTATCAAGTTGTATAAAAAAATTTGAGCTGCATGTATCATTCAAAAACTCCCATTTTAGCTCTAGTATATAGGGAACACAAATCCTCTTCCCAAATTTTGTAATTCCATCCTCATACATGATGTATTTCAACTTATCAACATTCACAAATTTAATTTCCCATTGAAAATTTTAATAATAAGATTTTGAAAATTTAATAATTTCCAATAAAGATAGTTAGGAAACCAATTGAAAATGAAATGAAGTTTCAACTCCCTTAATAATTTCCATATCTATGTTTAGAAAATATGTATATGCAGGATCCTTTTCAATCCTTATTTTTCTCAGAACTCTATGATCCTTCATACTCAATTCATAATATACGTTATTTTCCTTCCCTTGGTGGTACTTCATTAGAAAATAACCATCATTGATTAGCTCAAGACATCACCATTTCCACATGATTTGTTGTATCTATGAGAATATATATTTCTATATATTTTGATCAGTATATATCTCACAGCTTTCTTTGTAGAGACAGTGACACCATATCTTCATATAAAAGATTACAACTGGTAACTCAAGATCATGAGTTGGATAGTTCTATTCATGAGTTTTTAACTACCTTGATGCTTTGGAAATAACTATGTCATCAAATAGAAGGACACAACCAAGTCCTTCATATTATGCATCACTATAAATCCCAGATCCACCATTTCATAATGATAGAGTCAAGATTGGAGAATTTACTAATATCCCCTTCAGATATTTACAAGATTCATTATAATATTTTGTCCAGAAAAACATACCCCCTTTAAGTGTAATCTTGGTTAATGTGTTATCTAATCAAGTTAAAATCTAAAAAAACTCGTATAGTAAACTGTTGAACCAGTGAATGTACATACCTCGTTTATTTTTGTTGGTATAGTATATTAGTGGACTAAATTGTTTTGAAGGATCAACTAAGATTCCATCCTTAGAAGAAATATAGACAAGAAAATAATATGTTTGATGCCAAAATTCACGCATTCTAATTTTCTAATATAACTCTTTTCTTATAAGGGTCTCAAGAATAACTAACAACCTGTTATCATTGTCCTGAAAAATTTTATAATATATCATGATACCCTCAATAAATATAAAAAAATGTTATGATATTACTAGAACACTCTATTCATTAGATCCACCAAACAAATGGTGTTCTAGTCAGTCCAAATAGAATTATTGTAAAATTTTAATGTCCATATTTGGTTCGAAATGTTTTCTTCAGAATATCTTCATTCCCCAAACCTAATTGATTATATATATAATGAAGGTACATCTTAAAAAAATTTAGCTCTATGAATTTGAAAAATTAAATCAAATATGTGAGGCATAAGAGACTTTTTATTTTTTGTAATAAGATTTATTTCTCTATATTCAATGCATAACCCCTTGAATCCATCATTCATTTCAACAAAGATAATAAGGAATCCCCATTGAGAAACCCTAGGGTGAATAAATCACTCATTTTCAACTCCTCTCGTTGTTTCTTCATCTCCACTAATTCCATAGTGACCAATATATGTAAATTCATTGATATTGTTCTTTTATTAACGATTAAATTAATAGAAAACTAAACATCCTACACTAGAGAATGTGTAGTTAAATATTCTTGAAACACATCATCATATTCATGTACAATAGGTACATCCTAAATTTGAAGATTCATTTCTTTTCCCATAGATGACGTTTTCTTTTCCTCCCCAAGAATTTCATTTAGTAGAGATACAAGGGGTGGATCTAGATATGAATTAGATGATTTTTTTTTCTCTAAAGATGTGGGATTCTAAATCTTCTTCACTAATCATAATTTCAATCGTCTAATAATAGATTTTTTATTCATATTTTGAAATATTGTACACAAGATGAATATATGAAAGTAAATCGTAGGTATGATGAGATTTTTAGAAACTAAATCACATTTATGTGTCGTAAAGGAAAATTACTAATACACATTTGTTGCAATGAGGCTTTCGTTTGGGGTTCTGACTGAAAAACCCTTCATTAAATCAAAATATAAAAGTATATTTTTATTGTTAAACTAGGAAGATATAAAAGAATAAGATGGTCCAGAATCATATAATGAATTGGCTACGATTTTGGAAATAATTAATGTACCTGTCACCATATCATTAAGAACATCAACCTCAGTAATTGTGATCCCATTAGCTTATGTTTTCCCTTGTGGCCTTTCTGATGTAGCATTCCTTGATTATTTATAAAATCATTTGAAAAGTGTTACATCTCACTAAAATATTATAATTGGACATTGGTGTCTTATTTATTTCCTTTTCAATCATGAGCATGATGGTGTTTCTTACTATGCATGTAAAAAACACTTTTTCCCTTTCATGTAGTCCTTAGGGAGAATCCATCAACAAGTATCACACATGGGAAAATATACTTTTTTATTCTCCCATTTATAGATTATTTTATATTTCAACATTTTTATTATTATTTATCCTTAAACTAAAATGGCCTAGAGAATTATTTTTCTTTTTTAATAACACATGAGACTATATATTCAAATGATGAGAAAGAGTGAGAGACTAGTTCCCTTCGGAGGAATTTTTTTAACCCATCAAAGAATCTATCAATAGTGATCCTTGGATTATGTATGGAGTCTATGGAATTCTTTATTTATGTTATAAATCATTCTTTTACTATAGTAACCTTATCATCCTCCATTCTCCTCAGATTTAATAACATTCTCTCCATATCTACTCGCTGATTGTGAGGGAAATATTTTTATGAAAAAATATCCTTAAAATACTACTATTCCACATTCATTATTTCTTTCTCCTACTTCATGTTTTGAATCAATGACCACTATTTATTTTCACCATATGAATTATAAAATACATCTTGGATAACCTTCTCCATCTATTTACTTACCAATGTGAGAAATATCATCTTTAAGGAACTTATGCACTGCTCAACTACAAATGGGTTTGTATTCCAATTGAATGGTGGTCGTTGTTGTCTAATGAAGTGGTCTAACATTGTTCCTCCATATTTTGGATCAGGATGAACCATATGGGTATGGTGTTTGTCAAACAAATGAGTTGATTGTCCTAGTATAGTTAAAAGTTATTTAGAACTAGTTGTAGCTCCAGATGTAATGTCATTATCATGAATGAGAGAGAAATCCATACATAGAATACGTGAACTGATAAGGTTTCCATTCCTTCCACCATGCACAATTTCTAAATAATGGAATACACTATATTAGGTTATTAATTCATATTTAATAATTTTGAACTATGAATAAACATAAAATACATTGAAATTTTATGCATAGCTAATCACATAATAAAAAACATGTTTATTTGGGGACATATTTAATTTTAAATCCTTCAAAAAGTATTGTAATGAAAATGTTTATTATCCTAATAATATCCCCTTGGAGTGTTAAAAAGGGTGCACAATAAGGCCTATTATTGTATAATAGGTTATGTTGAGTTAGAAATGACACACCATGTCAATATTTTTTTAGCCCTTGGCACATTTGTTCCATTACCACGTCTACTTATAGTATCCTAACCGAGAAGTGTTGATAAGAATACCCAAATAATCTCTCCTTACAAAAATTCAAGGATATTAATTTATCAATATCACCAAACTCTATCATAGGGATTTCTTTCATAATCTTTTTCTTAATCCAGATTCCATGGTTTCTTCTATCCTTTCTATGATACCAAATATATTGTCCTCGACCCTAGTAAGCTATAGTTGATGCCTTACATAAATAAATCTGTACAATGAATAAGGGACCACATCCCAAAGGAAAAAATAGTTCATTATATTTAGAATACTAGATAAATAAATAAGTTTTAAATTATAACATGAAAATAAATACAACATAGTAACTCCAAATAAAACACTCAATCTCCAAGTTTATCCATCCAAGTCATTCATAATATATATATTTGTATACTAGGAATAATAATACATAAAAAGTGGTGATATCGTATGATAATTTTGGTTATGAAATTAAGTAGAAGCTATCATAAATAATCATAAACATGAAGGAATGGTGAATAATTAAAAATAGATTCCATTAAAAAATAATCTTGATCACAATATGGCAAGAATAAATGTTTGTTAAATAATTTTTTAAATAATCACTTGAGGATAAAACATAAAAAGTGATATTCTACTAGTTGTATAATCTAATGGAATATCAATTAATAAAATTGTAATGAGGTAATATATAATTCCGAACATTGGAAACATACAATTGGGACTATAGACAAGTTATCTAAAAAATAGATAAGGCCTCATCCAAATCCATTTCTAAAAAATAATGGACAAGGCCTCAGCCAAGTACATATACATTTTTCCACATTATATATACCAATGAATTGAGGGGATATAACAATCCATACATATCACTTAATAATTAAAATGAATTCTTAATATGAATGTTGTTATATATAAACAACATATACATGTGAAATGTAAATAACTTTCTCCAATTAGTAAAATAACCAACAACTATTTTGAGTAATATGATGAATTGTAACAATATAGTGCACCCATAGCCAAGATAATCATAATCCATTTTATAAAATATATTAGAAAATATCATAAAATATCAATCCCAATTAAGCTTAATGTTCAATATATGGTGTTGAAAAATATGAAAATACTATAATAAAAAATCAATCCCAATTAAGCTTAATGTATGCCTGGGAGTGTTAAGAACTTGTAATTAACATCATATATAATGAAATTAGATTCATTAAAATTTAATTTTAGAACCTATTAGAAACTTATTTGATTTAATATAATTTTATTATGTTTAATTATTTTTTTTTTATGAGTTATAAAATTCAATTTTGTCATTTTGGAGTACTCATTTATTTGATTTTCATGATTTATTTACTTGTATACATGTAAGAATAGTTATGTAAAATGGTAATAGTTATACATAATTGAGGTTATTGAAAATAAATAATATTAAATGTTTATATAATTATGTTGGTTATTTTTTGTGAGGATTAATCATTAGATATGATGTTGGTGACAATTGTATATATTATTTTGGTAGGTTTTAATCATCGTAAAATAGTTTTGTCTCATTAATTAATATTATGTATATATAATGTTTTTATAATTTTAAATATTATTTAATACATAAATTATAGTCTCATTTAACCATAATAATGTTTTTATTACCAGCCCTGATGGCATTATTGAAAAATAAAAACACACCATCCATGAAGGCGATAAATTGGCACCTCACGAACGATGTTTTCATATATAGAAAAAATTAAAGAGAAGAGAATTTATTGTGTGTATAACATTAACTTAATAAAATTATTTTATATATAATATATTATAGTTATTGTTATCTTTTTGAAGGAGCATGTAATGAAAGTATAAGAATATAAAATAATAAGAAATGAAACTAAATAAATAAGAAATTGGATTTTACATCTTGATTCCTTCTCCTTGAGAAAATGTTTATGGAAGTTGGTTTTTTTATTTTTTTGAGAATAATGGATCTTAGAAAAGAAGGTTAGTCTATGTATTATGATTGGGTAGAAATTGGACTATATTTCAAGCTTAATAGGTGTGAGGAGAAGAGGTGGTTTGGGGTGGTATTTATAGTGGAGGAGTGGGGTGTTTTTTCATGTATTTTATTAATTTGGTTATTATTTTGGCTCATAAATATAAATACTATGAGAATTATTAGTAAATATAATAAAATAATGAATTAGGGTTTGGTATTCTAGGATTAAATCAACCATACATCATCTATGACTCAATAATTCTTGTAATTATTATATACAATAAATTATAACATTTCACTGTTCAAAAAAATTCATTTCTTTCAGAAAAATCCAACAAATTCAACCTAACCATTTTTTGAAATTTATAATTAAAAAATTAAATCAATTTTATGAAATAATTTTCTAAATATGATAAACGAAATCATCATTTACTTGAAAAATATTGATTTTAATTTTATAACTAATTTAATGACACTTTCAAAATAAATTAGGTTCTTATAAAACTAACATTTAATCATAACAAATCAAAATATTGATTTATCAATATAATTAATTAAAATATTTTTTTTAAATAATTATATTAATAATAAAATTTTAAATAAACATTAATGGTTTATCAAATTTTTTATATTTGATTAATGATTTTTAAAATATTCAATTACGATACTATGAAATAATTATATCATATTCTTATGTATAAGATTACGAAATTTTAATTATAGATTCATAGGATAAGTTAATATTATATTGGTCATATTACTATTCCTTATGGTCACATTACTATTTCAATGGTCAAGTTACTATTCCATCAGTATAGGTTCCTTAATTTCAATAAATACCTTTAATTTTATTCAATATTCATCAATGAGGCTTGTATTGTGTTTCATATGTGATTTTATATGATTTATATGATATAACATTATTATAACAAGGGAAAATTTTATTGTTAAAAATTTGGGTTATTACAGCTATGGAACATCCAATACAACCAATTTCATCGAGTTCATCTGAGGAAACCCATACCGAATCCCTTGTATCACTCAGGACATTGTGACTCAAATCCCGTACCAACTATCTCATAATGGGGATAGGGTATCACCCATGACAAAACATATCCACCTTTTTGAAGGATCCATACTCAGTTTCTCCCATTGAAAACCAATTTCACTAACGGGTATAAGAAAATACACCCAGCAAGCCGATACTTAGAAATCCATAGTGTCAATTCTGGCGCATCTAGAGTATCCAACCAAGAATGATGAGTCCGTTCATGAAATCTTTAACTCAAGAACCATGTTTACTCCCAACCTATATAATTTGATCCTTGAAAATCAAGGAATATAACACATCATGGTATAAATTTTTTGTATCCACATGTCATCAACCAATAAGCTTATCCAACATAGTATTGAAATCAAGGCAATAAATGATGACTTAGATAATAAGAACATGGAAAACTACTAACATTATCATGGAATAAAGAAAATGGAATGAAAAATTTATATGACTTGGGTAATATGTTAAAATCATTATCATAATGGATCAATTATATAAAATGAAATATGGAGAAAGGCACATCATTGAAAATGAGCACAAACATTTTTCACTAGGATACTATGTAAGAACATGTATCAATATGTGTGATCAATAAATAGGACATCAAACATGGAAAAAAATAGTGGAAATTAAGAATATGAACTACAAATGGAATCTAAATCATGTTTCTCCATTTACCTAATTAAATATACCAATTTATAAAATTAAATTTAGGTGAAACACGCATAACAAAGGTGAAAGACAACCCTAGGCATGTGGGGAATTTGTGATATAAAGGATGGACCACCCAAAGGGGTGGCCAAAGATAATATAAAACACCATGGATGGGTTTCGTCATATTCCATGATCTATATAGACATGGAAAACCTCTTTAATTCATTTATTAGAAAAAATTATGCATCATTAGAAAGGTTCAGCGAGCATCACAATGAAGCACCAACTAAAATATGATAAAATGAATGGGAAAGGAATAAAAACCCTTACATGATGTAGAAATGCTCTACTCATCTATTTTCGAGGCTGGATTTGACCTTTAATGTAATAAATCATGGGGTTTTTCAACATACCAAAAAATAAGAAATAATATGACACACCAAAATAGAACAATAGATGTAATAGGATACTAGAAATTGATAGGTGTAGAAGATGGATCTTACTGAGAATGTTTCATAGCATTCAAAGGAGAAGGATTTGAGTGAAGGATGAGGGAGATACATCTAAACCCCTTGGATAGGGAGGTATATCACAACACATGAACAAAATAGGGAAAACCGTTGGAGAGGGTAAAATAATTTGGGGGTGAAATAAATAATATATGAGGGGAAATCAAGTAATTACGCCATTTTTTACAATTTTCACAATTTTGCGAATCCATGCACCAGTCATGCACTATTCTATAATATTAGGGGCACATATCATGGTTTTCTTCATGGATTGAATTACTATGCACAAACCATGTAAAACAACACTATCTTGAAATCTATAGTAATCTCATGACTATGTGACATAGGTCATGCAGTTTCATAAAACTGTGAGACCTATTCAGTTATTATCTTTTTGTGGTCAAGCCTTCGAACGAGAACTAGACACACTAGAGACCTCCTTGGCCTGATTAATAATCAATTTATCTATCTTTTAAAAGAATTAAAACGAAAAAAATTAAGGGTTTGTACCATTGAAACGTTTGGGGCACTACAAAAAGTTAAAATGAACCATGGGTATATCTGTCCCATTGAAATTCTTGTTCATATCTGGATTGTATCTTATCATTTCGTGATTTCTCAAAACCTCCCACAATTCCATGATGTGTTCTATGTATTTATCATGAGGAAGTACATAATTTACCCTTCACATGTACTGAACTCATAATTCATACCGCTAGATCATGATCTTTGTTATGAGGAATAACAGGTAGGAATTTTTTATAGTTTAGATTAAGTTTTATTAAGAATGACTAGTCACCATGAAAAATTTTGTAAGAGAAATAGGTATTTTTAATATGATACATGGAAACTTCGGGATATGATGAGGTAAAATTATCATATTTTTTTATTAGAGTGACAAATCATGAGGGAAAAATTCATTTTAAGGGGGTATAATTTAACACCCTGAGTTATTTTCAATGGTTTTTTTTCAAATAAATGAAATTTATTTTCAGGTTTATGTTATACATAATATCAAGTTAATATTTTACTACAAGTAACACCAACTTATCTTGTGTTATACAAAACACATATTTTTAACAAATCAATGCTATATAGTTGTTTAAAAACTATTTTTATTACCAAGCCATTAAAACTAGGGATACGAATAAAAATAAATAATTTGTAAATATAAATTATAATTGTTTTATTTAAATAAAACAAATTAATAATAAAATACATAATTATTAGTTTTATTTATATGTTTCAAAACAATTTATCAAAAAATGCATTTTTTCTATTTGTGAACAATAGTAAAATTATTTTGATGAAAGTATTAGAAATTAATTTTTACAAAATAAGCATAATTTTTTAAATCATAATTCCACAATTATCATAGAATTACATTTTAGTGTCTTTGTGAAAATTATCATTATTTGATGAATACTGAAAAATAGTGAATTTTAATTATAATATGCCTTTTTGATTAATTTATTCATAAAGAGAAATTATTCATTAATTTTTTTTAAATTAAAATTGGTTCAATTATATATAAATTAATACAATTTACGTAATTTTAAATAATTTTAAAATATTTGGTTCTAGTTTTCCATGGGTTAAATTAGATAGATAAGATTAAAACTAACCTGTATGATTTTCAAAATCCATTGGATGGACATATTTGGAAGACTCCACCTATTGGGTTCTAGAACGGTCCATTTTGGACCCATGTAACAAATGATATAATTGGTGGAATTATCTCATTAAAAACATTAGAGGTTTCCCACCAACATCAATTATAAAAGGCCATCTCCTCTTTCCTCTTCCTCACACCATCAAACCTAATTTTATCGAGAAAAAGATCCCCATATAACTTCCCAAATTCCCACCCCTTCATCCAAGATTCCTTATTTTGGATGTAAATTCTTTTTTTTCGAGGATTTTATGTCAATCCAAATGTGGATACTAGAAGAATATGTAACATTATTCAACAAACATCTTTTCATTATATCTTCATAAGACCCCTTAAATTACATTTATATAATTATCACATAATAAAATAAATATATTAAATATAATATTATGTTTTTATATTAATTTTATTTCCTAAAACCATATAAAATTCCATCAAATGTGTTGGAAAATCATCATTTCTGTGAGAGAAAGAAAACCACCTCGTGAACTGATGTCGTTTGTTTTTACATTACCACCTCTAAAGGCTGGGTAAAATTATGGACATAATATTTATATATTATTTTTGTGCTATTTATTATTTTATAATTATTCTAGAGTTTTAATATAATACAAATCGTCATGATCCCCATTTTTTTGGGAAAACGATAACATAGTTCTTCTGTGCAGTAAACAACCACCTTGAGAATCGATGTAATTCATTCATGATTACCTTGGAATGAATTAAAAATTTGTTTAATAAAATTATAATATTTATTTCACATAAAAAGGAAACTGTATTGATAATAAACATTCATATATTTTACTTTTTTTTATATTAATATGATAATCAAATGGAAATAATGTTCATACATGCATTTGACCTAACCTCTCCATGAACAGTGCCTCTCATTTCCTTTCAGTAAATTTTATGGATTATTGTAAATAATTATATATATAATATATATTATATTTAAAATATTTTATTCATTTTTCATATTATGAAATTATGATCTAATTATGGGGAAAAAATTATAAAAAATAAAATCACATACGAAAAACAAAGTGGACAGTACTCGAAAGATAACATTAACATGGGATGGTTAATAATGATTTATATAAAGTCATAATAAAATAATAAATTTATGATATATATTAATAACTTTATATGATATTTTTATAATAATCTTATATAAATATTTTGGATGTTATAATGAGTACAACACAATTCAAGACATAAGGTAAGATGATTTCTAGTGTCACATTTATTTTTGATAGACTTATTCCATATTCACTACTTGTTTGTCTTGTGTGGTTTATATAGTGACATATTACATTTTATATCATTATTCTACAACATTTAATGATAAATAAGGTTTCTATTAATTTTATTCTTTCACGGGGACTAATATTCAAAATTTACACATGAAGTAACAGATTTTTGTCCAAAATTTCTTTCTTTGAGACGTATGTTATGTTTTCACCTATATTTTTTTATGAGGTGTATATAAATACCAATTAACATGTAATTTCATAAATAAATTTATCCTATTATTATCTTAAGATCTATTTTATATTATTAATTTATGGGGATTACATTTCATGGTTATAAAAGTTGAAATCATTTTATGTTACAATCTCATCATTTATCAGGATTGTATATTCTTAAGTATCCAATGTTGAAATCTCATGATCTACCTCTCAATAATTCCCATTATTTTTCTTCTTGTATTATTATTCATTATATATTCAATTATAGTTACCATTTCTACACTGTATGGTACTTATGATAATTAATAAAATGTTCTTATGAAAATATAAATTTATTTCTCTCTTTGGTGAAAAATTTGTTTTCTTCAAAAACCCTATTTTTATAAAAAAAATCAAAAATATTTTTTTGTTCTCCCTTGTTTTTTAAAATAAATTTTTACACATTTTTTTTAAATAATTTTTTTAAAAGAATCCTAATACCATTTTACAAAATAATTCTCATTTTATTTTTATTGAAAATTTGAAAGGAATCATCATTTTAACTTATGCGGCATGTACAAAATTTTCCAACCTCATGAAGAATCATTGAAATTATGATTACACTGTAAGTTTTCAAGTTTATTTTCTAAGAAAAATGTTTACAATTTTTTTTGTTTTAAAAATCATTTTAATATAATAAATGATATTTTCCATAATAAATAATTTAAATGATCTTTCAAATTATTTTCCATATAATTTGAAATACTTTTATTTAATTTATGTTTTGTTGGTTATATGATCCAAGATACCATTATTATCCTTTTATGAATGGTTCGTGTTTTGATGTTATGTTTTTTTGTGATACCCATTTATCTTCCATTAGTTATACCATATGAAAATTCTTATTGAACCCACTTATTTTCAAGGGTTATTCTATAATGAAATGATTATGAATTCTATATCTTTTCCACAGGTTATGATATGATGAAATTTTTATGATACTCAATAAATTTCAGGGGTTATGTTATTCATAATTGTTATGATATTATAGAACACATAAATATGGGTTTCAATGTGAGATGGGTGGGACATATTTCGGACTACAATGAATTCGGTAGAGATTTATATGTCTCATGTGATAAACATGGACAAAATAGGCAGTAAATTTGATACAGTAATATAAGGCTATAATTGGGAGTGAACTAGATACCGAAAGATATGGATAGAATGACAGGGGAACTCAGTATAATAAATAACATTTTCTGGTATTATGGCCTTGGTGGTGAGCCTTGACTAATAAAGAAATGATTTTCAATTCTTTATTGTATGGTAAAAATTATATTTCTTATTGCATTTTTATTCTCTCATTGATCGGTTTCTTCTATTATCATATGACTAATGTCTTATGAACTATAATTCTTTATGCCATGATTCATGATTATGATCATTAACATGAATGGTTTTCTTTTAAAATATTATGATCATGTTCCCATACCCTTATTCTCAAGATATGATTACATATCTTCCTTGTGTACCCTTACTGAGCATCTAAGCTAAAAAATTCTTATGATTCATTTTACAGGTTATGAAGATAGGTATTATGTAGGATATTTATAATAAGTGTGTTATTTTTTATGAACATAGAGGGAGATGGTGTGTGATGTCCCGACATTGGTTCCACTAAATTGTTCCCCGAGCCAGTTGGCCACATTCCCTCAAGCGTGCGTCCCCATATTCCAGAGGGTTCCAGCTAGTAGTTAGGGTTTGGTAAGTTAGTCTTAGGGAGAATATGGCCTCTTTTATCAGAATAAAACACCAAAATAAATGAACAACAATAACAAAATTCTGAAGCGTATAAATAACCTGAACAATACCAGGTCATATGATATTCAAAATAAGAAAATACAATACTCAAAGGAAAGGTAAAACATGTTATGAAAATGTGAATGTCAAGTGTCTACAATGGAACTAAATGTAACGGCACAACCACTTCCATGCGAGTCCAAAACCACGTCCGATTCCCACTCTGATGCTCAAATCAAAAATAGAAACCTATCGCAGGGTATTTCCCTTATCCCGTCCTATAATAAAAATGTTTTCTCTGGTGCTGATAAGGCAACCCAGATAGGGCATGAGTACAACTAAGAAGGACACCACCAACAGTTAATAAAACAAGTCCATTAAAAATATAGTGAATACAGTTTTAGAATCCAATAAAAAAATGTCATAATTAAACTATTATCACATTTTCATTTATTCTTTACTCGTCAAATAATTTCCAGTTTCAATTCATGTTTTCAATTTGAATCATCATTAATTATTTTCTTGCATTTTATGTTGAACGTCATGTCAAGCAACCCAAATCTCATTTTTTGAAGGAATTCATTCCTAAAACTCCATATCTCATTCGATTTAGGTCATCATGCCTAGAAACCCAAAATCTAAACATGGATAACTATTGGGGGGATGACATATCCAAGTCTCAACTTCTAACCGGACTAGAAATCCATGTCTAGAACCAAAATTATCACATCCATTTAATCGTTATTTAATTCAAAATTATTAGCCAAATCATTCCATTACTAATCCAATGATTAGATAAACATTTCAATGTCTATTTGTTAAGTCAACTATTTTCAATGAACTTAACCCACTAATTAAATCATCAATTAATTAATCAATTAACAAAAATCTCTCTCCATAATTAATTCATCAAAATTATTTATCCATATCAAATCTCAACTTGTAATAATTAAATCTAAAAGTTAAGTATCTTTGATCAACATCATGGGACATAATTAATTCTCACAATTAATTATCTTTCATAGCCAAAAATCATTTCATAATTAATTTTCTTTAATTAATTATCGAAACATAATCAATTCAATTTATCAATTATAATATATCTCAACCCATAACCAATCTCCAAAACAAAAATCTATTTGGCCAACCACCTTTCTTTGTTACATGATTCATTTATCAATTAAACACCAAGTATATAAAAATTCAATTCCACATTCCAAATTAATCCAATATAGGAAATATATTTTCAAGGGAAGATAGAAAATCCATAAACTCACATTCACATATCAAAAGCACAACTATATGGTTTTGATTTAAACCAACTGCCTCAATTTATTGATAGATGTTAGCCCGGTGGAAATCCCCAAAATTTATGCGGCACAACATCGTCGATCAAGATCCTGGTCTAAATCCATAGGCAAAAATTTAGATTATAGGCATTAAATTATTGAAAATATAGATCTAGATCCAAAATCCTAGATCTATGTATCAACTCATCAGTTCAGATCTATGGAAATGGTGGATATATTCCATTAAAATATCAATGAAAGATAGAGGAAGGAATTAAAGAAGAAAAGATATGAAATACTATTACCCGGAAGACAATAGATCTTCAATCCAAGATTTTGATCTCAAATAATGATGATCAAATCTCAATGGAATCCCTCTAGAATTCTATGGAATCCCTATATTTTTTCAATCCCAATCCAAGGTTGAAATAAGGAAGTCTTGGGGGGTGTAGGTGGTTTTAAAATAGATTTTCGGATAATTAAATCCCACATGCAGTGTTTCACAGGTAGGGTAACACGGTTAGGTCAAACCATTTTACAATAGTGTGGGACTCTCTATATATATTTTCATATTTGGTACAATTTTTCCACACTAGTTGTGAAATAGCGCTCAAACTGTTTAAAACTCCTACTCCAAAATCGCAAACTTGGCATATTTTAGTCGCATAATTTCTCAAATCATGAACAAACCGTTCACAACCCACTATCCATTATTTTTTTTAAAAATTTCACCCAAACGCATCCCCAAGAAACATCTCCAAAAGAATGGTACTTAAAAACAACACTGTAACAAAAAACATGCCTAGGATGGCTCCAGAAAAATTCAAGATCTTACAATATCGCAACCTTATAATAGATCATACTTGAGATAATCATTCAAACATCACTAAGATTTCAAGCCAAAAAGATTGGTCCATTGAGCCCCTATTTCTGCTTTCTGATCCCAAATTTCTTCTTGAACACTTCCATGTTTCCATTGCAAATGAATTAACAACACAGTCTTTCCCTGCAACACTTTATCATTGTGATCCATCACACATATTAGATTATTATCAAAGGACACATCAATCTAAAGGTAAAACTATTCAACATCGATCATAAGAGAAGGGTTTGGGTGATACTTCCATAGTTGTTACACATAGAAAACATCATGCATAACACTGAATTTCTGTGGAAGGGACAATCGTTATGCCACTGGCCCGATTCTATCTAGCACCTCAAACAGTCCAACAAACCCAAGTGTCATCTTTCCCTACCTCTCTATACTGTGGTGAGCCAATATAGGTGACACTAGAAATTATACATCATCGCCCTCTCTAAATTATTGAGGTCATCTCCCTCTATTAGCATATGACTTCTGCCTACTATGAGCCATAACCATATGTTTCCGAATCAACTGCACTTATTCTAATATCTTCTAAATGAGACTTAGTCCCAAAAACTCTCACTCACCCACCTCTAACAAACATAGTGGTGATCTAAAAATTCTACCAAATGTGACTCATATGGTTCCATATGTATAGTATTCTAATAAATATTGTTATAGGAAAAATAAAATTAATCCAAATGCTTCTCTGGAGAACCACCATAGTCAAGCACACATTCCCACAACATATTCTCTAGCACATGTATGGTACACTTCGAATAACCATATATCTATAGGTGGGAGGCTATAATTAACAAGGCATGTGTAATACGATCCTTTTTAAACCCCTACTAGAAGCGAGAAGTAATGAAAAAATTACGATTTGAAACTATTTTATGTGTCACCCCATGCAAATGAACTATCTATCGTACATACAGTTCTCCCAACTATTCTACGATAGAAGATTCCTTGATAGGGAAGAAATGTTCAAAGTTCATTAGTCGATCCACAATGACCCAAATAGAATCATTATTATTATGTTTCTTTGGATGTCCTACCATGAAATCCATAGTCACATCATCCCACTTCCATTCTGTAATAAGAAATGGCTCCAATAGGTATCTAGGATTTTGATGCTCTGCCATTACCTCTGGAAAGGTTAAAAATCTCTTTATGAACCCTACTATATCCTTTTTCATGCTTGGCCACCAAAACAATCATCATATGGCACAATTCATTTTGGTCACCCCATGATGTACCACCCACTTTGAGGCATGGAATTATTTCATGAGTTCCTATCCCATAATCGCAGGCACAAACGCCTGAATTTTCACATAGATGATTTCATCCTCATCTATTATCTAGTATGATGGGGTCTCCCACCTTCAAGGTATTCCTTTAAGGCTAAAAACTCAAAATCCTCATACTACCTATCCATGATCCATCTCAAGAGTATAGACTCCACTACTAAAGAAAGCATATTCATCCTCTCATGGATATCTTGAACCACCACATGAATTTACACCAAAAAATTCTTCATCTCCCACCATGTAGTCAACTCATATAACAACTATGTTTGAGTTTTCTTGCTCAATGCAGCAGCCACACTATTCCCCCTTTTGGGTGTATACGCCAGTTCAAAATCAAAGGACTGCATGTATTCTACCCATACACACTGATAAAGATTCAAGTATTGTTGTGAAAAGATATACATAAAGATTTTTTGATCTATAAAAACTATTAAATTATCACCCAAAATATAGTGTCACCAACACTTATGAGCATAAACCACTCCTGGAAACTCGAGGTCATGCGTAGAGTAATTCCATTCATGTGGCTTCAACTAATGAGACCTTTAAGTAATGAATCGACCCCATTGCATCAATAGAACTATATGAACAATCCATGAAGCATCACAATACACAATGTACTCCTCACCTGACTTAAGTAAGATCAAAATTGGTATCAATGTCACGTGCTTCTTCAACTACTACAATGAATTTTCACATGCTTCTATCCAATCAGACATTATCCCTTTCTTTTCTCAGAATTGAAAGTGGTGTGGCCAATCGATAAGAGTCATGGACGAAACTCTTTTAGTAACTAGCTAATCCCAAAATCTTTGAATATCCATAACATTTATGGGATGCTCCCATGAAATCACTACATTCCCTTTTTCTGGGTCCACTAACACACCTTCTTCCAAAATGATATGCCCCCAAAAGTGTACCCCATAAATCCAAAATTATCATTTTGATAGATTGGAATATAGCTGTTTTTCTCTTTGTGTACCCAAGAAAATTTAATGATATTGGGCATGATCTTCATGGGTCTTAGTGTACACAAATATTTCATCCACAAACACCACCACAAACGGATCTATGTATCGATGAAAATTCGTGTTCATCAAGGCCATAAATACTACGTGATCATTTTTCAACCCAAGTGGAATTAAAAAACTCATAAAGGCCATAACCGCTTCTAAAAGAAATAATTTGTCTATCAGATGTCTGAAATCTCACCAGATGATACCGTAATCTCAAATTGTTCTTCGGGAACACACAAGCCCCCTTCATCTGGTCAAAAAAATCATCGATACATGGAAGAGGATATCTGTTCTTCATAGTCACTTTATTGCTCTTATGGTAATAGACACACAAATGTAAACTCCCGTCGGCCTTCTCTACAAACAAAATGGGTGATCCCCAAGGAGACATTTTTGGGTGGATAAACCCTTAATCCTCCAACTGCGTTTTGAACTCTAAAAGATCAATCGATGCCATTCTGTAAGGTGGAATAGGTACCAGATCATCCCCAGACCTAAGATCAATGGTGAATTCCACAAATAACTCATGTAGAATCCATGAAATGTATTCAGAATAGACATCCTGAAATAGTTCTAATACTTGTGAAGGACATCGTGCCCACCACTCCCATCATCCAGGAAAAGAATATCAACTTGGTCTGTAGGCTATCCCAGTTGCTGAGTAATTGGACCAAATTGGCCAGCATCGATATCTCATTCTCCATGATGAACATATTGGTCATCCTCGGGAGATAAAAAGGTCACTCTTAAATAGTAGCAATATACGTAGCCCTAGTATGTGGCTAGCTAATCCATAGCCATTATCAGGTCGAAGTCTATTATATCTAAGACTTAGATATGCCCAAGAAAACATTTATCTCTGATCTTTAGAGAACAGTCCTTACATAAATAGATATCTCTAGACTGTGTTCCCAATAGTGTATAGATATTCTTCACCCAATATATGAAATCCACCCCCAGGATCAAACCATTACAAATATTTTCAGATATAATGGAATTAGAGGAACCAGTGTCAAACAAGGCTATCACAAAACTAGAAGCACCAAGAATAGTACCTCTCACTGTCAATGGACCAACCTTACTCTCCACAAGTGTTCGTTTCACTACATATAATTGTCATGCCCCTCTTCCATGTGGTGAAATCTGACTCCATTGAGTGGAAACACTCTGATGATGTAGGCACCCATACCCTAAAGCACTACGTCCACTACCTCTACCACCTATGCCCATAGAGTTCCATTTGCAAGAATCAGATGGTGTGTAGGACCGCCTTCCCACACTCTATCTTTAAGCAGCTACTCCCTCAGCACCAGCTTGCTGCTGCTTCCTATAGAACATCTGTATATGCCCTATATTGTCAAAAAAATTGGCACTCCATTGTTGGTCGAGGATAATGTGTACGATAGTGTCCCTGCAAACAGAATTGGTGGCAAAGCACATGATTAAGATTCGGTGCAACTGTTCTTCCTAGCTATAAACCATGAATTCCATTATCCTGATTAAGGTTCTCATAACAAAGCTTCTTGATCTCAAAAGGCATACTCCCCGATCATCCACTAACAGCTATTTGTCTAGTACCAGAATCCTCCTTCAGGTTCCCCTATGAAATTATAGCAGGATTAAGAAATTCTTTGAATTTCTTCAGCCTAAATAAATTTATCTAGGACTAAATTTGAAACCTAAATCCATCCTAAAATCATTTTGATGAAGAGGCCCCATATTCCTCCAAATTTGGAGTAAAATTATTTAATTATATTAAATGTTCAGAGTAATCCATTATAGACATGGTTCGTTTGGTTAGACGAATAAACACGGAAGCTTTATCTTGTTTCAGTGTCTCTAAATAAAAGTTCTCTATGAACTTCTCTAGAATTTCCTTCCATAACATATCATCAGTCTTTCTCGATTGTAATTAAATGTCCCAATAGCACTTCACTGATCCCCATAGCATATAAGAATCCAAATTGGCCCTCCTCCCTACCAGAGTCTCCAAATGGTCAATTATCATCTCTCTGGATTCAATCCCAAATTCGTCTCCCTTGGGTCCACCCTCTCCTATAATAGTATGAGGGTTCTACAGTTAAAACTCCCTTGTCAACTCAAATATTAATTTCAGAACCTTCCTTGGGTCACTCTCCATGAATTGCATGTAACGAGAAATGTTCTCTTGGAACTATTCCACTTGGTCCACGGATTGCGCCTATGGTGCCTCAGGTTCTATATATGGATGTTCGTTCTGGGACATACCCATCGGTCTCTCCCACAACAAGCATCATGGCGTCATATCTCTACAAAGGAATACAAACGTCTTAGGTCTCATAACGAAACATTATAACATATACATAAGGGGATAAACTAACACAATAAGTTTCCATATGTCCGTTTTCCATTTTATCTCCACATGGTCAACAATAAGGCCTTAGCACGGCCCTTAATGATACTACTCCATGGTCGTGGATAATAAGGGTACATGTCTTCCAATTAATTAATTAAACCATTAATTAATCAAATTATCGCAAATTAATTAACTCATAAATTAATTAATTAATCATACCCATTTCATTAATCAAGGTACTCATTAGACACCACTTTATTCCTATATTGAATCAATTTTCTAATCTCACAATATGAAAAAATTAGTTCAAGTTTGACCACTTCCCCATAAACCATTTTCCAGTGAGTTCCTAGAATTATACATGTGACAACAACCCTGTGTTCCTTGAATGATGCATGTAGAATCAACTATTGTCCCACATTAGGCCACGAATCAAAATTCAACAACTGTAAAAACAAATATCACATAACACCAAAAGTTCATCGCCCATCGTGAAATAATATCCACTGTTACAACAAACTACAACCACAAAAATCCTACCATGAGTTCTCATATTTTCAACCATACATTGGATTGAAACTCCCATAAACAAAACCATTACCGATCCTTGACTCTTCCAAGTATCCTATATAACTTTTCCAAAATAGGAATACAAATGAAAAAAATGAAATGAAAATAACCTCTGATACAACTTTCTGACATCCCAACCCTGGTGCCACTAATGGGTTCCCCGAGCCGATTGGCCACATGCCCTCAAGCACGCCTCCTCGTATACTAAAGGGTGCCGAATAATAGCGAGGCTCTGGTAAGTCAGCCTTTGGGATAATATACCCTCTTTTATTATAATAAAACCCCAACAGAAGCAAAAACAAATTACAAAATGTAGATGTGTATAAATAACCAAAAAAATACAATGTCAAATGATATTCAATACAAGAAAATACAATACTAAACTGAAACGTAAGACATTATATAACAATGTGAATTTCAATTTTATACAATGAAACTAAAATTAAAGACACAACGACTCCCTAGTGGGTCGTGAACCCTATCGGGTTCTCCCTCCCATGCTCCAATCCAAAACCACAACGTATCCCAATGCCTTTCCCTTACATTCTCCTGCAACAACAAAGTCTACTCAGGTGCCGATCAGTAAGACTGAATAGGGTGTGAGTAAAACTTAGTAGGCCACTACCAATGGTGTCTACAACAGGTCGAGTCAAAATATAGTGAATGTAGTTTTATAAAGCAACAAACACAATACATAAATAATTAGGTTTCACATTGTCCTTTAATATTTACTCATCACCTTAGGTACAGTTTCATTTCATGTTTTCCAATTGAATCATCATTCATTATTATCATTAATTTGGTGTTGAACATCATGTCAAACAAATGAAATCTCATTCAGTGTAGGTTTACATGTCGGAAACTCCATATCACATTAGGTGTAGGTCATCATGCCTATCACCCCAAAATCTCATGTTTGGATAACTATTACGGAGGAAATCCATGTCCAAGTCCCAACTACTAATCGGTCTAGAATTCCATGTCTAGCACAAGGAAAATATCAGCTATTTAATTATTCTTTAATTCCCCATAATTATCCATTCCATTGAATTACTAATCCCATTATTAGTTAAACATTTAAAGGACCATTATTTATCACAAAAATTAACTAAACATCCAATCCATTAATTAATTAATCACTTATTCAATCAATCAACACAATTATTTTTCCATAATTAGTTCTTCAAAATTAATTATCCATATCAAAACTCAACATATCATAATCAATTATAACAATTAATCATCATTGATCAATATCATGGCACATTATTAATTCACGCAACTATTTATCTTACATATCCAAACATATTTTTATAATTAATTTCCCCAAATTAATTATCATAACAGAATAAATTTAATATCTTAATTACAATATCTCTAATCATACCCAATCTTCAAAACAAATATCTATTTAGTCAACCACCTTCATTTGTTCTGTGATTAAATTATCAATTAACCACCATGGAAATCCCATGTTTATTCCACATTCCTAATTACTCTAATTTATGTAAAAAATTATCAAGGGAAGTTATACATAAACTCACATTCACATATAAAATCCAAAACTATGCGTCTTCACTTTAGAACACCAACCTCAGTATAATGTAAAATTATAGACCAATTAAAATCCCCAAAATTCGAACAACACAACTTCATCGATCAAGCTCTAGATCTAAATACGTAAACTATAATTAAGATCAAAGGAATCCAGATCTTTAAAATATAGATCTAGATCCAAAATCCTTGATCTGTATCTCAACATATAGGTTTATATACATGGAAGTAGTTGATATACTCCATTAATATATCAATGAAAGATAAATTAATGAACGAGAGAAGCAACGAGATGAAATCCACCTACAAGGTAAAGAGAGAATCTTCAATACAAGCTTTCAATCATGATGAGTGATGTTAGAATCACCCTATAATCCTTCCAGAGGGATCTGGGATCACCTATAATTTGTGAAGAATTATCTGAGGTTACAATACGAGAGTTGTGAGGGGTTTCGGTGGTTTTAAAATAGATTTTTGTATAATTAAATCGCCCGTGCACGATTTCCTGAGCATGGGTGATGGTTAAGTCAATTTGTGCGGAAACTGTGAAAACCTATCTATCTAGATATTCATGGTTAGAAAAATTTAGTTGCATGGTTTTTCAACATATATGCAAACCATAAAGACCTCTATGTCCATGTTTTCATTCTTGGAATAATAAAGTCACATGGTTTGTTAGATAGTGTGAAAATAGTGTAAATCCAACAGTTTTGTTAGTTTTTCTTAAAATTTCACCGAAACACACTTTAAGACACTACCTCAAAATAAAGGTACTTAAAAACCTCAAAAGTTCCAAAAAATGCACAAAATATGACCCTATAAAAGGTCGAGATCATAAATAAGGTATCTCACTTATGTAATGGTGTTTATGTTTCAATGTTTCCAAAGTCACTAAAATATTATGATCCTCCGACATCTGTTTGTGTAATGTAATAAATATTAAAAAAATGATTTAATATCTATGTATGCTATGCCTGGGATTCTATAATATTATTTTTATATTTTTTAAGTATACTAATTATCATTTTATAATAGTGTGGGTCCCCATTTCACTAAATGTATTCCCATTTCAAAATAAGTTATATTAATAAAATTTTCTCATAAGGCTTGAATACCAATATATAACCTTGTTATAAAGTACATAATTAGTTCATATATTTGTGTAATTGTGGATATTAAATATTATAATGTGTTAAAACTGTCTATGTTGGACTAAAATATACATAGTTTAGCAATTATGGGCTATTCAATGCATTAAACATGATTTTGGTGCATGTGAACCTTTGTGATGGGGCCAATACCGAGGGGGGTTAATGAAGTCATATTACCCCAATACATATAAAATATTAATTATTAGATAATAATATGGTTTAAGTAGACTTTTAAATATGTTTTTTGTCTCACACCATTATATATACATGCATAACATTCTTTGAAAAAATTAATAATACTATTCTATAGAATTATCGAGGCATTGTAACTATATATTATTCAATTTAATAGGGTTCCCATTTTAAAAATTTACATCCAATTGTTTTATTATTATTCAAGGGTATTTTCCTAGATACCATAGTTAATTTATTTGTGGGTAAATATAATGAAATAATTGTGTAATCATTGGTTCTAAATGAATAAGTCACATAATAAATTCTTTACTGAGATATATTGTTAGGACTTTTTACAAACTCTGTAACACCCAAAGGTTTTGAAAATAAATAAATTTTATAATCTAGACATTGAACACAACTTTTCCTCTTCTATGTTTTTAATTTTGAAAAATGATCATCTAGAGTTGTGATTAGTAAGTCATTTGGAGTCTGAGAGAACAAACATAATTTTTAGTGAATAGAAACATACCATTATGAATACTAATAATACCCTTATGAATAGTAAATAATTACTATATTTGTTTCCTTTGTTAAAAAGATAATGTGGTCTTAATTAATTCTTCAATTTGATATAAAACTCATTATACATTTAAAACTGTTAGTTTTCGAATTAATTATGATTTTATTTAAAATTTAAATGAATAAGAATTAGAATATTATTTTTGAAAAATTGTGGTCATTTTTGAATTCTACAAGTCGAAAAATGGTAGGGGTATTTTTTTTTATTTTTTCTGAAATTCATGAATTTTTTAGGAATAGTGAAATATAGTAAAATGACATATATACAAATAAACTGTTAAATACTCTATTTTTGGCTTCATAAGTGATGTGAGGACACTTGGTTCTAAATTACATGCACTTAATACTATTATGGGTCATAATAAACAACACTATAGGTTGTCTTGGGGGAAATAATCAAATAATTAAATAAATATTCAAAATTCACTCCTTTTATCCACTAAAAACACACCCACTCCCTCTTTTCATCACTCTTCAAAGCCTTCAATATCCTCAATGATCTACCCAAATATCTATCCCTAGTCACTTCCAACATCTAGGATGATTTTGGTCTTGGAAAAAGTCCCAACAACCTTCCCTTATATTGGTTCCCAAGGAGGATATATCAAGAGGTAAATAACCATTTTTTAGTTTCATTTCAAGTTTATTTGTTTTTTTAATCCTCTCCCCACCATCTCTATCCAAATGTATGTTATAGATATAGAATCGTTATATTCTGTAATTATATCATGTTAATGGATGAACTATAAAAAATAAGCTTACTCTCTCCCTTTTATTTTATAAATTATATCAACACACCAGAGGTTCCAATTTATAACCTTCGTGGACGGAGAAGTTTCGTTCCTCAATTTATCCTTCATTTATGGTCATGCAAACATTATTATTCTTAAAATATACTATAATATATTTTTTATAAATTAAATAATATTCATGAACTAGTATAGGTACTTATTATTATATCCTACGACCAAACTAGTTCCTAATAATCAAAATACCGCTAAAATAATCTAATTGAGGGTCACTAATATTTCATCTTATAATTCATCCTCTTTCAATGGAACCGAATAATAAAAATTACCATTTAAAATATTATATGTTCATAATTAATATGTAATTTCAATTCTGTTGATTTACAACCATTCCACCTGAACTCTATTACTTAAATACAATTGAATCTGATTCTTAAAATAAAGAAAACAAACACTATGGATCTACGGTATTCAATAAAATAACATATTAATAAGGACATAAATTAAGTAACCTGAAATTTGATAAACTTAATACATGTATAATAGGTTATTAAATAAGTTATTAATCAGTCTAATTTCATATTACAGGACCTTATTATTGAGAATGGAACACATCCATACCTAAGGTATGGGTTTTCCACCCGAACCTCCATTTTCATTCAGTTTATTATCATTGTCTAATTACCTAAATGAAATTATTATTTATTCTTATATAATCATAATAAAATATATTTTATTGTTATATATATATAAACCAACCATAATACTTCCTTATTTTACCTATATTTACATGTTTTTAAAGGGGATTTCAAAATTGTTTCTGAAATACAAGCCAGATTCACAAAAATATCTCAATTTGTTACCTATTTTCCTGGGAAATGTCTAATTTATTTTTGAATACCATTATATTTATAAAATCACTCATTTTACTAAGAAAATAATATCTTACTTCACTTTTTTATACCATTATATTTCCAAAATAACTCATCTTTTTTAAAGTAAAAGTGTATTTATTTCAAGAATTACTCGATGATTTTATAATAGTATATTCATATATTTCAAAACTCATGATTATTTTTATCTATTATTGGGATTAATATTTCATGGTATCATTAAACATAATTAATTTAATGTTTTATTATTATTTTGACTGTGGATTTTCTATCTGTAAACCATTCACCAAATTACTCTGAATGGTTAGTGTTTATGTTTAATATCTGGGGAAAGTTATTTAGTTTTCATATATTAGTTTCAATATGAATGTATATGTTTTTTCTATTTATCCTCATTCATATGGGTAATTCATTGGACATAATAAGTGTATAGGGTTCCCCGTTATATCCCCTCGGTGCATCGGTAGGTCTCATGAGACAAAGTACGGTCTGTGCATGAGGCCAAGACAAAATGATTTTTTATTGTCTTGGCACGAGGCCTAGATGGTATGGTTATGTTTTACCAAATTATGTATTCCCTAATTAAAAAAATATTATTGGTGGTTCATTTCGTTATTCGACTAGTATAATAACCATGATTATGTTTTATTATGGAATTATTTATTCATCTCTTATTCCTTCCATAATGTGATCAAGTTCATTATTTGTTAAAGGCGTATGTTTTCCGTTATTCAACATGCCTAATGTTTATATATCCTCCAATGTATTTCTTACCCTTACTGAGAATTTTTTCTCACCCATTTCTCCTGATACATTTTCTCAGGACAAGAATAATTTCATTATGAGTGACGTGCTGAAATAACCTAGAAGGTATTGATGTTGTCAATGGAGTTTCAATGTTGTATATATTTTCTTGTTGAAATTTTGTTCTTATAAATGTATCCTGCTTCCAATAATACTAAACTACTATGTCCTTATGGATTTATATTCCTTCATTATATACCAATGTTATAAAATAAGGCATAGGCTCTGGGAAACTGGGTTTGTGTCCTTATAGTTGGTATCAAAGAATGTTTAGTTGAAATCCTGGAAACGAGATTTTGAAAACATAGTTTAGGGATCAAATCCCTAAGATAATCATTGATGATAAGAATACAAGAACATCCTGGTATTTTGTTAAGGAATCAATTATGTGGATATTTCTAGCAAATACATCCCCTTTTGGATACAAACAAGTAGAGGTGGCTCCAGCACATATATACCTAAGAGTGAAAGCTCCAACAAGGAGTTTCGGGCTTGATCTGGGATATCCTGGTACCCAAAAATGGGCCTTACTGCACTCCTGGTATTGAAACACCCATAGGATATGCTTAGGTTAATTTATATTTTTTACAATCCATAATGAACGATTTAAATGGAAATTTTTCGTCAAATATACCATGTTTTTTATTAAGAGATTTACTATTAATAGAATTTGGATTTCTGCTAATTATTTTTCAACATTGAGATTATAAATTATAATTCACACCCTAATCTAGTGTATTACATTATTTTGAAGTGGTTCCTATTATAAGGAATTGAAACTGCACGAACCCGCGTGTCCCCTGTAGGGATTTCCCACTGATGCAAGATAAAGATGTTTGCTCTCGTGTTGTGATTGGTGATGAGAAACTTATAACTATACTAGGACAATATACTCATGTTCTAAATAATTACCTTACCCATAAGAAGCATCTAGATCTGCCACATAGAGTAGATATGTTAGATCACTCTATGCGACTATTACCTCTATCATTTAGTGGGACTAAAATCCTGTTTGTATTAGAGCAGTGGATATGTTCCCTATAAATGAAATTTCTCTCATTGGGATGTAACGAAAGAGAGAAGGTTGACCTGGAAGATTATTGTCTATTGGGAGATGTGTATCAGTGGTTGTCGTTAATCCAAAACACAAAGGAGGAGGAAGAAATATAAATTATTCAATAGAGGGATTTGAAGGAAATATTCCTAGAAAAATATTTCCCTTGTGAACAAAGAGAAAATATGTAGTGTAAATTCTTGAATATGATGGAGAAAGAGGATGAAAATTTTTCCAAGTATGAATTCAAATTTACAAGGTTGGAGAGACATGATGTTGAATACATACATAATTCAAGGGAAAAAATTGATCGATTCTTTGATGGATTAAAATTGTTCTTCCTAAGAGATGTAGTCTATTAATGTTTCACATCATATAAAGATATAGTCACAAGTGCTATCAAGATTTAAAATAAAATTTTCAATTCTTATGACATTAATGGAAAAAAAGAAAAGAAGAGGGCTGATGAAAAAACTGGAAAAAGAAATAATGAAATTGGGAATAATGGAAGAGTTAAATTTCCATAATCTAGTAATTGTCGGAGGAACCACCCTGGAACATTCCTCAAAGGGAATGGGAGTCTGTTACAAGTGTGGAGAAAAAGGCCACCAAGCTCATGATTGTAAGGGGAAGAATGAAGCTACAAAAGATTAATGCTAAAATTATAGGGTGTTGGGACATTATGCACATTAATGTCCAATGTGTCAGGTGAATGTTACCCAAAAAAGGACATGAAAGCAAGGCCAAGCTTATGTGGTCATAACTGCAGAGTTTGAAGTTAATAAAATAGTGGTGGCACTTACATTGATCGTTTCATCAGACTTAGCCAACACATTATTTAATTCTAGATCATTGCATTCATGTATATCTTCCAAGTTTCCAAGAAAAATAGATATGTCTAATTTCATTTAATAATGGAGTTATTAGTGAAAACCCATTGTGGATGTATCATTGCTACAATGGTGTGTCAATTACACCCTATGATAACACATAAATGTTTTTTAGTTGTAGAAATTATCATCATACCAATGACTGAATTTGATATAATTTTCAATATAATTTAGACGACTAATTATAATGTGAAGATCTATTTCAAGAATAAGGAAGTTACAATTTATTTTGAATGATGTGGAATCCCTTATCTTTAGGGCAGAAACATCAACATCTATTTCTCATCTAGATCCACCCCTAGTTGCTCTACTAAATTAATTATTTGGGAGGAATAGAACCCAATATCTAAGTGGACGGAGTAAAATATTAAAATTTATGATGTGCATTTAGTGAATGAATATGACGGTTTTTATCTAGAAGATTTACATGGACATCCTCCAGAGCGGGAAATTGAGTTTTCCATTGACTTAATTTCTGTTTCAAGGCCCATATCAAAGATTCCTTATTGAATTACCACTATAGAGTTAGTGGAGATAAATAACATAA
The DNA here is from genome assembly GCA_963277665.1 of Viscum album. NCBI lineage: Eukaryota > Viridiplantae > Streptophyta > Magnoliopsida > Santalales > Viscaceae > Viscum > Viscum album. Next base: position 1,698,695,393 of record OY728161.1, on the reverse strand, counting down.
CTATAGGAATTTAGTGATAATGGATTAATTATCCGTAGTGTTTCTCCATGGGGAGCCCTTGTTCTTTTAATGAAGAAGATAGATGGGTCTTTGAGGTAGTCCATTGAATACAGGAAAATAAATTATTGTACAATAATGAATAAGTATTCTCTACAATGGCATGATGATTTATTTGATCAACATCATGGAGCCCAATATTTTTCAATGATTGATCTTTGATCTGGATATCATCAGTTTCTTGTAAGGAAGGAAGACATTCCAAAAACAGTATTTCAAACCAGGTATGGGAATTACGAGTTTAGATTAATTCCTTTTGGACTAACTAATGCAACATCTATTTTCATGGATATGAAGAATTTAGTTTTCAAGGAATATCTTGATGACATTGTAGTGGTGTTTATTGATGATATATTAGTATACTCTAAAAGCTATGAAGATCATGATAATCTCTTGAGCACTTTTCTGAAGACTCTTAGAAGAAATGAATTATATGGAATGTTTAGCATGAGTGATTTTTGGCTCCAATCGGTTTCCTTTTTGCACCACAATGTCTCTAAGGATTCAATATCTATAGATCCGATGAAGATAATGGTTCTGAAAGAATGTCATACTCTAATGAATATAGCTGAGGTATATAGTTTTATCGGTTTACCAGGTTATTATCGGTGTTTCATTCCTAACATCTCCCATTTAGCCAACCCAATGACCAAGCACACATGAAAAGGGGTTAAGATTATATGGAAAATGGAATGTGAAGAATTTTTTAAAGAATTGAAGAGGAGATTAGTGAATGATATAATCCTAACCCTACCCTCAGAGAATGATGGGTTCATTATCTATAGTGATCTGTTAAGGAAAGGACTTGGATGTATCCTTATACAGAATGGTCAAGTGATTGCTTATGCATATAGGCAGCAAAAAATTCATGAAAAAAACAATCCCACAAATGATCTTTTGTTGGAAGCGGTAATATTCATTTTGAAGATATTGAGACACTATCTCTATGGTGAAATATGTGAGATATATAATGATCAAAAGAGTTTGAAGTATATTTTCTCACCGAAAAAAACTAAACATGAGGCAAAGATGATGGCTAGAACTACACAAGTATAATAATTTCACTATACACTACCACTCGGGGAAGGATAATAAGGTGGAAGATGCTTTGAGAAAGAATTATCATGGTGTTCTGAACAAAATGAGAGTTGATAGGTATTCTATGTTCATAGATCTATTAATGATGGATATGGGAATAATCATGGAATATGAAATATAGGTATTTTTTCAAACATTTTCCAAAACATCTTTACTGGAAAGGATAAAATGTTCTTAGATTTATAATGAGTATTTTCAAAAGAAAATTAAAGCTATGAATGATGGGAGATTTATTGACTTCACATATGAAGATATAAAATTGAAATTTGGAAAGATGGTTTCTGTTCCCACTATTCCTGATCTTAAGAGGGAACTATTGGATGATACTCATAGATTATATTTTATTATACACCCTGGTGTCACAAATATGTATAGAGATCTAAAGGAACATTTTTGGTTGGAAACCATGAAGAGGGAGATTGCTGATTATGTGTAGAGAAGTATGGTTTGTCAATAGGTGAAGGCTAGAAGATGACATCTTGGAGGAGTCATGTAACCCATTCCTATTCTTATGTAGAAATTGGATGATATTATGATGGACATTGGTATGGGGTTACTAAAGACTCTAATAAAGAATTATGTGATATGGGGCATTGTAGAATGTCTTACAAAATCAGAACATATTCTTCCTATATGAGATGATTTACAACTTTAACGTTTAGAACAGACTATATAAACAATGTAAGTCGCGTTGAGGTCTTGTTCAAATGACTTTCAAGGTATGTGTGTTAAGTATTTACCTTTCATATAATTTTCCTATAACAATAGATTCCATTCAATTATTCATATGTCACCACGTTACACAATATATAAAAAGATATATTGTACACCAACTTGATGAGATGATGCTTGTAACGCTCTGACCCCAGTTACCCAGAGTCGGTGCGTTATTGCATAACATTGGCATGATCGCAAAAGATCAAGTCTCGAAAGACCGATTAGTGTATTAGCCTTTTAAACACTAGATACATTCATAAATGTTACATTTCATCATAAAGTGAAAAACGACAATTACATAGTCTCCATTTTCCACACTCATATCCCCTTCAGACTATCCCTGCAGGTCATTACTAAAATACTTCTTCACATCCTGAAAAAATTAAAACATTGAAAGGGGTGAGATTAGATGCTCAGTAAGGATAACAATATATCAGAAGCTTTAATGAATAAACATAATCATTTTAGGAAATTATGACTAAACAAAAGCCTTTTAAACATGATCTTCAACATAATATGGAAAAAGTAAAATGAAATAATGCCATTTACTTATTCACATGGATATTCTACTGGTCGAATAATCACATGCAATATCAATAACCACTTTTATAATGATGGAATGTATAATTCCAGATTTTCATAACCACACAGCCAAGGCCTCATGCCAAGACTACAAAAATGATTTTGTCAAGGCCTCGTGCCAAGACAGTAGTTTGTCTCATGAGACCTGCCGACGCATTGAGGAGCTATAGTGGGCTCCACCCTTCACTTATTAACTCCAATGCATTCCTCATATGAACATGTTTAAGAATATCATAAACCATAACATAATCATATCACATAAAACATGCATAAAAGAAACATATCATTTCCACATTTTGAATCACAAGATATTAATACAACTCATTGATATAATAAAAACCATTTCAAAACCATTTCCAATACCAAAATAAATGAAAATTAAAACTTGGTATTTGTTTTTCATTTTAAAAAAATTATGGCTTATAGAGGATGCCGAGACTAAAATAATAGTCATGGCGGCAGAGAAGTCATTATCGATGCATACGTACGACAAAAAAAACAATCCCTTTTTTCGTTTAGTAAAACTCTTTGTATAAAAAGATTTCTTTTGAATAAACGTAAAAGTCAAAGGGGTTTATACACCGTATAAAAGAAAGTTGTCTATAAAACAAAATATGCCTCAATGAAAGGAGATTGAGACGAAGTCCCTTACAAAGATCATTTTTTAAATAAAATAGATCTATTATTTGTATTCACTATAAGTACACATAATCAAAGTACAAATACAAGATAGTACATAATAATATCATGACATAATTTGAAAGTAGGAGATTAACCCAAAGAATGGAAATTGGGTTAAGAAGTTCCCTTACATCATTTCCGACTTGACTCGATCGTTCATTAATCTACTGAATAATAAACTAGAGTTAATTTATACTTTCTTATGAACCTTTTTCATGTTAATTATTTCTTTTATATCACTTATTACCATCTGTATGAACATTATGTAATTATATAAGTTAATAATGGTCATTTTGTCGATCTTTGGTACTTGAGTCAAAAATAAACTTCTTATAATTACAAGTTGTTCATGCGGTGAAATATCTATTATATCCAGAATTATATTCATGGTTTATATCTCATATATAAAATATATATCCAATATATACATTCATTTATAATATTACATAACATTTAGAGATAAGAAATTAAATGTACCGTTCATGGAGACGGTAAGCCGTATGTACGCATGAACGGTACTTTCATTTCTTTTTCATATTTAATGGAATGAAATTATAATTATATAAAGTTATAATATAATTACAGTATAATATATTGTATAATACCATTTACACCATCCTTTATACATCCTACATATGGCATTAACGATTCAAATCACTTTAACGGGGCGGTAGTCCACAATTTCTAAAATAAAATTATCACGTTTACCCATAATGGAAATCGTAAAGGAATGCCATAAATGAAAAATAAAGAATCATAAGGAAAACAAAAAAAATAATATATATAATATATAAAAATAGTGTCATCATAATGGCCACCATGAGAGGAGTTAAAAGAAGATGGAACAATCATCGTTTCGTGAGGCAGAAATTTTCCAACCACAGAAACAGTATGTTCTTTAACCATTAGACGAAGGTGCGTGTAAGTGTAAATAAAATAATTCTCATAACAACATACCATTATATTGAATATACTGGTGTTGTTACAAAAGAAAGGAATAAAAATAGTTTTAGGGTTTGGAGAAGAAAAATAATACAAAATAACATAAGAGAAGACATTACCTTAAAATCGTGTAACTCTTTTTGATTTGAGCCAGAGGCTTCCTTGGGAAGAATTATTACCAAAGTGAGGCTTCTAGTAGTAAGATAGAGAAGTTTAGAGAGTATTTGGGCATAGTTTGGCTGATACGAATGGCTTGGACGGTGTGAATGAGGTGGTAGTGGTGGGGGCCTTTTATAAGAGGAGAGGAGGGCACTCTTGGAAAGTGATGAAATGTTACTTTATTATATAATGATTTTCGGATTTTAAAGGTCCCAAACTTATATATTTCTAGGATAAGTTGATAAGGTTTCGAAAAATAATCATCCAATAGGTTTATGACATGTTTATGTCTTAGATTTTACATTATCTTTTCATTTTATTTAAATCGTTAATTAATGAGGTAATCGTTGCATCCTCATGGTGTCATAAAACATTTAATTTATTTAATGACTAAAAATTATAAAAAAAATATCATGATGTAGGAAATATTATTAGATTCCCAATGAATATTTATAGTCTAAATTTAAACTTATATAACCCCATGTAATAATTGTTTTAGTAAAACTACACATGTTTGTAACAATTTTATTTTTACTTGAAATAAAAAGTTATTAGTGTCATTTTCTTACACAAGTGGCTCCATGGTGTCCCCAAGTTTTCCCATGGATTTTCTTGGTCGTCCATGACTCATCCAATAAGGGTAGGACAAGTGTTAGGGTATTTTAATATTTTAATAATACCATTTTTACCTTAAATTTCACTAATTACCTTTAATCGAGATTAATTAAACTTAAAACTTACTATTCACCAAAAAATTATTTTAATCCCATTGAACCCCATTTTAATTCCTAATGAAAAAAATGTATGTTGGATTTTTGAAAATCAAATCACAAAAGTGATAGTGTTTCATTTAAATGAAAAATCAGTTTTTTAACTTCCACTTAGTGGTTTCACTATTCATCAAAAATTGACGTTTTTCAGAACAATGCCAAAATTTCACCCTAAGATATAATTTATATTCCAAATTCAAAAATAATTTATATTTTACAAAATTAAAAATATATAAGTTTCATTAATTAATATTATAATTAATTCCCGATGTCACAACAAATAGCATGTTTTTAAGAAACAATATATATCAAAAGATTGACAATTGTTTATGTCTAATTTCAATGTGAAATTAATTCTAATGACCACCATTGGATAAAATGGTAAAAAAATATTCTAATAATAATTTAAAACCACTCAATAGTATAATTTATAACTATAAATTATTTGGAGTAAAAAAGTTGTTTTTAAGTATTTTCACTATTCATAAAAAATGTGAATTTCTCAGAAAAATACAAAAAAATCAACATAGGATAATTTTGATATTCTGAATCCAAAAATGAAGTCCATTTTGAAATATAAAATATATATAACTTCAAAAGGTGGGTATTACTATTCATAACGGCTATTTTGATTGGCTGCAGTGTGTTAGAATCTCGAACTTGTGTACAATGCAAGCTATTTCATTATTGAAAGAGAAGCGTATCGTGGAAGCTCAAGGTGTTACAATGCTGGTGAGATAAATCGAGTAGTCCCAAAACATATCTAGGAAACAATGGAAAATGTGAAGATTATCCAAACCCACATCAAATACGATCTATGTAGGAAAAAGACCTATGCTCATAACTGAAGGAATGATTTTGAATTTCAAGATGGAAATCCAGTTTTTTTAAAGGTATCACCATGGAAGGGTATTATACAATTTAGTAAGAAGGTAAAATTAAGTCCTAGGTACATTGGACCTTTTGAAATTCTAGATTGAATTGGAGTCGTACAATACCATTTGTAAATTCCACGAAGCCTCTCCAATGTTCACAATGCGTTCCACGTATCAATGTTACAGAAATACATGTTGGACCGAACTCATGTACTCACCTATGAAGAAAGAGAACATGAGCCTGATATGTCTTATTGTGAATAGCCTATCAAGATTACTGATACCAGAGAATATGTATTGAGAAATTAGAATACTCCTCTGGTAAAGGTTCTTTGGAGGAACCATGAGATGGATGAAACATCCCAGGAGCCTAAGGATATTTTTTTGAATGCATACCAAAATATTTTTAGGTAACATTTTGTGACTTTTTAATATGATATTTTTGTAATGACGGTAGAATGAAATACCCCATGGTTTGGAAAATAAATTCATTTTATAATCTTGAAATTAAACACAACTTTTCCTCTTCTATGTTTTGTATTTCGAAAAACAGTCATCTAGAGTTGTGATCAATAAGTCATTTGGATTGTGATGGAATAAACATGATTTTGGGTGAATAGTAACATACCATTATGAATAGTAACATGAATATTAATATGAACCTTATGAATAATAATTAATGATAACATTTTAGTTTCTTATTGTGACAAGATAATGATATCTTAATTAAATTATCAATGTGATATAAAACTGATTATAAAATTTATATTGTTATTTTTAAAATTAAATGTGATTTTATTTAGAAATTAAATTAATATTATTAAAAATAATTATTTTGGAAAAATGGAGTTTATTTTTTAATTCTACTCATCAATAAATGGTAGGGGTGAATTTTTGAGATTTTTCTGAAATTCGTGAACTTTTCATGAATAGTGAAATATTGTAAAATAACATATATACAAATTATCAGTTAAATACACTATTTATGACATCATAATTGATGTAAGGACACATGGTTCAAACTCAAATGCACATAATAATATTATTGGTTACATGAAACAACTCTATTTGTTGTATTTAGGGAAATAATAAAATAATGAATTAATTATTCAAAATTCACTCATCTCCTCCACTATAACCCCCCCCCCCCCACAAATCCATCTACTCTTCACTAATCCAATCTTCAATGCACCTCAAATTTCATCCCAAATACCCCAATCTAGTCACTCCCCACGTCCAGGAAGCTCTTGGTCTTGCCAAAATAGTAAATCCTCTTCCCTTAAGGAGGATCCCAAGGAGGTTATATCAAGTGGTAAAGCCCTTTTCTTTTTCATTTAGTTTCATTCCAAGTTCCTTTATATTGTAATCCTCTCCCCACACCCTCTATCCAACTGACCATGATATATATATTATATTATATATACTATAATTATAACATGTTATTGTAATAACCATCTACAATTTTCTTACTTTCTCCCTTTTATTTTATAAATGAAATCAATGTCCATGAGGTTCCAATTTATATCCTTCATGGATGAAAACGTTTCATTATTTAATTTCTCCTTCATTTCAGGTCATGGAATTATTTTTATGGTTAAAAAAGTCTATAATATAAGTATTAAAACCTAACTAATATTCATGAACCAGTATACATACATATTATTAAATCATATTACCATAATAGTTCATAACAATCAAAATATCGTTAAAGTAACCTATGTGAGTGTTGTTAATATTTAATTTAATAATTCATCCAAATTCCATGTAAAAAAATATTATAAATGAAAATTAAAAATTATGTGTGTTCATAATTAATAATTAACATAATTTATGGAGATTTAAAACCATTACACATGAACTACATTACATAAAAACAAGTGAACCGATTATGAAAATAAAGAAAACGAAAACTCTGGAACGACAGAATTGAATTCAATAACTTATCTATATGAACATAAATGAAATAACCATAATTATGATAAACTAAATAGATTTATAATATGATATTAAATAAGTTTTTTATACTTCTTATTTCATATTATAGGACATTAAGTTCGAGAGAAGAACACATCCAGTCTTAAGGAAAGGGTTTTCCACCTGAACTTCCATTTTCATTTGTGTTATTTTCGTAGTCTAATAACCCCAGTGAAATTATTATGTATTGTTATATACTCATAATATATTCAGCTTCAGGGTTTTATATATATACACCTACCATAATACATCATTATTTATGGATTCTTACATATATTAAAAGGAGCTTCCAAAATTGTTTTTGAAATATAAGCCTGATTCAATGGAATATATCAATTTCATACATATTTTCAAGGGTAATATCAAATATTTTTTTTGAATCAAATATATTTATAAAATCACTCATTTTATTATGAAAATAATATCTTGCTTTACATATGGTTTTATAAAATTATTTTTCCAAAAGAACACTTTTCTGAAAGTAAAAGAGAATTTATTTCAAGAAATACCCAAAGATTTTCTAAGACTATATTCATCTATTTCAACACTCTTGTTGATTATTATATATTATTGTGATTAATATTTCATGGAATCATCTACCATATATAATTTCATGTTTTATGATTATATTTACTGTGGATGTGTTATCTTCAAACCATTGAACAATTTACTCCGAATGGTTAGTGTTTATGCTAAATATTTGGGGAAAGTTATTTAGAATTAATATATTAGTTTCAATATAAATGTATATGTTGTTTTTGTTTATCCTATTTCATATGAGGAATGCATTGTACAAACTATGTGTCAGGTGGGGCTCGCTATAGCCTCTCGGTGCATCGGTAGGTCTCATTAGACAAACTACAGTCTTAGCACAAGGCCTTGACAAAATGATTATTTATGGTCTTGGAACGAGGCCATGAAGGTGCAATTATGTTTTCCCAAATTATGAATTATCTGATTATTAAAATAGTAATTATAGTTCATGTGGTTATTCTACTAGTATAATTCCCATGATTGTGTTTTATTATGGAATTATTTATTCAGCTCTTATTACAATTGTAATGTGATCAGGTTTATTATTTGTTAAAGGATAATGTTTTTAGCTATTAAACATTCCTAATGTTTATATATCTTCTGCTGTATTTCTTACCCTTATAGATAATTTTAGGTCTCCCCTTTCTTATGTTTAATTTTCTCAGGACATGAATAATTTTATTATGAATGACATGCTGAAATAACCTTGGAGTAATAAATGTTGTCACAAGAGTTTCTTTGTTTTTTTCTTTTCCTATTGAAATGTTGAGTTCATATATATAAAATTGTTACAACAATACTAAAAAAATTGGTCCATAGGGATGCATATTCCTTGATTATATTTTAATGTAATGAAATAAGGTACCGAATGTAGGAAACTAGGTTCGAGTCCTTTCAAACTCATCCTTGAATATTATGAAATATATTGACTGCGATCATTTATTTTATAATGGAATATATTTGAATTTATATGATGGGAATGATTATATTATATTTTTACTTATTTATATGCATATGAGAACTAATACAGGTTAATAATATCCTTCCAACGCTATCTGTGTAATGTCTTATTTTAAAGCCTGAAATATATATTTATGGAGTCTTAAATTATAAAATCCTATAATTTAAATAATTATGATATCCAATTATTATTTTATTACTGAAAAAGTAATCATTAATTTATTTCCAAGTACAATTTGATATGTATTTATATAGATTATTTACTTATTCCATATTATTTTTTTCATTATCATTATGATTATTTAATATATTATCCCTTACTGAGAATATGATATTAAAACTTTTCACATGTTCCCCAAATATATATGTAATTGATAGGAAAATTATGTATGACCATATCCATTTGTAATATTAGTGAATTAAAATATAATGGTGTAATAGGTCATGTTTGTAATATAAATTGATATTTATGGATATATTCCCTTAAGGGAAAATTGACATTGATCATGGGTATATGTTCTCCTATAATTTTTTCACTGTAATAAATACCCATTATAATTTGATAAATAAGGTTATTTTTAATCCAATGAATGAAATACTGAAATGATAATTGAAAAATTCAATTAAAAATGCCCCCTCACAATTAAGAATTAATAAAATTTAATAAATTATTATCATTTTTCATAAATGACAAAAATAATCAGAAATGAAATTAAAAAACTTTTATAATATTTTTTTAGTAACCATAAATTTATAAAAAAGATGGTTTAATTGTGATGAATTAATATGATAAGTAAGGTATGTGTCTTAAACACCAATTTTATCTCACTTGGGTTTAAATTACATTTTTATACACTTTCTTATTCAATGATATATGTTCATCTTAATCTATGAGCATTATAATTATTCTATCTTCACTCAAGATGAAAAATATCTTCAATATCCCCATTTATATTGATTATTACATTTTTTGAAACATCTATTTCTTCCTATTACAAATATTTATTTTCCTATCTTTTATCTCAGAAAATTAGAATTAAAATTCTATATGATATTTCATTAAATTTTATATTTTTTACCTATATATTTATATTACCTTTGATATATTTTAATTGGAGTTATTGATACAAAAAAAATTTCATACTTTTAACATCATCTTTCCCATTTCATAATACTACTTTATCTCACCTTAATTTTTGTATCTATTTTATTTATTTATAGTAAAATTATTATTTCATTTTCGAAAATATAATACCCTAGAGACTTTATCCTTTCATCCCTGTGTATTTACCTATATTTAAACTATTTTATGCATGATGGAGTATAAACATTTTTATTTGTGATTATAACAAAACCAATTTTTTTGTATACATAATTTATACATGTTATTAAGATTCATTGATGTATGATAATTTTAAAATTTTATTTTTATGCGGAACACATAATTTTTCACATAAATAGGGTTTAAAATTGGGTCCAAAATTTATTATTCTATTAGACTGGGTAAGGTTATAATGTAATGAGATATTATTTATGCGTATAGATATAGTGAATAATGTAACTATTTTATGATTTCATTGTATTAATATGCTACATATGATTATGATTTTCTATTATTATGATTGTTCCATATTTCATGGTTTATTGGTATGATATCCATGTTTTTATGAAGGTGATTCCATACTAATTCTAGGATAAAAATAATTTTGATTATTAATGTTCAATTTTTAATTCATGTCTCCATTTTCCTAGTATTTTGGATGTTATAATAATTTTTAAATTGCCTATTTTATGGACTATATATCCATGTGATCATAGCTATTATTGTGATTATAAATTTAAATAGGTGAAATATTTTTATGGATTTAAATTAATGTCTGATTTTTTATTTGTATTAAATTTATTTGAATGTAATTTTATAGATTACTAAACCTATCATCTTTGAGATGTAAAATATTATATAATTTTGCTATAAAAACATTATTGTAATTATATTAGTGTTATATGTCTGGTTTTTTATTCTCCAAAAATAAATTAGGGGTTTTTAACATTATTTTATATTAGATGGAATCACTAATGATTTATATTATTAATTTTTAATACAGAATAGTTTCCATCTAATATATCCCCCTTTCATTATACACTGTTGAAATAATAATCAGAGAACAAAAAGTAAGATATATTAATCACCATGAATTATATCAAAAATAGTATTAATATGTTATAGAATATTTTTTATTTGTAATAGTCTTATTAAGATAATGGTGACCAATATAGTGTTTCAGTAACCATACTAATTTATGTTAAGTGAAATTGGGCCACCCCTAGATGTTCACAAGGAAACATAAACCCATTTCTAAAATTATCATGAATTTTGTTCTTCAATTAATCTAATTCAATTGAGGACATATTAAAAGATCTCTTTAACATTACAATATCAAAAAATTATATCTTAAATTTAGAACCCAATATCATAATCACCTATAACTTGATGAAAGTTATCTAGAAATTGATCAATATAGTCCCTCAAAATTATAAAAATGTGTATTTCACTCTTTTTTCTTGTCTATTTAAATAATAATTGACACATATAATCAAGTGATAGTAAAAACTAATGTTTTTCTCAGAGTTATAAATGAATGTTCAGGACTCCCATTCAATATATATAGATAAATATATTGATATGTTAAAAATAATTAATAATTTCTCCCAAGGAGAGTATAGAGCATGGGTCCCTTAGTGACACTATAATAGTTGGTCTTCAATTGAGGTATGAGGTGCCACTTATGTTGGAAAAGGATATATTCCACATTTGTTTCCCTTTTTGGGGTGTTCTCGTATCACAAAAAAAAACTTACTTCCTCACTATTTTATCCTTTGATTATATTCAAATAATCCATAACATTTTTCTAATGGTTTCACTCTCATAATATATATTTACCTATGGATTGATTTATTTTCTTAGATTCATCCCATATTTGATTCTAAATGTTTGATAGCATTCATCTATTATTGGAGACAATCATCCTCTATTTCATGTGATATAATTTTTTTATTTTGATTGATTTGGATCCCTAAGGTCTCACTCACCTAGTCTCACATCATATATGTGACACTTGCATCCTATAAGGTTTCAGGACCGGTCCCCCGTGGCCCGTTCTGTGATTGTCCCAAGCTCGCCTTCCATTGGCCAGTGGCTGTAGACTAGTAGTGAAAGGCATAATCCCTAAAACGGGGAATTTATTGCCTTTATAACCTGTAAGCACACACAACCAAGAACACAACAAGATACGAACTCAAGTAAACTGAATAGTAAATAGAGTGAGTACAATATTTAAAAGGGGCCAGAATACAAGACCAACTAGAATGTACACAAAACATAATGTACAAGTAAGCTAGAGAAAAAAGGAAGACAGTTACTGGGTCATCCTCCAAGGTTCATATGTAAAAGGTAGTTAATGATCGACTCCTCAGCACTCCATGTCCAGCCGCCTCTTCTACGTATAGAAACGCAGTATGGTCCACCTCTGAGTACCGTCCAGTCCTGGTACTCTCAGCCTCGATCAACGCTGTCTTTTGTCTACACCAAACACAACGAGGTACAGGCATAACCAATACAGGGATGAGTATAACAATACTCAGTAGGTACCCCGAGACCCTCAAGGTATCCCAAATCCCCAATGGATAAAACAAAATCATTAAATCATCTGTCAGCCCCACTTAGGTATATGCCCATACATATACCTAAGTTATCAAGCAAACCAATATCAGTCATGAGGAAACATAGGGTCCAACCCAAAATCCCAATTCTCAACTATTCCACATAGGAAAGAAAACCACAAAGGCTTATACCTCATAGGTATGCCACACAGAACAATAGCATTAAGGTAATTCCACGATGGAATTTAACATACAGGTACGAACTCAGCTCACACCAGGTATATCATAAGTACAGTAGTAGAGATGATTCGATGTAACTAATGAATCCTATTACTCTCTTAAGAGGCATACCCACACAAGATCGCTCAGTGCTAACCCACATAGGATCACTCTATGCTGAACAACACATGATTGCTAGGTGTTTATCCCTATAGTATCAATCGGTGTTGACCCACACATGATCTCTCTTCATTCTTCACGTCACAACCAACTAAAGGGCTCATGCACTATGCACGCTTGTCATCGGAAGGGACCGATCCACTAGCCATTGTTTGATACTCCAACTACCATGAAGTATCCTGAAGAAGTATCTCAAATGGACTCCACATCATAGGGGTATTGTCGCAACAAACGAAGCATCAATCAGACGCATAGTCTGTGAGTTATTATCCATTTAGACCCAAGGGCCTGATTGAATTTGAAATCGATCCAACCCGACTGTTCCCCAAATTTATCAAAATCTTCAGTGGGGTAAAACAAAGATACTGTCTCTCTCCACGGTTCTTGATGCTGTAGAAGGTTTGTCAAATAGATGAACGGTGCCAAGGATATGGTCGAAGATGTGTAAATGGGTTGATGTGGGTACGATTCCGGTCTGACCTCGTCGGGCCGACCCGACCAGGGCTGACCCGGCCAGAGCCGACCCGGTATGGGTCATCTCGGGCCAACCTTCTGGCTTCGGCACAGCCCTCTGGGAAGCTCAGCCTATTGGGTTCAGCCCACCCCGCTGGGCGGCCCACCCCACTGGGTCCGGCCCAGCCCGTGCAGCGCGGCCCAGCCCGCTGGGCGGTCCTACATGCCGCGAGGGCCGTGAGGCAGCTCGGCTGTGGGGCGGCTCAGCCACGGGTGGTGTGAGGCCGTGGGGTGGCTCAACTACAGAGGTTCACATGAGGGCACAAGGGTGGCTCAGCCTCGGGCAGCGTGAGGGCCCGGGGGGCTCGACCGTGAGTGGCACAAGGCCACGGGACGACTCGGCCACTGAGGGTTCTGCAAGGGTAGCTCGGCCGGGGGAGTGCCGCGAGGGTGGTTCGACCATGAGGTGCCACGAGGGAGGCTCAGGCGTGGGGTACTGCGAGGGTGAGAGGCAGCTCGGCCGCAGAGGGGGTCATGAAGGTGGTTCGTCCGCGGGCAGCGGTGGCCGCGGGGTGACGCATTTGCCTTCGTCGCCTTCGTCGCAGTTGATAGTCATCCTCCTCCATCGCGAAGAACACATGAACAGTCACCGGAAATTCGGAGAGGACATTCCATGTTTTTTCCTGAACTCTCTTCATTAGAGTGGTTGCAAGCGACTATAATACTTGAATTACAAGAATATCAAGAACGTGTAAGGGGAATAATTCAAACACCCTCCGTACCTTATTTGATTTTTCGTTGGAGGTTGTGAGGAAGGAGACGAGGTCTTTGGCAATAGACCGATGTCAGTGACGTCTGCATTTCCTCCATTGTCAGTGGAGATGTTCCTCATTGGTGATCCTTCCATGGAGTTTGGAGAAGAATTCTTGTAAGGATAAATGTTCTTAGTTGGTGTTCTTTTTTGGAGGATGGGTTCCTCCATGTCCTCCCACGCTCCCTCCTTTACCAACAATTAAATTCCCCCCAACCCATCAAAAAGAAAAGTTATCCAATATAATTAAATATGTTGGTATGATTTCAAATTGGAATAAATTGTTAATTGAGTTGGGTTTTCTTAATTATTTAAGGGGAGGGTTGGCACAAATAAGTGGGGGATCTCAAGAGGTTTTTCACACTTAAGAAAGTAGATCAAGAGGTTTAATTCAGGGGTGGTCCCCACCACAACATCCTCTCATGGGAGGTTAGTTCAGGTGGTCCCAACAATCATAACCTCTCATGGGAGGTTTTGTTTAGGTGGTCCCCACCTATGAATCATCAACAAGGAAATTAAAATAAAAATAAAAATAAAAGCTACACAATTTTATATTTATTACATTCTTTCACGAATATGTGAAAAGGTAACATCCATCCTCGACCTACTGCGGTCGAGGTGAAGGAATCCTTAAGCGAATATCAGCACTGTGAGTTCAACAATGTCCTCAGAATTCATCTCCGAGCAATAGTTCAAATGTTAGAAAAAGCCGCTCGCATGTTTACTTAATGCACCAGAAAACAAGTTCAGAAATTCATTCCGGCACTTCAGGCCTCGCCATCACACGTAGTAAATTCTCGCAGACTCTCAAAATTACAATTTAATTAAAAAAACTACGTGGAATTTTTGGGTCTTTACATTCTCCCTATCTCTGAGAATTACGTCCCCATAATCCAAAACTCGAAACTATAAAAACAAGTGTGGATAATGAGCAAGTATCTAAGACTCTCGCTCCCATTTGCTCTCCTAGAGTTTCCCGTGCTACCAAAGAACACGCACCATAGGTATCAACCGTCCATAAAGGACCCACTTCTGTCGATCCTCGATCTCTACTAGATCCTCCTTAAAAGTCTCCCCATATATGATGTCCATCCCACCATAGTGGAAGATGTTAGAAGGATCATGCATGTATCTCCTCAGCTGGGATACGTGGAAGAAGTCGTGCACCCGATGCAACTGAGGTAGAAGAGGTAAGTGGTAAGCCACCTCGCCAACTCTGCTGAGGACCTAAAAAGGTCTTATGAACATCAGAGATAACTTTACGCCTCAGCTAAATCACCATAAACTTCATCTGGGTGAGACCTGCAGAAAGACGTGGACACCATCCTCGAACTCTAGAGGTATCCTTCTCCTATTGACATACGACTTATGGCTACTCTGTGTAGTCTTCATCCACTCCTGGATGATTTTCCCTTTAACTGTGGCAGTCCATACCATATTTGGTCCTACTAGTGCTGACTCCACGGGGTCAGTCCCGCATAAAGATGATCTTCAAGGTCGCCCGTACCACGCCTCAAAAGGTGCCATCCCAATGGTGGATAGATATCAGTTGTTTTATGCAAAATCCACCAAAGGCAAGTGATCCTCCCAGCTGTGACTGAAGTTGAGGACACAAGAACACATCATGTCCTCGGGGGTATGAAGGGTCTTCTTAGTCTGGCCATTCGTATATGGATGGATGGTGGTTCTTAAATGAAGCTATGCACCGAAATCCTCCTACAACACTTTCCCTAGCCTATAAGTAAAATGTGTATCACGATCGGAGACAATAGTCTAGGGTACTACATGTAGCTTCACAATAACTTGAATAAAGAGGCGTCCCAAGCTCCCTACTGAACCCTGCTCCATGTTTGGTAGGATGTGGGCCGACTTGGTGAGTCGGTTGATGATCACCCAGATTGAGTCTGGACCTCTAGTCATACGTGGATGTCGTGTCACAAAGTCCATGGATATCCCATCCCACATAAACTCTGGGACCTCTAATGGCTAAACCAAGCCAGCTGGTACTTGATGGTCTGCCTTCACTTGTTGACAAGTGAGGCATCGAGAGACAAACTCTACAACTACTTTCTTCATTTCCAGCAACCATTGAAGTCATCCGAGATCCTAGTACATCTTTGCCACTGATGGATGTACCACTAGAGGGGATGGGTGTAACTCCCTCATCACTTCCTCCCGACGCGACAATGATACCATGGTACGTCCTCTGAAGAGGATGACGCTCTCCCCCACCCCCTTTAGAAAATCCATCAGATGCCTTCCTTGAGGATATCTAAGCCCATCGAGCCTCGCAGTTAGTGTCTCCACATTGCGCCTCCTTGAATCGTTGAAGAAGTAGGGGTGTGACTGTAAGAGACTAAAGATAACATGCTCCGTCCCGATCCACAAAGGATATCTACAAAGCAGCTAGCTGCTCCATCGCATCACATAACAGTTGTATACCAGATCTCATGCTGAGTAAATCTACTACGACGTTCCCTTTCCCAAGAGTATAAACTATCAAGAAGTCATAGACCTTGAAGAACTCAATCCAATGTCATTGTCTCAGTTTTAGGTCATTCTCATATAAGTTATACCTGAGCCTCTTGTGATTCGAGTAGACAGTAAAAAATTCTCCCATCAGATTGCACCGACACATCTTCCAAGGGAATACCACTACTTCTAACTCCAGGTCATGTGTAACATAGTTCTTCTTTTGTTGTCTCAGCTATCGAGAACCATATGCGATCACTACTTTCTCCTGCATAAAGACATATCTGAGCCCGATCCCAGATGTGTTGTAGTAAACTACGTACCCTACACTCTCATCTAGATGCCTCAAGATGGGGGCCCTAGTCATCCTCTACCTAAGCTCATGGAAACTATACTGGAATCTCTCTGACCACACGAAGGGTTGTCCAATCTTCATCAACTTTGATAGTGGTGCTGCAATTCTAGATAAATATGGCACAATCCTCCGGCAGTATCCAGCCGGACCCAAGAAACTCCATACCTCCGTCACACTCCTGGGTGGGTCCCATGTAGGTACCGCCTTCATCATCGCAGGATCCATTTCAACTCTAGCCTCTGATATGACGTGTCCCAAAAAGTGAACCCCTCGGATCTAAAACCGACACATCAAGAGCTTACCAAAAAGTTGGTGCTCTCGGAGTGTGTCCAGTAATACCTAAAAATGATAGGAATTCACCTCCTCAGTAGCCTAGTATATCAGAATGTCGTCAAATAATACTACTAAAAATGATCAAGGTATGGCTAAAAGATCATGTTCATGAGTCCCGTGAACCCTACTAGAGTGTTGGTTACACATAATGGAATAACCGAGAACTTGTAAAGGTCATACAGACATCTAAAATCCATATTCTATATATCCTTGTCTTGAACTCTGGGTTGGTGATAGCCTGATTTGATGTCTATCTTCGAGAACCATCGTGCTCCCATCAGCTGATCAAAGAGGTTGTCAATCATCGAGAGTGGGTACTTGTTCTTCACGGTCACCTGGTTCAAGTGCCGATATTCGACACAAAGTCTCATTTTTCTATCCTCCTTCATGGAATACCAATTCAGGGCTCCTATCCTCCCGAAAATGTTTTATTTGTCGACAAAGGTCATGAGAAAGGAGAAAAAGTCATTGGGGATAGACGGATGTTGGTGATGTCGACGTTTCCTCAATTGTCGGTGGAGATGTTCCTCGCTGGCGATCCTTCGATGGAGTTTGGAGATGAATTTGTCAAAGGAGAATCATTCTTCATTATTGTTCTTCGTTGGAGGATGTGTTCCTCCAAGTCCTCCAAAGCTCCCACCTTTTCCAATGATTAAATTCCTGCCAACCCACCAAAGAAAACTTATCCAACATAATAAAATATGTTGGCATAATTTCAAATTGGAATAAATTATTAATTGAGTTGGATTGGCTTAATTAATTAATGTGAGGGTTGGAACAATTAAGTGAGGGATCTAAAGAGGTTTCACACACTTAAGAGTGGAGTTCAAGAGTTTTAAGTCTTAGGTGGTCCCCATAACATTAACCTCTCATGTGAGGTTAATTCAGGTGTTCCCCATGACCATAACCTCTCATTGGAGGTTTAGATCCGGTGCTCCCCACCTATGAAACATACATAAGGAGTTAAAAATAAAAAATAAAAATAAAAACTTCAAAATTTTATAATTATTTTATTCTTTCACAAATATTTGAAAATCTAACATCCACCCTCGACCTACTGTGGCCAAGCTGAAGGTCTACTTATGAGAATACTGGTGCTGCGAGTTCAACTATGTCGTCAGATTTCAATTCCGAGCACCGGTTCAGAAGTTAGAAAAACACGCTTGCACGTTTACTAAACGTACCCAGAAAAAAGTTTAGAAATGTATTCAAAGCACTCCGGGCCTCGGAATCAGGAGCCGACAATTTTTGCAGACTTAAAAAATTACAATTTAATTAAAAAAATACATAGATATTCCAAGTCTTTACATAAGGTAAATGGTATTTGATGTGTTCTGTATTCTTTTGATGTATATATATTTATCCATCAACATCATATGTCTCAACAATACCTACAATATTTAGTAAATTATTCATCAACAGAACATAGTGGATTTTTATCTAACTAGTAGAATATTATTTTCCTAAATGAATGTATAGGTAGATGATGTTTATTTTTTCTACAGTGTTGTGGTTTTTAGGGATTTATCTTATGATATTTTGTATAATTATGATCATTTATTTGGGTATTTGTATCATTGTAGTGGATCTAACTTTCAAATGTAGTGTACAACTTTTCATGATATTTATTCAGTGGGGGTTATTGACTATGTTCCAAGTCACTATGTACAATATCCGACTATGGAAAAATAATATTATGGTTTATTTCTTCATAAACGATCCTTCGAATGATAGAATGTGTCAACTATGGACCCTTGAATGTTTTGTTATATAGTTTTGGTATTTTTAGTGTTTAGTTTGGTTATCCCATTGGTTATATATTTTTATTGTGGTAATTCATGAGAAATAATTTTTGCAATCCATTTGTACTAAATATTTCTACATATGGTGACCCCTAGTACAAATAAAAAGTTTATCTGAAGGGATGAAATGATCGATGATATATAATGTGACTTATTTAGACAAACCACTGATATGATTTTTTTATAATGAGATCTAATGAACTCATAAAATACCATTTTTTTCACTAAGGAAAAAATAAGTAACTTTTGAATAATATGTTTTCCAAAAATATTCTCTAGGAAAAAACATAAAAACTTTTGATGAAATAATTTCACCATTAGTGGTCTTTATTGAGATATCAATTCCTATATATTGATGTTTAACATCAATAGATTTATAAAAACCCAAAAAATCAATTAATTTATAAATCTATAATAAAATATTATAATAACTATCCATGAATTGATAAAAATAAACATATCACTATGTAATTTTCAATATCCATTATTGTGGTCATGATAACATAAACATATTATTTTCGCTAGGATTTATAGTTTGATAGCATCAGTTATCAATAATTACCCTTATCTTGTTGTATTTGGATATATAATACCTATGTTAATAGAAATTAGAAAATTGAACCCCAGGTGGGGAATTTTTTTTACTTTTCATATATCACATATATCAGTCTCTAAATATCCCATTTTCACGTTTAATATAATTTTGTTCATTAAATTGAGTTGTCGGATAAATCTCAAAAATCAAAATTTTATCTTATGTTGTGTTGTTTATATAACTTTTCATTGGATGAATACTATACATTATTTCATGAGAAAATTTATTAATGAGTTTTAAATGAAATTTGTCATTCTAATAATTGATAACATGCAAATTAATGAATGTGTGATTTTATAAAGAAAATAATAATAAAATTGAATAATGAAATGATGAGGTTGATCTATTTATAATTTTCCTAAAATGAGTTTTTTGTGATAATTGAAATTTATTTTGAAGAAACCTATATGAAAAAAGCGTTATAGAGAATTTCATTTATTTATAGTTTGGTTGTGGATAACGGGGATGACCAAAATTGGAATTTTAGAGTGCCCAAATATCATGTTATTTGATGAAATTTCTTAGTTGAAAATATGGTTACAGAGCCATTGATTGGTAGAGAAGACTCTAAGGAGTACTTGAGGAGTGGGCATGGAGAACCAATATCCAAATGGCCTTTTGGATTCCATTTTTGATTTAAAATTTCATATGTTACATTATTTGAATTGAATCAACTCTAGGATTTAACCAATTGAGAGTAAAGATAAGGGATCACTAATTTGTGGATCAAGAGAAACCCCAACCTAGTTGATATGGTATTTTAATAAGTGTTTTCGGAGATAAAACATGGGGATTTGAATAAAAAGAATGCATTTTGGTGAGCTTATAGAGTTGAAATAGAACACGTCTATGGAATAGTGGTCTTGACTATGTCATGGTGTTCATAATTGATATTATGTATTAAACTAAAAGGTCTTGAGAAAAAATTCTAGATAAATAAGTGGTATTTGAGATATTTCCAGAGCTATTTGAAATCAGCACCCAAAATTGAATTTTATAAGAGATAATTTTAGAGAGGTGCACTTTCTAAAGAGAAATTAGTTATTTCTCATATTCGATTGAGAATTTTTTTGAGACATTTATCTTTTAATACCAGGGTGAATTATAAATAGATTATGGATGGGTTTGGGGATATGAAAAAAGGATCACTACTGATATAAATTTTAGAGGCCCATGTTTTTGAGATATAAAGATTGACAAACCTATTGATACTTTTCTTTAATTATTTTACGTTGATATCATGAACATCCTAATAATCCATAATATTTTTCTTCTTAATAATATTATTAGAGTGTGTGAAGGATCAGAATCAATTTTGGCCGTGGATTAACAACATGTCAAAAAGAGTGAGTGATCCTTTTAAAACCCCCTTCAATATGTGTTCTTTCATAATCTAACCCCCTTTATCACATATTTTTATTCATGATATAATAATATTATCCAAAGAAGGGAAAAATATTTTCAGAGATGGTGTTTCGTCAAACAATGATTCACCCCTGACAATTGTGGTCAACACACATCTCAGACATTTACATTGTATGAAATTATGTTGTGATGGATATAGGTAATTTCTGATGGATATGAGTTTTCTATTTATTTCTAATATCATATGATGAATGTGTTCTATGGAAATAATTAAAACCATAAAAAAGGAAATTCCATTATTTAATGGGAAGTGATTCGATCTATACGAAGAGAGGGTGGTTCTATATATTTTCTCTCTTACCATAGGTATTTTTAATATCACTTATTAAAAATTATATATTCTTGAAATTGGGAATTCCTGCACATTTCTAGACAACAAGAACATAACATCCAATGGGAGTGTAGACAATGTGTTACTATCACTAATATCAAAGAAATATTTTAAATGAGTTATATAATTTAAGATAATAAATAGAATATGAAAAAACATCATTCAATTCATAAGGAAGATATTAATGTTTTTAATAATGGGATAAAAATATACCAAGATTAATTTTATAATATTCTATTGGGATAAGTTAAAATTGAGGTTGATTACATCATTTAGGTGAAAAAAATTATAAACACATGATAAATTATTATGGATTATATGATGTTGAAGATGTTCGTGAGAATTCTTCAAGATATGTTTAAAATAAAAAATTATAACATATAGGAAAAATAATTGGATGAGTGTAATATTGATAAGCTCAATGATGTTTAATTGCTTATGAAATAATTAGATTTATAGCCAGATGGAGAAAAGATAAATTTGAGAATGATATATATTTATAATATTCTTATGGTTTTAAAAAACATTATTCATATGATATATCATAGGGAATAATTAAAATATGAATATTCTATCATGTAATTCATTGTGTTTCAATCATTATTTTCATTAGGTATGCAATGATGTAAATTTAAATATAGTGGTGAACATCTGTTTTTTGTTTTGTTGTAAAAAATAGCATCTTTTAAACTATTTTCCCTATGAGTAATATTTTAAATAATATATATCATTAACAATAAATTTTATCATTAGAAACAAGGTTCCATATAGATTCCATAGATGAATGATATTTGAAGGGAAAAAAGGAAAATATTTAACAGAAAAATAAACATCTAAAAAAACCTGATGAAAAAAACTATACTGAATAATAAAAAAAGGATAGTGAATCTAAGGATGATGGAATGAATTATTTTATTGTTAAATATAAATATTCCAAAAATACCTCCAGTGGTGTAGAAGGGAGTAGTAGATAACATACTATTGATGAATAAGGTGATAATGAGGAAACACCAAATGAATTATAATTATTGATATAAATTTGGGTAACTTTAAAATAAATAAAAAAATATTTATAGAGAAATTATTACAACCAAAAAAACCTAATAAAAACTAATAGGGTTGGAAAATTAGGGGTAATTTATTTTAATACATTAACTCACAATGGATCATTTCATCACATTAGGAATAATGAAGAAAAAATTTCACAATTTTACACACAACAAAAACATTAATTTTTTTTTAAAAATAACATAGTTATATAAACGATTTTACTTGGTTTAGTGCTAAGGGTCACTCTAAGTTGAATACACTAATGACGTGTCAATGTACAAGGAGATTTTTTCCTCCAATTTATATAAATAATTTTTCCTGAAAGGTGGAGTACTGATCATAGGGTCACACCCTCCAGCAACCTATCAGCTCACTACTTCGAATGAGAGATAAAAATAAATGCAGCACTCAACAGTTGGGAATATGAAAATTAATCAAATATTAACACCAATGTAGGTTTCTTGTATACATCTTAATTCCACATAATCTATGAAATCAAGATATTCATTGAATTTTCCATAGCATCATTAGCTTTTCTCAAAATATTATGATGATTCAACAGACATTAAAACAACAGTAGCCTTTTCATCATGCTTAATTTATTATATATAATCAATTAAATATTCCAAGTTTATCTATTATAATTTATCAATTTTTACATATCGATTGGGATTCTAAATAAAACTTAAATTTTGAATTAAAAACATCTAATTCAAATAAAATCTTACAAAATTTGAGAAGTATTCCAACTTTTGGGACTTCTTGGTATTACATATATCATGGAATGGTCTCGAATATCATATTGTGATGTTCTTAAGAAAATCTGTATTAATTTTTGATACACTTTATTTTTTCACAATCATCAGGATAAATATAAATACACAAAACCCTAGTAGAATCAAATTTAAAAATTCCAATAAGTTCATAGTGATATATTACTAAATCTTTATAAGTTAAAAAGCTGTTGTAGGTGTGATGACATTCCTCATGGTATAAATTATCTCCTCTTTAGAAAAATATAATTTCACATATTCTGCTAAAACATGAATCTTGGTTCGTATCTTATTGCATTGTGGAATTATATTTCCAAACTATTGTATAGTCTTTTCATGGATGATATCATACAATATGATTTTTTTCATATAATGAAGATATTAGAACACAAAGAAAATATTATGTTTATTAGTAAAACATGACAAACTTTCCATTTTCATGCTGTGTGATCCAACACTTTATTTTTTGCTGATCATCACCTATATTAGGTTAAATCAATGTAATGTCCCTTTATAATGTTAGTATTATCATTATGTTATAGTTATTTATATTTTGGTAGAGACTAAAAACCCCCTTCATCATTAAAATATTATATATCTTGGAATTAAAGCATGAACATACCAATTTTAGTAAGAACAATTCATTCTTTCTAAGATATAATCATCCCAATATTCATTACTATGATTTAGAATTGTGGGTTGCATAATGATTTTGTACCTATGGATAATGAAAATTAATATAACATCAAATCCCTTACAGACATCAGTAATTCTCAATTGAGAAAATAGGAACATAAATATCCCTCATTGAAAACAAACGAAATACAACCAAAAGAAAAACCATAACTCATTGGCTACAACATTCTCCACTAATTTAGAAATATTATATAATGGTTACATTGGTTCTGAGATTCTTCCATTTTTCAGTTTTTTGGAAATCCAATTTTTCATCAATGAAAACCAACATAAAAAAATTTAATTAGATATTGAATAAAACATGTGTCACTATAAATCTATGTGGCCTAATATCGATGAAAAGAATAAGACATCAAGAGAAACTTCTATACAAATATTAAAATATTATAAACATCTAATAAATAGTTGTTTAATAATAAAAACTCCACCATAATCCCCAATATTTATCAATATTAGACATACCACAAGATAATCCACATGGATTGCATCTCCTACTACCTATCACATCAAAACTACACCTCAAAGGCTAATTTTCTTCTCTTATAATAATGACATTTTCTATGCCTTTGATAATAAAAATAATGGTTTATATCCTATAAAAACTATAAAATATCAATTATTATTTATTTGTGTGTAAATCCATGCATTTTTAATAATATATTTGTTTTTTATTTTATTAAAAACATGATATGATTTTTTATTTATTTAATAAATATTTATCTTAGTATCTGTATATTATTATTTCATTTTTTAAAAGTTATTATATGATCAATCACATTATCATAATAAATTTTAAAAATATGTTCTTTTCATGTTATATAAAATGTATTAAATAAACGTTACATATAATTAATTAAAAAAATATCATTTTTACATCTATTTGAATTAATAATTAATTATAAGTTGTTTTTTAAATATATAATTATATTAATAATATGAATAAATATTTATATTTATTTATTATGGTAATATTATAAATAATTTAATCAATATATGAATC
Organism: Viscum album; assembly: GCA_963277665.1. NCBI lineage: Eukaryota > Viridiplantae > Streptophyta > Magnoliopsida > Santalales > Viscaceae > Viscum > Viscum album. Next base: position 1,698,669,889 of record OY728161.1, on the reverse strand, counting down.
TTGAATATTGTTTTTTAAATGAAATATAAATGTCAATAGTTTTTAAATTAATATTACTTTAACATATAATGACTGTTTATTGTAAAATTTAATTTTTTATAATGATATATTTTTTTATATTAAAATAAATAAAATATTTGTATTCTTCATGTCAAAATTATGTGTAAGATATTTTGTAAAAATGTTATGAATAATTTTATATGGTAGTTTATAGTAAATTGAATGTATTTTCATTGTTTTTGTTGAAATTTATTTTTATATATTTCAAATTATGTTGTTATTTTAATTTATATTTTATAAATATTTAAAGGATTAATTTTGAAATTCATAATTCAATTTATGTGTTTTTATAAGTTGGGTAATTCCTTTGAATCCAAATTCCTTTTATAATATGAGTTTAAATTCATGTGGATCTTTACTTTCTCTATTTATATTTTTTACCAAAATAAATAAAAAATTATATAAAAAATATTGAATATTTTTATCAAGACATGACACACAAAATATAATATAATTATTATTTTTATTAAAATAATTTTTTTTCTATTAATATAAATATGAAAATATTTATTATTGATAACATAGTGGTTAATAAGAATAAGACAATTTAATACTGATTAATTAGTGAGAAAATGTAAATGTATAAGTCTTTTTTATAATTTAAGACATAAATATGACAACTATCAATTGGATTTTATATATATTGATATATTTATAAATTATATAACCATTTTTATTCAAATTCTTATCCACTGCTTCGGTAATGTATGACAAATCAAAATTCTTATCATAAAAATGTTGTCATGATAAAAATGAGGATAGAAATATATTATTAATTAATTTATATAACAATAACTAAGAAAAATAATTTTTATTTATCATAATTATTTATTTTTTTACATAAAAAAGTGATTATCTAAAAAATATGTTGTATCGATGCACTACTTGTGCAAGTAGAAATAAAGTTAAAAAAATGAGAACATACAATATTAAAAGTGATAAGGGTTATATGAATTAGTGTATTTAATGGTTTTATATGATAAATATCATAGGTATATAATGATTTAAATATTTATTGTTGAAATCAATATTTATCTAAATATTTCTGAAATCAAATAACATATTTAACCTTAAATATTACATTATATAGTTTTATTGTTAGAAAATATTTATAAATTAAATAAATCTTAAATTATTTTTGTGAACATATATAGATAATGTATGGAATGAAATATCTTATATTTTATACTTATGAACCACTTTAAAAATTAACATTATATTTCTAACCCTTAAAGATTGAATATTTGAGAAACTTTTGTTGAATCATGTTGATAGAAAAGTACTGATTTAATCCTTTTCATAACACATATAAATTATACATTTATCTCCATATTATACCGAAATATCACTGAAAACATCAATTTCCCTATCTATAAGGATATGGTTTAGTTCAAAATCTCATCTTCTAAGGCTTTAGACTCAATATGAAGGAGGCAATTCAATGAGTAAGGTAAGAGTTCCCAATTAACTTTATCATTTCCCAAAACTAGATTGTATCACCATAAAACACAAAAATATATTATTTCCCTTTTATGAATCTATTTCATTCTTATTAATACTCATTTTATCCACTGTTTATGAAATATAACTATTTACTTCTCAACAAACCCCTTTCATAAGTTGTCACTCGGTCTGAGTATTAGTTTCCAATTACTTTTTATTTTCTTATATTCATTTCTTTCCCATTCCATAATATGGTTTACCTCTTAATGTAATTATAATATTGTTCTATATTTCTATTCTACTATTTTTATTAAAATCATACATTTTATATTTTTTATTCTTTTAATTTTTTTTATAAAACATCATCAACCCATAGTGGTTTTACACTACTTAAGATAACATTGATGTTTTATATTTCACTTTATATATTAAGGGGTATTAAAAAATGGATTTAATTATTTAATAAAACTTTAATAATTAAATAATTTTTTATTTATGATTCTATAATGGTAAAATAATCATGATAATTATGATATTAAAAGTAGACATTCAAAATTATTTTTAATCATTTTAAAAAAGATCACTGAGGAATATTTTTTAAATTATAAATATGTAAAAAGATATTAAACTAATTTTATTTTATAATAAAATAAATATATAAAAATAAAGTTAAAAAAATTATGGATTCATTGTAAAAGAACCATTTATTTTTAACATTATATAGATGCTGTTTTGGAACTATGGTCTGGACAACTTAAAAATGTATGATTCAAGAAAATGTAATCCAATACATGTATTAAAATGATGATAATTTAATGAAAAGGAATAATAAAATTTAAATAAAAATATAATTTCTTCTAATTTTGTAATATATTAATTTAATGTTTTTATCCATGATGTATATAATGTATGTGGTCAGTCAAAAATCAAGGTTAGAGGAATCTCATCTCAATTTCATATCATTGAGACAATTTATATACTCTTAGTTTATTCTCATTTATATAATTTATAAACAATACAATGAATTCATTTTATCATATTTGATATCCTTTTTTTGGGAATCACAATTCTAATTTTGTTACTTCCAATCATGGGATTTGATATAATGATTACAAAGAATGTAAGGGGTTTTTTTTCAAAACTTTTTTTATATTATAATGAATTTATCATAAAAAAATTATAATAAATTTATTTATATTCACATTTATCTTTATCAATATTGTTTGTTACACTTTAATTTTACTTTATGTAAGAAATTTTTTAAACCATTTATTTTCAATGAATTTTATTTTTTATATGAAATCATTTATTTTTGTTCGTAAGGTTTGAAATGTAATTATTTATGGGTTTTTTAAAAACATGAATGATTTATTTCATAAAGAAAACATATTTATGGTTTATCATTATAATATAAATGTTTAATACATATCCCTTCAATTAATAAGGTAATGAATAATATCTCATGAGATTGATATGGTTGATCCTTTTGAAATTAGACTCATTCACAATGTTATATAAGGGTCAGGTGAAACTAGCCTCATTCATAATGTTATGACATCTTATAAGTGATAATTTAGGATGAAATCAGTTTTCTTGGCACATTTAATGTTATATCCAATTTAACCATGATTATGTGATATTTTAATCTTATTACATGTTTTAATGGGTTATTTTATAATCATCCAATTATTGATTCAAAACTATGATTATTGTCTCTCATGATATCCCATTCTGTGTTATCTTATTTCTCCCTTATTTATATTTATGGGGTCACCTCAAATTTTCAAATTATTTTTATAGGGATTGCGGGTTATTATTAATGATTATGAAGTTAAAATTTTGGTTATATGGTTTTAACATTGAATAAAGGAGGTGTATCGTTTAAAGGGTTTTCATTACTGAATTGTTTCCCATTTAGTTGAAAATTTATGGGTTTTTTGATGTAGGAGAATTTTATAATTATTTAAAACTCTAAATCAGTATAGACATGGGGTTTTAAGTGTTTTATTATTGTTTAAATTTATGCAATTATGTTATGGTTATATTTAGTCTATTTCGATTGGTATCATACTAGAGTTTAGATAACATTAGATGTTTGGATGTTATTGGTAGAAAACAATTTAAGATCTATATATACCATTATGGGTAAATAAGTTTTAGGGTGATCATGAATTTTTAAGAATACATTATCCCTTTTTATGTCTTGTTTGATTATATATTATGGTTATAAATTATATTTTTAGTGCAATGTTTTAGGTTTAAGGAAGAATACATGATTATGGTATAAATAACACTTAGGGTTGGTGTGTAATTTTATGTTGAAGTAATTTTGTTTATATGTTAGAACATGTTATTTTTTTAACATAATATGAATAGTATAATTGAAAATGGGGCTAAAAAGTGGTTTTTTTACAAAGTGGTTAAAATTATTTTGGAAATAATGTAACAATATTATAGATAAAATACACGATTAAGGCATATATAGAAAATTATGGGAACATATTTGATTCTATGTCAAGGTGATAGATATTATTTAATATATAAATATTGACTTATTTTTAGAAAATATTATATGAAGATGATGGGGAATTTTGGGTTCATAATTTTTTATGAAATTGTTTTGATATTTTTTATGGTTTAATAAGTTTTGTTGAATTAATGAATATAGATATTTATAGAAAAATATATCATGACATAGGTTGATCTAATGTTTTCATTGTTTGATTGAAACGTTTCAATGGTTTGGATATCATGAGATTAATTACTTATATATAGTTTTACTCATATTATATTTTTTTATTATCCGAATCAATATACTCAATTTGGGTTTAGATGATATATGGGGATAGAAATAACTAATTAAGCGTAGTTAGGAAGTTTACATAACTTATTATTTTACCATTTTTGTTATTTAAACTAGATTGAAAATTTATGATTAATTATTCATGTTATAATATGGTAGTTTATAATTAATTTCATGTTTCGATTATATATTTTTTATATATTAATGTATTTTTATCAATATGGAATTAATATAAACATTCAAAACATTCCAATCCCTCCGAGATGATTTAATTTTAATAATTATTTCAAAATCTAATTCAAGTAATACTAAAACTTTTTTTGTCATTCATCTAACATGAATAATACATTACAACATATCAAAATATCCTCATATTCTTAAATACTATGTTGGATCATTCAATAATTCTATACAAACTTCAAAACTATATTTTCCCATATTACTAAATTTGGGAGTTAATGGGCTTTATCCGGTTATTAAAATATCACAATCAAAAAATAGTCTTATAATACTATATTTAGATTTAGTGGAAGGTGATCACAATGGATTATATAAATAGACACACACACAAAAATTATAGAATGTTTTTTTATTTTAAATCAACTATATTCAAGATCTCTACTAAGATTATATCTACAGTTTTTATACAAAACAATTTTAAAATGACATTTGAAAAATATTTGTTCAAATTCAACAATTTTATTAAACTAAATTTTTTTACACATCTAATTAAATTATTTTGTCACCTTCTCATGTGAATTTGAATTTATAGAATTTAAAAACCTTATTATCCATTATGTTAATTTATAGACTCGATCAGATATACCGTTGAGCACCAAAAATATGAAACATAATTGGGTTACAAGGGGATATCCATTATTAATGGTATATTTGAATATTTTTATATTTATTTTTCTAAAAGGGTAAAAAAATAAAGACTAATCACTCCCTTTTTGGTGAGAGAGAATGTGACCGACCATGTATTTTTAAAAAATATTCATTTAAATATTTTATTAATATTCATGTAATCGATTTATATTAATTTAATAAATAGTTATTTTATTATGTATATATTATAATTTCATGTCTTAAAAGTTATTATATGATCAATTATATTATATTTAGACATTTAAAAGTAATATATTAACATCATGTTTTATATAATTCTTATTTTATGGTTGAATATATTTCCTCAACATAATTTCTTATTGTGATCTATTTAATGAATTACTTTATAATAATAAATTTTATAAAAAGAAATTTATGATATATATAATAATTAATATTTATATTTTTAATTGTCATAATCTTTGACATAATCTTATGATGGCCTGAAATAAGGAAATTATTTTTCATTTGAAAAAATATATGTTTTTTGAAAAATAAATATTATTTTTATACATACTAAGATTTATTTTACAATTTATTATTTGATAATATAATGTTTATTTGATTAAAAGTAAATCTAATATTTTCAATTTTAATTTCAAAAATATGTGAAAATGTTTTTTTAAAAAGTTATAAATAATTAGATTTGAGAGTTTATAGAAAATTTTATGTCAATTAATTTTTTGTTAATATTTATTATAAAAACCAGTAAAATAAATTTTAATATGAATTTATATTTTTCAATGATCCCAAGGAATAATTTATAAATTCAAAATTCAAATTCAATGGGATTATAAGTGTAGTAATACATTTAAACTCAAATTCCATTCAAAATAAGTGTTTGAATTCAAGTAGATCATTACTTTATATTATTAAATTTCTATATTAAATTTTATAGGGAATCATAGAAACGTATTTGACGATTTTAATATGATAATATACTCATAATTTAAAATAATTATTATACAATAAACCTAAATAATTTTTTATGTCAACATAAATATGAAAAAGTATTTTGTATTGATGTAGTGTTTTTGAAATATAGGAAATGAAAATCTTAGAAGGTTTAGTGATAGGATTTGGAAAGAATAATTATATTTTATAATTTATTATCAATACATGATTATTAATAAATTAATTTTATGTACATTTATTAACTTTAAATTATATAAAAAGTTATTTATTAAAATTTTTTCATAGTGCTTGGGAATGGAAATAAAAGTAGAACTTTTTCAATTAAAATGTTATTAAGATAAGGATGGAAATAAATAAAATATGAATCATATATATTATAATAATGATTTAAAATAATTTATATTAATGATAATAAAATCTATTATAAAATTAAATAATAGTATAATTACTAAAAACACTTATGTAGTGTCAACATAATAGCTTTGAAAATCTAAGAAAAGTAAAAACAGAAGGCCTTAAAATATTTACTGTGACAAGGTTTAAATTAAATTGAGTTTTCATTTTCTAGTATTAATATGATATGTACATAATGATTTAGGTATTCAAATTTTTATTACATGGTGATCAGGATATTATAAAGGTAAAATTACACGAATAACCCTAAAATGACTTTAAATAGTATTTAATGTTAAAAATAATTTAATAAATATTATAAAATCATACAAAAATTAAATATTTAAATATATTAATGATTTATAGTCTATAATATCTTCCACTATCTATTTATGAGGCATGAGCCACATATAGATAGTATTTTTAACCATTAAAGATTGAATAGTTTAGAATATTCATTCAAATAATATTTGTTAAAGGGGACTCAGTTTACCATTTATAGAGAATAGATAATGTTAGTTTTTTACTACATAATATTTCCATATACGTATCTAAAATTATGTTTCCATGTTCAAATGGTTCTATTATATCCAAAAGTCAAATCTTTGATGTCTTTAGATTCAATACCAAGAAGGTGATTGAGAGAGAAAGGTAAGAGTTTCAAATTCACTCTTTTATGTGCAACTGAAATTGTATCACATTGAACATTATATTTTTTTAAATTGTTATATTTTCATTTTATTAAGATATTTTTGATCATTTATTTTTGATATCATTATTTCCTTCTTAGCAAACAATTTTCATAAGTCGTTACCCTATGAGATTATGAGTTTCAAATTACTTACCATTTCATTATCTTCTTCTCGTAACGTTTATAAATTATGGGTTGAATTGAAAATAAATTATAAACTTATTTTTATAATTACAATCTAATGATTTTAAAAAAATGAAATATTTTTTGGAATTAAAATTCTTTTAAAATCTATTTGAAAACACCATTTACATGTGGTGGTTTTACACAACATTGGTGAATGATGATGTTTTATTATTTCACTATATCCTTTCGTGGATATTGATAAAACTGGGTTAAATAATATAATATATAATATATAATTTGTTATTAAATAATTTTATTTAGTATTATTTAATAGTAAAATAATCATGAAAAATTTATATTAAAATTCAACATTGAAAGTTATTTTTAGGCATTTAAACCAAGCTTACAAAGGAAGATTTTCTAAATTTTATCTATATTCAGAAATATTGATATCCTTTGTCAACATAATTACATAAAACATATAAATTATCACTAATTGATATTATTGGACCATTATATAATAATCATTTATCATTTCAATTATACTGGATCTTTTTTAGAAATATGGATCAGAAAATCTGAAAATAACCAAATCAAGCAATATTAATCAAATAAATTAATTTTATATGATAGTTATTAAAATAGAATGAATAATAACAATTAAATACACAATAATTTTCTTTAGTCGTGTAATAAATTAATTTAATCATATTATTCACGTAGTAGAGAATGTATGAGTCTAAATAGGACTCAAAGTAAGGGGATTCTTATATCAATTTCCATTAATTGATACATTTTAAATACACATAAATTATTTTATTTTATATGATTTATATATTATAATTAAAATTTATTTGATTATATTTTATACGTAATTCATGAGAAGTTTACTTTTTTAATGTTTTTGAGTCATAAAATATTAAGGCTTCAAGAGATTTTTCTTTTAAACAATTTATTATATGTTTTAGAGTATATATTTAGAAAATAATACCTAGAATTTTCCTTCTAATATAATTTAACTCAATTAATGTTTTTTGTTTAAATTTTATTTCAATTTATTAGGTAAATATATATCCTATTTATTGGAGGTTTCATTTCATTTTAGGGGTTAACATAAATACATGTTCTTATAGTTCAGAAATTAAGTTTTATTAATTTTTTAATGATAAGATGTATGATTGATTTAACATGGCACAAATTTCCATGGGATATCATTTTTGATGAGTGTCTATAATATATCCCCCACATGCATTGTTTTAAATATAATATCTCATGATATCACTATACATGGTAAAGGTTATGTAATCCTCAGTCATAATGATATATGTTGGAAAGGTAACTTCTACTTGATATGAAATTCAATTCTGACATGGAATTGTTTTGTGACATATTTTTATAACGAAACAATTTATTTTAATGAAAATTTTTATGTTCAATCATGATTATGATTCTTTCATAATATTTGAAACATGTTCCATGATTTTATGAAATATTCTATGATCATTCACTTATTTTTTCCACATTATGAATATTTTCACTCATGATATCCCATCCCATATTATCATATTACAACATTTATGATATTTATATATCAAAAAATAATTTCAAATAATTTTTATAGGGATTTCGGATGAGTATGAGTGATTATGAAGTCTATTTTTAGGTTTAAGGGTTTTATACTTGAATCAAGGAGTATCATTTAAAGAGTTTAGTATAGAGGAAAATGTGTATTTAATGGGAATAATATAAATTTTAATATGAATGAGATTTCAATAATTATATAAAACACTAAACATAAAAGGTTATGTGTATGTAAGTGCTGTATTATTTTGGATATAATTTTAATAACGGGAAGCTTGTTATTGGGATGTTAAAGTTGAAATTAGAGAAGAATTAAATAAAGTTAGAGGATATAATGTCATCAGTTCAGGATAATTTAAGAGTTATAGATACAATCATGGTTTACTATGTTTAAGGGTCATCATATATTTCAAAGTCATATATATACTTTTGAGTTCTTAGGTGATTGTATTTTAAGGCGATTAATTATATTTTATTTGTTATTCATTTTTTTTTGTTATGAATAAATGATTAAGGTACATATAAGACTTAGGGTTGGTATGTGATTTTACACTCCTGTAATTATAACTATTTGGGGGTGAATGATATTATTTTTTTACATTATTTTAAATATATAAATGAACTTTAGGATTGAAAAGTTATTTTTTGATAAGGTGATTCAAATTATTTTTCAAAATAATTTTTATATCATTTTGAGAAGATATATTATATAGGTATATATAGAAAATTATTAAATGGTATCTGATTTTATGTTCGTCTGATTAATATTTTTTAGGGGATAAGGTTTGTGTTATGTTTTGGAGCTTATAGAATAAAGGTGAACATTTCATTTTGGTTTATCATTTATTAAGAATTACATTGAGAATTTTTTAAGGCGTAACAAGTTTTAGGGATTAAATGAAGAGAAATTTTTGGGTGAAACATAATGTGACCTATGTTGAACTAAAGGTGTAACTTTTTAAATTCAATGATTTAAAGGCTACTATATCATGATATTAATTCTTCATATATTGGATTATTTATATTATATCGGGAATTATCCGTACTCATTCTGATTACATTGGTTTTAGTTTATGGATAAAAATAGAAAGAACCCAGGAAAAATAGTAGGACATTTTGATAACTTCTTGGATTATCATTTTAGTTATTAAAACAATATAGATATTTTTTGTTCGAGTGAGTATCCAAACAGGAGTTAAATGAGTACCCAATTAAAATTTCTAATTAAATGGATTTAAATAAAAACCCCAATTAATATAAATCATGCCAATTATTTAAAATAGAGATTTGATATAAGAAATTTTCATTTCAACAAATTCCCAATGATTGATTTGGTCTCAATTTAAATAATATATAATATTAAATTTAAATTTTAAATCAATTTAATAAGTCAAATCCTGATACAATTATTATTTAAAACAAATAGTAAAAGCAGTGGTTTTATTTACAGTTTGTAACAAATTTAGTTTTAAAGAAATAAAATAAAGTAGAACAAAAAACATAGTGCAATTTGAATACAATATGTTTATTCTCAAGATGATACTTAGTCCTATCAACATATAAATCACCCACTTTCTATAATTTTATATAAAATAAATATTTGATCCATAAACTAGATAAGTTTTTACAATAGTATACCAACTCTGTAGATCACACATGACCTATTCCACCATTTCCATGGGTGTCATAATGAACAATAAGTCTCTACCTGACCTCTACAACAACGTGTTAAAAACAAGAGTAAAATGTGTTGAGAATATGTATATATATCTTCTAGTTTAATGTTCTATACATTATGTGCTAAAATATAATATAGTGCTAAAATAAAATATACTGATAAAAAATTCTCCACATAATATTAATATAAATAAACCAAAAGATTAAAAAATTAAGAGTAGAGAGATGAGGATGTTCTGTATGATATTATCTATAGATAATGAATCTATAATGTATTTTTAAATGATTCTTGTGTCCAGTATTATAATTTTTCTAAATAAAAAAGTGTCACAAACTTCTTACAATGATTTTGTAGAAAGTTTTCTAGACGTTCAATTTGTTTTTCATTGCCTACAACTAATCGTAGGTATGAGTGCATTTTGTATGGAACAATTCACAACTAAAAAAATATATTCACATGAATATATATATCTCTCTTAATTCATAAGTTCTCATATAGGCATGTGGGATTTTACTTCATATTCAAACAAAAAAACAATAAAGGGAATCCATTGGATATTCTTCCCCTCATACTTGACGTTCTCATACTAACATTAATGAAACTATCTTAGTAAATTAATGAATAATAATTAGAATAAGTTCGATAATTAAATTTGATAATCTAATAATTAAAAAAATAGATAGACTAAAAGTGTGATTTTTAGTGGTGAATCTTATGGCGATGACACCTTGAAATGGTGACATATCTAGAATTATCTTAGTGTGGTAGTAATATAGGGTAATGGTGTCCTGATCTTGAAGTGAGTCAGTGATTGGTGGTGTCTGTGCCTAGTGATGACTCACCACTTTACCAAATTTCTGTATGGGTGATAGGTTTCTTCAATAGTGATTCCACTCTAGCAGTGAGTCTTTCTGACACATAGATGATTTTTTATTATGGTGCTGACTCATGCAGACGGTGTGACATTCCTATACTTATATAATTTTTTACCCAGTGGTGAGTCTTTCATAATGTTTTCTCAAGGCTATGGTGAGCCTTTTGTGTTATTAATATATCCTTGGTGGTGAAACTTCAGTAAAAGAGTCTCATATTTGGTGACAAGACTTCTGGCAGTGAGTCTGTGTCTGATGGTGACTCATAATTTTGGAAATTTCATAAATCTATATAATATGATAAAATGTAAATAAAAAACATGAAACTCATTAATTATCATAAAAATCAGGATTTTATGACCATTAGAATAAAGAGATAATAATATTCCCCTTTTTAAATGATAAAAAATAATGGCATTTTGAATCATGGAATGAAAGGTAAATTATGAAGTTTTATACATAAGGGTGGACAAGGGGATCATGAAGTATGGAACCACATCCTAATATTCTCAATAAATTACACAACAATGCTATTCATATAATATTATGAATATCCAAATGGACGAGGAGGTGATATAAAAGATGTTAGATATAATAAGAAATAGAAAAAGTCTCATAATTCATCATTGATGAAAAAGGATATATGATATTTGGTTCATGACTATGTGTACCATAAAAGCATGAGATATAGAATTTGATATTAATTATACATTTATCTCAACATTATACTTACACCAAGGTAGAACAAATATGCATAAATATCACTTATATAATCATTTTTAAGAAGTTATTATAAGGAATATTGCATAATATACATCAAATTTCATGTATTTTCAACTTTTTTTGGTAGAGAAGTATAATTTCTAAGGGGATGATGTAATAATCACACCTAACCATGTGTATATGGTAGAACATAACCATATATATTTACATGGGTATTGTAAATACATCTAAATGAAATAATTCTATAATGGTTTTAGAGGACAATCTCATAAAAATATCCCACTTCATACCAATTTGAGAGGATTATCACTAAATTATCTAGAAAATATTTACATTGGAAAAGATATGAGGGTACATATAACAACAATATCAATTTTATTTTATTAAGATGTGTGATTCACCTCAATAATATTAAAATTCTTCAATATACAATAAAAAAAGATTTAAAATATATTATGACTTATGTCCACCAAACTTATTCTGAAACTGAAAAAACTATCATGAATCTTGAAGATATTTGGAGATCCTTGTACATGATATTTAAAGGAAGTTGGGATCAATATATTCTATTGGTTTAATTTTTATAGAATAGTAGCTTCCACATAAAAATTTTGATAGCTCCTAATGAATCCCTCTGTAGAAACAAATCTTGAACTCTAACATATTGTGATATTTTTTGTGAATTTGAGCTATTGGGGCCAAAACTAGTTTAATAAAAGGAAGTTAATGCCAAAGAAATTCAAAAAAACATTAAATAATCATAGATTCAATATATTATCTATGATGATAATAATTTATTTGATATTAAAACTGTGGTTATAGATAAAATATTCATTTATATATCTCCATTGAAGTGATTCATGGGGTTTAAGAAGGTGTGAAAGCTAAGACCTGGATATATTAGACACATTGTTATTATTGATCACTTTAGGGACATGTCCCACAGACTTCCACTTCCACAAATCATTTCTCAAGTACATGATATGTTCCACATATTCCAATTAAGAATGTACATACCAAATCTGTACAATATACTAAATCCATTGGTGGTACCATTAGAGAATGATATATCTTACATGTAGATGTTGTCGAGGATCTTGGACAATAGTGACAAATATATATGCAACAAGATAACTCACATTGTCACAATAATTGAATATATTTATAAGTATAAATAAAAAATAGGAACTAGATGAATTAATGAAATATAAGTAACCACATCTTTTTTCACCTTAGTATGTGACACGATATTTTAGGGTACAACTTCTTAAAAGGTAAAAATTTTAGAAACCAAAATTCTATAATTTTTTTAAATTTATTCAATTGTCAAACTTGGAAATATTGTATAATTTAAAACAACATGTAATTAACTATGAATGTCAAAAATATTACTACATTAATATAAACATTACATTTTTATAATAAATATAGCCATAATAATTGAAAGTGTTACATGATAATATAAATAGAAAAAAATAAAAAAAAATAGAATTATAAAATTTGGATCGTCATTGTCTCCAAGAATTATTACACCTATGAACAACACTGTAAAAAAGATTCAAAAAATAGTAATCCAATTGAAACTTGTGTGATTGAGTACTATATAACCTTGTTTGAAATTGGATTGAAATTATTAACGAAGGAAATTGGTGGTATTTATATGAAGTATGCAACCTATATGAGTATTAGAATAGTAAAATTGATCCATAGGAATAATAATATAACAATTTGAATACCTAGAAAACCATTGGAATTGTAAAATAGGGGTTAGTTATTATATGAAATAAAAACAAAATAAATTTATATCATAAGGAAATTAAAAAAATGTATAAATAAGAGAAAATAAATGTATGACATCAGGAAAACATATTTTTAATAAATTATAAAATATATATGTTTTATTTTCATTTATTTCATCATTATAGTAAAATTATTACTTTGAACGAAAATTTATTTCGATAAAATAGACTTCTAAAACACTATATATTTTTTAAAAAATTTTAATATAATTGTATTAAGTCCCATTTAATTTTTAATGGTTAGAAATATTAGTTTTGACATTAAACTAGTATTTTCAGTAAATAATTATTTGATTCAAAATTTAAATTTCTAAAATTTATAATATTTTTTTGACAAGAATGGATTACATTTTTGGAATCATTGTATCAAAATTATCATTGGGGGTTTTTTTGTTTTTTTTTTAAAATAGTTGATTTTTTTATGATGGGTGAAAAATGATAAAATATGGTATTTTATATTATCAATTAGATACATGATTATTTTATTATGGAATGATGTAAGAAACCATTATCTCAACCTAAAATGTACAAATTACTATATATAGTCTCATGAATCATCACTATTAGTTGTCTTGGGAAAATAATATTATACCAATGAGTATTATATTCAAAAACACCTCTCTCCTCCGCTTATAAATAACACCCTTCACCAATCATCTTCTCTTCACATTATTAGTTCCATTAAATTAAAAATATAGTAAAATATCTCTCCAAAACAATCCTTAACTCAAACATGTAGTTATATTTTTACTATAAGACCATTCTATAGAGCCTTATGGGGTAGCCTAAGAGTTAACATCTAAAAGAAGAGGTAATACTCTCAACGAAAGTATCACAAATATTCCACTTCTTATTAAATCTAAAAAATATTATTTAGATATTTTTATAAGGAAATACACGTCATTAATTTTATAAATTTTTATGTTACTGATGCAATATCTATAATCAAACATCGTTTTGTTTTTTTCACAAATGAAAACACCACCGATGTTTTTGTTGGTTTATTGAATCCACATGAGATATGTTTTTCTTTTCACTTCAGACATAATGGATTATTATAGAAAAAAAATTATAGATAATTATGATGATATTAAATATATTATAACATATATAATTTATTCAATTTATTAATAGTAATTAAGTAACATAAAAAATCATGTTCATCATGATTGGTAAAATCATCTAAATGAACTAACTATATTGATAAAATTTATACTAAATGAATAATATCAATTTTAGATAACATATGGATATTTCGGGAAATTTAAACTTCATAATTATATTAATATCATTTCATTTTACTTCATGACTTCTAGTACTATTTGGTAACAACATTCAAAATTCTCTACAAACTAAAGTGGCATTGGAACTGTGAAACAAACAACCATGAGAGTGTATGAATAATCATGATGTATTAATAAAATGATTTTAAATAGACATATAATAATTGTAATAAATTAAAAATATATTATTGTTTGATGAAGGTTTTAATTAAATTTATTATT
This sequence comes from Viscum album, assembly GCA_963277665.1. Classification (NCBI taxonomy): domain Eukaryota; kingdom Viridiplantae; phylum Streptophyta; class Magnoliopsida; order Santalales; family Viscaceae; genus Viscum; species Viscum album. The sequence continues at coordinate 1,698,654,412 of OY728161.1, read as the reverse complement.
TTATCACTAATGTTTGGGTATCACACAGAGCAAGTTAATGACCCAAGGTAAGGGATCTTCCAATCCACCGTCGTTACATTTATGTTTCACATTCATATTAATTTTCTCTCTTTCCATATACATTCTTATCATTTTCTTAACAAATATCCCATTTATATGTTCATTACATTTATTAATAGACTACTTTACCTTTTTTATTATAATACTTCTTCTTAATGTTTCGTTCATAATTAATAGATTTTTGAAAATCCATTTAAATAGAAAATTTTATTTCTTATCACTTTTCATTTACAAATAAATTTATTAATTTTAAACTTATATTAATTTTTAAAAATACTAATTATTTCGACTATTAATATTTGGGTTCATTTTTTTTCATGGAAATATTATTATCTAAAACTATTGATACAATGTTTACCATTCTTCTAAAATTCCCTCTTAAGAGGTCCATTTATGAACATCAAATAATTAGTTAATTCAATCATATATGGGAATCTTTAGGATATTCTATTTGAATATACTCTAAGCCAATATAATGTAACCCATTCCATTTTAATGGGGTTTACTTATGATGATTAATTTCAATTAATTTTCTTATGTGGAACACATATTCATGTAAATGTTATGAATATAAAGGGAGTTCCCTGATAATGATCTAATTCATTGAAAATGATTTCATCTTGTGTTATCGCATGTATTGTGTATAAATAGTTATCATATAATATCATGTTATGTTTTCATATAATAATTCATTGACTTATTCATATAATGACATTTAAAAATATTGATTACATGTTTCGGCCGTGCCACCATACTTTTTATTCTATAATAAGTTTTTTATCATGCTTTCCCTCCAATATCAGTAGTTATATTTCAATAACATGTTTATTCCGTTGTTGGGATTTGTATATCACCCATTTCCTTATGTAAATCCCTATGTTTTCATTTGTATTATTATAAGATCATTAGTGTTTAGGGTATACTTTTTCTAAGATGAAAATAATGAAAATAAATTTATGTTTATGTTTTTGTATTTATGTGAATAATATTCCAAATACAATATGCCTTTATATCCTTGGTTTTTATTTTATGAATTTTTCTAATAAAAATAATAAAAAAATATAAATATGGTTAAAGTTTCTAGAACATCATACAAAAATAATATATGTAGTAAAAGGGTGTTATGTAACTAATCATATCACTACTGGTCTGCCCTTATCAATTGGTAGGTAAGGAAACAAGCAATAAAGACTTTAATAACATTCATTATACTTAACCACTAGAAATTGTACCTGATATCATGCAACATATTGGTCAACCCTAGATACTACTCCCAACTTGAGGAATGATTCTTTCTTATCAACCCTATCCTATCGAAACTAGGGACCACCACCCTACAATAGACATAAAGAACCCCATCTCCATGCTACAACAATTTGTGGACTCAGTCATCTCCCAAGAGTCATTCCTGTATCATAAGACAATCTAAATCATACACCTAGAGATCCATTACCCAATCAAAAATTGGATAGAAAATGAAAAAAGATTAAAAAGTTCTTTCATATCTATCCATTGAATAATCAATCCACCATCTAGAGAGAAATAATCAATCCATTGTATCATAAGACAATCTAAATCATACACAGAGAAATCTATTACACAATCAACAATATGATAGGGAATGATAAAGGATTAAAAAGTTCTTTCATATCTATCCATTGAATAATAAATCCACAATCTAGAGAGAAATATTATCAATATTCAATCATCACTGGATAACTGAAAACCATGCTCTTAAAAATCTATTTCAAAATCATGTACAAGGAAACTCCCCTTAACATCAGAATATTCCATCTTAGTTATAAACATATATTAGTAATTTAACAATCACAAATTCAATTGGTTTAACTCAATCTAGGATGATATTTAAAACAATATTTTTGTGGTCTTTGTAGATGAAAAATATCTCACTGGAAATATAATGATTCCAAAATTTATGGAGGGAAACATGGTGTCTAGATTTTATGTTTACTATTGTTATACTCATGGTGTCCAAACTAATGAGTCCTATAAGCAATCAAGCAGTAAACTAGAACCAAAATAATTCCATGACCAACCCTAAGGAATCATAATACATTTAATGAACATTCCATTGGTTTGGTAGAATCAAGAACAGTGAAGATGACAAACATTTTTTAAAAACCTAAAATTCTACTTATCGCTATTTTATCCACTTAAATTTTATCCTCGTCTTTGTCAGACTCTTCATCAGTTCTTCAATGGTGGTTAAATAATGAATAAACCACATATAATACCCTAACAGGACAAGACATCCTATGATCTTGAACATATTCTTAGGTATTGTATAATTAAATACTGCATCCAAATTCCCTTAATCAATAGAAACCCTGACTTATAAAATCAAGTGACCAAGGAAGTACCCCTTATGAATCCGAACGTGACAAATTGAGTTCTTCAAATAAATGGATCACGGTCGAAGTGTAATCAACTCGATATACATGTACATAGAAGGTATATTCTAGGCACTTCAATATTCCAATATTTCATCAATGGAAACCACGATGAAGGAGTCCATGTAAGAATATGTGATCCAATCCATGAAAGACTTGGACAGCACAATAATATTCATATGATTGAAAAAAAATGAAAATGTAATTATATAACACATACATAATCTAAAAATAAATATTTGCTATATTATATTCTTTGACATAGAACTGATGATTTTAGAATAGCAGGTTAATTTTAGAGGACCAATTGTATTCTCTCATCTAGTTAAATTGACCATCTATAACAAACCATCCTGGTACAACACACTATATCACCAAAATCAATATTACATATAGTTATCCAAGCATAACATATATGCAGACTACATAATTTTAGATCAATATTCACTACATTACAAAATTACATTCCCAATGGCCAAAATAGTTTAATGTGTATGGAAACATGGAAATATAATATTCTATTCTGGTGAATGATAGTTAAAATCTCCTATACTGATCTCTATCTTTAGAAATTCTACCTAAAACCTTTATTCCTAACTAGGGAAAATGAAACATAAGAAATATGTGATCTCAGATGTTCAAAAAGTGTAAATAAATAAAATGTGGTGGAAGAACATGAACAAAATGGAGTTAAATTTGACAATAACATTTTAAGATCATACCCCGCATATTATAAATCACAAAAAAATATTGGAATTTAATAAGAAATGGATCATGGGAGAATTAATAAAATAAGTAATGAATGCATAATAGGGTAACAAAAGATGTAATTTTTGGCATTCATATTGATATATAAATTCATAATCATCAACAAGTAGACACATGTTCAATCATTAAGTTACATAAATGTAATCATACCCCATAATCAACGTATGGACCCACAACCACATTGACGAATAACATTTTTAACATGTAATCAGGTTCACAGAAAAACTTATGGACATGAAACCAAGTCCAAGAATAACTTTTTGAATATGTAATCAGGTTCACACATAACACAGTGAACAAGTAATCTCGTTAACCCATAAAATTATGGAAATGATACTAGGACTGTGAATAACATTGTTAACATGTAAAAAGGTTCATTCATTACATTTTGAACATGGAATTAGGCTCATGCATAAATTTAAGGACTTCCCACCAGGTCTATTAATAACATGGTTAACATGTAATCAATTTCACGTATAAAATTGTTAGCATGAAATTAGATTCACACATAACATATATACTCATGATTCATTCATCATTAACCAATGCATTAGAGTGAGATATAGATCAAACCCAGGAAATAAAAAATTAAAATATACAAGTTCCATAAGATTATAAAAAAATAATCATATCCTAACCGATGAAACCTGATAGGAATAATTAAAATTTAATAATATCATTACATATGTAAAAGTGGTAGGTCTCATAATCAACACATATTTAAAGAAGTGTGTTTCAAAAGCAAATAATCCGTGAAAGACAAACAGTTTTCATTAACATCATTCCCTAAATAATTAACCATTCATAGAAATAATATGAATAGAAGCATTGAATCATTTCCCTAGAAATTCATGAGTTACACCAATAGATTTCATGTTATTTGGGAAATAATTTGTAAATAACTTTAAAAAACACTTCTTGAGGAAAATAAATTTTTTATAGACTAATTACATTATAAAAAATAAATTATTGTGAATGAAATTTCATTGAAAATAAAACTGAAAACAAAAAATTATATCATTGAAATAATTTTTTAAACCATTTGATTTGAATAAAATAAATAATTTAATTTTTTTTAATATATTTCATAAAATCATAACATTCTTAAAACCCATTTTCATTGAAAATTTCTATGAAATATTTCAATGAAATATTTTAAAAGCTGTAAAATAATTTTGAAAACGTTTTTCATTGAAAACCAAATTTTTTTTAAAAAAAACTTCCATAATATTTTGAAAAAAAAAATTAAATTAAACTTTTAAATTTAAAATTGAATCTTCAAGGAAATTATGGTCTCAACGGTGGTATCTCCATTCGTGCCGAACATTCCTTTTTATACCTTAAATGTTCCACCAATGATCCATGATAGGAAAAGGACATGAATATTACTTATAAGAATTTAGAACATAAAACATGGGTAAAAATTTATATTAACATAATATGATAAAAGTATAACATTTTTTAGATCATTTTTATAAATCATGGTTTTTAATGAACATAGAATTTTTACAAAATGAGATATAAAATCATATTTTCATTAAAATATTTTCATAGTAATACATTGTGTCAAAGAGTGACAAAATGTATCTAATACATGAATATATAATGGAAAACCATCAAATATGATATTTAATGGTTGTTATTGAGATATGGATCGTTATACGTAATCAATTCAAGAATAATCATAATCAATCTTAATAAATGATGTGATTGTTTCAATGAACTCTTTGCATTTACAAACAGGGAATCATACCCCCCAGGTAAAAAAATAAAATTTCACAAAGCATGTAATATCATGAAAACAATAATATTAATTAGATAACATTTAAAAGGGATGTTTATATACCACACAATAATAGAGTGTGTTTAATATTTCAAGTTTCTCCCGATAATAATAGTTGATATGAAATTCTATTACCTTGTGTCTTAACTCTCATCATATCATTAAACCACCCATATAATAAGTAACAATTTATTATTAAATATTACATAACCATATTCATATATATAATACCATAAATGGTTTGATTATGACTACATATTACCCTCTTTTTAACAATCCTATGTTAATGTCTTATTTTTTGAAATATTCACATTGATCATCGCATGTGTCATAATTTTTTATATCTTTGGTCATTATACTTATGTAATGATTTCAAGAATTCTCATCATGAAATAAATATCATGTATATTAATAATATTTTAATTATAACAATCTAATGAATAAATTTGTTATTAAATAGAGTACACTATTTGTAGATAGGGTAAGTCGTATGTATGAGGGAACATTGTTTCCACATAAATTGTATAATTGAAAAAAAAGGGAGATGAATTATTTGTAAACATATATATATATATCAATAATATAGTTTCATTTTTATAATATATATATTATATAATTTCACTATTCACATCCTTAATATATTCTATGTATTGTGTAAATGAATCACATCGCTTTAATGGGGAGGTTGTTCACACATCCTCCAAAAGAATTATCATATTCACACAAACTGGAAAGTATAAAGATATATACTGTAAAAGGATTAAATATGTTTAAATAAATAATAAATATAATAAATATTTTAAAAAAATATAGTTCCCATAATATTCTCCACCATGATAGGCTGTAAAGGAAAAATGATCAATCACCATTTAGTGGGGTAGTAGTTCCTCGTAAACGTAAACAATATGTTCGATACCCATTAGATGGAATTTCCTGTATGTGTAGGTAAAACACCTAGCATAAAAAATAATATTATGTTTAATATATAGTTGTTTCCATAAAATCATGGAATAAAGAGAGTGGATGGGGTGGGGAGATATGTTAAATGAAAGGATCTGGAGAGAAGAAGTTACCTCTTTATCGAGTAACACATTTTGCATTATGCCAAAAGGCTTCCATAGATTGATTCTTGCACAAGGGTATTCTTATAAAAGGATGGGAGGGTTGTTTTAAAGTGGATTGGGTGCATCTTGGATGATCATAATTGGTATTGTAGGTGTGAAGTAGAGGGGTAGTTGGTGGACTTTTATAGGGAAGTGAATGGACACAATTGGGATTTTTGAAAACAGGTTAGGTGTAACCACATTTTTACATATAAAATGTCATATAGAACCAAAAAAACTAAATAATTCATGGTTAATAGATTATTAATGTACATAAAATTGGGTATGTACTATTTTTTAGTTCATTTTGGGTTTTAAATTTAATGTTTAACACTTTCTTTACATAATTTTTCACTTAACCAATATAATTAATTTTAATCACATTCAATGATATTTTTGGGTCAAAATAAATTTTTACCTATTCATAAATTATAATTAATTTCTTTTAAAAATATTTAGTCCATTTTTCTAAATATAATCAAATATATGGTAGAAATTATATAAAAATTAATCTCGTTGACGAGATGCCACAATGGGGTGTTAATGCTAAAATGTACAAAGGTTTGCTAAAATTTTATACCCAATTTCAATGTGATATTTATTCCAATGACGTAAGTTGGATGAATTTAAATAATATGATATAATTAAACTTTAAAAACAAATTAAAATTTTATTTATCCTTTTAAATAAATAATATATAAACAAAATTTTGAATTAAAATTTGGTGTTTTCACAATTCATCAAAAAATGTTGTTTCTCAGATAAATATGAAAAATTCTCCCTATGAAAATTTAAACATTATAAATTAATAAAAATGTTTATTTTAACAAATTAAATTTCTAAACTTTTCTAAAATTAATTTTATTATTAATGATATATGGATATTAAATGCATGTTCATTTGGGAAAATATAATTTTTTAAGATATAAGTACTTTACCCAAAATTATATCTTTCATTATAAATATTTTTTATTTATAGAAAACAAATTTAATTTTTTATAATAAGTTATTACTATTAAAATAATATTGTTTTAGGGCTATCTAATAATTATATCATTTAAATAATTATAATAATAATAGGATTTTTGTAGAAACATTGGTGTTGCATGTAGAACACACCATGTTGTTGTTACATGTATAATAACGGAAGTCGATTTCGTGTAAAAGTATTGTTTGAATTTGTGATTTAATTTATATATAAATATATATATAAAATTTATTTAGTGTTTCATGAAATTTATAATATTAAAAGATTAAATTAGTTTGAAAACCCAAATTCCCAAAATCTATAGGTGTTACATTGAACCTCTTTAAAATGAATTTCTCCCTATAAATTAATATAGGTTATCAATGGTTAAATACATTATTGTTCACCTCATAGAAACCAACATCATAAAATTGAATAATAAAAATTCGTTAAAAATAGAATTTTGGAACCATAACATTTACCCAAATATTTTATAACTAGGTTTCCATATTGAAGAACATATATTGGGACTGAATATTGTATATAGAAGAAAATTTTAAATATTTATAGGGAGTGTTTTAGGTCAGAAATCAAAAATAAGTGAATGATCAAATAAAATTTGAGGGACTTAATTTCATAAAAATATACTAATTTTTAAGTATATTGGTGCAAAAAAATAATGCATTTGGAAAAAAAATTTCAATTCATTATCATATATTTGAGTAATTATTTTATTGAAAAAGAATATAAGAAAATATACCTTTTTGATATATTACTATAAAAAAATTCATGCATTGGTTTTTATTTTAACTATTTAATATTCATCCATTACAATAAGAAATGGATGATTATAAATTATCAATGATGACTAGAGCACTAGAATACACTTTAACAGATATTAAGTCCCATAAAAGAATTAAAAGTATATTAATTTATCTATAACTACTCTTAAAAATATATATGGTTAATAAAATAATCTTTATATATAAAAATTAACACTATTGTTTCATAATAAAAAATTATTCATCAAACGTAATTATACATTAAACAGGGCATTGCGTAGGCCATTGGTATGCATGAAACTGTTATCATCTTTCAGTCACCAGTTCATGACCTATGGCCTTTCTAGACTTTTTGGTTTTCAACCGACATATAGGATATCATTTTCTACAGCCACACTAATATAATTTGTAAAATATTTTTGACATCCTGAAATAATTTTAACCACTAAATAACCTCTTAATCAAGGTTTTCAATACAATATAAATATATAAATACTTTATTCAAATTTTAACATAAAAGTTTCCTAAATGTCTAACTTTATAAGACCTATTAAAGATGAAAATATAATACATTAGAAAGAAATTCATGAAATCATAATAACATTAATACACCATACATCACAAATTATCACATTTTCGTCACATTCCAAAACATGTTAATACCCTCAGGGTAAATTCTCTTGAAACATAGTAACAACCTGAATTATAATAATTTATTTTAGAAAACATGACGGCTTCCTTATTCAGTAGATTACTAGATATATTCCATAAATCCAAGAAATTGTAAACTTCATTCATGATAGCATAAAATTATTTTTATTAATTCCTTATATAGTTCCAAGTTAATTAGAACCATCCAATATATTGATTCATACCCCAAATATCTTTATCAAAATAATAATATCTTAACCCAAGTAACACATTAGGGGATATCTTCCCTTATTCAAAATGTCAACTTTTTGTTAAATCACATTTCGATGTATTCATCACCATTAAACATGTTAATTTCAAAACCTAGGGAAGTCTTATACTAAAAATAATTTTATATTTCAGGATTCATATAACATAATCTATGAATTAAATAACATACATACTCTATTAATGCATAATTATTCTTAAACCATTAACCAGGCTTCATCAACATATTCCATAATACCTATTTCCTTGAATATTAAATATGAATCTCGTATTAAGGTTCTTCAACCATAATATAATCATGATTCACATGTTTAATATAAAAAATACTAGAATAACACAACCTACCTTTCACATGTTGTTTTCGGTCTCTTTATCTTAAAAACAAAAACCATAATCGTACCACCTTCATGATTATTTTTATGAGATTTATAATTGGGAAATCAATTTGGAAACTACCGATACGTTAAATATATAAAACATTAAATGTTATCAGTGTCCCTTCTAGTTCACTCCATTGACTAAAACCAAAAATTATAGTGTAAGAAAATGTTATCATACTGGGATACCATATAATCATGAATAAATAATTATTGGGTGCCTAAATAATGGATCCTACTTTTTTAATCGATGACACGTTAGGTTTATCCTTGGTTCTTAATATTCATCATCTATTTAAATCGTTTATTATTTTCTATATAGAGTTTTTTAATTCCAAAATCATATCTCTTTTAAAGTGTCAAACATACTGTCCAGTAAGGCCCATGGTCATGTACCATATAACCATGAGTGTGGCCGCATAAAATTATTTTAGTGTTTCTAACACTAGGTACTTCTGTTCTAGATCAACATACACTTTTATTATCAATAAAAGGATTTATTAGTAGGGATCCACCTACTCAATCCTTTACCGATGTTCGAAGTCATTATTTTTAACATTAACACATCCTCATACTTGTCCTCAGAGACATCGTTAGAAATATCCTTATAAATATACATAGAGATATCACTAAATTTTTCTCATTATATTGTCTGAGGGTTGAATACACATTTCCATTGATACCAAGTATAAAAACCTAGGCATAACATATATGGATATAAAATGTTGTTAGAATATTATTTTGTATATAACCGAAAATAACTTTTTGAGGACCATAACAGATTATATTATTTGGAAACATGGATTCAAAGCCTTCTAACCTGGTGAATGATCTTCAATATCATTCCTAAAGATATCCATTTTTAGTACTTATACTGAAAACCTTTCTTAATAACCTGGGGAACATAAACATAAGAACAGGGCAAGCTCAAATGCTCAATAAGTGTAAATAAAGGAAATGTGTTAGAATATCTTGAAAAAAGGAAATAAAACATTATAATAACATGTTAAGATCCTTCAATTCATATTATAGATAATAATAAATATTTTTTAATTCATAAGACACAGATCATAAGTTAATTAAGAAAATAAATCATAAAACCCTAACCTAAGAATAAAACATTGAATTTGTGTAATTTACATTAGTTTATAATGTTGTGAATAAGTATAATTTAAAAAATGATCACTTATTAAACTAAGGACATAAAATCACACCCTCACATAAACTTATAGACATCCAACTAGGTATATGCATAACATTTTGAACGTGTAATAATGTTCACACATTAAAATATGGACATAAAACCAAGTCTGATAATAAAATATTGAACATGCAATTAGGTTCACATAAAAAATTATAACCATGTAATCAGGTTAAACATATTGACATAACAACTGGTCTATGATAAACATTATGAACATATTATATGGTTTATTCATAACATTGTGAACATGTAATCAGGTTGATGGTTAACTTATGGAAATTAAACCAGGTTCATACATTACATTGTGATCGTGTAATCCGGTGCATTCATAACATTGTGAATATGAAATCAGGTTCATGAATAACATATAAACTTATGATTCATCCATCATTACCCAATGAATTGGAGGGAGATATATATCCAACCCAATAAATATCTAAGTAATACATATGAGTGACATAATATTATATAAAATAATCTAATCATAACTTATGAAATGGGATAGGAATCATGAACATTTAATTATATCATTACCCATGTAAAAGAGGTAGGTATCATAACTACCACCAATGAAAATAAGTGGGCTTCTAAAGTATACAACATATGAAATATAAATGTGTTTCATAAAAATAATTCCATTAAAAACATTACTCATTAATATATATAGTATGAATAGAATAATTGAATAATTTCCCCAAAATTCATGAGTAATAGTAAATGATGTCTTCTTATATTGGAATTAATTTTGAAATATCTTTTAAAATCACTTCTTGAGGAAAATATTCTCTCTTCTTTGAAATTTTCTTTATAAAACATATAACATTTTGAAAACATTTCCTGGAAAATATAATTGAAAAACTGTAAAAATAGCACTGAAATCAATTGGGAAACCATATTCTTTTGAAAACATATAAATAATGCATAAAAATTATTATTAAATTAAAATAAAACACTATTTAAAACCATTTTCTTTGAATCTAGCTTTGGAATATTTCAAAGGAAACTTTGCAGAACCATAAAATGTTTTTGAAAAGAAATCAATGAAAAGCCCGTTAAAAACAATAAATTTAAATTATATTCATAAAATTTTATTCCTATAAATTTTTATTGTACAAGTAAAATAAAATATTAATGGAAATGATGGTCCAAATTATGGTAATTCCATATATACCAAACATTCCTTTTTTAGCTTAAAAATTCCAAAAAGTTCCTTGATAAAAAAATGACAATAAGATTCATTCTTAGACTATAAAATTTAATACATGGGTAAAAATTTACTTTAATATCATATGGTAAATGATAAAAAGTTTTTATATCATTTTTATAAATCATGGTTTTTAAAAGACATAAATTTCATACCAAAACAATAAATAAAATCGTATTTTCATTATAATAGGTTCTTAGTTATCTTTAGTACCAATGTGGAATAAATTGTAATAATACATGAATATATCTTCAAAAAAACATAGGATAGGATAATTCATGTGTGTTATTTAGATATGGATCATTATATGACATTATTTAAATCATAATCATAAAAATCCATGATAAACGATGAGATTGTTTCTGAAGTGCACTGTGTTGCATTTGTTGTCAATGAGACATGTTGTTGTCTTAGAATGAATGGATGTCAAGAATTGTCAAGATGTGAATGCCAAAGGTTGTGATGGTGTTGGTGGTGAAGGAGAATGGCCATGGTACTAAGATGCATGTCACTTAGGAGATTCACTAAGTGGTATTGGAAATTGTGGTTGCAACATTCTCCATGTATATCTGACGATTGTTGAACTGATATTTAAGTTCAAAGAACTTGTATCATGATGATACAATGTCACAACATTGTTTGAAGACCATGCATTGTAGTGACAATGCATGAGGAGTTGAAGAAGATCCATCCACAAGTACTAAGTGGATGAAGTGAGCTGAAGAAGTCCATGTACTAACTCTTAGTGCATGTGAATTGGAAGTGATCCAACTTGATCTCTGATTAGATCAATGAAGCACATTGGAGATTTCATGTTGATTCAAGAGTTCGGTTGAAGATGAAGAACCTTCAGGAATTTCACTCCTAAGTGAAGAATAAATGTTTAAGAGGAATGGAGGAATTCTTAAGAAGAAGAGAAGAGAAGAAATAGAGATGGGAAGAAGAATGGCATGGAGTGGCATATGGCATATTACACTTGGTACTTTGTTTTTATACAAAGACACTTAGTGTTTTACACTAGCAAAAAATTGGCCAGCCAAGGCACCTTGGGGGTTCAACCCCAAGGCAAGGGCGCTAGGGCACCACGCCCGGGGGAACCCGTGGGGCGAGCCAGGGCGGCAGGGCGCACACCCAAGACACCGCATGGGTGCCTGGGGCACGCCCGGAGGAGCGCGGCAGGGGCGCATGAGCGCACCCGTGTGTGCATAGTGGGCGCTAAGCACGCCCGCAGGAGGCATGAGTGGGCGCAGAGGCGCGCCCGCAGGGAGCATAGGTGGGCGCAGAGCGCGCCCGCAGAGAGAACCCGGTGCGGGGCGGCACCGGGAGGGGAGAAGTTCAACTGGCCGTTCATGGGAGCGCCAGGGTGATAAAGCGCGAGAAAACCGCGCCCCGTTTCGATGTGGGACGCGGAAAATTCACCGGGAATGAATTCTGGCCGTCCATCTCATCGCGCGCCCGATCCGAGCCGCTCATCTAATCCGCGGCGAGATGATTTGATCCAGGCCGTTGAAGATCTGATCCGACGGCTCCCGGCTTATCTTCTACCCCGAGCTCGACCGAAGGTCACCCGCGAGCAGCCGCTGAACCAGAGCCCTCCGAGCACCAGTTTTCGAGTTCCCGACCACCTCTGAAGGATCTAAGAACTCCATTGAGCTCGTCTCTCCACACCGAACACGACCATGCATAAAAAATGGTGTGCATGCAATGTATGGAGAATTTCGAATGAGGCCGAGGCAAACAGAGTTGCCGAGGCATCAGGGTATTCGTGTTTTGCATGGGATGAGCCTAAACCGAAGGCCGTGCATGCGTTATAAGTCGCATGCACGTAGAGGAACAAAAAATAAATAAGCCCGTGTCAAACCGAGAATAAATATCAAGATTTGGAAATATCTTTGATGATCCGAAGATCTCTGGATTTTGAGTTGAATCACGTGGATAGAACCGCCTCTCCTCTGCCTATATAAATGAGGCCCAGCCCTCGAGAAGAGGCTGCTGATGTGCTGAATTTTTGAAGACCCGTGAGTGCTCTGCCTCGCGAAGAGTTTGAAGCCCCGTGCCAGTATCTTGCGCGGCTGAGTTCCTTTTGCGCACTCCTTGCGCGAAAGAAGAAGAGGTGAAGTCCCCTGCGCGCTAATCTTTGCGCAGCAGGAAGTACTCAGGGCCGCCGCTTCCTTCCGCGCGCCCGAGGTTGTCACCCTCTCTGTTCGCAAATTTGCGCAACAGGAGGAAGAGCCCGCGGTGTTGCACCTACGCGCCCGCGGCTGGTTGCACTTGTGCGCCCCTTGGCCAGTGCAACTTGCGCGCCTTGTGCTCCAAGCACTTGCGCGATGCCTTGCATCCAAGGCTTTTCACGGCTTCCCCTTTCACCTTGACACCTTGTGGGACAGTGTGTGTGCAAGTGGGTGAAGTGAAGACCACCACATCCCTAGTGTGTGTGTGCCAAGTGAGGAGAAGGCCCTACTGGCAGTAGCTTGTGCAAAGAGGGAGAACCCGAGGCCCTAGTGCCTTGTGTGCAAAGTGAACAAGGAAAGGCCGTGGCCCTAGCATATACATAAGGAGAAGGACATATTCGGGTTTGTGTGCATTTGAAAAGAAGGCTGAGACCTAAGTTTTGGTGTGTATGCAAATGGATGAACACACTTGGCAGTGTGTGTGCTAAGTGAAAACAAGTGAAGGCCAAGCCCAAGTGTGTGCAAAACGAAGAACAAGTTGTGTGTGCACCAAGTGAAGACCACACATGTTGTGTGTGTGAAAAGTGGAGAACCTTGTGTATGCAAATTGAAGAACATACCTTGAGTGTGTGTGTGCAAACAAGAGGAAGAAGGCCGAACCTAGGTGTGCACTAAAAGTGAACACACTTAGAAGAAGTTGAAAGACGACCCTCACACTAAAGTACAACACACTTGTGAGTGTGTAAACAAAAAGAACAAAGTGTGAAGCAGGAAGAAGGTGTGTGTGCTAAAAGTATTTACACCCATTGTGGGTTTACTGCACCTAGAAGAAGAGCAAGGGAAAGTGCATGCATGCATGCATGCACTTGCACACATGAACAAAGCTAAATCTGGCTGTGTGCATTTGAGGAGTCCAAGACCAGAGGTTCTTGAAGATTTGAGAAGGCCATGCACTCAGTGCATGAAGTAGAGTTGAGTTGAGACTGGACCAGACCGAAGATAAAGATATCAGTTGTCTGAGCATTCAGTAGCTGGAGAGAGAAGCCAGGTCATCCTGAAGAAGGAGATAAAGCCTGATCTAGACGAGAAGACCTGATCATCACAAGTGATCAGAGGTACCGAGCAAGGCCAGCAGCCTTTATCCCAGGCTGCTGAAGATACTTGAAGAGCTGAACAAGAAGAAGAGCTACTCGTGTGACTCGAGGAGCCAAGAGAAGACCCTGTGGGACTCAGGGAGAAGAAGTATTCAGTGGGATTCTGGAGCAGGCCAGTGGGACTCTGGTAACACTGTGGGACGCAGTATAAAGACCCTCCTGTGGGACTCAGGAGAGATACAGTGGGACTCTGTATCGACCATTGTAATTTTAACAGGTTATAATGGAGAATCCATGCTGGGAGAGCATGGCAAGGATGTAGGCCTTTGGTGCCGAACCTTGTAAATCCTTGTGTCCTGTGCCTTTTCATTACTGCATCATTCGGGAAAGGTTGAGAGATACAAGAAGAGTGGATCGAGGCTTTAACCAGCCATAGAGGTTTAATTGATAAGAATCAATTAGTAAAAAGTTTTAAGGGATCACTGATTCACCCCCTCCCCCTCTCAGTGATTCACACTGATCTGGGCACTTCAATTGGTATCAGAGCGAGGTTCCCTCTAAAAGATCCAACGGAGTCTATATGGAGTGCAGATTTGAGGAAATGAAAGAACAACCTCAAATGGAGATATCTGCCAAGACTCTGAAAAACAGAATGAAGAAACAGGCAAAGAAGATGAAGAAGAAGGCTTGTGCAATCAGAGAAACTCCTTCTATGGAAAGAAATGTGAAAGTCACATCAGATGACAATTCCTTTTATCATTCTTCTGATGAAGCCTGCTCTAGCTGTGATGAAGATGGAAGAACAATGATCTTCTAAATGCAATCAAATATCTTCAGAAGAGAGTCCCCAAGGAAGTTGCAATGTGTATAGCTACAGGCCTCCTTGATCTTCAAGAAGAAAAATTACAGCTAGAAGATGAAGCCAATTCTCTGGAAGTCCAATTGGTAAAAAGGGTTGGCATAACCAACACTCTCAGAAAGCTGGTGAAGGCTAAAGATGAAACCGTTTCTCTTTGCAATGAAAGATATGAAGATACCTGTGAAGAATTGCAAAGGAGCTCTTCTGAGAAAGAAATATTTTTGATAATGATTAAAGATGTTTTCCATGCACTGGAAAAGAGACACAAAGTTTCAATGAATGTCAGAGATGCTCAACTTGAAGACAAAGTAAACAGGGTAAAGGAGCTTGACAATTCATTACAAGAAATGAAGAAGGTGCATGATGACCATATGAAAGAGCTGAAAGAAAATTGGGAAGGAAGGCTAAGAACTATTGAGGATGAGAAGAACTCCCTCAATATGAAATACTTAGAACTGGAGGTGATATTGAAACATCTGCAATCACCAAAAGCTGAATCCCCCCAGTCAGCTGGAAGAACACATGTTGCTACTCAAGTATGCTTTGAGCAGGATGATTCTAGGAGAAAGACATCCTCTAATAAAAGTGCAACATCTTCTAGAAAGAAGGTACCATCCATACCATCTTGTACTGATGCTTCTAATTGTGTTTCCACAAAAAGTGCAAGATGGAAGAATAATTCCAAACAAATATGGATGAAGACAGTAAAGAAGCATAGCTCTCCTGAAATAGCACAACAGGTCAAGAAAAGTACCCTACAATCAGAAGGACTGAAGAGGTCAAGATTTGTGGGTCAGTGTTGGTGTTGTAACAGGTATGGGCATTGTGCAAAAGATTGTATGTACAATCCTTTAAATGCAAAAGCACAAAGGAAGCCCATGCCAAGGGGGAGCAAGCCAGAAGAAAAGAAGCAGCATCCACAGGTCCAGAGACATCTGTTTACTGCAAATAGATTTGGATTACATGACAACATCTGGGATGATTGAAAAAGTGGTCAAAAAGATACATGTCAATCTCCAACTGTATCCAAAGCTCAAAAGAAGAAAAGATCACAGAACCTGGCTCAGAAATAATCCTTGGGAAGCAAGAAGAAGAAAGCTGAAGATGCTCCCAAGAAGATTATGAAAAAGGAAGAGAAGACCTTGGAGTCTAAATCCAAGAAGGGTGATGCATCCAGAAGGACCACCAAGAAGACATGCTTCTACTGTGGCAAGAAAGGACATATCATGGATCTTTGTGAACAAGCCATGAAATTCAATAGAGGCAGACCGGACTCAAAAAGACAATCAATCCAGAAGAAGAAGGGATTGATTGAAAACAAGTTTCCTAAGAGAGGTAGCTTGACAGCATCAAAGGAACCATGTGGAACTTCCAGAACTGGGGCCACTCTTCCAAATGATTTACTTGTCATATGGCCACATCAGTTGCAACTTGCCAGAGAACTACAAAGAGTTGAAGATGAAGCTCTGGCAATTTCTAAAGCAAAAGGGAAGAAGAAGGTTTCACATGAAGATGTTTTAAGAACCACACCAGCACAATCATCAATGAAGATCAAATGTGCAAGTGTGAAGACTGGTGAAAATGGGACATCTCGGTTGAGAGAATCTTCTCAACCTTGTTGTTCACATTGATGAACCAAGGAGTTTCCATCTTATTCCCTTATACTCTTGGTATATACATGTGCTGACATTGCAGGGAATTGAAGATGATGATCATTCTCAACTGGAGGATGGTTTGGACAGAATGGAGTGCACCCCTTGAGGGGGAGCCAATCTGGAGAAGATGATATTTTGGGATTTAATATCATCTTGAGAAAAGTGAAGGTAATCCAATCATACTTTCATCCCTTGTTTCTTAATTGAGGCTATCTTTTCAATTAAGGGGGAGTATGGATTGAAGACAAATGGATGAAAGGGGGAGGTTTATCATTGCACTGAACTTTCTAATGAGTCTTGTGAAGTTGTGCAGGATTTAGCAATTCATTGATATATCTGAAAAATTTCAAACCCCTGAAGCATGATCTCACATGTACAGTGAATGTTGGACAGCATTGAGTACCTTGGTTACATCACTCTTGTTTTCTACACCGGGTTAGCCCAAGTAGACTTCGAGTTGATTTACTAAAGGTTCTTTGCTAAAGAAGAACATGTGACATCATCCCTCTCCTAGTGTTTTTCAAGAAGTTGCTATTCAAAGGGAGGAAGATATTTGTGAAAGTGAACCACACCACACCTTTGCATTTGATTGCCAATAAGGGGGAGAAAAGATTGGGCACACATATTGACCCATTCATATGTGCTGAAGTGGTGTATTGACAACAAATACAAAGGGGGAGATTGAAGTGCACTGTGTTGCATTTGTTGTCAATGAGACATGTTGTTGTCCTAGAATGAATGGATGTCAAGAATTGTCAAGATGTGAATGCCAAAGGTTGTGATGGTGTTGGTGGTGAAGGAGAATGGCCATGGTACTAAGATGCATGTCACTTAGGAGATTCACTAAGTGGTATTAGAAATTGTGGTTGCAACATTCTCCATGTATATCTGACGATTTTTGAACTGATCTTTAAGTTCAAAGAACTTGTATCATGATGATACAATGTCAGAACATTGTTTGAAGACCATGCATTGTAGTGACAATGCATGAGGAGTTGAAGAAGATCCATCCACAAGTACTAAGTGGATGAAGTGAGCTGAAGAAGTCCATGTACTAACTCTTAGTGCATGTGAATTGGAAGTGATCCAACTTGATCTCTGATTAGATCAATGAAGCACATTGGAGATTTCATGTTGATTCAAGAGTTCAGTTGAAGATGAAGAACCTTCAGGAATTTCACTCCTAAGTGAAGAATAAATGTTTAAGAGGAATGGAGGAATTCTTAAGAAGAAGAGAAGAGAAGAAATAGAGATGGGAAGAAGAATGGCTTGGAGTGGCATATGGCATATTACACTTGGTACTTTGTTTTTATACAAAGACACTTAGTGTTTTACACTAGCAAAAAATTGGCCAGCCAAGGCACCTTGGGGGTTCAACCCCAAGGCATGGGCGCTAGGGCACCACGCCCGGGGGAACCCGTGGGGCGAGCCAGGGCGGCAGGGCGCACACCCAAGACACCGCATGGGTGCCTGGGGCACGCCCGGAGGAGCGCGGCAGGGGCGCATGATCGCACCCGTGTGTGCATAGTGGGCGCTAAGCGCGCCCGCAGGAGGCATGAGTGGGCGCAGAGGCGCGCCCGCAGGGAGCATAGGTGGGCGCAGAGCGCGCCCGCAGAGAGAACCCGGTGCGGGGCAGCACCGGGAGGGGAGAAGTTCAACTGGCCGTTCATGGGAGCGCCAGGGTGATAAAGCGCGAGAAAACCGCGCCCCGTTTCGATGTGGGACGCGGAAAATTCACCGGGAATGAATTCTGGCCGTCCATCTCATCGCGCGCCCGATCCGAGCCGCTAATCTAATCCGCGGTGAGATGATTTGATCCAGGCCGTTGAAGATCTGATCCGACAGCTCCCGGCTTATCTTATACCCCGAGCTCGACCGAAGGTCACCCGCGAGCAGCCGCTGAACCAGAGCCCTCCGAGCACCAGTTTTCGAGTTCCCGGCCACCTCTGAAGGATCTAAGAACTCCATTGAGCTCGTCTCTCCACACCGAACACGGCCATGCATAAAAAATGGTGTGCATGCAATGTATGGAGAATTTCGAATGAGGCCGAGGCAAACGGAGTTGTCGAGGCATCGGGGTATTCGTGTTTTGCATGGAATGAGCCTAAACCGAAGGCCGTGCATGCGTTATAAGTCGCATGCACGTAGAGGAACAAAAAATAAAAAAGCCCGCGTCAAACCGAGAATAAATATCAAGATTTGGAAATATCTTTGATGATCCGAAGATCTCGGGATTTTGAGTAGAATCACGTGGATAGAACCGCCTCTCCTCTGCCTATATAAATGAGGCCTAGCCCTCGAGAAGAGGCTGCTGATGTGCTGAATTTTTGAAGACCCGTTAGTGCTCTACCTCGCGAAGAGTTTGAAGCCCCGTGCAAGTATCTTGTGCGGATGAGTTCCTTTTGTGCACTCCTTGCGTGAAAGAAGAAGAGGTGAAGTCCCCTGCACGCTAATCTTTGCGCAGCAGGAAGTACTCAGGGCCGCCGCTTCCTTGCGCGCGCCCGAGGTTGTCACCCTCTCTGTTCGCGAATTTGCGCAACAGGAGGAAGAGCCCGCGGTGTTGCACCTGCGCGCCCGCGGCTGGTTGCACTTGTGCGCCCCTTGGCCAGTGCAACTTGCGCGCCTTGTGCTCCAAGCACTTGCGCGATGCCTTGCATCCAAGGCTTTGCACGGCTGCCCCTTGCACCTTGACACCTTGTGGGACAGTGTGTGTGCAAGTGGGTGAAGTGAATACCACCACATCCCTAGTGTGTGTGTGCCAAGTGAGGAGAAGGCCCTACGGGCAGTAGCTTGTGCAAAGAGGGAGAACCCGAGGCCCTAGTGCCTTGTGTGCAAAGTGAACAAGGAAAGGTCGTGGCCCTAGCATATGCATAAGGTGAAGGACATATTCGGGTGTGTGTGCATTTGAAAAGAAGGCCGAGACCTAAGTTTTGGTGTGTATGCAAATGGATGAACACACTTGGCAGTGTGTGTGCTAAGTGAAAACAAGTGAAGGCCAAGCCCAAGTGTGTGCAAAACGAAGAACAAGTTGTGTGTGCACCAAGTGAAGACCACACATGTTGTGTGTGTGAAAAGTGGAGAACCTTGTGTATGCAAATTGAAGAACATACCTTGAGTGTGTGTGTGTGCAAACAAGAGGAAGAAGGCCGAACCTAGGTGTGCACTAAAAGTGAACACACTTAGAAGAAGTTGAAAGACGACCCTCAGACTAAAGTACAACACACTTGTGAGTGTGTAAACAAAAAGAACAAAGTGTGAAGTAGGAAGAAGGTGTGTGTGCTAAAAGTATTTACACCCATTGTGGGTTTACTGCACCTAGAAGAAGAGC
Organism: Viscum album; assembly: GCA_963277665.1. Taxonomy (NCBI): domain Eukaryota; kingdom Viridiplantae; phylum Streptophyta; class Magnoliopsida; order Santalales; family Viscaceae; genus Viscum; species Viscum album. The sequence continues at coordinate 1,698,633,728 of OY728161.1, read as the reverse complement.
AAGGGAAAGTGCATGCATGCATGCATGCACGTGCACACGTGAACAAAGCTAAATCTGGCTGTGTGCATTTGAGGAGTCCAAGACCAGAGGTTCTTGAAGATTTGAGAAGGCCATGCACTCAGTGTATGAAGTAGATTTGAGTTGAGACTGGACCAGACCGAAGATAAAGATATCAGTTGTCTGAGCATTCAGTAGCTGGAGAGAGAAGCCAGGTCATCCTGAAGAAGGAGATAAAGCCTGAGCTAGACGAGAAGACCTGATCATCACAAGTGATCAGAGGTACTGAGCAAGGCCAGCAGCCTTTATCCCAGGCTGCTGAAGATACTTGAAGAGCTGAACAAGAAGAAGAGCTACTCATGTGACTCGAGGAGCCAAGAGAAGACCCTGTGGGACTCAGGGAGAAGAAGTCTTCAGTGGGATTCTGGAGCAGGCCAGTGGGACTCTGGTAACACTGTGGGACGCAGTATAAAGACCCTCATGTGGGACTCAGGAGAGATACAGTGGGACTCTGTATCGACCATTGTAATTTTAACAGGTTATAATGAAGAATCCATGCTGGGAGAGCATGGCAAGGATGTAGGCCTTTGGTGCCGAACCTTGTAAATCCTTGTGTCCTGTGCCTTTTCATTACTGCATCATTCGGGAAAGGTTGAGAGATACAAGAAGAGTGGATCGAGGCTTTAACCAGCCATAGAGGTTTAATTGATAAGAATCAATTAGTAAAAAGTTTTAAGGGATCACTGATTCACCCCCTCCCCCTCTCAGTGATTCACACTGATCTGGGCACTTCAGTTTCAATAGAATCTGACAACATTATAACATATACTCATTCTCATCATGTAAGAAAATGCAATTTATTGAAACTTATAAAAAAACATAATATAATAATATTCATGATACATCATTTCAAATGTAAGTGTATATTCTAGCCAATAAAAGTGAGTGGTGATTAAGGCATCTATCTCATGATAATAAAAGGTGAGATGAAATTCCCTTACCCTAGGGCATGACTCTCATCATACTCATTCAAACTAGCTGTATAATAAATATAAATATATTATATATATTTTAAAAACCAATATTCTTATATATATTACCATATATGTTTTCATTATGCCATTATATTACAGGCTTGTTATCAAACCTATGTTAAGAATACATTTTAGGTAATATTTTCTTTGTTATTTGCATGTGTCTTTATTTGTTATATATTTTGTTCTTATACATATATCATGATTTCTTGAAGGTACATCATGATATTAACAAAATTTATATGCATTATATATAAATTAAAATAATCTATTGAATATAGAATTATGAAATGGAATACACCATTCACAGAAACAGTAAGCCATACATATGCATAAACATTGTTTCCATTTTTATCGTGGTTTTGAATGAATGATGTTAAATGAAATATGTGTAAACATATGTATATATATCATTATTATAGTAGAATTAGTAAATAATATATTTTAAAAAATTTCACTAATCACATCCTTAATACATTCTATTTAGTGTTTTTACAAATCACATTGCTTTGAGGGGGTAATAGTCAACACATCCTCAAATAAATTTATCATATTAACACCAAATTCAAACTATAAATATATGTGTTTTAAATGGATTTAGTAATCTTAAATAAATAATAAATAGAATATATAACATATGTAAACATATTTTGTCTCATAATTTCAACCATGGAGTCGGTGAAGGAAAGAAATGAACAATCATCGATTTGTGAGTTGGTAGTTCACCGTACACATAAACAATATGTTCGCCACCAATTAGATTTAAGTGTTTGTAAATATAGGTATAAAAATTATCATAAAAAAATACCAAGTATTTTAAAGATAAATTTTTTTTAAACCATGGAACAAAGAGAGTTTAGGGGGTGGAGAATTAAAATAAAATAATGGATCTTCAGAGAATATGTTACCTCTAAATCAAGCAACTTTTTTTGGTTTGAGCCAAAAGATTCCATAGATTGACTCCAACCCAAGGGGAAACTCATAGCTGGAAGGTAGGATATTGTAAAGTGGATTGTTTTGATATTAGCCAATCTTATGTGTTTTTATGGGTGTGAGGAAGAGCAAGAGGTGGGGGCTTTTATATGGGAGAGGAAGAACACTCTGGGAATATTGAAAAAAAGTTATGTGTACCCACATTTTTACCTAAAAATATTCATAAAATACCAACAAAATTCATGAATGGTATGTTAATGGTTAAAACATGGACAGATAATTGGTGTTGGAAAGTGTATATGTCATTTTGTGTCTTAATGTTATTGTTTATTACATTATTATCCTAATTATTCTCTAAACCGTTGTAATTAATTTTAATCCCATTTCCTAATTATTTTTGGTAAAAAGGTGAACATATTAGACATTATAATTTAATATGATTCTAAACCTGTAATCCATTTTTACAAATTCTAATCACAGATGTGGCATAAATTAATTTAAAATTAATCTGGCGGAGGGACGACACTACATGTTTTTAATGTAAATACACTGATAAAATTTTCAGGTTTTTATAACCAATTTCAAAGTGAAATTCATTACAATAAACTGAATTAGATTAATTGACAAAAATATGATATATTTAAACATATAAACCAAATTATTATATAATTTATCCTTATTAATATATTATATCAAATTTTAGTTTTGAATTAAAATATAGTATTTTTCATTATTCGTCCAAAATCAATCATTCTCAAAATAATTCAAAAAATTAACAATAAGATTATTTAGAAATCATAAATTTAAAAATGATGTATATTTTTTAAAATTAACGTAGAAATTATGTCTAAAACCAATTTTATTTTTTTCATAGAAGGACATTAAAAGATTTTTTTTGAGATAATATTATATTTAGACATATAATGATTTCACCAAAAATTATATATTTTATTATAAATATGTTATATATATATATAAAATATAAATAATATATGAAAATTAGTTATTCATATTCATATGAAAATTGTAAAAGCTAGTTTTTTATTATCTCATTTTAATAATTATAACCATAAAATGATATTTCATAGAAACATTGGTTTTTCATGTAACACATTCCAAGTCGGAGTTGCTTGTTGTATAATAAATTTTGGATTTATATGAAAATAAAGTTTAGTGATTTAATATAAATATATATATATATATATATATACTATTTTTAGTGTTGTTTGAAATGAAAAATATGAGAAGATTAAATTAATTCGGAGGAAAATATTTCACAAAATCTCAGGGTGTTACATGAAACAAGATGAGAAGTGCATTCCCTATTTACATGTGTTCGTGACAATAACAATGTGTATCAAGTAAATCCCTGATAGAATGACTTCAAAATTAAATTATCTTGAAATTCAAAAATGAAACCACCTATAAATCTGATATGATGTATCCTTAACTTGGTCACGAACAAACATCAATAAACAGATTTAATAAATAACCTCAACCAAACAAACTATAACAAAATGAAAATCACAATCATTTTAACCATATCACTATAAAATATAATAAACATGATTTTCAACATAATATAAGTATATAAACATCAAAATTAAAAGAAGGATGGATTTTTCCATACAGCCTCAACCCAAAATCACAAATTGAGGTTCTCTAAAACACTCTCATGAGTAAAATCCTTGTGGCCCATAATCACCATCAATAATTATAACATAAAGGATTAGAGATATAAAGAATTGACACAATGAGATGTTTCTCCATTCCCATAACCTATATCATACCTAATAACTCATAATACACTCATAGGTTGTATGTTGGGTGTGAAGAAAAATCCTTGCAGGATACCTCCATAAATTTATAGAAAATCATACAATATAATGACAATTAGAAGTATTTTGAACATACTTTTTTTGAAAATTTTGGAACTTTATTATGTTGATAATGTTTAGAACATATTTATTTTAATGATCCCAAACCATGATTATATAAGTACTAATGTTTTACATGTTTTCTAATATAAAATTAAATTGTAAGGGAGTTTTTAAGAATTTTAAGCTAAGAATTGAGGCTAGTTGCTGCTAGAAATGAGCTACCACTGATTTAAGTTACCAACAAGGAGTCACCACTAACAGGGATCTAGCGGCATCCAATTCATCTCTACCCTTGTAAATTCCATGACTGTTTTCGTCAAGGAGCAATCTCCCAAATGTGCTACTACAAGGTCCTGTTACTGACAAACTCATATTCATCGCTGGAATCTGAGTCACCATCAGCCTTAGGTACCCCCATTATAAGATACAATTTAATGTAGAGTCACTACTAGCATTATGGTACTGGTGATATCTATGGAATTTGACGTGAATGTATCAAAATATTATTTCTATTCATTGATAAATTCACCTTGTTTTAATGAAATAGTCAATGATAATAGAAGGATTGTGGATCTCCTTCATCCGTTGCTACAATATCTATGGGAAGTAATATCTCTCAGTATCTATATATCAAAAATCAAATGACAACTGATTTCCAAGTCTATGTATGATTTATTCTACGAACATGTACAAGCCTATTGATTCATCTACCACATGGATCATTGACACGGAAGAACAAACTACTTTATAGAGACATATTGATACACTAAAAAGATCATCTAGAACATTATTGAAAATTCCCATGATCCTTTTTTTATGGAAATCATAAAATAGAAATCTTTAACTCCTCAACAAATTATCAATGAGGACTTTAAATATTCTAAGAAATCTCGATTGATCATCATTATTCTCTTCATATTTATTTGATTGTTCTTTCGCATTTTTGAATATTGTGTTTTTACATTAGTTTTCAAACACACTCTATTTCCTACAACTAACTAGAGCATACATGTTATTACCTCCATCCCTTATATATGTTTTCCCACAATGTTTGTGGAATATGTTCTTTTTTGACAAGTTCTATCTATACGTTGTACGTATAAATATAGAAGAGCCTCTATAGATGAAAAATATTGATCTCATAGTTTATTTACATGATCATGCTTTTGTATTTGATTTATTATTAAAACAATATTCTTAGTAGTAGGTGATTTCCAAGTGGAGGGGATTAAGTCTCATCTTTATATCGGACCACTTGTTTATTCCGCAAATTTTTTAAATAAAATTTGTTACCAAAACCTCTATTATTTTTAATCTATAAAAAAACAATAACTTTTATCATTAATCTTAACTAGTGTTTATATATGTTTTTGTATATGTAAATTGATTTAAAAATATTAGGTAATTAAAAAAATTATTCTAACTGAGACATAATAAATCATTGAGATTTATTTTAAAATGAAATATCTTATATTTATCTTTAATTTTTACTAAATGACAAGTTTGTTTTATTAAGTGGATTTTATATTCTGCAGAAATCTTTGTTGGGAATTCAATTCAACCCCATCTTGATTATATCACCCCGACAAACATTTGGTATCATAGGCTTTTGAATTATCTTTTCAACTTGGATATTAGTTTTATTCTGATGATCTCAAAATTTCTTAACTCTAAATTTTAGCTCTTTATTGATAATTGACAAGAAGGATCTTCTACCAACAAAACTACATATTTTAATGTTACAAATTGCGGTCAATGGAAAAGAAAAATGAAAATTCATTTAGAAATTATGGGTTTTGGCCTTTGGACTATAATATAAGATGAGTATGAAATAAAACAAACTTCAAGAGTTACTTGGAATTATGATACTAAAATTGCATAAAAATAATAACTATTAATATATGAATTCTTTGTTTTGTTACTTGGGTGTTGATGATTCTAATAGATTATATACATTAAAATATTCTATTGAAATGTTGGATTACTTATCTATCTCTCATTAATAATAAATAAATGGTAACGAAATGAGACTAAATACATATATAATTAAATATGATACTTTTAAAATGATATATGAAAAACATATTCTTGATATGCATCTCAGGTTCAATGAGATCATCAATACTATGAACACACTTGTGAAAGATGTGATAGAAAAAGTTGAAGTAATGAGATTACTAAGATTCTTATTAGGAAGATGCATAGGAACCTCTCTGTCAATTTGAGTATCTAGTGAAGTATATAAACTTCATATTAAGGAAATTATTGAAAAGATGATGATTTATATAGATTATATTAATGTAAATAGATATATAGATAAAGATGAACCAAAAATAAAATAAATATCATTCTAGACTACTACCTCTAAACAAAGAGAAAAGGTAAAAACTAAAAATACAAATGAACAAGAATCTAACGATAATAGTGAGGCATAGATTTCCCACATGCCCAGAAGACATAAGAAATTCAATAGGATAAATAAGTTCTTAAAATTTCTAAATTTAGTAGAGATTATGATATCAATGTAAAATGGATTGTAAAAGGATTATAAACAAAATTACATCAACTAATATGAATATAAGATGAAAGAAAACATAAAATCTGATTTTCTACAATTAAAATATAATAATAAATATGAGGATAAGGAAAAGAAAATTAAAAAGGTCATTAATTATAAATGGAGTGCCTCTGAAGACAGCTATAGTTATTCAGATAAAGATCAATTAGATAATACTGACATGGAAAATATGTTATTTGTAGCAAGAACATCATAATTGAAAAATATTCATCCTAATTCCCCTACTAATATTACAAAACATTCCAAAATTGAATATAATGAAGAGAGAATGAACTATGAAGATCTTTATGAATAATGTAACATGATGGATGATACCATTCAACAGCTTAAATAAAAATATAATCACATTAAAAAGAATACAATGCTTTGACAATAAATATTAAAACTAACCATTCTGTCAAAAAAGATAAAAATATTCAATTGTTAAATTAAAACAACGAATTAAAATTATAGGATGAATAGTTAAATAATCACATAGAATTTATTACCAATGGTAAGAAAATATTAACTCAAACATTTGGTAAGAACGTTTCCCCCAAGTATATAGTTGGAATGGTTTTTCAACATTGATAGACACAAATTAAAAAAAAATTTATGCCAAGTACCCATTTTGAAAATTCATATACTTATACTACTTACTCAACTATTACTAGTAAATTACTTATTTATAGAGGCTTATAAACTGCTTATAAGAAACCTATTAATCAATTATGGGTTCCAAAATCACTTATTACTAACCTACCTAGAGCCAAGAGGATTTGGGTTCCCAAATCATTTTTGGTATAAACTTTATTTTATTGGAAATATATTTCAAATCCACCCAAAAATCCCTATGGTATCGTAATAGTGGGTGTTCCAGACATATGATGGGTTAGTATTCAAATTTGAAGAATTTTATCAATTTTAATGGTGGTCATGTCACTTTTTTTGACAATTATAATGGTAAAACCATCATCCTTGGAAAAATTGGTAATTCTAATCCAATATTAATTTGTACTATTTTAAATTTAGATTCTTCATGATGAAATACTTTTAGAATATCTCAATTATGTGATGATGGATTTTATATAATGTTTGAAAATAATTACTATCATGTTTTGTAAGATAATATTTTTAAAATTTTTTATTCTTTGAGAATTGATAATATTTATTCCGTTGATTTAAATTCATTATCTTTTGAATAGATTTCTTTCTTAAGTTCTTTCCATAAAAAATATTTTTGTTATTATATGATACTAGGACACTTCAATATTCCATCACATAGAAATCTAACTAGGAAATGATTAGTTAATGATCTACCAAATCATGAATTCTAAAATGAAAAAGTGTGTGACTCATGTGAAAAAGGGAAACTTCAACAGATTTATTTTAAATATAGGTATGTTTTTTTAACCTCTCCACCTCTAGTGTTAGTAATGTTTTACCTATTTGGACCTTTTAGAGTTGTATTTTTAATGGGAACCATTATTTCTATGTTATTATAGATTATTTTCTATAGATACACTTATGCGTTCCTTTTATCTCAAAAAAGTGAACCTTATTCTTTTTTTATTATGTTTTACAAATCCATAGAAATTATATGTGGAATTTTGATTAGGACCATAATAAGTGATCATGGTAAGGAATTTTAAAATCAAGACATTGAATGACTTGGTTCATAAAATGTTTATAATCACATTTTTTATGCAGCTATGTCACCACACAAAAATGATATGGTAGAATGAAGAAACAAAATCTTCAACAGATAACCCGAATTATGTTAGAAAAGAATGAAATAAAAATCTAATTTTGGGAAAAGGATTTAAACACAACCTATTATAATATAAATAGATTATTAAATATACCTATCATAAAAAGACTAAATTATGATTTATATAATAACATATGACCAGTGTTTAATTTCTTCAGAGTTTTTGGTTGCAAGGTCATTATTCTAAATTCGATGTCTAATCTAGAAAAATGTTCTTCCAAGAGTGATGAATGATTTTATTTGTTATTCCACATCTAGTGAATCTTATAGAGATTTTAATTAAATAAAAAATATTAGGAGATATTGTTCAACTTAATATCAATGAAACCATACCAGATGAACGTATACATATCTTAGAGAACCACGAGGATGATCAATAATATATGAATCATAAATTTAAATATTCAGAATGAATTGTTAAATAAGCAGAAAACATATCAAGTGAGCTATCGAATCTCGAACCTAAAAAAATATTGACGTAACCAGCCCCTCTTTTCAAAGTTCTAATAAGAATCATAGAAACCACCTTTAGATGTTATTATCGAAAACCTAGATAGAGATACACAAACATGAAATTCTATTAGAAAACAAATTGAACACCAAGATTTCTTATCACATCTTGAGCCTTCGAACACTAATGATGACATTAATTATTAATTTTAGGCAATATATATTCATGGAGAACTTAATCAATTTTAGAAAATCAATTTTTGGGGACTTTTTGATATTCGTAAATAAAAAATCAATGTTTGGGGACATTTTGATATTCCTAAAGAAAAAATATCTTTGGGAACTATGGGGGTATTTAAAAATAAGGTTGATGAGTTAGGTACTATAGTAAGAAAAAAATCTAGATTAAATGAATGAGAATATAATTAAGAAGAACTAATTGATTATTATGATACATTTTCATGTATATACAGACTTGAATCCATTAAGATACTTATTTCCTATATAGCACATTTAAATTTTTAACTATATCAATGGGATATTAAAAGTTTATTCTTAAATGTTTTTACAGTATAAGTTTTTTTTGAATAACCCCCTGGATATAAAAATCATCATTTTCATAATCATGTTTTTAAATTAACAAAATCATTATATGGATTATAAAATATCCTAGAGCTTGGTGTGTCATGATTAAGTCTTTTCATATTTATAAATGTTTTAAAAAAGTATATATGATATAACAATTTTTATAAAAAGAATAAAAAAAATTGATATTAAAAATATATGTTGATGATATCATTTTTGGATCTACTAAAAATTCATCATGTGATAATTTAAAAAACTCTTGAAAAATGAATTTTAAATGTGTTTAATGGGTGAAATAACATTATTTATTAGTTTTCAAATTGTTTAGAATAAAGAATGAATCATTTCAAATTTCTGTAAACATAAAAATGAACTTTTAAAAATTGTTTTCATAGAAAGTGTTGCTCATAGTAGATTACTCAAGAGTGGGTGAATTGAGTATCTTTAAATAATTCTATTAAAACTTTCACATAAAAATCTTCCACAACAAATATGAATGCTTTCGAGTTAATCAAGGTAATAAGGTTATCATATTTTGACTTTTAAAATATCTTCTCAGCTGATTGGTTAATTGTCATTAATATTAATGTGATTTAGTGATATAACTTTTGAGGCTACTATAATAGTTAAAACTATTTATGACATCTATCCATGAAAAAATATAAATTTAAAATATAGTTTTATGAAATATATAGAAAAATATAGAAAATTAAATTTAAATACCCAGTGGAAAAAAATGTATTTCATTCTCAAGATGAGACCTAATCCACTCCATTAGGTGATCAACATTCACCAAGATGTCTATATAGTTAAGAGAATGGTCCACACCCTGGATTGGTGTAAAAAAGGTACATTAGACTGTCCAGATCACATGACCTCTTCCACTATTCTTCGTGGGTGTAAAATACTAGGTCACACAAGGACCTATTCTGCACTTATCCATTAGAGTAAGCAGATGTAAGAAGATATGAGAGGAAAGATATTGTTTATCATTTTGTTTAGAATAGGATAAAGTGTGTGTTTTTAATAAAGACACACACACACTACTCGATTGATAAAAACAGAGCACAATAGGGAAAAGATGTTGAGAATGAGTTATAAGTTATCTAAGTGTTTTTCTATATAGACCCAAACTTGTAGAATGAAGAAGATGCATGTATCGAGTCCTCTTGTTAAAAATATTGTATCCCAAGTATGGTTCTCGGGTTTCCAGTTCAAATATGTGAGCTATATTTCTTGTCTTCGTCTAGTTGGTTCTGCAAAGATGATTGAGGCTCTGTTCTATGGTAGTTTATCCTTTAAGGATCAAGAGTGATTTGTGGGTTCTTTAGTTGTATGTTTCATGCTTCAGTTAACTTTTTTCTTCAAAAATTCACAGACGTCTCTTTGTGTATATTTTAGCAGCCATGCTTATCTTCTTTCTCATTGAGGGTGCATATGTTGGAACCAATAGGATGCATGTATTCTACACCTTGTACCACTTACTATCATGTGACATGTCTACAATGAATGTTTAATAATATCATTTCAATTTAATATCTTTAAATGAATGTTAGAAATTAAATTGAAAAAGACTAAATAATATTAATGAATAGTGTCACAATATTTCTCAAAACGGTGTTACATGGAAACGGTGTCATAGGGAAATAGTGTCCTCACCTTTTCTATTGAGAGATGAGACAGTCACAATGCCACAACTATATTGACATCTGGAGGTGCTAGAATATATGACATGTTGGGATAACAGTATCAACATTTTGGTGTTTGGGTCATGGTATCAGTATTAAGGAGTCTGGTTATGGTATCAGATCACCGTGCCTAGTAATAGTATCAGGTCACTATGTCTAGTCACAGTATTTGGGTTATATTGTCTTGTCATGGTATCATGTTATGGTGTCTAGTCATGGTATCTTAGACTTATCAAAATATCATTTACACATTCTTAATTAGTAATATTCAAAAAATGGTTTAAGCACAGTTAGTGGTATAATTAAACATTATAGAACAGGATTGATCATAACTAGTGAGATTCTAATTTTTAACCAGTAATCATGGAATCCCAAGAAGACCAACAAACATCAAACATTATTTAACCATGAATAGCATAATTTTCATGAGTTTGATGATTTTTGTGAATTTTATGATTTGTATGATTTGCATGATTTTCAATATTTTCCTAATTTGCATGATTTGCATGATTTGTGATCATTAAATCATGATAAAATTGGAGGATTCCAATAATATCCCCCTTTCTTATGATCAAAAATCATGGAATGTATGAAATATCTAAAAATTAATAACTTCATTCTTATTTCTCCCCATTTTGGGATTATAAAAAAGAAAATAAGAATTATAAAATAAGAAGAGAATAAATGTAAAGCTAAATTCAACCAGCAACAAGGCACATTTCATTGATAAATAAGCAAAAATACAGTACATACATAAGAAAAAAGAAAAATAATCTATGATTCCCATCATGTAGAAATTATTCACTTTTCTTTAGAGGTAGTAGACTTCTCTTTTTCCATGGTAGAGTAAGCAAGTGGAGCCACAAGAGTAAAAAAGGAGGTGGTAGCTGAGAGGGATCTAATGGTGTGAGAAGGAAGAGGCACACCTTCCAAAAATAGAAGGGGAAAGAGTGGGTATTGTATAATATTGAGGAAGAGAATATTCAAGGATGATAAGATGGATCTGGCTCAATTCCGGAGAGACAGACATGGTTGTAGAATCAAAGGAAAATGATGAAAAAGGGGTGGAACCAGGCTTCAAGGGGGTAACTATAGGAGCCACAATGTCAGGGCTTTGCACATGGGGATGGTTCATCATCATATTGATGATATTATTGATGACTTATCATCCATATTTCATAGTTTTATTAAGTCACGATTATTTTAAATAAACTTTTCAAAGGTAGGTGTGAACTCTTTCAATTTATGCACTTGATCCTTAAACTCTTGAGTCACAAGAATAATTTTCAAATTTTCCACAAGGTACTTGAAAGGACATATCAATTCCTTCTTTGTATAAATCTTTTTTGAAGTAGAAATACAATTTCTTTGTAATATCATCATTGGCTATATAATCTTCCTTACAGTTCAGGTGAACCATGTCACAGATATGATCACTATTTTGAACAATTTTAGAGAGTCTTTCATGAACATAATGACATTTCAAAGATTTAAGCTCTTCTTTAATAGAATTTATCATAACATCACTTTTTGAAAACTAAGATGATTGTGAAGGCTTAGTTGAGGAGGAAGGAGGGGATATGGATGATGATGGTTCCAGAAGGATCTTGAAAATTGTTTCAATAGAGTCCTTGAAAATACCGGGAAAGGCATCAATTGAGGATTCTAATAAGTGATGCAACCTTTCTAACTATACTTTCATCATCTTATGTTCTTAAAGGAGAAACATGGGGTTCAATAGTTTCAAAATATTTCATCAGTTCCTAAACAAAATAGATTAATGATTTTACTTCTCCACTTAGCTGGTGATTTTTAATTCATGATTTATGAATTTCATGCAACATATGGGGTTGAGTTCTCAATATATGTTTTTCCAATGTCATACTAACATACTCTTCACATAGATGAGTTATAGGAAGTGTTTCAGCTTTAAAAATCACTTTAAATCCACCAAAAATATTTTCTCCAAACACCATAAATCATCACGGCAAACAAAGATTGGGGATTCTTGAGCACTCTCGGGTTCAGAGAACTCAATTTATTCTTCTTCCATGTGAAGTTATTATAACATGTAGGGAAAAATATTTTAATTGAAATGTTATTGTAAGATAAAATCTTCTCATTGAATCCAATTGATAATATGAGACATGAAAATATATAGGGAATTTATACAAATTGTCTATAGGGATTGTCTTCATATAACTTTGTGATAGAGATGTTTTAGAATGGGGTTTTTCTCCCCATTAATTAGTTCATCATCTCTAGGAGTGAGAGTCCCAGTATCTTATAATATTTCCAGACATGCCTCAATGTTTGTCTCACCCATATCTTTTCTAGATTTCCTAAAGGATTGGTCCATTATTCCCTTAGTAGATATGATTAATTCAGGCTTATCCTGTTCTTCTATTATTTCTAAAACTGCAATAAATTTTTCAACAACAGGTTCTTATACATGTTAATCAGGAACACCATTCACTTCCAGACCAGTAGTAGGTCCATATATATTCACAAGGCATCAATCAAATATTTGTTCACCAACTAGTTGTTCATCAACTAGTTGATCAATAAAGGCATTATATTCTTCTTTTAAGATAGTTCTGTCCATAGGTGATGACATTGTATCCTTTGCTTCTTGACATGAGTACTCAACCATCTCATCACGTTCAAATCCTGGTTCATTCATACCTTTAGAACTATAGGTATTTTCAGTGGGATTGAATTTTTTAAACTATCATTTATTATCCTCTAGAAAAGACATTTTCCAAGGATTCCATTTTATCTTCATCCTTCTGATTGTATCCTTTGAAATACAAAACTCTTATCCATCAATGAAATCTTTATTCTGGCCAACTACACCTTTAATAGACATCATTACAAAGATTATTCTTTAATTGAATAAGGAGGTATATTTTGAGGTCACCTTTATCATTTAACACATGTGGTGTACGATATAAATACACAGATTAATCTTGTTCCCATTATTTATTAGATGTATCAAGAATAATTCACGATACATAAAAGTAGAAAAATATCATTTTCATAGACTAAAAAGATTTTGAATAAACATAAACATCAACATTGTGCCACCATCAAGCTCACCATGAATTTCCTTTCTTTTCTTCCAATTTCCAGTTATTCTTCCCAAATCATCATTGAAAGTGAAAATATCACTGGCATGAGGAGGTTATGAATAATGATCCCCACAAGTTCTTTCATGAGGTATCTCTTAGAAAACATCCAATAATCTCAAGGAAAATGTTCAACATTGACCATTAATCCATCTTCTTACAAAAAAATAATATTTAGTACCAAAATGAAGCTAGAAATTATGATAAAACTGAGAAACTAGTTCTAGATATATGGGTCATTTTTTCTTTAGTAAATGAGTCCTACCAACATTTATCAGACAGAAAATTAAATAGCATCAAATTACATGACAGTATCCACTCTGGACGTACTATCTTTTGAATAACGTCTACTCTATTTATAAAATTAGGGTTCAGCGGTCCTTCTGGTTCTATTCGTGTTACCTTTCTTGCCATTTCGTGAGACCATTTCTTCTTATGAGTGCACAAAGAGGGTCGCTTGATTTTCAAAATACATTGACGGGTTCAAAAAAGAGAAGGGGTTAATGGAGAGAAATATATTTGGAAGTCAGGGGCTTCAGTCTTGAGAGAGGGAATATCAAGTGAATAGAGAAGTGAAAAAATATCAGGTTTTTATCATTTAAGAAGTCCAAAAGTCATAAAAACATGGTAAAGTGAAATACTGCATAAAATGATATATGAACAAAAATATATATATATATATATATATTCTGTGAGGACATAATAAGTCAATATGGTGTCATAATTACTGTGTGAAAGAAAATGGTTCCATCGTAACATTGAGACAGTAAGTGAAAAATGGTTACCAGGAGACAATAACCATGACATTGTGGAAGTGAGACAGTGACATGTGAAAATATAAAACATGAAATAGTAAGATGTGAAATAGTATGTCCAAACTATAAGCCATCCAATTAAGACAGATCATCCCTAATTCATGTATGATGTAATCTTTCCTTTCATTATTTAATGGGTTGATGAATATATTAGCAGGGTGATATTCAGTTCCAATGAATTAAAATGTGATATCACCTTTTTGATAATGGTATCTCAAAACATGATGTTTTAAATCAATATTTTTTATCATGGAGTGTGAAATAAGATGATTTGAAATGTTATTAACACTTGTATTGTCATTATTTATATGTACATACCTGAATTGATATCCATAGTCTAGTAATGTGTGTTTCATCCAAAAAAATTTTCCACAAAAACTACCAATAGCTAGGTATTCAGTTTTAGCAGTAGATATTGCAACAATGTTTTGTTAATTACTACACCATGACACTAGAGATGTGCGGAAAAAGTGACATGTTCCAGAGGTGATTTTTCTCTCTTACTTACAACCACCAATATCAGTATCAGAATAGCTAACTAACTCAAATTATTTTCCTCTAGGATACAACGGTCGTAGATTCGGTTTATGTTTGAGGTATTTAAAAATTATTTAAACAAAATTTATATGAGATTCCATAGGGTTTTCTTGAAAGCGATCACACATACATACAGTAAAAAAAATATCAGGTCAGCTAGAAATTATGTAGATTAAGTTTCCAATAATTCCTCTATAAGTGGTTTTATCAATAGATTTTTCATCTTCAACAATATCCAATGTACATGTAGTACTCACTGGAGTATCACTACATTTAGTGTTATCTGAGAAATAATTTTTTGGAACAACTTTAGTATATTTTCTTTGATTTAAAATTAAACCATCTTAATTTTTAATACTTTGAAATCCAAGAAATAAATTTAGTTAACCCATTAAACTCATTTAAAATTAAATTTTCATCATTTTGGAAAATTATATACATAAATATTTTTTAAAATCCAAAAATAATATCATATACATAAATTTGAACTAAAAAACATCATTGGATATTCGTTTTATAAAAAGATTAGGATCATCTATACCTTTTTGTAAAACCATTAGAAATAAAAAAAGTAATTAATCTTTCATACCAAGCTCTTTTGAGCTGGTTTTAAACCATACAGTTCTTTTGATAATTTTAAAAAATGATTTTCAAAGTGGGAATTTCTAAAACCAGGGGTTATTCCACAAATAATCCTAATCTATATAAAAATTTAGGAATAAAATCCTGATATCTATTTGATATAGTTTGAAATTCATATGTGATGTATATGAATGAAATATTCTAATGGCTTCAATTCTAGCTACTGCTGAAAATGTCTCATCATAGTCAATTCCTTCTTCCTCACTATGGCCTTATGAAACCAATATAGCTTTTTTTCTAACTATGTTACCAGCTTAATCTACATTATTTATAAACACTCACTCAGTGCCTAGGGTAAGGATGTAATTGGGTCTATAAACAAGTTTACAAAGATTGCTCCTTTCATGCTAATTTAGTTCTTCTTGCAATTCCATCACCCAAAATGCATCCTTTATAGGATCATTTAATTTATTTGTTTCATGTTGTGACAAGAAAAATTGATATTTAACTTGGTTTATCAAAGAATCTCTATTTTGTGTTCTTCTATCTTTATCTCCTACTTCCAAATCTATGGGATGTTCTTAAGGGTTCTAGTTGGTCTTGGAAAGGTAGGGCTAGTTATTTCAAGTTCATTACTTGTTTCCAGTTTATTATGGATATATTGTAGATATTTTCCATAACTAGAGGTTTTTAAAAATTCCTATACATGATGGTCAGAGGATTTAGCATTATTTTCTTGATTTTACATATCAACCTCATGATTTTCTTGAGAGGTCATATACTAATGTGGATCTGTCTCGTCAACATTGGCATGGATAGATTCCTCCACACATTTATTTATTATGTTAAAAACCCTATAGGGGTTACTAGAGATTGAATATCCTATAAATAATACTTCATCACTATTTGATTCAAATTTATCAGGATTTTATTTATTATTGAAGATATAGACGTGGCAACCAAAGACGTTGAAGTAACCCACATTGAGTTATCTATTTTTTCACATCTCATATGGAGTTCTTTTAATAATAGGTTAATAAACACTCTATTATAAATATATCATTTTGTATTAATAGATTCAGCCCAAAAAATCAATCAGTAAGTCATATTCACTAAACATGGTTCTAGAAATTTCATACAAAATATTATTTCAACTTTCTACAACTCCATTTTTTAGGTGTTCTATAGAAAGAGAAGTTATGAATATAGTCATTTTGTGGGAAAATGATGAAAACTCTTGATTTACAAAATCACATCCACTATCACCTCTTAGAGACTTGATTCTAATTCCACTATGGTTTTATACAATTTTAGCATATTTGGGGAAGTGATAGATAGATTAACTTTTGTGTTCTAAGAATAAGGTTCATGTATAACTAGAAAAGTCATCTACAATAATATTAATATAGTTCTTTACATTTAAACTAGAAATTATTGATTGTATATGCAAATCAATGTGATCTAACTCAAGAGGTTGAGAAGTTGAATCTTCTTTATTTTTATTGACTAAAATTTTGTGTTTCTTTCCATTTTGACAAGGATTACAAACATTATCATTTGGAAACACTAGTTTGGGTAGATCATTGAATAAAAATTTACTACTTATATTTCAAAGGGAATGAATATTGTAGTGTACTAGTCTTCTATGCCAGAACCAAGACACTTTTCGAAATACACTTAAACATTAATCATTTTGAGAGGCCAAAGAATCTATGTTAACAGAATATATATTTTCCTTTCATAATGTAGAAAATACTAATTTATTTTTAGAATTATAAAATTAAAAATAATCTTTTTCAAATTTAACATGAAATCCATCATCATATATGTGTGATATACTATGAATATTATATTTCAATCCATTAATAAAAAGTATGTTAGAAATTAATACTGTTAGAGTTACTGATTTGTCCTAGGACAATGATTTTTCCTTTGGAATTATCACTAAATGTGACATGTCCACCATCAATATTTATTAGGCTCTTGAAGTATGAGTAGTCTCCTATCATGTGTCTTCAACACCCACTATCCAAGTACCATATGCTGTTATAGGATCTCTTGAAAAAAATTTCATACAAAATAGTCAAATAAAGACAGACTTGGTACCCATATTTGTTTGGGTCCATTAATATTTGTAACTAGTGCTTCAGGAACCGACATCCACCTCCTTGGATTCCTATAATCATTATGTCAAATATTTTAGAAATAATGATTATTTGGTCTATAAAATCTCGAGATATTAGAGGATGTATCATATGTTGAACTAGAATAATGTTTTACTAAACTAGAAATATAGTAATGTGTTCTATATTAAAAAAAATTGGTTTTTCCAAAATTTCTTTCAAGAGGTTGATATCCAATACTAGTAGTGTAATTGAGGCGAAATTATTTTACCTGGAATTTATACCATGGTATCCATTCCATTTGTAATCCATTCACGACCTTTTTTCAATTTCACATTAGAGAGAACTAATTAATTGTTTTTATTGAGTAATTGAACATTTTCCTCTCTTTCTACAGTATGTGCAGATATAAAAGTTGACATAAGAGTATACACTTTCATTTAAGACTTTTATTTATATTTTAGTTCATTACATGTCTCTTCCAGAATATTGTAATAATAAAACATTTCTTCATTAGATATATGTTTAGAATCACTATCATCTCCATAATAATAGAAATTATGTACATGAGATTCCAGGGATACCTCATATGTTTTCTTTCATGAAACACATATTGGCTTTGTTAGTCTATTCATCATGTGAAGACTCTGAGTCACTTGAACTATCCACCGAAGCAATCCATGTTTATTTTATTAACTTTTTATACTTTATATCTATATCCTCATATTTAATTTCATACATTATCTTGGGACAATCATCCTCTACATGTTCCTTTCGCTTACATTTATAATAGACTATCTCATCAGACTTGTCATTTCTTTTACAATTCTTCTTCTAGATTCCATATAGTCATATTGTCCATTGATGTTTGTATTTGTAAATACTTTCTACATATGTTGAAATTTTTAAACCTTTTAGATAATTTATTCATCTCCTCATCATTTTTAGGTAGTGATTGTTCACTGCTGGAACATTCTCTAGAGTCTTGCAGTTTCTCCTTTTATTTGTGTTTAGAGGGAGTGGTCGTAAATGCTGTATATTTTCATTTGGTTTCATCCCCCTCTTCCTTGTTCACATTCAACTATTTTTTCACACAAAATAATTTTCCCAATGACTTCATTTAAAATCAATTTTCTAATGTCACATTATTCTCAAATAGAGATATATGTTTCTCTCCATCAGTTAGGTAGGCACCTGGGAATCGTCATGATTTGTTCTTTGGTAGTGACATCTCTTTTGAGAGAGAACATTGTGTTGAATTATTTTTAATCATAGATATATTTCTGACATAGGCTCATCTGGATTTATTTTAATGTAATCAAAATCGATAGTATAAGTATTAATTCTTATTTATTTCACATTAGTTTTTCCCATATGTGAAAAAGATAGAGTATCCCAAATTTCATGGGTAGTTTTACATGCAGATAGTATGTTAAATTCCTCATCTCCTAAATAGAAATACAAGGCATTCATGGATTTGCAATTAATATAGTAAGAAGTCATAGTTGGCTCATCCCAAGTAGTTCGAGCAGCAGCAGGAATCTTAAAATAATCTAATATTGAAGAGAAAATTTCAAATCACATAATTCCTAAATGCATTTTCATTTTAATCTTCCATTGGGAAAAATTAGTTCCACTATAAACTGATGGTTTTTTGGTAGTATCGCCTTCTATACTATTATACATAATAGAGAGATATCTTTAAAGAGAAAAAAATTTAGAACTAATATAAATTTATAGGTCTTTGAGGAACGACTAAAATAACATTAAAAAAGATTTTAAATTCATATTTTAACAAGAATAAACACTTTTGATACCAAATTCTGGTTGGATTAGAGTTGTCAAGAGGGTGGTGAATTGAGTATCTATAATAATTTCTATTTAAAATTTCACTTAAGAAGATTCCCCAATAAAAATGAATAATAATCAGTTAATCATGGTAATAAAGTTATAATAGTCTGACTGTACAAATAACATATGAAAAGATTGATTAATTAGCAGTATTATCTGTGAGAGTTAGTGATATAACATTCTAAGCTACACTAATAGGGAAAATTTGTTATAACTTCTATACAATACTAACTATCAATGAAAAATCTAGTTTTTAGAAATATAAATTAAAATAGACAAAGGAAAAATTGAAAGACACATCAGATAAAACAAATTGGTCAGTCTCAATACATGACATAATTTACTGGACTTGGTGATCACCTACCACCAATAAGTCTATATAGATAAAAGACTGATCCAAACCCTGGATCGGGGTAAAACAACTGCATAAGATAGTCTAGGTCACACGAACTCTTCCACTATTATTTGTGGGTATAATATTCCAATACACAGAAGGACCTCTTCCACACTTCTCCATGGGAGTACATAGATGTATGAATACATGAGGGGAAAGATATCTTGTGTCCTTACATTTAACATATGATACAATGCGTGTTTTTAATACAGACTCACACACTACTCGAAAGCTAAAAAAATTACTCAACAATAAAAAGAAGATAAAAAAGAGTTAGAAGTGATATGCATGTTATTCTATGTAGCTCATGACTTGTAGGATTAATAAGATGAATGTATTAATTCCTCTTGCAAAAATATATTATTGCATGTCTGGTGATTTGGTTTCTTGTTCGAATATGTCAGTTATGTAGCTCATGTTCTTATAGTTGATGCTGTGATGATTTATGTTGTGCTAATCTATGTTAGATTGACCATCCCAGATAGAGAGTGCTTCATGTGTTCTTCAGTTGTATGTTTGATGCATGAGTTCATTTTTTTTACTTAAAATATTCTTGCACATCTCTGTGTATATTTCTACAGCAAGGCTTATCTTCTTTTTAATTAAGGGTGCATATGTTTGAACCAACATGATGCATGTATTATTCAACTAGTACATTATACTATCTAGTAAAATGTATAAAAATAAATATTAATGATGTAAATTACATTTCATAACTTTAATACGACCATTAGAAATTAAATTGAAAATGATAAAAAAAGTATAAAGAATGGTGTCACAGTTGGTCTCGAATTGGTGTCACTTGGAAATGGTGTCACATGGAAATAGTGTCTTCTTAATTGTCTTTGAGGGATGAGAAAGTCATGGTGACATAGATATATTGAAAAATAGAGCTGGTAGAAAATATACAGTTTTAGGATAACAAAGTCAACATTATGGTGTCCGGGTCACAATATTAGTGTCACGATGTCTGGTCACGGTATCAAGTCACGATGTCTGTTCCTGGTAACAAGTCATGGTGTCTGGTTAAGTTATCTGGGTCACAATGTCTACTCACAATATCATGTCACAGTGTCTGGTAATGGTATCAGGTCACTATGTCTTGTCACGGTATCTCAGACATAGAAAAATATTTGTAGACAGGCTTAAAAATCAATATTCACATAATGGTTTAAACTCAATTAGTGTTATATTAAAACATAATAGAATTGGATTTCTCATAACTAGTGAGATACTAAATTTGTACCAGTAAGCATGGAATCATAAGAAGACCGACAAAATTCAAATATTATTTAAACAAGATTGTCATAATTGGCATGAGTTTCACGAATTTTTTGATTTGTATGATTTCCATGATTTTCATGATTTTCATCATTTACATGATTTTCATGATTTTTATGATTTTTGAGCATTAAAAAATAATGAAATTATAGGACTCCATTAGATAGCAAAAAAAATAGTGATACTCCCATGAGTACCACCTCTAATCTAGTTCGTGATGAATATGGAAAATCTATGGATCGAGATAGTTATAGATGTATGACTGACAGTTTATTGTACTTAAATTTTATTTCTCAAAACACTAGTCAAGTGTGTGTATTTTTTCTCACATTCATGTGAATCATAAATAGGTACAATTAATATTTGTTAAAATAATTTTCAAACACCTCAAATATATTACTAATTTAGGATTGTTCTTTTCAAGAAGACAATCATTTTATTTAGTACGTTGTTTGGATAATGATTTTTGTGCATATAATTTATTTAGAAAATCACATCAGGGACATGTAATCTTTTAGGAAAATCTCCAAAATCATAGTTTACTATGAAAAAAATTCTATCGCACTATCTAAGGACGAATCTCAATACATAACTGCATAATGTTTCTATGTAAAAATGTTGTGGGGGAAACATAATTTTCTTGACATTGAATAGAAATTTAAGCATGTGACTATAAATTGTGATAATAAAAGTGATATAATTTTTTAAAAAAACCACTATCTATCAATAGAATAAATTACATTGGTGTAAGGCATAAACTATTGAGATATCATTAAGAAAAATGTGATATAACTTTATAAATTATTGTAACTAAACATCATCTTGCTGATATCTTCACAATGAATATGAATTTTGATTAGTTAAACTTCATTAATGATGAATTAGGAATTATATGTTCTGGATGAAAAGTCATCGTTAATGAGTCACCATTGATGAATCACTATTTATGAGTCATCTTTAATGAGTCACCATGGAATTTTCAACATTGATAAGTCACCATTGAAGATTCATCATTGATGGGTCCCCATTGATGATTCTTCATTGATGAATCATTGTAGATGAGTCACCATTGAAAAGTAACCTTTGGTATGTCACTTTTCTCAAGTCACCATTGGTAGGAAACCATTACAATGTCACTGTTGACGAGTCACCATTGGCTATGTCACATTTGGAAGGTTGCCATTTTGAAAAACACAAATATTGTTTTCTCCCCATTCCTTTTATTACCATTGGTTTTTTTCTGTTACTATTTATTTTCCCAATTAAAATTCTATTCATTTACATTATTTTTTTTATTTCTATGCATTCCGAAAAGAGATGATTTAAGGAATAAATCAAATCAATTCACTTATCTCTGAATACTTTCACCTTCTGACTCCTACTGTTCCTCTAAGACCACCATTATTCCTTCCTCTCTCATTCTACATAATCCTTAAAACAATCTGAATTTCCCATGTAATGTGATCCGAAAATCGAATCTAGAAGAGTTTAGAAAATGAAATAAATGAAATGTATCTTCATGTAGTTTGGTCGTTGTATCATGAAAGCTGCATCTTAAAAAATGGGTTGTAAAATAATAAAAGGAAATTGATGTGCAATAGATTCTATCATACAATATGCAGGCACTGAATGTTATTAAAGATTATAAATTAACGATCTAACTCATATTAAATAATTTTTTTTTATTTTTTTATGATGGTATATGATTTATATCAGAATGTTGAGTTTTTTTTTTGAATGAAGGAGGATAAAATAAAAAATCACATTGATGGAGAAGAGTTTAATTTATCTTTAGGGGAATAGGGAAAAGACCTAAAAGCATCCAATAAATAAATATAATAGTATTTTCAATGAATAATTCCCAGTTACAATGAGATGTTCAATTATGAAGAGGCTCTATGGTAGTTGGCATGATATGGTACTCAAAGGAGACCTACCGATACTGTACTTGATGGTGAGGGTAAGTTATTATTACAATTTATATAACATGAGTTGTGTGTTAGAAATAGATATTTCAATTCCATTTCATATCAAGATGTTTACTACCTATTATGGATGATACAGGGGTAAATGATCAATTATTTTTTATTTTTGATGATCTATATGTATATGATGTGCATGAAATGTTCAGGATTGAACTCTTTAATATACCCTAATATGATATCTTCAATATTATATGCTAGGGGGAAATAAATTATGTTAAAGTTGCTAATGATAATTATGGTGTTTTTTTTCAAATAAAGTTTTTAAAATTGATAAAGTATGTTGTAATACTTGGATGAAATTTTGTGTAAGAGACAATGAAAAGAAGTATGATGAATTCAACCCTATTGATCATCCAACAAGACATAAGGAAAAAGTGGATCCTAGTATTCATCCAAATTAGTTATCTAAATACTCTGATGATGAAAATAGTGATAATGTTGAGAATTTATTAGAATAAGAAGAAGAATATTTTCCAGTTGAAGTATGGAGTGATCCAGAAATTCAGAAAACTCTAAAGGGGGTATCTTTTGGTCCTAGACATCTATATGGTTATCTACCTTCTATAGAATAAATTTTAGATTAAAATGATGATGGGGAAAATTTGTATCTGGAGAGGAACATTTTAATACATCTTCCACCAAATCACAATGATACTAGAATGATAATGGGAATGATAGTGATGAAAATTCTTCTATGATGGATGATGGTTTTTTGGATCTTGAAAAATCATATAAAAATGAATGGAAGTGTGATAAGGATAATGATGATAATGATGATGATGATGATGGAGATGATCATGGGGATGTTTATAATTAAGAATATGATATGAAAGATGATTGAGATAATCATTGTAGTAGGGATTTTTATGATCATGGTGATGATCATGGAGATGATCATAGATATGGTCATGATGATCATGATCATGTGATGGTTCAGTCACAATCGTAATCAGTAGTGGTATCATGTACAATAAAAATTTAGGATATATAAAATGATGATGAGATAGATATTTAACCTCTTGTTACTACAAATGATCAGCAAGCTGTTAGTTAGGGGGATAAATATCCCAAACATTATCACCATATAGAGTCAGCAAATATTACACCAATAGTTCATATAGAATAAACATCCTTTGTACCTAAACAATGTAAAACTCTTTCTCTTCACATAGAGTCAAATATTCCTCCATATATTACACTTTTCTTATGTTATTTGGAAGGGTGGAAAATATATCATAATTTTTTATAATTTTATTGGATTATAGTTAATTATATGATGAGGAAAATAAAAATATTATTAGAGGAGAAGTATCCTTAGTGGATCAAATTGATCATGACCATGAGATTCAACCCTTTACTCTTATGGAGACTGCTAGATTAACTGATTCTGTTGTGCCTCATGTGAAAAGATATCATCCTCCAGTTTAATTTATAATTCCTCCTAATGTTGTATGAAATGAATATTTACAATATTTATAGATAAATCATTATCTGATTTTTAATCCTTGCGATGAAATTTAGTTTCACATTTTATAGACGTCTTAATCTCTCAGACTCATCAATTTTTCAAAATCAATGAATATTATTTTATAAATTTGGTTGAGATTTTTATATCTCATTCAGAATCCAGAGGTCAATTTGACATTTAAGAACTTGTAATGGATAATAGAATATTTTAAAAATATGTATAAAGACTGAAAGACACAATATAGTTAATTTCATTCTATTTCTGTAGAATTTCAATTCTCTGTTTTAGAAATTGTACTACATGTGTTGCCTCTACATCCACTACACCTCATCCTACTCAATTTCCAATTTATTGGGAGATTCTCAGATATTTTAGCAGAGAAGTAATCAATACATCGGGGTTAATGTTTCAACACATGAAGAGTAACTTAAGATAATACACTATCATGGAGAGAAAATATATGAGATGATAAGGGAGTATGTACTTGACTATAGGGAAGATAAACATACCATTAATAAATCCATCATGTATTATATTTCCAAAATTTATAAAAATCATGAGATGTTTGATAATTTTAAATTCATGGAAATTAATATAAGATTTTAATTGGTTACAGGAGCATTTAAAGAACAGGTGAGTTAACTGAAGGTTCTCACACTAGTATTGCTGATATTCATGGTAGAGAAAATGGATATACTTAGTGGTGTGGAATGGGGTGGTAGTATAATTATGAAATTTATCAACCTCATGAAACCCTTTCTACATCTTCAATGTAAAACTGTTATTTCTAGAGAATTAATTCTTTTGACAACTATTCATTCCTCAACATCTACAGTGACAATTTAATACCAATCTGTAGTGATAACTTATTCAGATGGTCTTATGCTTAACAACCTATGAGTTTATCACCAGTTCAAGATATTTTCCACCTCAGACCAATTCTTATTCGTGAGCCACTTCACCTTTCAAAAAAAATCAACTCCATCACAACCTAGTCTCCATGATTCACAACTACAACTATATCTTCTCAATATAAAGACAAGGGCAATGACGAAGACAAAGAAAATCTCACAAGAAGTCCAAATATTACCTTTAACTATGATTCTAATTAGGTTCAATCTTTTATATGGATATTGGTCATGTAATCATTCTCTTTTGATTGATGTACCACACACTCTATGGATAAAACTAAAATATCTCAGTGTTCTTTTAATTTACATTTTCATTTTTCTTCTTCTCTTTTTGATAATTTCAATGAGAGAGATTTAATAGGTATTTATTTATTATAGGGGTATAAATAGAAAATCTAAACATTAAATGAAATATTAAATGTATATTTCTGAAATTTATTTCTTTTGTCTCTTTTATGCTCCTAATATAACTTTATCAAAAAAAGTTTACTCTTTTTAGAACATATATTTCCTTGATATCATAGTTATTTATATTACCCATATATCTTATGAAATATTTGGATAAATTTTTTTACTTAAATAAATATATAATTATCTATGTTTACTTATTATGTACATGTCTTACCAAATGCCTGGTTTTATGATCATCAAAAAGTGGGATAATTTTGTCACCTCCTTATGAGGATAATTTTTAGAACATACATAGATTATTCATCCCAAACCGTTATTCATTTAATACTAATGTTTTACATTTTCAATGAGAGAATTAAATATGTTAAGATAGTTTTTATGAATTTTCAATTAAGTGTTGATGTGAGTCACCACTAGATAGGATAAACTGCTATGTCATGTTACAAATAAGCATGATTCCCCACAAAGGGGGAGATACCACTATCCGAGACACCTCCATCCTTGAAACCTCTAAGCATTCTACCTCTAAGGTGATACCAATATGATGAATTACCACTAGATCATATTACTACCAGACTTTGAGTCACAACTAGTATTTGATTCTTCGTCATCCTGAGGTACCGCTTATTCGAGAAACCATCAAATTCTGAGTCACTTACCGATTTATGCTTCCATTGATCTTTAAGGAAATTGACGTGGATGGATTAAAAGAAGTTTTCTATTATTGGATAAATTGAACATGTATTAAGACATAGTCAAAACTGATCTGAGCACTATGGACCTCCTTCAACTATTTTGGTATATCTATGGGTAGGTCCTCCTCTCCCTCTATATCTCTATAAAAATGATTAATTACTTCCAGGCATATGTTTGACTTAATTTTTGAACAACTATATGCCTACTGATTCATATTTTTCTATTATAATTGTTGAAAAAGCATAGAATCCATTATAGGGATTGATTGCGACACTAACTGATGTCAATTGAAGAATTCATGGAAATTCCTGTGATCCTCTGTTTTGGTGAAACATTCAAATCATAATCTTGAACTATGAACCAAATATGGTATGAGGACTAAAAAAATTATAATAAAACCAGACTGAGTATCACTATTCTCTTCATATTCTTTAGATTTCTCTTTCTGTTTTCTGTGTAGTGTGTTGTTAATTATTTTTCATAAAATTATTGTATCCTACACGTAACAAGAGAATAATTTTTATTATCTCCTTCACAAACATATATTACCACCTATTCATGTGTGTGTGTTCCTTTTGGTGAATTTTCTATATTTACATCCCACATATATCTTTGGAAGAGGCTTTTTAGCCTTTATATATTTTTGGTTTTTTACATAATCGAGGTTGTGTATTTGTTTGATTATTATTATAATCTTCTTAAGAGAAACAGATTTCGAAATAGAGGTGATTAATTCTCATCTTGAGAATAATCCTCTTTTTTTACAATGTGTTATTATATTTTATTTTATCATCAAAACCGATATTATTTTTATTCTAAAAACAAGAACAATACCATTGATAGTTAATATTAACTACTTTTCGTATATGTTTTGGTCTATGTATATTTATTTCAAAAGATAAGGTAATTATAAATTTTCATAACTAAGACATAATAACTCATTGAGAAATATTTTAAATGTAAAAAAAATATTGATCTACAATTTTAATCAACTTCCCAGTTTATTTTATTAAGGGGATTTAATTTATTACAGAAATGTTTATTGGGAACTCAATTCCCCACTTATGGAGTTACTCACTCTGACCAATATAAAAAATTACTTTTTCATAAAATATAATGTTTTATATAATTTCAAAATTCATTGATCTAATGTAGAAAAATAAATCTTTAAAGTAATAATTAAAAAGGATTGTGTACAATTCGAAAATCAATATAACATAAACATCAATAAGATACCCAAATGAATTATGTAACCCTTGATGATAATACATCTCAATATAATACATCAAATGGGTTATAACCTCTACATCTAGTTAATATTAGTTAAATGGGTAACTATGACCTCACTTGTGAATCATTTGTTTCCATTGTGAACCTGAATGAGCCAACCTCAGATCATGCTCTAGTACTCACCAAGTGAAATAATCGAGTGAGAGAGAAATTATTATTGGGGAACTAGAAGACAAGATTACTAATCTAGTTTATAACTTATCTAGTTTAACGAAACACATACACATGGTTCCAATGTGAAAATCATCAGTAACTAATTCTCATATAATAATCAATATCATGTAAACACTCTTAAGTATTATCAAATTCAAATAATCACATAACCAACAATTATTACACAAAATCCATGCATTAAAATAAAATGAAAAATCATCCATAAAATAATTCCATTTGAAAATTTCTTTTTAACAAACATTTGGAGTCCATATACTCTATAAATAATAGTACAAAAAATTCATTGGAATAAAACTGTCTTCAAAATGAAAACCATGTAAAACCATATATTTCCCAAAAAAGCATAAAAACAAAAGGAATGAACATATATTCATCAATAACTACATATTTTAAACATAATATAGTAATAAAAACACTTAAAATCTCTCAAACTAAATGTTTTTTAGGGAAATATCATTAGGTATAGATACCTACTTCACACTCATATTATCCTCATGTAACTCTTCAAATACCATGAGATTTAAGATAAATGGGCCCTCATACACTCTATACAAGATTGAATTAAAATTTAGAACAAACCTTAATCATGATATTGGTGTCCATATACCACTAGTGAAAAATAACTGAGATAAAATAAACGATGATGAGGCTAGAAGGATAGTGAACATGAAGTACAATAGAAATCAAATGTTACATTGAGGATTATCTACTATAACCTTAAGGAGATCACTTAAGAATATTAAATTTCTAATAAATCAATATTAGGTACATTTAGGTCATGAAAATGGGTTTGTGTAAGGAAGATGTGGGGTTAAATCATATTAGGTAAACATAAAAAATTTGTAATTTAAAATTTTTGCTATGAAACAAGGATTAGATGCAAAGTTTGGTAAATAGTTTTATTACCATATAGAGGCCACTATGAAGGACACCCCATATGTATGGGTATGTTTTATGATTTCTCAAAGGCCAATATTTAACCATGTGACACTAATGTTCCAAAAATCATACATATCAAACTACATTTCTCATTTATTCCACATGGGTTGGGAAACCATGATCTAACCATGGCTATGGAAATGGAAAAATCCTTCCCCTCACACATGGTTTGGGTAAATGGATAGAATATATCACGTTTTTACCATACTCCCTACCTAGTTTCACTATTTTTATATATCAAAACTTTAAAATTCTTGAAAATCCAAAATTTAAATAATTTAATAAAAAAAATTGAATGAAATGAATACTAGTGACTTATGGCATAACAATTATCCCCACCATAATACAATAAATCCTGAAAATATCACATTCATTCTTATGGGAAAAAACATTTGGTAATTTCTCTATAATCTTGGCCTCACTAGTGTTGTGGTATTGCTGGCCTGACAAGAAAATATGAACCAAATTATATTTAATATTTAGTGGGTTTTAGACTGTCTCTAGAGAGGATGGAGATTTCATTGGGTTTTTCTTTTGTTATGTGGTCTATGTGCGTTTATTTTAGAATTTAGATAAATTAGTGTATGTGTTCAATTTTAAAAACTAGCAGTCTAACCCCAGATAATATCATCACATAATTATTAAATCTCAATTCAATCATAACCCTTCTTTTTTCTCCCCATCTCACTAATTAGCTGAAACCTCAACTAATCACCCTCACTTGGTATTTTTTCAATTAAAAGAGATATATAATAGTCACTTAATCTTCACACTTTTCTAAAACTAGTGATCAAAAAAATTATCACTACTAAATATAACCAAAATCCCCTTCAATGTGTGAGAAATGAATCAGGTTGTAATGGTTTCAAGTGAAAACTAGAAACCGAATGAAAAATCCACGGGTAATGAAAAATAGAAACATCCTATTTACAAAAAAAATCAAACACATTTAGATAAATAAACAGGGATTGATTTAAAATTTAAGAAAGAAATACATTAAAAGGGGAATGATAGATTCTAAATGGATTGAATAATATTGCATTGGTGTTCCATATCTAGAGAGAGATTACGATAATGTATGGAGTGAAAATAATCCCTCCAGTAGTAGTCCACTACCTCATGGACTAATACACAACCATTTATCTTCATTGAAAAATCAACCTCTTTATATAATTAGTAAAATTGATAGTAGATTCCTTACATGATTCAAAAAAATCATCTCCGATATGAACATATTGTACCTCCTCTTCTTACTTCATCAATTATAATGCGTTAAAAATCCTCTAATATTTTAGATCCCATCCTAAAATTCCTTTTATGGCCTCCACATCGACCATTTGAGGTTCCAAATTTACTTCACTTTTATCCCTCTCAAATCTTCCATTTTCTCAATTCCACTACACCAATAAATTTTTCTCCAACATTAGGTATGACACATATATGGAAGCTTGGGATGGATATTTTTTATTTAGTTATACAAATGAAATAGAAATTAATTTTATATCATTTATTAGTTATTTATAAAATTTAATATTTTAATTCTCGTGGTAAAAAACTAGAAATTATCCAAAGTCATATGTGAAATAGGTATCTCATTTCATTTGATGTCAAAGTATTATGTTGTTATTGGGAAGTATTTCATGGGGAACTAGAGTCATATGGTGTAAATAAAAGTTATTAAGATCCTTTAATTTCATATAATGAAATTAGGGAAGTCATATGGGATTGTATGAAAATAATATTCACAGGATAAAAGACAAAAAATTGACTTAGACGTCATAAAATTAGGCCTAGTCAAGTCTCAGATGGTGTAATTCCTATGAGATGAAAATTATAATTCAAATAGAGTCATAAATTCTATAAAAAAATTCATACAGGATGTTGTATGATGTTTTATATTCCTCTAATTAAGTCTTAGGAAATGACATTCAATTTGTCACATTTAGGCTCAAACCTCCAATAATAAAAAATTTACATGCACTGAATGAATTTATCATGTTATTCTATATTTGATTCAGTATAATGAGACCCATAATTAAAAACCGGTAAAAAAATTAATCTTCAAACCAAAAATAAATTCAAGTAATTTCAATAAATTAAAATGGTAAATAAAATAATAAAATATATATATTGAAACCCATTTTTAATTTTAATTATAGATTCACACTACCCAAAAATTGAGGATGATTATTTTTAATTAATGGAATGAAAGGTAAAAATCCTATGAATCTATTTAATCAAATTTTAAAATTTATTGGTTTCATCACTCTACGACACATAAACAATAATTTTCCCTTCATTTTCATATTGTTTATAGTTCATCAAATGAAAAAGTTATACATTGAGGATTGTTAACAGAATATAATTTAATAGAATTATAGTTTTTTATATGTTGTACCTTCCAAAATCCCTCTCCATTAAGCTCACATTTCTAAATTTCAATTTAACAACTTCTTGATACATCATATATGGCATTTAGATATATCATATTCATCATCTACATCTAGGTATACAATTTCCAAAATGTTTTCATCCCATTTTCAATTATCACTTATTTAAATTATCTAAGACATTTTTGCAAAAAGATCTTATTAGATGAGTGCCACTAAACATGGAACATAACCATCCAAATACAGCATGTATCTAATATGAATAATACTACCTTTTAATACGTAGAATCAATTATTATGAAAATAACTCTTAGGTCACTTATAACACTTATCTGATAGAAAACTCATACATTCCTGTGATATATTAACATAGAAGCCTTCGATAATAGTTCCAATATTTTCTTACTCCTATTTATATGAGATAAAGAAATGTGATTTAGGGTGGTTCCAAAATATATTAATCATTTTTAATAGGTTGGTTACCTAACTTTCGGTTTCAAATTCAGTTTCATTATCTTATCATTCCTATTCCATTTTCTTCATTCATATAATACACATTTACTATCACGAACCACGCCAGGTCGCCATCCAACCTGGCGCCCGACCCGGTCCGTAACATGGTCTGATGAGTGTTCCTAATCTCCACGGGTAGGCACAAGTTCCCCGGTATCAAATGAAAAACAAGGGAACGATTTACCCGATTTAGAACTATAAAAAAACAATATTGACCCATAAACCATGTCTAAAAAATTTATCCAAACACCTTTAATAAAATCCTAAATTTAAAATGTTCAACTAAACAAAATTCCAAAAAGGACAACATCCCCAAGGGAAAAAACGACAGCACAATACTCCGGGAAATATGAGGATCAATATCCTCAAGCTGCCGCAACCAAGGACCACAACCAGGACCACTAGAAGGCCAAACTGCTGACATGACACTTCCTACTTTATCCTGAAACAAAGAGACAACAGAGTCTGCATACACCCAAAGATGTATGTAGGGTGTGAGCCCAAGCCCAGTAGGATGCCACCTGGGTAGAGATTCCATGCATTAAAAATTAAATGACAAATAAATTTGCAATATTGTTATTTTAAATAAATTATAGGAAAATTCTAAAGAAAAAAACATTAAAACATAACAATTTTAAATGGGTGCAATAAAAAATATGAAACAGTTTTGAAAAAATGAATTTTAAAGGCAACACAAATACTAAAAAAACTACCGAACCAACCTACCGTATGCCGATGGTAAGTTCAAAATAATCATTGAGCACTAGTCACGGGAACATCCCTAGCTACTAGTTAGTTGTTGGGCCCTAGGTACCATGTATATTGGAGTAAAGGTGACAACGAAAAATAGCCAATAACCTTCTCGTGCATGATCCACTAGTAGGGAACATACCCATAACCTAGTGGTCCCCAATCATCATCATCAATGTTTTGTTAGTGTTGTAAGCGTTAATCTTGCTACGTGAAATTGAGGCCAAAACCAACGGGATCACTAGCATACTTGTCCTAGTACACCCACCTAGATACCCGGGTTTCCCTTTTGTGCTCAAACAAGTTCCACATGTTATAAAATACCATTTTCACAGTTCATCCACCAAACCAATCATTATAAAACACAGTCCACTATTTTTACATGAAAATTCATTTTAAAAAAAACTCACATCAAAACCATTTCCAAATATACATCGCACCGCTTTAAATAATTTATCAAACCATTATAAAAATTATAAAACAATTTCCAGTAACATCCTAAATGATTTTATACCAAAAATACACCCAAACCACACTTTAAAAATTTGTTTCACATTACTGATAAATCAAAACAGATTTTTTAATCTTGTACGTAGTTTAACAATTCAATTGCATACTTTACAGAATGACACCAAGTGCCACACAAAGGATTTCACACAAAAAACACTAAATATATTCGTGTTAAAAAAATATTTTCACCACTAATATATTTTAATAAATCAATTTCACAAGTTAAAAACCTTACAAAATGCAAGCACAAGTTTGTACCTACCACATAATCAATTTTACAAGTATATATATATATATATATAGATATATATATATATAAGCCAAAACATATGTCAAAACAAATTAGAAACCAAATTATCACCCCACATATAATTCATAAAACATACCAAATTAAACAAACAAGCTAATCAATTCATCAATTATAGGTTAAGCACGGAACAAACTACCTTGAATGTCGAATTCTACACAGGATGGTGCGAAACTCCAATCGCACGACAAACACACCACACAAAGGTCAAATTGAACCTATTTCAAGAAATCTAACCTAAAAATATCGAGATAGAACCCTAAACAAAATGTGACCCCAACTCGAAACCCCACAAAAAGAGGGAAGCAGCTCACCAGAGAAAAGCGCACAAAGGGGAGGTCGCAAGAAGGGGGTTGTGTGCTAAATAGAGGTTCGCCGGAGGTCACACCGGAAAACCGGCCGAGAAAGGGAAGGCAGAGTGTGGAGTTCGGCGTGAGGAAGATCGGGGCAGCGTGCTGGGGTTAGGCGGTGCGAGTTGTCACTTGAGAGGGGAACAGAGCGGTAGCCGGGGAAAGAGTGGGTGTTCGTTGGAGTGGGAGGCCGGTGAGGACAGCGCTAGCTGGTATGGAGGCCGGCGGAGGGGAGCATCGCCAAACAGAGTAGGGGCAGCAGTCCGGCACTTCACCGGATGGAGAAGGCGGTGGGGTGGTGCATCGCCCGATGGAGTAGGCCGGAGCGGCTTGGAGGGCGAGTTTCCGAAGGCAGGGGGCACTGGTCGGGGAGAAACAACGACAAAAGGAGCAGCGGAAGGGTGCAGAAAGGTGAGCGCCGCGCATGGACTAAGTTGAACAGGGAGGGGCACACACTATATTGGGGAATAGGGGTTTTTTGGGATTAGGGGGGAAGTCATTCCCCTAACCCTAACACAAATAAATAAATAAATAAATAAATAATCATACAAGAAAGAGAAAAAAATTAAAGAAAGACCTAATAATAATAATAATAGTAATCATAGTTATATTAATAATAATAATATAAATACTAACTAAATAGGATTATTATCCTTAACACTAATAATAATAATAGTAATAATATCCTCAAATAATATTTGTATTATTACCATTAAAAAAATTAATTCTAATTTGTATCCAACTCGTAGTATATTATATTATTTTTATTTTTATGACACTTAATATTATTTCTTCATTATTAATTCATGTCATTTAATTAATTGTACACCCGCATGTCACCCGATGGACTAGGAGAGGCCGCGTGGTTTCAAAATTGTTCCTCGCTCGAGTCACGCGGTCTCAAACATTCATTGTATTTTCATATTTTTATTCATCGAAAAATTTACACTTCCTTGAACATCAGGCAAGCCGAGCGGTGAACCGGGCGAGGTCACGCGGTGACCGAGTCAAAGCCACACAGCTTCGACCATTCCCCGCCCGTGCAGGGGGTGCCTCAAATCCCAAAATATTCATTTATTTGTAAAATGTAAAACTGAATGACGGGCGGGTCACACGGTAGCGCTGGCAGATCCACAAGGCTTCGCAATTACATTTTTCCCATGCATCACCCATGCATTGCACACTGTCAAGCGCCGATGAGCGGGGTGAGGTCGTGCATCAAAGACAAAATGTGTATTTTTTTAAATAATAACCCAAAATTTTTAAGAATGCTTCAACCCGAACTACCCAATTCTCTGAAAATTAATAAAAAAATTATTTAAAATGACGGGTGTGAAAATTCTCCACACCACAAATCTTTCCGTCCCCGAAAAGCCACAACTAAGGATGAGACCGAAAGTAGGAAACTACACCCCCTTTGGGTTCAGAAGGTATCCCCATGAAGAGCAAGTAAAAAGAGGAAAACACACCATGCTCAAAGATAGCGACTCAAATGACAACCTCGAGGCACCCGTAAAACACTTTTCAGTAAGGGTCACCCACCCCAGAGCGCTAAAACACCTCTAGTTGATTTCATAAGGAAATGAACTCTCATACCCACGGTATCCAACTTCACAAACTGAAACACCTGAAGCATAATTGAATGATAATAAGACCATTTTACTAGAACAAAGAAACTATACCAACCCACATCCAAAGAATACTCTAATAACCTACCACTTAATCATATCTAAGAACAAAACTGAATAGTCCATATTGAGAAAGATCAATGGGATCCCCACCATTAAAAACTTACCAATTCCTAAGATGAGACTAGAAAATCGACATGACGAGGCCCTGGTGGACTCCCCGCCATTATGAGAAATGCCAACACCAAATCATTCTAGAGACACTTGTACGAGACCCATTTTGGGACTCCCCACCATTAGGACTGACAGAGGGTATAAAACATTGAAAATTATCCAACGGTGACCAAACACCCCACCACAAGGGGTGGGGAGGGAGGGGACCAACTACCGGGGCGTTAAAACCACAACCCAAAACAAACCTACATTTTCACATCCCTGGACGAGCACTATTCTAATTTGAGACTGATTTACACGAAAGACTCCCATATAGAGTACTAAAGTGATTACATACTGTGGGATGCGACCCCCATGACTTTAAGGTGATATGACGAACACACCTCCACATGGTCACGAAAACCTTATGCAACCAGACAGTTTTTTTGGAGAGGAACAACCATAGAAAAAATTTAAACTGCCTCTACTTTCGACACCGATGGAAGAAATAAAGTTGTGGTCTCATACACTCCCGGGGTTCCTTACCACACGCCAGCTTAACTCTAAGGCTTGTGTATGGAGCCCTGATGTTTGAAGCATCTCCTTCCTCACCGTCGGTTATTAAAGACTCTTGAACGGAGCTTGTCCTTTTGGTGTCCCACGCAACCACACTGCAACCGAGACAACACCAGCAAACACAACATATTATGACATTCAACTAATCACACACAGAATATTCACCAACACAAGAGCTGGAATGGTGCATGTGCATCACCCTTTGTTGCACTGAATGAGAACATGACACCACAAATCATCAACTGAACATGACCACTGCTATTGAGGGGGACATTAAACGGTGAGGGACTTCAAACCGAGTCTTAAACAATATGTGATACCTTAAATTTACCATAGCATCCCCATGTGACTGGTTCTTCCACAATAGTGGACTAACGTAAAACCTTTCTTAAATGAAACCAATGAATGAGAAAAGGTCATTTAGAATGGTGGCCCGAACTGACCACTCTAGGCTGCTTCCACCTTTCTCTCATTGGAATATCCTTCACCATTTCCAAAAAGAAAATTCAATTTAACGAGGTCAAACTTCACCCTTGACTATCAAAGAGAACTCACACTGCAATACGTCACCAAACATGAACCTTACGTCCGATGAAAGTACTACAAACCATTCAAGTCCCTAGTCAACACTGATAATTCTGAACCTCCTTCACCCTTCCCTACTGGAATTCCTTTCATCGTTTCTAGGGGAACCTTCAAACACGACAATGTCAGACTTCATACCCGATGAGTCAGACACTCAAAAAGAACAAAACTCCCTTCAACTGCCACTGCATCTGTCATCCCATAGTGAGAGGATCCGATTAGTTGAAAAAATGGGGAGGAAGGTTCATTTCTAGAATTCAGGAAGAGATTCCTTGGATCAACTGGAGGGTCGACCAATTGCAATTTTCTTATGGCCACACTTCATTTACATGTCAATGCTTTATGGGGGGGATACACTATTCAAGAAAGAAAACCATGGACCCAACCGAACTAGTCGATGGGTCAAGACATACCCCAAGAAAACACCAATCATTTAGGGGGGAACCACTGTAAGGGATTGCCGAAACAATTTTCAAAAGTGACCATTTACCACACACTTTCACACCAACTGACCAAAAATAATTGAAACTCAAGACACAAATCAGTCAAAAAGGATTATCGGCTCAGAACACCTCACATACAACCTTTCAAAAATATAGGAGCACACCACACAAACACTGGTTGTTTAAAACACCAAACTTTTCCTTTAACAAAACTTTTTCAAAAAGGGACGAACCTGGTGGATTTCGCCACCACTAATGGTGTCCCATGGGCCTCACACATGCATGTTCTCGTGCCACACAAGCACCAACCTCATATCCATCCAGACACTCATCTGATCATTCCATTAAAATTTTTTTTATACACTCAGGCATGTGGTTTCCCACGAGAACACCAAGGATCGAAACCAAACCATTCCATTTTTCAAAACCAAAACATTTAACCCACACCTTCCAAACCTCATACCTCATTCCCTTTTTAAAATTATACATTTCAAAAACATTTCGTAGACCAAATAATTTTTACTTAAAAACCAAATGTCCAAAATTACAAAACAAGGAAATGAGGAACGGTGCAAGAGAAAACTAGTGTCAGCGGGTGATTGGAACATATAGTTGGAGGCCATATACCAATCACGCCACTACCACGGAGGGTATTTTAGGATAGCTTCCTCGGCTCCGCATGTATTTCCAAACCCTGCGAGCTCACTGGGACTACTGAACCTACTCCTTTTTCATTTCCCCTATATGAAATTAACCACACCGACCAACGGTTTAGAGAAACCTCAACTTGATTTGGTAACTCATGTCCCGCCACGAGGTGTGCTGGCCATGCACCTTACTCATAGCCAAGACGTTACATCCCGACAACCATAAATCCAGTCTACCGTGACTCTATACCAAAAGAGAACGACCCAAGAGAGAAAACATAACCCTCTGATACAATTTTGTTATGAACCAGGCCAGGTCTCCATCTGACCCGGTGCCCGACCTGGTCAGCAACATGGCCTAAAGAGCGTTCCTGATCTCAACGGGCTAGCACAAGTGCACTGATATCAAATGAAACATGAGGGAATGATATACCCAATTTAGAACTACAAAAAAACAATATTGACCAAAAAAACATATCTTAAAAATTTGTCCAAACAGCTTTAATAAATTCCAAAATTTAAAATTTTCAACTAATCTGAACTTCAAAAAGGACAACATCCCAAAGGGAAACCAAAACGACACCACAAACCTCCATGTAAAACAAGGATCAACATCCTCAAGCCTCCGCCACTATGTTCCACAACTAGGACCACTAGAAGGTCAAACAACCAACATGACACTTCCTTCTTTAGACTGAAACAAAGAGACAACAGAGTCTACATACACCCAAAGGTGTATGCAGGGTGTGAGCCAAATCCTAGTAGTATGCCACCCGGGTAAAGATTCCATAAATTAAACATTAAATGAAAAATAAATTTTCAAGATTTTTATTTTATAGTAATGCTTGGATAATTATAAGGAAAAAAAAATTAAAACAGAACAATTTTAATTAGGTGGAACTTAAAATATGAAGCAGTTTTGAAAGAAAGAAATTTTAAAGGGAAAATAGTTACTAAAAAAAATACCGACACAATCTACTGTATGCTGACGATAAGTGAAAATTAATGAATGATCACTAGTCATGGGAACACCCGTAGGTACTATTTTGTTATGGGGCCCTAGGTACCTCATATCTCGGTGTAAAAGAAACCATGACAAATAGCTAGTAACCTTCTCCTGCATGAGCCACTAGTAGGGAACATACCCATAACCTAGTGGTCCCCAATCATCATCATCACAGTTTAGATAGTGTTGTAAGCGTCAATCTTGCTACGAAAAACTGAGGCAAAACCCAACGGGATCACTAACATACTAGTCCTAGTCCACCCACCTAGATACCTGAGTTTCCCATTTGTGCTCAAACAAGTTCCGCATGTTATAAAATACCATTTGCACAATTCATCCACCCAACCAAGCATTATATAACACAGTCCAATATTTGTACATGAAAATTCATTATAGAAACCAAACGTACTTCAAAACCATTTCCAAATATACTTCACACCACTTTAAATAATTTATAAAACTGTTATAAATATTATCAAAAAAATTCAATGAACATCCTAATTGATTTTATACCAAAAATACAACCTAACCCCACTTTAAAAATTAGTTTCACTTTACTACTAAATCAAAACACATTTTTGAAGCTTACATGTAGTTTAACAAATCAATTGCATACTTTACAGAATCACACCAAGTACCACCCAATGGCATGCACACACAAAAAATCTCAATATATTTGTGTTACAAAAATATTTGCACCATTAATATATATTAATAACTCAATTTCACAAGTTACAAACCTTCCAAAATGCAATCACGTGTTTTCACCTAGCACATAATCAATTTTACAAGTAAATATATATATATATATATATATATATTCAATCCAAAAAACATGTCAAAACACATTAAAAACCACATATGCGCCCGACATTTACATTATAAAACAAACCAAATTAAACAAAAAAGAAAATCAATTCATCAAATAATAGTTAAGCATGGATCCACCTACCTTTAATGTCGAATTCCCCACAGGTTGGTGTGATACTCCAATCTCACCACAAACGCACCACATGAAGATCAAATTCAACCTAATTCAAGAAATCGAACCCAAAAATATCAAGATAGAACCCTAAAAAAATGCGACCCCAATTAAAAACCCAACAAAAAGAGGGAAGCAGCTCACCAGAGAAATGCACACAAAGGGAAGGCTGCTGGAAGGGGGTTGTGTGCCAAACAGAGGGTCACTGAAGGTCGCACCGACAAATCGGCATGAAAGGGAATGAAATGTGCGAGGTTCAGCGCGAGGTAGACCGGGGAGGCACGTTGGGGTTAGGTGGTGCGAGGCATCACTGGAGAGGGAGACAGAGCAGCGGCTGGGGAAAGAGGGGGGTGTTCGCCGGAGTGGGAGGTTGGCTAGGGCGGCGCTGACATGTAAGGAGTCCGGTAGTGGGGAGAATCACAAAACAAAGTAGGGGCAGCGGTCCGGCGCTTCTCCGGACGGAGAAGGAGGTGGGGTGGTGCGTCACCAGACAGAACAGGCCGAAGTGACTTGGAGGGAGAGTTGCCGAAGGCGAAGGGCGCTGGTCGGGGAGAAACAATGACGCAAGGAGTAGGGGAAGGGCGCTAGAGGGTGAGCGTCGCGCATGGACTATGTCAAATAGGGAGGGGTGCACTCTAGATTGGGGAAGAGGGGTTTTGTGGGATTAGGGGGGAAGTCATGATCCAAACCCAAACACAAATAAATAAATAATAATAAAACAATAATCATAAAATAAAGAGAAAAAAACTAAAGAAAGACCCAATAATAATAATAATAATAATAGTTTTATTAATACTAATAATATAAATGCTAACTTAATAGGATTATTATCCTTAAAACTAATAATAATAATATTAATAATATCCTCAAATAATATTAGTATTATTACCATTAAAAAATTATTTTTAATTTTTATCCAACAATTATTATATTATATTATTTTTCTTTTTACGACTCTTAATTTTATTTATTCATTATTAATTCAGGACCTTTAATTAATTAGACCCCAGCAGGTCACCTGGTGGACCAGGCGAGGTCGCGCGGTTCCAAAATCATGCCTCGCTCGAGTCGTGTGGTCTCAAACATTCATTGTATTTTCATTTTATTATTCATTGTGTAATTTCTATATACCTTGAACATCGGTCAGGACGAGCAGTGAACTGGATGAGGTCACACGGTGACCCAATCAATTCCGAGTAGCTTTGAACATTCCCTGTCCGTGCAAGGGATGCCGCAAAGCCCAAAATATTCATTTATCTACAAAACATAAAACTGAACGACGGGCGGGTCACACGGCAGCGCTGGAAAAGCAGCAAGGCTTCGCAATTATGTTTTTCCCGTGCGTCGCTCGTGCGTTGCACGCTGTCAAGCCCCATTGATCTGGGTGAGGTCGCGTGTCAAAGCCAAAACATGTATTTCATTAAATAAGAACCCAACCGTTTTAAGTCGGTTTCAACCCGAACTACCCAATTCCATAAAAATTAATAACAAATTTTTTTTACAGACAATGGGTGTAAAATTTACCTAGTTATAAATAAAAAAATGGATTCAAATGAAACTGTATTATTAATTAGTTTTAATTGGAAAAATAATATTTTCCATACTATCTTAGTTTTCATCAAAAAATAAATGAAATCAAAATTACAAAAAAAATGTAATTATCTACAACTTAAAATAATTATTCTCTCCACAAAAGTTATATTAGACACAAATTATAATTAATTGCATAATTCAATTATAATGTAATAACATATTTATGTTTTATGTACCTATACCAATGTAAATGAAAGTGAAAAATTCATCAACTATATTAAAATTTAGAAAATGGGATATTTTACTACTCCATGAATTCATTCCCAAAGTCTTCATGAAATTGCATCAGTTATTTCTCATTAAACATAAAGAGTTTCTATGATTTAGTTCTCCTCTCTACTATAACAAATGAAAATTTTTTAGTCATTATAAATGTTCTGTTCCATCTAGAATTAATCCTACCAGACATGAGTTTCATCCAAAAGGAATATAGAATAACTTTTTCTCTAACATGAATGTATCTTTTCTAAATGAATTTCCAATACAAAAATATGGATTTCCATATATACTATAGAGAATTATTATTGGTTTCCATTTTCTACCCCTAAAGTTTCTTCATCTAGAGTTTCATTTATTCCTTATCATTGACTAATTACAGGGTTTCCTTCTTCAAAATCCAATAGGATTTGTTTTGTAACTCAATATGGATTTAAAAACATTTCCTACAAATGAATGAGTAATGGGACATAACTAAGGGGTGGTCAAGGTAGTTTAGTAACCCCACATTGCATTATCTACCTTTTTCACTAGTCTTTATATTTATGTAGAATATCAATCTCCTAAATTATCATTATCTCTCTTTTGGATATCTCAACTAGACCATTTATTTGTGGTTGGTAGGAAGTGTATATATTTTGGTGTACGTCATATCATGTAATGGGGGCTTCGATGATTGTGTTGAAACAATTTTTTGCAGGATCACTGATTATTACATGAGATATTCCTGAAATAATAAAATTTTGTTAACATAGAAATTCAATAACAACATTAGAATCATTAGTTCTAGTTTCTTCACCTTCGATCCACTAAGAAAAAATATATTCTACAAATGTAATATATGAAAATAGAAAATAAATGGGAAATATTCTCATGATATATAATCCACATACATAAAATATATTATAAAAACCAATGTTTGGTGAGGAATTTATTTCCTTTTGGATATTCCACCAATAAATGTATAGTTTTAATATTTTTTTAAAAGTTTATATGAGTTATTTTAAAATATTTTCTGAAAAATTAAACTTATAATACTAATCTTGTTCTTCTATGAGGTGAAATGTGGCCTCCACATGAATGTGCATGATAATATGTAAGCATTATATTTATCATTTCCTTAGGTATAAATATCCAAATTACATTATCACTTTAAATTTTCCACATATAATAATCCTCCAAAACATAGTATTTTGATTCAGATTTTATATTATGAGGTATATTCTTTAAATATAAGGTTGGTGTATTTTTATGATAAACAATATCACCATTTGACCATATTAGGGTACTTTATTGACATTATAAAATTTCTATAAAAGGAATTAATTATTCATAGATATTTCAATTAGTGTTTATACATAACAAATGTAGGGTATTCTTCTATTGTTATCAACCACTTGGTTCCCATGAACCATATTTTTTTTATTTTAAAATTAATTTTTTAAAAATTATCATCCAGCTCACCAATATTAGCATTGCATTAGGGTACGTTACAAATATTTGAGAGTGTCAGGATCAGAAAAAATAGTTACATTAATTCTTAAAAAATGAATGAAGTTTCTCTAAATAAATAACAATAGCCCAAACTTATAATCTATAGTTATATAGATTAAATAGGTTGTGTCTATAGTATTTGAATAATATGCTATCACAAGTGAATATAAATTTTACATTGAAGACAATGCAACTCCCACTATATTGTTAGAGGCATCATACAACACATCAAAAGGTTCATTATAGGTTTTTGGAATGATTATCAGAGTAGTGTTAATATAACACCCAAAATATTTTGTGGTAAGCTTCTCTTAAATACATTTTATTCATAAACTATATTTCATAAAGCAATGTGTGCCATTTAAATAACACTTAGTTATTTATGATACAATCATAACCTAGCTATCAAACAAAAAATTTCCACTTCTATGTTTTGAATTTCAAAAAACATTCATCTTGAGTTGTGACCAGTGAGTCATTTGGAGTCTGATTGAACAAACATGATTTTTAATGAATAGTAACATACCCCTATGAATAGTAATATGAATGGTAATATGAACATTATAAATAGTAAATAATGTTAATATCTTATTTTCTTAGTGTAATAATACAATGAGATCTTAATGAAATTTCTAATGTGATGTAGAACTAATTATATCTTT
Source organism: Viscum album (assembly GCA_963277665.1). NCBI lineage: Eukaryota > Viridiplantae > Streptophyta > Magnoliopsida > Santalales > Viscaceae > Viscum > Viscum album. The sequence continues at coordinate 1,698,589,443 of OY728161.1, read as the reverse complement.
AAAATAGATATTTTTAGAATTAACTATGATTTTATTTAAAAACTAAATTAAAAATACAAAGAAAATTTATTTACCAAAATTGGTGTTAATTATTTAGTTCTACAGATCTAAAAATTGGTAGGGTGAATTTTTTTGATTTATTCTAAAATACTAGACCTTTTTGTGAATAGTACAAATATAGTTTTGAGTTTTCTGTAATTTAAGGACATCATAACGATGTAATAATTAATTATAAAAGTCTTCTCAACTTTTATAAAGAATCGTATGACATAAGGTGTCCCATGTGGGAAAAAATTTGGAAAATACCACGGGAAAGCCCACAGTTTTGCGTAAATCCCTAATGAGGTGTCTCCATAAATTAATAAAAAAACTCCCTCTTTATTACTATAAATACCCAATCACCACATTCGTTTTAATTCATTACAAACATATTATTCTTGATTCTCCAGTGGTATTACATCCCTAAGAGTCCCCCCAAGGTATTTTCAAACCCCCATGGTCCCAACCATCATATTTTTGGAGTTACTCTACATGTTAAGAGAATTAACCACCCTTCACTACTAGAAAACTAACCTTTACCAACGGTTTGGAACCATTGGTATAGGCCTCCAAACCGTTGGTATAGCCTATACCAACGGTTTGGAGAACCGTAGCCAAGTAAGCCGTTGGGATAGGTCTATACCAACGGTTTTTGGAAAACCGTTGGTATAGGTAATATGAAATCTATACCAACGGTAATGGAACCATTGGTATATAAATTCCAAAAATAAAACATCCGTTGGGATTTGATCCCAGGACCCCTCGTTTATAATCGAACGACTTAAACATTAAGCTAACATCACTTTTGTAAACATAATTTCATAAATATATATATGTATTATCATAATTATTTAAAATTTTGATTTATATAATGTTCTCGGTTAGTAGATCTGGAAAAAAATCAAAGAACCTATCCCAACGGTTTTGAAAACCGTTGGGATAGGTTCTTTGTGGGTCGAATTCATTTGGCCGAATGTTGAATTTCTTGGGTGGTTTTTTCCAACGGTTCACCAAAACCGTTGGGAAAGGCCACTCTTTCCCAACGGTTCACCAAAACCGTTGGGAAAGGGTGTCTTTTGAGCCTCTTTCCCAACGGTTTTGGTGAACCGTTGGGAAATGGTATCTATACCAATGGTTTTTACAAACCGTTGGTATAGAAGTGTTGGGAAAGAACATCTTTCCAGTAGTGCTTCTCCTTTATTAGAGATTTAATTTTATGTTCTCTATGTTATTTTATATTTGATTATGTGGGAATATTTCATTCCATATTCAAATTAATTCCCAAATAATTTAATAGTGATGAGATACCCCATTTCACTCATTAATCAGTTTTGTGAAATTTTAGGTGACGTCGTTAGGCTGCAGAATTTTGGCATGATATTTCTCAAATTTTCTCTAATTTTGAGTTCCTTTATTATATACTTCTTTCCTAATATCCCCTAAAAATATTATATGAAAATTATATTAAATTAAATGAACTATAATTATATTATTCTAATTTAATATTTCATCATCATCTATCTTTCCCCCTCCACTTATACTAAAAGTAGAAACACATTCCTAAATGTGTTAATTTATCACAATCAAGGACGACGGGTAATCAATTTTCGCTACCCTCATTAATTATAGTCATGAAACATTTTTTATGTTTGAAACATATATGAATATATGTATTTCATCTCAATAATTTTATTTTAATCCTCATACACTCATAATATGGAATAATAATACAAAATAAGTTCATTATACACAAAACTGCATTGCTAAATTCATGTGTTTATCAATAAATTTTAACTAATGATTCATCCTCCAGTATATAACCCAGAATCATTATAAGAACATTTATATCAACTTAATGTCTCTAATAATATATATTGACAATTTTGTATGTTTAACCTCATTTCAAACTAGCATCCATTCATGAATGCAAGTAAACGAATCCTGAAAACCAAGGAAGAAAATGCATCCAAAACAATAAAATTGACCATCTTAAACCCATAAATAGGGCCAAGAATGAACCTAATAAGGTTACACTAAAACAATTACATTTATAATAGGTTATGGAATTATTAATTAATGAATATTAATTTTATTTTTCAGGTTATTAAAACAAAAAAATAACACACTCGAGCATAAGGTAAGTGGTTTCTCATCTCACTTTTAATTCGTTGAGATTTCCATTGTTCACCACTTATTTCTGGAATGTGTTATATTTGTACTTATATTTGATATAAAATATCATTATTCTCAATATTTTCATTTTTTTCAATTATTCATTTGATTATTATTAATTTTTGGTCACACAAAACAGTTGATTACAATGTGTAAATGGGATTTGTGTCAATTTCCCATTTCATTGTGACTTTCATTGTTTTATGAACCTATTAATCCTTATTTGGTGTACCTACTTCCAATTTGAGATCAATGTTTATTTAAAATTATATTTCAATTAAATATCTTTATTCTCGTATCATGGATATGTTAATTGTCTAAACCACATACCATTTTACATACGATGTATATTTGTAAAGTTATTTTAACTATGGAAATATTGAAGAATATGTATTATATACTCTATATGGATATTGAAAAGGAATATTTCTCTTGTATTAAATAAATTTATAAATAATTATTTGGACGTGAACTGGTTGGTGGGGCCTTCTATATCCTTTTTATTCATCGATTGGTCCCATGAGAAAAATCAGTTGGTGAAAAACCCTTCGAATTTGTTTCAAATAATCAGATGGGTTTTTACCCATATAACTTCACTGTTTTAACGGTATTATGGTATCATGTTCCGGATACATGACGTCTAATTAGCTAGAATTATCTTTATTCATTATCATTTATTAATATCCATGAGATATTCAATATGAAAAAATATATGGATGTAGTTTCATTCTCAATTTATTAATGGCATGGGTTTTCATTTATTCACCATGCCATATTAATATGTCAAATTGTTTCTAAATCAATTATTGTTGATCGATTATTCTGATATTTTCCCCCTTAATGAAAATTTGAGATCACCCCTCTAAATTTTTTACCTTCAACAGGTGATGAATAGAAGTTCATTTGTTGATTTTTAGTGGTTGTAGTATTTAGTATTTATTATGTTTTGTATTTTTTATCCTTATCCAATGTATTTTTAGTTACATTTATGTATCTAGTTTCTTAAATACTACTAAACTAATCATTCCTTCTAGATTTTCATTCCTTCTATCTATTCTAATATAACATGTAATGCACCGACTATGGTCTAGAGGGGTTGGGGTGTTACAGGTGGAATCAGAGGAAGTTTAGTAGATTACATGGAAACAATAGTTGGAAATTTAAAGTAGGGAAAAAGAACTAAGATAGTAATTGAAGACAAACGTAAAAGATTATCCTGGTATTTTTCTAAGGAATATATTATGTGAATCCTTCTATCAAATTTATCCTTTTCTGGATACGAGCATATAGAGGTGGCTCTAGCACAGATGTACCTAGGAGTGAACGCTCCGACAAGGGGTTTTGGGCTTGACCTGGGGTATACTGGTACACGACAACGGGCCTTGATGTACCCCTGCTTATGACAATTCTAGTGGATATGATAAGGATAATTAATATTTTCATTGGAAGCCATTATGAAGGATTGAAATATAAATTATTCCTCAAAGAAATCATTTTTTGATTATGGGATTAGCCATGCATAGGATCTAAATTTATGCTAAGTATTTTGTTATGTTAAGAATATACATTATGATTCATACCCTAATCTAGTGGGTTCCATTATTTAGAAATGGAGTCTAATAGAAGAAGGGGAATCAATACTCGTGGGCAATGTAGGGATCTCCCCACTGAGCAAGTCAACATAGTCATTGTTGGAGCAGATCATATCATGACCATATTGGGACAATTTACTCAGTTTGTAACAAATAACCATTATACAGCTATGTTGGATCATTTCATGCTACAGAATCCCACATCTTTCCATAGGACTACTAATCCAGTGGTTACTGAGCAACAGATCATCTCCCGTGAAATGATATTCCTGGCATTAATATTCTATGTAAATGATAAGTTAGTACTGGAAGTATATTGTCTCAAAGGTGACACAAATCAATGATGGTCTTTGATTCAGAATACCATGGAGGAAGAAGAAATATATGATAAGGAATGAAAGAAATTTTATGAAATATTTTTTGAAAAATATTTCCCTTGTGAGCAATGAACTGGAAGGAAGAGGATATTTCTTGGCTTACAGAAAAGATAAAAAGACATTATTGCAGAGTATAAGGATACCATCACAAGGATAGCCAGTTCTTCTATAGATTATGTACGTGACTCGATAGACATGATTGATCACTTCATTTATGGTCATAATCCACGTATTCGAAGGGCGCTGGATTCTCAAACATTTTCACCATATAATGAAATTGTCTCAAGTTCCATCAAAACAAGTAATGAATTTTCTATATCAAATTTTTTCAACAGAAACCAAGATAAAAGGAGGTACTCTGATAACCAAGGGAAAGGGGAATCTCCAATGAAGAACAAGGTAAGAATGAAATTACCATTATGCAAGAAATACAGAAATAATCATCTCGGGGAATTCATGAATGACATGGGAGTCTTCTATAAGTGTGGAGGAAAGGGTCATCAATCTCATGAATGAAAGGGGAATAATAAATTTGATTATGTTCAATGCTACAATTGTAAAGATATGGTACACTATGAATATGAGTGTTCTATGTTCCAAAGAAAACATGCCTTGAAAAAAGCTGTGAGAGAAAGTGAGAGATTTTGTGATAACAACCGCATAAGTCGAAGTTCCGAATGATGTGGTGGCAGGTACTTTATCTTTTCCCCAAACATAGACAATAATTTATTTGATTCTAAATCATCACATAAATTTAAAACTTATCAGTTCTTCTAGATAATTATACATGTACAATTTGATTTAAAAAAGGAGTTATTAGTCAAAACTCCAAGGGGGTGCATCATTGCAACAATGGCATGTCATCTAGTCCCCCTCGTGACATATACACTTGATTTAGTTTATAATATTATCATCATACCAATGAATGTATTTGATTTAATTCTCAGTATGAATTGGCTGTCAAACTATGTTGTGAAGATTTATTGCAAGAAAAAAGAAGTTACAATTTCTGAAAATGGTGTAGAATGTCTTATCCATAGAATAGAGACCTCACCATCTGATTTATATATAGACCCACCCCCAATAGCTCTGTTGAATGAAATTATTTTAGACTAAATGAACCCAATATCTATGGGTGAGGAAATAAATCTTTAAATTTAAGATTTTCATATAGTGAAAGAATACATTGACATGTTTCCAGAGGATTTACCTGGACATATTTCAGAGCAGGAAATTGAGTTTTCCATTTACTTAATTCTTGGTGAAAGACCTCTATCAAATACACCCTATAGAATGGACAATGTAGAGTTAGTGGATCTAAAAAACAACTAGAAGATTTGAGTGACAAAATATTTATTCGAACAAGTATTCCTCTATGGGGAGACCCAGTATTGTTTGTCAAAAATAATGATGGATCCATGAGGCTATGAATTGATTACAGGGAAATCAATGCTATTAAAATAAAGAATATGTATCCTCTATCTCATATTGATGATTTAGTTGACCAAATTCATGGATCTCAATACTTTTTAAAGATCAACCTTCGATCCTGATATCATCAGTTGCATGTGAGGAAGTAAGATATTCCCAAGAAAACATTTCGAACTAGGTATGGGCATTACGAGATTACAGTTATGCCTTTTGGAATGACTAATGCACCCTCAATTTTCAATGATTTATTGAATAAATTTTTCATGGAATATCATGATAACTTTTTTGTGGTATTCATCAATGATATCCTGGTATACTCAAAAATATATGATGATTACGAGGCTCGCATGTGGATTACTCTGAAAACACTTAGAAGATATGAATTATATGGGAAGTTTTGCAAGTGCAAATTATGGATTCAATAAGTTTATTTTCTAGGCCATATTGTCTCAATGGATGGAATCCTAGTTGATCCTACAAAGACAATGGTAGTCCAAAATTGGTCCAAGACAAAAAACATAATCGAGGTATGTAGTTTCTTTGACATAGCAGGTTACTATTGGTGTTTCGTTCAGAATTTCACCTGACAAGCTAACCCGCTAACCAAGCTCACATATAATAGAGTTATGATTGGGTGGAAAATAGAATGTACATAATGACTCAAATAATTGAAAATAATATTGGCCAATGATCCAATTTTGACTCTTCCATCTAGAAGTGATGTATTTGAAATATATAGTGATGCATCAAATAATGGGATGGATTGTGTACTTATGAAAAATGGAAAATTTATTGCTTATGCATTAAGGCAGTTGAAGACTCATGATAAGAATTATCCAACACATGATCATGAATTATCAGATATAATCTTTAATCTGATGATATGGAGGCATTATATTTACGGTGAATAATGTGTGATATACACAAATTACAAGAGTATAAAATACATTTTCACACAAAAAAACTCAACATGAAGAAAATTAGATGACTCAAGTTAGTTAAAGATTATTATTTTTCAATACTCTACCACCAGGAAATAAAAATAAGGTGGCAGATGCATTATGCAAGAAAAGTCCTGGACTTCTAACTCAAATAATGATTGAGAGAGATCTTATATTCATTGATATACAAAATATGGATATGGGAATTTCTAATGAAAGGGAAACATCTTTCCTCTGTAAAATTATTGTTAAACCATATTTACATGAGAATATAAAAATCTCTCAATATGGTGATGAAAATATAAATAAGAAAAATATTGTTTGTTAAGGATGGGAGATCAGAAGACTTTGTGTATGGGGAAGGATTTCTGATGTTTGGGAAGAGTTATGTGTTCTATCAGTACCTTCGCTAAAAAGGGAACTACTTGATGATTCTCATAGATCAAATTTATATATACACCCGGGTAAGAGAAAGATGTATAGAGATATGAAGGAATATTTCTAGTCAGAAAATATGAAGCGAAAAATTGTTGACTACATGTTAAGGTGTCTAGTTTGTCAACAAGTTATGGTAGAGAGACAACATTCGAGAGGAGTGATGAAACATCTACCTAGTTCTATGTGGAAGTAGGATAACATTACGATGATTTTATTTCACCAAACTACTGAGGACTCATAGAATGAATGATTTAATATGTGTAATTATTGATCGTCTCACAAAATCCGCACATTAACTTCCTAAAAGAGAGGATTTACCACTTGAGCACCTGGAAAGTCAATATATTAATGAAGTTGTAAGACATCATGGTGCACCTCAATAGATTATGTCTAATCAAGATCCCTAGTTTACATCAAAATTACAGAATACTCTCCATAAGGCTTTGAATACTGAGCATCTTATGAGTACTGCTTTTCACCACAAAACTGAATGAAAGTCTAAAACGACTATTCAAACTCTAGAAGCCATGATGAGGCCATGCCCTCTTGACTTCCAAGGTATGTGTGATCAATAATTTCCTTTAGTGGAATTTTGATAAAACCATAGTTTCTATTATAGTATTAAAATGGATCTATATGAAGCATTATATGGAAATTGATGTCGAACTCCAACTTGTTGCGATGAAGTTGGTAAAAGGAACATTATAGACCCAGAACATATTAAAGATACCATGGAAAAGGTGAAGACAATCTAAGCCCATATTAAAGAATCCAAAAAAGGATGAAAAGTTATGCTGAAAACTAGATAATGGATTTGGAATTCCAAGTGGGAGATCATGTCATTATAAAAGTGTCTCTATCGAAGGGTGTCTTAAGGATTGGTAAGAAAGGGAAACTGATCCATAGGTACATCAGACCATTTGAAATTATAGAAAGAATCAGAACTGTAGAATACCATTTAGAAACGCCGCCAAGTCTCTACAAATTCCATGATGTATTCCATGTTTCATTATTGAATAAATACATGCCAGACCCAATTCAAGTACTCACCAATGATGAAATAGGACTGTAACCTGATTAGTCATTCTGTGAAGAGCCTATCAGGATCCTTGACATAAGGGAGAAGGTATCGAGAAACCGGATGAATCTTCCAAAAATGGTTCTTTGGAGAAACCAAAATATTGAGGAAGGAAAATGGGAACTTGAGGATGTTTTGAAGAAGAACCACCCACATATTTTTGGTTGGATTTATATATAACATTTTGAGGACAAAATTTCTGAAGAAGGAAATAATATAACACCCCAAATATTTTATGGTTTTTATCTTTTAAACACAATCTATTCATCACCTATATTTCATAAAGAACTATGTTTATTGGATAAACCACTTTCTTATTTATGATATAGTCGAAACCAAGACTTTAAACATAAAGTTTTTACTTTTATGTTTTGAATTTCAAAAAACAGTCATCTAGAGTTGTGACCATTAAGTCATTTGGAGTCAGATAGAACCAACTTGATTTTTTGATGGATTTTATCAAACCCATATGAATAGTAATATGATTAGTAATATGACCCTTATAAATACTAAATAATGATAATATTTATTTTTTATAGTAATAAGATAATGAGATGTTAATTAATTTTTAAATGTGATATAGAACTAATTATATCGTTAAAATGGTTATTTTTTGAATTAACAATTATTTTATCTAAAAATTAAATTAAAAATATATAGATAATTATTTTCAAAAAATAGAGTTCATTTATTCATTTTACACATTAAAAAATGGTTTGGGTGAATTTTTACTATTGTTTGTAAAATAATTGAATTTTTGTGAGTAGTAAAAATACAGTTTTGAGTTTTCGGTAGTTATATTACATCATAATGATCTAATAATTAAATATAAAAAGCTGGTAAACTTGTGTATAGTAAACTATGACTTGAGGTGTCCAATTTGGAAAAAACCATAGGCAAATACCATGGTCATGACCATGTTTTTGTAAATTCCACTGATGAGACATCCCTTTTAATTAAAAAAAATCCCTCTTAATTACCATGAATACCCACTCACCCTCTTCATTTTTAATCATTAAAATTTCATTATCCTTGACGGTCTGGTGTTATTACTTCCCTGATATTCTTCCCAATGTGTCCTCAAACCCCAAACGTCCCATCATTTAGGTTTTCAGAGTTACTCTACAAGGTAAGTTAATCAACAAACCTTCTCCTTTCTTAAGGATTTCATTTTATGTTTTCTCTTTTATTTTCAATTGGATTATGTGGGGATATTTCTTTCCATATTACAATTACATACCATATTATATATGAATGATTACATACCCCCATTATCTAATCAATCTATTTTATTAAATTTTAGGTGACGCTGTTAGGCTTCCAGATTTTCATAAGAGATTTCACAATTTTTCTCCTATTTTGAGTTCCTTTATTTAATTCTTATTTACTCATATCCCCTCATCCAAATTCAAGGATAATTATTTTACCTTAAATGAACTAGAATTATATTATTCTAATGGAATATTTCATCATCATCTCACTTTCCCCTTCCTCTTATACTAAAAAAACATCGTCCGAGATGTGTTAATTTATCACATTCAACGACGACAGGTTCCCAATTTTTGATACAATATATAATTATCGTCATGAAATCAATTTTATGTTTGAACCATATAATAATATTTTTATTTCATCTCATTAATGTTCTGGAATCCCTACACACTCATAATATGGCATAATAATACAGAACAAGTTCATTGTACACATAACTGCAAATCTAAATCCAAGCGTTTATCAATAACTTTTTACTAATGATTCATCCTCATGAATATAACCCAGAATAATTATAATATCATTTATATCTCTATAATTTCACTAATAATATATATTAATAACTCTGGATGTTTAAACACATTTGAAACACACATCCTTTCATGAATGCAAGTAAACAATTCATGAAAACAAAGGAAGAAAATGCTTCCAAAACAATTAAATTAAACCTCTTAAACCCATAAGAAGGGCCCTGAATGTAACTAATGAGATTATACTAATCCAATTAAATTTATAAGAGGATCTAAAATTTTTAATTAAGGAAGCTAAATTTTATTATTCCTCTCATAAATAAAAATGAAGAACACACTCGAGCATAAGGTAAGGGGTTTCTCATCTCAATTTTAATTCTGTGAGATTTCTATTGTTCACCACTTATTTATTGAAAGTGGTATATGTGTACTGAAATTTGATATATAATATCATGATTCTCCATATTTTCATGTTATTCAACTATTAAATTGATAATTATTAATTTTTGGTCACACGAAATGATTTATTACAATGTGGTAATGGGCTTTGTGTCAATTTTCCATTTCGTTGTGACTTACATTGTTTTGTGCACCTAATAATCCATATTTGGTGTATATACTTCCCATTTGAGATAAATTTTCATTTAAATTTATATTTCGATTAAATATTCATAATATCTTATCATAAATGTGTTTTTGTCTAAACCGTATAACATTTTATATATGATGTATATTTGGAATGTTTTTTTACCTATGGAAATACTGTTGAATCTATATTTTCTACAGTATAAGGATATTGAAAAGCCATATTGATCATGTATTAAATCAATGTATAAAGAATAATTTAGACTTGTAGTGGAGTGTGGGGCCCCATATAGCCCCTCGGTTAATCGACGGGTCTCATGATAAAAATTAGTTGGAGACAAACCCTTTGAGTTAGTTTCCAAAAATCAAATGGGTTTCTACCCATGGAACTAAACTGGTTTAACAGTGTTATGGTATCGTGTTCCAGATACATGATTTTCAATTATCAAGAATCTATTTATTCATTATTAGTTATTACTATTCATGAGTTATTCCTTGTGACAAAATCTATGGATGCAGTTTCATTCTTAATTTATTAGTGGTGTGAGTTTTCATTTATTCACTATTCCATATAGATATGTCAAATTGTTTATGATTCAGTTATTATTCATTCAAGATTCCACTATTTTTAACCCTTACTGAAATTTTGACCTCACCCCTTTCAATTTTTTTTAACTTTAATAGGTGATGAAGAGAAGATCCTTTATTGAGTTTATATGGATACAATATTTAGCTTTTGTTATTTTTTGTATTTTTTAACTTTATCCAATGTAATTTTAGTTACATCTATGTATCTAGTTTCTTAAATATTACTAAAATGATCATTCCTTCAGGAATTTAATTCATTCTAACCATTCAAATATAACATGTAATGCATCAAATCTGGTCTAGTTGGGTCAGGGTGTTACAGTTAAATATTTAATTAATTCTACCAAAGGATTTCTTACAACAATCATAAAACATAAATTCATGCTCCATCATTATTAAATCCATTTGTAGTAAATTAATTATGAAAAATTCTCAAATAAATTTTCATTAAAATCGATCATAGATTAAAAATAATCATAAATATTTCAAAATAGTGGGGGTATGGTAGTGTTAAAATGATGTTATCATTTCTCTTTTTAAATTCAATTCTTTAAATATTATGTGGTCCAAAAGATTACATTTACCCACCCTGAAATTAAATTTTTCCTATTTTAGAACTATGTTTTTTATTTCATTTCTTCAAAACAATTTCATGATTTTTATGAAATATTTCATTATATGTCCCATTAATAATAATTAATCAATAAATAAATCCACGAAACTTTTAATCAGCTATGAAAATGTACATTCCATATATTTTTCAACAGAAAATATGGAATTTAATAGCCCAAAATTCATTATTTTGTATTAAAATATACCAAATGGAAACGTGAAGGTTATTTTTTAAGTGTATTATGATGCTATAAGGATATGATAATAATAATAAAACCATGAAAAAAAGAAATAATGTCTATCCCCAGCTATTATTTAAATTATTTTACCTATAAAATTAGAATATAAGGGATATTTTTAGGAAACATGGTTTAATTTCCCATAATCCATGTAGAACATCCAACTATTTTGAACCCTAGTGGGTATTAGTTCATTATTCACATATTTATTAATGGTGACTCTAGTTTTTAAGGTACTACCTACATGATTCCCACCCAATTATAAAATAAATGTGGCATATATACCAGATCTTATTTTTTCAATTTAAATTTTCATAACATTCATTATAGTTTGTTTGAGAATTTCTATGGTAACTTCATAGAGTTTAATTAACTAGGAATGAAGATTTGATCCATGAATATATTAAAGATAATTCTAGTATTGTCTCTTAATGATTTTTAAGTAGTCCAAATGTTCTATTTTAGAATGATAAAAAAATTCGTTCTTTATCGGGCTCTAATTTATTTGAGATCATGTATTGCATTTTTTAATTTTATATTTGAAAATAGTTTTTAAAACCAATGGGTAGTTGAATATATTCCAATTATAGTTGTTATTTTATCAATATTTTTTTCTCAGTGTTTTCCATACAATAAACCATCTTATGATAAATAATTAATTTATTTTTAAATTAAAGAAATTTATACAAATTTTCTTCATTCAGTTCCTCAAACTATAAACCAAAATGATTTGATTCCATATATAATTCATTTTCAAAAAATTGAAAAGTCATAAATATTAAAAGATTCCAAGGATTATCCTAATTTGATTATTTAATAAAACTTTTTAATCTATTCCTTATAATGATAAATAATTTTTTATTGAAAATGTGTAAAAACATATTGTTCCCCCTAAGGAAATTTTATTGAAGATAAAATACATAAATTAATAGATCTTTCTCCAAAATCCATTAAATGTGTTCCATCCAGGAAAATTATTATAGTTTTAATAGTCTTAATAAATGGACTACCTAAAATTATATGGTAATATATTTTAAATCTTTCGTCATACATATTCAAGATATAAATATCAAAATGGAATAATAATCCCTTTAAAATTACCAAAACATCCTTCAGAATTCCTACTGGTTTGGAAGTGGTATGTTCAGTTAGATGTATAAATATAGTTAGATTTAATTCACATATGTGTATATATGTATTTGGAAAATAAAGAGTAAAATAAATTGAATATCCAAAGTGACATAATGAATCAATTTATGTGAGCTCTACTATGGGATTGGGGAGGGGGAAAGTACCTAGGTGTTGAATTTTTCTAGTTTGATGTTGGGTTATTAGATCATGAACATTTCTCTACTGTAATAAAATTTCATCACCTAAAAAATTTATTTTACTAGTACACATCTCCCTATGAATCCTAAATCAATAGGGTATTTTTTGTATGGATCCAAAAAATGGATGTTAACTTCCAATTTCTTTTTTATATTCGGTATTAATTATTATAGGGTTACATTACAGGTCATCATAGGATGGATCATTCATGAATGGAAGTTGCTTTTGGGTTTGGGGGAATCTTCCAGATTGGCATTCCCATTTCCATTTTTCATTAAAATATTCTCAATATAATCCTCCAATACATTCTCTATTGGGGTTGGTAATTTTTATTCCCTAGGTTTTCCACTTATAGTGATTCCTTCCATTATTGGGGTTTGAGTAGTTTGTATATCCCTTATACATCATAAAAAATATAACATACATTGTCCATTGAATTAATATTTCATTAGGTAGGGTGATTACATGATCCTTGAATAAATATAAAATCATAGTGGAAATGATCTTTTAAAATTTACCTATTATATCCTTCATCTATGTAATGTGAATCTCCTGGGAAGATTTTTTTGTTACATTGTGAATCCAATATTCTTCTAAGTATTCCCATAATTGAGTTTTTTTTATTATTTATGTGTTTTTAGCTTATAGAAGGTTGAATGTTTTTCCTTGAGAATGATGATGGCTATTAAGACTATTGAATTGTTACTAGAATGGTGGCCTAAATGGATGTTGGTTTCCAAATCTATATTAAATATTTTAGAAATATTCAAACTCATTATTTATATTTGGTTGTTGTTGGTAATAAATATGCTACATGGAATCATAGTAATAGATCCCTTGAACTTGATGGATTCCATATGTAAAATTGTCCAAATAGTGAGAAGCTGATAGACTCATGGGAGTATAGAAGGTGGATTCTTCTGAACGTTATTCCATGCTATATATCTCACTATTGAAGTTAGTTCCTTGATTTTAGTTTCATGTATAGGAGGGTGGGAAGTATCAACCTCCTATAGTATTGTCATAATTGATCTTTCTCGGAATAGTTAATAGGTTTTTAAGATCATATCTCTCATTTATCTAATAATATCTATGAAATTTTCTATCAATGATCCACTAGAAGTAGCATCAAGATGGTTCCTCTCAATTTCAATATTTCATTAGTAAAATGTCCACAAGAAATAATGGCCTTTATTTTGTTAATAAATGAATAATTCTATTAGTACTTTAAATCGATACCAAAACTCAAATAAAATATATCTACATTCTTGATTAATTACAAAAATCACATTTTTTATCTGGATAATTTTTTATGTAGAGAATAAATTTGAAGGAAGGCCCTTTAGAATTCATAAAAATTGGGGACTTCTCTAGGATGTAGATTATATATCCACTCATTTGATGATACTACATGCGATATTTGAAAATCCTTACATATAATTTTTGTTTATGAGATTCCAATTTGTTTGACATTACTGTATACACATCAAAAATATATCTACTATTTGTTTGGGTCTTCTTCATTAAATTCATGAAACTTATATTGTAGTTAGATTATTCTAATTTTAGTTTTAAATTAATACTACTAATTTGGTTATTGTAAATGATAATTATCATTGAAATTAATTGAATATAACCCTCTAAATTTTATATATAGTTTCTCTAGATATTATTCCATATTCTCTCCGTCTAAGGTAACTACAGTAGAAGAAGAGGAAAAGGATAGAGAGTCTATCAACAAAATTGTGTCAAACTCCCTCAATACTTGATATGTAGTTTTTTGATTTTTAATTATTCCTAGAAAATTTCTCCTAATATATTGATCAAGGAAAAAGAGGTGGTCATAACTAGACCATGTCATTTATCATGAAAATGAAAAAAACTTAATAGAAATAAAACCACCAGCCTTCCTCCACAACAACAATGTTGGGTTGATGTAATAACTAAAATAGGCCATGAAGGAAATAAATTAAACCCCATTAAAAGTTTTAGTTAGTGGGACTCATGTTGAATACATAGAGGAGGGTGGGTTTGGAGTATTCTTATTGTGTTTTATGGGTTTGTTGTGTATTTGATAGGAAATTTAATGGGTGATTGGAATAATATTTTAAAACAAGTGGTACATACTCAAAATATCGTCCTCACTCACTTGTTAAGTCACATTCCAATTTTAACCACAAACACTACTCTCTAACCATAAGAAAACATAACTGAACAACATCACATGGTGGTTCTATATTAGGTAGAAGAGAAAATAATCACTATGTCTAATACACATACATATCCTAGTGATAAAATATATTTTTTTACTCCTAAAATAAACTTCACCCCCCATTATCATTTCAGAAAAGAAGTTGGACCAGGTGGCATATTCACATAAATCATAATAAGACTGAATAATTAAATTTAAAAGGATAATGGACACCTCATATTTATTAAAACAATCCAATAATTTTCAATAAATAAAACATTAAATATTTAAAATTTATGACTATAATTATTAATAGGGGACTGGGAAGATTCTCCTTGGTCAACCATAAAGTGCATCATTTTTCATCACAAGTGAGAGATAAAATAAAATGAAATTTTAAAAATAAACTCTCTAATAATATTCATATTCGTGATCAACTCATCAGGATATATTTTTCTTCAGTAAATATTTGTTCTCATTATAGATGTGGTAGAATGATCTTGGGATTATTTGAATACTTTATCAGCTTAATATACTCTATGAAAAAATATTTCTTATATTCCTCATTCATAAATTTTATTACATTGAAAATACTCTTGTGTTTTTGAGTTTAAATCTCATTTCCTCTTGTGTAAACCATGTTTCTAAGTTGATGGTACATATTATCTTTTGACAGCTCCATATTGAATCTTTTAGTATCCCAATTTCCTTACATAAACACTATCTTATTTAACTTATGGTATGTTACTCATGTGGAATATATGGTGGATTTTTTCTGATATATGAATACCATAGAAATAGATTTTAATATAGGGTTTTTCCTAAATTATTTCAAAAATTTAATATTTTTGTTACCGAGGTTTAAAAATTGTTAATGTCCCAAATTGGTTTGTAGACAAGGAAACTCATTTTATATGACATGGAATTCTTATGAGGATCTTGAGAAGTATGAAATGTGGAATGAAAATCATAAATTAAAAAGGCTATTTCTTTTAGAACATGAATGTCATTTGTGGAGGTTGGTAAAGTATTACAATATTCTCAAAAAGCCATAATCATGGGCTCAAAGTCATATGAAATGAGTAACAACTAACACGCTTGGGCTACTAAAAAGTCACAAAGACGAATCCCTATAGAGTATAATGTTTAAAACATATAAAGTGTCTTATTCATTGTAGAAAATGTTATACAATATAATGGGTGAAGTGTTACACAACTCTTCTAAAGTATTATATATGTCCTCTACCCTTTCCAGTGTCCTCCACAGACAAGAAATCATGATGAATTCAAAATCAGTGCAGTATTTCATAATTTTATTCTAGAATTGACTTAATATAATGAGAGTCAAAATCAAAACACTATGAGCACTGAATTATCATAACCCAAACATATATTAATGTATTTTCAATGTAAAAAAATTAATAAAATAATAAAAAATATAAATTTAAATCCAATTTTCATTTCAATTTCAAATTCAAACAACCATAATATTGTTTACTTTTATTAAAAATTAAAGGAAACACAATTAAAGAAACTAAAATGTTATTTAAACAAATTTTAATTTTTTTTGGCTTGATTAACTTTATATTGGAAATCCATAACATGGATATGTTTCTCAAAGATGGTGGTGTCATGTTATAAATAAAAATATTCACACTCAACTACATGAGAAGGTTTTGGATGGAATTTCTTATACTTGGATACATGAAACACAACATGAATGAACACCATTTTGTATAGTATGGCCAACTGATATGCCACTCTCTGATGAAAATCAACAACCTCTAATTTCCAAACCTAATACGACATCAAATTTCTCTTATTTATCAAATGATGATATCCTATTTGAGAAAATCCCATTAGAAACAACTGAAAACCAATGTCTAATTCCAATTGATGTGTACATAAGATTTATGGGGACTCTAACCAATCAAGAATCATTTTCAAATAAATAGTGAAATATTAGTTATATCTCTAATGATACTTGAACCAAGTCTGGAAAACTAAACAAAATCCCTCAAAAAACTAGTTTTTTGTTATGGTCATATATAAATATCTTATAATTCATCCATATTTATCTATTCTTGAAAACAATTATCATACAAAAACAATGCCAATGACATATGTCTCTTCGAAGAGCCACCAAATTTGGGTACACGTTCACATAGAATATCCTCAGGAATTATAATAGCATTATTTAAAAGCCAAATATATTATAATATATTAATATTTAAATAAATTTTATTTATTTGATAGTATCATTTACATGAAACACTGAGTTTAAACAAAACATGATATTCTTATAATATATTATTATTTAATATTATAGTTATCATATAAAAATTTTATGGGTGGGTATAAACATGAATAAATAAATTATGTAAATTTATTTTTTACACATTTATAAAATTAATTAATTTCTTACAAATTGATTATAAATTTAAAAAATAATTGAAATATAAAAAGTGATGGTTTTTTGAAATATAGATTTTATGCACATAATGTGTTTTTATATTAAAAAATTAAAATGATATCTATTGTTTACGTTTTTAATTATATATATAGATTATAAATTCAGTATTTTTTTAATAGTAATATAATGGTTTTTACATGGAAATGAATGATAAAAATTCAATTTTATGCTTCAAAATGTAATAAAAAATGTTTTCATTATGTTTTTCACTATTATTTAAAAATTAATTGGTATAATTTATAGAAATTGAATTATATAAAATGATATGAATATTTGGAATTATAATTTTTAAATTTATTTTAAATTGGTAAATTTATATTTTGGTCATAAAGAATAGTAAGATCAGTATAAAAAGTTCTTACCCTGTTGTGGACAAAACAGGGTTACTATAGGCCCGCTTGGAGTTAAGTGTATAATGCGGCTTAATGTTGTATAAATACTATTAGGAAAATATAATTTATCATTAAATTTTACATTAATTATATTTATTTTACATTTTTTCACTTTTATAAGAATGTTACTTTATATTACAAAAATTTCTTAAGTAATTCTTTTTATGTCTCTCCCCTCACCTATAAAATGAACCTATTCTCCCACTATACAAACAAATTTGAGTAATATATATATGAAGTTACCTATCCAAGGAACTTCCATGATCTATTCACCTTTTATTTTGATCTTATGTTCTTACATAAATCCTATCATAATAACGATTATGTTTTACATCAAAAGATATCTCTCAATGAAGTGTTAATTGTATTACATGAATATTTCAAATTTTATTTTTTATACTTCCCTTGAATATATTGTATTTATCCAAACATAATGAATCTAGTATCATAAATTACCTAAAGTATTATTATCATTATGGGAAATTAAATTTTCTTTTTCCTTCTCTTCCATTGGTAAATGAAAGCCTCGCTTGTGCTTAGGTATGGACAACAGTATGTAAAAAGTGATGCATTTAATTTTCCATAAAAACCATTAATTATTGGTTATTTTGATGGATTTAAGATTAATATATGATTTTTATGACATAATTAAGATTCTATAAGTATAATATCATATCTAGATTCATACCCTGTCATTCTTTAGAAAATTATAACGTCACTCATGTATACATGTGGACTACAACCTCTACAATGCGATGTGACTCATTTTTCATTTCCAATTTTTATTGATGGTAATATGTTTATTTTTAACAAATATATATGATATTTATAGTTTAATAATTAGTATATAAATTTTAATAATTATTTACCATTATTTCATTCCATCTATTTAAAAGTGGAAACATCACTCATGCGCACGTATCATCTATCATCTTCAAAATGTGATATAATTCAATTTTCACCCCAAATTTTAATGAATGGTTATAAAATATTATAAAATGAATAGATAGTAAATTTTTGAATTGTTTTTTATTATTTATATTTTTAAAAAATTACTAAGGGGTAACAACCTAACTCATCTAACTAATAAATGCATGGAAAACATACATGTTTTCACTCAAATAATAATCTAGATAAAAAAATGTTAAGAAAATAGTATTTTGAATATATAAATCAATGAAACATAGTAGTTTATGTAAGAATATAGTTTTGGAATATATTTTTAATAAATATATTTATATTATAATTTGTATTTAAATGCTTCAGAAGAAATATGAGACTGGAGGTAAGGGATTTGTGATACAATCTCTTTTCACTTATGGATTGTCAATGTTAAATTTCTATTTAGGTAAATTATATGACACATAGCATTTAAAAACCATATAATTTATTAAAATATAATTTCTTATAGGGTTATCTAATTAAACTTTTATTATCCACTATTTTTTATGTAGAAAGATTGAGAAAATGTTTTACGATAAGTAGAAATTATTCCCACATTGTTTGAAAAACATTTTCTCTCATGTCCATGTTCATTAAAATGTTTTCAAAATTTTTATTTTATATAATAAAATTAATTTTTAAATTAATTTTTAAAAACGTATTTACATTTTATTTCCTTCAAACTAATCACCTCTTCATTTTCCAAAAAGGATGCTTTTGGAATTTTTACCAAATTGTAAAATGAAATTTCTTTATCACTTTTTCCACATAAAAAATTTCCCCACCATCATAACCATTATTTTATTTTAATATTACTTTAAAGGTTTCCATGGTTATTTACATAAATAATTTTTTCCCTATTATATATATATTTCTTCAAAAAATATAATGATGGAAAAGGATATTTATGTTATTTTCAAGGAAATGTTCAAATAAAATTTGAAAGGTATGATTCTTATATTTCTACATAATTTGATGTATTTTATACTTCCCTAAGAAAATTATCTAATGATACCATCAATGTAATTTATATAGATGAATTAATATTATGTGATGAAAAATTGATTATGAAATCCATTTCATTTCCATGGATTATTCTATGATTAAATGATGAATGTTTTATGATTTTTTAGCTCACATTAATATTGTTTTCATCATGTTATTTTTTGGGATCCTAAATCCCTCCAATTAATTGGGTAATGTGATATAGATATATCATGCAATGATGATGATAATTTTTTACTTGATTATGAATAGAAATCTTTTCATATTTATATCTGAATACGATTACTTCTAACTAAGATCAGAAAAGTACTTGTGGTCATGATTGGAAATACTTTTGTTCAAATTTTGATGTGAGATTGTTATTAATTATTTTTATACTTATAGGATTATTTTTTGACAGGATTTTGAGTTTTTTTGTTCATGATCTTTTAATTTTCAATCCTCATGAGGAAAGATTCATATTCTAGGGCTCCTTAATGATAATGTCAACATTGACACCCTTATTAATCTTTGTTCTTGATATACCATTATTTTAGATTTTATGATATAAAATTTATTAAGTAATAATATTTATATTTTCAAACATGCACTTGATTATGTTATCATTCACTTATGATTATCTAATTATTTCTTATGATTTATATATCTCATGTTTACCCTTACTAAGAACTAAGGAATAATATTTCTTATGTTTTCCTTCCCTAGGTTTCGATGGAATTGAATTATTATAATATATATATAAGGGTAAAAATAAGATATCATTATGGGAGATGTTAAAATTATTTTAACAAATAAGATGATTATGTATCTAGTCTCAAAGGTGAGTAATCCTTTATGGTCCCCAGATATGTGTAATTCATATATGTATTGAATATTAATAAAAAATGATGTAATATTTATGTATGTTATGGTTGAGTTTCCTCACCCACTTAATTTTACCATCCATATATGGATTAAAATTATTATTCAACACTATCTAACAACTCATTACATCTTGAGAACACTTCCAATAATTGTAAGTAAATTGTTGGTGCCTATCAGAAATGATGACTGGTTGTATACCATGAATATTTATAATATCTTGTAAATATAGGTTTCCAGGAAATTACATTTTCATATAATCCTTGATATATTAAAATAAACAACTATTAGAAATTGGTCAATAAACACCCCTCCCCCCACTTTGAGAAAAGAGATGGTTTTTGGGAGTTTTTTGTGGCAATTCTAGTAACTACAAAAAAATAAATATGATTAGAATAATATAAAATATCATTATGGTTTCACTAAACTGCAGAGATATTTATTTTATGTTTTATATTACTAGACATTTCAATTAATTTTCCACTGAATGTTTAATAACACCCAATCCCCCCACCCTACTCCCTCTATGTGACCCCAACATCCACTTCACTCCCTTGTGGCAACACCGAGCCTGTGATACCCTTTTCCCCACACATACTTTTATCCTCTCTCTGAAGGTGACCCCAAGAAAATGATCACCTTTCTCTCTATCCATCCTCTTATCCTCTCCTTGCATGTGACCCCAATCATATGTCTCAGACCCATGTGACCCCCTTGTAGACCAGAAACCTATGACCCTCCCACCGTCAAACACCTACCTAGTCAACTCATGAGGGATTGGACCCCCCCCCCCCACTGTGGCCCTCCCCCCTTTGACCACCTCTCTGGCTAGGTCATCGATGATGAGACCACCTCCAGCCTTACTCACAACGACACAGTTCCAATATTCGATGTAAAATAGTATACCAATGTGGTATCAGTATAATTCTAATGTATATTATATCCAGTAATGTTTTATCATACATATCAATTTCCTTTGGGTGGTTTTATATGTGTCATTGTATTCAATAATTATTTTTCCATTAAAAAACATTCAATACAATTGTTTATCAATTTATTAATGGTGTTTTTTGATTATGTAATATTTATTTTTGTTTTCATAGCATTTATAGGTTGATATAGGTTAAGGAATCCTATATATTTTTCCTTCTTAGTGCTATTCATCATCCCATATCCTATTTTAGGATGGCTTGGGCTATAACAGTCAATAAAACACCACCCCAAGAGTGGAACTTGTGAGATGAGTTTCATGCCAATTTTATCAGATAGGTTTGGTACCAACAAACATATATGGATCATAGTCTTTAATTTTCACTAGTTCATTAAATAATTTTTTTAAAAGATACACATAATGTTTTGATACCAAAATTCATGGACTTGTTATATAATAATTAATGGGTTTTATTATGATTATTTATTTATAATCAATAAACATATTAATCTTAATATTGATTAATATTGGAATAATAAATAATATGAATATATTAATTGCAAAATTATATTACATAAATATTATCAAATATATACTATATGATATGATACAAGACACTGGTAAATACCTTAGGATTTAGTAATTATTAAAATGTTGTGTTCCAAATATATAATATTAAAATAATATATTAACATATACTAGTGATACATACTATATGATTAACCTATTTTGTTGAATATTTATCAATTTCACAGAAGCTATAAATTATTTTAAATATTCTTGGTTATAATTAAAAATTCTATGAGAATCAATCAAAAATCCATTAAAAATGTTTTCTAAAAAACATTCATTTTTTTAAAGATAATGTTTTCAGTTATTTTAATAAAATTTCTACAACATAAATTTGTAACAATATGGTTTGTAATAATTTTAAATGTCAGAATTCTAAGAACAAAAATATTTCAGGTTTCTATCCGATCAGCATCTCATAGAACTCCACCACTACAACCATCGTCTATGGATTCTAGTGATTTTATTATACCCACATCTAATAGAGAGCTAGATATTTCCCTATATTTAATTAGCATCCCACTACCTGATTAATCTCTTATGAGGGATCATCACATCACCCCTCCATATAAGAAATATTGGTGAGTTATCGTTACTGGTATGTACATCATTTTTCAAAAAAAATATTATCTGTTATTAATTTTTTAATTCATTTATCAAACATATAAATACAACCATATAATTGATACAAATATGAAAATAGAAGATGTATGGGATCTGATGGAATTCAAGATTATCATTCCATTTGATGAGTTCGAGGTTCATATTAGTGAGGCTTCCAGAATCTACGTGTAGATTCTTGAGAATCTTGATAGTAAAATTGTGAGATTTTATAATAATTATAAATATTAGAGTTGTATTCCTACATAAAGAAAAAATGTGGTCTTTTATACCCATGTTAAGGTAATATTAACTAAATATTCCATGAAAACTAATTTAAAATACAAGAGTAAAATTTGATTATATACTGATAAAGTGATATGTTTTTTATTTCAATATGTTTTTTTTTTAATTTTGATGTCCCTCACTCCATTTCACACCCCTGGAAATTGAGTAATTTGGGAAAAAATGGACTGATTTTAAAGGGATATTATGGAATGGTTTTAATGAATCTTCTTTGGAATAATGAAAAATGTACGAGAATGTTCTTGAAGGCATTTTATATTATTAATGGAAGCACATTGTCGATATCAATAGAGATGAATCTCATGATTTAATTTCATAGATTACATTATCTTAATAATAGAAACAAAACAAAAAATTAATTTTTATTAATGTTCTTATTTTTTGTATGAATTGTCAAATAAAATTATGTGAGTCATGAGAAGCATTTCATACATTGAATTATTAGGTCACATTGTTTTTCAAGAAAAAGAACTATTTTGTTTTGTATTTTATTCAATGATATTTATATCATTTTCATTTAAATCCTGGGTTTTTTCTAAATTGTTTTAATTTTTTATAAATTCTAAACAAATAGGTTTCATTTTTGGGAAAACAGTGATGTGGTTTAATGTTCATAAGAAACCAGGTTTTAGTTTGGTAAATGACACATTCAAAGATGTAGTAGTTTTTACTTTTTCTTTGCATTTAATATTATTTAATTTCCATTATAAAATAATAAATAATATTTAACAAATAAAAATCCTTTAAACAAATTAAAAGGGTCCATCTACATAGATCAAGTGGTTTCAATTATCCATCATTTGATACATCTAGTTGACCAAAATTAATTGGGTTTTAGGATTATTTGGTGTTAAAACATAATTTTAAATATTAGTTTTTTATAATTTTGAAATAATAATTAATATTAAGTAAAATATTATTAATTATATAATGCTATGATGTATAAGGTATTTTAAAAATTCATTGATAATAATTTTTTAATAGGTTAAAATTCAAGAAGTCTAGGATGCGAACACTTCGCAATAATTTAATAGTATCCAATAACGATGAAGTTAGAATAGTTTTTGAGAAGGAGAATCACTGATGTGTATGGGGGATGGGTTCTGGCCCTACTTCATTAGTTGTCCTAGGTTGGGCAGTGTCATCCATTGCTGTTAACCCAATGGGGGTTCTAGTAGCCTCATTGATCAGGAATCACAAAGAGAAATTGCACTATTTAAATAAAAAGTGAATGAACAATGTTTCTGTCCACAAAAATAGGATCAGTGGTAGTCAAAAATGTTAAATGATTTAGTTTCATTATTTCATCAGATTATCGACATCGTCCTCAAAGAGATTTCTATCCTTATAGATTTCCCTGATGAGTAAAGTCTATTATGAATTAGATCATTCACACATTTTCAAGAAACACATACATCCTTTATAATATATGTAGCGTAAATTTATGATAACCTTCACTAATAAGATTTATTTTATCTATTTTCATATATTACTGATAAATATCACTCAACAATTTAGTAATGGTTATATTAACTTTTCCCATGTTAATTTTTTATTGTTATTTGTTAAAAAACACTCTCTCCAACTGAATAAAACACCACTGCTGATTAGCAAAAAAACAAAAATATAAGAACATCCACTCAACTAAAAAAAATATACTAAATTATAGTTATACATGAAATACATTATATTTTATAAAGCAAAATTCTCTTTCCTCAAAATAATTCAATCATTAAAAGATATAAAACAACCAAAATAAATTTTAGAGTTTCATTAAACTAATTTTAGTAATAGGAGTAAATAATTATTTTTATTAATTATATATTTCATTAATAAACCTCTTAAATCATTAAATTTTTGTAAAACTAAAAAACCATTTAAAATTAAATAAGCTCACAATGAGTGCTGACAACACTACCGAAATAAATGCTTATAAAAAAATATGTCTGAATGTGTATCCCACATTCCTTGAATATTGCATAATTAAATAAGTGATAGAGAGTAGAATAAAAATACTAAAAAGAACAACAATAATGTATAAAACCATTTTGAAAGAACAAAATGAAATTTTTTTTATTCTTGATTCATTTAAAATAACTTTGGACATATTTTTTTATATTTTGTTTTTGATCCAATATTAAAAAAATATAGCCATTTGATACTTAGTATACATTAGGCAACATAAAATGAAATTTAATTTGAATTTAAAATGATAGTTTCAAAATAATAATATGGTATTTAAAATGATATCAATTTTTAGTAACATTAAAATAATAAATAGAACATTCAAAAAGATTATATAACATAGAAAAGTAGAAAACATAGTAAAATTAAAAGGAAGTTTCTAATATAATGGTATTATAATTTAATCTTTAAAATGTAATAATTAACCTAATAAAAATGATTTAAAAATAAATAAATAAAAGTCACTTTGATAATTTTTAATTAAAACTTGTTTAGATTTTCTATTTTACCATGATAAAAAAAATTTATGTAATCACCCACAACACTAAGGGTAGCCATTTAACCACTATTCAATTAGACACTTTCGAAGCAATCAGTGAGTTAGGGTACTCATGTAGCACCATGCGATCCAGTAGGCTTGAGCATATTGCCCTCAATTGGTTGTTATGGACTCATGAAAAGGCCCCATGAGTCAACTGTGAGGGTTGGTTGAGGCCCACATGATACAATTTGCAACACTCTTAGGTGTGTATGCTTGTGCTATCAGGGGTAGAATCCGCATCATGTCTTATAAAGAGCGGCCAAAATTCTTGGTATTTCAATATTTGACTCCCCAAATCATATCTTAGCTATCTAATCGAGATCGGGCTCATTCGATCCATCCACCATTTTTTTCTCCCCTCCATTGTTCTTCTTCCCCACCCATGTAATCTAGAAGACCCTTGATATCCTACGTGCCCCCCATCTCCAGCATCATGGATTCCTTCAAATGTGGACCATCATCAACTATGAGTCCCCTAAACACAATATTAGAAACTGTAAAATTCAACTAATCCATTGAATTATTTCAGTTTTATTTATTTTTATTCATTGAATTCTAATAGAATCGATATATGTTTATACATATATTTCATTTCAACCAGGATAATCTAAATTATTTAGTTTATGAGAAATAGAAAAACACAATGAACACCATTTATTCAGTGTACTTTTGAAAATTTTCAATGTTAATTTATATAAATTCAAATTCATAAACATCGAATATATATATATATATATATATATTATATATCATGAAAAAACACTTTAAATGTAAAAAATTGAAAATCCTTTGATAAAAAAATACATAGTATTTTTATTACTGAATGGCTTTTATGATTTATATAATGTCTTATTATGTAAATATATAACTCTTATTTTGTACACCCAATGAACCCAACTCACCCTTCCCCAAGTTCCACCTCTTTTAAATTTCCTTGTGATCATGAAAAAAATTCTTTCTTCTTCCATTTTCATGTCATGATAAAAGTTAATGTTGTTTTTATAAATATACATGTGTATAAACATACTATATTTTCTCTAAAACCATTATAAGTGAATTATTTAATAAAATCATTATATGATATTATATTACTAATTACATTTTCTAATATTATTTTGATATACAATGTAAAATAATAATGAAACCATGTTTTCTTACTGTTTAAACTAAAATTTTAAAGTGTTTATTTTATTTAGTTAAAATTTTATAGTTATGAGTAAATGTAAATAGAAATTATCATTTTATTTTATTTTTCTATTTACAATAGTTTTAAATAAATGTTATCATTTTATGTGAGAAATTCAATTTTGAATCCTTGTTTTTCATCCATAATTTAGATATGCACATCATCTAAAATATTGTGGACATTCCATGTACTTTAATTATAGAATTTGTTTAATTCAGTAAAATGTTTTATTTATGTAATTATGTATTTTAAAAATAGAGAAATTATTTATACGTATGAATTTATCATAGTTATTTTTGGAAATTATTTAAAAATATGATACTGTCATGTAAACAAATTTCGAGGTTTATTTCCTTCAATAAAAATAATTTATGTAGGTTTTATAAGTGTTTATTGGGATATGAGTGAAAAAGTAGGACCATTCAAAATGTTTTATTAAATTATAGAGTGATATTATTGAATGATTTAATATGATATGGGGAATGAACCCCTAACCTCTAGGGGATATTGTCCCTCATTTGATACGACTATTTGGCCTTACAATTTTTCTTATGTAATGTTGAGTGTTATGACCTATACACAAAAATTTATATTTAAAAAATAGGGATATCCAAAGCAGTATTTCAAAGTAATTGTAATTTTAAATAAATTTATGTTTTTCAAAATTATATAAACTATATAAGTATATTAGAAAAATGTTATCAATGTATGGACAAACCTTTCAAACTAATGGTTTTATCAAATGATTTATTTTATAAATGTTTTCAATGATATTTTATTGTTTACAAAGAAAATAATTTCTAAAGGATTTTTAGAACCCCTTATTGGTAAAATCGTTTCTCACACTATGTTTGGAATTATTTTTCACAAGTTTAATATAATTTCAATTGTTGTTTAATTCATATAAGGGTTCATCTCATAAAACAAAATTTTTTTAATTTTTTTACATCCCTGTTAACATTTAATGTACACGTCTAATTATCCAAAAACTACATTACAAATGGTCCTATTTTGTTCAATTATTTATGTGTTATTCATTTATCATTACCAAAAAATACACATTATTTTTATGTTCTTGAACTGGGAAGCATGAGTTCAGGGATTTACACCCACAGTGACACACTAGAAATAATAAAACCATTTCCATCAAGATCATCTATCCAAATATTTAATTACTTTATATTTGATGGATCAACTAGTTAATATGGAAAAAAAATAATTATAATCAGAGGAAAATAAATAAAAAAATCCACCTCATGGTAGGGAGGTAACCAAAATAAATCATCTAACAAGTAACTGGATACTATCCAACCACAATTGGTTACTAGTCATTTTAAATACACTCCCCATAATCAAAAAATCAATACAGATATATTATATTAATTTGATAATGTATCAATGCTCAAATGGTCCTCCACTACCTGATCATTTATTCTTCCTAATTTGTAAGATGTGAATGTTTCCATCAAGAGAAAAGAAAAAACCATTCAATTGTAGGATAAATATATAATTAAGAGATAATTATATAATACATAATAAGTAAATGATCAAAATTATAAATAATAAGAATAATAAAACCCCATAGAATATGATCATTGACAACTATCAAAAAACACTCAAAAAATTTAAAGCCTCACACTATCCTCTATCCTAAATGAGTGTAATTATTCAATTCATACAAAAATAAAATATGATGCAATCCAATTTAATATATTATTTAGATTAAATAATTTAATGGACCATTTATCAAAATAATGGGCCATATAAGGAGAGATAAATATTATTCCACTAATGACCATTGTCTTAGTGTCAACCCACTCAAGAAAATGTTTTGTAGAATGAGGGATTTTCTATCATAGGATCAACTATTTTTATTTTGATTACATGTATATTCAATGTATTGAATGATAACAAAACATCTTATTACATATTTTTAATTATTCTTCATGCATTTAATGTAATAATATCATAGAATTTGTTGAACAATGATAAGTTCATAGAAATTCCATGCTATGATGAGACCCTTGAAATGTTGCGATGATATTCTTAGATATTGTTCGAATATCGAATAAAATACTACGATGGATAAAATATTATATATACATTAATGTGTGAGTAATCATAAGAAAATGATGCTTTTTATCATGATGTTTTAACATGTTAATCTATAATATGGATGATTTTTCGAACAAACCTTCCACGATTAATTTCACATATTTTTCATTCATATGATATTCCAATGTATGAGTTTGTGTAATAGTCAATAGAAATTAATATTATTAGTAATTCATGTCATGACTCAATAACATAGATGTATAGATGAAAACTATGAAGCTATATATTCACGACGAGGTAGGGCATGTTGGGTGCATAAGGATTGACATGTCTTTAATGGATAATTTGATGAATGATGATTCCCATTCAGGTTTAAGGAATCTGATATCTCATCCATTTGATTGGAAAATATCTGTCACCATAAATTTTGTGTTCATGGGGTAATGATTTTTTTATTTTATATAGCAAAAGAATGATGTAATGAGAATATTGGTTGGTCATATGAATGTGAAACCTATATGATAAAATATTGTGACAAATGGATTATATTACATAGTGACAATTTATATGTGGTTTTAATCATTGATACACTATTTTATTTCTCTTTAGTTCCTTGCCCCATTGTAGGAAAGTGATTTTTGAATTTAATAAATCCTTCACAATTCCATCCAGAGTGAAACCTAGTTGGTCAAACACTATGGTTTTTCAATGGTCTCAATTAAATTCTACATGAATTTAAATAACTGAATAAAGATTATTATTAAGATCAATGGATAATTCTATTCATGTTTTATCTATCTAAAATATATATTTATGAATGAAATATTTAAATCAAATATTTATTAGGGTGTTCAGTATATTATAGAGGAGTTCGAACCATCCATCAATATGTTGAGTGAAAAATATTTTTTTAAAAGACAATTATACAATATTTTTTATAGTTCAAGTTGGAACAAACCCCAAAATAAAAAATAATAATATATGGTATGGAGTTTATTAAATATTATAAAATTATTTAAGGTATTACATTTAATTAAATAACATTTTAACATAAACCATAACTCTGTAAATACATAGTTATACCTATGGTGCAATGAATCTAAAAAATGAAACTTTAGAATTTTTGTGCATAATGAAACCCTATTTTTCTATCTCTCTCTATCTCTCGATCTCTCTTGACACATACTTTATCTATTCCTCTCAGTAATTATAAAAACAAGAGATATCCATTCAGGATAAATGAACATGTGATCAACAGAAATAATTCATGACCATCGACTCCATGCACAAGCACCCAGAGAACGATATGTGTTTCATTGAGAACAAAGGAGCACATGAGGATCACTTCTAAAGGGATTCCATCCTTCAACCCCAAAAATGATACAATGTAAATTCAAAAGGGTCCATTTGTTGATTAAAATATTCATCGAATAAATAATTATTATATTATGTATTCATTTATTATAATATAAAATAATGTAATTATGAATTTGACATGAATTACCCTTACTCAAGTATTAGAGAAACAAAATATTAAAATAAATATTAATAAATTTCCCACCACTGCATGATTCTATTGTGACCATAACCATAAAGTGGTATTAGGGTGGTCAAATTTAAATTTATAAATATTTGTTTTATTATTGATCTATACATAATTTTGGTTGAATTTTAATTTTATATTATTCATTACTTAATTTTTATTGAGCTAACATGCTTAAAATATATTGGTCATGTTCATTCATTGTTTAGTTTTTTTAAATTTTCTAAAAACATATGGATAAATTCTAGAGATTTCATTGCGAACTACCAATTTTTTCGTCTAGTAAGATAGGGTTACAAGATATGTAGATGACGTTCACATTGCATAACAAAGTACGGTGCACCTATCTATGTCCTATGATACATGACATGCCACGTATTTATTAAACACTTTGTACAGAATGTTTTGACCAGCAAATCAGAAACAGGTATGTCAGATTACAATGAGTTCATATAGTGTACATGTTATATAGTCTGCATGGGTCACCTGTATAAATCACACAATCTATGTCATCATTATACAAGTCCAAATCACATGAGATTAAAATATTAGATTATTTATGATATAAACTATATGTATGATGTGTACACACCATGTAGTTCATATTTTTCAATATTTGAAATGTGTTTCAAGTCATTTGGTGAGAATAGCAGACACATGATATGAGGGAGACATGATGTGTTGCTGGCTTGGACACACCATGTTATCCTACCATGATATATGTTGATGACCTGGATGTGTATCTCAAACACATGTAAAATATATACATGACATGTTCCTGTCATTTTCACACTATGCAGTCTTTCAATGTCAATACACCATATCCCATAGCGCATAACCTGGATACACCACCACCGAGGTACTCGATTTTTCGCTAGATAGTACACGATTTGTTATCCCCCAATTACTGATATAATTAAATAACATTAAATTTTCAATTTCACCATTACAACCATATTCATTGTATTGACACATTATGTTTTTAACAATTCAATAAGAGTTTAAAATAATTTTAACTACTTAATTAATTTATTTTAATAATTATTCAACTATTGGGTCTTCCATTTATTTTCCATTATTATCTTTAAGATGATTATATTGAAGTGGATTAATATGGTAATTAAGATGAAAGGGAATTAATTAATTAATAAAATCATGTCTATCTTAATATTAATGAATAGATAAAGGAATTAATTTTATTCATTTACATTAGCAGATAAGTTTCATGTATGGCCATTAATGAGCTAATCTACGACTACTATATGTTTTCAAATTTAATTAAATAAATTTCTTGCATGGGTTTTTAATTATTATTTTAAAATTAAATTTTATGTCCTATGATTCATCCATCCTTCCATTATTATATAGGACCAATGTGTCTATGTATATATATGTAATCACCCATTAACCAATTATTTGGTTCTCCTCACATGCATGTGGGTTATAAATAATATTAATTAAAAGAGTTTCCCAGGGCACATGGAGGTAGTCCAATATGGAACCCTAATGATTCTAACCTAAGAGTTATATGGGTGGATAGTTTGTATGCTGAAACTCATGCTACGACTAAAAATATGAGTAATTTCCTCTTGGTCACAAGGTGATTTAATGTCCTCTCATTAAATCAACCATTAGATAAATCATACACATGGGTTATTTAACTAACTATTTATTTATACGTACGAATTATTTAATTTTATGGATAAAAGACACTAATCTCATAAATAAATGAATTATTATGAAAAGAAATAAAATAAATAAATGGATAATGCATTTTCTTATGAAACATGATTAATTATTTAAGTAACATCCAATAAATATTAACAATGAATTTATAGGATAGAACAAGTTAAAATTTATTCATAATATATTTAAAGCACCCAAAGATATATTAATTTATACTTTTCCTTCTATCACCTGATTAAGAATTAAAGAAATAGAAATAAGTGGAAGACCAACCCTCATTTATGTAGAGTTATTATAATGGTTATGGGTTGAATCAACCTTCATACATAATGAGAAGTTGACTTTCCAAGACATGATGTTACATGAAAGCAAGTATTGAGCTAATCCATGTAATGATTTTAAAATATATGAGTCCACTCAATGGATAAAGGAGCTACTAGCCCTCAGTTTTCTAAGACATGCCTATATAAATACTTACAAATAACATAACCAAACAACATTAGGGAAATTCTAAGGGGCATATAGATCCTCACAAATAGAGTGTCTTAGAAATTAGACATTTAGAGTTGAATGGTGAGGGATATTTGTACTTGGTTAAATAGGGGAATATTTAATAATATAAATTAATATATTTTTTCACTAAATTTTAAAATCATGAAATGTTCTAGAAATATGGTATTTCAAATTTATAATGAAATGATATGTTTTTCTTCCACACTATCCCTTAGATATATGTTATTGAAATAAAATAACTTCACTGGATGTAACATCCAGAAGTGTCTTAGTGTAAGAACATGGATCTTTCTTTCAGATATCTTTTTCTTTTCTGGTTGTTTATGAGAAAATATGAGTTTCTAGAAATTCTAAAAGTACACACTGCATACTTTTATATACACGATGTTTTCCTAGTTACCGCTACTTACTATGTGCTAGCCGTGTAGCGGTCGAGCACATGGCCATTTGTGGTGACTTGGAGACTGCCCAATGATTAAGCCCTAAAAGGAAATTACATGCCATGTACTATTAATGAACCCACCATGTACCTTCTTTTATTTCACTAAATGGAATGGGGTCACGTTTAATTGACATAAGATTATTCTTCTTCCCTCGTCTTGTTCGAGATCATCTTAATGGATGGGGATCTTTGTCAATCCTCCAACTCACCATTCGTTCTCTGAATCGACCATCGTCAATTTCATTGGAATGGCTTCGGAGAGTTGTCCTTTCTTCTGGAACATCATCTCCTTATTTATCCACTTTCATGAGATATCCTCGGTTGAATGTTCTTATCATTTTGGTAGATCTATAGTGTTCTAGGGAAATTCAAGGCCTTAGGTTCACATATATTGATCTCACGACACCGAGGTAGGTGGTTTGTGCCTTTCCGTAGATAGTCTTTGTATTTTATGTTCAAAAATTCCCAGTACCCAAGAATATGGTATTGCAGGTTTAAGGTATTTAGCCCTGTTTTTACTCCTATTCCATGTTTGCATGGATATAGGATGTTTGTTTATAAATAGAGTTAAATTTTCAATGCTATTGGGGTTTTGACCATTTTTTATTGTTTTGACCATTTGGTCTAGCTTTCCTGTTAGGCTGGTTTTCTTTCCATGCCTAGTATTGTTATGATGATGTGATTTTTATATGACATACTATGATATGGTGTATATTGTTTATCCAAGTTGTTCTTGAGGATTAATTTTGCTTCCTTGTATCGTTTGTGCACGAATGAATTACACAGGGTTGTTAGAACCTGGTGTAGTAGACCATAGGGATAATGGACCTTGAGGGCTTCTCCAAAGTGTCTGTTTAATGATACATTGTGAGACCATATGGGGTATGGAATTTGTGATCTCTTAGAGTGTCTATAGTTTCCTCGATATGGGAAACATGGGGAATTGGACATTGAGTGTTTCCTCAGAGTTCCTATTAGTTACATATATGATACCACATGGGGAATTTCCAGTGAGTTCTTATAAGGCCCCAACCTTAAACCTTACTTAATCTTGAGATATTTCAAGAATACACCTTGAGGATCTTATCAGGTTTATATTTTAAGAGAATTATATCATAAAACATGTATTACATACCAAATTTAAACAAAGTGGTTACATAAAATATAGTGCTCATTTTTTCCCATCAGCGGAAACATATTTAAAATATAACATGGTTTCTTTCTTGACACTTCCTTGACACTATCATCATATCATGTACCCTTCCCTTGACCTGTGAAAAACATTTAAAAAACATGGGATGAGCATAAAAAGCTCAGTAAGGGATATAAAAGTATCGAAATGAAACATGAGTACATGTATACCCAAGAATCAATGAAATCATATTCTACTCATAAAACATAATCACTTTAACATAACTCATAAAATCAGGAATAAATCATAGAAATCATAAGACATAAAGGTATCTTGAAGCATTCATAACATTCTTACGTAGGGAGTAACCCTCTTGGTTACGTTTGGAATACCTATCACAGTATATTCCCTAAGTCTCTTCGTAGAAACCTTAACGTTTAACTCCTCTGCGTTACCCAATGCATTGGAGAGCTATATCTGGCTCACTTTCCCTTAGTTTATCACGGAACCACCCGTGTTCATAACAATGCCCAAGAACCATAACATAATCATATCACATAAAACATGCATAAAGGAAACATAAAATTTCCACATTTAAATCCCAAGATATCAATACAACACATTGATATAATAAAATCATTATGAAAACCATTTTCAATACCAAAATAAAAGAAAAGTAAAACATGGGATTTATTTTTCATTCAAAAAAGGTTATGGATTATAGAGGAAGCCGAAACTCAAATAATGGTCACGACGGCAGAGAAGTCGTTGTCGCCGCATACGTACGACAAAAACATTCCCTTTTGTCATTTAGTAAAATGCTTCGTATAAAAAAGGTTCCTTCTGGATAAACGTAAGAGTCAAAGGGGTTTATACACCATAAAAAGAAGGTTGTGTATAAAACAAAATATGCCTCAATGAAAGGTGATTGAGACGAAGTCCAATACAAAGATCATTTATAAATAAAATAGATCTATTATGTGTATTCACTATAAGTACACATAAAGAAAGTACAAATACAAGATAGGACATAGTAATATCATGACATAATTTGAAAGTAGGAGATTAACCCAATGAATGGAAATTGGGTTAAGAAGTTCCCTTACCTTAGGTCCGACTTGACTCGATCGTTCTTTAAAGTCCTGAATAATAAACTTGAGTTAATTTCTACTTGCTTAATAACCTTTTTCATGTTCATTATTCTTTTTATATCACTTTTTACCATGTTATAAACACTATGTAATTATTTATGTTAATAATCGTAGTTTTGTCGATAATTGGTACTTGAGTCCAAAATAAACTCTTTATAATTACTAGTTGATAATGTGGTAAAATATCCATTATATCGAAAATTAAATTCATGATGTAGATATCATATATGTCATATATAATTATTATATACAAGCATTTACATTATTACATAAC
Source organism: Viscum album (assembly GCA_963277665.1). Classification (NCBI taxonomy): domain Eukaryota; kingdom Viridiplantae; phylum Streptophyta; class Magnoliopsida; order Santalales; family Viscaceae; genus Viscum; species Viscum album. Next base: position 1,698,553,521 of record OY728161.1, on the reverse strand, counting down.
ATTTAGAGGTAGGAAATGAAATGCACTGTTCATGGAGACGGTAAGTCGAACGTACGCATGAAATCTACCTCCATTTCTATTTCATATTTAATGTAATTAAAACATAATGATAGATAATAGTATTATAATTCCAGTATGGTATCATATATCATTAAATCCATCGTTTATACGTACCACATATGGTATTAACGAATCAAATCACTTTGAGGGGTCGGTAGTCCGCACTTCCTAAAATGAAGATATCGTGTTTACCCATAATGGAAACCATAAAGATATGCCATAAATGAAAAAGACAGAAGCTTAAGTAAAACATAAACATATTATATATCGTATATAAATATAGTGACATCTTAATGGCCACCGTTAAAGGTGTTATATGAGTTTTGAACAATCATCCTTTCGTGAGGCATAAATTTTCCATCCACAGAAACAGTATGTTCATTAACCATTAGATGTAGGTGTGTGTAAGTATAGCTCAAATACATATTATAAAAACATCATAGTATATGGAAGATACTAGTTTTGTTACAAAATAAATTAATAAAAAGTTTTTATGGGGTTGGAGAAGTAAAATAAAACATAAGAACACAAGAAAAGACACCACCTTTAAATAGGGTAACTCTTTTTTATTTGAGCTCAAAGGCTTCCCTGGGAAGACTTATGCCCAAACGAAGTCTTCAAAGAGCTAGATAGGGATGTGGAGAGACAAAATTATCAGGGTTTGTCCGATCCAAAGTCTGTGTAAGTGTGGGTAAGGAGGTAGAGGTGGGGGCCTTTTATAAGAGGAGAAGAGGGGCACTCTTGGAAAAGTAAAGAAATGTTACTTTATTTTAAAATGTGTTTCGAATTTAAAAGGTCCCAAATTGATATCATTTAAGGATAAGGTGATAAGGGTTATAAATATACGCATCCAATAGGTTTTTGAAAAGTTTAGGTCTTAGATTTTACATTATCTTTTCATTTTATTTAAATAGTTAAATAATGTGGTAATCGCTGCATCATCATGGTGTCATAAATAATTTAATTTATTTAATTTCTAAAAATTATAAAAAAATACGATGATGTAGAAAATATTTTTATCTTTCCAATGACTATTTATAGTAAAACATATGATTTGTATAACCCCATTTAATTTTTTTTAATAAAAACAACTCATGTTTCTGTCATTTTTACTTTTACATTAAATAAAAAGATATAAATGACATTTTCCTTCCAAAGTGGATCCATGGGGTCCCCAAGTTGACCCATGGGTTGTCTTGGTCGGACATGAGACATAAAATAAGGGTAGGACATGTGTCAAGTTTATTTCATATTATTAAAATATTATTCTTACCTTAAATTACACTAATTACCTCTAATCGCGATTAAAAACTTAAAAGTTACTATTCACCAAAAAAATTATTTTAATTCAATTGAACCACATTTTACATATTAATGAAAACCATGTATGTTGGATTTTTGAAATTCAAAACACAGAAGTGGTAAAGTTTCATTTAAACGAAAAATCAGTTTTTTAAGTACCACTTAGTGGTTTCACTATTCATCAAAAATTGATGTTTTTCAGAAAAATACCAAAACATCACCCTAAGCTATATTTGATATTACAAATTCAAAAAAGATGTATATTTTACAAAATTCAAAACATATAAGTTACATTAATTAATTTAATAATTAATTCCCGTTGTCAGAGAAAATAGAGTGTTTTTATGAAACAATAAGTATCAAAAGATTGAAACTAGTTTAAGTCCAATTTTAAAAATGGTTTGCCATCAAAAGGAAGTAAAACAATCTTTTAAAAATATTAGTGTATTTCATGCTTAAGATTGGATTTATTCTCATTTTAAGACTCTAAAACACTATTTAATTCATTAGTAGACATAGATAAAAATATCTATTATTCATTACTTACTTGGTATGTTACAGTGCTTCCTTAGAGTGACTTTTCTAAAGCTGAACCAGAGGCATTAGATAGTGTGTACTTCCCAGAGGGTTACTTGTGTTTTTATGGCTGAACTAGAGGGGTAAGGATTTGAGTACATCCCATAGGGTTACCTATTTTTTACATATATACTATATATATAAAATGAATGTTATTGATGTAGTACGATTGTTACTATATGTACTTCCTTAATACTACTTCATTTTGTTTACTTCCTGCAATATATATTCACTAATTGTTAGGAATAGATCATTTGGTGGTTTCCTACTGGTATTCATATCGCATATTGTTTGGGTAATGCTTTTGGTCCAAAATATATTATATTTATGCAGGTATAGATAAGGAAAATTTCCCTTCTACTGCAGGTACATGATTACTGTGGAGCTGGGGAGCATGGGACCAAGCTGAACCATGCGATGATGTGGAGGTGTTTACATGATTTAATTTTTTACATGGGTTTATTACTCTATTACATCATGGTGACTTGTTTGGAATCATTACTAGACATATGTATCTGGCATCATTTATATGTGTGTGTTCCAGTTATTACTTCCAGTCTTCCACTGATTACTATTGTATTGTGTTATTACTGCTTCTACAATTGTTATCTACTTTACTTTCGTTGTCTTACTCAGCCAATGAGGGCATAGTTTCCCCAATATCACACCCAAGGCCCTCCCTACTAGTCGGAAGCCTCTCGCATTCAGGGAAATGTGCTTTAGGCCATGTGACCAACTGGGTAAGGGGTGCCTCTGGGTAGGTTCTGGAACCAGGACATTACGAAGTGGTATTATATGATTTTTTTATTCTTGAATTACTTTTTGGAGCCTATATCCCGGGATAGGAAGTAATAGGTACTTAGTAATATGTTGTTCCCAAGAGTAGATAACCCATGCATATGGAAACATGAATCTACCATGTTATTGCTATTTTTATGGTTTTTCAATTTTACAGTAGATTTGATTTCACTATTGGGTGATTCACATGTAATGTGCTATTATGTTTTAGATTTTTGAGGTTCTATTTCTATTGAAACTCTATGAGATGAGGGTATTCCATCTCATGCATTATATAGGCACTTGTTAAAAATCACTGGTCATGCATTACTACCATGAAATTTAGGGTGCATGTGTGATTTAATGTTATTTGGTTAGTGGTTGTGCTAGATATCCATGATGTTGTGATAGATGCCTTGATATAATCCCTTCTTTTTTATGAGGTATTGGGTCATATATGATTTTGTTTGAATGGATGAAAAATATTAATTTTAGAGGTTTTATGGGCCCTCATGGATCAATAATTGGTGGATCATTGTACTTCTATTCCTTGAAAATGACATGTATAAGATTCCAAGATTTAGTTAACGAGAATTCTGGGCCCTCACAGATTGGAATTTGGCAACTTAGTGTTCGTTTTGTTGTATTATAGGTTCGAGAGTAGTTTCTATGGATTATTGTCTGGATGAACCTAGAATACATGGTGTGTAATGTTGAATACATGCCATATGTCCATTTCTTCAGGAAGGAAATGTTTTTCTTAAGTAAATGTCATGTACTATATATACATGCAGTTTTGTCAATAATTGTGTCACTGCCTATGCGGGAAGAGACACAGGGTTGGGAAATCATGGTGGGACATACCGTGTACAAGAAGTACACATCGTGTTGTGTAGACTATGTTTACCCCCTGTGTGAATAACTACATGGATGGATAAAACATAAGTTATACATGTCGTGTTAGGCTTGAACACGCAGTGTAGTGCAACCCATGTATCCGGACCAGTTTCAAACAACACGGGTCGGTTAAATCGTTTTAGTACACGTCATGTCCCTCTAGAACATTTTGTTTAGAGTAAGCCATGTAACTGTCCATGTGATGAATAACACGGGTCATTGATGTTTATATACTATATATTGTGTTTGGAACGAACACTCCATGTAGTCTTGTTCTATGGAAATAGTTTGGCCTAGCCATGTAGAAGAACTCAGGTTGGGAAAGAGGATTCAAGTACATGCCTTGTGTTTAGACAACACAACGTGTGTTTGGTGTGTTACACGACCGGGAATGGCAGAATTATACGCCCATGAGAAGGATTATTGGAACACACCGTGTAAGAATTATACATGTTGTGTATCCATGTTTTGAAAAACTTGATTGATTTCTATCTCTCATTCCCTATTTGCACATCTATGTTTCAGTCCCTGTTAATCTTGATCTATGGTGTCCACTTGACCTTGTAGATTAATGCCACTAAGATGTCCACCGGTAGTACAGTAGTTATAGGTCAAGGATTAGACACTGGATAAGGCTGATCAGGGACTACCAATAGATCTTCTAGGTGTGCCAGTCTTGGCCCCAGCCATCATTCCAGAAATAGGTGCGGATGCATTGTTATGAGAGGGATTTATGAGGTTTATTCAAACCTTTCGAGGAGTACCACATCCTTCCCCTTATATGGAAACTTTGACATGGGTTTTCCAGCAGCATCATCCTCCCACCATCACAAGAGAAGGAGGACCTTAGGCTGTAGAGTCATTGTAAAAAGCCATGCTTTTTCTTATCGAGCATCTGGAGACTCCTCCAGAGAGGAGGGTGAATCTCACTACGTATATGCTTTAGGATTCCTACGAGATATGGTGGGATGCGATCTCATAGGTGGGATACCAGTAGGTTATGGCTTTGTATGTGTTACAACATGTATTTTTGACTACTTCTACCCAGATACTTTGAGGGCCGATTGTGCCTGAGAGTTCATGAGTCTCGAGCAGGGTAATATATTTTACATAAAGTATTCTTCTTGCTTCATAGATATACAATGCCTCAATCATATTCCAGGTGGTGATGAGTAATTTCTGGCAATGATTTTTGTGGATGGTCCCATGAACACCATCTGATTTCAGGAGAACATCTTTTTGCGGACTTCGGTCACTTCTATAGTGAACCAGATGCTATTAATAAAGTGCAATAAGAGGGATTCTGGAGTGGTGATCCCGATCCGTTCAACATATGAAGTTTGTATCCCTCCAACTAAAAGTAGGGCGTTCCATAGGGAGTTTACATATAGAGATCATAGTAGGTGGGATACTTATTCTTGTAGCCAGGTGGTGTGCTACTAGTGCGGGAAGAGTGGTGATATGAGACCACAATGCCCAAGAGACCCAGTGTAGTGTTGATCATGCAGTAATATGGACCATCTTCAGTGCTTCTCTCAGTTATTCTCACTAACACATAGTGACAAGGGTTATACTATGACTCATTGATCAAGAGCAGTACCACTATTTTCTCATCATTCAGGGAACTAGAGTTCCTCCTGCCGTTAAGGATGATGTGGCGGTCATGGCCATGGTTTCTATTCACTAGACTTTCTGTGACAACAGGGTGGATCAGATCAAGGTGGTCATGCAAGATTGCAGGGCCGCAGTGCTGGTTAGACATTTTCATGTGATAAAACCCAGTATGAGTAGGATCTCGTAACCTCTAAAGTATGAGGTGCGATCATAGTTACATTAGTTTTAGCTTCGGCTCTTTTTGATATAGGGGCCTCCAATAGCTTTATATCTATCTATATTGTGTAGAGCCATGGGCTCTGTATATTTTCTTATGCTAATATCATGACATTAGACACTCCGTTGGGTACTTGAACGACTAGTGTACTTTTCTTCAAGGAGTCCCCTCTATAGGTTGGTGGGTGTCACTTCTATTGGGACCTCTATGTCTTGGAGAAGATGAGATATGATGGCATTCTTGGAATGGACTAGTTAGTTTCCTTTCATGATGTTGTAAATTTCTAACGTCGTAGGGTGAGTTTTACACCGCCAGTGGGAAGATCATTCCTTCATAACGATGAAAGGGATTTTCAGGTGAGAAGAGAAAGACCTGAGCATCACTTTTTGGGAGGAGTTACAACCTAGATTGCTAGTATATATCAAGATGACCAAGGGACTTCACAGATAGACATTCCTCCAGTTTTGGATTGTTTTAGAGATGTCTTTTCGAATGAATTTTTAGTTTTTCCTCCATAGAGTGAGGTGGAATCTTCATTTGAGCCTATTCTAGGAGAGGCTCATGTGGCAATTCTTCTTTATAGGATGGCTACACCAGAGTTGCTGGAGCTTAAGAAGATGTTGGTGGAGTTGTAGGAAAATGGTTTCATCCAACCTAGTACTTCTCCTAGGGGTTCACCTATCCTGTTTGTAATTAAGGTGGATGATACCCATATACATTGTGTGGATTATCAGATGTTGAAAAAGTTGATGGTCAAGAATCAATATCCCTTGCTGATGATTGATGATAACATTGATCAGATTTGAGGAGCTCGATTTCTCACAAAGATTTACTTGAGGTATGAATACCATCTGTTGCACATTAGACCATCTGATATACCCCTTATAGCCTTTCAGAGCATGTGAGGTCTATATGAGTATGTGGTTATGTCATTCGGTCTCATGAACGTGCCTACAGTTTTCTTTGAATAGATTAATTGAGTGTTCCATCCATATATGGATTATATTATGGTAATATTTGTGTAAGATATTTGCGTGTACTCTCACACTCGACATGACCATGACACACATATTGAGATCATTTTGAGTACGCTAAGAGAGCATCAGTTATATATAATGCTCTAAAAATTCCACTTTTGGTTGGACGAAATTCAGTTCATGGGTCATGTTATCTCATAGATAGATGTATCAGAAGATCCATAGAATGTGATATCATTAGATTCTTGGGTGCAACCGAATAATGTCTTTGAGGTAGGGAGTTTTCTAGGGCTGGTTGGTTACTACAAGAATTTTATATAAGACTTTTCACACATAGTAGTGCCAATTAAGGGCCTGACTAAGAAGGGTGATAAGTACTTCTTGTTAGATTCTTGGGAGTCATCCTTTCAGGATCTGAAAGGGAGGTTGACTTCAGCACTGATACTAGTATTTATAGAGCCGAGAATATCTATACTATTTACAAGGATGCATCAGGTATCAGGCTGGGAGTAGTGATTATGAAAGGACAAGGGGTCGTTGTGTATAGGTCTCGATAGTTTAGGTCACCTGAAATAAATTACCCAACGCACGATCTCAAGTTGGCTGCAGTTGTTCATGGTTTACGCCGTTGGAGACTCTACTTGTTGGTAGAGTATTTTGTGGTTTCACCAACCATAATAGTCTCCAGTATACCTTCACTCAGTGTGACCTGAAGTTTTGATAGTAAAGGTGGGTTGAGTACCTTCAGTCTTTTGATAGTGCGATTTCCTACATGCCTAGGAATGCCAACGCAGTGGATGATGAGTTGAGTAGGAGGACTCATGTACATGTAGTTTAAGAGACCTTTAGTGAGTGGATACTTATGGATCTATTCTATGAAATGAATTTGCAGGTACACGAAAGAAAAGGGAAGACATTCCAATCTTCTCTATATGTTACCTCTGCTCTTCATGATCGATTTCCAATAAGATAGATTTCAGATTTAGAAGGCCTGGTACTATGGGAAAGTGTATTAGTAAAGGGCCATATTACTGGATGGACTATATGTGAGGATGAGTTCTAGAATTTTCATGGACGTGTGTGGGTGCCAGTAGACATACGAGAGGAGCTGATGCAAGAATTTCGTTCCTCATTTTGGGCAGTCCTTCCTGCTGTCTCCTAGATGAATCGAGATCTACACCATCAGTATTGATGTGATGATATATGTTGATGGTTTTTTCATGAGGTGTTCTACCTATCAGCAGATAAAGGAAGAGAATTAGCAACCATCAGAGCTTTTGCAGCAGTTACCCATTCATGGGTATAAATGGATTGATGTCGCGATATATTCCGTGACAGGTTTTCCAAAGTCACCTCGAGGGAATGATACAGTTTGGGTTTTCATTGACTGAATCCCGATGGTTTCTCACATTATGTAGATGTAGGAGACTATAGATGTCGATGAGATAGGAAGGTTGTACATACACACTATTATACATTTAAATGGACTTCCACACTACATTGTTTCAGAGAGGGATGCATGATATACTTCATGGTTATGACAAGGATTACAGAAGGCTTTGGGTACACAGGTGCTTCTGTGTATAGTTTACCATCCTCAGATAGACGACCAATCCATGCATACGATTCAGGTGCTTGAGTACATTCTATTAGCATGAACCCTATATTTTAGAGGTTCTTCAGAGAAGCAGAAACATATTATAGAGTTTTCCTATAATTATAGATTTCGTGAAACTATTCAGATGGAACCATTTGAGGCCTTATATGGTATGACATGATGATCACCCTTATGCTAGCTGGAGGTAGGAGAGGCAGCTATGCTGGGACCTCGTCTTGTCAGGGAGACCACAGAGCAGATAGTGTTGATTTAGAAGTGGCTGGATATTGCACAATCGAGATAGAAATCATATGTTGATTGATGGAGATGACCTCTAGAGTTCATGGGTAAGGATATGGTTTTTCTACATGTCACACCGAGGATGGGACACATGTGAATTAAAGGACAGGGTAAGTTTTTTCAAAGGTACATCAGGCCGTTTGAGGTGTTGGGGAGAGTCGAGCCGATTTCTTATCAGTAGTAGTTACCTCAGTGGTATTGGGCTACGCATGACATCTTCCACATTTCTTAGCTTTGGAATTACTTCTCAGAACTTGTCTCAAATGTTTCAACCCAAAGAGGATGAGCTCAAGGTGGATGCAACATTCAAAGAGCATTCTATAGGGATTGTTGATCAAAGTGTGAAGGTTCTCTATGGATGTTTTGTTCCTCTGGTATGAGTGATGTGGTACCACGGGCGAGTACAGGACGAGACCTGGGAGAGGGAGGCTGATGTACGATCATAGTGTCCAGAGATGTTTGTGGTTTCTTCTTCTATGGCACATTTCTAGGGAAACTTGGGGATGAATTTATTTCATGGGGGAAGTTGTTAAGAACCCACATCTTCCTTTCAGGTATGTTTTTCTTTTTTAGGATTTTTTTAGAAAATAAGAGTTTTTAGAAATTCCAGGAGTACACATCATGTACTTTTAAGTACACACCATGGTCCCGGTTACCGCGGGTGACAGTGTAATAGCTGAGCACATAGCCATGTGTGGTGTCCTAGAGACTGCCTAAATAGTAGGCTAGAAAAGGAATGTACACGACATGCACTTTTTGAGAACATGATGTGTACTTTCATTTTTTCATTAAATGGACTGGGGTCGCGGCTAATTGAAAAAACATTATTCTTCCTCACTTATATCATCCGAGAGCATCGTTATAGCCATAGATCATTGTTGATCCCCTAACTCACAATCTGTTCCCCGAATCGATCATCGTCCATTGCATTGGAATTACATCGGTGAGGTCTTATTTCATCTTGAACTTCATTTCCATATTTCTCCTCTTTCACGAGATATCATCAGTTGAATTTTTTATGCATTTTTGTAGATATATGGATTTCTAGGGGGTTCACATATATCGATCTCACGATATTGATCTAGGTAGTTTGTGTTTTTTGGGAGATAGTATTTGAATTTTATGTGCAAAAGTGTCCAACACCCATGAATGGTGTATTGCGTGTTTATGGTGTTTAGCCCTGTTTTTCTTTCTATTCCTTGGTTGTTTGTATAGATTTTTTGTTTATAAATAGGGTTAATTTTTCCATTCTTCGAAGGTTTTTCCCATGGTTTTTTTGTTTTGACCATTTGGTCCAGCTTTCTTGTTATTCTGGATTCTTTTCCATGCCTAGAATTATTAGGATGAAGTTATTATTATCTAACATGCTATGATATGTTGTAGACTATTTAGTCAAGTAGTTCTGTAGGTTTACTATGGATTCCATGTAATTTTGTGAACGAATGACTTACATATTTCTGTGAGAACCTATTTTAGTAGGCCATAGGGATTATGGAAGTTAAGGGCTTCTCCAGAGTGTGTGTTTACTATTACACTACGAGACCATATGGGGGATGGACTTTATGCTCCCTCAGAGTGTCTATAGTTTCCTTGATATGGGCCACATGGGGAATTTTATGTTGAGTTCATCCTCAAAGTGCCTATTATTTATTTATACGATACCACATGGGGAATTTATGGTTAGTGTTTCCACAGAGTGACTTTGCTAAATCTGAACCAATGGGGTTAGGCTGTACGTACATTCCAGGGTGTTTCTTGTGTTTCTTTGGTTGAAGCAGAGGGGTTAGGTTGTGAATACATACCAAAGGTATACCTATATTTATTTATATACATACATGATATATGAAAAAGAATTCAATTGAATTTGTAAGATTATTACTATGTGAATTTCCTTGTTAGTACTTTATTATGTTTATTGTCTTCCATATATTTTTAGTGACTGTTAGGCATAGATATTTTGGTGGTTTCCAACTGGGATTTGTCTCACCCCTGTTTGGGTAAGGATTTTTGGCCCAAACAGAGTATATTTTTTTAGTTATATATAAGGGCATGTTCCCTTCTACTTTATGTACATGATTTCTATGGAACTGGGAAGCATGGGACCTAGATGAGGCATTTAATGTTGTGTAGATGTTTAATTTATTTTCAATTCTTCTTGGGTTTAGTACAATATTCCATCATTATTGTTTGTTTGGATACTTTCATAGGCATATGTATCATGCATCATTTAAATATGTGTGCTCCAGTAATTACTTCATGTCTTCCATTGATTAAGTTTTATGGTGTTTTTACTACTTCTTCAATTGTAATCTATTTGACTTCTGTTGTGTTACTCTGCCAATGAGGGCATAGTTTCCCCACTATCACACCCAAGGCCCTTGCTGCTAGTCGGCAGCCTCTGGCGTTCAAGGAAATTCACTTGGGGCAATGTTATCAACTGGGTACAGGGCGCCTCTCGGCGGCTTCAGGAATCATGAAGTTACACTTAGACACCTTCGATATGTGTTTCACAATGAAAAAAAGTATAACAAGATAAAATACTAAATTCAAGAACTACTGGATAACGAGGAAAGTGATGAAGATTACCATGTCTATAAAAAACATATAAATGATGTGGTCAATATTCAATTTTTAATGATTTCATCTATAAATAGTAAACTCGTGAAGTATCATGAAATCATGGATATGTAAAGAAAACTTGAGAACCTCCATGTACATTATTGGGAGACATATAGGGAAGAAAGGATTGATTCTTATATTATTCTCTTTCATATCAATATTAGCGAGGGTTACCTAGATGTGCCTCATGTAGTCAGGATCATTGTCTATATTGATCACCAGTTGATTATAGGGATTAAATTACCTCAAGATCTTGGAACTGATCTCATTCTTCTTTAGTCCATAAAATATTATCTTCCATTTTAGTAAATTTTAATTTGATCAACATTCAGATATCTCTTACAAATATTCTCACTCTTATTTACCTTGTAGATAAGAAGGCAAAGTGTAAAAATCCATTGGCCTTTATTTTGTGAAAATGGAAAGGGAAAAAATAGAACTAATACAACAGCTTCTTCACACCCATCCATCAAGTGGAATGTTAAGGGGAAATCATGGGGGCATGATTATGTTTTTTATCTTATAGAAATAAGGGGTACTAGAAGAAAACCTAAATCCAACCAATGAAGCAATGAGAATATATAATATTGTTTTTTATTGAGTGAAATTTATTTTTTTATAAAAAATTGGTTTCTGATATATCTTGTGGACATCAGATAATTATTAAAATATAAGAACCATATAGGATTAGAAAAATTGACCTAGGAGAGGTACATCTATGACTATCCAACATATTTAAAAAATTATACTATAACTATCAGGGACTACCACCTCACGTTTCTTGTTGGAATGATCTGGGATTCGAAGGATTTTTTTGTATTCCATCTATTACCAAGAACATTATTTCAATATCCAGGCATGTTATAGATAGATTTATTATCCAATTTAGGAATAAATTTTTCTTTTCTATGAATATAAAACAAATTGTGGAAATTCACATTTAAATAATGGTATTTTGGTTTTGCAGTACACATAATATTTAATGAAAATTGATAATAAATCTACTTTTCATTATTCATACCACACCCATCTTTGGAATCACAAGCTAGGTCATGTAAAACAAAAGTGATTAAAAAAATTAACCGAGATGTATATTTAGATTTTATTGATCTAATACCACTTGGTCTATGTCACACATGTTTACATTGTAAAATACTTGAACTCCCATTTTGTGGAAAATGGTGAATTGGAAAAAGTGCATCTTTACTGATTTCAAACATATGTGTGTTGACCATGTACTCTAGAAAAAAGGGGTGTTCACACATACATTATTACTTTTAATGAAGATTTTTGTAGAAATTATTATTTATAATTCATTAGTTATAAGTCAAATTATTTTTATAAATTCAAGGAATATAATAATGATGTTGACAACCAGATTAGTAAAAATACTTCCAAACCCTATACATCCCATGTTAGCTAATATATTAATCATGAATTAATTATTTGCTTATAAGATTTTTGGATCTTATCTCAACTCAGTCCTGATTATACACCAATGTGTAATGGTGTGAGTGAAAAGAAGAACCACACCTTTTTGGACATGGTGGGATCAATAATGTGTCATGAAAGTATTCCATTATCCTTTTGGGGATACACATTAAAAAAAATAGAAAAATACTAATACATGTGACAAATAAAGTGGAAGATGTTATACCATACCATTTATGGAATGGAAAAAACTCACATTGTCATAATTACATGTATGGGTTTGTGAAGAATTAGTTATGTTTTATTCATGTAATTAGAATTTTCCCTGAGGTAGAAAGTGTATGTTTGTAGTATACCCCAATAAAATAAGGTAATATTTCCAATATGACCCCTTAGAAAAAATGATACTAGTATAAATATATTATATTATTCTAAAGAGGTATAAAATCTCAACAATTTATAATGATAGTAAGATATTCTTCGATGAAGTTGAGGATCAAGGTATAGAAGAGTTTTCACATAAACATATTCCAAAAAGCCTTGTGGGGCATGAAAATGTTCTGAGAAAAAAGTATTGTTTATGAGTACAAGAGGGGATCGATAACCAAGATGGTATGATTTTCTAGTCAAAGAGGATGGTGACTTGTTATTGGTAGATAGTAATGATCTATTAACTTATAATGAAGCAGTAAATGGAACATATGTTTCCATGTGTCAAGAATCTATGAATTATGAAATGTATTTCATGTACCAAAATCATGTTTATATTTTTATAGATCCTCTTGTGGATGTATATATGTTTGGCTAAAAATGGGAATTCAAGGATTTAGTGGATAGGGAAGGACAATTCAGTACCTATAAAGAGTGACTGGCTGGAAAAATGTTCTAATAGTGTCAAGGTATTGAATATGAAGAAACCTTTTTCACCAGTTGTAAGGATAAAATCCATTATAATTCATCCTGACATTGTGTATTACAATGACAATGAGATTTGTAAAATGGAGTTTACTATTTATTTTTGTAATGAGAACCTTAAAGAAGATGTATATAAGATGAAACCTGAAGGGTTTTTGAATCCAATGGATTCCAACAAGATATTGAAACCGAAAAAAACCATTTATGGATTAAAGAAAGAATCCAGGTCAAGGAAGAAATTTTTTTTAGGAAGATAATGAAAATTTCATACTAGAAAACTAATGAAATAATTTTTTATTCACATTTATTAGTGGGAGTGTAGTCATTTTATTATCAGTTTATTTCATTGACATATTTCTTATTGGAAATGGAATACTAGTACTACTGTCTACTGAGTTATGGTTGAATAAATAATTTTCTATTAATGAAATGTTTGATTAAGTATATATTCTTGGTATCAGGGTTTATCATGATAGATCCAAGAGTTTTCTCGGCCAATGTCAAAGTACATGCGTTGAAAAAATATTAAAGAGATTCAAAATGAAATAATCTAGGGGTGGATTGTCGCAATAGTCACATTACATTCATCTTTTATGGTAGATGTATCCTTCGAAACCTGTGGAAATAAATAGAATGAAAAGAAAATATATATACATTAGTGATTATCTAAGACATGTATACCATACTATGTATTAAGGTAAATTTTTCATACACATTAAGTGTGGTAGGATGATATCAAGCTGGACCAGGTGACCACCATTGGAAATCAAGATTATTCTTATGTATTTAAGGCCTACTATGGATATATATTTATATTATAAAGGAGATAAGGATATAATCATCAAAGGATATTTATATACAATTTTACAAATATATCGAGAAGGAAAAAAGTAAAAAACGAGATACATCTTCACTTTGAATGGGGGGGTTGTTAGCTGGAAGAGATCAAATAAGGATGTGGTCATAGATTTTATAGTAGATTTTTGGTATATTTCAGCTTGTGATGTAGCTGCAGAATAATTATAGATGTAAAACATTGTCCATGATCATAATATACTGCATTGATTTGAAAATTCTATCACACTCTATTTTGATAATAATGAAGTAGTGGATCTCAAAAAATATACACAGTCACATTAGTGGAGAATGAACATACATCGTAAGAGTTATATCATGTGGGATTTTTCATAGAGATGTGAGGATATAGTGAGAAGTGTTTCCCTTGAAGAAAATGTAGTAGAACCGTTGACTAAATCCTTGACTCATCAAAAACTAGATTATCGTGTGATCTCTATAAGTATAAAAGTAGTATGTAGTTGGATCTAGTCCAAAAGGGAGCTTGTTAGAGTTTGTGACTTAGGGAAAACTATTTTTTACATGGATTTCATGTTTTCTTGATGTATTATATTTAAATAAAACATCTTATTAAATACTCTTCATTTTTCTTCATGAGTCTAATGTACTAATTTTCTAGAGTATATGTTCCATTGATAAGTTCATAACAGTTCCCCACTATAATGATAAACTTGATGTGCTATGATGATATTCTTCAATATAGTCCTCTAGTTGGATAACAAACTATGATGGTTTACAAAATATATATACTATCATGTGTGAGTAATCATAATAATATGACGCTAATTACCATGAATTTCACATTTGGTAATATCTATGATGGGAGATTATCAGAACATACATGACTGTATGAATTTTGTTTGTCTTGGTGTCATCAGATATTCTTATATGTGACTAGTTTTAATGGTCCATAGAACTTAATATTATCATTAATTCATGACATTATTCACACAAATATATTTTCTAATGAATACTATGATTCCATATGTTCACTCTGAAGTATGGAATGTTGGGTTTTCCATGATTCCCAAGTTATTAATGGATATGTTGAGGAAGGATTTGTTCATTCCAGATTTATGGATGATGATATATCAATAATTTGATAGACAAAAACCTTCAAATTAAATTCATTGGGCATGGTGTAAAGATTTTATTATTTTAGATTGTTAACATCAGACATATTAATCATGTATTTTTGTGACCTAGATGCCCAACCTACATTATGTAATATTGTGGGATAAAATATTATATTACACAATGAGCATTGATATTTGGTTATCTTCATTATGAAATTTTGTTATTTCTCATCTGATCCTTAAACCTTTTCTAGATAATAATATAAATCATTAGAAAATCCCACCTCTTTTCAATGATATTGAATCCTAGAGGTTCACACACTAAGTTATTTTAATGATCTTAATTAAATTTGATTTCAATTTAATTTATTTATTTAATATTATTCTGAAGATAGAGGGATAATTTTATTTTCATTTAATTGATCAAAAATATGTAATGATGAATGGAAAATTAAATGTTAATATTTATTCAGGTATTCAATAAATTCTAGAGAAGGTTGAAATGGCAAAGATTAGGTCCGGTTCAAATAATAATTAACATTCAAGTTAAATAATATTTTCTAAAAGGCAAGTGGGAACAAACCATTAAATAATAATAATAATAATAATAATATGTGGAATGGTGAATATTAATGATTATAATAATATTTAAGGGATTTCATTCAATTAAATAATACATTAACATAAACCCATTCCTAAAAAATTGATGGTTATGTCTATTATATCGTTCGTCCAAAAATCAAAACATGTGGATTGTTGCACAAAAAAATTATTCTCTCCCCATCTCTCTCCATCAACTCGTCTTTTCTGTCTTCATCTCAACAATGATAAACACAATAGCTATAAAATCATGATTAATGGATGATCGATCAGCATGAATAATGAAATACAATATACTCACCGTCATTGAACTCTGAGATCGATTGGTGTTTCTCTGAGATCAAATGAGCACATATGGATCACCTTAGGAATTATTCAATCCATAGATCCACATAGTGAAAAATGTCAATGTGATGGGGTCTATTCTACTGATTTACATTTTCAAAAAATGAATAATTATCAAATACCATATTCATTTCAACAACTATTATATTAATTAAAAATAAATTTTACATTAATGATCCACACTCAGGGTTTTAGAAAGTCAATATTAAAATAAATTTTTACATACCTCCCACCACAACATGATTCCTAGATTCCCTAAACAAAAACTACATACAAAATCCCATATATTATCCCACTATAAGTCTTACTAGAAATATTATAAAATATATTCATCAAGTTATAATATCTTTTTATCTTATATGTATATGAATACAGCTTATCTCCTGTGGTATAATATGACACAACCTTACTACTCTGAGGATGGTGCCTATAAAATCACTGCAGATTACTCTACAATCCATAATAATGTAAGATGTGGGATCATTAATGAAACACAAATTATTATGATAAAATTTCTTAGATTGGAGTCACACTTCCAATTTATGCCTCAAATATTCCATAGGAGTTGAAATAGAAGGATATTGGACACTCCTGCTACTCAATCATCTATAGTTATCATAGTTTCTATTCTTACCAGATTAGAAACATTGGCTTTCTCTACTAGTAGTAATGGAACCACTCAATTCGATCATCCTTTTCACTATTCATCTTATCTATCACAACCTTATTAAAAACATGAATATAAATCAGAAGGAATAAAATAAAAATCTTTCATATAACCCCTTATCATAATCCCAAATAAATTATTCAATTCTAGAGGTAATCATTTTTTAGGGCCTCAAGTGAAAGGTGGACCAATTATACAAATCAAGAGGCATAATCTATCAATTAATGACTTCCTTTTTCTATCTTCACGAACTCTCTATCATTATCTAATATTAAATTATCATTGTAAATATCTATTTGAATATCTCCTAATCATTTATCAATTATGTTCCTCATGAAACATAGACTTCACGAAAAATTAACACCATTTATGGATTTTTCCCTCGAGTATAAAACTGGAAAGGCTAACATTGGATGTTCCAAGTGTGCAAAGAAAACCTACAATATGATTGATCTCATAGACACTTTATTTGGATTCTTAGGAACCTAAATCATCATAAAATACATATGGATCCTTATTAGTAAACTCTGGGGAATTATCCCCCTCTAAATAATAATCTTGAACACCTTCCAGACCTATAGAATGGGTGGCTATAATGTCCAAACCTTGGAGAATAACGTCAATTGGAGGGCTATCCTATGTCATATTCACCTTATATCCATGTATATGATTTATTTAAGACCTTTTGGGATGCATTTTATATAAAATAACAATCATAAAACTCCATCAATACATAAATTCAACTCCAAATTACATGGATATAATACAAAAATACACCCAACAGAAAAAACATGTGTACAAATTAAAATAATCATAATATAAAACAATAATGTTGGGAAAGATATAAAATATCAAAATTTTATAGTACATATGGTTTCGCCGAATAAATTTTTTGACCATGCAGTAACCATACAAGTGACACTAGGAAGGTTTCCACATCTAGCTTTACTGATGTCTCATGGTTTTCTAGGAAATGAACCAAAAAATTTATGCCTTTGGTTTTCATATCCATTCCAACCAAAAACCAAAAATTTCAAAAAATAACTCACTATATTCCCCCAAAACTCATTGTAATATTCAATCACATCATATCATGTTAGAAAACCATATAATTATGATAAAATTTAATGGAACACTCTCATTAATCCATAGTTACTAGATGGTTTTCATGAAAAAGATTTATCCAAACACTCCTCCACACTCACTTATCATTTTTCCATAGTCCTAGTTTCATACTACCATCACTTCCACAAATTTTAAGAAGTATATGATAAAATTGTTTAAGGAACTATTCTATGTCAACAAACTATGTCCCCCTGATTTATCTGTCACAAGGCTCTAAGTACATCCTCGATAATAATAGGATGTTAACAAGTACCAAAGTTGTTAAATATACTTATGGGATTATCATTTAACTATAAAAATAACATTAACTTTAACCCATAAACCACTCATTAATATGAAATTATGTGTCCATAAATTGGACATCCAATCATATTAATAAAATGTTTCAATAAATAAAATTATCCAAATATAGTGTAATAAAATTAAAATCATCAATATAAAATTGTAAACATATAAACAATATTAATATGTGGTATATGGTCATATTCATATATAAAAAAATAAATATGATGATGATGGATTGAATGATATATGAAAACCCAAAAATCTTCTCTTAAGGATCCCCAAAATGCTTCGTATGAGCTAACTCCTTGTAACCACTAGTCACCATTGTCCATCATACCATGAAGGGTGATAGGCATCTAGAGTCTCTACCATTCTTTTTCCCTCCTTTCCCTTTACATATTCCCAACATGGATAAATCTACATACACCCATACGATGTAAGTAGGGATTGAGTATAAAATTATAGTATGATACTACCAATAATCTAAAGAATATATTTCATATTTCAAACAATTAGCCTTAATTTAAAAGAAAAAATTTAGAAATACCATTTGAGTACTATTATATAATAAGTTGAAAATAATTTCATATTTATTTTGTTTCAAGTTTGAAAAATCAAGTATTAATTTAAGCATGTACATGGAAAGTGTGAAGCACATCAATGATAAATATAATGCAAACATTATCAAGTGATTTAAATGAATAAATGAATCATAGGTGATAAGATGTTGCAATATAAAAAATAAAATTGGATCTTACCTATATGTTGTGAAAATAATAGTAAAGGGGGAAATTAGGATATTCCTCATAGAACACTAGTTGTATATGTAATCCTAATGATACAAACCCTATGTTACAATCAAGGCCTCTCTATGCGATCTCCCTTAGAAAGAGAACAATCATAAATAGGGAACTAGTCAATATAATAACTAAGATAGTGAAACATTGATTTAGTTTACTGAAACACATACACTTGGTTCCCATGATCAACCCATCACCATAAATTATCATAACATCACTGACATCATGAAAACCACTCATAAAGTATTTCACCATCAAATAATCACATAACCAATAATACTTATCTTTAATCAAAGGCTTACCAATGAATGAAAACTCTTTCATAAAATAACTATCTATTAAAAGATATGTTTAAAATACTTTTAGTATAAAAATAATATTTAAAACATTTAATTAGAAAACTTATAGTCATCAAAATTATTTGAAATTAAAATAATGTAAATACCACAAATTTCAAACAAAAACTCAAAAAATACAGGGAATGTACAGAAATAATTATGAAAAGCATATTTTAAACATCATATGGTAAAAAGTACCATAAAAATATCAATAACTAAAATATTTCCAAGGGATGATCATTATGTGGAAACAATAACTTCACACTCACTATAACCTCATGATATTATTCATATACTAAGATATTCAAGAGAAAGGGGCCTTATACAACATATAATTCAAGCGATCTAATTAAAAAGGATTAGTAATCATGATCATGGATTCCAAAAAAAACTCATGAAAAATAACCATGTGAAAAAGGGAATATGAAAATATTAGTATAGGCTATGGAAATTTAGGTTGAGAATATGCAGAAGTGGAAGGAGGAATTAGGGATCAATGACATTAGGGGAAAATGAATTTTACGATTTAATAATCTGGAAAAGTAATATGGGTTGGGAAAAAATTATCCAATAATAAAAAATACATTATGAATAGAATCCCAAAGGTATTGGTACATTTTATTATTTATACTAGTCAATGAATTCGTCGAGAAAAACCTAGGAAACCAACTCCTATGATTCAAATTGTTCCACACATATTGGGAACCATTTTACAACTATTCCTTTGATTTAGAAAACCCCCTCCCTTCAAAATCAATATGGGTGAATGATTAACACTAAATGTGTGCTATCTATGCACCTAAAACATATTCTTTATTTTTCATACATTTGGACCTCCAACTCTTGAAACTCTTAAATATCCAATATGTAAATGAAATTATTGAGTAAAATACACACCAGTGTCCTAAGTGTTTCACATTATCAATCATTGGAAATGGATACCTATTCTTCACTCTAACCCAAATAAACTTTCAAAAATATATGAATAATCATGGGGTGCCATCAGACATCGTAGTGATTAGAAATGGAGTACACCAAGGATAGATATTCAAATAGATGAAATCATTTTCCACATGATCCTAACGATGCACCTTAAACTCTAACAACATTGACCGTTCCATATGGTAAGAAGGTATAAATATATAATCATTACCCAAAATTAAATTAATGATGAAAAAGATATACCTCTCAGTATAAAACCTTGATAAATAACTCAATAAAACATACTACAAATGATCCACTAATAGAGTACATGAAAGAGAAAATATATCCCGATCTACTACAGGAAACATAACTTCCACAAGCATTGTAATAGTTTTTTTTATCATATTGAGGTTGAGTCCATCTCTACCCTCATACAAACCCGAATCTCCAATGATGCATACTCCTATTCAATTATTGAATAAAAATAAACCTTACCTTGATAAAATTCATAGTGAATATAGATTCTCATTATCCAATCCATCACAAAGACTATATCAAAGCTCTTCATATCCAAAATAATTAAATCAAAAAACAAATCGTATCCCCCAACCACTATAGAATAAAAAATTAAACCAAAAATATAATATTACAACTACCCAAGAGGCATATCAAGAGAAAAAATAATAGAATATAAGTCTGCATATATCCCCAATGTAGTCAGAACATGAATCAAGATAAAATAATGAGATAATTTCATGTTAAACAGAGCACTAAAGAATTTATAATCCCCCAGAACCAAACCTATCATAGTAAATGAACCATTTACCCCATCCTTTGGAAACTAGTAAAAATAATATAAATTACTTTCCATGATTCTATCTCCCTAACATCATGATCCATAAATCTTGGGAGAAATTGATCATTGATGAATCAATGGATACTTCTGAACATGACACCCTCAACCTGCTCCATAGTATGGATTTCTTGATAAATCCATTCAATCAGGAAGAGGAACCCTGAAAAAATCACTTAAATCTTTCATTTATCCAAATACTCAACCCGATCCCTGCTAATTTATCCTCATTTATAAATTTTAGATATTCTCCATATTTATAAACACATGGAACTCTCTTAGAGAGATAATAAAAAAGATTGGTGTTGTGAAACCCACATGTCACCATGGAATATTATATTATATAATCCAAGGTTATTTTTTAATATTTTCCATTATTTTTTTATTTTTTAGGTTTTTTGAGATGTTTAGGTGAAATACCATCTTAGATGTAGCATGTATTATAGCGGTAAGGGTAGGCCACACCACTATCAACATTTTTTCCATTGGGAATTTTAGGGTGAATATGGGTCACATCGTGACCTAGGGATTTGGGATACAGTGTAGAACAAGAAGTGATTCAACCATATAATAAATAACATAAATATTACATCATTTTAGATGAATATTCAATACATTTTAAAATATATTATTTTCTGAGGACTATTATGGTTTTGTGGAATTGGAGACTATATACATAATCATATTATCTCATAAATGATCATCAAAATCTATAATAAATAACATCATATTAGTACCCTTTAAGAAATATCAAACAAAAACCTTCACTGAAAAAATTGGGAAGGAAAACATAGTAACGTATTAGCTTAAATTACAATTAAGGGTAAACATTGGAGATACCAATCATTAGATAATAAGATGATCATAATGGTATGATAACATATTCAAGTGCATGTTCTTATTGTAAAATATTCACAACCAGAAATGATTATATAGAAAACACTAAAATATATAAAATCTATATCAATTATGAATACATGTGTTAAATAAGTTATCATTATTCAATAGTCATAACATTACAATTTGACATCATAAGAATAAGTGATCATAATCATGTGAAAAAATCTATTCAGAATCATTTCCACTCAAATTAAAGTGATAATAGATTATTGAAATAATTCAACTACATAAAATTTTAATAAATATTTTCACAATCATTTCCATGAATAATCTTATGATCAAATTTCGATGAAATTATAATCCCTCATCAAAATGTGAAAAAATATTTTTTGAATCTTTTCAACACGTATCATCAACGTTAAAAGAGATATCAAGATCACTTTACCCAATGAATGGGAGGTATAAAACTAAAATGACTATCACATAATGATAATACAATCATATTTATTCCATAATATCATAAAATATTCACCATATCATCATATCGTAACCCATTGAAAAGTAAATAGGTTTTGTCAATATATCATCATCATAATTATAAAACATCTAGAGAAATAATATGGATGGTATCATACAATTATATACCTAGTAAATAACATTTATCATTAGAGGATGTGATTATAGGTGGAAATTTTCCTTAATATATCATTGGAATATTTCTTGAGGAAAACAACCATTTCATTTCCAAAAAAAATTATTTTAAATCCAAATTTTTCTAAATATTATGGATCAAATTTTCCTTTGAATGAACCATAGAATCTTTTAAAATACACATTATGTCAATGGGTGATCAAGATGATGGGAAATTCCCTTCACTCCCTAATCATTCAAATAAAGATTATATTCACACAATTTGTAAAATTTTTCTTTTTCAGAAAATCACTAGAATATTATTTAAAAAACATTTTTTAAAAAATAAAATATAATTAAAAATTAATTTTAAAAATAATTAATGAATATCAAAAAAAATTTAAAGATAACATATTAGAAAACATATATATTAAGTAAAAAGTTTGTCCAATTGAGATAAAAAAATAACGTTGGATTTTTATAATAACATTTCCTAAATAATTTTCGTTATAAAAATATGTACATGTAGAAAAATAAAAATTAAAAGAATAAAAAAAATATTAAAAAATAAAGGGTTTTATTAGATATGGATGATATAATTTCCATTTATGGAAATTCATGTAGAATCAAACCCAATTAAGATGATATTGAAACATAAGTCCTTTACCTTGAATCTCATCTTTCCTATTACATGTTTGAAACTATGATATAATAAATATATATTTATTATTAATATATTATAGAATAATAATCATACATATAATAACATATATTATTTACTAAAAAATTATTACCATTGTTTTATTCACAATTATTTATTAAAAACATTATTCCTTGCGATAATTGTTTGATTTTTTATGCTTGTCACATTTCAGTAGTCCTGGTCCTCATAATTTTTTCATAATTCCATTATATCCCTACTTCTAATAATTTAATGAATATAATATTTAAATATTACATAAAAATTATTATTTATTCATACAAATTAGTGATAAATAATGAATTATATCACTTTGTGTGGAAGGTATATAGTATGTACCCATGAGTGATGTTTCCTATCATAAATGGATTGGAAAAAAAATTAAATAAAAATTTACCTCTAAAAAATATATTAATATCATAAACATCATATATATTCAATAAATCCATCATTATTACCATTAATGTGAGATGGTAATTAGAAAAATAAACATATCACTTCCAGGAGGTGGTAGTCCATACGTTTGCATGTGAAATTTTTTATCTAACCCTATGATGAAAATGAGGTGGATAATGGTTGAAAAATTTTCCTAATAACATTGCATTATATTTGAAATAATTATTTAAATATTTAATAATGATTACCATATATTTAGAGTACATATAACATGAAATAAAATTTAATGTTCTCGATTAAGAGTTATATCTCTTGTTTGAGAACCCACTTCTTGATGAAACCTTAATACTTAAGAGGATATTATTTTGGAAATACAATAAGCTATAAGATGTGAGGAATGACTTATAGAAGTTATTATTATTGGGATTAGATTATCTATAAGGGTCAAAAAGTGTGTATAAGATAATCTAGGTGATACCCTTTTATAGGGAGGTATAAGAATAAGTTGTAATTACTTAAAACATTAAATAATATATATATATACCACAAATAAGTAATGTGGAACCAAGGCATCCAAACATAGAATATATGATGTTATATGGTGAAAATAAACTCAACCTATTATATTTAGAAATGTTTTTTCAAATTTAAAGACTTATATCTTATTTAAACCACTAAAACCCCATTTTAAACTTAACCATGATAACTTAAATTTTTACCATGATAACATTAATATAAGAAATAAAATATAAGGGACCTTATAGCCAAATATTGATATTATGATTCCATGTTTAGAATCCATTTTATTAGTGTAACAACCTAATGTTTTTTCAATAGAAATTCATTTCTTATAAATATATCATATAGTATAATCACATAAGAACCCATTGAGAACAAAATACAGGCATAATAAATGGGGAATGAATGAAATAAAAAGCGTTTATAGAAGTTAAGAAACCTATAACTATTAAATAGTAACAAGTCCTTTTGAATAGTAATGTTACCCTTATGAATAGTAAACTAGAAAATTGAATAACCACATCACCAATGAAATTATATATAAAATGTATCAATTTTATAAGGAAAAATATTATATAATTATATCATAGTATAAGTAAAAAAATATTTTATAAACTATTAATTAAGTGTAGGTAATTTTATAGGTCATAAATATTTAATTATATTTTTGGATTAATTTTATAATTTAAATCAATTTTTTTTCATAAGATGTATTCATAAATTAGTGTTTTTATGTCTCTAGATTATAAGATAATATTATGAGACCTTAAGAAAGTTTTCAATGTTATATAAATCAGTAATAATTTTAAAATTTGTATTTTTCCATATAATTAATGATTTTAATTAAAAATTAAATTTCTCATGTTTAGAAAATTATTTTCATAAAATGGAGTTCATTTTTTAATTATTCACGTGTGTTGGCACTATTATTTGAGCACTTCCCATTTTTTCACTAATGATATAAGAACCATCCAAAATGTTGGATTGAAACATGGAGGAGTTAATAAATAAACACATAGAGGTTAAATAGACATACCATGAACCAGAAATACAATTATTAATCTTATTTATAGTAGATCTTTACCACACTTTTCCAAAACAAATGGATATCCCTCCAGCCATCAAATCCAATTCAACAAAGGATCCTATGGGACATGGTCGACCATGCCCAAGGGAGTCATCCAAGGAAACTATTGGAACAGTGTGGGGAGCATAGCTACATCATGGAATAGTTCGGGCACATATATAGGGATGGAGGTGAATAATCCCTTGGGTGCACGTGAGTATACGTGGGATAAGGACCGCTGGGTGTAGGCGATGCATAAGTTTGGGAGTCGACCCCATTACCGAATCGAAATGAAGGAATCCATCACAAGGCTTATATACCGGAGGGCTGATAGTATGAGAGTTTGATGTGGGGCAGCTGAAACCCTATCTAGATCATCAGATCATGCCTTTTATAGTGATACTTTCTTTTCAAACATTTACATTTCATAACATTTTTGGAATACATAAACATTATATATATATATTCCCAATGTCTGTAGTTGTTATAGTGCCTTTGGAAACATGGAAACAGAAAACTAATACATAAGTGAAATACATTATCTCCCATTAGGTTCTCCACAACAAGAAAACTTTTTAAACACATCTAACATAATATATATCTTCATAACCTATGGAAGGAAACATAAAAAGTGGTGATATAAAATTCATAGTAATGGTAAAAATGCGAGATATGTAAGCTTAAAAATTCATGTAAGAGTATGAGAACTTGATCATGAAAATAGAAGACCATGCCCTGCATATCAAAGATCATATACATGTAGAATGGCATAAATCATGGTAGTTCATACCACTTGAATCAAAATAAAGTAAAAGAAATAAGTCATTAAAGTATAATATTAGAGTAAGACAAGGAATTATGCCCACACATAATCATATAATGATTTCTATAGTAGCGAAGGCTTAAATTCCAATACCATCTTAGTTGAAAAAGTCCATTACTGAATTAAGTGAATCCTCATTCCAACCCTGTATTACTGAACCGAGTAAAACCAAATTCTAGCACAATATTACTTCACTAGATAAACCCTCATTGCAACCATGTTTTTCTAAATCAAGTTAACCCTCATTTCATCCCAGTCTATCTCACCAGATATAAATATTTACCCAACGCATTGGATAATGATTTATATCTCCTGATATATACCGAGATGGAACAAAGGTTTACTCTGTTCAGTAATACAAGGATTGAATGAGGATTTACTGGGTTCAGTAATAAAGGGATGGATCGAGGGTTTACTTAGTTTAGTTATATAGGGCTAGAGTGGGGGATCACCTGGTTTAGTAAATAAATTTTTCCACTATGATGGTCTTGGTATTGATGCCTTTGATATTATGAAAATCATTATATGATTTTTTGTTGACAAAATTCCATGACTTAATCTTTTGTTATGGCTTCCGGTCTTAGGTCATCTTCTTCTTTTTCATTCATTTATTATAATCTTCCATGATTTATGCCATTATTAATGTATATGATCTTTTATATGCAGGGTATGATCTTCAATTTTCATGATAATGTTCTCATACCAGTATGCTCATGTTTATTGCTAACACGTCCCCCTTTTTACCATTACTGTTAATTTGAGCTACCCTTGTTTATTTTTCCTTCCCCATGTAATGAAGATATGTATTAATTTTGCTGTGTCTGAGATGGTTTCTAGTCATGAAGAAACTAGTTGGAGATAATGTAGCTAACTTATGTACTAGTTTTATGTTTCAATGTAACACCAGAGATTTTTATGAGAAACAATTTGTTTTTATGTTATATAAATCATCAAAAAAAGCATTCAATACACACAATACCAGCATGGCTTTCTTTACACGCAATCATGACCTTCCTCGATAGCTTGAGTTGTATGCAATACCGAGTTTCACTAAACTACGATATGCTTTTAAAATATTATTAAAACTAGCAATTATGAAATGTAATACCCACTTTTTGAAATTTTATAAATTTTATCTTTCAAAATGGACTTCATTTTTGGATTCGTAATATTTAAATTATCCTAGGACGAAAATTTGGTATTTTCCAGAAAACATTCAATTTTTGATGAATAGGGAAAACACTAGGTTACTATTTAAAACCAAATTTTTATTTAAATAATTATTTGTTTTATTTAAATTTATTTTATGTCAAAATTGATACATAATACCTATATAAGTTCAATGTAATTCATTGGAGTCATTTTATAATAATTTTAGATATATCAAAATTTTATTGAACTTTTCACCGTCTTTTTCCCACCTCCTAGGAGAATTTCCAAATTTACATAAAACTTAGTTTTACTGTTTTCGTGTTTTGAATTTCAAAAATCTGAGAGACACGGTTAATATCAAGGAGTAAAATGTGGTTCAATAAGATAAAAATAATTTTTCTTGAATAGTACCTTTTACTTTTTTTACTAGGGTTAAAAGTAAATAGGGTAATTATGGGTAATAATGATATTATTATTACCCTAACACATGCCCTAATTCTATTGGATAAGTTTAATCTGACCAAAAACAACCTTAGGAATAAAATATGACCATTTAGGTCCACCTGGATTAGATTAGGACATTTATTATTATTTTATTTAAAGAAGAGTTAAAATAATTAAAATCTATGTTTAATAACTAAAACATTTTTAATATAGGGTTATACATAAGATAATTTCAAATATAAATATTAATTAGAAAGATAATAATATTTCTTACATAATGGTATTTTATTTTTAATTTTTGGACATTATATAAGTTAATTTATTTTTGACACAATGATGCATTAATTACATTATTAATGAAATATTATCATAATTGATGTTATAAATACCCAAATAAATGTAATTTGAGACTTTTTATGAATTAAACTAATTTTTAGGTTAATATGACATTTTATTATTGATTTAATTTACTTTTTACTAACTAATAATGATTTTATGATTTTCACAAAATTCAATTACCAAATAGTGTCAAAATTGACATAAAATAGTTTCTAAAACAAATATTATATTATTAATGGATATTTTATTCCTAAAAATCTACGGTTCGTCCAAATGACTTAGATAAGGTTATATATATTAATAATGAACAACTTGGGGTTCGTTTGGCTTGATATAGTAGGTTTATTAACCTTATAGTGTAAGAAAACAAGAAGACCTGGTAAAAGTAAAATTATTTAACTTAAAGTTATATCTAAATGATAAGGTTATGATAGAAACATAAACTTGTGTATATTATATTGTATGAGAGGATTTTGACCCATACCTACCTTATATTCTAAATAAATCAATTTGGTGCTATTAAAAACCGAATATGACTTTATAATGAAATAATATTTTTAGTTTTTCCAAAGGTTCCCACTCCTCCCTTATAAAAGGGATCCTCCTCCCTCTCCTCCTCACACCACTTTGAGACTTCAAGCTCATCCAACCCCTTCCAATTTATCTTCTAAACTTCCCTAGTAATATTCTGGTGTTCCTTGTCTTCTTAAAAGACCAATTTTAGTTCCCTAATAGGAGGTCTCAAAGAGGCGTGTCGATGAAGAGGCAAAATTCGTTACCGATTCATTCAAATTTATTTCTTCTTCTACATATTATTCTTTAGTTTTTTCATTATAAAGTAATAACATCTGTATAACTCATATACTGATATGTTATTATAAATATTAAACAACATTATCTCACCTTCTATCCATCCTACGGAAAATGAAATCACTATGCGTGCGTACGTACAAAATAATGCCTCCACGCCATGGTGTAATCTATTTTCCACCACCACCTTACTTGGATGGGAATAATGGTTTAAAGAACAACTATATATGATTATTGTAAATTGATATTGTTTTTAAACAGTATACATACACTCCAATACAATTCCACAATCATGGTAACGATATCATCGCTCGTGTGTACGTACAGAATATCGTCTCCACAATGTGATGCGACTTGTTCTACATGATCTTCATTGAATAATGATTATATAAATGAATTGAATTAATAAAAATGATATATATTACACTAATACCATTATTTAAATGGGGTATCTATAACCTAAACAAGAAGAAGAATAATTTATTTGAGAAAACACGCATAATAACGAAAACCAATAAACACCCGAATAACAAGTAGCAATAAAATATTACTAATAAGAAACAAGGAATCTAAGATTATGACCATATATGATATCATAACCATGGTTATGATTCTGGAATAAGTCAATCACATTATTTAAATCATTATAAAGGAGGTTCAGACACGTACAAAGCAAACCAGACCTAAGGTTAGGGAAAATCTCACAATCTCATTGTTATCCGAGATTGTTTATACTTTGGTATTTACTGGGCATTATTTATCATCCACATCCATGTTTCCTAAATATTTAATATTATTTCTATCCTATTACAATTTTTTAAATCCAATTTTACCCCTTGGAGAGTTTTTAGTATAAAAAATGAAAAGAATATTTTGTCGTTTTTATTACAATGTACTTTTATGACTTTTCCGACTCAGGTGTGAGAAAAAAAAATTAACTTATATAGCCTGAATGGATTTTTACAACATTATTTCCATGAAGCTCCCTTTACAGGTTTTCAAGTTTATTTTTAATCAACTTATTTTAGATTAAAATTTTACGATATGTTAAAAAAGGAAAAATGTTTTTGAAGTAGAAATGATATTTTCCTCAAGAATGAAGTTCAAGTGTTTTATCAAAAATATTATCCATCTAAGAGAATATAGGGTTCTATTTATATCCCTATTATTACATTGATTTTATTATATTATGATGGAATTATTTTTATGATGTCCTTTTATCTTATATGGATTATGTAATGATGGCATGATGTTTAAGAATCCCATTCTTATTGCATGGGTTATGCTATGATGTATGATTTATGATTTTATGGCACACATAAGAATGGTTTCATTATGAGATGGGTGAGACCTACATCTCCCTCCAATGAAATGGGTAAAGATTTATATCTCATGAGATAAACATATTTGGAATTAATGGTTAATCTGGTTCAGTGAAACAGGACTGAAACGAGGAGTGAACTCATTTCAGAAATGGACTTTGTCCACTAAGATAGTCTTGGAAATGAATCTTGACTAATAAGAAATGATTCTATATGATTATGTGTGTATGCCACAACGTTTAATGTTTTATTTTAGGTTTATTTGTATTACATTTCACAATTATGATATATCCCATGTCATGATATTATGATCTCTTTTGCAGGATATGATTTTGAAAATGATATGTTCTTAAGAATATGATATGATTTATATTTATTTTGTTTACCCTTACTGAGCATTTGAGCTCACCATTTTGTATTTTTTCTTTTCCCCAGGTCTGGAAGAAGGGTATTAAGTAGAATATGCCAAAAGGGACTCTATATATGATGAAATAAATTGGAGACAATGTTGATGATTTATGAACCAGTTGTTTATGTTTCCCAGTTTCTAATGACACTATACCTATAAGGTCCTGTCATTGTTTTGTTATATGTTTTAATAAGTGTGCTTAAATTTTTATGTAATAACTATGTATGTAATGTATGGGTCGTTATAGTTGGTATCAGAGGAAAGTTATAGTCAACCATTGGAAACTAGGATGTGAAAACCTTAGTAAGAACCCTAAGGATATATCTAAAAATAGAACACAATCTTAGTGTTTTAGATTTGTCCACGAATAACCTAAGATAAGACCTTAAGTGTAAAATTTTATTCTTGATTATGTGGTTTTCTTCTTATTATTAGTATTTCTCACACTATTATTCTTGGTTTTAGTCAATTGTTGGAACCCGAAGGAACCATGTTAATGCGGAATGTGACGGGAAATGCAATGATTGTCCCCCTAGGCAACGAAACATTATGGGAGATGGAATGCAAAATCATGTAGCCATGCTCACACAACTTTCTCAAGCTACGATTCATGTAGGTCTTCCAAATGATCAAATGAAGGAGAAACATTTTGTTCAATCCTTCATGAGTTAGCATCCACCCCCATTCAGTGGGTCTACTGATCCAGTAGTTTCTGGTCAATGGATCAGTACTGTTGTAAAATATTTCATTTCTCTAATGTTTTGAACATGACAAACTCATCTTAACAGTGTATCATTTGGAAGGTTATGCTGATTAATGGTGGAATCTTATCAAGAATACGAGGCAAAGAGATGAAATTGAGTCCATGGAATGGGACGAGTTCAAGAACTTATTTTTCATTAAGTACTTCCCTCATATTCATCGAACAAATATGGAGGAGTTTATTGAAATCAAGAAAAAGGATGATGAATCTGTTGGTACCTATGAAGAAAATTTTACAAGACTTACAAGGTACACTTCTAGGATAATTATCCAACCTGAGAGTAAGATCGATCGATTTTTTAGTGGCTTAAATCCAATTCTTCGAAGGGCATTATCCATAAGGGACTTCAATAGATATGATGAAATTGTTCGATGTTCTCTCAAGGTTGAGATGGAGACTAGAGTAACCCATCAATCATATGGGTTTGATAAGAAGAGGAAAATGGAATTAAAAGGAAAAAATAAAGACCACACTGAAAAGAAGATGAGTTTTCCCTTATACTCAATGTGTGGAAAGAAACATGGTGGGAGTTGTCTTAATGGGGCAATTAAATGTTTCAAATGTGGAAAAGAAGGTCATCGGGCATTTGAATGTCGCAATGATGGGAAGAAGATGTCTATTGATGCAAACAAAGAAAAGGCTACACAGAGTGCACCTTCTACACTTCAATGTTACAAGTGCAAGGAAATGGGGCATTATGATAATCAATGCCCTAATCCAAGCGTTGTTGATGATGATCGATGTCAAGAAACTCTTAAGGCTAAAGACAAAGGAAAGTCACATGTAATTTCTATCAGTGATGTGGAGTATGATAATGAAGTGGTGAAAGGTACACCTACCATCCACTCTAAAGAAGAAAATGTTTTATTTGATTCTGGATCCAGCCACTCTTTTATTTCTGAAGAATTTTCTAATGGTATCTCCATAGTACCTTAATAATTAGATGTTGAGTTAGCTGTGACAACCCCTAATGGCACAACAGTTTCATCAAACGTTTATAATTCTTCTTCGATTGAAGTTTGTGGTAAAGTGCTTCCGGCAAATCTTGTGATCCTTCTTATAGGGGAATTTTATGTGATTCCTGGCATGGATTGGCTTTCTTTATATTGATCTCATATCAATTTCAAAAGAAGGGAAGTCACATTTCATATTCCAGATCAATCTATGATCGTCTATCGATGCAAGGATGAACATAACCTTCCAGTGGAAATTTCTTCCATCTTATGGGTCTTGATTCCAGTAAATGAAGGTTATTTATCTCAAATGGTTGGTGAGAAAATCATGATTAAGAATATGCCCATTTTACAAGAGTTTGATGATGTCTTTCCAGAAGAATTTTCAGGTCTTCCACCAAATCGTGAATTTGAGTTTTCAATAGAACTGATACCGTGTGTTATGCCAATTTCAAAGACACCTTATAGAATGGCCCTAATTGAGTTGTAGAAATTGAAGAAGAAACTCCAAGAGAATATTGATAAGGGATTCATATTCCCTAGTGTGTCACCTTGGGGAGCACCTGTTCTGTTTGTTATGAAGAATGATGGATCAATGAGACTCTGCATTGAGTATCGATAACTTAACAAGATTACTATCAAGAACAAATATCTTATCTCATGCTTTGATGACTTATTTGACCAACTACGCAGAGCTCAATACTTTTCCAAGATTGATCTTCATTCAGGGTATCATCAGTTAAGGGTCAAAAGGAAGGATATACCAAAGACGGATTTCCGTACAAGTTATGGACACTATGAATTTATAGTGATTCCATTTGGTCTTAGTAATGCCCCTGCTATCTTCATGGATCTAATGAATAGAGTCTTTAGAGACTATCTTGATCAGTTTTTGGTTGTCTTTATGGATTATATTCTTGTCCATTCAAAGTGAAAGGGAGAACATGAGGATCACTTGAGAATTGTATTAAAGACCCTGAGAAAGGAGAAGCTTTATGCCAAATTTACCAAGTGTAAATTTTGGATTCAAAAAGGTTCATTTTTTGGTCACATAATCTCAAAAGATGGGATATCTGTGGATCCAATAAGAACAGAGGTTATCAAAAGATGTTTGATACCAACAACAGTAACTGAGATCTGAAGTTTGCTTGGTTTGGCTGGATATTATTGATGTTTTGTGAAATATGTTTCACGATTATCAAACCCACTCACCAAATTGACTCAGAAAGGAGTTAAGTTTGTTTGGACAGTGGAATCTGAAGAGAATTTCAAGGAGTTAAAAAGAAGGATATCCAGTGCACCAGTGCTCACACTGCCTTGTAGGTTTGTGATCTACATTGATTCATCCAAGAAGGGATTTGGGTGTGTTCTCATGAAAAACAATATGGTGGTAGCTTATGCCTCACGGCAGTTGAAACCCCATGATAAAAATTACCCAACTCATGATTTGGAGTTATCTGCGGTAATCATTTCATTAAAGATTTGGAGGTATTATCTTTATGGAGAATGGTGTGATATTTATACTGATCATAAAATTTTTAAGTATATTTTCACACAAAAGGAGATGAATATGTGCCAAAGGTAATGGTTGGAGCTGATTAAGGATTTTGACTGCTATATTCATTACCACCATGTGAAAGCAAACAAGGTGGAAGATGGATTAAGTCGACAAGATCATGCTAGCTTATCCATGATGAGGATCAGAAAAGATCCAATATTTATGGATTTCTAAAGGATGGATCTTGGAATTATAATGGAAGGGGAAAATCTTATCTTTCTGAAATGATTTTTCAACCATATATACATGTGAAGATTAAAGTGGCATAGAAAGAAGATGTAGAGTTACAAAAGAAGGTATGAAATGTTCCTGAATTCAACCTTGATTGTGATGGGATAATAAAGTTCAGAAATCGTGTTTTTGTTCTTCCCATCCTAGAATTAAAGAAGGAGATGTTGGATGATGCAAAGACCCGTAAAATTCAAGGGAATTTTTTTCTAAATTTTCTTTGGGATTTTACAAGAACGCAGTTTTTGACGGTGCCTGATTCGGAGGCCCGGTGTGCCCGGAATTTCTACCCGAAGTTTAGCTCGGGTACGTTCAGTGAACGGACGAGCGGGAATTTCTAACTTTTGAACCGGTGCCCGGAATCGAATTCTAAGGGAACCGATGGAATCGCAGCCCTGGTAATTGCTTAGGAACTCCTGTTTTGGAGTTTCATTTACACGAGGGAAGTTATTAATTTTTGTGGTAGTTGAAAATAAAAATTAACAGTTTTTATTTTTCCCACTTGGTAGTTTTATCCTAAGTAAGAATGTTGGGGGTGGGACCCACTTGTGATAACCAACCTTGAGAGGATAAAGAATGGTGGGACCCACACGATCCCAACCCCTCACTTTCCTATCCCCTCTAAACTCCCCATTTATGTTTTGTTAACTTATCACCTCATTAATTTTTATAACATCTTATGTTAATAACTTAAGTGAGTTAAATGTGGGTTTTGAATTTTCAAACTCTTGAAATTCAAAACCTATGTTGGGTTAATAAAATAAGTGGGTGGATTATTTTATTTTGGGGTTAGTTGTTCTTGTGGTGGAGACTTGGGAGAGAAAGGGCTAAGTTTGAAGTCTTCTTTTTCTTCTTCAACATCGACGAAGAATGTGAAGAACACCGTTCTTCAATGACGAACACCTCCGACGAAGAACATCGTTCTTCAACGAAGAACATCTCCGCCGAAGAACGCGACCTCTTCTTCCAACGACGTTTCCTCTTCGAACAAACCTCGACGACAACGGAATCGACGTTCGTTTTCCACGACGCCCGACTTCCGCGACGCTCGTCTACCGCGGCTTGTTAACGTGCACCGTTCCTGAACCGAGGTAGGGGTTTTATTTATTTATTTTTTCGCGAATACCAACTTGTTGATCTTCGTTGATTTAACTGCTTGTTTTCGAATAACGCAAGGGGGTCGGACCGCACAAACACGACCAACCCTCCTCCTTAATTTTTTTTATGATTGATTCCATTGTGGATTTGTTCGGGAATGTGTGGTGCCTTCGCACCACACAGAATCGAGCGAAAGGAAACGAGCGGTGCCATCGCGTCGTGCCGTGGAAAGAAGTTTAAAAACCCGACGCAGTCGCGCCGCATCGAAGAAAACCAAAGACGCCACGGCCGGAGTAGGGCCGCGGTGGAGGGGAGCGGTGTCGTCACACCGTGCCGGACGACAAGGGCCTCGGCTGGTTCCGGGCCGCGGCGGAGCAGGGTGACCGGCGGCCAGTACCAGGCCGCTGGCGACGAATCTGGAAGGGGACCGGCCATCGCCGGTCCTATTGAGCAGAAACCGGCCGGTCAGGTCGGGCCGGCCGGACAAGGGGGAGCCGGTGGAAATTAATTCCCCATGCTGGATTCCTAGTGGCCCCATTTAAAGGGGCCGCTGTTTTCATAAAAGAGGGGCAACGCCCCTCCCTTGGCATGCGCGTCACAAAGGTCGCGCTGGCCGCGCTGGCCGCGCTGCCGCACCGCCGCTTCAGGCCAGAATTTCGGGCCGGGCCAGGTTGTCAGGCCGGGTCGCCGCCCGGGTCGGGTCGACCCGGTTCGGCCGTCCCAGGGGGGTACTAGGTCGGGTCGGGCCGGGCCCAGAGCCCCTATTTTCGGGCTGAGTTGGTTCAAACACCCATATCATGGGGTACGGACCTCCGATCGACACACCATCAGTTTCATAGAAATCCTTGGAACGAGACGGTCGTTTCAGTATATCGCATTCAAGGTTTCAAAATTTTTTGGGTTCGGCCAGGTTGGTTCAGATATGAAACCAACCGGGCCCTCGGAGCGGAAACGCTCGTAACTTGAGCTCCGGACGTCCGATTGAAATGCCGTCGACTTTGTTGGATTCCTCTTAGTGAGACAGATCTTTTGGCTTACTCAACTCGAGGTTTGGATTCCGTCGGAGTGCGGTCGGGTTGGTTCACTCATGAAACCAACCGGGCCCCTGGACGAAAAAGCCAATAACTCACAGACCAGGCGTCCGATTAACGCGTCGTCTATCTCGTTGCTTTCCTCTTGATGGGACGGAACGTTTTGCATACTTCGCTCAGGTTTTGATTGCTATTGGATAGTGGTGGGGTTGGAATGTACCCGAAATCCAACCGGGCCCCTGGAACGGAAAAGATGATATCATTCAGACCAGATGCCCGTTTGACGAACCGTCAGCGGCGTTGGTGATCACATTGACAAACTGTCCCTATGAGTATACCCTATGAGTGTTCGGGGTATAGTTGAGTTACGGCCGGATTGGTTCGCACATGAATCCAACCGGGCCCCTGGGACTAAAAGGCTAATAACTCACAGACCGGGCATCTGATTGACGCGTTGTCTGTTGCGTTGAGACCCCTATGACGAGGCGGTCCTTTGAGATACTTCTTCGTGGGACTTGTGATACTTTGAGTATCGACCTGTAGCTCCTAGATCGGACCCTCCCGGAGACGATCTTACGGAGTACGGAGACCGTGTAGCCGGCTGAAACCTGATGACTGCTTGACTGACTCGATTTGGAGTGAGTCGACTAGCCCAGTGGCCAGAGCGCCCGGTATTTGGAGACAGACCCACGAAGGATGGAGCACCCGGTAGTTGGCCGCAGACCCGCGGTACTCGACAAGAGGAGTACCTCTGTAGGCTATTAGGGGAAGCACCCAGTATTTGGCGACAGACCCTCAGCGGACGGAGCGCCCGGTAGTTGGCCGCAGACCCGCGATACTCGACAGGAGGAGTACCTCAGCAGTCTTAGGTTAGGGAGCAGTACCTCAGAGTCGTGACAGGACCACTATACACTTCAAAGACGGAGCTCTTCAGCAGTTACAGTTTCGATAATAAAAATCTTGGTTTGAGCTGCGACTTTTGACCTTTGTGTTTACCTCATGATTGAGATGGGTCACTTGATAACTTAGATGTATGTATGGGAATATACCTGGGTAGTGGATATCCATTGATTTCATAATCTTTGTGTTACCTCATGATTGGGATGGGTTACTTGATAACTTGGATATATGTATGGGCATATACCTAAGTAGAGGTTATTTGTTGAGATCTTCTTTGTGGTTATCCTTGTTGGTTTTAGTGATACCTTGAGGGTCTCGGGGTCCCTACTGAGTATCGTTATACTCACCCCTGCATGGGCTATGCCCGCACCTCGTTGTGTCGATTGCAGACGACAAGCAGTGCTGACAGAGGCTGAGTGTTCGAGGACTGGATGGTACCCAGAGGTGGACTACACGACGAGTCAGTACCCGGAGGTGGACTACACGACGAGTCAGTATCTGGAGGAGGACTTCACGGCGAGACGACACATTGTGAAGGTTGACGGGCGAGAGCGTTGAGGAGGATATCTGTACCTACCCTTCAGGTAGGATCCGTGGCGGGCGATCTAGGAGCAGTGCTATCCATACCCACCCTTCAGGTAGGATCCGAGGAGGACGACCTAGGAGCTGCTTCCTTCTTCTAGCTGTTTGACTTTTTCTGTTGTACTTTCATTTAGTTGTAGCTACACTTTTAGTTGGATTTCTATTCTGACCCATTTACTTTTCAGCACTTTCTTTTGTACTTAGTGTTTTGCTTCTGATTGTACTCTATGGTGTTTTGTTTACTTTTATAAAGGCAATGCCTTCCCAGTTATCAGGATTTACGCCTTGGGTGATAGTTTCCAGCCCCTGGCCTATGGAAGGCGGGCTTGGGGTAGTCACGGCATGGGCCCCGAGGATGGGTCGTGACCAATTCGTATCAAAGGAGTCGGTTCTACCGGAATACTTATAACTCTGATATTTTCTTCCTGTGAAGCAATAGTGTTAAGGGTACCGAGTGTGGTCTTCCGTTCAGGGAGTCCAGTATTGGTGCGGGTGGTCGATGTATCCATACACCATGACCCTGAAAACTGATTTCCAACTTTGTGCATGAAAAAACTGATTGCGTGTGTGTTTCTAGAAGTTTTATTTGATTATCAACTCAAACCAGGTCAGCCCACCAGGAATAAATCATTTGACCGTGTCACATTGTTTCATTCAGTATGCTGTTTCTCGGACGACCACCTAGAGCCCAGAGGGATGTGCGTACTGACAGCCTGTCGAGAAACGAGGCTTCGGTACAGGGCCCTCTTGCATTTGAGGCACCAGCGGAGGCACTCGCGGTACTACCATACGTTGGGCCACCGATGCCACCAGCCCCAGCAGTAGGCGATGCACGCCACTTGAGCGCGCTACACGAGTTCCAGCTCCAGAGGCCACCCAGGTTCCAGGGAGGGACGGACCCGCAGGCGGTTGAGGATTGGATGGAGGCTGTGGTGAGAGTCTTCAGGCTAGTGGGGACGCCGTCAGACTTCATGGTGAACTTTGCTACCAGACTTCTTCAGGCAGCAGTTGGAAGGTGGTGGAGCCACTTGTTTCAGTTTTGCGACGGGATGACCTTCGCAGGGGAAGACTTTGAGACCTTCTTCAGGGTGGAGTTTGTGCCAGTAGCTCTACACCCCGAGCGTGTACATAAGATTCTGCCTTTGCCGCGGGATTTTCGATCAGTAGTCGAGTCATCTGTGGGTAGTAGAAAGATAACGCAGAAGTCCAAGAGGGCCAGAGCCAGCTTTACAAGGAGCAGGAAGTGATACTCATGTGGCGGGAAGGGTCACCTGGCACGTGACTGTCCGAATCCTCGCACAGTTGATCCGCAGGCTATGGAGGAGCCACCAAGGCGAAAGCAGCGACGAGTTGTTGAGCAACAACCGAGCAATGCACAAGGCAGTAGAGCTCTGAGTGCAGGTGGACAGGAGTGGAACTAGTGGATACTTCCCTTGTACTTCTAGTTCCATGTTGAGATTGTATTCGTGTCTTTGTACTATGAGATGCAATAATGAAAAGACACTTATCTATGTGATTTTTACCTTCCTGTCCTTTTGTTTGGTTGATACTGAGTGGTCCCAGTTAAAACTGTTGACTTGACCCTCACTTTAGAGAGTCCTACTGGAGGAGACCTAGTGACCTCACACAGATGCTGACAGTGTGACTCGACCCTTGGAGGCGAGAGTGACAGTTGGATCTCTTGGTAGTTACGTCGAGGCCTTACGACGTCATCCATGGCATTAATGCATCAATCATGTTAGGATTGACTGTATTAGGCAATGAATGTGGTTCATCCAAGGGATGATACCAGATTTCTCTTATCGGAAAAGAAGAAATCATAGCAGCTCTTTTGAGACTAGAGAAGGTCCAGGTCATCTAAGAGAGGATGAGGACAGCACAGGGCCGACCGAATCCTTATGTTGATAGGACTTGGAGGCCTCTAGAGTTTGAGGATGATGATTTCGTCCTTATACGGGTCTCACCTCGATGAGGATTACGGAGATGAGGCCAGGGAGGCAGGTTATCTCCGAGGTTCAACGGACCTTTATATGTCCTCATCTGGGTAGGCGTGGCGGTTTACCACTTGACCCATCCACCTCAGTTGCACAAGGTGCGCGATGTTTTCCAGGTATCTCAACTGAGGAGATACATGCTCGACCCTTCGCATATCATCGACCATGAGGAGCAGGACAATGGTGATGGGTTTACTTTGACGGAGGTTCTAGTGGGGATCAAGGATCGACAGGAGCGGATCCTACAAGGACGATCGATTCCTCAGGTGGACTTTCTCTGGCAGTACGGGAACGTCCGGGTGAGCACATGGGAGTAGAAGGCTCAGATGCGTGCTCTGTACCGCTTTTGTAACCCTAGTTTGTGTTAAAGCTTTACGAGGACGTAAAGCCCTGAGGTGGGAGTAATGTAAAGTCCCGTAAAATTCAAGGGAAATTTTTTCTAAATTTTATTTGGGATTTTACAAGAACGCATTTTTTAACGGTTTCTGATTCCGAGGCCCGGTGTGCCCGGAATTTCAATCCGAAGTTTAGGTACGTTCAGTGAACGAACGAGCGGGAATTTCTAACTTTTGAATCGGTGCCCGGAATCGAATTTCGAGGGCACCGATGGAACCGCAACACTGGTAATTTCTTAGGAACTCCTGTTTTGGAGTTGCGTTTACCTGAGAGATGTTATTAATTTTTTTGGTAGTTGAAAATAAAAATTAACAATTTTTTTCCCACTTGGTAGTTTTATCCTAAGTAAGGATGTTGGGGGTGGGACCCACTTGTGATAACCAACCTTGAGAGGATAATGTAGGGTGGGACCCACACGAGCCCAACCCCTCACTTTCCTAACCCCTCTAAACCCCCCATTTATGTTTTGTTAACTTATCACCTCATTAATTTTTATAACATCTTATGTTAATAACTTAAGTGAGTTAAATGTGGGTTTTGAATTTTCAATCTCTTGAAATTCAAAACCTATGTTGGGTTAATAAAATAAGGGGGT
Source organism: Viscum album (assembly GCA_963277665.1). Classification (NCBI taxonomy): domain Eukaryota; kingdom Viridiplantae; phylum Streptophyta; class Magnoliopsida; order Santalales; family Viscaceae; genus Viscum; species Viscum album. The sequence goes on along the minus strand of OY728161.1, from coordinate 1,698,512,823 downwards.
GGATTATTTTATTTTTGGGTTAGTTGTTCTTGTGGTGGAGACTTGGGAGAGAAAGGGCTAAGTTTGAAGTCTTCTTCTTCTTCTTCAACATTGACGAAGAACGTGAAGAACACCGTTCTTCAACGAAGAACACCTCCGACGAAGAACACCGTTCTTCAACGAACAACATCTCCGCCGAAGAACACGAAGTCTTCTTCCAACGACGTTTCCTCTTTGAACGCACCTCGACAACAACGGAATCGACGTTCATTTTCCATGACGCCCGACTTCCGCGGCTCCTTAACGTGCACTGTTCCTGAACCGAGTTAGGGGTTTTATTTATTTATTTGTTCGTGAATACAAACTTGTTGATCTTCGTGGATTTAACCGCTTGTTATCGAATAAAGCGATGGGGTCGGACCGCACAAATATGGCCGACCCTCCTCCTTAATTTGTTTTATGATTGATTCCTTTGTGGATTGGTTCGGGAAGGTGTGGTGCTGTCGCACAACACGGAATCGAGTGAAAGGAAACGCGCGGCGCCGTCGCACCGCGTCGTGGAAAGAAGTTTAAGAACGCGACACCGTCATGCCGCGTCGAAGAAAACCAAAGACGCCACGGCCGGAGCGGGGCCGCGGCGGAGGGGCGTGGTGTCGTCGCACCACGGCGGACGACAAGGTTCGCGGCCGGTTCCAGGCCGCGGCGGAACAGGGTGACCAGCGGCCGGTACCGGGCCGCCGGCGACGGAGCTGGAAGGGGACCGGCCATCGCCGGTCCCGTTGAGCAGAAACCGGCTGGCCAAGCCGGGCCGGCTGGACAAGGGGGAGCCGGGGGAAATTAATTCCCCCAACTGGATTCCAAGTAGCCCCATTTAAAGGGGCTGTCGTTTTCATAAAGGAGGGGCAACGCCCCTCCCTTGGCGTGCACGGCACAAAGGCTGAGCTGGCCGCGCAGGCCGCGCCGCCGGCCGGGCTGGAATTACGGGCTGGGTCGGGTCGTCGAGCTGGGTCGCCGCCCGGGCCGGGTCAACCCGGTTCGGCCGACCCAGGGGGTACTGGGTCGGGCCAGGCCGGGCCCAGACCCCCTATTTTCGGGCAGAGTTAGTTCAAATGCCCATATCATGGGCTACTGACCTCGGATCGACGCACCGTCAATTGCGTAGAAATACTCGGAACGAGACGGTCGTTTCGGTATATTGCACTCAAGGTTTTGGAATAATTTGTGTTCAGCCAGGTTGGTTCATATATGAAACCAACCGGGCCCTCGGAGCGAAAACGCTCGTAACTTGAGCTCCGGACGTCCGATTGACGTACCGTCTACTTTGTTGGATTTCTCTTAGTAAGAAGGATCTTTTGGATTACTCCGCTTGAGGTTTGGATGTTGTCGGAGTGCGGTCGGGTTGGTACTCTCACGAAACCAAACGGGCCCCTTGAACGAAATAGCCAATAACTCATAGACCGGGCGTCCGATTGACGCACCGTCTCTCTCGTTGCTTTCCTCTTGATGAGACAGAACTTTTTTCATACTTCACCCGAGTTTTGGTTGTTGTTGGATAGTTGCTAGGTTGGATGGTACCCGAAATCCAACCGGGCCCCTGGAACGGAAAAGCTGATATCATTCAGACCAGACGTCCGTTTGACGAACCGTCATCGGCGTTGGTGATCACGTTGAGAAACGATCCCTATGAGTATACCCTATGAGTGTTCGGGGTATAGTTGAGTTACGGCCGGATTGGTTTGCACATGAAACCAACCGGGCCCCTGGGACGAAAAAGCTAATAACTCACAGACCGGGCGTCCGATTGACGCGCCGTCTGTTGCGTTGAGACCCCTATGACGAGGCGGTCCTTTGAGATACTTCTTCGTGGGACTTGTGATACTTGGAGTATCGACCTGTATCTCGTGGAGTAGACCCTGTCACATACATAGATTATTTTAAATAAATTTTATTTTAATTTCCATTAATTCTTTGTTTTGAGGGTTTCCAAACGTTTTATGGAGAATATGTGAGTTTTCATGAATTGGGTCAAACCGTGAACCCAATTCCAGATTTAAAAATTAATTTTATTTCTTTTATAAATTTTTCATTTTTTAATATTTTTCACTCATTCCAACTCCTAAATATCCTCCCCTGATATATTAACACCTCAATTAAAATTTGGAGCCTTTGGAAATCCATAACCAAGGTTTATATTGGTTTTTATTTAAGGGATTGGGCCTGCCCGAAAGCCCAATTCCAGTTTTAAAAATAAAATTTGATTAATTAATAACATATTCATTTTTACATATTTTTCGGTGATTCAAAGCCTCCAATGAGCCCCTTGAACCCAGCCGCGCGACCAAGATCTCTCTACCCGATTTGGAGCTCTTATTCATCACGATTTAGTACTGAACTTATTAGGGTTTCTAAAATCGGGCAGATTTGGAGAGGTAAATTGATCCTTTCATAATTCCTTCATTTTTTATCCTTTTTCCCCCATTTCAGTCCCCCATGACCTAATATGAATCATTAGAACCTCCATAACAGTTTTGGGTACTTGGTGATTCATTATTTGGTGGATTGGGGCCGATTCCTTCAAGATATTTCAAGTAAGGGAATTCCTTCTTGGTTTCTTCCATCCACTTTTAGTTTTATTTCCTTTTTCTTGAAGTTCCTCATGTCCAGAAGTTGGGGTTCGATCCTAATGTCTGATTTGGTGTCTTTTGGGTAAATTATTGTGGTTTAGGTCTGGATTTATATTCATTTTGGTGCAACAGTGGTCCGCTTAAGGTTTCTCACCAAGTTTTTAGGGTTTCGACTCAAAAGGGTAGGTGATTCCATGTGTAGCCATTTTATGATGAGTTAGCTTGCATGGATTATTAATTTAGCATGTTTATAATCTGTTTTATGGGCTGTGAAAACAGTTTTTATGGATTTGGTTAAACATTTAATTTTTAGTTGCATTATAGCTTGAAATTGGTTACTTTTCATGTGTGACTCTTGGGGTAATGTTTGGGTTTATTGTATAACATATGAAAGTGATTTATTAGTCTTGAAAGGGGGTGCCAATTCTGTTTTTTTAATTCCTTATTGACATGTTGGCCTTGAAAGTAGGTTTTTTTAATGAGTTTATGGTGTAAAAACATGTTGTACTTCTTGAAGGTGATTTATGAAAACGTGTGTTTTTCATGTGTATATTTGTGGTATTATTTGATGTATTTTTATAACATTTGGGGGTGGTTTAATAATTGTTTTAAGGCTGAAAGATTCTGTTTTGGATTGGTATTGGTATGATTTTGCTTTTAAATGAGGGTTTTGAAATGGGTTTAGTGTGAAAACAATGGTTATACCTCTTGGGTTTGTTTTATAAAAAATTGAAAATGTTTTATTTGGTTAAACAAAGTTTGGAAAGGGTGTATATGTACTATTTGGGTGAGTGTGTTCATCTAATGTGGGTTTTTGAATGGTAATGTGGTGATTTGAGATGTTAAACATTTTTTGAATTTTTTTTATAAATTGTCGAAATGTTTTACTAAATTGTGTTTTCTGTGCGAAACACGGGTGTGGGATATTTCATGTGAGTTTATTTATAAAATGAATTCTGAAGGTGAGAAGGGTATTGTGTGACATGTGTGTGGGCTGTTATGTGAGTTTAATATCTTGTAATGGTTTTATAAAATTGTTTAATGGATTTGTGGAAGAGTTAATGAAATTTGAAAAGTGTTGTAGGCAATTTGGAGTGAGTTTGATTTCAAAATGCATTTGAATGAAAAGTGGAATTTTTTACTTGCGTGATGTACATGGGGCGGTTTGGTTAAATTGTGATGTGTAAGTGATATGTTCATGTGAGAACTATACTTCTTGGATTGCTGAACTTGTTTGAGCACAAAGGGAAAACCCATGTATCTAGGTGGGTGGACGTGTACTAGTATGCTAGTGAATCCGTGGGGTTTGGCCTCAGTTTCACTTAGCAAGATTGACACTTAAAACTCTAACTAAACTATGATGATGCTGATTAGGGACAACTTGGTTATGGGTATGTTCCCTACTAGTGGCTCGTGCATGAGAATGGATATTTTTGATGGTTACTCTCACCGAGATACGAGGTACCTGGGACCCACAGCTAGCTAGTGCCTAGGTGTTATTTCCCATTGATTGTGCTCACTGGATACTTTGTTTTTACCATCGGTATACGGTATGAGAGGCTAGAAAATTCAGTAGCTATGGTATTTATTTTAAATGTTTTTATTCTTTAAATTTGCCCACCTGAAAACTGTTTTTATTTAATGTTGTATCTTATAGAAATTTTAACTAGCACCTCATGTCTTTGAAAACTTGCATGCTTTTCGTCATTAAATGTTTATCACATGGAATCTAATAGTGGTGGTATTTTACTGGGATTTCGCTCACACCCTACTTACACCTTTGGATGTAAGTATATTTATTTTATGTCAGAGGTTTGGGTACAGGATTTATGCCATTGATTCAGGTTTTTAGTTATCCATTGGGATGCAGTGTCGTGGAGATAGCATGAGGGAGGTGCCTCTTTCATTGTGGAGGTTCTTGGGCTATCCTTATTTGGTTATGTACCATTGTAATGGTCTTTAAAAATAGTTCTAATTTATGTATTTCAGTTCTGAAATTTTGTAAAAGACGGTTTTAGTTGAAAAATATAGATTTGTTTTATTGGACTCTTTTTTCATTTTAAGTTTATAAACTCATGTAAATCGTTCCCAATTATCATTTTAAGATACCCAGGCACTTGTGCCAGCCCGTGGGGATCGGGAACGCCCTTCGGGTCTTGCCATGGACTGGGTCGGGTGCCGATTTTGAAGGCGACCAGATTCGGTTCGTGACAAAATGGTATCAAAGGAGGTTCGCTCCATTTGAGTCATGTTATATGGGAAATAGTCGGGATAGTATAGAGTTATGATTGTTGGGAAATGGAATTCTGCTTATGGGTAGTGTGCATGATCACCACACCTCATTTCAGGATTCATGTCGCCAGGGGAAGTTGGGATTTGTCTATGTCTTTTGGTTTTCTTGGTTTGATGATGATTAGGGGAAATGAAAAGAGAGTTGGGTTAATGGTCTCAATGAGATCGCAGGGTCTGGCAAGCCATGTGGAGCTTGGGATATTCCCTAGAACACTCTCTGTGATAGTGAAGTGATTGGAATATGGCCGCCAACCATATGTCCAAGTCACCCACTGAAACTAGTTTCCTCTCGCATTGTCTTGTGTTCATTAGTTTTGAAATATTGGATCTTTGGTTTTAAAGTGACTTGGTTTTAATAAGTGTAATGTTTTTGTGAAATTATTTTCAAATAAAGCTGGAATGGTATGATTTATGAAATTTTGGAACTAAATATTCAGAATTATTTTGAAATAGAAAATGGTGTGATTACACCTCTTTTGAAGGTAGAAACTGTATTGAAGTTGGTTTGGAAAAGTGTTTCCAATAGAGTTTTCTAAACAATCTGAGTGTGTTTTAATGGGATGAGATGTTTTGAAATTGATGTTAATATCTTGAATGTGAGTTATTTTCTAAATGGTTGTGACTTTATGAAAAATTTTGTAAGATGTGAGTTGGGATTTTGATATCGTGGTTAGTGGTTATGAGAAAAAAAGGATGCGTTGGTTGACCGTTTTGGTTTTGAAAAGTGGAAAGAATTTTTGTTTTAACCTTTGGTATTTCCATTAGTGACCACATGAATGGGGTTATATGGGATGATCGATGGTTGATGGCAAGACTGGATGAGTGTCTGGACAGATATGAGGTGGGTGTCTGGTGTGGCACAAAAACATGCATGTGTGAGGCCCATGGGGTACCATTGGTCGATTCTCTTTCTGCTGAACCACTTGTTTTCAAAGAAATGGTTTTAAAGAAAAACATGATGTCTTCATGAATAGTTTTGGGATGGTTTGTATTATGGGTCTTTGAAGATGTTGTTTTTGTGGGATGTTTTTTTAGTCCAATAACCCCTCCTATTTGAACTGTGTTTTGGGATTATGTTTTGTCGGTAAGCTAGGTAGAAGGACCGGTTAGTAGTCTCCTCTGAGATATGTTTCGAGACACCTTTACGGTGGTTACCTTCATTTGTTTGGATCTCTTTTATGGTTTTTTTGACCAATGGACCATCTTGGTTGGTTCCATGGGTTCTCCCGTTGGATAAGGTACGCCCCCATTTAGGGTTAGTGCACAACTGAAGTGCAACCCGTATTGTTTCTCCATTGGAAAATCCTCCAGTTGATCAATATAAGGAATATTTTATAGATCATTGTTGATTGATTCTACAACCATTAATTTAGTTTATTTGTAGATCCTCTTGTAGTGGGATAATTCTTTTGGAAGGTTGAAAGAGGCCTTGGTTTCTTAAGTTTCATGATTCATCGAAGGTGGAAGTGTTCTTTGGTTGTTAGTGTGGATGAGTGTCATGATGGTGTCTAAGAGGGCCTCTGGGTTCTTCATAGTTTCCATGAAGCAAGAGTTATTATTAAACAACCAATTTTGAGATTTTGGTCTTGATATTATATTGTGTCCACTTTTTGGACTTGTCTGTTTTTAGGGACTTGGAATATGGTCATGTTCCATGTATTGTTTCTATCAATCACAAGGGTCATGTTCGGTGACGCATTGTGATGTTGTGTGCTCTTTTGACTGTAAAGGTCAAGGTCACACAATCCTCTTAGGTTCTCTGTTATGTTGGGAGTATGTATCCCTTGGGAAAAACATCAAATCCTCTATCTTAGAGAATGGTGTTTATACGTGTCCTACCCTTCTGTTGTTTCTCACCCAAAGAAACAAGGTGTGATGTGTGTGCTTATTCTGATCCCTTGTTTCAGTGAAATGTCTAGTTTTGGTAAAGTGAGTTATGGAGTGTGTTATGACTTGATGAACCCATCAGGGTATGCAGTGTAGTTGTTTGTGGCACCAAAAGAAGAAGTTCCACATAGGGGATTCAACAAAAAAACTGTGTGGCCGATGATGCTTCAATATTTTGAGCTCCAGCCATAGGTCCCGGAGAGAAGCTGGCGCGTAGTCAGGGGAAACCCCAGTGTCGTTTAAACCCTTGTACAAATTTCTATCCTCAGTATGAAAGATAGGAAGAGTTTAAACCTATGGTGTCATCATATTTCTTCTGTTGTTCCCGTTCGGTGGAAATAGGTGGAGGGTTTTGTACCCATGTCATCACACAATGTTATTCCCTCCCCCTTTGGTTTCCATTGAGTCTTTGGAGAATGGTTGGAAATTTGGCTAGACAAGTTGAGCACACGGTTTTCACATCGATAGTTCTAACCATGAACCAAAAAAATAACCATGTAGATATTAGGATCCACATAGTTATCGCAGAGTTTCTCAAACTGTGCAGACTAACCGTGTGACCGTCCCAACTCCTTAATTTTGGGGTCTTTTCGTGTCGGCCCACGCCGGTCGGATAAGATGGTTGGTTCTTGTGGTGGGAAGACCCACCTTGGGTATCGTGCATATTATTTTGTAAATTTCTAATGGATGTATACCCCTTGTAATAGGGAGTCTGTTTGGGCCTTCCCCTATTAGTGTCTTGATTCTGTCTCGGGGAAGAAAAATTAAGTTGTCTCTTATGGTGGGGAGCCCATTTGTGTATTTTCATACAAGTAACTCATGTTTTTCCATGGTATTGTATGGGAAGTAGGTAATATAATTTGGAGATTTCTAACTACTTACATCTTCCTTGGGTAAACTTTGGGACTGGAGAGTGCCCAATGTAATAGTTAAAGTAAGGTAAGTGTAACCTTGTTCAATGTTATTATTCGTTTGGGTGAATTGCTTGAGTCTTTTTCGGATAGTGTTTGAGGAGTTTTATTTTGGGATCAATTATGAATGTGATTTATTATTTCAAGAAAGTGGTGTATGTTTTTTTTTGTGAGAGTAATCCTTCATTAATTGATCACCGGAGGTGTTTTGGCCTTTGGGGGAGAAACCTGACAAGGGAGTACCTCTTGGTTTCTCAGTTGGGTTTGGTGGTTACTTTGGCCTTGCTGTGACTTTCCGGGGCGGAAAGTTTTCATGGTGGGGAGAATTTTCACATACATAGATTATTTTAAATTTATTTTATTTTAATCTCGATTAATTCTTTGTTTTGGGGGTTTCCAAAGGTTTTATGGAGAATATGTGAGTTTTCATGAATTGGGTCAAACCATGAACCCAATTCCAGATTTAAAAATAAATTTTATTTCTTTTATAACTTTTTCATTTTTTAATATTTTTCACTCATTAAAAATCCTAAATGTCCTCCCCTGATATATTAACACCTCAATTAAAATTTGGAGCCTTTTGAAATCCATAACCAAAGTTTATGTTGGTTTTTATTTAAGTGATTGGGCCTGCCCGAAATCCCAATTCCAGTTTTAAAAATAAAATTTGATTAATTAATAACATATTCATATTTAAGTATTGTTCGGTGATTCAAAGCCTAAAATGCGCCCCTAGAACCCAGACGCTCGACCAAGCTCTCTCTACCCTCTATGGAGCTCTTATTAATCGCGATTTAGTACTGAACTTATTAGGGTTTCTAAAATCGGGCAGATTTGGAGAGGTAAATTGATCCTTTCATAACTCCTTCATTTTTCATCATTTTTCCCCCATTTCAGTCCCCACATGACCTAATATGAATCCTTCGAACCTCCATACCATTTTTGGGTACTTGGTGATTCATTATTTGATGGATTGGGGCCGATTCTTTCAAGATATTTCAAGTATGGGAATTCCTTCTTGGTTCCTTCCATCCTCTTTTAGTTTTATTTCCTTTTTCTTGAAGTTCCTCATGTCCAGAAGTTGGGGTTCGATCCTAATGTCTGATTTGGTGTCTTTTGGGTAAATTATTGTGGTTTAGGTCTGGATTTATATTACTTTTGATGCAACGGTGGTGCGCTTAAGGTTTCTCACCAAGTTTTGAGGGTTTCGACTCAAAAGGGTAGGTGATTCCATGTGTAGCCATTTTATGATGAGTTAGCTTGCATGGATTATTAATTAAGCATGTTTATAATATGTTTTATGTGCTGTGAAAACAGTTTTTTTGGATTTGGTTAAACATTTAATTTTTAGTTGCATTATAGCTTGAAATTGGGTACTTTTTATGTGTGACTCTTGGGGTAATGTTTGGGTTTAGTTTATAACATACGAAAGTGATTTATTAGTCTTGAAAGGGGGTGCCAATTCTGGTTTGTTAATTCCTTATTGTCATGTTGGCCTTGAAAGTTGGTTTATTTTAATGAGTTTAAGGTGTAAAAACCTGTTGTACTTCTTGAAGGTGATTTATGAAAACGTGTGTTTTTCATGTATATCTTTGTGGTATTATTTGATGTATTTTTATATCATTTGGGGGTGGTTTAATAATTGTTTTAAGGATGAAAGATTCTGTTTTGGATTGGTATTGGTATGATTTTTTTTAAATGAGGGTTTTGAAATGGGTTTAGTGTGCAAACAATGGTTATACCTCTTGGGTTTGTTTTATAAAAAATTGAAAATGTTTTATTTGGTTAAACAAAGTTGGGAAAGAGTGTATATGTACTGTTTGGGTGAGTGTGTTCATATAATATGGGTTTTTTAATGGTAAAGTGGTGATTTGAGATGTTAAACATTTTTATAATTTTTTTATAAATTGTCGAAATGTTTAATAAATTGTGTTTTGTGTGCGAAACACGGGTGTGGGATATTTCATGTGAGTTTATTTATAAAATGAGTTGTGAAGGTGAGAAGGGTATTGTGTGACATGTGTGTGGGCTGTTATGTGAGTTGAATTTCTTGTAATGGTTTTATAAAATTGTTTAATGGATTTGTGGAAGTGTTAAAGAAATGTGAAAAGTGTTGTAGGCAATTTGGAGTGAGTTTGATTTCAAAATGCATTTGAATGAAAAGTGGAATTTTTGACTTGCGTGATGTACATGGGGCTTTTTGGTTAGTTTTTGATGTGTAAGTGATATTTTCATGTGAGAACTATACTTCTTGGATTGCTGAACTTTTTTGAGCACAATGGGAAAACCCGGGTATCTAGGTGGGTGGACGTGTACTAATATGCTAGTGAATCTGTGTGGTTTGGCCTCAGTTTCACTTAGCAATATTGACGCTTACAACTCTAAATAAACTATGATGATGATTATTGGGGACCACTAGGTTATGGGTATGTTCCCTACTAGTGGCTCGTGCACGAGAATGAATATTTTTGATGGTTACTCTCACCGAGATACGAGGTACCCGAGACCCACAGCTAGCTAGTGCCTAGGGGTTAGTTCCCATTGATTGTGCTCACTGGATAATTTGTTTTTACCGTCGGTATATGGTATGAGAGGCTGGAAAATTCAGCAGCTATGGTATTTAATTTAAATGTTTTTATTCTTTAAATTAGCCCACATGAAAACTGTTTTTATTTAATGTTGTATCTTTTAGAAATTTTAACTAGCATCTCATGTCTTTGAAAACTTGCATGCTTTTCTCCATTAAATGTTTATCACATGAAATCTATTAGTGGTGTTATCCTACTGGGATTTCTCTCACACCCTACTTACACCTTTGTGTGTAAGTAGATTTTCTTATTTTATGTCACAGGTTTGGGTACAGGATTTATGCCATTGATTCAGGTTTTTAGTTGTCCATTAGGATGCAGTGTCGTGGAGATAGCATGAGGGAGGTGCCTCTTTTCTTGTGGAGGTTCTTGGGCTATTATTATTTGGTTATGTACCATTGTAATGGTCTTTAAACATAGTTTTAATTTATGTATTTCAGTTCTGAAATTTTGTGAAAGACAGTTTTAGTTGAAAAATACAGATTTGTTTTATTGGACTCTTTTGTCATTTTAAGTTTATAAACTCAGGTAAATCATTCCCAATTATCATTTTATGATACCCAGGCACATATGCCAGCTCGTGGGGATCGGGAACGCCCTTCGGGTCTTGCCATGGACCGGGTCGGGTGCCGATTTTGAAGGCTACCAGATTCGGTTCGTGACAGACCCTCCCGGAGACGAGCGTACGGAGTACGGAGACCGTGTAGCCGGCTGAAACCTGACGACTGCTTGACCGACTCGACTTGGAGTTAGTCTACTAGCCCAGTACACGGAGCGCCCGGTATTTGGTGACAGAACCACGGCGGACGGAGCACCTGGTAGTTGGCCGCAGACCCGTGGTACTCGATAGGAGGAGTACCTCTGTAGGATATTATAGGAAGCGCCCGGTATTTGGTGACAGACCCTCAGCAGATGGAGCGCCCGGTAGTTGGCCTCAGACCCGCGATACTCGACAGGAGAAGTACCTCACCGGTCTTTGGTTAGGGAGCCGTACCTTGGAGTCGTGATAGGACCACTGTACACTTCAGAGACTTAGCTCTTCAGAAATTACGGTTTCAATAATAAAAATCCTGGTTTGAGCTGAGACTTTTGACCATTGTGTTTACCTCATGATTGAGATGGGTCACTTGATAACTTTGGTATATGTACGGGCATATACCTGGGTAGTGGTTATCCGTTGATTTCATAATCTTTGTGTCACCTCATAATTGAGATGGGTTACTTGATAACATGGGTATATGTATGGGCATATACCTAAGTAGAGGTTATCTGTTGAGATCTTCTTTTTGTTATCCTTGTTGGTTTTAGTGAGACCTTGAGGGTATCGGGGTCCCTAATGAGTATTGTTATACTCACCCCTGAACGGGATATGCCCGCACCTCGTTGTGTCGGTTGGAGACGACGAGCAGTGCTGATAGAGGCCGAGTGTTCGAGGACTGGATGGTACCCGGAGGTGGACTACACGACGAGTCAGTACCTGGAGGTGGACTACATGACGAGTCAATATCTGGAGGAGGACTTCACTGTGAGACGAAACACAGAGAAGGTTGACAGGCGAGAGCGTTTAGAAGGCTATCTGTACCTACCCTTCAGGTAGGATCCGTGGCAGGCGATCCCGGAGCTTCGGCATCTGTACCTACCCTTCAGGTAGGATCTGAGGAGGACGACCCTGGAGCTGCTTCCTTCTTCCAACTATTTGAATTTTTCTGTTGTACATTCGTTTAGTTGTAGCTGCACTTTCAGTTGGGTTTGTATTCTTACCCACTTACTTTTCATCACTTTATTTTGTACTTTGTGTTTTGTGTTCGCTTGTACTCTGTGGTGTTTTGTTTACTTTTATAAAGGAAATGCCTTCCCAGTTATCGGGATTTATGCCTTGGGTGCTAGTCGCCAGCCCCTGGCCTATGGAAGGCGGGCTTGGGGTAGTCATGGCACGTGCCCCGAGGACGGGGCGTGATAGATGAGGCTCATAGTTCTTCATTCTCTATTCATCCTGGAAGCACGAAGATGTATAGGGACCTGAAAGAGTACTTCTGGTGGGATGGCATGAAAAGAGATATTGCTGAATATGTCTCTCGATGCTTGGTGTGTCAGCAAGTTAAAGCTAAGAGACATAAGTCTAAGGGGATGTTACAACCATTACCCATACCAAAATGGAAATGGGAAAACATCAATATGGACGTTGTCACCGGACTTCCTAAAACATCTCAAGGCAATAATGCTATTTGGGTCATAGTTGATCGTCTTACAAAGTCGACACACTTCATTTCTATTAGAGAAGATTTCTCTCTAGATGAGCTTGCCAGGATATATTTAAAGGAAGTGGTAAGATTGCATGGAGTACCACATTCAATTATATCTGATCGAGATCTGAGGTTTACCTCAATGTTTTGGCGAAGTCTTCATCATACTCTAGATACATAGTTTAGTTTCAGCATAGATTATCATCATAAAAAAGACTGTTAGTCTGAGAGGAAAATTCAAACTCTAGAAGATATGTTGAGAGCTTTCTCTATGGATTTCAAAGGTGGTAGGGATCACCACCTACCTTTGGTGGAATTTTCTTATAATAATAGCTTTCTTTCCATTATTCAGATGGCTCCTTATGAAACTCTCTATGGAAAGAAATACAGGTCTCCAACTTGGTGGGATGAAGTTGGGGAAAGAAAGCTATTATGACCTGATCTTGTTGATGAGATGACAGAAAATGTCTAATCTATTGAACAACACATAAGAGCATCTCAGAGTCGACAAAAAAAGTTATGTTGATAACTGAAGAAAAGACCTAGAGTTTGAAGTTGTTGAGAAAGTGTTCTTACAAATATCTCCTTGGAAGAGAGTAATGAGATTTGGAAAGAAGGGAAAGCTGAGCCCTAGGGATATCGGTCCATTAAAAATATTGGATCATGTTGGGAAGGTATATTACCAATTGGTGCTTCCATCGAATCTCTCTCAAGTTCATGATGTGTTCCATGTATCTCTCCTGAGAAAGTACATACCCGATCCTTCCCATGTACTCAGCTCAGAAGTTGTACCGCTGGAGAAAGATCTTTCTTATGAAGAACAACCGATAGAGATTCTGAATCGTAGCGAAAAATTTCTATGGAACAAGACCACTCTCTTGGTGAATGTTTTATGGAGGAACCACCAATTAGAAGTAGCTACATGGGATCTTGAGGATATGATGAGGGAGAGGTATCCTCGTCTGTTTGTTACAAAGTGTCGAATTTTGAGGGAGAAATACATTTTAAGGGGGTATAGAATGTAACACCTGAGATTTTTATGAGAAATATTTTGTCTTTTATGTTATATAAATCATCAATGGAATATTTCACTACACACAATACTAGCTTGGCTTTCTTTACATGCAATCTCGACCTTCCTCGATAACTTGCGTTGTACACAATACCGAGTTTCACTAAACAATGATATGCTATTAAAATATTATTAACACTAGCCCATATGAATAGTAATACCCACTTTTTGAAATTTTATAAATTTTATCATTCAAAATGGACTTCATATTTGGATTCCGAATATCAAAATTAGCCTAGGGTGAAATTTTGGTATTTTTCTAAAAACTTTCAATTTTTGATGAATACTGAAAACACTCGGTTACTATTTAAAAACGAACATTTTATTTAAAAAATTATTTATCTTATCAAAATTTATTTTACGTCAAAATTGATACATAATACCTATATAATTTCAATGTAATTCATTGGAGTCATTTTATAATAATTTTATATATATAAAAATTTTATTGAACTTTTCACCGTCTTTTATCCACCTCCTATGAGAATTTGAAAATTTACATAAAATATAATTTTACATCTTCTGTGAGTGGAATTTCGAAAATCCGAGAGACATGGTAAATATCAAGTAGTAAAATGTGGTTCAATAAGATATAAATAATTTTTCGTGAATAGTAACTTTTAGTTTTTTTTACCACGGTTAAAAGTAAATAGGGTAATTAAGGGTAAAAATGATATTATAATTACCCTAACACATGTCCTAATTATATTGGATAAGTTTAATCCGACCAAAATAACCTTAGGAATAAAATATGACCTTTTAGGTCCACTTGGATTAGATTATGAAATTTATTATTATTTTATTTAAAGAAGAGTTAAAATAGTTAAAATCAATGTTTAATAACGATAACATTTTTAATATAGGGTTATACATAAGATAATTTTGACTATAAATATTCATTACAAATAAAATAATATTTCCTACATAATTTTATTTTATTTGTAATTTTTTGACGTTAAATAAGTTAATTTATTTTTGACACAATGATGATGCAGTAATTACCTTATTAATGAAATATTAACATAATTGATGTTATAAATACCCAAATAAATGTAATTTGAGACTTTTATGAATTACAATAATTTTATAGGTTAATATGACATGTTATTATTGATTTAATTATCTTTTTTCAAACTAATAATGCTGTTATGATTTTCACAAAAATCAATTACCAAATAGTGTCAAAATTGACATAAAATATTTTTTAAAACAAATATTATATTATTAATTTTTATTTTATTCTTAAAAATCTATGGTTTGGCCAAATGACATATATAAGGTTATATATATTAATATTGAGAATCTTGGTGTTCTTTTGTCATGTTATAGTAAGTTTATTAACCTTATAGTGTAAGAAAACATGAACCCACGGTAATAGTAAAATTATTTATCTTAAAGTTAAATCTAAATGATATGGTTAAAATAGAAACCTAAACATGTATAAATTATATTTGATTAAATTATTTAGACCCATACCCACCTTAGAATCTAAATAAATAAATTTGGAGCTATTAAAAACTGAACATGACTTTATAAAAAAAATAATATTTTTAGTTTTTCCAAAGGTGCCCCACTCCTCCCTTATAAAAGGGCACCTCCTCCCTCTCCCCCTCACACCACTTTGAGCCTGCATGCTCCGCCAAACCCAGAAAATTTCACTTATACACTTCCCTAGTAATATTCTCGAGGTCCTGGTCTTCTTCAGAGGCCAATTTTAGTTCCCTAATAAGAGGTTTCAAAGAGGCGTGTCGAAGAAGAGGTAATATCCGTTACCGATTCTTTAAAAATTATTTATTCTTCTAATTATTCATATTTAGTTGTATCATTATGAAGTAATAACATCAGTATCACTCATATACTGATATGTTATTATAAATATGAAACAACACTATTTAACCTTCTATCCATCCTACGGAAAGTGAAATCATTGCGTGTGCGTACGTACCGAATATCGTCTCCACACCGTGGTGTAATCTGTTTTCCACCACCACCTTACTTGGATAGGTATAATGGTGTAAATAATAACAATATATGATCATTTTAAAATGATATTTATTCTTAAATAGTATACATACACTCCAATAAAATTCCAATATCATGGTAACGATATCATCACTCGTGCGTACGTATGAAATATCGTCTCCACGATGTGATGCGACTCGTTCTACATGATCTTAATTGCATAATGACTATATAAATGAAATGAATGAATAAATATGATATATATTACACTAATACCATTTTGGAAATCAGGTATCTATAACCTAAAAATAATAATAAGAATTCAAACTACAAAACACACATAAGAACAAAAAGCAATAAACACCCGAATAACAAGTAGCAATGAAATAGTACTTATAAGAAGTTAAGAATCTAAGAATATGACCATATATGATATCATAAAAATGTTTATGATTCTGGAATAAGTCAATGACATTATTTAAATAATTATACAGGAGTTTCGGACACGTATGAATCAAATCAGACCTAAGGTAAGGGAAAATATCACAATCTCATTTTTTTATGAGATTGTTTACACTTTGGTTTTTACTGGGGTGTATTTATCATCCACATCCATGTTTCCTCAATATGTAATATTATTTCTATCCTCCTACAATTTTACCCATTACTGTGTTTTTAGTATAAGAAATAAAAGGAATCTTTTGTCATTTTTATTACAAGGTACTCTTTTGACTTTTCTGGCCAAAGTACGAGAAGAATGTTTTTTTAACTTATACGACCTGAATGGATTTTTAGAAAAATATTTCTATGAAGCTTCCTTTAAAAGTTTTTAAGTTTATTTTTAATCAACTTATTTTAGTTTAAAATTTTATGACATGTTAAGAAAGGAAAAATATTTTTGAAGTAGAAAGGATATTTTCCTCAAGAATGAAGTTCAAGTGTTTTATCAAAATTATTTTCCATATAAGATAATATAGAGTTTAATTTCTATACCTATTTTTACATTGATTTGATTATGTTATGATGGAATTCTTTTTATGATGTCCTTTTATCTTATATGGATTATTTAATGATGGCATGATGTTTATAAATCCCATTCTTATTACATGGGTTAGGCTATGATGTATGATTTATGATTTTGTGGCACACACAAAAATGGTTTCATTATGAGATGGGTCGGACCTATATGTCCCTCCAATTCATTGGGTAGAGATTTATATTTCATGAGATAGCCATGGCTGGAACGACAGGTTAATCCGGTTCAATGAAATAGGACTGAAACGAGGAGTGAACTCAGTTCAGAAATGGACTTTGTCCGCTAAGGTAGTCTTGGAAATGAGTCTTGACTAATAAGAAATGATTCTCTAGGATTATGTGTGTATGCCACAATGTTTCATGTTTCATGTTATGATTATTTGGATTACATTTCACTATTATGATTGATCCCATGTCATGTTATTATGATCTCTTTTGCAGGATAAGATTTTCAAAATGTTATGTTCTTAAGAATATAATATGATTGATATTTCTTTTGATTACCCTTACTGAGAATTTGAACTCACCCTTTTGTATGTTTTCTTTTCCCCAGGTCTGCAACAAGGGTATTAAGTAGAATATGCCAAAAGGGACTCTAGATATGATGAAATAAATGGGAGACAATGTAGATGATTTATGAACTAGTTGTTTATGTTTCCCCGTTTATAAAGACACTATACCTATACTGTCCTTTCATGGTTTTGTTATATTTTGTAATAAGTGTGCCTAAATTTTGAATTAATAACAATGTATGTAAATTATTGGTCGTTATATTCAATATCTACAGAGGCACTAAACAAACTATAGTTTTTGTGCATCTGATTGTATAATGTTTATGTATTCTGCATATGTCATGAAATGTTTATGTTTGATAAGTGCTTGTCCCTATAGTTGGTGTTAGATTAAAGGTATAGTTAAACATTGGAATCAAGGATGAGAAAACCAGTGTGAGAACCCGACGGAACATGTTTAGGTATAAGTCTGAACACTTGAAAAAGTATATGAAATTTTCCGATTATTTAGGTGAAGGATAGATTATGTTATTTCATAGAAATACATCACTATATGGATACTACAATTTGATGTGGCTCTGGCACATATGTATATAGGTGTAATAACTCTGACGAGATGTTCTGGGCTTGACTCATGGTAATATGGTACATGGAAATGGTCCATGCTACAAACCTAGTATGAAACTCCTAGTGGATATTCTTTGGTAATTCAAAAACTCTTCATGAACCCTTAAGAAGGATTTAAACATATGTTCACTATGAATAACCTTGGATAAACCTAATTTTCATTATATTAATAAATATTTCATAAGTTAGACACACTAAATGTAATTTTTCATGATTATGTGAATCCTTATTATGATAAATATCTATTAATATATGCTTTTGGTTTATGTCAATGTTTGGAGCATGAAGAAACTACATTAATGGGGATTTTAGTGGAAAATGAAATTATTTTCCTCCAAAAAACCAGATTCTATTGCAGCTGGAATGCATAATCTTATTTCAAGACTCAGCCATATTTCTCAAGCTACGAGTCATGGTGGACCTTCAAATGAGAAAAAGAGGGAACAACGTTCTGTTGAGTCGTTCATGAGGAAACATCAACCTTATATCAGAGGGTATCCTAATCCACTTATTACTGAATAGTATATTAGTACCACTGAAATTATATGCTCTATTCTTAAGTGATTGGATCATGAGGAAGTCATTATAGCTATTTATTGCTCGTAAGGTGTATCAGATAAGTGGTGGACTCTAGTCTAGAATATGATGTAGCATCATAATATTGAATTCATGGTTTGGGATGAGTTCAAGAACATATTTTTCAATTGGTATTTTCCTCGAATTGGTCA
Organism: Viscum album; assembly: GCA_963277665.1. Lineage (NCBI taxonomy): Eukaryota > Viridiplantae > Streptophyta > Magnoliopsida > Santalales > Viscaceae > Viscum > Viscum album. Next base: position 1,698,494,363 of record OY728161.1, on the reverse strand, counting down.
TACCCATATGGAGAAAGAGTTCATTGACATGAAGAATGGGGACAATGAGTCTGTTGGTATATACAAGGATAATTTCAAGAGTCTTGTGAGGTATGCTTCATGAAGTATCATCCTACCCAAAAGTAATGTTGATAGGTTCATTTGTGGATTAAATCCAATTCTCATAAGTGAGTTGTCCATAATCGACTTTAGTAGCGATGAAGAGATAGTTCATTGTTCAATCAAGGTTTAAATGGAGGTGGGGGTCTTGTATCAATCTCATGTATTTTAAAATAATAGGAAGATGTATTTCAAAGTAAATATTAATAACCATTGAGAAAATAATATGAATATTATTTTATTCTCTATGTGTGGAATGATGCATGTAGGAAGTTTTATTATGGGGTCAAATAAGTGTTTCCTATGTGGAAGGGAAGGCAATTAGGTAATTTATTGTCGAAGTGATGTGAAGAAGTTTGCATAAAATTCCAATGTTGAAAAATCCGTATAGAATGCACATACCACTGTTTAGTGCTAAAATTATAAGGATAATAGGAATTTTTGTAACCATTTTCCTAACCTAAGGGTGGTTGTTGATAATCCACTTCATCAACCTCTAAATCTGAGTGACATGGTGAAATCTCATGAAATTGCAATATACGATGAGGGGTGCTAGAATAATGTGATGAAAGTTACACAAAACATCCACTCTATAACTACTAATTTTATATTTGATTCTATATATACCCATTTGATCATATCTAAATACTTTTATAAAGGTGTTATGATTGCAAAAAAATAATTATTTGTGGAATTTGCAGTGAAAACCCCTAATGGTGTGATGATCGCATCTCAAGTATATGATTCCTCTCCAGATGAAGTGTTTGGGAATGTGGTTCCTTTAAATCTTTTCATTCATCCTTTGGTCAAATTTACTGTCAAATTATGCATTTATTGGATTTATCTACATAAATACCCCATAAATGGTAAAGGAATGGGAGTTACATTCAATATTTCAAACCCTCCTATGATCATCCATCAATGGGACGATAAGTATGAAATTCATGTGCAGATCACATGCTATGTATTGGCCTTAAATCCCATTCAAAAGGGTTGTTTATCTAAAATGGGTGGGGAGATGATCAACATCGATGAGATGTCTAATTTTTGAGATTTCTTTGATGACTATCTTGATGATTTTAGAAGTCTTCAACCAAATCAAGATGTTAAGTTCTCAATATAACTTATACGTGGTTCCACACAAATTTCATAGACTCTTTATAGAATGGCCATGATTGAGTTGGAGGAATTGAAGAATAAACTCCCCGAAAATCGTGATAAGGGATTCATTAGGCCATGTGTGTCATCTTGGGGTGTAGTGGTTATTTTTTTGAAGAAGAAAGATGGGTCAATGTGACTCTACATTGATTATCAATAGTTGAACAAGATCACAATAAAAAACAAGTATCATATACCCCTTATTGATGACTGATTTGATCAACTACAAGGTGCTCACTGATTTTCCAAGATTGACCCTCATTTTGGATATCCTCGATTAAGGATCAAGAAGGAGGATATACCTAAGATGACATTCTCTACAATCTAATTGTATTTAATGAATATATTATATAGATATTACCTCGGCTAGTTTGTGGTTTTCTTTAAAGATGATATACTTATATATTCAAAGAGAATTGTAGAGAATTAATATAACTTTATAATTGTACTTCTGACCCAATGAAAGGATATTTTATATGATAAATTTACAAAATCTGAATTGTGGTTACAAAAGGATTATTTTTTGGGTCACATAATATCAGGAGATGGTATAGAAGTATATCCATCAATGATAGAGGTTATTGAAAGCAGTTCTAGACCATCCACAGTGACTAAGATAAATAGCTTTATTTGTTTATATGAATATTATAGATATTTTTAGGATAATTTATCATGAATATCTAATCCTCTAACCAAGTTAACTTCGAAGGCTGTGAAGTTCCTCTGGACAAATGAATGCAAGGACAATTTCAATGAACTGAAGAGAAGGTTGGTCAGTGCACCTATGCTTACATTACCCTATACTGGACCCGTATTTTTAATCTATAGTGATGAATCTAATAAGGAATTAGGATGATTTATTATTCAAAATAACATGGTTATAGAATATGCCTCACGATAGTTGAAGATTCATGGTCCAAATTACTGAACTCATGATTTAGAGTTAGTTGTAGTAATTATTGCATTAATGATATGGAGGAATTATCAATATGGTTAAAAGTGTGATATATATACGGATCATAAATATATGAAATATATATTGACATAAAAGGAGTTGAACAAGTTCTATATTAGAAGATTATAGTTGATAAAGGATTATGACTACTCCATACATTACCACCCAAGAAAAGTGAACATAGTGTCTCATGAATTTAGTCATAAGTATCATTCTATCTTATCCAAGATGAGGATCACAAAATATCCAATATTTATGGATTTTTTAAGGATGGGTTAGGAAATCCTAAGTAAAGGGGAAACCTTATCTTTATAAAATGACTATTCAGCCCTTTATCCATGTGCATATTAAGGAAGCAAAGATGGAAGATGAAGAGAAGAAAAATATGGTTAGTAATGTTCCTGATTTTAACATTGATTTTGATGGAATGATAACATTCTAGAACCGTGTATGTGTTCCTTCAATACTATATTTTAAAAAGGATCTTTTAGAGGAAGCTCATAGTTATTCATTCTCTATTCACCTAGGAAGTACGAATATGTATAAGTACATGAAGGAATACGTTTTGTGGGATGGCATGAAGAGGGATATCACAGATTTTATATCTCGGTGTTTTGTATTCCAGTATGTTAAGGATGAAATCAAATAGTCTAATGTGATGTTCCATCCATTACCCAAATCTGAATGGAAATGTGAGAACATCACGGTGTATTTGTTGTTGGACTATCCAAAACATCTAATGGTTTTAATGTTATATGTGGGGTAGTTGAGCAACATACTAAGTCATCACACTTCATTTCAATAGTGAATATTTCTATTGAGATCTTCTTAATAGAATATAAATTAAGGAAGTGGTAAGGTTGTATGGAGGTCCACCTTCAATTGTATCATATTTTGATATGTGGTTTACATCCATGTTTTGGTGAAGTCTTCAGAAATCACTTAATACATAATTGAGTTTCAGCGCACCTTATTATTCTCTAACAGATGGTCTGTCTGAATGAAATATTAAAACCATAGAGGATATATTGAGATCTAAATTATTGTATTTCAAATTTGTTTAGGATAAACACATTCCTCTAGTTTATTTTTATTACAAAATTATCTTTCACTCAAGCATTCAGATAAAATCATATGGATTCTTATATGGGATGAAATGTAGGGCTCCAATGTACAAAGATGTGGTTGAAGAAAGAAATCTATTAGGGCATGTGATTGCTTACAAAATGGTTAATAGGTTTAAAACCATCATGAATCATATCAAGGTAGCTCAATGACAAAAAAATATCTCATAATAACTGCTTGTGTGATCTTGAATTTGATGTTAGTGAACAAGTAGTTTTTACAAATCACACCTTGGATGAATGTTATTAGATTTAGGAAGAATGGGAAACTAATTCCTATGTATATCGGCCCATTTGAAATTCATGATGGTATCAGGATAGTATCCTATAACTTGTAACTTCTCCCATTTAAATCTAATGTCAATTATGTGTTCCATTTAATTAAAATAAGGATGTACATACCTCACCCTTCACATGTTTTGAACTCAGATGTCATACTACTAGAGCAAGATCTTTTTTCTGAGGAGAAACCTATTGAAATTCTAAACTGATCATATAAAGTTCTATGAAACAAGACCACTCACCTGGTTAATGTTTTTTGGAGAATTCACATGTTAGAGAATGCCATGTGGGAACTGGAGGATATGATGAGGCATAATTATCCTCACTTTTTATTACCCAGGTGATGAATTTCAATGACGAAATTAATTTTACGGGCGTAGAATGTAACACCTTAGAATTTTATAGACCTATTTTTTAAAATAAATTTAAATATTCATTTATATTTTTCAATGAACTAAGTTGAAGATTCCTTTCATAGGAAACTGACTCAATGTACATAACATTCCACACCAAACTAGTGTACGTTCCATACACCACATAGTTGGGGTATGATACATGCATCACTAAGTTTCTATGAAATATCAATTTTTATTGCTTTTAAAAAATTGTAACCTAAATTCAAAACATAGTAATATGAATATTAATAACTGTATAAAAATTTGATAATAATTTTTTTTATATAAATATAACATATTGATAATAAAATATTTGATTTTTTGAATAGTCCTTTTTATGTTTAAAAACATTGTCCCCGAATGAACTACTCGTAGCTATGAAAATAATTTTCGACATATTTTGAAATTTAATTTGATAAAAAACAAATTTTTTGAATTCATAATGTTGAAATTATCTTAGGGTGAAATTTTTGGATTTTTCAAACAAACATCAATTTTTGATAAATATTGCAAAATACTGGTTTTTAGTTAAAAACTGCATTTTTTCTACTTAATTATTAAAGATAAATGATATTATAAATATGTTTAAAGGTCATATTAAATTTTTATTAAATATATTAATACAATTTAATTCATTATAATCAATCTCAATTTGAAACAGATTGTAATATCTTAACAAACCTTTGATCTTTGTCCTACTTTAAAACCCCATTATTTCGTCTCATCTGCAGGATTAACACTAATATAAATTTTTCATCTTCTATGATTGGAATTTAAAAAATAAAATTTACATCATTGTAAATAGTCTAATATTTAGTTTATAATAATTCCATGTTAACTTTTTTACTAAAATTATTAGTAAAAGTGATTAAAATTAATCACACTAATTGAGGCAAAATTATGCTTAATTAGGGACTACTGTATTAAATTAATCACCCAAATGACCTATAAACATGTCCAAAATACATTTCTTGTCAACATTTCATAAATATACCTTCAATTAATTAGTTATATTAGTGATTTAGTACTTAGGTAATTTAAGAACATGTGCACACTGAATTTGTTTCTAAAAATTCCTTGTGATCCTTTTCCTTCACCATAAAAGGCCATCAACTCTACCCATTCCACACACCTCTCAAGAATTTTATGATTGGAAAATATCTTCCCATATTTCCTCTGAATAATAATCTCTTCAACATTGAATCCACCCATTGGGAAGAAACTCCCTCAAGGAAGCCTTTTGGCACAGACCAAAAAGAGTTACCATTTTTAGAGGTAATGTCTTCTTTTAAGATCCTTTCCATTATTTCCCTTATCCACCCCATATAAATTATTTATTTCATTATTGTGTTATTAATCTAGTTTAATCCATAAAATATGATTTTTTATGTATCTTTTTGGCATACACATATAGACACCTCCATCTAATGGATGTCGAACATACTGTATCTGTGTACGACGAATTACTACCTCAAGAAACAATGATTATTAATTTATCCTTTACCACCAATAATGGTGAATATTATGATGTAAAATAAATTTATATATGTAATATATTATTTTTATTATTAATTTAATATTATTTATTCCTTTTTTATCACACATATTTTTATCTTCCATTTGGTGTTAATATGATAATCTTGTTTGTGGAAGTGTGGACTACCCCCCCCCCCCTCAAAGCGATGTGATCCATTCACAGACCACATATAATGTATTAAAGATTGGTTAAATAAAATTATATTATTTATATTATATATTAATTATATCATAATATATATATATTCATATATATATACATATGTCATTGTTTTTCTATCTATAGGACAATTAAAATCCAAAACAACGTCCATGTGTATGTACAACTTAGCCTCTCCATGAACGGTGTCTTCCTTTTTGTACATCATTGTGAAATAAATTATTATATACCTGATATTTATATCATTTTCTACATTTTGGAATCATGATATAAGTATAAGGACCGAAACTATAACAAATTAAGACACGTGCGAAGAATAAAGGAAATGATTACCCAAAGTGAAATTTTTTAAAAGGATCATTATCAAGAGGGTAATATATGGTCATAATAAAATGATATATCATATTATGTATACTAATACTATTTTATTAAAAATTTATAATTATCTTATATTTATTATATAGGATGATTTTATGATTATAGAGAGTGTCAAGACACATAGTGAGGGGATTTAATATCACATTTAATTTCTGTGGTATACAAGCTATGTTAACCCCTCGATCCTTTTTTGTAGAGTATATACTGACCATTATTGTATTATATGTATATTATACCTAAATTTATGGGTATTAACATTCCAATTTTATGATCCTTCTTTCATGTAGTGTAAGTTTCAAAAGTTACCAATTCGGTAAAAATGCTTTTTTCTCAATTTGTCTCCTCTGAGACTCATGTTTTGTTAGGAACCTAAACTCTTTTTTTGGTTCATATAATTCCATTTTAAAGGCCGTATATAGAATCTAAATCTTCTCATGATATTATATGCATCATGTAAACAAATTTCCTTACATGGATATCATGATCCAAAGATACTGTGTTATAATATTTTTTAGGCAATCTCATTGCATTTCGAGATTGTTTTTGTTTATGTTTCCTTTCCTGAAATCATATGATGCATACCTCTAAAATATTAATTATTTTCATTATCTTCTATTATTTCATTATATAATCATGTATTAGTTCCATTTTATACTTTTTGGTTCATAAGTTTTTTAGTAATGTGTTTATAGGAAAACCCAACCTTACCCTCTCTTTGGTTGGAAATATATGTTTTCTTAAAATAGGTTTCCAATAATATTATATGATTCACCTATAATAACTACAAAATGTTACCGTTATATTCTTTTACCAATACCTTTAAGGGAATCTTATTTCTCTATTTCAAAAAGGCAATTTTCTATTCATTTTACCGTGCAAAAGGAATGTTCTTTTGACCTCATTTGATATGTACATATTTACACACCAAAATTTCTTTAAACATACATTTGAATTGTTAAAACTGATAATATTAATGAAAATGTTTTTAAAAATTAATATTCAAGGGATTTTCTTTTAAAATGGTTTAAAAATTCTTTAATATTTTTTCATGGAAAACTATTTTCAAAATGTTTTCAATTCTTATTTATATGTTTTCAAATTTCATTCAATTAAATGCATTTAAAAATATTTTCAAGATTTAATTAAATGTTTTGAAGTGTTTTCAAGGAAAAAAGTTTTCTAAATGTTTTGAAATTATTTTAAATATTTCGAAGGAGAGGGGTTTTCAAAATGATTTCCTGTCTTCTTTATATGTTTTCAATTTATTTTCTATGAAAATGATGTCCAATTGGATTTATGTATTGAAAAGACTTTTTCAAATAAGAAATGAAATTTTCTTAAACAAATGTTTTTAGAGTCTATTTAAAGACTATTTTCCATCTAAGGTGACATCTATTGGTGTAACTCATTCTTTTTTAGGAAATATTCTAAATATTCCATTCATATCCTATAAATGAATGAGTTATAATTAATTCCATGGTCTTAATGAAACTAATTTATCCTTCATGTGTATTATGATTTTGAAACATATTTCTCTTTAATGGGTTATATAACTTTCAAAGCCAATTCTTTTCATGGTTTATGTTCACGATGAAATGAATATGAAACCTATCTCCTTCCATGGGTTATGATATGTTTAAAATTTTAGGATACCCAATTCATTTCAGTGGTTATGATATATTCATTTATGATCTTGTCACACGTGAATGATTGATTTCATTATGTGACTGGTGGTACCTATATCTCCCTCTATTTCATTGGATAATGATTAATATCTAATGTGATAGATATATTTGGAATGTGGGTTTACACAGTTCATTAATACTTGATGGTAACTAGGGTTTATTCGATTCAGTAATACACGGCTGGAATGAGGGTTTTCTCGATTTCGTAATATAAAGATAGTATGGGGTTAACCCGGTTCAGTAATGGACATTGTCCACTAAGATGGTCTTGGAATTGAATCTTGTCTACTATGTAAATCATTGTATGCTTATGTGTTTCCATAATTCCATGTATTACTCCTATGTTATGCATTCATGGAATATGTTATTTACTTCCTATTGATTCATGTTTAATGAACTACCTATAATTATACAATGATTAATGAATATGATCTTTTATATATAGGGTATGATATTCTATTTTCGTGATCATGTTCTCATACCTTTATGCTCGTGTTTATTCTTACATGTCTCTCTAATTTACCCTTACTGTGCATTTGAGCTCACCCCTTTTTATTTATCCTTCCACATGTTATGAAGATATTTATTAAGTTTGATGTGTCTAAGAAGGGTGGTAGTTGTGAAGAACCTAGTGGGAGATAATATATCTCACATAAGGACTAGTTTTATGTTTCCATGTTTCCAAAGAAACTATACCAACTAGGGACTTTGGGATTCTACTTATATAATGATTAATTATTCCAAATATGCAACGAAATGATAATGTTTGAAAATAGAGGGTTGCTACACCGCCCATTGATCTCAACCATCTGCTTTAATCTCAAATCCAGGGGATTCAAAATCAGTCTCGTTTATGACATCTGATTGAATCCACTATTGAACCTAGTAGTCCTCTCTATCCTACAGATCACAATATTCGAATAAAACTGATCAATTACACTGCATGACCCACATATTAATTATCCAGACCTCGGGTTTGATGCACACCTGATTCTCTCCCTGTGAGGATGCCATCTATATAGTTTTTCGTCGATATCCTTTCAAATTCAAAGAGATCAACATAGGCCACTGTAAGATCTAGCATACTTCCACAAGACTCCATGACAGAATTAAAATACATCATATGATCATTCTTTGGTCATATGATTGAGGAAAATTCAACCAACAAAGTGAAATCGGGAGAGGACACTGCAAACCCCAGTGGCCTTCCACATATCTCCCAGGCAGCAATCAAGGATTTCTCAGGATCATACATCGATCATGTGACTGATCCAAGGATGATGTCCCGGAGCATCTCAAGTCATTTTATGACCCCAAAACCCTTCTACCTCCTCATGTTTTTCTATCTGATTTTAATCATTTTTTTTCAGATCACGTGACACCATCCAAATGGAAGGACATTTGATGCAATGAAAATGAATCCTTAATATCATAAAAGGAGACATAACGGTCTGCTTGATGCTTCTTATATAAACCCCTTCACATCCAGATAAATTAACATTATAGGGAGAGGGGAAGGATGTCCTTATAATAGGTAAAGGAGGTGAAATAGAGCTACCGACTACCACCCACCGAATATCTCCATTAGGTAAATCTAGTGTCTCACTCTGGAAAAAACCATCCTCAAGGATGTAGCCTACATATCCCATTGCAAGATCATCATATGATCAGATGATCATCATACGATCACATGATATTGTGAGTTGATATCCTCATGAGAAACTATTGTACTTCCATGCGACACTAATTCGCAGCCCAAACGCATATTCTTGAACCCCCCCTTACATGATCCCTTGGATATCATGTGATGAAAAGATGATGTCTAGACAAAAAATCCTTGGTCCTACAAGCATATACTTTCCCTTAAATCTCTCACATCGTCCATACATGATGAGGCTTTGATATGCAGCCTCCACACATGTCCAAATTTCATCGCAAGACTCAAAGAGGGTCACAAAATTGTGAGGCCCCAGTCATGCGGTGTTGCATTACCTTATCTTTTAAATATAGATATTGATAATCATTTGAGGAACCTCATTTTCATGTTTCCCAAACATGCAGAAGTAGTGGATTCAATAAGAAATGTCCCCACATGCCGCCCATCATTTGGGAAGCCTCTATGACATTTGTATGTATACTTAGGGGTGGCGACAGTGACATTCAAGATCCCCATAGTCACCCTTTCCATGAAAGTATAAATATAATGTCACGCAACTTGGGAAAATTTGTGACGCCCTAAGGAAAAATAAACTAAATTTTCTAGGTCATACTTTTATACCCTCCACTTGACCCATATTGGATATAAGAATCATCGTTAGGAAATCAAGTAAAAATAAAATGCACTACTCATACAAACTCTTGTAACCTCTAAAATTTTTAGAATAATTTAATATAGGTCAAATGGAGTTGGTGAGAGGTACTCTCAGTCACTGAAAGACATGTGAAAAACACATTATGTCCAAAAAAAATCTTCGCAATCCATCCTAACAAGAAAAATAGACATGCCTTATTTGTTCATGTGAAGAACCCCAGACTTGTCCACCATGGCCAGGCGAAGTCACCTATGAAGAGTCAGAAAATCATGCATGAGCCCCCTAAATTCCATCTTCGTTCATGGAAAGAATCTCCCCTATGTCTACTTCAACCATATGAATACATCTATAGAATGAAAATTGATCAGGAATACAACCATGGATATGTCTTCCATGTAAGATTGGTGCCCCAACATATCGATGGTACAATCAAGCCTTGAACAATAAATACCCATGTCATGTCAGAAAAATTCTCCAGGACATGACAACCATTTCTAGAATACCTATATGGACTCATACCAAGTGGATTCTAGCTAGGACTCTCCAGCCACATCCCCCTATGATAGGTGATTTTCAATGAATGATCAAGGGATATGCATTCATATGAACCCATTAATATCCTACTCTAATACACACCATCATGGTCATCTTCACCTATATTTAATCTGTTAGATGATAAAGAATGAATATACCAATCAAGAAACCACATTATGTATGACCTAACCAATAAGGGACCCTCATAGTGTAATCCACAAAGGCCGACATCATATTACCTATACTTAATCAATAATGGAATCATAAGATTTGAAAATGTTGTATTTCCTCAGTGTGTGTGTCTTGTTCAATAGGGTGGCCTCATTTTGTAAGCCTCGAAATAAATAGAACTTTTAGGACTATGATTCTAGCCATAATGGGATATGTAGGATGCATATTTAAAGTCCTGATCTCCATATCAAACACACCATGGACTTCCCAAATACACAGATCCCATATCCTTATTCTATGAGTCTGATCATGAAGTTCCCCTTTTTGCTCATAGCAATCACAACTCAAATGGCCTAAGGTTTATACAATGGACACCTCATTAGGAATCAAAAACCCAGTCACAAGGGAAGCCTTAGTGTGTAAGCCCCTACATCAACCGAACTATGATAAATCTGATTCCATCCATAAAATGGATACATTGGATGTCTCATCCAGACTCTAGCTCAAATATTATGTATTTAGACCCCCATATTAGTTTTTACCTCATGATATAAAATAGCATAGATCAATTGAACTATGATGAATATGAATCATATAATAACCTAGATATATAGGATGTCTCTTCCAGAATTGAGCTCCAATATTTGGTGTTTCGACACCCCAATTTTTTCCTTACTATAGGACGTTAAACAGCATGGATCAACAAAGATATGTTGGTTTTGATACTTGTAATAACCTAGATATGTAGGATATCTCATAATGGATCAATCCCATCTTACGAATATCTACCACCTCCTTAAAAAGGATCATGGATTGATACACTGGGTCATTTGGTTTCAGTACATACGAAACCACTAATTATTGGGAAATGATGACGAACATCAGATACATACAGATGGATTCAAGAAATAGATCCCAGTTTATTGCACATAAGAGAGATTTGACCCATATCCATTTTGTTTGGGTAACTGGACCTGCATCATGATTAGAAAAATATTCATGAAAATGTCATAAATATATAAGAGAGTCCTATAGTAGTAAAAAGCATCCCACCAAAGGGTACGATGATCCATCTTATCAACCGGTACGAGTCCCCAAGTGTCATTGGGCCTGAAAACCTAGATGAACACCGACCATTGGAAAGAAGGTCCACACCCAGATATGGATGGGGGATCCATTGGGATTTTTAGGGAAAATTGAAAATGGTAACACAATGAGTGGAATCCATTCCACACCACATAATCCTGACGAAACAAAAATAGTGAACCTGCTAAGAATATTGAAAATAACAAAATCATTGGGTTATAATCCATTATACCATTCCATTTATACCCCTACACACACTAATGTTGAATATCACACAAATACCTCTAATAATATATAATTAGGCTATAATCCAACAAGCCGTGTTGCATTCCCCTTATACGCGAACAACATTGATAAGCTCTACATGACCTCTTAGGATACTTTTCATTGTAAAAATTGTACAAACAAAGAAAAAAACTATCATAAACTAGGATTCCTATAAATCCATCCTCATGATGACAAGTCCACACGAGTTGAATGCCTAAGAAGGGAATACAGTTAACCATGAATATCTGTTTGTTAATTATTATGCCTAAGAGATAACACCGATTAATAGAAATTATCCTTATTGTCTTCATGATTCTATACTCTCAATACGAGAGAATGTCTTCATTTTCCAACACTCCTTCCGACACTCCACATGCCACTGAATCCCCCACTAGTCATAAAACCATATCTCTTACCAAATGTCTCTAGTAGTATGTAGCGAACATGATAATTCAGGATTACCAATGACATTGTACATTACTGACTATGGAAGCTTTTCATAAGATTCTGCAACCACATCAGGCAGTGAGCCCACGTCACTTGATGAAGGTTGCAGTTAAACTGGTGGTCCCCATCACTACGACAAATCGCTATGGGATCATATCCATGGATCATGAAAACAAAAACCTTCCATTTCTGATGCAGGTGGATTAGGTAGCCAGATCCGGCTTTCCCATGGTTCAGGCACCACCAAAGAGGGAGATTCTAATCACTGTCACCAGCATTATCATACTGGTACCTATCATCCACCGACTGAGGTAACCTCCCAACAAACAACCACCATGTACACCCATGAAGAGGATCCATATAAGAAGACTCATTAGTGAAAGAAGACATTGGATTCTAAGGAAAGGGATAATACCCCCACTCTTAATGACAGTGCCCACCAACAAACTCTAGTAGGGACCAGTTGACAATCTCATAGCCTTGCTCACTCCAAACCAGTCTATGGGTATCTTCACATAGTAAACAATGGGGAGGATCATACTCCTACCCCCATGCACAAATACCACTAGAATATCATGATGTCCCAAAGTGGATAGAATTGGGAGCATATCCCTGCTTCAATAGAAGATATCTATCAATAGGTCATGGGGATGGAAAACGTGTAGGATTACATCCCCACACATGATTATCAAAATTATTAATATATTTTAGAAATAGAAGAAGAACTATGTCAATATATTTCGACACTATTGCAGATTAAGGTATAGGTGCATAATTCAGTCACTACATCCATGATGACTCAAAAATCTGATCATGATGAACAAGTTGTTGTACTAGATCAAGCGCACATTCTTTCTACCGCCTAGGAAGATTATCAGCATATCCCAATGAAGGGTGAGGAATCAGACTAGTCTCATAAAAACATTCCAACTAGGTCCAACTAGGTGGAAGCTACACATGTATAATGACAGGGGAACCGGCCTATCGAAAAAGTCTTGTGACATAATCTCAAGGCATTGGATTGAGCCCATATCCTTATTCTGGCCGAGGATAATCAGGTGAGAGTGCCAGAAGCCATGGGACATGATCATATTCCTATCAATGAATTTTGTCGACATACACCATTGGATCACAATATTGTGGTGCATATTCTTAATTCTGAAAACAAAGGACTATGCCAACATCATTCCGAGGCAATATAGGTAGAGGATCATATTCCATACCCAATTCTAGAGCTCTATCAGAATATTCCAATAGATAATGCATATTCATTCTAGGAGTATATTCCTGATCCAACCTGGGCCAACCTGGCGAGATTGTCACATGCGTCAGGGCGGGCAAATACTTCATCCAACAAACAGCGATAGCATATCCCAAAAGGATCCTCATCAAAAAAATATCCCAATCAGGACTAAGGATCCCCAAGTGAGAGTGGAACACGCCTGACGACATTCTCATATCCCAATCTAAAATGAGGAATCTTATCAACATATTCTTACATCTCATTAGATGTGGGATCATATCCCCACAACACCAAACTGTTATATACAAATTTTTGAAACCACCGTTCAACATTCATGTATCCCTGCACAACCACAAAAGGAATGTAGAAATACTATGACCGTGATGTAGAACATGATTAATAATTATAATATTCTCAATGCTTGTGTCCTTGATGTTTTTAGAGACACAACCTCAACACCAAATGTGTTCATCATCGATTCAATTTATTCAAAAGAAAAGGATGTTCATTACCATTATAGTTATCATCATGGTAATGTGGAGACAAATTTGAGGGACTTTACTTAGGAGATCCACTGTGGTCAACCTCCCCACAACAATATATCCCATGGGAAAGGCTGTCCACATTTTTTAGATAACCCACTATATAGTGAGGTGAAAAAAACCCAAACACCTTCATATAGAGCGGTGCTTGACGTACTAGGGTCAATTGTATATAGTACGACATTTGCATCCTATAGCACACCACACCCTTCAGCAGGTGACCATCAGAGTCATCTTATATGGTATGAATGGATTGAGGCATGTAATACTAACAAAGAAGATGGTTACATTAAAACATAGAGACACATAGTAGGAAACAACCTCCCCATTATGTTCTAGCCCCTCACTACTTCCAACAATGAGATCCTTGATGAACTAGAAAAGGAGTTCATTCCTTATTTATGGAATAATATGTGGGTACACATCATCAATTGAGGGATTTTAATCTCCCCTGAATGGGATAAGATTTTCACCTTCAGAAAATATGGATTCTCTATTTCCAGCTCAACCTAGCTACTATCTCCATGGGTTGGGATCCAAAAATAGTAATTCATAGTAGAAATTTGCAACATGCTTTCCTCCATTGCATAATGAAACATCTTCAACTGATCTCTGAATCCATTTCAGGCATCTGAAATCAAGGATGGTGACAATATGGATTGTTATACATCAATGTTCCCCTAGAATAATAGAACCTCTTAAACATGACATCCTGTAATGTTATAACCTCTAGTGAGGTCAGGGGACATGAAAAAAGCATGTGCTAGTTAGTCGTAACAACATAATTCACTCACTCTAGAACTTTCTACACATCATAGATAGTAAGAGAGGATAGCCAAAAGGACATCAAACTAGGCCCTTAAAGATAATAGAAGGATGATCCGAACAAGTAGATCAAATTTGAATTCACCTAAAGAATTACATGAAGATAATGATCCTCATCATGGGATACCACCACACCCATCTATCATGGAGGAACAAATGTGCCACATCACAGAGACTGTAGTATTTTGTGCCATATCGCTAGTCTAAGAACAGACACCCCACCTAGTTCCAGGAGAACATTTCCACTTCCTCTACCCCTCGAGCCATCAGTTCTTGAGAAAATTCTATACATTCTTGCACTAGTCCTTGAAAATCCCCAACCCATCGGAGCAGAGGAATTTATATCAAAATCAAAATCTCCAAATTCATTTTCCCATGAAATGGTATGTGAGACATCATCAACAATTCTAAATCAACTCAACCCCAATGGTTTCGGGGCTACTACATCTTCATTTCTAATGATAGCCCTAGATAAACCCCATCCCACAAGGATGGGGGTAGTTTTATCACCATTAGAACCACATATGGAACCTGTATTGTCTAGGTTGGGAGGAAGAGTTCAACGGTCGGTGTCCCACATGTTCTTCCAACCACAAAACAATCCTATATTGGATGGTGATCCTTCAAAACACCAATTAGAAATTCCCTCAAGGTCACAATTCATAAACCAATAGGAGTGGGTCTTATGGTGAATGTAGTCAGTACTTTCCAGGGTAATAATATAAAATGACCAAATAATGGAAAGGCATTGAACTACAACCCTAATAAAAGACTTAATGAACTAGTTTTCAACATGGAATGTAATGGCACTACCACCATTACTCAATATGATTCTATGTATTCATCACGGTTAACATGTTGAAAATATATCATGATCCGGATGTAGAGGGACAGAATAGGGAGGACATACCATAGGAGGATGGTGATTTGGAGAGACAAAATGAGGATTCTCACTCCCAGAATCAATGAAATCTCCATAATTTGGCACCAACAATTAATTATTAAACACCTCATCCTAAGAATATATCTAATAATAATTCGAAATAAGTTAATTTACCATGTTTTCCATCTTCAAAAGAGAAGTTTTCACCCAATGAGAGTGAAATAAGAGATCCGTGGAAGCTCAATGAGGAGCTACTCATGGGAAATATTCCCATTGGATATCATCTCCCACCAGTGGAAAATATCACCCCCCCATATGATTGATCCACCAACTATAGTAGAATCTAAATATTTGATTGGCTCCGGGTCTAGAAAACCCATCCACATAAACGACGAAGCTAGGAAAAATTGAGACTTCCCACTCAATGTGGTGTCATCCACACCATCTCTAGTGTAACTCCACAATCATATAACAAATAGAGGTTTAGTGGGAGATGAATGAGGGACCACCTAATTAGACCTCACTCAGTCCCTATTGATGGGAGGTGTATCAAACAACAATGCCTCTAGAATTTCTCACCACCACTGATTCACTGGCTACCCAGATGGAAGGTGTGGAAAAGAGACACATGAAAGTGCAGCCTAAGAAGAAGCCATATCCTGAATGGGTAGACAATACCAAACCTCCTCCCATAATTATAAATCCTACCTTTTCGACCATCAATGGTGAAGGAGATCCGAAGCACCATTTCACACACTTCATGTCTTGATGCAGGCCAATGATGGGCCCTAAGCATCTATTACAGGAGACCAAGTTGAGGTGTTTTCTACATACATTGATAGGGCTAGCCTTCATCTGGTATTTTAGTCTACTTTTAGGATCTATCATTGGATGAGAAGAAATTCTTCATCAGTTACATAACCAATTTAGTTCAACATTGAGGAATATGATGATCATTGAACCATAAAATTTCAGGAATTATGATAATGAAAGGGTGTTCGATGTTATCTAAAATTGGAATGTTCTGACCTAATCGGTCAACATACCTCTCAAATAAGAACAACTATTGGAACTCTGTGCTGAAAATATCATGGATGAAATGTATACACCCGAAATCAAAAAAAAATATTTATGTGGATTCATAGGGTTCACTGAAACAACACATTATCTTGAAGAGGCTATTCAATGAACCCGATCCATGTCTTCACTCATGCCCATGAAAAAAGGAAAAATCTAGGAAGAGTGGAATCTGCTGTTATCACCCAAAATCACACAATAATCTGAGCACCAATGAAACCTCCAAACATCCTAGAACCACCTCTTGACTGACGGTAGCTGAAGAATCACCCTCAAATGGAATCATAGAGAATCCAATACTACCTAGGATTTCAATAATGTATGAACACGATGTACACCTTTTGAAATTATCATGTCCCAGGCTACTTCTTAGTAGCTATGGACAACAACCTCCTTATGCTTCCATAAACCTTGAATCCTGATAAGGTCAACATCACCCATCATCATAATAACTACCCTTTCCACATAAAGAATTTTGATAATATCTAGAATTATTTTTTATTCAACAGTTTCATTCAAGGAATGTTCTACTATAGATAGGTCACATTTGATGATATTCTAGAACAAGTGGCTTACATTACCATTTCCTGGTCCTAGGAAGAGGAAGGATGGATGAAATTTCCTACCCTTAATGTATATAAGTTCGATATCTAGATGAATCATAAAATAGTTTATTGAGATCACGACACCATATTGACATAGTTTCACAAACTCATAACAGCTCCACCACCAAAAGAGGAAAAGTATCATGTACCTCCCAAGGGCGGGCATGACCACTGGAAGAAGGAAGAAATAGAAGAGGAAGAGTTATATGCTACTCAAATGAAGAATCAGAATCTTGTTTATTTCTTCCCTGCAATATCTATGGTACAAAAACCACCCCAACAAACAGAATCATAATCAGGATAAGAGCTTATACTCAGTTCTTTCAACATTGTACAATTGGATAACCCCTTGGAAAATGATTAATATACCACTAAATATGGGTTTCCAAAATATAACATGGGAATGGGAAGTCCCATGCATCGAAATGAGGATACATGGGGGAACATTGATATGGACATAGTTACTATCCTAGCTATATCCACTTAGAAGACACAAATATAGCTGAATCCCATTAGGAAAGAATTATAGCAGGTTAAAAAGAAATAGGGAGGTTCTTTATAACCCTATAGAAGTTAACCGCATCTGATTTTATTGCATGATCTCTAAATCGGGGTTCAACATCATCAACCCAAGAAATGAGGATGGTCGGTGCGACTGATGCCACTGGTGGCAGATACCCCCTCAACATCCATGCTAGCCCTAGGTCCATTGACCTCAGCTACTCTAGCTTCTGAGCCGAAATCCCCAGAGCTACCCCATGTTGGGAAGCGGTGACCTTTGGTGGAAATTTATGATGTTTTGAAATATCTATATGTGGTCCCAAACAAGAAATCAACCCTTGATATGATTTCTCTTTTGAGAGAACTCATGTACGCACTTGTTGAAGACATAATAATACCACATGAATTTGAGATATAAGTCACTACTTTCACTGTATATCGAGTGATTACCATGTCCTTAGGATGTCATGTCGCCATATTATTCACCGATCAATATAAGTATGAGTCCATCCATGGAAAAATCAGTCCCATGTACGTCCCAGGAAAAGTCTATAATGTTTACATCCAAAGAGTGTTCATCAAAAATGGATGAAGGATCAATATCATCCTAGTCTAAACCCCCTGACATTTTGGTTATATCAAAGGATAATTATCCCCAACAAAGATGATAAAAAGGGATATTATTATCATGAGAAAAGTCCCCTAAAAAAGATTATGCTAGAGACCCAATTTGGGGAGCTCACATATGATGTTGAGTTCATGGTAATCCGGAAAGACACCACAAATAATGTATTTAATTGAATTACCTGGCTCCATAACCACTCAGTGATACCATAAATATTCCATCAATGTTTAAAGTACCCCATCATTTCCAATGTTGGCATACATGACAGTGATAATTCCCACTTCAAGACATGCAAAGCCATATATGCTGAAGCATAATTATATAAGAAGGGAGGAAAATAGTTGATGGTGGATGATGTTATATAGGTTTCCACGCCCAATTGTTTAGGGACATCTTAGTAAATTATTAGATCATGATAAATAAGGATTTCATGTACCCCCTAAACATGGTCGACATAATAGACCCAGTCCCAGAGGTGTTGGCCTCTCCTATCATCATCAATAATCATTTTCAACATCTATCTACCACAACTCAAATAATGGGAGATGACTTATAAATTAAAGAAAGATGAGGATGATCTCAAAACTCCCCTCAAGTATTCATGTATAGTTTTCATACCACCATAGATGATCAACAATAAATAAACTCGGGGATAGAAGAATACCCACAACCTACCTTGATTAGAACCTCCATGCCTCCCAAATAAAAGGAAATGTATATCACATGCCTAAAGAAACATTAATATTTGTTTAACTATAACAATAGAGAAATACCTAGATTAAATACATATGTGGCTAAACACTATATCAGACTACCAGAAGAGAATTGGGGCATGAAGTTGGTAGCCCCGAGAATTCTCCCCTCTCATGATACAAATTTGGAGGTAGAAGTAGACATGATGATCAAATATGACTTTGTAAAAGAAGTGAAATACCTAAAATGAATTTCCAAAATCAGCCCTATCATGAAAAAGAATGATCAGATTAGGGTCTGGATTGACCTAAGTGACCTTAATTGATATGGCCTAAGGGACAATTTCCCATTTACAATCACAAAACTCTTCATCGATGCCACTGCTGGTATCCAAGCCCATTAATTCATGGATGGGTACCTGGGGGAACAATCAAATAAATATGGACCACAATGATGAAGAATAAAATTCCATCAGGATGTCCAAGAAGATATTCTACTAACATGTCACACGGTTCAGACTAATGAATGTTAGAGCTACATATCTATGGACCATGAATTTCATCTTTAATCCATTATTGGGAAGGATAGAATAGTGTTATGTCGATGACTTGGTTATAAAATCCTGACAACTATGTGATCAATTCACGAATCTTTGAGAAATATTCGACAAGCTGCGACAACATATTATAAAGTTTAATCTACTAATGTTCTCTTTTTTGCAACAACAAGTAATTTCCTCAGTTTTGTGGTATTCCACCATGGTATCGAGGTAGACCTGGAGAAGACCAATGATATCCTAGTAATTTGTCCCCCCAATAATATGAATGTACTAAGGGGGATGCAAGGTATCCTTGACTACATTCGGCAATCCATTGCTAACCTGGCTGAAAAAACCCTCCCATTTATGGGGCTAATGAAGAAGGGGTTTTCCTACCAATGATACGATGATTATGAAATATAAATGGAAAATCTCACATAGTATTCGATACAAACAATTTTTTTAATTCCTCCAATTGAAGGGAGGTCACTAATATTATATGTGGCCACTATGGAATGCTCACTTGGAACCCTACTTGTATAGAAGAAATGATGTGGGGAGCACGAATATTATTTAGTTCCATAGTGAAACTATGATTGGTTCCAAGAGTAGATATTCTGATGATGAAAAGAACTGCCTTACGCTCATCTTTGCAGTGAAAAAAGATGAGTCATTGCCTCCAGCACCTCCAGGTCTACTTGGTATCTCGTATCAACCCTCTCAAGTATATCCTTCACCGACCTATATTGAAAATAGACTTTGCACGATGGGTGGTTATTCTACAGCAATATGACATTCAGTTCGTATCCCAGAAGTTAGTAAAAGGTCATGCTCTGGCTGAATTCATGGATCTACACCCCACTCTAGAAAATACACAAGAAACCTGAAACACCCAAATGAAGAGGTCTTTTATGCCCACAACACTCCCCGGACATGAGAGATGTATTTTTATGGTTCCACTTGAGTCCTAATTGAACATGCATAGATAACCCAAATCACAATCATGTTGTCCTGGGGGTTATATTTTTCTCTCTAAAAACCCATTTTTCCGTAATTTTCTCACTGTCGGATGACTGCATGAACAATGAGGCTGAACACCAAGCTTTCATCCCTGGGTTGGAACTGGATTTATAGATACACATAGCCTACCTAAAAATAAATGGGGATTCATAATTGGTGATAAAGAATATCAACAATGATTATTCCATCAAAAAGGAAGAACTAGTCCCCCCCAATGGCCATGTTAGGGGATTAATGGAAGAATTACCCTTTAATAACACATTTCATTATATCCCCCGATCATAGAATTATCATGAAGATGAACTATCTAATGCAGTGGACATTTGGTCCGACCTTGATCAAGTGGAGGAAACCTTCTACATTACATATTAAATAATGGTCTCATTGATAGTCATATGTGATATGAAAGAGATCAGTCAGTTCAGCACCACCCTATAGTGTGATGAACTAGAGACCTCCTCTAGATGGATGGAGACCATAATAATTTATTTTTATGATGGAAATCTCTTGAGGAATAATGCTGTAAAGGAATAGATTCAGCACCGGGTAGAAAAAATCACCTTGAAGGATGGACCAAATGATCAAAAAATGATATACAAGCCTGGTTCCTATGGAATTATCCATAGTTTCATATTAGAAGTAGAAATCCTCATCATCATGGAAGAGTTCCAAATAGTCTCCTATGGTGCCAACCAATTTGGAACTAGGATCTCCCCCTAGTCCGAAGGTTGCTGTATAACCGGAATACCATGATATAAGGCATTGTGGAATTGACCAAAAAATGGAATGCATTCTAGATTCATGAAAACTTCATCCATCAACCCCCAGAATTACTGCATACAACCAACTACTCCTAGTCATTCTCCATTTGTTGGATGGGTGTTATGTGACCATGGGCCCCAACCACCAAAAAATAGGTCATGTGCATCCTTACTTTGACCAACTTCTTCTCTAAATGGGATGAGGTGATACCCCTCAAGAAATTTTGGACAAATAATATCATCAACTTCGAAAAGTATCATATCATCACCAGCTATGAAGTCCCTCCAAGGATAATGATAGTCAATGACACCATATTCTATTCTACATATTTTAATAAGCTATAACATGAGTATAACATTGAATAAAAACACTCATCTTGCTATCATACAACATAAAATCGATAAATAATGGCCATCAATATGACCCTATAGAAAATAATTTAGAAGAATGTGATCAAGGATAAGTGGTCTTTGGAAAAAACGCTCCTCCATGCTTTATGGGCCTACTATACAACCACACGTACAACTGCACAAGTGATTCTATACTCATTATTATATGGGACTGAGTTAGTGCATCCCATAAAGGTCTAGATTCCCTCACTCTAAGTAGCCATTTGTGATAAAATATCAGATGATGAACATGCATAGAAATGACAGGATGAGTTGGATCTGCTAGATGATAATAGGTTGCACACAAGACATAACCTTGAGACCCCCCAGAACCGAATATCATGAACCATTAAAAAAAATTGCCTCCATTTTTTCCTCTAAGGAGTACTGATGTTGTCTCTCATAACCCTAATAAGACCTGGTTAGAATCCCATAATGTGGATCCCAAGAGATACAGACCATACTTCATACATAATGTCTATCATAATAGACCCTATTCACTAGCCACCATGGATGGGGACCGTGTCACACCACACACCAATGTAAGATTTATCAATAAATACTATGCATAATCTCCAGAAACAGGTCATAAATGATAGTGTAATTCCAATAATCATACCTTCAAATGATGTTAAACTACATGGAATATCCTACAAATGATAATAAAATGAGCAGGCATGTCCTCACTGAATGATGTTAATCTATACATTCTCAATAGAACTATGTGGATATTTATTTTCATTTTCAATTAGATACATATGGAATCATTGATTCAATATATTGGCCCAACAACCAAAAAAAATGAATACACATATACTATCCTCTATGACATTGAATACTAGAAGGGAACCTTTTGAGTCCTTGTTTCTCACACCTAGCATAGCTCACACAATATTAGGAATTCCTATAAGGGTTTCCCCACACAAAACTAGGCATGAAGGCTGAGGGTGAGCATGTTATCATCCTAAATAGAAGGTGATAAATGGTATGAAACGAGTCCTTATCCCATGACATTAAACATCATGGTCGAGGTCCCCTACATGACATGAAACTGTATGAGGGGAACTCCATCACTGGTGCGGTCTCTTACCTTACCATCATCCCATGAACTGAATATCGCATGATTCCATTCATCATAGGATACGTAGTGATGCCACAACCCCTATTTATAGTCCCAACCATTGGATTTTATTTCTTCAAAATTGGGTGATCCAATTTCCTTACTAAAATACATTAAACGGCATGGAAAATAATTTTACCGCATGGCATAAAATTGTGTGGACTCATGACATCAATCTCCACTCACGTCATTTGACCCCCATCCCTTCCAAATGATATTAAAATGAATTGAATTTTCTCCTTTCCACATGATTTTAAACATAATCAGGATTATAGAACTACATATGGATTGATTCTTACCCTTACAAGATATATAAGAAGGCCCAGACATTTAATCATCTAGCCTAGCCCCATGCACCATAAAACCAACCTTCTTTTCAACCTCTTGGATTAAGCCCTTTTCATGGATTTATTGCATGGTGTAGATATATTTGGTCTTTATTAATGTCGTTTTTTCCTTATCATGCCATGCCCATCACCTTCGCGACCTTATCCCCCCACTTTTTTCATTACTGCATGATGTTAAATGTCATGAAATTCTAAGAACTATTTAGCTTGATTCTCACCCCCATACGATATGTAATGATTCCTGGATATCCAATCCTAGGCCGAAATACATCTATCAACATGGGATAATTACCACATTTATGTATATTCCATTATATAGTAGATTTCCTCTTTTTTGAATAACTATATGGACATTGATTCCCAAGTAGCTGGGGTATAAGGAAACCCCACTGGGGTTCAAGCACAATGTTTCACGGACCTTATCTATTCTCTCATCTTCACATAGGTTGGCCTTCGTCCTCAAAAAATGGCATTATAATTCATGGAATATAATTGTCCTTATCACATTAAGTTAAACTATATGTAATAATTATTACTATGTATGGATTGATTTCATTCATCACATGATACATAGTGATTCTCGGGCCCCTAATTTTGGGCCCAGCCATAGGATTATCTTCCATTCACGAAAAGTGATCCTTTATCCTAACTACATTTTGTTAATTTTCATGGGAATACATCATGACCACGTGACGGTAAATTACATGGAGCTCCCAGAACTACGCATGGATTGATTCTCATCCTCATCAGATACATAGTGATTCCAAGACATTTTTTTATTCGGCACAACCATGGGTGTAACTCCTTTTACTCCATTGGCATGAGTTCCCTCTAAAAGATGTGTGGGGTGGTTAATACCACTTTAGTCATCATTCATGTCAGTTCGCTTCATGGCACCACATTGGGCATGTCCATAAAGGTCCCCATCTTATTTTCCAAATCAAAATAACCTAAACATTCCATATATGTTCCTACAACATGATATTAACTTGTGCTACATCATTCTTGCCAGATTATGTTATAATGCATGGAAGTAATTCCTTTCTTCATGAGGTTAAACTATATGATCCTTAAAGAACTATGTGTGTCTTGATTCTCACCCCCCTGATATATGAAGTGAAGCCTAGGTTCTCATCCTTGGGCTCATCTGCAACATTACCACCTTTCACAATGGTTCTCACATCCTTATTGCATGATGTTAAACAACACAGAGATGAATAACCCCATAAATTTTTGAAGTGCCACATTCTTCCTTACCAAATGAAGTTAAAATACATTTATTACTCCATGAACTATGTGTTTCTTGATTATCACTCATATGGTATACACAGTGACAACGAAGTCCTCATCCTCAGGCCCAACTACAACATCACCACCTTTTGTGTCAGTTCTCACATCCTTATCGAATGACGTTAAACTACAGGGAGGTGTCCTCAATGTAATATATTGAACTAAATGGATGTTTTCCCATACTTCATGACGTTAAACTACATGTAATAAAATACCCACTATATGATGATAAACTATGTAGGTCATCATTTACCACCCCTTTTCATCAATAGTCCTCAAGAGCCTTACCCTATCCAACCATAGAATGAGGTGATTCCAACAACTTTTTAAGAACATAAATCCATGCTCCAAAAATAATTTATTAAGTGTATCAGATCGTTGTAAACATTTGAATTCCCTTTAATAAGAAAAGAGGTCTCTCTACTTTTCCATACTGTTGATGCAAGGGCTGATACCCAACAACCAGAGACATATTGACCCGGTATATAGGGATTTCTGATTCTTGGGTCCCTGATATCACAATGGTGGAACATAGAACCCCATTGTGATATAGTTTATCCAAATAATGATTGTCCCATATCGAAACTCATGATCTGATAACCTAGATCCATTATTTAGGTGACATACACCACCATCTCATAGGGATGTTGGAGTACTATTATCCCTAGTTATCCTGATGAGCCTCTTGTGTAATATCCCTATACCTGGTCCTTGTGGAATGACCTTAAATTGATCACACATTTGTCAAATATATATGACCTTAAAATATTGTTCATATTGTTCCTAATCGCCAGACCGTAAACTACTAATGAAAGAGAAATAACACTTTACAGGTCGAAAAGCCATATAGGGTGGCCTGAGAAAAACTTAATTCTGTTCCTGCTAAACTCTTCACCATATGAGTTTATGAAAACAATTAGTGCAGAAGAAAATAATACAGAAATATGGTATGGAAAATTATGTATCCCTAGTAAAATTGAAACAATTCTCTCTGGACTACCTAGTCTTGGAATAAATGTGAGTAATGATTTGTCACACATCCTCAATGCGAGAATATGTTCGATAGGTGGTGGAACTGTTTTTAGAGTTATCGAACCCTTCATGGATCTTATATATTCTATGTAACCCACCTCATGATCCAAAGCATCTCATGTCATTTATAACATGGTGTTTCCCTTGTGAGGAGATAATATATCTCTTCATGGCCATGCTATTGATGCAAGGGCTCAAACGCACTAGTCAGAGACATATTTTCTCGGTGTATAGGGGTTTTTGATTCTTGTGAGCCTGACATCATCATAGAGGAACCCAACACCCCATTTTGTTAAAGGTTCCATATGGAGTGACTATCCCATACATTTCTCATGAGCATTGTTCTTTTAACTATTACTTAATATATCTATATCAGATTACCCAATTCGATATTATATCCTTGACATTGCATCACTATTTTTGGTACCCATTCTCAATGCTAGAGTGTTAACCCTCATTCTAGAACATTTTTTTTCTCACACCTCGTGATCCAAACCCCATTTCATAGGGATAAATATATTAAATAAGGTGGTATGTACCCCTAGGGTGACAAAACCCTTCCAAGATAGACTTTCTTCCATACCCAACTTCATCGTATTGATGTTTGGGCCTTCAAAAATATTTCATAACCCTTGGAATGGAAATGATATATACCCTCTAGGTAATGCAATTGATGCAAGCCCTCAGACCCACCATTCGAAAACACCATGGCCCCATATAAAGGGTATCTTTAACCTTATTATCCTTTATGAAACCATAACAGAACCTGAAACCTCATAGTGTTAAGGGACATACCTGACATGTCTACCCCATTCCATATCAGCCAGCTCAAAATATTGGATTGTGAACTATATCAACAACAGTAAAAATATCCAGATAGGTCTAGCTACCCTATAATTTCACAATCAATTTTATTCACCCCATAAATCATCCAGAACCATCAGAAAATTTTTTATATCATCTTTTCATTCCCATTCTTTTGATGCAAGGGCTTAGAAACCCAAACTAACGGAATGTCCCCATTCTAAGAATTGAACTCCAATCCTTTTGAGCCATGGTTTCACCACAACAGAGCTCAGAACCCCATATTATTTTTAGTAATCCCTATATTTATAGCCCCATATTCCATAAAAGTAATTGTCGTAAGACTTTAAACTACATGTCACTCCAAAGTCCTAGCAATGAGACTTTAAACTACATGGCACACCAAAGTCATGGCGGTAAGACATTATACTATATGCCACACCAATGACTTTTTAGGAAGACTTTAAACTACATGGAATCCCAATGGTCTAATATTGATTACCCTAAAATATAGCATAATGATGGTTTAACCTCATGACCCTAAAACATAAGGAGACATAATGCTCACTGAGGTGAAAATCCAATGAGGGCATCTTGAGAAACAGCCAATTCCATGCCAGTAAGACTTTACCCATAAGAAGATTGGTAAACTGTTAGGGAAATGGCGGATGGAAAAGATA
This sequence comes from Viscum album, assembly GCA_963277665.1. NCBI lineage: Eukaryota > Viridiplantae > Streptophyta > Magnoliopsida > Santalales > Viscaceae > Viscum > Viscum album. The sequence continues at coordinate 1,698,466,798 of OY728161.1, read as the reverse complement.
CTAAGCTTGAGGGGCCCCTATGGGGCCATAGAAAAAAATCAATCTATGCTCACTATGTCCCATGATTTAGGAAAACAGTTATAGATTCCCACATTTTGGAATGATACCATGCCTATATTTTCTTTATAAAATAAATGTTCACAAGAATATTGGGGCAAGGATAATGGAATTCATGTTAGTGGAATTTCTAAACATTCTTCAATTAGAAACCTGTTAGAATATGATAAGTCAAATCTTGAAAATTGGATCTATTTGGTATTACATTCAATAGACTTGCATAATTGATTATCTGATCAGAATCTCTACTAAGACATGGATTCTTATTTTAAGATTATGCATATAGTTACATCTCCCTCCTACTTATGAGTTAGATCTACTAGAGGATATTCATCATAGAGTTCCTTATTCATGAACCTATGCCTCCTATGCATGAGATCAATCTGAATAGTGATACATTTTAGATCTACATGTGACATGATTCCCATCCTCATGGGATACGTATTTACATCAATGTATCTTACATCATGTCTAGCCTAACATTTTTATTATAACTTGTCACTGTTTCATTTTTTAATGCATATAAATTCCTATTTCATGGTTCTCAGGCCTCATGTTAAGGCTAATTTATACAACAGATTCATCTAGATGGTTATGTCAAAATGTATCATCTTCAAAGCACTTGAGAACATCTACGACATACTCGGGATAAATCCTCCCATGGAGTTCAGGGCCTTGATCATTAGATATTCCTATATTCGTCAAAGTGATATATTTTTACCTTAAAATCTGATCCATTCGTTCTGGTAAATCTAATTCTAAAGGGAGGTTTATTTTTTTCACTAGTATTTGTTAACTTCCCATTTTTCACCCATGATCAAAGAACAATGAAAAATGATGGATTAATGCATGGAGTAGTTCATACATTAATACATAGGGGTAAAGAGATATAACATGAACTCAAAATTATACTATGAAACTTATAATTATTAGTTTTATTCCTCCAATAGCCAAAAACATATGGCTAACCGACCATCCAGCCAGGTCGATCCAACCAAGGATCATGTGGGACCAGGCCGAACACACCCAAGGGAGTCATCCCAGGATGACCGGCGCACCAGTGGGGAGGTCATAGCTTCTACAAGGAATAGCTCAGGCTGATGTATAGGGTTTTAGTATTTCATTCCCTTGGGAACATATGTGTATATGTGGGATAAGGTGCACTAGGTGGAGGCGATGCAAATAGTAAGGGTTCCGACACCACTACTGGCTCAAAAATGATGGAAGAAGTCTAATTTATTATATACTAGATGATATGTGGCATAAGAGTTTGATGTGGGACTATAGAAACACGATCTAGATAGTCTGATCATGCTTCCCACCGATCTTGACCATCTACCTCGATCTCTTGTACCAAAAACTCAAAATTGGTCTGATCCATTCCATCTAATCACATTTATGCCAATTCTATCCATCTTATCAATCACATCGATCAAAATAATTTAATCCAGCTGAGCCTCCACACTGCATGACCTTCTCCATCAATGGTCAAACACCATAATTTGACGCACACTTGACGCTCACCCAGTAATACTGCCGAATCGCTTGTACTTCTTTGATAACCTTGTGAGTCCAAAGTTATCAGGAGAGGCCACATTAAGATCTTATTTCCTTTCACAAGACTCCTTGAGAGCATTCAAATATCTCTTAGCACCATCCTTTGATCATGTGATTGGGTAAAGACAACCAAAAATGGACCCTAGGGAGAGGCCACCGTGAACCCCAATGGCCTTCGACATGTCCACCCTACAACAATCAAGGATGTCACATGATCATTATTTGATCATGAGACCCAACTAATGATGCATTCTGAGTGCATCACAAGTTTTATTATGACTGTGAACCCCTTCCATCACCATCTATTTATCTAACTAACTTTATTCACATTTTTTTCAGATCACACGACACCATCAAAAGGGGTGTACATGTAACGAAATGAAAAAAAATTCATTTATCACATAAAATTTTGAAGTATGGTTGGCCTCATATGCCCTATATAATCCTTTTAAAATCCTAAAAAATGAACTCAAGGGGGAGAGGGGAAGGAGCTACAAGTAAGAGGTAAAGTCAAACAAATAGAGATTCCAACTATAGACCACCAGAGTTCTCCACCAAGTAAATCAAGGGTATCCCTCCTGGGGAAACCTTCATTGGGGATATATCCAAGAGAGTCCATCACATGATCATGATATGATAACATGATCTGATGATGATATAACCTCACATGAAATATTTTTCAATGTAAGAGATAATAACGCACCGCCCTAATGCTTGTCCATAAAGCCCCCTCACCTGATCCCTCAGATATCATGTGATGAAAAGATTATGTATTGAAAAAATAAACCTTGGACTTACCTATAGATATTACCAATGATATGGTTACCATCATCTGTGTATGATCAGGTTTTGATATGAAGCTTCTTTTCATGTGTAATGTTAATCCTAAGACTCCTAGGGGATCACCTGATTGTGAGGCCCCCAATAATGAGACACTACAGGTCCTTGTCCATTGAATCAACTTGTTGGTATGTAGGAATATTTAGACAATCTTTTTCACTATTACATAACATGAATAAGTGTTGGATTCAACAGTAAACATCCTAAAATTCTTGTAATCATGTTAGAATCCTCTATGATGCCTGCTTCTGGCCTTAGGGGTGGCCGTTGTGACATACATGATCCCTTCAAACACCCTCACCATGAAAGGTGAAAGATAAGGTCTCAAAACCTATGTTCCATCAACTCCCCTTCATTATATAGTGTCCTCCATCACCCATGCATGTTGTAGCCTTTGATATATAGCCTCGGCATGTATGAATTGAGCTAATCACAAGACCCCATAGAGGATATGTTGATCATGGACATGCAGGCATCACTCAGTTCTTTCCAGGAACCCTCCAACATGCATGATATGAAAAGAGGAAAACCATTTTCATATACACCATGGATCCCCCTCCATGATCATGACATTATTAGTATTCATCTAGGAATATCCACAGACTTCTCCACAAATCCATTTAGAGCTTATGCGGATCACATGAACAAAGTGCTACCATGAAACACATGCCATTATCTATGGACGTGATATTTTTGGTACAAAGACTTCATGTATCACCACCAACCTCATCTCAATACCAGAGTGTATTTAGTGCTGTTTCATGAGATGACAAGAACCATGTGGTGCCGTCATTAAAGGTTCTACACCTCAAATACATGTTTCATCATGGCACACCAATATCCATATATCCCTCTACCTAGAGAAATATTTCCCATATAGACTTAAGACATGATCTCTTTTTTTGCGCACTTATGGAACTTCAATGAGGGAAAAACCATAATCACATTCACGAGATCCCACTGTGTGAGTGGATCGAGGAAATTCGATCATGAGTGTCCTCATGAGACTCAGGACATGATTACACAACTTCGGTAATGTCACTTTGATCATAAGAAAAGCCTTGGATGAGTCATAATGATCTCATGGAGACCTTTATACATGCCATTATAGTCATGTGATGACCCATAGATCCCTCCAATTGTTCAGGAAGTACCCCCTTGAGACACCCATATTGTCACAAGATAGGCAATGGAAATAGACCTTACAAATTATTCCATCATAATAATAACATTTAAGAACATTTAAGGTACTAGAGTTATCATACCCATTTTATGTGCATATGTGAGGAAATAAAAGGAAACAAAGGACCTTGAAAATAAAAAAAATAAAAAAAATAAGGTTTTACCTCTTGTTTCCATCCTCTTGAGAACCACATTAGGGAATAACAATAGGTCATTTATTAAGACCCAATCCTCCTAGATGTGTGGTATGGGAATAAATGTAGATTGGATCAGATGTTGGATAATTATCAAGGATTGAAAGGTGTGAGGAGAGGAGGTTTGTAGGGGAAATATTTATTATGGTGGAGGGGCATGTTTTCTCATTAATTTTCTCAATATTTTATTATTTTTCTCACAAAAATAAATAATAATGAATCGATAGAATAAATATAGTAATGTATAGATTTTAATTCAAGCTAATGGTCACATACATCATCCATGACTCAATCATGAATTGAAAATTCATTTATTAACATATACTATAAATCACTATATTTCATTATTCACTAAAAATTCAAGTGTTTTAGAAAAATCCAAAAAATTAACCCTATAAATATTTCCAAAAAATTTATTCATGGTTTTTTGAGGTGGAATGGATTATACTCATTTTGTTACCTTTTTCAATTCCCATTAAAACTCCAAATGGTTCCTCCATCCATAGATGGGTATGGACCTCCATTCCAAAGGATGGTGGTCGTCTAGGATTTCAGGCAGAGTGACTCTTGGGGACTCACATTGTTTGAGAGGACAAGAGATTGTGCACATTGCATCCTTTGGGGGGAATTTATTCCTACTCTTGGAATCTCTTATAGATTTAACACATGTTCATGAATCTCTTCCTAATCACGATAGGTGGCTGGTTACCCTAACAAAATGAATATGGGATAACTGTCATTTATTTGTGATGAACTCGGTTCTATTGTATGAATCCATCTCTATGTATATGATGATGTTTAATATTTTCTAGTAATGATAAGTTTCTTATATTCTGAATCCATATGACTAGGTGCTTTAGGCCATGTTCCCTTTTTTAGAGGTGGTTGATATTTCGTGGATGGGAATGGGCCATTATGAGGCCTCTAATGTATCTGAGTTATTGCAGGAATCAAAATCAACATAGTTTTGTGGATCCATGATGTTTCAAATAATTTGTTAAGGATAAATATGGGGGTGTCGAAACACCAAATATTTGAGATCGATTCTAGAAGAGATGTCCTACGTATTCAGGTTATGGCCAGAATGAGAGTCATCATAGATTGATTGATCCTTATAATTTATCATCATATGGTAAGGACTAATAAGGGGGTGTCGAAACACAAATATTTAAGATCATGTATGGAATATAGATCATACATTTCCTGGTTCTGTTAGGAATCAGATTCATCATAGTTTGATTGATTTCAGGTCTTACGCACTATGGTTTCCATTGTTACTAGGTATTGATGGCTGATGATGTGTTTGTTGCATCCCCCTAACCATAAATGAGCCATTCTCATTGTGAGAAATAAGGGGGGAGTACATGTTCAGCCTTATAGAGTATGGATATGGGATCTTGGTATTGGGTCAGTCCATGGGGTGTTTGATATGGAGCTCAATCCATTAAGGATGTGTCTTACGTACCCCAATTATGGAATGAAACAAAGTCCTTGAATTTTCCAATTTTGTTAGGGACTACACACTGAGGCTACCCTATTGATCATGGCATACACACCAAGGAAAGACATCATTTTCCAATCTTGGGATTCCCTATTGATCCAGTATAAATTATATGATATGAGTAGTTGGGGATTACACTCATAGGATTCCTGATTTGTTGGGGCATAGACCCTAAGGACTCCAAATTGGTATACTCATTATTTATGCTCTAGATAAATAAAGAGATGTGTTGATATCCATTATGGTCTATCTGATTGCATGATTTTTATGGGTCATATAAATACATGAATTTTTCTCATTATGGGAACTTCTCCTATCAATGGGGCTTATGGATGGAGATTCCTTGCAGTAATCCACATTGGTTGAGTGTAATTAGGAAACCGAGATAAATATGGAATGTCCTAGAGAATTTTTCTAACATGTCATGTTCATTTACTGAGAAAGCCATGATTGTCCACCTGATATGTTGGGGAAAAATATGACCTTAAATATGCATCCATGGGTGTCTTCACAATAGATTATTGTAATTTGGATGTCTTCATATGGGTGAGGTAGACATGCCAATGATTCTTCACGTAACCAAAGCTGGTATGAAAGGGGTCTCATGCATGATTGTAACGACATGATAATTCAGTAATATAATTACCATTCTTTTATTTAATTTAATTTCATTAGGAAATAGAAAAAATGATTTTTTTTATTTTATCATATTTTATTTAAATAACTATTATGTATGATTACCTTTGATAAAATAGTCGTTGAAGAGTGATCACATGAAACTATATGTATAAGATTTTAATAAATCCTTTTGACATAGAAAAAGGAAGTGATGGCCTTGACTAGTTTGATGACTCACTTCGAATCCCATATATCAAATATTTCGAGGGAGATAATATTTTTTGGAAATTCTCTAGACCAAACCAAATCCAAGATCTAAAATATAAGCATGAGGAAAACCCTTTATTGGAGAACTCCATGGTTATCGAAATCAAGACAGAAGCCATGTTCACCAAACGACCCCAAGAAATCCCCACCATTTCACACAATAATCTTAGGGAATATGCTAGTGTAATAAGGGAATATCTAAGAAGACCCTATAATTATGATTGTATACCGTATTTTTTTATACAAAAAAATATACATTCATTTTTATTATTGACTTATTGTAAATGGTTTTTAATGTAGAAATAGTATAATAAGATAATATTAAATTCAATTAACAAATCTATTTTTCTGAATTAATTGATTTTTGAATTAAATAATATTTTAATAAAATATTATTATGAAGATAATTATTATTTAATATAAATGATCATATAATTTTAATGAATACAATTGTAATTTTTATTCGGGTTCTAAAACTCTTTTTGTCAAAACCCATGAATGTTCACGAAATTTCAGTTTTTATATTAAAATTAAAATTTATCATATATAAGAAATTAATTAGATAAAATAAATTATTTTTGGAATCAGGGGTTTGAAATTATCCAATAGTTCATTTTTCATAATTTTCTTAGCCATTCGAATTTGTGTATTCAAAATAAATACCTTATAAATAAATATTGTGTTTTATGGTATAATAATGAACCAATAGTGATGTAATAAAATAATAAAAAATGGTACTCAACAAAAATATGTTTTAAATTTAAAATATTGTGATTTTATATTTGTTTGATTAATTTTATAATGCCTTAGTTGGCCCTCTAAGACTTATAAAATAGTTTATCATTTTAAAGTGATTTCTTTGAGAGTGTGACTCAACCCCCCCCCCCATAATCGAGACTTATATTTTAATATTTTTGTCCATTGTACTTTTAAAATATTCAATAACACTACCCTTTCGTAGAATACATGGGAAAAACCAAGGGATGGTTTTTTTTCATTTGGTTAGTTTAATGTGTAGTGTCAAAAACCTAAATAATAGAAAATTTCTTCTCCTTTACTATATAAACCCACTCATCCTCCGATTCCACTTCACTAAAACCATTTGGAAGTTTTCCTACCTCTGTTATATACTCTTTATAATCCTCCCAAGGTGCTACAATCTCTCATGAAGCCTCTCTCAAGCTTCTCCAAATCCTTCCGGATCACACTTCCAAGTGAGGGATCCTCGCATTCTCTCCTCCATTCGAATTCATTCATCCTATTTGAAGGTAGTTATTGTAATTTTGAATGGTTGCAATTTAATTATTTTAATATCATTAAATCACTGTCAATTGTATGTTATTTATATGAGGGATAATTTCTAATCCCTCATTTTGACCCTTACCTAATCCATTACGATGCCAAAATTTCATATGGGATCTTCCACCCTCCTCTCTTATCAGGAATTATTTTCATGTTATGTATTTTTATTTATTTTATTCATATTATGGTATATGTTACTAAATATATTCCATAATTTCCATTTTATTTATAAATGATTATATCCCCTTTCACTCTCACATATACCACTTTATGACCACTTAAGTACACCTGTTACCATGGAAAATTTTCATATGGGGTTTCTTCCTTCATCTTTTTGTCCATGTTTCATTATGTTTTTATACCATTGAATTTTCAATTAATAATGTTGGTGTATAATTTCAAACCCCCACCACACTTCCCTCCTTATGTTTTAATGATGAGTGACCTATTTCTCTCTCATTAATCACTACCATGTACACAAATTACCATTCCAAAATTTCATAAATGTTTTTTCACTTCTCCTCTGTCTTATACCATCTACGTTATGTTACACCTGAATTACATGTATTTGGACATGAATCTCATTGACCCCCTTAATTTCCATTTCATTTAAATTTGATGAGTTGAATGTTTTTCTATCCTCAACCATTTTTATGAATTTTTATGTCACGTCGTTATTCCACATAATTTACACCATGATTTTCCATGCGTAATCATTATGTAGTGAATACCATACCAATTTATCACTCAGGGGTGTTAAAAAATTTTTACATATACATATTGAATGGAACTTCCATGTAATTATTCCATAGTACCTTATCATGGAATAACTTATGATGTTGAATTATTCCATGTAATATGAACCATGTGGCAATCTTGTGCATAAAATGAAATATTTATAAATGGTGCCCCCTAGAGACACCCATATTATTCAAAAAGATTATAATATATAATTTATGTCTTATTTAATTTTGTGGAATAATTTTTTAATATGATATTAATTTATAAAACAAAATGAGTTCATTGTGATAAAAAATTTCTTAATTAATATAAATGATTATCAGAAATGATTTCTCTAATGAATAATCCTCACATAAAAAATGGTATTTTAAAATTATATATGTACATTAATATTATATAAGTTTAGTTCTGGAAAACTACCCTCATTCTACATGATTTTCCATACACTTATACTAGTAAACCGATAATTAAAACCAAGGAAATAAATGCTGTCAAATGATGATATTGAATCTCTTAACACATAAAAAAGGACATTAATGAACATAATAAAGTAATAAAAGAATACATGTATATGTGGTTATGGAATTATTAATTAATGAATTTAATTTTATTATTATTGATATTAAGATAAAATCATAAATCATTTTTAACATAAGGTAATGGATTCCACCAGAACCTCCTTTAAACCTTATGGTTTCTCTACATCTATTTTTTACCCAAATGAAATTTTAATTTATATTTATGTACATATTATTTATTATATGTTTATTTTACAATATAATATATCATTATCCATTCATCATTCTTTTCAATGATATACATGTTTTAGAAAGGATCACTACTCAATCCTTCCCGATAAGGAATCCCAATATAAGGGAACTTCCCAAAATCATACCCATTTTAAAGTGTGCTCCATTATATTTTTTAAGAATCCATTATTTTACAAAAAGAAATAAATTTTCATTAAAAACTACGATTTTTAATTTCTTGTTTTATAAAAACAATTAATCTATTTCCATTTTTAAGAATCTTGAAGGGTTTTCCTTAAACCGTACTAAAAACTTTTGTTTCTAACATTTCTTAAACACTAATTTTTACTTCAATTTGACATCATATATCATGATATATAAATATATTCCTTTATGGATTTCCATGTTGTATTTAATTACTTTATTTCATGGAAATTTTTACGACACACCTATTTGTTATGCTTTTGACATGACTATGATAACCAATTATATTCATGGGAAACCCTTAGGATTATGTTTCATTACATATGTATGATTATCTATGTGGAAAGAATATTCATAAACATTATATGATGTGTGTACCTAGATAGTACTCTAATGCATTGGATAATGTTTAGTCTCATGAGATGTTATGTGAAATAGTTTAGGTGGTAAGCCTTGAATCGTGCTCCATGTGCAATGGTCTTTGTTGTTAGGCAAGAATCATGCACCACTTTTGGTAACGATCCTTGACTCATAATCCTTGACATGCATTGAGCGATAAATCCTTCTAAATTCATGTTTTATATTTATCTTACACTACTATTATTTCATTAATATATTATTCTATATCATATATGTTATCATTTTTAATATTTAATCTTATTCCATACTATTTATAGATTTATGTTATTCCTTCTAACCCATGTGATAAGATTTATTTTAAATTTTTTTACCTTACTGAGTTTTTTTTATCATCTCTTAGTTCATGTTATCCCTATATTATCTTTCACAGATGTAAGGTCTCAAAGGAAGTTTTGAGGTCTTAATGGATGATAAATAATGAAATGTTTTATGTTGTCCAATGTTTTCTATTTTATGACCCAGCCTTCCAAGACCAAATAAATTACAATCCTGGATTGTAATTTTATTTTTAATTATGATTAAAATCATATAATGAAATGGGTAAAAGGCTAGGGTAAATATAGTTGGTATGAGAGCACATGTTTAATTATTTTTGGAATCATGGAATATTGAACTTTTTAAACATTAATAGGGATAAGAATAATTATTAAAAAATATCCATAATATTTTGTAAGTATTGATTAAGTGGTTTATCAAGAAAATAAGTCCCTTTCTATATTATAAAAGTGGATGTGCTTCTGGAAGAGATGTACAGAGGAGTAAAAACTACAAAAAGGTTTTCCAGGCCTGACATAGGGTAACCAAGTACATGACAATGGGCCTTAATGCGCACCTATTTTGACAATCCTGGGGGATATGCTTGGATAAATTCATTAGCAAATTATGAACAATTATGAAAGGAATAAAAAAATCCAATAAGAATATATGATTGGAAATAGATCATAGAGAAAGTATATTGAAACCAAGTTATTCACAAGTTAGGATATAATTTTCCATTAAGAGTTTATCTTTTTATGTTTAATGATTCCATTTATACTTATCATATAAGTATTTATGCCCCATAATTTCACATTTTTTTTCTTAGTTAATGGATAGAAATAGATGAACTTGTTCTATCAATAATTGAGTTATACAATGTGATGATTACCTTAAGTAAATTCCAAATATGATGGGAATGGGTTCCCAAAAATTATGATAATAGTTTCTCACCTGGATGAATTTATGATTAAAAACATGAATCCTAAATAATTCCTTCCTACTATAGGGAAAGATTCCATAAAAATTATCATGCGAAATGGGCCTCCCATGTGTAGTAGATCTTATAATCCCATACTATTGAGAAAAATTGATTAACATCCTTGAAAAGAAATTCTATGTCCTGTAATGCTCATTAGAAGAGAATGTTGTTCTGGTGGTATATCATTTTGGTGGGGAAGCTAATAAGTGATGAAAATGGTAAAAACTAATAAGTAAAATGAGGAAATTTATTATATGGATTGGGTTGAATTAAATAAAATTATTTTCAAAAAATATTTTACATAAACCATCCATATAATGATGGATAGAGAGTTCCTCAGACATATGTAGAAGGAAGATGACTCTATTGGAGCCTATGAAGAATACTTTTCAAGTATTTTATAATATGACTCTAAAATTATCATAAACACTGAAAGAAAGGCGGATTGCTTCTTGAGTTGACTAAAGATTATTATATGAAAAAAGTTGGAAATTTGAACACCAATAGTTATGAGGAGATATTATATTGTTCCCTAATGGTTGAAATTTAGGCCATTGAATGTCAACGATCCTGTGAGCCTGAATAAGAAAAAAAGAAAAAAATGGTGTCTAATATGGGTGGTTTAGTAAATAACCCCAACGATAGAATGAAGATAAAACATCCAACATATAAAAATTGTGGGAAGAAGTATCCTTGAAACTGTCCAAAGGGAACCATGAATTGCTTCAAATGTGGAAGAATGGAACATCTTGCTAAGATGATTTGAAGTGATATGAAAAATTCCACTAATGTTTAAAGAATAAAGGAATGTTAATACTAATACTCATCTTATAGTGATTTCTTTCAACTGTATGTACAATGATCATTTTACAAACCAATTCCCTATGATGAGGGTTGTTAGTGGAAATCAATGACAACATATAATATAAACAAGTAATGGCATATATTGTCCCTACTACTGATGTGGATTCGGACAATGATGTGGTGAAAGGTACACCATTTATCCATTCAAGAATATAAAATTTACTATTTGATTACATTTCTATTCATTCATTTATATCATTAATGTTTAGAATAAATATTCAAGCACCACCAAAATATTTTTGGGGTTTAGCTATCATAGAGAATATATAACGGGACAATTATTGAGTAGAAAGTACATAACTCATCCCTAGTTAATGTTTTTATACTAAACCTGTTATAAAATCATATCATACTATCTTTGGTAGATTTTCATGCTATTTTGGCCAGGGATTGGCTTTTATTACCTAAACACCACAACAACTATCAGAAAAGGGAGATCACTATTAAATCACAAAGAATCCTCCAATTCTATAAACGTGTAATGAAGAAGATGAATCTATTTCTAAATAATATTCTCATGTGTGGATATTACATCCTTATAAGAAATCATATCTATCTAAAATGATTGAAATGAAGGAGATAATCATGCTTGAAATATTCACATCATGAGGTATTACGCAGATGTATTCCCTGAAGAATTTCTTTTTATCCCCCCTAACTGTGATGTTGAGTCATAAATGGAACATATTCCTAGATCACTACATATATCAAAGTCACCTTATAGAATGAAAATCGTTGAGCTAGAAGTACAAATGAAAATTTACCTAGGAATCTAGATAAGCATTTTATACGCATGAGTGATTCACCATGGGGTGTTCTAGTCCAATTACTCAAGAAGATGGATGGATCAATTCATATATGAATAGATTATCATGATCTCAATTATATAACAATAATGAAAAAGTCTCCACTAACATGTATATTTAACATGTTCGATAAACTATGTGGGGACAGTTATTTATCTATGGTGGACCTTTGGCTGGGATATCACCAATTAATGGTGAGGAAAGAATATATTCCCCACACTACCTTTCAAAAAATATATGGATACTATGAGTTCATAGTGATTTATTCTTGCCACACTAATTCTCTAGAAATATTCATGAATTTAATAGATATAGTCTTTAGATATTACCTCGACGAATATGTTGTATTCTTTATTGATGATATTTTGATATACTATAAGAGAAAAGAGGAACACGAGGATCATTTGAATACAATGATGAATTTTTTTTGAAGGGATAAACTATATTAAATGTAAAATAAATGTGACTTCTAGATTGAGGAAGTATAATTATTGGGACTTGTTTTCTCCAAAAAAGAAATATGTATGGACCCTTACATGATAAAGGAAATCTATGATTGGCGCATGCCAATATCGGTAATGGAGATCCATACCATTCTTGGTCTATCTAGGTATTACTGACTCTTTTTTAAGAAAATATTAGGATTTTCAAACCCAACAACTTTACTGGAACCAAAGAGAGTGATGTTTTTATAGACTCATGAATGTGAGGAAATAATTAAGGATCTTAATAAGATTCTTATCATTGGGAAAGTACTTCGACTCTAGTTAAGTGGAAAAATATTTTTCTTGTACATTGATTCGTAACAAAATGGATTAGGTCGTGTAATGACGAAAAATGAAAAAGTGATAACGTAGGCCCCAATGTAGTTGAAAATCAATGACAAAACTATCCCATGCATGATCTAGAGTTTACAACATTAATCTTTTCATTGAAAATCTACATGCATTATCTCCAAAGGGAGAGGTGTTAGATTTATATTGATCACAAGATTCTAAAATATGTATTAATGTAGAAGGATATTAATATGTTCTATTGAATATGGTTAGAGATCATCATGTATTATAACATCTCAATCCACTACCATATGGGTAAGGAAATTAATGTGGAGGATTATTTAAGTCGAATAGACCCCGCATCTTTATCAGTGATGAGAATTGAGAAGGATCCAATCATATTAGACATAAAAATGATGGAAATTGGAATTATTAAGGGAGAAATATCATCAATCCTTTATCAAATTATTTATCAACCATCCCTTTTGGTGAAAATAAATGTGGCTCAATGAAATGATGTTGAAAATCAGAAAAGAATGGATGTGATCTTCTATGGGAAATCCTTTAAGTTAAAGATTGATATAGATGGAGCCCTAAGAATTTGGTCAGGACTATGTGTATCATCGAATCTGGAGATAACAAAAGAGATTCTAAACAATGTGTATAGATCAACCTCCAGGGAGCACAAAGATGTATCAAGACATCAAGGAGAAATTTTGGTTGGAAAATATGTAAAATGATATCTATAAATATATATAAAAGGTCTTGGAATGTCCTAAAGTGGAGGATGAATGTAAAACAATTCTATAGGGATGATGTAACCATTGCCCATTCTATCATGGAAATGGTTAAACATCAACATGGACATTGTCATTGGACATCAGATGATATCCAAATTAAACAATTATATATGGGTTATTGTGGATAGTCTTACAAAGGTAGGTCACATTATCACAATTCGAGAGGAATTATCATTGGATAAACACACACACACACACACACACATATATATATATATCAAATAGGTGGTAATGATACACGAAGTACCACTATATATTGTATTTTTCTAAGATATGTGATTCACCTTCATGTACTGGAAAATTACCCAAAATTCTATAAGAACAATGATGATCTTCATTATGACCTATCATCCTCAAAATTATGGACAATCAATGTAATTTATTAAGACACTATAATACATTTTGAGAGTATATTCTATAGACTCCAAAGGAGGATGGGACCAACAATATCTACTGGTAGATTTCTCATACAACAACAGTTTCCAGTTTATCATCCAAATGCCTCCATATAAAGCCTTTAATGTGGAAAGGATCAGAATGCCGACAAGATGGGACGAAGTCGGTGAACATAATATTCTAGGACATAAAATACTCGACGAACTGGTTGGGAAGGAGAAAACCATTCAACAACACATTAAAAAATCCCAAATTCGTCAAAAGAATTATTCTAACAATTATTGACGAGACCATGAGTTTATGGTTTAACAAATAGTACTCCTCCACAAATCAACCATGAAGAGGATCATGATATTTGGGGAGAAAGGGAAAATATTACAAGAGTAAATCAGACGTATCAAGATCCTTGATCATTTCAGAGCTATGGACTATCGACTATAACTTCAACCTAACATATCTAAAGTACACGATGTATTCTGTGTATCTCTCTTAAGAAAGTAAAAAACAAGATCCTTAAAATATACACATTTTAGAGGTGGTACAATTGAAGAATGATATTTCTTATGAGGAGTATCCAATGAAGATCTTAGATCATAGAGATGATGTTCTACCCAACATGAATACTCAACTAGTCAATGTACTGTGGAAGAACAATATCTATGAAGTGGAAATATGGGAACTAGAAGAAGTGATGAAGGAAAAGTACTCAAACCTATTTTAAACATTGAATGTAAAACGAAATTTCGACGATGAAATTTCATAAGGGGGGATAATGTAATGTGCCAATGTATTATCAATGGAAATTTCCTTCATAAAAATATGTCATATAATATAATCACATAAAATCACATTTTTAACATTATACATGATTTATAAATATATAATTAATGAAATAAAAAGTGTTTCTAGAAGTTAAGGATCCTATACCGATGAAATTGTAAATTGGACTTTGGAATAGTAATGTAACCCTTATGAATTATAAACTATCCAATTGAATAGTAACCTCACAAATGAATGTATAAGTAAAATTGATCAATCTTATAAGTAGAAAAAGGATATAATTGTAACATACTATAAGTAAATAAATATTATAAAAATTATTAATAAAGTGATGGTATTTTTATATGACAAAAATAATTAATTAATTTTGATGGATTAATTAATTAATTTTATCGAAAACATATTTTCATAATATTTATTCATAAATTTATATTTTTAGGTCTTAATGTTATATTATAATTTAATGTGACCTTAAGTAAATTTTAAATGTGTTATAAAATCAGTAATAATAAAAAAATGTGTATTTTCCACGGAAATCTTGATTTTAATTAAATATTTAATTAATCATGTTTGGAAAATTATTTTAATAAATTGGAATTCATATTTGAATTATACAGGTCCAAAAAAGGTTACAGTGAAATTTTGGGATTTTTCTAAAATAGTTGAATTTTTTGGGAATAGTGAAATACGACAATTTATAATGTATGTAAGTAAATGAGTTGTTGAGTGATTCTTGAGTAAATGATTTTGTAAGAGACCATTTTTTAGAATTAATATGGAAAAATATATTTATTTAGTCTCAGTAATCATTAATACTACTGGTCTTGTGAAAAATAATGAAATATTGAGTAAAATGATGAGAAAACACTCCCCTCCTCCACTGTAAATACCATCCACACCACCTCTTCTCCTCACAACTCTCAGTTCATTAGCCTTGTAATAATTCTTCAAAAGTATACTCCCAATCCCCTACCCAATAATAAATATCTTTTTTTATTAATAAAATATCAAAACCAATTCCTTAAAGAGGTTCTCAAGGGGAAGGAATCAAGAGGTTAAACCCTCTTTTTTTCATTTAATTTCTTTTCGTGTTCATTTCATTCCTTTTATATCCACACCTCCCATAATTCAAATGGTATGATAACTCCAATGCCTTACATGTACTTTAATTTTATTAACATAATATAATAATTTATCATCATCTCTCGTTTTCCCTCCTTTTATACTAAAAATGAAAACGTCATCCAATATATTTTAAATTATCACATTCAAGGACGATGGGTTTCCAATTTCAATTACGATATTCAATGATGGAAAATCAACCTTTTTAATTTTTAATAATATTTTAATATGTGTATTATATTTTATTTGATGTTCTGGAATCATTTGTTATACATGATATTAATTTATAAAAGTAAATGAATTTTTTTGTGATCAAAATATGCCAAATTATCATAAATGATTAACATTAAAGATTTTTCTAATGAATCATCTTCAATTATATAAAAAATGGTATTTTAATATTATATATGTACATTAATAACATATAATTTCATTTCAGGGAATATATTCCAATTATATAAGATTTTCCATACACATATACAAGTAATCCAATCATGAAACCAATGAAATCAAAGCACCCAAATGATGAAATTGAATATATTAACCCATTAAAAAGGCCATATATGAAATTAACAAAGTTATAATAAATAATATACATGCATTAATGGATATATATGTATGAATTAATGAATATAATTTTATTTTTCAATACATTAATAACTAGTACAGAATCATTTCAGATATATGGTAAGGGGTTCTACCTGAACATCCATTATTCCTTCTTATTACACATCTTATTTTTTTCCCAAAGGAAATTGTATTTTATTTTTATGTAAATATTATATATTATTTTTTTATTGTTTAATATAATGTATCAAGATTCATTCATCCTTATTTTTGGATATATATAGGTTCTAGAATGGTTCCCTACTCAATCCTTCCTAATAAAAAAACATTATTTAAGGGAACATCCCTAATTATTACCCATTTTCTTGTATGATACAATATCATTTTTTATAATAAATTATTTTTCTAAAATCAAAGAATTTATCATGATAAAATAAATTTTATTAATTCTGGTTTTATACAAAAAATATGTCTTTTCCATTTTAAAAAATCATTAATGATTTTCCTTAAACCGTTTTAAAATGTTTTATTTATAACGTTTCTTAACAGTATATTAACATCTTTTTCATATAAATTAACATAATATATGAATATATTTCTTTATAAATTTCCATGTATACTATAATTCCTTTATTTCATCCTTTTAAGATACAACCATTTATTACTCTATAGACATGATTATGATACACAATTCATTCGATGGGTAACACTTATGTTAATGTTTGATTACATATATATTATTATTTTTATGGAAGGAATATTAATGAACATGTTATTATGGTTAGGATAATACATTGATCACAGGAATTGGGTATTATTTGGTCCCATGAGACGTTATGTGCAGTTGTCTGGGTGGCTATCCTTGCTCATGCTCAATGTTCAACAGTCTTGGTGGTTATCCTTGACTCGTGCTCCTCTATGTGCACTAACCCTTGACTCATGATCCTCTATGTGCAATAAGCCTTAACTTATCCTAATTTAATTTTTTCTACTTCTACTAAATTACTATGATTCTATTATTATATGATCACATGTTCTATATTTTATGATTCTTTATATTTAGTCTAATTCTATTCCTTTTATGTATTTATGTTATGCCTTAAAACCCATGTGCTATGATTTATTTTAATGTGTATTCCCTTGTGGGTCTTTTTAGATCATCCATTTTTTCTTGTTATCCCCAATTTATCTTATGAAAATGTAAGTGATGAAAACAAATTAGGATCTCTTAATTTATGATAAACAATGATTTTTTATGTCACTAATTTTCAGTTTTATGTACCTAGGATTCCAAGACACAAGACACTATGATCTTACAATGGCAATTAGAGGTTTAATTATTCTTAAAAACATTGGATAATATGTGTAGATGTTCAGAGTCCCTATAATTATAATCAATTTACATAGTTGAAATACATTACTTTTAACATAAGAACACAAAATGTTTGAAAAATAATATTTAGATAAATAAATGATTTAATATTAAAAGAATATTTCACCTTAAATTTATATAACAACTTAGTTTAAATGAATTTTATCTATTAAATAAAAAAACAAAAAAAAAGTTTTTTTTGAATCAAAAGAAAATATTATCTTCCAACTATTCCATTAAATGCAACGACCCAAAAATAGTTGTTAATTTGAATTAAATATAGCTTCTCCACACAAACGTCTAGATTGGGATCCAAATATCGAAATTACATTTGAAAATAAATTATTTAAATCTTTTAAAATATATTTTTGTGGAAAATAAATCATATGATAGTTTAAATTCATGTATTATTGATATTTTATAGCTTTAACTCATTGTTTTAACCCAATTTTATTGCTTTTACCACGAAGAAATAACATTACCATGGTTATTATCCACAATGAAAAAAAATTAAGTTGAAAATATTAATTTTTATTAAATATAATCATCCAAATATGGAATAATTTTTTAAATAAATATTTTATATATTCTTCATAATGTAATTTTAAAATAAATACATAAAACACAAGGTAAAAATAGATTTTCGTCAAAAGCATTTTTAAGACCAAATAGTGAACTTATTCCAAAATCGTGTATAAATAAAATTCCTATCTAATTAATTATAATAATTATAATTAAAATGATATTAATTGAATTTAGTATAAAATTCAAATCATTATTTGTCTTTTAAAAAATGGTTGTTTTAAAAAATCAGTATTTTTCATGATTGAATTTGGAACACGTATATATCTCCACCCTATCCTAAATTTCAGCACTATCACATATACATAAACCTATTCATGGATTTATCCTATTTTAGATATTATTCCCCTTCAAGAATTTTGGCCTCATCATCTCTTCCTTTTCACTTTTGGATGCTTTCCTATCTGTTTCTCCATGTGTTCCTTTTCTTCAGGTTTTCTTATAATCGAAGACCCTTTCCCCCTCCTCCTTTGATCATTACATATTTCCAATTATTTTTTGACCCATTTTGGTAGGGAATGATAGTTCCTATTTTATCATGGTATGGAGATGGGGGATTGTAGATATGTTCATTTGATTTCTTTGGTTTTTGGGATTTCATGTTTATATGGATTGTTCTCACCGTCAATGATCTTCGAGGAGAAACATGGGTGGTGTTTCATTTTTAGTCATTTTCAACCTGACTAATTCCATATTTTCCCTAGATTTATGTTCCATATCTCGTAAATCATTATCTCTCATGTGGTGGTCTGTGTGATTCTTTGGGATGTGATCCTCGAGTGGTCGTCTCTTTTCTTGGAGGCACATCCTACGTGGCAATGTCCCTTTTGGCATTCCCTGGTTTTTAATTATTGGATTGGACTTTCCTCACCCTCCTTTAACTATAATTTTTGGCCTATAAAGACACAAATAACACAACTTTTTAGACACATTAGTGCTTTATAAATGTTTGGTTCAGTGCATGGTGGTTTTGGAAGTGACATGGTTGCTCCCGGTTTGGTGTGATGATGGTCTCGATCATTGTTGGTAGTCATGGGTTGGAATGTGAGAGGTGATTCTATCATTGATGGAATATACAGACTATCAATAATCCACTTTTTTCAAAACTTTGGTTCTTCATTAAGAATTGGATCTGTTCACGGTGGTATTGGAAGTGATAGGGTTGCTCCGGGTTTGGTGAGATGATGGTCTTTATCTTTTTTGGCGGTTTTGGGCTGGTCTATGATAGGTTCTCTTCTGATGACATGTATTATCATCGATGAACCCATTAGTGATTGTTATAATGGCACATGGGTTCAACATTTAGTGTCTAGAGGATCATTTTCATCCAAAGGTCCTCATTTGATCTATGAGGATCCTGTGTTTCTTGTAGGGGAAATGTATTCTGGTGGGTGGTTCTCTCCATCGACGGTGAGAAATATGTGTATGGTATTATTCCTGGTTTGGGGTATGTGTTAGCTCTTTGAATGAGGTAGTGTGATTGGGTTTGTTTGAAATAAGAATTTTGAAAGATAAATGTCAAATGTTGATCTGAAGTGGGCATTTTAGATGTGGATAGTGATAACATGATGACATTGAAGGGTTTTTGGTGATGACAATAGGATACCTATTCTCTCAAGATTATTTTTGTTTTTTAAATCTAGGTTTTGTGATTTATTTCTTGAAATATATTAATAATTTAATTTTTTTAAATTTTAATGTATTTGATTTATGAATTGTACAGTTACCACAAAACCGTAAAGTTGCATTTGGGAAAAAATTGTTAGTGAAATTTTAACAATTCAAAGATATATAAAACATTTTAGAATATTCTACAAATATCTATCCTAACATAGTTATGAATTTTTTATTTCAAAAAAAGTATCATTTCTATCAAATACTATTTCTATTTTTTAAAATTAATTATTATATTTTCTCCTAAAAATTAATAAAACACATTTAATGATATTTATTTTTGAATCATAAAATTAATATTCATGAAATTGATTATATATTAAATTTTATTTAATAAATTAATTTAAATTATATAAATCCATTATAAATATTTTTCATAATTTGATTATTAAAATTAATATCGTTAATTTTAATGTTGCTGTTAAAAAACTTTACTATATTAAAATTAGTTTAGACATAGGTTATCGTGTATCATAAGCTATGAAATAAAATAAATTATTTTCAAAGTATATATATCATAACATATTGGAGTGTAACATTATAACCCCCTATAATAATTTCACCCTTAAAATTACATCAATATGAAATAAAAAACGTAGGATACTTTTGCATCTCATTCGAATGTAGCATCCCCAAATATATGGTTTCGCCACAAATCATAGAGCTGGTGACATGTCTGGTTTTAGATAACATTCTCCCTTTAATTCAGAATCTCTACTTATTATTCTATATAAAAGAGATATTTATCCAGTGGTATGACATCTGAGTTTAGTACATGTGAACGATCAGGTATGTACATTCTAAGGAGAGATACATGGAAAAAATTGTGAACTTTAGAGAGAATTTGTGGAAGATCAAAGTGATAAAAAGATGTTCAAATACGATAAAAAATTTCAAAGTGACAGATATAGAAAGGGCTCAAAATTCGATTACTTTGAAATATAATAACCTTCTTCCAATGATATATTGATAGGAATATCTTATCACCAACTAAAAATCAGTATTTCAACAATGATCGATATTATATCATTTTTTTCTCTATGATTCCTTGACATGATACTATATATATCTAACCTTATAATATAATTCTTCGGTTTCCATAGGTCCCCAAAAAATTGGTTTCTCTTACTTGAACCCATCACATTGTAGTTCATAATTTTCCTTTGTAAATGGATTCATAAGGAACTATCTTTATGTTCTAGTGAAATCTATTTTTTTATGAAAAGTGTGTTAATGGAAGGGGTTGATCACTAACCCATTTGAAAATTATAAATAAAGATCTAAACATTTCTTCTGGTTTTTTAAGGGTCCTATCAGACTGTCCATCCATCTGAGGATGATAAGCAGTGATGAAAATGAACAATATATTTTGTGCCTTTTGAAGACATCTCCAAAACATAATGGTAAACCTCATAACCTTATACCATATAATAGAATGTTGTACCCCCTGAGTACTTAACAATTTTTTAATGTTTATTAGGGAAATATCATGAAGAGAAAAATTTTCTCCTATGGAAATAAAATTCATTTATTTTATATGGTAATTGAATAAAACCAAAATATCCTTGGGTCCTTTAAATTTTTGGGGATTCTAGCAACAAAATACATTGTAATGTTTTCTTACATCCATTAAGGTATGGGTATTGGTTGTAACAATCAGTTTGAATTCTATTTCTTATCATTATCATTATAATATATCGGGCATTATGATATATACTCTGCAATTTATCTCTTTTTTCCCACAACTAATACACTTTATATCTCTATAAAAATGTTTTCCTAACAAGATGAGAAGATATTGATGAACAGTGATATTAGTCAATTAACTCCCTCTTCATATATAGTATTGATGAGGAACATAATAAATTCCGGAACCATATCATCCCATCATAATCATAATTAAACAATGAAACATTTCTCACCTTCTTCTATAGTTCCACATCATCCTTTTACATGTTTTAGTCATCATGAGGATTGAAATATGGACATTAATCAGAGAAAGATATATTTCTTTCATTTCCTTAGGATTTATAGATCAATATTCTACAAATATGTGAATATTGTTTCTTTATAAATATTTATTATAGAATAAATAGCATGGTATTTCTAACATAGAGAATCAACCATATTGTTCATGTTCCTAGGGAGGTAACATATTGATTAATTATAATCATTAATCAAACCCAGCCATATTACATGGAACATATTTTCCTATTTTTGGGTGAATATATAATCTATGATTTTATTATTGATATATATATATCCCATAATTTACCCTATATATAATTATTCTATATTTTCAATGAAAAAATAACTACTGCCAACTCAAAATCATGGGTCGAGTAAATATTCTCATGAAATTTCTATTGGTGAGAGGAATAATAATTCACCATACTATTCTACATGAGGAAACATAAAAATACCATCTTTGATGCATCATTATAGATTCCAAACCCTTCTCCACTCTAGGGAAGCCTAAGATCATGTGTGTTGAGCAACATTATTTTTATCTCATTGAAATTTTCATCACATCAATCTATCCAAGGGGACGTTTTTCCCTTGAAATTCAACAAGGTTATAAGCTTAAATTTCCATGATCGATATTTCAAAATAATTTAGTAGTGTCCAAGATACCCAAGAAATCTATGAATATTTGTTACCATGGGTGGCCTAATATTTTTGTCAATAACTATCTTCTTTAAAGAATCCAAAAATATTCCAACAATTTAGATTATATGACCCAAGAATGAAACGTTATATATCTAAAATTCACACTTGGTATGTTTAATAGGAATCATTTCCTTCCACAATGTCTTTATTAAAACCCTATAATATTTTTCATGATCTTCATTTCTCTTAAAATATATCAAAATATCATCTGTAAAGATTACCACAAAATGATCAATGTAATATATAAATACTATATTCCTTAAATTTATGATGTTAAAATGATAATTGGTAATTAAAAATAGAATTAATATAAAATCATAATGATCATGCCTCATACTTATATTGAACATGATTTTTCTTACCTCATTTTAATGTACTAAACATTTCAACATTACACAACAACGTTCCATATGTTTTGTGTATTGGGAAAACTAAAACCAGACATAACATTTACATAATAAATCATAACCATTTATTTAATTCCTCTTCTATAGATTCTTATTATCCCTTGAATTTTCCTTAGTACAAGTATTTACATGAGGATATACATTACAAAGGGGTGATATAATTTCCTATATAGATGATATATAAGAATATGATACATTACAACTTGTGTAGAGCCTCATAATAACATGATCATAATCAGGAGAGTAAATATTATGAAAAGACTCAAATGTGACCATGCATAAAAATGAAAAATAATGTCTTAGTGGTCAACTAACACACATAGTTATGAAAAAACATAACATCATGTTAAATCATATGTCACATTAACTCTTGAGATCCACTGCTTTACCCAATGCATTAGAGTTCTATATAATTCCGGGCACACTCAACACATTATAACATTCATATTGCGCTAAATAATTCTGGGTGCACCTGTCACATTATAAGATTTACATGATCATAAATGCCAAATAGAACACATGTAATAATTGACCATCAAATAACCCATGGAAAGAAATGGGATTCACATAATAAATAATACATTCATAAAAATTTCGTTCCTGAAATAAAGGGGGAATATTGATCTTGACAAATAACCATTATCCGCTATTGAAGAGTGAAACTTCTGTCAAAAATTAAAAAGGCTGTGTTTATTTGAAAGAATATATCTTTTGGAAAACATTTGATTTTTTCTAAAATCTACTAGGAAAAATTTATATCACATAAAATCTAATTTAATGGTGAATAAATTATTTTAATGGAATATGCATTCTGAAATTGGGTTGAAGAGGGAGAACACAGAGAAAGAGAGATGGGTTGGTAAATTTACCCTTACGTTGTATCTTAACACATTATTCACATTTTTGTCATGTATAATCACATTAGATTCATTAATTGAAAATTAAATAACCTATTATACATGGATATGATTTTTTAAAATTTCATTAAGTTCTTTTATGGTCCTTGGGATAAGTTATAGTGTTTAAATTCATTATTCGTGAGTGTTCATTTTATTTATTTTAATGAACAATTCATTTGTATTCATGAATGGGAGTTTGTGTAAAATTTGTGTGAACATCAATAATTTTTATTATATATTATTAGTGACATTACAGATATATTAATGATTTTATTATTAATTTGGTTATGTACCAGGAGGATGAATCGTTAGATAAAATTTAAGGATGATCATTTTTGGTTAATTTGGGTGTTTTTTCAATCACAACGAACCTGTTTTTTTTTACCAATTAATTACATTAAAATAAGTTAGTTACAAGAACATAAAGAGGTTAATATCATAGAATTTAGAATATTTTCTTACCAATTTAATGGTTTTATAAAAATCCATGTTGCCGTTAGAGGAAAATGATATTACAACACCCACGAGGTCGTTAAATTTACGCGTCATGAGCGACAATTTAATCCTTAAAATAAAACAGAGTGAGGGAGGGTTTTACTGAAGAATATTACATTAAAATGATATAATATTAGTATATAAAACTTATTATAGTTATCATGCATTTCTATTAGTTAAGGATATGGGGGAATAAATAATGAAGAGAAATTGAAAGGTGATTAAATGAAAAGAAGAAGAGGGTTTTCCTCTTGAATAATCCTCTTGAGATCATCCTTATAGAACATACAATTTGCCTTTTGACGAGACCAAGAGCTCATTTACATGGGGAAGTGGGTAGGTAATAGATTTGGGTAGAATTTGGACAAGGTATGAAGCTTCAGTGGTGTGATTAAATTAGGGTGTGATGGGGGTATTTATTATGGAGTGGAGGAGATTTTCTTAATATTTAATTTATTTGATAATTAATTTCCCTCAGGAAAAGATATAGTGTTAAATTAAGGAATAAATAAAGTAAAGATGGTAGGTGATTTATAATCAATGCCCATTTACATCATCCACGACTATATCATGATGTAGAAATTAAGTTATTTAGCATATTTTGTAAATTACTGAATTTCACTATTCACCAAAAGTTAATGTATTTCAAAAAAATATCAAAAATTCTCCCTAACCATTCTTCAACCTATAGAAATCAAAACTGAAACCCATTTTTATATAATAAAATTTTAAATATGATTAATTTAATTTTTAATTATTATCATAGTATCCTTCAAAAATATAGATTTTAAAATAATAGTTTATTTTATAATGTATTAAAAAAATTCATAAAGTCTTATTAAATTTTCATTAGAGAAGGAAAAATAAATTTTTTTATTTAGGAACACATTTTAGGAAAAAAAATTTCTTTTAAATAAAATAACTGTAATTAATTATTTTTTATGTAAAAAAATACCAATCGTTTTACTATAATTATAGTATTTTTTATAAGATGCGTAAATTTTATTTCTAAATTTAGGGGTAATGTTAAAATTATTTTTTAGGATTAATATTCATAAGGCTAGGTTACTATTCACCAAAAATAATATTTCTTCTATCAGGCCAAAACAATCACCCTGAACACAACCATGTTTGTCTGATTTTTGTAATTCGAGACACAAAAATTTTAAAATCATGTTTAATTGTCACATAGTATTAAATACCATGATATGTCATTTTGTTTCTTAAATGTGGTTATACAACAAGGAATAATTATAATAATTTAATTCCATTGATAAAAATATTATTCATTACATTCTTCCCCCCATATGAAATTTCACCCCCAAAATTTTGTTTTACCCAAACATGTGAGGGTACTTTTCCTTCATTGCCTCCCCCAGTTCCCAAGTTACTTCTTCATAATTATGGTTATTACATACCACTTTGAAAAGTGGGATAATCTTGTTTTGTCAGACATTATCTCTAATCTCCAAAATCATTACTGGGTTCTCCTCATAGGAGATATTATCTTCTAGCTATACCACCTCTAAGTTCAGTAATTATGAAATATCTGGTCTGTACTTCCTCTGGAGTGATACATGAAACTCATCATGAACTTGAGCCATATTCAGTGGAAGTGCAAGACTATAGGCCACGCCTCTAATGTGGTCATGGATCTCTAAGGGGACAACATACCTTTGCCTTAGCTTCCCATTTTTCCAAACCCCATGTATCTCTTCCATGGTGATATTTTGATGGAAGACTTTATATCCAACATCGAACTACAAGTCCATTAAATGGTTGTCAGCATAGCTCTTTTTTCGACTATGAGTACCATTGATATGTTTTTGGATGACTTGATCCTTACCTGCCATCTATTTCAAAATATTGGGTTCATGTTGCTTCCTTTCCCCAATTTCATTCTAACAGGTTGGATTTCTACAACACATTCCATAAAGAGCTTTATATGGATCCATCTGCATACTCGAGTGTAAGTTATTTTTGTATTAGAAGTTAACCAATTAGAGATGCTGTTACCATCCACCTTTGAAATATACTGACATGTACATTCATATATATTCATGCATAAGAATATTCCTTTCATATTGACAATCCTTTTTGGGGATATAGGCCATGTTAAAATTCAATTCATTACTCAAGGAATGTTGAATAATCCTCTATAATATAGATGTGAACCTGGGATCATGATAAGAGATAACCAAGAGTGGAACCCCATGCAGTCTCATAACCTCCTTCACATATATCAATAGAATTTTTTCAAGATAGAGATCTTCTTGAATAAAAAAAAGTGGTCAGTCCTAGTGAGTTGGTCCAGCACAACCTAATTCACATTATTTCCTTTAGATGTCTTTGGGAGACCAAGGACAAAGCCCATGGTGATATTCTCCCATTTCTACATGGTAATAGGAAATGGGTTCCTCATCCCATGGGAATTATATTGATATTATTTAACTTGATGACTAATGAATAACATAGAGATATACAGAGCTATATCCTTCTTCATGTTATCCCACCAGAGTGTTCTTGGAAATCACTGTACATCACGATGCTACTTGGATGGATATTGAATGTTGAGTTATGTAGATTTTCCAATATCTCTTCCTTTATATTTATTGATGAAGGTACAAAAATCCTTATTCCAAACGAAATCACACCATTATAATCTTTATGGAACTCTTGTAACTTCACTTCCTTTACTGTGCTCACCCTCTTTTACAACTCCATATCATCACCTTGTGCCTTTTTAATCATCTCTGGGAATGATGGCTGGGAAATTATTTGAGGAAGGTATGAAGTATTACCGTCCTTTATAATTTCCAAATCCATCCATTGCATATCCATGAAGATATGGTATTTCTCAATCTGAACAATGGAAATAGTATAAGGTTCTTGTCATCTAATAGCATTAGCTACCTTGTTCGCCTTTCCAAGATGATAGTGAATAGAGAAATCATAGTCCTTTATTAGCTATAACCATCTCCTTTGAGACATGTTTATCCCCTTTTGTGTGAATATATACATTACGCTCTTCTAATCGATATATATATCACACTTCTCATCATAGAGGTAGTGCCTCAATATTTTTAAGGCAAAAATCACAAGTGCTAGATCTAGATCAAGTGTTGGGTAGTTCATATCATGGATCTTAAACAAACCTGTGGTATAGGCTATCAAATTATCATATTTCATGAGTACACAACCCAATCGATTCATTTAATAATCACTATATATCAAAAAACATTCTCCACTCTTCGGTAATATGAGTACAGGTGCGGTGATCATCCTTCTATTTTGATACTTGATATTTTCCTCACATTCCTCAATCTATATAACATTTACCTATTTCCTTGTTAACTTAGATAGCAGGATTGAATATTATAATATGTTTTATTTACAAAACCTCGGTAGTACCCTGTTATTCCAAGAAACTACAATTTTTAGTGACATGAAAGGGTCTGGTCAAATCTTCAATCACCTTCATTTTTAAGGGTCCAATGAAATTTCTTCACATGTGATCACACGTCCCAAGAACATGTTTTTCTTCACAAAAAAGTCACACTTTCTAAACATGGAATTAAAATTATCTTTTCTAAATGAATCCAACACAAGGCTTAGATGTTCTTCAAGTTCCTCTCTTCTCTGGTATTATATTAGAATATCATCGATAAACACTCCCAAATAATTGTCTAGGTATTTTATAAATAATATATTCATCAAATCCGTGAATATGATAGGGGAATTAGTAAGCCTGAATGGGATCACTATAAATTCATAGTGCGCATACCTTTTATGGAAGGTTGTCCTCAGAACATATTCATTATTTAACTTTAAAGGATGATATCCAGAATGAAGATCCACCCATGAGAAGTACTATTCTCCACTTATCTATTAGAACAAGTCATTAATCCTTTGGAGATGATAATTTTTATTTATTGTGAACATTTTGAGTTACTGATAATGGATACACTACCGCATTTATCCATTCAATTTTATTCACAAAGATCATTTCTTCCCCCCCCACAAGGTGATGCACTAGGGAATATGAACCATTTGTCCAAAAACTATTGTAGATGGTTATATAAATCCTCTAGTAAGATAAGAACCATCCTATAGGGATAGTATGAGGTAGGACTATTTCTTGGTATGAGTACTATTGAGAACTCTACATCACAATCTGGTGGAAGTCATAGAAACTAATCGGGAAATACATCACTGTATTCCCTCAAAATGGGAATTACTGCTAGGATTCCACTTTCCATTGAACCAACCGTTTGGGTGAGATATGATTCTTCATAGGGAATAAAAACCCACACCATAGATGGATTTTCAAGGGAGATTCATGATCATTCATGAATTTTTAGAAGATCGTGGTATGTTCCAAGATATTAAAAGATATTACCTTTTCCTCACAGTTGATATGTGATCTATAAAAGAGGATTCAATCCATTCCCATTATAGCATCAAATTCCACCAAGGGATGTATTACAAGTTCACTAGAAGAATCTTTCCACATACATAAATAGAAGAAGAGTCCAAAAATTTGGATACAATGATTTCTCAAGCAGGTTTTTTTAAATATATATCTATATCATGGTTTTGGGGACACAATTCTATAGTCCTAGCAAACTTGCAACATATAAAAAAAGCATAGAACTCGAATCAAATAATACTTTTTCAATAATTTATTGAATAATAATTACCCCTATAAGGCTTCATGTTCATTCTCCCCTTCTATAATACTGATGGAGTAAGCCTTCCCTTGTTCCATTGGCTTTGCTGGCTATTGAATCTGATTACCCTTGAGGACACAAGGTTTTGTGAACATGCTTTAATATTTCCCTTGCTCTATAAAATTCTAGAATTGGACCATGGGTGGTGGTCTTCTTTCCTTCACAGCATTCTCAGGACTTCTGATGTATTTTTGACAGTCAAGAGAATGGTGTCCTTCATTCACATACATGACAGATTTCCCTTTCCCTTTAAGGAAATTCACATGATGCCTCTTCTCACATTTTCGACTTGTGGGTGGTTGACTATTCTTTCCATATTTCTCATTTTATCCTCCAACATGAAACTACATCATTAATTTATCATCACCATATCCATGGTAATATTCTACAAACTATATTTAAACATTGATATAACATCAAAAAAATTCCTTTATAACTCCCAATGTCTCAAATTACAAATCCTATCGAATTTATGGTTCAATTCAACTAAAGAATCTATCAATTTTTCTGTCATTATTGATAACAAAACCTGAAGCGTTCCATTCAAGCCTTATGAAATTAACATTATAGATCATAATAGATTCTCCATCCATATACATTAGATCTATGAATTCAATCTATATATGCATACAAAGAGTTTGGGGGAAATAATTGGTATGACAAATTATTTTAATGTCTTGCCACTCCATCTCTTCAATTCAGCCCCTCTGGTTGGTGTTTTTAATCAAAGCCCACCATTGGTCATCCCGCCCCCCATAGAGATGATAAATGTATAGAGTCACCTTTTCCATCATAAAATAGTGAATTATTTAAAATATATTATACATCATGTCGACCCATTGTTCAATAATGAGTGGAGAAAATTACCCAGAAAACATTGTTGTTTGTTGCTGCGTGAAACACATGATAGCCGGTTTCTCCCACAATGGTGATGGAGGACTTTCAAATTTATTCAAGATATTATTCATAACATGAGAGAGCTAGGTAATAATCATGATTATGGTTTTAACTCCATCTACCAAAGCATTGTGGAAATCATTCGGGAAATCAATACATTGTCCCTCACATGGGTTTTTTGATTGGTTTCTTCGGGTTTTCACCATTTTCAAAAATGTTGATGGTCATAACAAAACATAACTCAATGAGTAATGAATAATTATCTTATTACCTTATGAAACTAACATTAAAATCAAAACATATCTGATCACTATGTTTAGAAAATATTTTTGTGTTCTAACTTGAACATAGTCTCACAATAGAGGTTTTATCTAAGGATCAATAATCGTAATTCCAAAAATAACTAAACATTACTCTCATACCAACTATAGAAACATAGATTTTTCTTACATAATTTTAATGTTAAACAAAATAGTAAAATTACACAACTAGGATCCATATGTTTAGTGTCTTGGAAAACATTTACCATACATATCATTTACGTAACAAATCATAAACAATTTCTCAATTCCTTCTTCTTTTGATTCTTATTGGCCCTGGACTTATCCATAGTAAAACTAGTCACCTTAGGATATCTATCAAGAAGGGGTCACCTAAAATCCCAGTAATAGGATAGATAAGAACATGAAACATTAAAAAATGGGGTGACCATCATAATATCATAATCACAATCATGATAGGAAACATTTGTAATATACTTGAAATATGGAAATGCAAAAAAATGAAACATCATGTTTTAGTGGTCAAATACCACACACATTTGTGAACAACAGTAGCATCTTGTTCATTCATATTTCACATTATATATAGAGATTAATCACTTTAACAAGTTCATTAGAGCACTGTATTATTATGGGTGAAGCCATCAAATCATAACATTCATATTGTGTTATATAATTTGGAGTTCACCCGTCCCATCATAACATTTACACTATCATTCATGCTGCATTGATCATATTTCAAACATGAACATAAAATAACCTGTGGAAATAAATGGTATTATCATCATAAATCATACATTTATAACCATTTGGTTCCCCAAATAATGAAGGGATATCAATCTTGACATAGAACCATTATCCGTGAGTGACGAGTGAAACAACCTTCAAGATGGAAAAAGGGTGTGTTTATTTGAAAGAGGAGTTCTTTTGGAAAACATTAGATTTTTCATAAAATCAACTAGAAAACATGTATATCCCAGAAAAGGTAACATAATGATGAATAAATGATTTTTAGGTCTTATCTATAAGAGAATTGGGTTGAAGAGGGAAAAGCCAATGAAAGAGAGTTGGGTTTGTGAATTTCCCCTTACCTTGTATCTAAACGCTTTCTACACTTTAATGTCACATATTATCACATTAGATTCATTAATTGACAATTTTTAACCTCTTATTATTTAATATTATTTATTATGGTTTCATTGAAATATTTTATGGGCATTAGGACGAGTTTTAGTGTTTAAATTCATGGTTCAAGAGTGTTCATTTTATTTGTTTCCATGAATGGTTATCTTTTATTCATGAATGGTAAATTTAGTAAAATTTGGATGAACATACCTAACTAAAATGAAATATTATTTCTAATATTCCAGAGGTATAAATGATTTTATCATGAATTTGGATATATACAATGAGGATTAATCATAAGGTAAAATTTAATCACGATCCTTTTTGTTAATTTGGGTTGTTTTTTGATCACAATGAACTTGTTTTATTTTATAAATTAGTGTAATGTAAATAAGTTAATTATAGAATGTAAGGAGTGTAATAAAATAAATTTTTTAATCTTTTCTTAACAATTTAATGGATTTATAATTACAATTGAATCCATTAGTGGAAAATGGAAGTGCATTGCCCACGATGACGGTAAATTGACACATCATAGGCAATGATTTCATCATTTAAATAAAATAGAGTGAGTTAGGGGTTTATTGAAGAATATTACTTTAAAAAGATATCATACTTTTAATTATATCATACTATAGTTTTCATTAAATATTGATGAAATGAGTTGAGGACGGAACAATAAATTTTAAAAATTGAAATGGAATTTAAAGAAAAGATGGAGAGGGTTTACCTCTTGAATTCACCTATTGAGATCCTCCTCAATGAACCTATTTATGTTCTCATGTTGAGACCAAGAGCTCTTGGACATATGGAAGGGGATAGGGAAGAGCTTTGGTTAGAATTTTTAAAGCATGTAGCTTGAAATGTTTGAGGAAATGAGGGTGCAAGTTGTGGTTTTTATACTTGAATTGAAGAGGTTTTGCTTAATATTTAATTAGTTACTTTATTAATTTACCTCAAGACAAGAAATAATGGAGATTACATAAAAAAAATATAGTAAATGTGTTATGTGATTTTGAATAAATGGATATTCAAATCATCCATGAGTCAATCACGATGCAAAAATTCATTTAATTTGCATAATTTTTAAATTATAGAATTCCACTATTCGGAAAAAGTTAATGTATTTCAGAAAGATCTCAGAAATTAACCCTTTCCATTATTTTGGGTATAATTAAAAAATTAAATCCATTGTTCTAAAATATTTTTTAAAATAAAACTATCATATTTTTTAATTAAAATCATAATTTACTTGAAAAATACAGATTTTAAAATTATAACTATTTTTAAAATGTTTTTAAAAATTTAATAAGATAATATAAAATTATCAAAATACAAGAAGACATAAAATTGTAAATTAAAAAAAACATTTAAAAAAATTATTTTAAATTAATTAATTGTAATTAATTATTTTTATCTTAAACAAATAGGAATCCTTTTACTATGGTCATATTATTACTAATATGATGCCTAAATTTTATTTATACATTCATGGGCAAGTTTAATATTTTTTTCACATATTATTATATATAAGGGTCATATTACTATTCATAAGGGTAGGTAAATATTCATAATGGTAGGTTACTATTCACCAAAACTTATGTTTATTTAATAAAAACCCAAAAATCACCATGAACGCTACCGTGTATGTCAAATTTTCCAAATTAAAAACACGTAAATGGAAAAAACATGTTTAATAGTTACATAGTATTTAATATCATGAAATTTCAGGTTGTTTCATAATGTGATTATACTTTAAGTTATAATTCTTCATTACTCCACCACATTCTCCATCCTTCCCATGAGTTTTTGATAGTCCTGATCATGGTGGACTTCTTTTCCACACATAAAGCATTTCCACACCCCTTTGAAGAAATTCCCATGACGAATCTTCACATATTTTTGATATTTGGGTGGTTGTGTTTTATTTCCATCTTTCTCATTAGATCCTCCGACACGGAACTCTATACTTCATTTCTTATCACCATAGTAATGGGACCATTCTACAAACATCATTTACACTTTGATAGCACATTCAACAACATCTACATAACCCCCAAAGGCTCAAATTTCTCAGTCCTTTCAATGGTGTGGTCCTAATGAACTATAGAATATATCAGTTTAGCTATCATTATTGATAAAAAACCAGAATTGTACCTAGAAATCCTTGTGAAATTATCTTTGTAGGTCATGAAATATTCTCCATCCTTTTACATTAACTCTATGAATTCTCTCTCCTTCGTCATACAAAGAGTTCCTGGTAAATAGTTTTTATGAAACGTTATCTTAAAGTCTTCCCACTCCATCACATGAATTTCTTACCCTGTCTTGGTGTTTTTAATCAAAGACAACCATTTTTTAGCCTCCCCATAATGATGATAAATAGATAGAGTCACATTCTACAAATCAGAATAATGATGCATAGAAAAGATCTTCTCCATCCTGTTGACCCACTATTCCACAATTAGTGGATCAGAATACCCACTGAACCTTGGTGTTCGTTTCTGTATAAAACACTCGTTAGAAAATTTATCCCTCTTAGTTGAAAGAGGACGTTCCAAATTATTCAGGTTATTGTTTATAACTTGATACAGATGTGTAAGAATCATGATAAATTTTGGAACTCCATCCATGAATTCATTTTGGGTGTCGTTTGGGAAATCACTACATTGTCCCTCGCACGAGTTGTTTTCTTGGTTTCTCCAGGTTCCCAAGATTTTATAAAATAGAAAAGGATAGAACGAAACAAAAGTCAATGATCCATGAATGAATAACTTATTAACTTATGAAAAAATTATTAAAATCATAATTGGTACAACCCAAGCTTCCATGGAACATTTCCCATTGAATAATGCAATAGAATGCATTATAAGCAACTTTGAGATTCAAACACACCAGGACCAATCAAACTAGTTGTTATGAATAGTAATTCCCACATTTCAAAATTTTATAAATTTTAATTTTTAAAATGGAAATTAATTTTGAATTCGGAATATTGGAATTTTTTTAGGTTGAATTTTTGGTATTTTGTTGAAAACATAAATTTTTTTATGAATAGTGAAAAAACAGCGTTATTGGTTAAAATTGAATTTTTTATATAAATACTTTTATTTTATTTAAATTTATTTTAGGTAATGTATATTCATTATACCTATATAATTTCAATTAAATTCATTAGATTCATTTAGTAATAAGTTTGGATATATAAATATTTTATTGAACGTTTTACCGTCTTCTACCCACCTCCTATGAGCATTTAAAAATTTTCATAAAACCTAATTTTACCACATCTGTGAGTTGAATTTGAGAAATACGAGAGGAATGGTTAATATAAGTAAGTAAAATTTTGTTCAATAATATAAAAATAATTTCGGGAGAATAGTATCTTTTGACTTTTTTTACAACGTTTAAAAGTAAATAGGGTAATTAAGGGTAAGAATGATTTCATAATTACCCTAACACATGTCCTAATCATATTGGATAAGTACTATTCGATAGAAAAACACCTTACGAATAAGATATTATCCTCTTTGGTCCAGATGGATTAAATTAGGACATTTATTATTATTTTATTTAGAGAAGAGTTAAATGAGTTAAATACAATGTTTAATAACTAAACCATTATTAATATAGGGATATACATAAGATAAATTTGAATATAAATATTAATTAGAAGTCTAATAATATTTCCTACATAATTGTATATTATTTATAATTTTTAGACATTAAATAATTTCATTTATTTATGACACAATGATGATGCAGTAATTACCTTATTAATGAATGATTAAAATAATTGATATTATAAATATCCAAATAAATGTAATTTTAGACTTTTGATGAATGTCACTAATTTTCTAGGTTAATATGACATGTTAGGGTTGATTAAATAATTTTTTTTCATTAATCATGTGGTTATGATTTTTACAAAAATCAAATACAAAAAACTGTCAAAATTGGCATAATTGTGTTTTTAAAACAAATAATATATTATTAATTAATATAATATTACCAAAAATTTACATTTCAGCCAAAGGACATAGATAAGTTTATATATATATATTAATAATTAATCACTTTGGTTTATATTGGCTTGTAATAGTATGTTTATTAACCATATAATATAAATTTACAAAGAGACATGTTAAATGTGAAACTATTTAACAAAGAGTTGAATCTAAAAGATAAGATTATTATGATGACCAAACCTATATAAAACATATTTCTTGAATTGTATTCGACCCATACCCACCTTATCCTCGAAATAATTCAATTTGTAGCCATTAGAAACCGAAAATCATTTTATTATAAAAAAATATTTCAAGCTTTTCCTAAAGTGACACTCACCTCTCTTATAAAAGGACACATCACCTTGTCTTCATTTCACACCTCCAAAGCCTTTTGGATTGCCCAAAACCTGGCACAATATTCTCTCAACTCTCCTACCATCATTCTAGAGGCCTTAATTTGATCATAAAGCCAACCTATAGAGCCATTTTTATCAAATCAATTGGAAGAACTCGAAGAAGAGGTAAATATTTCATCACCTCTTTCATGTTTTTTTACATCTTCCACATCCTTTTTCTTTGTTGTTTCCATTATAAAATAATAACTACACTATATTGTATATAATATGATTTTATTAAAATGGTATAACAATATTCATTATTTTTTCTATTATATGAATGACCAGGTCACCATACGTGCGTACGTACGGCTTACCATCTCCACGTCGTGGTGTAGTTTGTTACTCAAACAGTTAATTTTATTGATGGGTATAATAATGAGTATAACTGATGTAAATAATTAATATTAAATGTTATTTATTATTTATATGTGATATAACATCCAATTACATAAGATTTCACCATTAATATAATGATATTATCTCTCATGTGTATATACGGATTTTTGTCTCCACGAACGCGATGAGATTCATTCCCCATCGTAATCATTCAAGAATGATTTTTATTTTATGATTAAAAATAATGATTAATAACATAATATAAGTATTGATATGAAAAAAAATCGTATCCATAAAAAACATGGCATACATAACTAGGAATATAAAGGATAACAGATCAATTAACACACGAAACAATGATATTACTAAAATATTATTCACAAACAAATATTATAGGATCATATATTATATCATATTTATGTATATAGTTTTTTTATAATTTAATAGTAATTATTTAACTATTATACTAGAGTTTAATATACCCTCGACCAAGGAAACTTACAAGGTAATGGTTAATTGTATAATCTCTTTACTTATCCGAAGTTGATAATATGTAAGTATCTACTAGGACCTCTTTATCATCCACATCTGTGTTCTCATTAAAATGTATCTAAAAACATTTTCAAAATTTACTAGAATGTGGGTTAAAGTCATTTATACACTTATCTGACTATATATTCTTTCAAAGGAATGTTTCCTTCATTTTTCCAAACAAGTTACTTTATAACATTTTCCAAAACATTAATGAAAGAATGACTTTTTTAACATTCATGGTGGGTGCAGATATTTTTTGTCACTATAACATCGTTTAAGCTTACCTTATGATCTTATAAGATTTTTTTCAAAATAAATGTTTTATTTTATAAATAAATAACTTCAAATTTTTTCCAAAATAGAAAGATATTTTTCTTTAAAAATGTTTTGATTTCATCTATTTCATCATTATTTGATGGATTTTAAACCAATTTGAAGTTGTTTTATTTATGATACAAATATTACATATTGTATTTAATGTTTTGTGATATATTTGACTATAGATGTGTTACTTTTATACCATTCATAGTTTATGAATAATGTATTTACATTTCTTATGCTAGTTTTAATACGAATGTTTATGATATGTTTAAACATTTTCATATAAGTAATGAATTGAACTTAGTATGTGATAGGAGGAGCCCGCTATAGATCCTCGAGGCATCAGTTGGTCTCATGAGACAAACTAGTATGTTCGAACAAGGCATTGACAAAATCTTATTTGTAGTCATGGAACAAGGCCTTGACAATGTGGTTATGAAGTCTGGAATTATGCATTCCATCATTATAAAAGTGGCTATTAATATTGCATGTGATTATTCAACTAGTAGAATATCCATGTGAATAAGTAAATGGATTTATTTTCTTTCATATTTTCCATATTATGATGATTTTTATGTTTAAAAGGCTTTTCTTTTTGTCCTATACACTGCAAAAAATGTTTATCCATATTTAAGAATGTTTCTACTATATTTTTATCCTTACTAAGCATATGAACTCACCCCTATCTATGTTATAATTTTCCCAGGATGTGAAAAAGTATTTTATGGTTGACCTGTAAAGATTTTCTAAGGATATAAGTGTGTTAAAAAGGGGGGAAAATGATGTTGATGTTTTTATTTCATGATTTAATGTAATACTTATGAATGTATCTAATACATCCAAGGCTACTAAACAGATCGATCATTCCGGACATGATTCATTGTATCATGCCAATGTTATGTAATAATGCACCTACTCTAGGTAACTGGGGTGGGGGCATTACAGTTGTTATCAGAGGACATTTTGTACAATCCTTGGAAGATATATTTAGATAATATTTGATAAGAGAACTCTACCCTAAGATAGAATTCGGGGATTAGTATAGAATAACATTCTATAAGTTTACTATTTTTTGGATTTTGAGAGTTTTCCAAGAAGTACATGACAATATAGATAGAAGTCTGTAGAACCGGCTCTTGCACAGATATACCTAGGGGTAAAACTCGATAACACAGCTTTGATCTGGACTCAAATGGGAACTAATGCACGAAAATGGGCCTTATTGCACACTTGGTTATGACACTCCCTGGGGATATGCTTAGGATAATTATCATTTACATCACAAACCAATAGTAAGGGTTAATGCATATATACCTCCTTAAAGAATTTTTTTTGATTATGGATTATATCCATAAACTGTTAAATTTATGGTAATTG
The DNA here is from genome assembly GCA_963277665.1 of Viscum album. NCBI lineage: Eukaryota > Viridiplantae > Streptophyta > Magnoliopsida > Santalales > Viscaceae > Viscum > Viscum album. The sequence continues at coordinate 1,698,427,710 of OY728161.1, read as the reverse complement.
TTTTACAAGTTTGGAATTATATAGTATGATTTATAAACTAATCTACTATATGGAATTGTTTAGAAATGGAACCTAGTGGATGGAATGAGAACCATATCAATGCACTTAATCAATTTTTGGATATCCCTCCTACTTAAGATAATTAAAGTGGAGATGGCGATGAAACTGGTGCTGATCATCTAATCACTATACTCGAAAAACTCACTCATGTTATGAATAATAACCTTACCCATATAGAGAAACTCGATCCACAATGTGAAGGATCAATGTTAGAATGCTTCATGAAGAAACAACAACCAGGATCCAATGGCAGTGAAAATCCATTAGAATCTGAGAAATGGATAAGTTCCTTCGAGAAAATATTTCATGCATTGGGGAGTAGCGAATGGAAAGAAGTTTTCATTGCAGTTTTTCACCTCACGGGATATTAATATCAATGATGGTCCTTAATACAACAAAGGAAGATAACAAATTATCAATATTTTAATGGAAGGAGTTTAAAGAGATTTTCTTAGAAAAATACTTTCCTCGTGACCATCGAGCGGACATGAAAAGACAATATTATAATCTGAGGAAAAAGGAGGATGAGAATTTCATAATGTATGAGGATTACATTACAAGGTTAGTAAGGAATGCATCATATTATACACATAACCCAAGGATTAAGATTAATCGATTCATTGATGGGTTAAAACCATTTCTTGGTATAACATTAGCCTCACAATCCTTCTCATCATATAAAAATATTTTCTCATTCACTATCAAGAAAGAAAATGAATTCATTAAGTCTTACAACTTTAAAGAAAAGAAAGAGAAAAACAGATCTGCTGAACACTCTAGAAATTGGAATAAAGAGAAGAAGGGAATAGTTGAATATCTATCCTATGGTAAATGTGGGTAGAAACACCTCAGTACATGCCGGAAGGGAATGGGAGTCTATTATAATTTTGGTAAAAATGGACATCATGCTACTTATTGAAAGGTGAATAAAGAGGCTATCGATGTTGAATTCTACAATTGTGGGGGGAAAATGGGCATTATGCAAATGAATGTCCTAAACACCAAGGGAACATAACTCAGAAAATGACAATGGAGCAAGGCCATGCTTATGCCATCACTACAACGGTGGTGGAACCTCTGAAATATGTGGTGGCTAGTAATTTAATGGTTTCATCTAGTTTAGCCCATGATTTATTTGATTCTGGATCATCTCATTGTTTCATATCTTCTTAGTTTGGTAAGAAAATTATATATTTTCAATTTGACATAAAAAGGGAAGTGATGTATCATCACAAAAAAGTTTTGTGATTTAGTTCCAATTAGAAAATATAAATGTTCTTTATCTACAGATCTCATCGTCACACCCATGATTTAATTTGATATAATCCTCGTAATAGATTGGCTTTTGGACCCTGATGCGAAATTTTTTTGTAATAAGAAGAAGGATACAATTTTTTATTATGATCAAGAGTACCATATCTTTAGAGCAGAAACATCACCACCAGATTATTATCTAGATCCAACCCCAGTAGCTCTACTAAATGAAATTATTGGGAAGAAAGAGAATGACATAACTATGAGTGGGGAAAATAAAGTTCGAATAGAGGACGTACCTATTGTGAAAGAATATATAGACGTGTTTTCAGAGGATTTACCTGGACATCCTCCAGAATGAGAAATCGAGTTTTCCATTGATTTAATTTATGGTTCAAGGTCCATATAGAAGTCCCCTTATAGAATGTACACTATAAAATTTGTGTAACTAAAGAAACAAATAGAGGAATTGAGTAACAATGGATTTATTTTCCCTATTGTTTCTCTACGTGGAGCCCCTATCATTTTTGTAATGACGAAATGGGGATCTCTGATGTTGTGTATTGACTACAGGGAGATCAATGTTTTAACTATAAAGAACAAGTATCCCCTACCTCGCATTGAGGATTTATTTGACCAACTTCATGGAGCTCAATATTTTTCAAATATTGACTTTGATCTAGATATCATCAGTTGTGTGTGAAGAAAAAATACATTCCAAAAACAGAATTTTGAACCAGGTATGGGCATTATGAGTTTACAGTAATGCCTTTTGGATTGACTAATGAACCCTTTGTCTTAAAGGATCTAATGAGTAGAGTTTTCATGTCACGACCCGTCCCCGGGGCCCGTTCCGTGACTACCCCAAGTCTGCCTTCCATAGGTTAGGGGCTGAAGACTAGCACCAAAGGCGTAAATCCTGATAATTGGGAAGGCATTGCCTTTATAAAAGTAACAAACACCACAGAGTACAATCGGAAGTAAAACACTAAGTACAAAGAGAAGTGTTGAAAGGTAAATGGGCCAAAATATAAACCCAACTGAATGTACAACTACAACTAAAGAAAGTACAATAGAAAAAGACAACTACTGGAAGAACAGAAGTGGCTCCTGGGTCTTCCTCCTTGGATCCTACCTGAAGGGTAGGTACAGATAGCCTCCACAATGCTCTCGTCCATCAACCTCCTCCGTGTTTCGTCTTGTCGTGAAGTCCACTTTCAGAGACTAACTCTTCGTGTGGTCCACCTCCGGGTACTGACTCGTCGTGTGGTCCACCTCCGGGTACCGTCTAGTCCTCGAACACTCAGCCTCTGTCAGCACTGTCCGTCATCTAAAACCAACACAACGAGATGCGGGCATAGCCCTTCCAGTGGTGTGTATTACGATACTTAGAAGGGACCCTGAGACCCTCAAGGTCTCACTAAAACCAACAAGGATAACCTCAAAGAAGATCTCAAAAGATAACCTCTATATAGGTATATGCCCATACATATACCTAAGTTGTCAAGTAACCCATCTTAATCATGAGGAAACATAAGATTATGAAATCAACGAATAACCACTACCCAGGTATATTCCCATAAATAAACCAAAGTTATCAAGTGACCCATCTCAATCATGAGGAAACACAAAGGTCATAGACTCATCTCAAACAAGGATTTTCATTATCGAAACTGTAACTGCTGAAGAGCTCCATTTCTGGAGTGTACAATGGTCCTGTCACGACTCCGAGGTACTGCTCACTAACCTAAGACTACTGAGGTACTCCACCTATCGAATACCGCGGGCCAGCTACCCACACATAGTAGTGATTCCCGCCGGGGTATGCCACCCAAACACAGTAGTGCACACCCCCTTGTAGCCTGCAGAGGTACACTCTGGACGAGTACTACGGGTCTCCACTTTCACACTGATAGTGCTCCGTCTGCCATGTGTCTGCACCCAAACAATGTAGTGCTCCGTCCACTGGGCAAGTCGACTCACTCTAAGTCGAGTCGGTCAAGCAGTCGTCAGGTCTCAGTCAGCTACACGGTCTCTGTACTCCGTACGCTCGCCTCTGGGAGGATCCGATCCACGAGCTACAGGTCGATACTCCAAGTATCTCTATGTTCCACGAAGAAGTATCTCAATGGACCGCCTCGTCACGGGGGTCTCAACACAACAGACAGTGCATCAATCGGATGCCCGGTCTGTGAGTTACTAGCCTTTTCGTCCCAGGGGCCTGGTTGGTTTCATGAGCAAACCAACCCATCCGTATCTCAACTGTACCCCGAACTCTCAAAGGGTATACTCATAGGGACCTTTTCTCAACATGATCACCAATGCCACTGACGGTTCTTCAAATGGACGTCTGGTCTGAAAGATATCAGCTTTTCCGTTCCAGGGGCCCGGTTGGATTTCGGGTACAATCCAAACCGGCCACTATCCAACTACATCCAAACTCAGGAGAAGTATGCCAAAAGTTCCGCCTCATCAAGGGGAATTGAATGAGACAGACGGCGCATCAATCGGACACCCGGTCTGTGAGTTATTGGCTTTTTCGTTCCAGGGGCCCGGTTGGTTTCATGAGCAAACCAACCCGACCGCACTCCGATGGAATCCAAACCTCGTGCAGAGTAAGCCAAAAGATCCATCTCACTTAGAGGAATCCAACCAAGTCCACGACACGTCAATCGGATGTCCGGAGATCAAGTTATAAGCGTTTCCGCTCCGAGGGCCCGGTTGGTTTCGTGTACGATCCAGCCCGGCCGAACCCAAAGTATATCGAAACCTTATGTATAATATATCGAAACGACCGTCTTGATCCAAGGATCGTATCACCGCTAACTATGCATCGATCGGAGGTCTAAAACTTATGATATGGGTGAAAGACCAAAAAGGGTCCGAAAACGGGGGGTCTGGGCCCGGACCGACCCGACCCAACCCCCCCTGGGTCAGCCCGAACCAGGTCGACCCGACCCTGGTCAGGGTCCGACCCGAATGGCGCGACCTAGCCCGGCCGGGTGGCCCAACCTGGCCTGGGCGCAACCCGGCCCGGCCGGTGGGTCGGCTCGGCCGGTTACGGCCGAGAGGAGTAGAGCGGGGCGCTGCCCCAGCGTGAAGACCCGCGGCCCCGCGTGGGGCCGCCCGTGCCAGCAGACGCGGCAGCTGGCCACGTCCCGCCGCCCCCCTCCGGTCTCGCGCGGTCGCTGGACCACGCTCTGCCACCGCGGATTCAGCCACGGCGGATTTTTTCGGCAGCGCTACGGGCGCCGCCGCGCCGGCCTGGCGTGCCGGCGGGGGCCTCCGCGGACCACCGGACGCGCTGCGATGGTCCGATTCTCCTGCAGTCTTCGGCAGATATCATTTCAGGACCCGACCTTCCCTGCAAAGCCTTCAAAACACCTTTGTGGCCCGCCTCACTATCGTCCGTCGATCTGCACTTCGACAACAAGAAGCAGGGTCTTCAAATCACCTCCTCGGCCCCGACTCCGCCCGCGGTTTCGTTCGGCCTTAACGGCGTGGCGCGGTGACGCCACGCTTCTTCGACGCGTTCTTTCTCGTGTCCGCACGGTGCCGCTGCACTGTTCCACCTTTGTTCGTGCCGCAATGAATCAAAACAACAAGGGGGAGGAGATTCGACCGTGTTCGTGCGGTCCGACCTCCTCCCGTTAAGTCGGTAACAAGCGGCCCAAAATACGAAGAACAACAAGGAAAATTTCACAAACAAAAGAGAAACAACCCAAACAGTTTTCCCCATAACAGATTATTCCCAACCCGCAAGGAAAACGTTCGCAGATCAACTAGGTAATACGTTGATCCGTGTTCTTTGTTTTCTTTAGAAAAAAAAAAGAAGGGAATAAAATCATTCTCAAACAATTCCCTACCTCAAGCGTTGTCGTCGAACTCGAGTTCGTCGTGGAATTAACCGTCGTGGAAGAAGGGGATCGTCGTGGAAGAGAAGGATCGTCGTGGAAGGAGCGTCGCGAATGAAACGTCGTTGACGTCATGGTACATGACGTCGCGTCGTTGATCTCTGAGGGTTTGTCGTTCTTCGTCGGAGGTCAGAGCCTTTTTCGCATTCTTCGTCGAAGAAGAACGCTTTCTTCCAAATCCTCTCCACGCCACAAGTTCTAACAGAAAATAAAATAAGAGTTATCTTATTTTATTAACGCACATGACATGTTTGAATTTCAAAAGAAAAGTAACGAACAATTAATTCAATGAATTAATGGTAACGATTTAACTGCCCAATTAATGAGGCGTTTCTTATCCAGAAAAACGCACGGTTGACTTACATTAAAGAGGGGGTTGCAGGTGCGTTACTTAGAGGAAAAGAAACGGCGGGGCTCATATGGGCCCCACCTCACAAATATCCTACCAAGAGGGTAGGATATTTTGGGTTCCACCCTATCCACATAACTTAGCTTAAGTGGCTTTAAGTGGCATAAAGCGAAATAAAATAATGTTGTCTCACCACTTTATTTTTTTTCTTAACTTAACACCAAAAATTAAAAACGACACCCGAGAAAACGCAACTCTGGAAAAAGTGTTTCTAAGCAAATAACGGCGCTATGAGTTCATCGGTTCCCTTAGATTTCAATTCCGAGCACTGGTTCAAAAGTTAGAATAACCCACTGGTTCGTTCAATGAACGTACCCGAGCTAAATTTCGGAAAATGATTTTGGGCACCCTGGGCCTCGGAATCAGGTTCCGTCAGAAACTGTGTTCTTGTAAAATTCCAACGAAAATTAAGAAAAAAATTTCCTTGAAATTTATGGGTCTTTACATTACTCCCACCTCATAGATTTACGTCCCCGTAAAGCTTTAACACAAACTAGGGATATAAAAGAGGTACTGAGCACGCATCTCAGCCTTCCGCTCCCATGTCCATACCTAGAGGTTCTCGTACTGCCAAAGAAAGATCACCTGAGGAATCGATCGTCCTCGTAGGGTCCGCTCCTGTTGATCCTTGATCCCTACTGGAACCTCCGTGAAAGACACCACATCGCCATTGTCCAGCTCCCCATGGTCGATGATATGTGAAGAATCATGCACGTATCTCCTCAGTTGAGATACATGGAAGTCGTCGTGCACCTGGTGCAACTGAGGTGGATGGGACAAGCGGTAAACCACCCCGCCTACCTAGCTGAGGACCTAAGAAGGTCTGCTGAACCTCAGAGATAACTTGCTGCCTTGGACACATCTCCGTAAACCTCGTCGAGGTGAGACCCGTATAAGGACGTGATCGTCATTCTCGAACTCAATAGGCCCCCAATTACTGATAGAACAGAAACTCAAAACGACTGTTGCCATGAGGGTAAGGTTGAACGACTCAAGAGTGATCAGTCGCACCCTCCTGTGCATTAGTATATCCTGTTCTACCTGGGGTTTCCTTTTCGCCTACCAAGGAAAACCCATTCCGACATCATAGTGAAAACACAACCTTATTGCCTAATACCGTCAATTTGTATATGAACTGTGTTTGCCCAGTCCGTACTCAAACCAATGTCGTAATGCCTCGACGCTGCCACCAAGATATTCCAACTGAAACTCTTGCCTCGAGGGTCTGATCACACTGTTGGCGTATGTTTGATTATCGAGTCTTCTCCCAAGGTATCTCCAAACGTGAAGAGAAAGTCTACGGCTTACCAGAAACTTTAGGTCTGGGACAAGATTTGTGAAAGCAAGGAATGATTCATATCGACATCTGTTACTACAGTAGCTAGTAGTGAACACAGATTGTCCCTTGAAGCATTTTTAGAGCCATTGGGTCACACTCCTTGAACGCATGCATTAGCACTCTTCCTCCGCCCTCCAGCTCCCTGAGCCTGGCGGGGATAACTAAGGCGGGTGGTTGTATCATGTTAAGATGTACACCACCTCACGCTGCTCTCCTAGCCCTACCTCCACGTCTGCTGCTTCGAAGACTCGTCTCTCCTTAAAGCTTCCTCTTCTTGAAACATTTAACACGCTCGAGTCTCTAAGACTGGCACCAATTTACTATTTCTTATTGCACTGTGCTGTCTTCATCCGCTCCTGGATGATCTGCACCTTCTTTTCCTATGACCAGCTAGAGCCTAGAGGGATGTACGTACTGATAGCCTGCCTTAACATGGCTGTCGGGTCCTGGACCACCAGGTACCACCAGTTTCCCCCCACATACACGAGGACCCCACCCTAGGTCCCACCCACATGCCCGAACAGGTTATCTGACTAATGATAGTCCCCACAAGCCAACAAATGTCCTTTCCAGTGTGTTTTGTCGTCGGGTCCGATAGCTTGCCTTAACATGGTCGTCAGGTCCTGGCCCCCCAAGAACCACCAGTTGCCCCGCAGACACGAGGGCCCCACCATAGGTCCCACCCACGTGCCCGAACGGGTTATCTGACTAATGACAGTCCCCACAAGCCAACAAATTTCCTTTCCAGTGTGTTTTGTCCTCACTCACACACACCCTGACAAACATCCCAGGAGGTCACCCATCCTGATCACTACTCCAGGCCAAGTACACTTAACTGTGGAGTTCTAAACAGGTAGGCTCTTGAAAAGGACGGTGAACCTTATTGACATTAGTCATATCATTTATCCATTTAACCCTTTATCGGTTGGGGATGTTATAATCACCCCCTCTTTAGAGCACAACGCCCTCGTTGTGGGCCCTACACCTCAACCCAGGCAGTGCACCGCACTTAAGGTTGGGTTCCTCCTATGATACCAAATTTGTTACGACCCATCCTCGGGGCCCATGCCGTGACTACCCCAAGCCCGCCTTTATAGGCCAGGGGCTGGCGACTAGCACCAAAGGCATAAATCACGATAACCGGGAAGGCATTGCCTTTATAAAAGTAACAAACACGATAGAGTACAAGTAGAAGTAAAACACTAAGTACAAAGAGAAGTGTTGAAAGGTAAATGGGCCAGAATACAAACCCAACTGAAACTAAAACTACAACTGAACACAGTACAATAGAAAAAGAACAAAGATGGAAGAACGGAAGCGGATCTTGGGTCGTCCTCCTCGGATCCTACCTGAAGGGTAGGTACAGATAGCCTCCACAATGCTCTCGCCCGTCAACATCCTCTGTGTGTCGTCTCGTCGCGAAGTCCACCTCCGGATACTAACTCGTCATGTGGTCCACCTCCGGGTACTGACTCGTCGTGTGGTCCACCTCTGGGTACCGTCCAGTCCTCGAACACTCGGCCTCCGTCAGCACTGTCTGTCGTCTGCAACCAACACAACAAGGTGGGGGAATAGCTCGTGCAATGGTGAGTATAATGATACTCAGTAGTGACCCTGATACCCTCTAGGTCTCACTAAAACCAACAAGGATAACCACAATGAAGATCTCAATAGATAACCTCTACTTAGGTATAGGCCCATACATATACCTATGTTATCAAGTAACCCATCTCAATAATGAGGAAACACAAGATTATGAAATCAACGGATAACCACTATCCTGGTATATTCCCATACATATACCTAAGTTATCAAGTGACCCATCTCAATCATGAGGAAACACAAAGGTCATTGACTGAGCTCAAACCAGGATTTTCATTATCAAAACCGTAACTGCTGAAGAGCACTATCTCTGGAGTGTACAGTGGTCCTGTCACGACTCTGAGGTACTGCTCACTAACCTAAGACTACTGAGATACACCTCATGTCGAGTACCGCGGGCCATCCACTCAAACACAGTAGTGCTTCCCGCCAGGGTATGCGACCCAAACACAGTAGTGCACACCCCCTAGTAGCCTGCAGAGGTACTCTCCGGACGAGTACCGCAGGTCTGCACTATCAAACAGGTAGTGCTCCCTCTGCCATGGGTCTACACCCAAAAAAAGTAGTGCTCCATCCACTGGGCCAGTCGACTCAATCCAAGTCGAGTCGGTCAAGCAGTCGTCAGGTCTGAGTCAGCTACATGGTCTCCGTACTCCGCACGCTCGTCTCCGAGAGGGTTCGCTCCACTAGCTACAGGTCGATACTCCAAGTATCTCAAAGTCCCATGAAGAGGTATCTCAAAGGACTGCCTCGTCACAGGGGTCTCAACGCAACAAATGGCGCGTCAATCGGATGCCCTGTCTGTGAGTTACTAGCCTTTTCGTCCGAGGGGCCCGGTTGGTTTTGTGAGCGAACCAACCCGGCCGTATCTCAACTGTACCCCGAACTCTCAAAGGGTATACTCATAGGGACCGTTTCTCAGTGTGATCACCAACGCTGCTGACGGTTCGTCAAACATACGTCTGGTCTGAAAGATATCAGCTTTTCCATTTTAGGGGCCTGGTTGGATTTTGGGTACAATCCACCCCAGCCACTATCCAACTGCATCCAAACCCAGGAGAAGTATTCCAAAAGATCCGTCTCATCAAGTGTAATTCAATGAGACAGACGGCTCGTCAATCGGATGCCTGGTCTGTGAGTTATTGGCTTTTTCGTTCCAAGGCCCCGGTTGGTTTCGTGAGCGAACCAACTCGACCGCACACTGATGGAATCCAAACCTCGAGAAGAGCAATTAAAAAGATCCGTCTCACTTAGAAGAATCCAACCAAGTCGACGACACGTCAATCGGATGTCCGGAGCTCATGTTATGATCGTTTCCGCTCCGGGGCCCCGGTTGGTTTCGTGTACGAACCAACACGGTCGAACCCAAAATATTTAAAAACCTTGAGTGTAATATACCGAAACGACCGCATCAATCCGAGGATCGCATCGCCGCTGACGGTGCATCGATCGGAGGTCTACAGCTTATGATAAAAGCGAAAGACCAAAAAGGGTCTGAAAACGGGGGGTCTGGGCCCGGACCGACCGGGCCCAACCCCCCCTTGGTCAGCCCAAACCGGGTCGACCCGACCCTGGTCCGGGTATGACCCAGATGGCGTGACCCGGCCTGGGCGCGACCCGGCCCAGCCGGTGGGTCGGCTCGGCCGGTTATGGCCGAGCGGAGCAGAGCGGGGCGCTGCCCCCGCGTGAAGAACCACGGCCCCGCGTGGGGCCGCCCGTGCCAGCGGACGCGGCAGCGAGCCGCGTCCCGCCGCCCCCCTCTGTTCCCGTGCGGTCGCGGGAGCACGCTCCGCCGCCGCGGCTTCAGCCACGGTGGATTTTTCCAGCAGCACTCCGGGCGCCGCCGCCCCCGACCGCCGGCACCGCCGCGCCGGCGTGGCATGCCGGCGGGGGCTTCCGCGGACCACCGGACGCGCTCCGGTGGTCCGATTCGCCTGCAGTCTTCGCCAGAGATCATTTCGGGACACGAACTTCGCTACAAAGCCTTAAAAACAACTTATCGGCCCGCCTCACCATTGTCCGTCGATCCACACTTCAACAACAAGAAGCGGGGACTTAAAATCGCCTCCTCGGCCCTAACTCCACCCGCGGTTTCGTTCGGCCTTAACGGTGCAGCGCGACGGCGCCGCGCTTCTTCGTCGCGTTCTTTCTCGTGTCTGCACGGTGCCGTTGCACTGTACCGCCTTTGTTCATGCCGCAAAGAATCAATACAACAACGAGGAGGAGATTCAGTCGTGTTCATGCGGTCTGACCTCCTCCCGTTAAGTCGGTAACAAGAGGTCCAATAGACGAAGAACAACAAGGAAAATTTCACGAACAAAAGATAAACAACCCAAATAGTTTTCCCCACAACATATTATTCCCAACCTGCAATGAATAAGTTCGCGGATCAACTAGGTAATAAGTTGTTCCGTGTTATTTTTTTCTTTAGAATGAAAGAAACAAGGGAATAAAATCATTCTCAAACAATTCCCTACCTCAAGCGTTGTCGTCGAACGCGAGTTCATCGCGGAATTAACCGTCGCGGAAGAAGAGGAACTTCGCGGAAGAGAAGGATCATCGCGGAAGGAGAGTCATGGAAGAAACGTCGTTGATGTCGTGGTACATGGAGTCGCGTCATCGATATCTGAGGGTTTGGCGTTCTTCGTTAGAGGTCGGAGCATTCTTTGCGTTCTTCGCATTCTTCGCGTTCTTCATCGAAGAAGAACGCTTTCCTCCAAATCCTATCCATGCCACAAGTTCCAAAAGAAAATAAAATAAGAGTTATCTTATTTTATTAATGCACATGACACGTTTGAATTTCAAAAGAAAAGAAATGAACAATTAATTCAATGAATTAATTGTAACGATTTAACTGCCCAATTAATGAGGCGTTTCTTAACCATAAAAATGCACGGTTGACTTTCATTAATGTGGGGGGTTGCGGGTGCGTTACTTAGAGGAAAATAAATGGTGGGGCTCGTGCGGGCCCCACCATACAATTATCCTACCAAGAGGGTAGGATTTTTTGGGTTCCACCTTATCCGCTTAACTTAGCTTAACTGGCTTTAAGTGGCTTAAAGAGAAATAAAATAAAGTTGTCACACCACATTATTTTATTTCTTAACTTAAGCCCAAAAATTAAAAACCACACCCGAGCAAACGCAACTCCAGAAAAAATTTTTCTAAAAAAATACCGGTGCTGCGAGTTCATCGGTGCCCTCGAATTTGAATTCCGAGCACTGGTTCAAAAGTTAGAAAACCCCTCTTGTTCGTTCACTGAACGTACCCGAGCTAATCTTCGGAAAATGATTCTGGGCACACCGGGTCTCGGAATCAGGTTCTGTCAGAAACTGCGTTCTTGTAAAATTCCATAGAAAATTAAGAAAAAAATTTCCTTGAAAACTTCGGGTCTTCACATTTCATGGAATATCATGTTGAATTTTTAGTTGTATTTATTGATGACATCTTGGTATAATTCAAAAGATACAAAGATCCTAAAAATCACTTGTGTAGTATTCTTAAGACTCTTAGAAGGGCTGAATTATATGGGAAGGATAGGAAGTGTGAATTATATCTTCAGGAGATTTATTTTCTTAGAAATATTGTCTATATGGATGGAATATATATTAATATTTCTAGGAACATAGATATCCAAGAATTTCTATCACCGATGAGTATAAACAAGGTACGTAGTTTTATTGGTTTATTAGGATGTTTTCGACGCTTCGTCCAAAAAATTTTCCAGTTGGCTAACACATTAACAAATCTCACACGTAAATGGGATAAATTTCATTGGAAAAAAGAGTGAGAAGAATTTTTTGAATAACTAAAAAAAAGATTAGTCACTGCTCCTATCTTTACTCTACCATCAGGGAGCGATGTGTTTGTTATTTATAGTGAGGCTTCATGGAATGGACTTGGTTGTGTCCTTATACTAAATGATAGTGTTATTTCCTATGAATCATGACAGCTAAAAATTCATGAGAAAAACTATCATACTCATGATCTTGTTTTAGTAGGTGTAATCATTACTCTGAAAATATAGAGACACAATCTCTATGGTAAAAACAACGATATTTATACTGATCACAAGTGTTTGTAGTATATTTTATCCCAAAAAAACACAACATGAGGCAAATGAGATTTCTTGAAGTACTCACAGATTATGATTTCACTATACACTACCACCCAGTGAAGGAAAATACAATGGAAGATACCTTTAGCAAAAAGGATCATGCAGTTTTGAACCAGATAAATGTTGAAAAGGATCATATTCTCATTGATCTAGTAAAGATGGATATGAGAATAACCATGGAAGGTGAAACATCAATACTTTTTCGAATGGTTTCCAAAACATCTTTATGAGAAATGATAAAAAGTTCTCTGATTGATGATGTGGAATTTCGAATGAAAATTAAAGCTGTGAATGATGGGAGATTGATCAACATCGTATAAAAAGATGGAATTTTGAATTTAGGGAAGAGACTTTGTGTTCCCGATATACCTTATATAAAAAAGGGAATTTTTGGATGATGCTCATAACTCCAATTTCTCTATAAACCCTGGTATCACTGAGATGTATAGAGATTTGAGAAAACACTTTTGGTGGGACAACATAAGGAGAGAGATTTCTGATTTTGTGTCAAGATGTATGGTTTTTATATAAGTGAATGCTGGAATGAAAAAACATGGATGAGTCATTCAACCTCTTTCCATACTTGAGTGGAAATGGGATAATATTATGACGGAATTTGTCATGGGGCTACCAAAGGCTCCTAGAATGAATGAGGAAATGTCGTTCATTGTTGATCATATTACCATGTTAGAACTTTTTCTCTCTATAAGAGAAGATTTTCCACTTAAACGTATGGAAAGACTATATATTAAAAAAGTTTTCAGACTTCATGGATTACCCGTATCGATTGTTTCTAATCATGATCCCCATTTTACATCAAGATTCTTGAAATGTCTTCATAAGGCCCTATATACTGAACATCATTTGAGCACTGCCTACCACCCTAAAACTAATGGACAATCTGAACAGACTATTCTGACCTTTGAATACATGTTTATATCTTTTTCACTTGAATTTCAAGGAATGTGGGAAAAATATTTACCTTTGGTAAAATTTTCTAATAACAATAGCTTCCATTAAAGTATTTAGATGGCACCATATGATGCATCATACAGAAAGTGATGGTGCACACCAAATTGCTGGGATGATATTGGTGAAAGAAAACTCATATCCCCATAACTTTGTTGAGGAAACATTGAAAAAAGTGATCATTATCCAAACCCACATCAATGCAGCCCAAAGTATGAAAAAGAGTTATGCCGACAAACGAAGGAAGGATTTGGAATTTAAATTAAGAGACCATGATTTCTTGAAGGTATCTCCATGGAAGGGTGTTATATGTTTTGGTAAGAAAGGGAAATTGTGTCCCATGTACATCAGACCTTTCAAACTTATATAATGAATTGGATTTGTATCTTATCATTAGGCAATGCATCCATGTATCTCCAAAGTTCATGATGTGTTCCACGTATCACTGTTGAGAAAATACATTCCTGACCCAATGCATGTAACCACCTATATAGCGATTGAACTGGAACCTAATCTATCTTATTGTGAAGAGCCTATCAAAATTCTTGATACAGGAGAACAAGTGCTTATAAACCGGATGACTCGTCTAGTAAAAGTGATATGGAGAAATCATAAGATGGAAGAAGAAACTTGGGAACCTGAGGCATATATGATGATGAACCACCTGAATATTTTTATGATGAAATATTTTAGAAATTTCGAGGATACAATTATTTTAACTAGGGGAGAATGTAACACTTCATGCTTCCATGATACGTTTTCTTTTGAATAATGCAATAGCTTGCATTGTACGCAACTTCAAGATTCAACACACTACGACCAATCAAACTATTAGTTATGTATAGTAATACCCACTTTTTGAAATTTTATAAATTTTATTTTTCAAAATGGGCTTCATTTTTGAATTCAGAATTTCGAAATTAGCATACAGAGAATTTTTTGAATTTTTATGAAAACATTAAATTTTTGATGAATAGTGAAAACACTACGTTATCGGTTAAAACCGAATATTTTATTTAAATAATAATCTATTTTATTTAAATTTAATTTAGGTCAAACTAGATACATAATACCTATAGATGTTCAATATAATTCATTGGAGTCATTTTATAATAAGGTTAGATATATAAAAATTTTATTGAACATTTTATCGTCTTTTACCCACATCATATGAGCATTTAAAAATTTGCATAAATCATAATTTGACTAATTCTGTGAGTTTAAGTTTAAAAAATTAAAGAGACACAGTTAATATTTGTATGTAAAATGTGGTTCTATAAGATGAAAATAATTTTTTGTGAATATTAACTTTTGACTATTATTTACCACGGTTAAAAGTAAATAGGGTAATTAAGGGTAAAAATGATATCATAATTACCATTAAACTTGTCCTAATTCTATTTGATAAGTATAATTCAACCAAATCTAGCCATATAAATAAAATATAATTCTATTTGGTCCACATGGATTAGATTAGGTCATTTATTAATATTTTATTTAAAGATGAAATAAAAGAGTTAAATTCAATGTTTAATAACAAAACCATTTTTAATATTGGGTTATACATAAGATAAATTCGACTATAAATATTCAATAGAAATATAAATGTTTTTCCTACATAATGGTAATTTATTTAATTTTTATATACATTAAATAATTTAATATATTTTTGACACAATTATGATGCAGTAATTATCTTATTAATGAAATATTAAAATAATTCATATTATAAATATCAAAATAAATTTAATTTGAGACTTTTGCTGAATTCCACTAATTTTATATCTTTATATGATTTTTTAGTATTTATTAAATAATTTTATTCTTAGTAATCATGCTGTTATGATTTTCAAAAACCCCAAATACTAAATAGTGTCAAAATTGACATAATTGAGTATTTAAAACAAATACAATATCATTAATTGTAATAATATTTCCAAAAATATATTTTCGAAAAAACTACATATATCAGGTTATATATATTAATATTGAACAACTTAGGGTTTTCTTGTCTTGTTATAGTATGTTTATTAACCATATAATATAAAAATACAATGATATTTGGTAAATGTCAAACTATTTAACTAAGAGTTAAATCTAAATGAAAAGGTTAATATGATGACCTAAACCTATCTAGAACCTCTTGGTTGATATTGTTTCGACCCATAACCACCTTATCCTCGAAATAATTCATTTTTGGGAAATTATAATCTGAAAATTATTTTATTATAAAATAATATTTCTAACTTTTTCTAAAGTGACCCTCACCTCTCTTCTAAAAGGCCAAATACCCTTATCTTAATTTTACACCTCCAAATCCTTTTGGTTCGTCCAAAACCTTCCCAAATATCCTCAAAACTATCCTCCCTTCAACTTAAAGGCCTTATATTGATCATATAGCCAACATACGAAGCACTTTTGAAAAAATAAAAAGGAAGCACCCGAAGAAGAGGTAAATATATCAACACATATTCATTGTTCTTTTATTCTTCCACTCCCTCATTCTATGTTTTTTCCATTATAACATAATAACTCAAGTATCTTTTATATTCTGTGATTTTATTAAAATTGTACAACCATATTCTTTTTTCTATCCATCATATGGATGACAAAGTCACCATACGTGCGTACGTAGGGCTTACCGTCTCCCCGTCGTGGTGTAGATTGTTATTCAAAAACGTAATTAATTTTAAGGTTATAATAATGAGTATAACTTATGTAAATAATAAATAAAACATTTTATTTAATCTTTATATATGATATACTATCCAATTACAAAATATTTCACCATCAATATAATGATATTGTCGCTTGTGCATACGTACAGAATAACGTCTCCACGAACGCAATAAGATTCATTCCCCATCGTAATTATTAAACAATAATTTTAATTTCATGATTCAAAATAATGTTTTATAACTTGATATAATTATATATATTAATAAAATACATCCTATCCCAATCTAACATGTCATAAGTAACCAAACAGATAAAGGAAAACATATTAGTTAACACCTGAAACGATGATATTACTAAAATATTATTAACAAAGCAATATTAGAGGATCATATATGATATCATATTTAGGTGTATAGTTTTTTTATAATTTAATAAAAATTATTTAACTCTTATAAACGAATTTAACTTAACATTTACAAAGTAAAAGAAAAAAGGTGAGCATGAATTCAACAGTCACTTTACTTATCTGAGGTTGTTAATACGTAAGTATCTACTAGGACCTCTTTATCTCCCACATCTGCCGTTTTCTTAAAAATATAATTCAAATCATTTTTACTATTATCTAGACTATGGGATAAATTAATTTATACATTTATTAGACCATATATTTTTTTAAATGAATATTTCCATCATTTTCCAAACAAGTTACTTTTTGACCTTTTCGAAAAAATTAAGGTAAGAATGTCTTTTTTTAATCTTATACGGATGGTGCGGCTGTTTTCCTCCGTTATAACATCATCGAAGCTTCCCATAGAATATTATAAGAATATTCTAAAAATAAATGTTTTCTTTTTTAATTACATGACTTCTATATGATATCAAAATAGAAAGTGATATTTCTTTTAAAATTTTTTGATTTCATCTATGTCAACATTCCTTGATGGATTTTAAAGATTCTTTAAGTTGATTTATTTTTTATACAAATATACCATATTGTATTGATGGTTTTGTGATATATTTTACATTGAATGTTTTATTTTTATACCATTCATGGATTATGGGTAAAGTATTAACATTTTATATTCTAGTTTTAATAGAAATATTTATTTTATGATTAAACCTTTTCATATGAGGAATGCATTGGACTTAGAAAGTGACAGGTGGAGCCTGCTATAGCTCCTCGATGTATCCGTAGGTCTAATTAGACAAACTAGTGTCTTGGAACAAGGCCTTGACAAAATCTTATTTGTAGTCTTGGTACAAGGCCTTGACTATGTGGTTAGGAAGTTTGGAATTATGCATTCGATAATTATGAATGTGGATACTAATATTTCATGTGATTATTCGACTAGTAGAATATCCATGTGAATAAGTAAATTACATTATTTTATTTTATCATTGCCATATTATGCTTATGATTATGTTTAAATGGATTTTTTAGTCTTATAAATTGCCTTAAATGTTTATTCATATTTAAGAAAGTTTCTGCAATATTATTATCCTTACTGAGCATTAGAGCACACCCATTTCTATGTTTTATGTTTTCCTTGGATGTGATGAAGTATTTTATGGTTGACCTAGAGGGATCAGATAAGGATATAAGTGTGTTAATATGGGGACAAAATGTTGTTGATGTTTTAATTTCATGATATAATGTAAAACTTATGGATGTATCTAGTACTTCCAAGGCTACTAATCCAATCAATCGTTCGAGACATGATTCATTGTATCATGATAATTTAATAAAATAATGAACTGACTCGGGGTAACTGGGGTCGGGGTGTTACATTATCTTATAAGATCCCTATTTTTAGAAAATATTTTAGTTTTCATACATGTACCTAGTCTCATACTAGAGGTTTTTTATATGGTTCATTAATCCTAGTTCCCGAATTACCTAAACATTGCTCTTATACCAACTATAGAAACCCTAATTTTTCATACAGCATTTTAATGTCAAACAACATAATAAATTTACAAAACTAGTATCCAATGTTTTAGGGTCTTCAGAAAACTTTGACCATACATAATATTTACAAAAAAAACATAAATATTTATTTAATTCATTCTTCTCTTGCTTCTTATTAGACCTTGACATCTCCCTATTATAAGTAGTCACCAGAGGATATTCATAAAAAATGGTTCAAATAAAAACCTTGTAATATGATAGATAAGAAGATTTATCAACAGAAAAAGGGGTGAGCATCATCATAACATCATCATAATCATGAGAGGAAACATTATAAAATAACTTGAAATATAGAAATACATAAAAATGAAACATCATGTCTCAGTGTTCAACTACCACACACAGTTGTGAACAAATATAGCATCATGTTCACACATATTTTTCATTATATTTAGAGATTCATCTCTTTAACCAATTAATTGGAGCACTATATAATTTTGGGTGCAACCATCAAATCATAACATTAATATTCTGCTATATAATTTGGGTGCACCTGTCACATCATAACATTTACATTATCATGCAGGACACATAGAACATATGTCATACTTGAACATAAAATAACCCATTGAATGAAACGGTTTTATTATCATAAATCATTCATTTATAATCATTTGTTTCCCAAAATTACATGTGAATATAATTCTTGACATATAACCATATTCGTTGAGTGAAGAGTGAAGCAACCTTCAAGAAGTAAAAAAGGGTGTGTTTATTTGAAATAAGAGATTTTTTTTTGAAAACTTTGGAATTTACATAAAATTAACATGAAAACATTCATATTCCAGAAAAGGTAATATAATGGTGATGAAATTATTTTTAAGACGTATCAATAATAAAATTGGTTTGAAGAGGAAAACCCAAATAAAGGGAGTTGGGTTCGAAAATTTCCTCTTACCTAGTATCCAAACGATTTCTTCACTTTAATGTCTTGTATAATAATGTTATATTACATAATTGAAATTTTTTTAACCACTTATATATGTATATGAATCATTATTTATTCGTTAAAATTTTTATGGGAATTTTTTTTGAGTTATAGAGTTTAAATTCATTGTTCAATACTGTTCATTTTCTTTGTTTTCAAGAACAATTCACTTGTATTCATGAATGAGAGTTTGTGTAAAAAGAGAATGAACATATAGAATTGTTATTAAATATTATTAGTGAAATTAATGAGGTATTAATGATTTCAAAATTATTTAATTATATACAAGCAAGATTAATCATTATATAAAATTTAACGATGATCATTTTTGGTTAATTTGAGTGCTTTTTTGATCACATCAAACTTGTTTTATTTATAAATTAGTGTCATGTAAATAATTTAGTTCTAGAACATAAAGTGGGAAATAAAATATAATTTTAAATATTTTCATAACCATTTAATTTTTTTATAAATAGCATTGAAGACATTAGGGAAAAATGGAAGTACATCTGCCACAATGGCTGCAAATTGACACATAACAGGTGACATTTTCATCCTTTAAATAAAAGAGGGCGGGTGAGGGATTTATTAAAGAAAACCCTTTTAAAAGATAGAATGCTAGTATATAAAATGTAATAGAGTTATCGAACTATTTGAATGAAAGTAGGGGAGGAGGAAACAATAAAAGAAATTAAATTGATAGTGAAATAAACGAAAAGAAGGAGAGGGTTTGCCTGTTGAATTATACTCATGAGATCCTCATTAAGGCACCCGGGCTGGGTCTTATGATGAGAGAAATATCTCCGAGACCTCGGGAAGGGGATAGGTACTAAATTTGGGACGAATTTGGAGATATAATCAAGCCTGAGAGGTAAGAGGAAATTCGGGTGTGGGGGGTGGTATTTATACTATACGGGAGGAGGGTTTTCTTAATATTTATTTCATTAGTTTATTAATTTCCCATAGTACATGAAATAATGATGATTACATCACTAAATACAGTAAATATGTAATGTGTTTTTGAATAAATGGCTATTTACTTCATCCATGACTCAATCTTGATGTATAAATTCATTTTTTAGAATATTTTCTAAATTATAGAATTTCACTATTCACCAAAAGTTGAAGTATTTTAGAAAGATTTAAGAAATTCACCATAATAATTCTTCAACGTGTAAAATTAAAAAAATAAACTCCATTTTTATAAACTAATGTTTTTACATATTAATAAATAAATTTTTAATTAAAATCATATTTTACTCGAAAAATATAGATTTTAAAATTATAAATAATTTTATAATGTTTTATAAAATTTCAAAGGGTCATATAAAATCATTTTAATACTAGACGACATAAAATTGTAAATTAATGAATATATTTTTTGAAAATAAATTTTATTTTATATGAACTCATATTAATTAATTATTTATGACTTACAAAAACACCAATCCTTTTACTATGGTCATATTATTAATAATAAGAAGCCTAAATAATATTTATACATTCATGAGTGAGGTTAGAATTATTTTGGGCATATTATAATACATAATGGTCATATTAATATTCAAAAGGGTAATTTAATATTCATAAAGTTAGGTTACAATCCACCAAAAAATAATTTTCTTTCATTAGACCCAAAAAATCACCCTGAACGCTACTTTGTATTCTAGATTTTCGAAATTCAAAAAACAGAAATTGTAAAAACATGTTTAATGGTCACATAGTATTTAGTATTATGATATTTCATTTAGTTTCCTAATGTGATTATACATTATTTCATAATTATAAGAAAATCATTACACTGATAAAACATTGGGTCATTATAATATAGAAGGTTATCTTGGGTATATCATCCTTCTTGTACTGCAGTTAATGATATCCCAATAGAAGATGAGTCATAGAAAAACATTAATCTCCTTATAAAATTTCAAACAGATCATCAATACAACATAGATGATACTTTTTATTGATTGTGACTTAATATGTACTTGATAATAAAATAAAATAATAATTTAACCATCTTTAATTTTATCACGAAGAATTGGTGTACCATATGCTGATACACTGTAGAATATGAATGTCATGTTAAGACTCTATTGGAGTTCCTTTTTAAGGTCCTGTAACTCAAATGGGGACATTCTATATAGGTTATTTGAATTACATGTAGCACCTATTATGAGTTATATTGAAATCTCAACATCATTATTTAGGGTATGTTTTGGAAAGTCTTCTATATATACATCATCATAATAAAAAAATAGGCATATCTATGATTTTATGTTTCCTCCAAATCATATGAGATAAATATCCCTCATGAATGGGTAGTAAGACCCACACATTGGAAGTAGCTTTAATTGAAATTTCATATCATCCTCTCACCAAAAGATGATTATGGGTTGCCTTGCAACATTAAAAATTGACTTTGCTTCATTTCAAATTGATATGTTCTCTATATAGAAGGAGTCAATATGTTCTAAAAATCACATCAAATTCAACTAGATGGATAATAACAATATGTTTAAGTTCACACAATGTTCTATTGGAGAGGATTTATAGAATTTAGATATGATAATCATACCATTATTATTTTTTACTAATAACGTAACATATAATCATTGAGGTGGTGATGGGATACCCTTACCACATTCATCATATATAAATGATCTATTAGTTTGAGATTAAAATAATAAATTCACAGTTCTATAGTGGATGGTATGTTTCAATTTCACCAACACTTTCTTCAAGACAAATTCAGTTGTGATAGAAAATTCCTTCCAATTATCCTTTTTGTAGGGTGTTATTGAGGACTACAATCCTAATTAGACCTTATATTAAGGTATTGATTGATATAATTCTCAATATTCAAACATATGAAACAATAAATATCCTTGGATGCCTCCATATTATTATTTGTTTCATTTATTGACATTTTCATACCATATCAACAATAACAAGATCTATGGCCATCTATTATATAAATAAATCATTTCCTAGTTCATTTCATATAATTTCCTAAGATTGTTACACACATTTTTTGAATGTATGTGATTAAAAATAATTTCATCCTTGGGTTTTATCATTTGAGCTTCCATAAAGCCATATTGTATCATCCCAGATATACAAGGAATAATACATTTTTTCATATTTATTTATATTTGTGAATTAAATATTAATTTTTCTTTCAAAGGGTTTCTATGTTTGATAGCATACCTGATACACAACATTGGGTTTCATTGAATTCTTATGTTGCACACTAATAATATAATATTATTATTTTAAATGGAAGTTATCTCCCAACTGTTGTATTAGAGTTAACGAAAAAAACTAACTACAATATGATTATACATGTGTGTTAAATGTATTTACATTTATCAAATAAATGTTAGAGCCTCAAAACGTGAATGAATCCAATTTTGAGCATAATTTTCATTAAATGGTCAATTTACCACCTTTTAATGGTGAACCCTATTTAAATATTTTTCTGGTCACTTTAATACATTTGTATTGACCAAATAAAATCCTTCTTTATAATGGGGACATCAAAATTTACTTTGTGTAAATTTTTGGAATTATTCTGATAATGTTCATTTTTTCATTAATAGTGAAAAATATTATATTTTATTTCAAAATTGTGTTTTAATATTATTTATATATATGGTTATATTATCTTTCATACTGGGTTTTAAATTGTAATTAGAATATATTTTTACCATTTAATCCAATTTTGGTCATTGGAATTAATTTTACTTTGAATTTGAACATAAATAAGGGTCAATCTTTTGATAATTATTATTTTTTTAAAAACACACTATTTGTTTTAACAACTGGAATTAATTTTAAATCAATTAATGAATCTTATATGTTTAGAATTTGGTAAAATAGATATCATTTTTGAATTTGGAACACTATATATAGGTTAGGATGAAATTTTGGTAATTTTGTGAAAAACATCAAATTATGATGAATAGTGAAACCACTTAGTAGTAGTTAAAAAAACTGACATTTTCATTTAATGATATTTTATCACTTATATGAATTGTATTTGAAAAATTAGACATACATGGTTGTTATTAATAAGTAAAATTTGGTTTAATAAGATGAAAATAATTTTTTGTAAATAGTAACTTTTGACTTTTATTTACTGCTGTTAATGGTAAATATGGAAATTCAAGGTAAAAAGAATATTATAACAATTCAAAATTACATTGACACATGTGCTAACCTTTATTTATGAGTAATGGCAGAACATGGGTATCCTTGGGTAGATTTGGGGACCCCATGGAGCTACTTAGGAATGATAATTACACTTTAGATTAATGAATTTAAAGTAAAGGAAAAAATGACATAAACAAAAATGTTTTTGAAAATCAATTTTTATATAGTGTTATATAAGTTACAGTTTTTACAATAAATATTAATTGAAAATATAACACTATTTACTACATCATGGTATTTTTTTATAATTTTTAGACATCGAATAAATTAAATTATTTATGAAACAATAATGATGTAGTGTTTACCTCATTAAAAATCATTTAAATAAATATGATTATAAATATTAAAATAACATCCAAAACCTATAGAATTCTTATTGGATGATTATATTTCGACAATGAGTCATCTTAAATTCTATAGTAAGGATTTTTTGTCCTATAGAAACTGAATATCATTATATAATATAATAATATTTTCACACTTTCCTAAAGGGCCCCTCCTCCCCCTTATTAAATGAGATCATTTATAACCGATTCCCCACACCTATCAAGACTTTTAACTCTTCCAAACTCTCCTCAATTAAGCTTCTAACATCCCTATACTCCACCGAGAGGCCTTACCTTCATTATAAGTCACTTTAACAAACAATTTTTGTTCAAACCAAAGGAAGTTACCCAAATTAAAGGTGACTGTTTCTCTTAAATTTTTTTCTTTTATTTTACTTCTCCAACCACTAAAATCTTTTTATTCCCTTATTTTAATAACAACACCAGTATTATCAATATACAAGGATGTTGTTATGAGTAGTATTTGAATTACACTTACACACACCTCCATCTAACGGGTTAAGAACTTACTGTTTCTGTGGATTGAAAACTAACACCTCGGGAAACGATGATTGTTCGACTAACTCCTACAACCTATCATGGATGCCATTAAGATGAAAATATATTTATATATGATATATATTATGTTTATGTTTTCTTTTTTGCTTATTTATTTTTATTCTATAGCATACCTTTATGGTTTCCATTATGGGTAAACTTGATAATTTCATTTGAGGAAGTGAGGACTACCGCCCCCTCAAAGTGATATGAATCGTTAATGTCAAATATGGGACGTATAAGGGATGGATTTAATGATATTATATATGATATTATACAGTAATTATAATATAAATAATTATCATTATGTTTTAATTCTATTAAAATAATAAATATAAATTCAAGTAGCGTTCATGTGTACGTACGTCTTAACGTCTCCATGAACGGTGCATTTCATTTGTTATCTCCAAATGATATGTACTGTTATAAATATATATATTGGATATATATGATATCTAAGATATATAAATAATGAATATCATTCTGGATATAATAGACCACTAAAAACATGGACAACTTTTAAATATAAGATATTCATTTTTGACTCAAGTACCAATATCGACAAAACGACCATTATTAACTTAATTGATTACATAATTATTATAACATGGTTATAATTGATATAAAAGAAATAATAAACTTGAAAAAGTTTCTTATGCAATTATAAATTAACTTAATATTATTATTCAGGAGATTAAATAACGAACGGGTAATGTCGAACACGAGGTAAGGGACTTCATCTTAATCTCTTTTAATTGAGTAATATTCTGTTTAATACCCGACTTTATTTTATACGCTGTATAAACACCCTTGAATTTTTAAATGGAATATTTTTCAAAGAAGATTTTTACTAAACAACAAAAAGTAATTTTTCTTTTAACGTAAGTGGTGACAATGACCTTTTCGTTGTCGCGAGTATTATTTGATCTTTTGCTTCCTCAACAAGTCGTAATGTTTTTAAAAGAAAGTAAATACCATATAATCTTTTATGTATTTTTGGTTTTGAAAATGGTTTTGATAATGGATTTGTTATGTCAATATATTTATGTGAAATATTGTGATTAAAATGTGGAAATTGTTTCTTTCTTTTATATTTTTTATGGGTCATGATCTTATAATTGTACTTGGTAATTTGATGGGTGGTTACGTGATAAACCGAACGATGGGTGGTGCCGTGATAAACCAGGATGAGTGGTTATGTTATATCCTCCAATTCATTCGGTATGGAAGTCGGCCATATGACTGTTCCATTTAGTGATATTTGTGGAAGTCGACCATATTGTTATTTCATTTAAGTGTGTTTATGTACCATGTTACCTTTATATGTTTTGTGTTCTTTATATTTGTTTTATGGTAATTTATTGGTTACAAAAGGGAATGTAGATATCTTTTATTCAGTAAAGAGTATTTAATACTTCATAAGGGTTAAAAGTATTACATATGTTAAAGTATTCATGGTTTACTTGTAATTTTGAAAAACTAACAGTTTTCCTTCTTTGTGTATCCCTTACTGAGCTTTTTATGCTCATCCTATGTTGCTGGAATGTTTTTGATAATAAATAATGTGGAATAGGGCCAAGGATGGGATCATGGAAAATTCATGCTATCTTATACATGAAACTAGACATGACACTTTTTTTTCAAGAGTTCTGGTTTTGTGAAAAAATTGGAAACTGAGTAGAATTGTCTACTTTGTATTTTTTTCTTGAAATGAAATGTATTAGTTATGGCCTAATTCTCTAAAACAGTAATCCTGAAAGGATCCTTAATGTGAATTATTAATTTAATTCATGATTATGTGTTTTTTTAAGGTAGTGATTTTATAGTTGGTATCAGAGGTCAATTTAGACAACTTTAGGAGTTAGGGTATTATTAAATAAATGTCCATAAATTAATTTATGGTAATATTGAAATGATATAGCATTTACAGATTACCATGTTGCTTCGCCTAAGGTATTTATGTGTTAAGAATGGTTTCTCATAGAGGAATCCGAGCAACTTTTCTTGGATGACATACCGATGGATATGGCCTTCCAAAACAACAACCTACGATGGTCAGAATCGGAAATGAATAGTTTGTTGCAGTGATGGCTCAGTTAACTTAGGTGATAAATTTGGTTGTGTTTATTGATGATATTTTGGTTTATTCTAAATGTAAAGAGAATCATGAAAGTCATTTAAGAGTTTTCATGGAAATCTTAAAGGAAAATAATCTATTTGGGAAATTTAGCAAATGTGTGTTTTGGTTGCAAAAAATTTAATTCCATGGCCACATTGTTTCAAAAAATGGCACAACTGTTGATCTTACTAAACCGAGGATGTTGAAGAATGGCCATGACCCACAAATATAACAAATATCCGTAGTTTTCTTCGTTTAGAAGGTCATTACTGGAGGTTAGTGGAGAAATTTTCATGGTTATCTAGTCCAATGACTAAGTTAATTGATAATGGTGTTAAGTTCATTTGGAAAAGAGAATGTGATGATTTCTTTCAGGAATTGAAAATAAGATAGGTGAATGCTCCAGTTTTGGCACTACCTTCTAGAAATTGTTGGTTTGTTATTTACAGTGATGCTTCATTGAAAGGACATGGATATGTCCTTATGCATAAAGACAAGGTAATATCTTATTCTTCAGGTCAGTTGAAACGTCCCGTGTAAACTTTCCCTACACGTGATTTGGAATTAGTTGTTGTTGTTTTTGCTTTAAATATTTAGAGGCATCATTCAAATGAACTAAATGTGGAATATATACTGACCACAAATGTATAAAGTATATATTCACTAAAAAATAATTGAACATGAGACAGAGTAAATGGTTTGAATTAATCAAGGATTATGATTGCACGATCCATTACCATCTGGGAAAATAAAATAAAGTCCTTGATGTTTTGAGTCAAAAAAGTAATGCTTCATTAACTGTGCAACATTTGGAACGAGATCCTTTGGTTTTTTATTTGATTAACATTGTCATAGAAGTTGTTGGTGTTGGAAGTTCATCTGTTTTGTTTCAAAAGTCAGTGAGATCATCTCTATCAGACAGAATTAAGCAAGAACAGAAGGAAGATAATGAGTTATATAAAAAAGTAGAGTTGGTTTAGAAGGGCATGTTTCCTGGATTTAAAATTGATAATGATTTTTTTTTGAGGTTTGGAAAGAGATTATGAGTGCCTTGTGATTCACAGTTGATGAATGATCTGTTTTTTGAAGCTCACAGTTCTCTGCTTTTAGTTCATCCTTGTAGTAATAAGATGTACATAGATATTTGGGAGTATTACTGGTGGGATGGAATGAAAGGAGATATTGCTGATTTTACTATGAAGTGTTTGACCTATCAGCAGGTTAATGAAGAGTGGGAGTTATCAAAAGAGATGCTTCATTCATTACCATTTCTAGATTGGAAATGGTAAAATATATCAATGAACTTTGTTGTGGGATTACCAAAGTCATCTTGAGGTAATAATACACTCTGGGTTATTGTTGATCGATTGACTAAATCTTCTCATTTCATTCCTATTTGAGATAATTTGTCTCTATATAACATTCCAGGTAAATAAAGAATAATACATTTTCATATTTATTAATATTTTCTAATTAAATATTAATTTTACTTTAAAGGGGTTTCTAGGTTCTATATCATACCTGATACACAACAAAAAGTTTCTTTGAAATCTTACGATGCACACTAGAAATATAATAATATTATTTAAATGGTAGTTAACACGTATCGATTTTATTGGCAGGAATTAATATAAATAACTAAAATATGAATATATATGTTTGTTAAGTGTTTTTACATTTATCAAATAAAAGATAAAGGCTTAAAATAAGAAAGAATTCAATTTTAGGCATATATACTCTAATATTCACTAAAAGGTTTATTTATCACCTTTTGATGGAGAAACCTCCTTAAAAATAGTCTTGGTCACTCTTATAAATTCTATTAGACCATCTGAAATCCTCATATAGATCAAGGACATCAAAATTTACATTGTGTAAATTTTTTGGTATTTTTCTGATAGAGTTCTTTTTTAATGAATAGTGAAAATTGTTGTATTTTAATTCAAACCTCCTTTTAATCTCATTTATTTATATGATTAGATTATCTTTTGAATTGGTTTAAAAGTTCAATTTGATTATATTTTTACCATTTAATCCAATGGTGGTCATTGGAATTAATTTCACTTTGAAATTGGACTTAAACTAGTGTCAATCTTTCGATATATATTGTTTCATAAAAACATGCAATTTGTTTTGACAATAGGAATTAATTATTAAATTAATTAATTCAACTTATATGTTTTGAATTTGGTAAAATAGAAATCATTTTTGAATTTATAATATCAAATATAGTTTAGGGTTATTTTTTGGTATTTTTCTGAAAAACTTCAATTTTGATGAATAGTGAAACCAGTAAGTGGTAGTTAAAAAACTGATTTTTCATTTAAATAAATCTTTACCACTTTTTTGAATTGAAATTAAAAAATCCGACATACAATTTTTTCATTAGGATGTAAAATTTGGTTCAATGAGATTAAAATAATTTTTTGGTGAATAGTAACTTTTAAGTTTTATTCATCGCGATTAGAGGTAATTAGTGTAATTTAACGTAAAAATAATGTTTTAATAATAAGAAATGACCTTGACACATGTCCTACCCATATTGGATGTTTCATGGCCGACCAAGGAAATCCATGGGTCAAATTGGGGACCCCATGGATCCACATGAGTAAGAAAATGACATTAATAACTTTTTATTTAAAGTAAAAATAAAAATAAATTAAATTATTTATGACACCAAGATGATGCAGTGATTACCTCGTTATTTAACGATTTAAATAAAATGAAACGATTATGTAAAATCTAAGACCTAAAATTGACAAATACCTATTGGATGGGTGGATTTAGAACTCTTATCACATTATCCTCTAAATATAGTATTTTGGTAGCTTTAAAATCCTAAATTCATTTCATAATAATGTAAAATTTTATAACATTCCAAGAGTGCCCCTCCTCTCCACATATAAAAGGCCCCCACCTCTACCACCATCCCCACACCTCTAAATACATTGGTTCAGCCAAGATCTGCCCATATTATCTCTCCACATCCCTATCCTCATCCTAGAAGCCTTACCTTAGGCATAAATCTCTTCAAGAATCCCATTTGGTTCAAACCAATGGGAATTACCCGATTTAATTGTAATGTCTTCACTTGTGTTCCTTTGATTGATTTTGATTCTCCATCCACCTAAACTCTTTCTATTAATTTATTTTGTAAAAAAATCCAGTATCCTAAATATAATAGGATGTTTTTATGAGAATGATTTGATTTACACTTACACACACCTTCGTCCAATGGTTAAAGAACATATTGTTTCTGTGGTTGGTGAATTTCTGCCTCACAAAACGATGATTGTTCAATCATCTTTTAACACCTTTAACGGTGGCCATTAATATGTCAATATTTTTATATATGATATATATTATGTTTATTATTCCCTTATGCTTATATATTTTTCATTTATGGAATAACTTTATGGTTTTACATTATGGGTAAACATGATAATTTCATTTTAGGAAGTGCGGACTACCACCCACTCAAAGTGATTTGATTCGTTAATGCCATAAGTGGGATGTATAAAGGATGGATTTAATGATATTATATATGATATTATACTGGAATTATAATATACCTTAATATAATAATCATTTCACTCCATTAAATATGAAATATAAATGAAAGTAGCGTTCATGCGTACGTACAGCTTACCGTCTCCATGAACGGTGCATTTCATTTCTTACCTCTAAATGTTATATACTATTATAAATACATGTATATGCTGGATATATATGATATATATGATATGCAAATCATTATTATCATTCTGGATATAATAAACCTTTGACCAAATGAACAACATGTAATTGTAAGTAGTCCATTTTTGACTTAAGTACCAAATATCGACAAAACGAACATTATTAACTTAAATGATTACATAATGTTTATAACATGGAAATAAGTTATATAAAAGGAATAATAAACATGAAAAAGGTTCTTAAGCAAGTAGAAATTAACTTTAGTTTATTATTCAAGAGATTAAAGAACAATCGAGTCACGTCAGACACGAGATAAGGGACTTCGTCTCAATCTCCTTTCATTGAGGCATATTTTGTTCTAATACAAGACTTTATTTTATACGCTCTATAAAATACCTTTGACTTCTCATTTCATTAAATGGGAATATTTTACTACGAAGCGTTTTGCTAAACGACAAAAAGTAATGTTTATTTTAACGTACGCGGGGACAACGACCTTTTCCGCCGCTGTGAGTATTATTTGGTCCTTGGCTTCCTCAAAAAGCCATAATATTTTTAAAATGAAATAAAAACCATATACTCTATTATGTATTTTTGTATTGAAAATGGTTTTTATAATATATTTGTTATTTCAATATATTTATGTGATATATTGTGATCGAAATGTGGAAATGTTTTCTTTCCATTATATTTTTTTATGCCTTATGATTTTATAATGGTACTTAGACATTTGACAGGTGGTTACGTGATAAACCATATGATGGGTGGTGCTGTGAATACCAGGACATGTGGTTACGTTTTAACCTCCAATGCATTGGGTATGGAAGTCGACCGTATGACTATTCTATTTAGTGATATGTGCGGAAGTCGACCGTATGGTTATTCCATTTAAGTATGTTTATGTCCGAAGTTACCTTTATATGTTGTGTGTTCTTTATATGGGTTTTATTGTAATATTTTTGTTACAAAATGGTATGTAATGATCTTTCACTTAGTGAAGAGTATTTACTACTTCTTAAAGGTGAAAAGTGTTACTTTGATAAAGTATTCATGGTTTACTTGATGTTTTGAAAAATTAACAGTTTTCCTTCTTTGTGTACCCCTTGCTGAGATTTTTATGCTCACCCCATGTTTTTTTTAAATTTTTTTCATAGGACATAATGTGGAATAGGGTCAAGGATGGGATCAAGGAAAATATATTCTATCTTAAACATAGAACTAGACATGACTCTTTTTTTAAGAGTTCATGTTTTGTAAAAAAGGAACTTTGTAGAAGTGTCTAATGTGTAATTTTTTTGAGATGTAATAGTTATGATCTAATTATCTAAAACTCTAAACCTGAAAATATCATCAATGTGAATTATTCATTTAATTCAATATTAAGTAATGTTTAAGGTCGGGGCCTTATAGTTGGTATCAAAGGTCGGTTTAGACAACATTAGGAGTTAGAAAATTGTTAAATTTATAAATTAATTTATGGTATGATTGAAATGATATAGCATTTAAAGATTACCATGTTGCTTCGCCTAAGATATTTTTGTGTTCAATAAGATTTTCTGCAGAGGAAACAGGGCATCTATGTTGGGAAGACATCAAGAGGAAGGCAGCCTTCCAAATCAGCAACCTGAGATGGTCAGAATTGGAACTGAGTAGTTTGTTTCAATGATGGAACAATTGACTTAGGATATAAATGGTGGTGGTATCCATGCACGAGATCAGTCAGATCAACCGCATAGGAACATGTCAGTGGTGGAAGATTTCATGAGGAAACATCCCCCATCATTCAGAGGATCATCTGACCCTGTGCTAGTAGAAGGGTGGATTAAAGCACTGGAAAAGATTTTTGATGTCATGGAGTGTTCAGAACATCAAATAGTTAGTCTTGTGGTTTAATGTTTTGAAGGTGAAGTTGATTAGAGGTGGTTGATGATGAAAAATATCAGGGATAATGATGAGACTGATGATCTTCACTGGGACAAATTCAAAGGTATGTTTCATGAGAATTATTTTCCTATTGTGGTTCATCATAGGATGGAAAAACAATTCCTAGAATTAAGGCAGGACGATGACTTAGTGGCTAGTTATGAAGCAAAGTTCACTCGACTGGAAAGGTATGCTCCAAACATCATACAGGATCTTGATATTAAAATCAACCATTTTTTCTCAGGGTTAATGCCCAAGTATCGAAGGGTGTTAGAATCTTGTGAGTTCAAAAGTTATGAAAAACTTGTTCGATTTTCGGAGAATGTGGAAATAAAGTTTGCCGATGATCAGGTGTTCTTTGACAAACAACATAATAAGAGGTCCAGTTGGTAGGAAAATGGGAAGAATTCATCAAAGAATAAAGGAGGTAAGAAAACCAAATATCAATCCTGTGATAATTGTGGTAAAATGCATCGTGGAGAATGTTTATCCATGTGTGGAAGGTGATTTCGGTGTGGTAAGTCTGGTAATATTTCTCATAACTGTAAGGAAGATGATCAAGTAGGCAATGAAAAGCCAACAGTAAGATGATTTAAGTGTAATGAAACGGTTCATTATGCAAATGAGTGTCTAACTAAGAACTCAACTGAGGGAAAGAAGCCAGAATACAAAGAGAAAGGGGTGGTGAAATCCTTTGCAACTACTTCAGCAGATGTTGGGCCATCGAATAAATTAGTATTAGGTACACTATTTATTTGTTCAGATTATGCCAATGTGTTATTTGATTCAGGGTCTACAAATTCTTTCATTTCTGTGAAGTTTTCTAGTAAATTGGGAATTCCTTCTCATGAAATGAATCTTGAACATATGGTAAAAACATTCGGAGGAAACGTTGAGACAAAAAGAAATTCTAAGAACATTCCTATCCTTGTGTGCGGAATGAATCAACATGCAAACCTTATTTTTTTTTGCCTCTAGTAGAGTTTGATGTTATTTTGGGCATGGATTGGCTTTCTATTTATCATGCTAAGATTGAATACAGAGCTAAAGATGTTTCTTTTCATAAATATTTTCAGTTTGTGTACAAGAATGAACCCTTACTTTTGATAACATATCAAGAAGTTGAGAAACTAGTAAAAGATGGAAATGAATGTTACCTTGCACATATTATTGAAAATAAATGAACTGTTCAGATTAATGATGTGCCAGTGGTAAATGAGTATCTTGATGTTTTTCCTGATGAGTTTCCTGGTATTATTCATGATTGGGAAGTTGATTTTACTGTTGACTTAGTCCCTGATTCTAATCCAATTTCAAAACCCCCTTATCGAATGACTCAAGTTGAACTTTTAGAGTTAAATAAGAAATTGTAGGAGTTATTAGATAAAGGTTTCATTCGACCTAGCACATCACCATGGGGTGATCCTGTCTTGTTTGTTAAAAAGAAAGATGGTTCAATGAGACTTTGCATTGATTATAGATCATTGAATAACATCACTGTTAAGAACAAGTATCCTTCGCATCATATCGATGATTTGTTTGATCATATCCAGGGAGCTCATTATTTTCAAAGATTGACTTGAGGTCAGGGTACCATTAGTTTAAAGTAAAAGAAGCAGATGTTCCGAAGACTGTTTTCATACTAGATATGACCATTACGAATTTTTTGTTATGCATTTTGGGTTAACCAATGCACATGCTTTATTCATGGAACATATGAATAGAATTTTCCATGAGTTCTTGGATAAGTTCATGGTTGTTTTCATTGATGATATTTTCATGTTTTCTAAATGTAAAGAATAGCATGAAAGTCATTTAAGGGTTATCTTGCAAACCTTAAAAGTAAAGAAACTGTATGGAAAATTCAGAAAGTGTGAGTTTTGGTTACAAAAAATATCCTTCCTTGGTCACATTGTTTTAAAAAACGGCATAACTATTGATCCAACTAAAACACAAGTTTTTGAAAAATGGCCAAGACCCACAAATGCAACCAAGATCCATAGTTTTCTTGGTTTGGCGGGTTATTATCGGAGGATTGTTGAGAATTTTTCATGGTTATCTAGTCCAATGAATAAGCTAACTCGGAAGGGTGTTATGTTTATCTGGACAAAAGAATGCGATGATTATTTTCAGGAGTTGAAAATGGGATTGGTGAATGCTCCAGTTTTGGAACATCCTTCCAGGAATGGTGAGTTTTTTATCAATAGTAATGCTTCGTTGAAGGTACATGGTTGTGTCCTTATGCATAATGATCATGTAATTTCTTATGCTTCACGTCAGTTGAAAATTCATGAGGTAAATTACCCTACACATGATTTGGAATTAGCTACTGTTGTTTTTTCTCAAAAAATTTTGAGGCATCATTTGTATGGAGTAAAGTGTGAAATATATACTGATCACAAAATTTTAAAGAATATATTCAATAAAAAATAATTGAACATGAGATATGAGAGATAGCTGGAATTAATCAAGGATTATGATTGTACAATTCATTACCATTCGGGAAAAAAAATAAAGTGGCTGATGTTTTAAGCTGAAAAAGTAATGCTTCATTAGCCATGATACATTTTGAACGAGATCCTTTGGTTTTTGATTTGATGAACTTTGGAATAGAAGTTGTTGGTGCAGGATGTTCTTCTATTTTTTTTCTAGTGTCAGTGAGATCATCTCTATCAGACAGAATCAAGAAATCACAGAAGAAAGACAGTGGGTTGCAGAAAAAGGTAGAGATGGTTTAGAAGTGTAAGTTGCCTGAATTTTACATTGATAATGATTTTGTTTTGAGGTTTGAGAAGAGATTATCTGTTCCTTGTGAGTCACATTTGAAGAATGAGTTGTAATGTGAGGCTCATAGTTCCCCGTTTTCAGTTCATCCTGGTAATACTATGTTGTACAAAGATCTGCAGGAGTATTACTGGTGGGATGGAATGAAAAGAAATATTTTCGATTTTAATGTGATGTGTCTGACTTGTCAGCAGGTTAAAGTAGAGTGGCAGTTACTGAAATGGATGCTTCAGTCATTACTGGTGACAGAGTGGAAATGGGAAAATATAACCTTGGACTTTGTTGTGGGATTACTGAAGACATCTCGAGGTAATAATGCAATCTATGTTATTGTTGATCGATTGACTAAATCTTCTCATTTCATTCCTATTAGTAATACATTGTCTCTGGATCAACTTGCTCAGTTGTATCATAAATAGATAGTCAGGTTGTAGGGAGTTCCCATCTCCATTGTATCTGATCGTGATCACAGGTTCACTTCTAACTTTTGGAAAGGCCTTCAGAAGTTGTTGGGTACTGAATTAAATTTTAGTGCACCTTTTCATCCGCAATCAGATGTGCAGTCAGAATGAACAATTCAAACCTTGGAGGACATGATACATTCTATCTCGATGGATTATTAGGGAAGTTGGGACCAACATCATTCTTTGGTTGAATTTTCTTATAATAACAGTTTTCATTCCAGTATACAGATGGCTCCATTTGAGGCATTATACGGAAAACGGTGTCAAACTCCAGCTTTTTGGGATGAAGTAGGGGAAAGGAAGCTGATGGGTCCAGAATTGGTAGAAGAGATGGTAGAAAAATTTCATTTGATTCAGAAACACATGAGAACAGCTCAAAGCAGGAAGAAACGTTATACAGATAACCGGACGAAGGATCAATCTTTCGAGGTTGGTGATCATTTTTTTCTCAAAGTTTCACCACGGAAAAGTGTGATGCAATTTAGTAAGAAAGGAAAGCTGAGTCCAAGGTTCATTAGACCATACGAAATTCTAGAGAGAGTTGGATCAGTTTCTTACCGAGTGGCTTTACCTCCGTGTTTATCTAAGGTACAAAATGTTTTTCATGTTTCGATGTTGAGAAACTATATTCCAGATCCATCTCATGTTTTGAGTCCAAAGGTAGTTCAGTTTAATGAGAATCTCTCTTATGAAGAACAACCAGTCCAGATTCTTGACCGAAGAGAGCTAGTGTTGCGAGATAACGTAATTTATCAGGTGAAGGTTTTATGGAAAAACCATATGGTTGAAGAGGAAATGTGGGAATCTGAAAATGCTATGAGGGATAAATACCCCCACTTATTTTGATAAGTGAATGAAATTGTGAGGACTCAATTCCAAAACGGGGGGGGGGGGGAGGATGTAACATCCCAGGTAAATAAAGAATAATACATTTTCATATTTATTAATATTTTCGAATTAAATATTAATTTTACTTTAAATTGGTTGCTATGTTCGATAGCATACCCGAAATGCAGCAATGAGTTTCTTTGAAATCTTATGTTTCACACTAGTAATATAGTAATATTATTTAAATGGTAGTTAACATGTAGCTGTTGAATTGGTGGGAATGAATATAAATAAATTAAATATTATTATATATGTTTTTTAAGTGTTTTTACATTTATCCAATAAAAGATAATGGCCTAAAATAAGAAAGAATTTAATTTTAATCATAGATACTCTAATATTCACTAAGATGTTGATTTATCACCTTTTGATGGTGAAACCTCCTTAAAAATAGTTTTCCCACTCTTATACATTATATTGGACCAAATTAAATCCGTCTATAGAATCGGGACATCATAATTTACTTTGTGTAAATTTTTTGTATTTTTGCGATAGAGTTCATTTTTAATGAATATTGAAAAATGATGTATTTTAATTCAAACCTCTTTTTAATATAATTTATTTATATGATTGGATTATATTTTTAATTGGTTATAAAGTGCAATTAGAATATATTTATACCATTTAATCCAATAGTGGTCATTGGAATTAATTTCACTTTGAAATTGGACTTAAACTAGTGCCAATCTTTTGAAATATATTGTAACATAAAAACCGCTATTTGTTTTGACAATGGGAATTTAATATTAAATTAAAAAATGAAACATATATGTTTTGAATTTTGTAAAATATACATCATTTTTTAATTCAGAATATAAAATATAGCTTAGGGTAAATTTTTGGTATTTTTATGAAAAACATCAATTTTTGATGAATACTGAGACCACTAAGTGGTAGTTAAAAAAACTGATTTTTCGTTTAAATGAAACATTACCACTTTTGTGCATTGAATTTCAAAAATCCGATATACATGGTTGTAATTAGGATGTAAAATGTGGTTCAATGGGATTAAAATAATTCTTTGATGAATAGTAACTTTTAAGTTTTATTAATCACGATTAGAGGTAATTAGTGTAATTGAAAGTAAAAATAATGTTTTAATAATATGAAATGACCTTGACACATCTACTACCCATATTTTATGTGTCTTTTCCGAACAAGACAATCAATGGGTCAACTTGGGGACCCCATGGATCCAAATGGTTATGAAAATGACATTAATAAATTTTTATTTAAAGTAAAAATAAAAATGTCACAAACATGTATTGTTTTACTAAAAAAAATTACATGGGGTTATACAAGTCATATTTTTGACTATAAATATTAATTAGAAATCTAAAAATATTTCCTACATCATGATAATTTTTTTATAATTTTTAGACATTAAATAAAATAAATTAGTTATGACACCAAGATGAGGCAGCGATTAACTCATCATTTAATGATTTAAATAAAATGAAAAATAATGTACAATTTAAGAACTAAAATTGTCAAAAACCTATATAATGGGAGGATTTAAAACTATTATCACATTATCTTATAAATATATAAATTTGGGACCTTTAAAATCCGAAACACATTTTATTATAAAGTAAAATTTTATAACATTCCAAGAGTGCCCCTCCTCTCCTCTTATAAAAGGCCCCCACCTCTATTACCATACCCACACCTCTCAAGACATTGGTTCGGCCACTCTATACCCATTTTATCTCTCCAAATTCCTCTCCTCATCCTATAAGCCTTAACATAGCCAGAAATCTTTTCAAGAAACCCTTTTGGTTCAAATCAAAGGGAGTTACCTGATTTAAACGTAATGTCTTCACTTGTGTTCCTTTGTTTTATTTTTCTTCTCCATCCCCCTAAAATCTTTTTATTACTTTATATTGTAACAAAACCAGTATCCTAAATATACTAGGATGTTGTTATTATATGTATTTGATTTAAACTTACACACACCTCCGTCTAATGGTTAATGAACATACTGTTTATGTGGTTGGCGAATTTCTGCCTCACGAAACGATGATTGTTCAATCTTATTTTAACACCTTTCATGGTAGCCATTAAGATGTCACTATTTTTATATATGATATATATTATGTTTATGTTTTACTTATTCTTATGTATTTTTCATTTTTGTCATACCTTTATGGTTTCCATTAAGGGTTAACACGATAATTTCATTTTAGGAAGTGCGGACTACCGCCCCCTCAAAGTGATTTGATTTGTTAATGCCATATGTGGGATGTATTAAGGATGGAGTTAATTATTTTATATATGATATTTTATGGGAATTATAATATACCTTTATATAATTACGATTTCACTTCATTAAATACAAAATATAAATGAAAGTAGCATTCATGCGTACGTACGGCTTACCGTCTCCTTAACGGTGCATTTCATTTCATACCTCTAAATGTTATATACTGTTATAAAAACATGTATATGATGAATATATATGATATATATGACATCCTAATCATTAATATTATTTTGGATATAATGAAACTTTGACCACATGAACAACATGTAATTGTATGATGTCCATTTTTGACTTAAGTACCAAATATCGTCAAAACAAACATTATTAACTTAAATGGTTAAAAATGTTTGTAATATGGAAACAGGTTATATAAAATTATTAATAAACATGAAAAAAGTTCTTAAGCAAGTAGAAATTAAATTTAGTTTATAATTCAGGAGATTAAAGAGCAATCGAGTCACGTCGGACACGAGGTAAGGGACTTTGTCTCTATCTACTTTCATTGAGGCATATTTTGTTCTAATACAAAACATTCTTTTATACACTATATATAACACCTCTGAATTTTCATTTCATTCAAAGGGAATATTTTTCTAAGAATCGTTTTACTGAATGAAAAAAAGGAATGTTTTTTTAACGTACGCGGTCACAATGACATTTTCTGCCATCGCGAGTATTATTTGGTCCTTGGCTTCCTCAACAAGCCGTAATGTTTTTAAAATGAAATAAAAACCATATACTGTATTTTGTATTTTGGTATTAAAAATGGTTTTTATAATTGATTTTTTATGTCAATATGTTTAAGTGATATATTATGATCGAAATGTGGAAATGTTTTCTTTCCATTATATTTGTTTTATGTTTTATGATGTTATTATGGTACTTGGACATTTCATGGGTTATTACGTGAAAAACCATATGACGGGTGGTGCCATGAATACCAGGATGGGTGGTTACATTATAAAATCCAATGCATTGGGTATGGATTTCAGTCGTATGGCTATTCCATTTAGTGATATGTATGGAAGTCGACCGTATGGTTATTTTATTTAAGTATGTTTATGTCCCATGTTAACTTTATATGTTATGTGTTCTTTATTTGGGTTTAATGGTAATATTTTGGTTACAAAAGGGTAAGTAATGATATTTTATTCAGTGAAGAGTATTTAATACTTCTTAAAGGTGAAAAGTGTTACTTTGATAAATTATTCATGGTTTACTTGATGTTTTGAAAAACTAACAGCTTTCTTTCTTTGTGTATCCCTTACTAAGATTTTTATGCTCACCCCAATTTTTTTTGAAATGTTTTTCACAGGACATAATGTGGAATAGGGTCAAGGATGTGATAAAGGAAAATTCATGCTATTTTAAGCATGGAACTAGTCATGACTCTTTTTTTAAGAGTTCATGTTTTGTAAAAAAAGGAACTTTGTAGAAGTGTCTAATGTGTAATTTTTTTGAGATGTAAAAATTATGATCTAATTCTCTAAAACTCTAAACCTGAAAAGATCCTCAATGTGAATTATTAATTTAATTCAATATTAAGTAATATTTAAGGCCAGGTCCTTATACTCTAGATCCACATTCTCAGTTGTATGTTATAGAGATAGTCTGGTTGCATAGTGTTCCCCTATCCATTGTATCTGATCATGATCCCATGTTTACTTTAAACTATTGAAAGGTCTTCAGAAGTAGTTGGGTACTAAATTTAATTTTAGTACAACTTTTCATCCTCAATCAGATAGGTAGTCAGAACAAAAAATTCAGAACATGGAGGATATACTACGTGCTTGTTCACTGAATTAAAAAAGGAATTTGGGACCACCATATTTCTTTTGTTTAATTTTCTTATAATAAGAGTATTAATTCCAGTATACAGATGGCTCCATTTGAGGAATTATATCGAAAGCGTTGTTGAACTCCATCTTTTTGGGATGAGATAGGTTAAAGGAAGAGATGGGACCAGAATTTGTAGAAGAGATGGTAGTGAATGTTAAATTGAATCAGAAGCACATGAGAACAGCACGGAATAGACATAAAAGTTATGCAGATAACCAGAGGAAGGATCTCTCTTTTGAGGTAGGTGATCATGTATTTCTCAATGTTTTCTATGGAAAAGTGTGATTCATTTTAGGAAAAAGGGAATGTTGAGTTTGTGGGTCATTGGACCTTATGAAATCCAAGAGAAAGTTGGATTAGTTGATTAGAGAGTGTCTTGACCTCAATGTGTGTCCTAGGTACAAATATTGTTTTTCATGTTTCAATGTTGAGAAAGTATATGCCAGATCCATTGGATATTTTGAGCCCAGAGGTAGTTCAGTAGGAAGAGAATATCTCTTATGAAGAACAACCAGTCCATATTCTTAACCGAAGAGAGAAAGTGTTATGGAATAAGGTAATTCACTAGGTTAAGGTTTTGTGGGAAAACTATATGGTTAAAGAGGCAATGTAGAAATCTAAAAATGCTATGAGGGATAAATACCCCCCACTTATTTTCTAAGTGAATAAAATTTCGAGGATGAAATTCCCAAAAGGGGGGAAGATGTAACATCCCAGATAAAATAAGGAATAAGACATTTTTTCATATTTATTAATATTTGTTAATAAAATATTAATTTTAATATAAAAGGGTTGATATATTCGATAGAGTACCCGATACGCAACAACAGGTTGCTTTGAAATCATACGTTGAACAATAATAATATAATATTATTATTTTAAAGATAAGTTATCTCATAGCCATTGTATTGGAGGGAATGAACAAAACTAACAAAAATATGATTATACATGTTTGTTAAATGTATTTACATTTATCCAATAAATGTTAGATGCTTAAAATGTGAATGAACCTAATTTTAAGCATAATTTATATTAAATGGTCGATTTACCTCTTTTTAATGAAGAATAATCTTAAAATATTGTTTTGGTCACATTAATTCATTCTAATTTACCAAATATAATCCTTCTTTAGAATGGGGACATCAAAATTTACTTTGTGTAAATTTTTGTAATTTTTCCGATAAAGTTCAACTTTAATCAATAGTGAAAAATATTATATTTTCATACAAAACTGTGTTTGAATATAATTTATTTATATTTTTAGATTATCTTTTTCACATAGTTTCAAATTGTAATTAGAATATATTTTTATCATTTATTCCAATTTCGGTTATTGTAATTAATTTCACTTTGAATTTTGACATAAACTAATGTCAATCTTTTGATAGTTATTGTTTCTTAAAAGCACTCTACTTGTTTTAACAATGGGAATTAATTTTAAATTAATTAGTGCAACTTCTATTTTGAGAATTTGGTAAAATAGACATCATTTTTGAATTTGGAATATCAAATATATATTAGGCTGATTTTTTGGTATTTTTCTGAAAAACATCAAATGTTTATGAATAGTGAAACCAATTAGTTGTAGTTAAAAAAAATTGACATTTTCATTTAAATAAAATTTTACTACTTTTGTGAATTGCATTTGGAAAATATGACATATATTGTTGTAATTACTATATAAAATTTAATTTAATAATATGAGAATAATTTTTGGTGTATAGTAACTTTTCACTTTTATTTACCGCGGTTAAAGGTAAATAGGGTAATTCAATGTAAAATAGAATATTATAATAATTCAAAATTACCTTACCACTGGTAAGTACCTTTTTGGATGAGTAATGGCCCACCATGGGCATCCTTGGGTTGATTTAGGGACCCCATAGAGCCACTTATGAATGATAATGTCACTTTAGATTAATTAATTTAAAATAAATGCAACAATGAAATAAACAAAAATCTTTTAGTAAATTAATTTCTATATGGTGTTATATAAGTAATAATTTTACTATAAATATTTATTTCAAAGCTAAAATGATTTCCTACATCATGATATATTTTTATAATTTTTAAACATCGAATAAAATAAATTATTTATGACACAATAATGATGTAGTGTTTACCTCATTAATAGATCATTTAAATAAATATGATTATAAATATTAAAATCACATCCACAACCTGTCCCATTCTTATTGGATGATTTTATTTATACTATGAGTCATCTCATCTTTGAATTCAATAATTTTTGGTCTTTTATAAAAATAAAACCATTATATAATAAAATAATATTTTCACACATTTCTAAAGAGCCCCTTCCCCTCCTTATAGAAGGAGACCATTTATAACCATTTCCTCACACATCTGAAGACTTTTGGCTCATCCAAACTCAGACCAATTAATCTCCCCACATCTCTCTCTTCCACTTAGAATCCTTACCTTAGACAGAAAGCTCTTCAACAAACCATTGTGGTTCAAACCATTGGAAGTTTCTCAAACTAAAAGTAACAGTTTCTCTTAACATCTTTTCTTTTATTTTACTTCTCTAACCCCTAAATTCCTTTTATACCATTTTTTATAACCACACTAGTATCCTGAATATACTAGGATGTTGTTATGAGAAGGATTATAACTACACTTACACACACCTTCATCTAATTGGTGAAGAACATATTGTTTCTATGGATGGAAAACTAACACCCCACGAAACGATGATTGTTCGATTATCTCGTACCTCCTATCATAGTGTCCATTAAAATTACACTATGTTAATATATGATATATATTATGTTTATGTTTTATTTATGAATCTATAATTTTTATTTATCTCATTCCTTTATGGTCTCCATTATTGGTAAACGTGATAATTTCATTTGAGGAATTGCGGACTACTGCCCCCTCAAAGTGATATTAGTCATTAAAGCCATATGTGGGACATATAAAGGATGGAGTTAATGATACTATATATGATATTATAATGTAATTATAATATAACTATGATTAATTATTTTTTAATTATATTAAAATAAGAAATTGAAATGAAAGCAGCATTCATGCGTACGTATAGCTTACCGTCTCCATGAACGGTGCATTTCATTTCTTTCTACCATATGACATGTACTATTATAAATATATATACATACTGGATAGATATGATATATATGATATCTAAATAATAAATATCATTCTGGATATAATGGACTAATGACATCATGGAAAAAATGTAAATATAAGGTGTTCATTTTTTACTCAAGTATCAAATATCGACAAAACAAACTTTATTAACATAAATGATTACATAATGTTTATAACATGGTAATAATTGATATAAAATGACTAATAAAATTGAAAAATATTCTTATGAAATTACAAATAAACGTTTTTTTAATATTCATGAGATTAAAGAACGAACGAGACAAGTCAGACAAGAGGCAAGGGACTTCATCTCAATCTCCGTTCATTGAGGCATATTTTGGTTTAATAAATGACTTAATTTTATACGATGTATAAACACCCTTGAATTTTAAATGGGAATATTTTTCTATGAATACTTTTACTAAATGAAAAATAGAATTTTCCTTTTAACGTAAGTGGTGACAACGACCTTTCCACCATCACGAGTATTATTTGATCTTTGGCTTCCTCATCAAGCCATAATGTTTTTAAAATAAAGTAAATACCATATACACTTTTATGTAATTTGGTATTGAAAATGGAATTGATAATGTATTTGTTATGTCAAATTTTTATGTGATATATTGTGATTGATAATGTTGAAATGTTTTCGTTCCATTATATTTGTTTTATGTGTTATGATTCTATAATGGTACTTTGACATTGGATGAGTGGTTACGTGATAAAACAAATGATGGATGGTGCCGTGATAAAACAAGATTTGTGGTTATGTTATATCCTCCAATGAATTGGGTATGAAAGTCAGACATATGGCTATTCCATTTAGTGATATGTGTGGAAGTCGACCGCATGGTTATTCCATTTAAGTATGTTTATGTCCCAAGTTACCTTTTTTATATTATGTGTTCTTTATATGGGTTTTATTGTAATTTTCTTCTTAGAAAATTTTAAGTACTAATATTATATTTAGTGAAGAGTATTTACTACTTCATAAGTGTGAAAAGTATTACTTATGTTAAAGTATTCATCTTTTACTTATTTTTTGAAAAAATAACAGTTTTCATTCTTTGTGTC
This sequence comes from Viscum album, assembly GCA_963277665.1. Taxonomy (NCBI): domain Eukaryota; kingdom Viridiplantae; phylum Streptophyta; class Magnoliopsida; order Santalales; family Viscaceae; genus Viscum; species Viscum album. Next base: position 1,698,383,186 of record OY728161.1, on the reverse strand, counting down.
TCCCTTACTGAGATTTTTTTTCTCATCCAATGTTGTTGAATTTTTTTTACAGGACATAATGCGGAGTAGGATCAAGGATGTGATCAAGGAAAAGTCATTCTATCTTAAACATGGAACTATACATGACACTTTTTTCAAGAGTTCTTGTTTTGTGAAAAAAGATTGAAACTGAGTAGAAGTGTCTACTTTGTATTTTTTTGAAATGAAATGTAATTGTTATGGCCTAATTCTCAAAAACTATAAAATTGAAAAAAAATACTTATTGTGAATTATTCATTTAATTCATGATTATGTAGTTCTTTAAGGCTGAGTCTTTACAGTTGGTATTAGAGGTCAGTTTAGACAACATTCGGAGTTAGGGTATTGTTAAAGAAATATCCATAAAATAATTTATGTTAATATGAAAATGATATAGAATTTACAGATTACCATGTTGCATTTCCTAAAAAAAATTTGGGTTAAGAATGGTTTTTTATAAGAAACATACCATCTTTTCTAGGATAAAATATAGAGGGAAATGTCCTTCCAAATCCGCAACCTGAGATGGTTGGAATTGGAAATGAATAGTTTGTAGTAGTGATGGCTTAGTTGACTCACCCGATAAATGTGGTTGTGTTTATTGATGATATTTTGGTTTATTCTAAATGTAATGAGGAGCATGAAATTCATTTAATGGTTTTCATGCAAAACATAAATGGAAATAATCTATTTGAAAATTCTGAAAATGTGAGTTTTGGTTCTAAAAAAATTTCATTCCTTGGTCACACTGTTTCAAAAAATGGCATAACTATTGATCCTGCTATTTTTTTTGAAGATTGGCCAAGACCCACAAATATAACCAAGATATGTAGTTTTCTTAGGTTGTCATGTTATTACTGGAGTTTTGTTGAGAAATTTTTAGGGTTATATAGTCCAATGAATATGTTAACTCGAAAAGGTGTTAAGTTAATTTGGACAAAAAATGTGACAATTGCTTTCAGGAATTGAAAAGAAGATTGGTAAATGCTTCAGTTTTGGCTATACCTTATAGAAATGGTGAGTTTGTTATTTATAGTTATTCTTCATTGATAGGAATTGGATATATCCTTATGCATAATGATCAGGTAATTGCTTATGCTTCATGTAAGTTGAAACCTCATGAGTTAAATTACCCTACACATGATTTGGAATTAGCTGCATTTTTTTTATAAAAATCCGGAGGCATCATTTATATGAAGTATAATGTGAAATATATACTGACCAAAAAAGATTAAAGTATATATTCACTCAGAAATAATTGAACATGAGATAGAGGAGATGGTTGGAATTAATCAAGGATTATGATTGCATGATCCATTACCATCCGGTAAAAGCAAATAAAGTGGTTGATGCTTTGAGTCAAAAAATCAATGTTTCAATTACCACAATACATTTGGAACGAGATGCTTTGGTTTTTGATTTGACGAACTTTGGAATCAAAGTTGTTGGTGCAGGAAATTCTTCTGTTTAGTTTCATGTGTCAGTGAGATCATCCCTATCAGACCGAATTAATCAAGTGCAGAAGGAAGACAGTGAGTTATCGAAAAAGGTAGTTTTGGTTCAGAAGGGTGTGTTTCCTAGATTTAACATTGATAATGATTGTTTTTTAAGGTTTGGAAAGAGATTATGTGTGCCTTGTGATTCACAGTTGAAGAATGAGTTGTTATGTAAAGATCATATTTATTCGTTTTCAGTTCATCCTGGTAGTACTAAGATGTACAGATATATTCGAGAGTATTACTTATAGGATGGAATGAAAAGAGATATTGTTGATTTTAATATGATGTGTTTGACTTGTAAGTAGGTTAAATCAGAGTGGCTGTTACTGAAAGTGATGATTAAATCATTACCAGTGCCAGAGTGGAAATGAGAAAATATATCTATGGACTTCATTATGGGATTACCCAAGACATCTCAAGGTAAAAATGAAATATGGGTTATTGTTGATTGATTGACTAAATCTGCTCATTTGATTTCTATTCGAGATACTTTGTCTCTAGATCAAATATCATGGTTGTATGTTAGAGAGATAGTTAGGTTTCATGGTGTTCCCCTTTCAAATGTATTTGATCTTGATCCCATATTTACTTCTATAGTTTGAAAATCCCTTCAGAATTCATTAGGTACTGAATTAAATTTTAGTACATCTTTTCATCCTCAATCAGATGGGCAGTCAGAATGAAAAATTCAGACATTTGAGTATATTCTAAGTTTTGGTAAACTGGATGATGAGGGATACTGTGACAAACATCGTTCCTTGGTTGAATTTTATTATAATAATTGTTTTCATTCCAGTATACAGAAGGCTCCATTTGAGGCATTATATGGAAATCTTTGTCAAACTACATATTTTTTGGATGAAGTAGGTGAAAGGAAGCTGATGGGACCAGAATTGGTAGAATTGATGGTAGAGAAAGTTCAGTTGATTCAGAAGCAAAAGAGAATAGCTTAGAGAAGACGGAAAAGTTATGCAGATAACCATAGGAAGGATCTATCTTTTTAGGCAGGTGATCATGTCTTTTTCAATGTTTCTCTATGGAAAAGTGTGATGAGTTTTGGTATGAAGGGAGTGTTGAGTTCGAGGTTCATTGGACCTTATTAAATATTAATTTATGTTGGATTAATTGCTTACAGAGTGGTTTTACCTCCAAGTTTGTCCTAGGTATATAATGTTCTTCATGTTTCAATGTTGAGAATTTTATGCCAGATCTATTTCATGTTTTGTGCCCAATGTTAGTTCAGTTGGAAGAGAATCTCTCTTAAGAAGAATAACCAGCCCCGATTCTTGACTTCCGAGAGCAAGTGTTGCGAAATAATGTAATTAACCATGTAAAGGTTTTTTGTAAAAACCATATAGTTGAAGAGGCAATGTGGGAATCTGAAAATTTTATGAGGGATAAATACCCCCACTTATTTGATAAGTGAATAAAACAGCAAGGAAGCAATTCCCAAAAGGGGGGAAGGATGTAACATCCCATATAAATAAGGAATAAGAATTTTTTTTCATATTTATTAATATTTTTGAATTAAATATTAATTTTACTTTAAAAGGGTTTCTATGTTTGATATCGTACCCAATAAGAAACAACAGGTTTCTTTGAAATCATACATTGCACACTAAACATATAATATTATTATTTTAAATAGAAGTTATCCACTAACCATTGTATTGGTGAGAATGATCCAATCTAACTAAAATATTAATATACATATTATTTAAATGTATTTAGATTTACCCAATAAATGTTAGAGGTGTAAAATGTTAATGAATCTAATTTTAAACATAATTTACTATAAATGGTTGATTTACAGCCTTTTAATGGAGAACCCTCTTTAATTATTGTTTTTCCCTCTTTAATAAATTCTAATTGACAAAATAAAATCCTTATTTAGAATGGGGACATCAAAACATACTTTGTGTAATTTTTTTTGGAATTTTTCCGATGAAGTTCATTTTTTAATGAATAGTGAAAAATGTTGTATTTTAATTCAAAAATGCATTTTAATAATATTTATTTATATGGATAGATTATATTTTCTACTTGGTTTTAAAGTGTAATTAGAAAATATTTTTACCATTTAATCCAATTTTTGTCAATGGAATTAATTTCACTTTGAATTTGGACACAAACAGGTGTCAAACTTTTGATAGTTATTATTTCTTAAAAACACGCTATTTGTATTAACAACGAGAATTAATTCTATATCTATTATAGAAAATTATATGTGTATAATTTGATAAAGTAGATATCATTTTTGAATTCTGAATATCAAATATAGGTTAGGCTAAATTTTTTGTATTTTTCTGAAAAACCTCAATTTTTGATGAATAGTGAAACCACTAAGTAGTAGTTAAAAAATTAACATTTTCATTTAAATGAAATTTTACCACTTTTTTTAATTGAATTTATAAAATCAAAAATACATGGTTTTTATTAGTAAGTAAAATGTGGTTCAATAAGAAGAAAATAATTTTTGGTGAATATTAACTTTTGACTTGTATTTAACACGGTTAAAGGTAAATAGGGCAATTTAAGTAAAAAAGAATATTATAATAATTAGAAATTAACCTAACACTTATCCTAACATTTTTTGGATGAGTAATGGACGACCATAGGAATCCTTGGGCCGATTTGAGGACCCCATGGAACCACTTATGATGGATAATGACACTTTTGATTAATTAATTTATAGTAAAGGTAAAAATGACATAAACAAAAATATTTTAGTAAATTAATTTTTATATTGTTTTATTTAAGTAATATTTTTTACTATAAATAATCATTCAAAATATAAAAATATTTCTTACATCATGATATTTTTTTAGAATTTTTAGACATCGACTAAATGAAATTAATTATGACACAATAATGATGCAGTGTTTTCCTCATTAATAAATTATTTAAATAAATAAGATTATTAATATTAAAATAAATCAAAAAACCATATAATTCTTTTTGGATGATTTTATTTAGTCTATGAGAAATCTTATATTATACTTTAATGATTTTTGGACCTTTAGGAACCGAATATCATTAAATAATAAAATAATATTTTCACGCATTACTAAAGAGCCCCTCCTCCCACTTATAAAAGGAGACCATTTTTATCCAATTAATCACTCCTATCAAGCCTTTTTGTATCATCCAACATTTGACTAATTAATCTCCATACATCTCTATCTTCCACCTATAATCGTTACCATAGGTAGAAAGCACTTCAACAAACCATTTTGGTTCAAACCAAAGGAAGTTACCCAAATTAAAGGTAATAGTTTCTCTTAACTTCTTTTCTTTTATTTCACTTATCCAACTCCTAAAATATTTTTAATCCATTATTTTATAACAAAAACAGTATCCTCAATATAATAGGATGTTTTTATGGGAAGTATTATAACTACCCTTACACACACCTTCATCTAATTGGTGAAGAACATATTGTTTCTCTTGATGGAAAACTAACGCCTAACGAAACGATGATTGTTTGATTTTATCCCACTGCCTATCATGGTGGAAATTAAGATGAAACTATGTTTATATATGATATATACTACGTATATGTTTTATTTATGCATCAGTATTTTTCTTTTATCGCATACCTTTATGGTTCCATTATGGGTAAACACGATAATTTCATTTGAAGAAGTGCGGACTACCGCCCCCTCAAAGTGATATGACTCATTAATGCCATATGTGGGATGTATAATAGATGGAGTTAATGATATTATATATGATATTAAATTTTTATTGTAATATAACTAGGTTTAATTATGTTTTAATTCAATTAAAATAAGAAAAAAAAATTAAAGTAGCGTTCATGCATACGTATAACTTACCGTCTCCATGAATGGAGCATTTCATTTCTATTCTCAAAATGATATGTATTGTTATGTATATATATATATACTAGATATATATGATATATAGGATATCTAAATAATGAACATCATTCTGGATATAATGTACTATTGACAACATGGACACCTTGTAAATATAAGGGGTTCATTTTGGACTCAAGTACCAAATGTCGACAAAACAACCATTATTAACATAAATGATTACATAATGTTTATAACATGGTAATAATTGATATAAAATGACTAATAAACTTGAAAAGGGTTTTTAAGAAATTATAAATTAACTTTAGTTTATTATTTATGAGATTAAAGAACGAATGGGTCAAGTCAAACACGAGGTAAGGGACTTCATCTCAATCTCCATTCACTGAGAAATATTTTGTTTTAATACACAACATTATTTTATAATATCTAAAAACCCTTTAATTTTCAATCAGAATATTTTACTCTGAAGTGTTTTACTAAACAAAAAAAATTTTTCTTTTAACATGAGATCTAACAATGACCTTTCCGCTGTCGTGAGTATTATTTGATCTTTGGCTTCCTCAACAAGTCGTACTGTTTTTAAGAGAAAATAAATAACATATACTCTTTTATGTATTTTAGTATTGAAAATGGTTTTGATAGTGGATTTTTTATATCAGTATATTTATGTTATATATTTTGATTGAAATGTGGAAATTTTTTCATTCCATTATATTTGATGTATGTGTTAGGAGTTTATAATGGTTCTTCGACATTTAATGGGTGGTTATGTGATAAACCCAATGATGGGTGATGTTGTGATAAACCACGATGGGTGGTTACATTATAAACTACAATGCATTGGGTTTAGAAGTTAGTTGTATGGCTATTACATTTAGTGATATGTGTGTAAATCGACCGTATGGTTATTTCAATTATGTATGTTTATGTCCAAAGTTATCTTCATATGTTATGCGTTATATATATGGGTTTTATTGTGATTTTTGGGTTACAAAAAGGAATGTAGTTATATTTTATTCAGTGAAGAGTATTTACTAATTCATAAGGGTGAAAATTATTACTTATGTTAAAGTATTCAAGGTTTAATTTTTGTTTTGAAAAAAATAAATGTTTTCCTTCTTTGTGTATCCCTTACTGTGCTATTTTTGCCCGTCCCAAGTTGTTGAAATGTTTTTCACATGACATAATGTGAAATAGGGTCAAGGATGGGATCATAGAAAATTCAAATTGTCTTAAACATGGAACTAGACATGACTCTTTTTTTCAAGAGTATTTGTTTTGTGAACGAAATGGAAACTGAGTACAAGTGTCTACTATGTATTTTTTTAAAATGAAATGTAATAGTTATGGCCTAATTCTATAAAACTTTATACCTGAAAATATCCTTAATTTTAATTATTCATTTAATTCATGATTATGTAATATTTTATGTCTGGTTCATTATACATATTTTATTATTGTCACTCAAAACCAAAGAATAAATTGAAATTCCACTATTAATCTATACCTCTAGATAAAATTGAATGATTTATTCATAGTTATAAAATTTTCTCATTGATAAATCATTTCTTAAGAATATTTTTTTGTGACACAATTAATTGAATAATTTTATCACATGGTCAATTACTAATCTAGTATCATTCCTTGAAATTTTTGTAATTTTTACTTCATAGGTACTAACGGATTCATCTTCCATATTTTCATATCAAGAAATCCCCTTTCCATCATAGAATGATGACTGTGAAGAAATTATTTATTGAGAAATACCTTTCCATACTCCTCACATTCCATGGTGTTTATTTCTTCTTCTTATATTGTGTTCTTGATTATATTCCACCATTGATATGCTTCATCTTCTAAGCAATAGACTACTTATAAGACATACCAATGATCAAATAATTTATGAATGAAAATATATCTTTTCTATTTCATTGATTCAATTCTCAGCAACTAGAGGATATGAATAATGATATATGGATGGTGTACATTATCGAATAAAAGACTTATTGGAATGATTCTCCCTCCTTGGTACAATCATAAGAAAAACATGGTCCACATTAACAATAATATATTGAGAGAATTAAGGGAGAATAGTCATAATATATTTTGTCCTATCTATCAAAATATTTGGTATTTAGTGAATTTAGTCATTTTATTAGGCACCACATTAAACCATAATATGGTAAATTTGGGGCCCATTTATTGACTAACACTAAAAATCATAGTGTGTGTAACAATAATCATAGTGAGAAACCATATAATCATGAAAAATATGTTACATGTTGTCTTCTTTATGAATCCTTATTCTCAATACATGTAACTTTTTTTATCCTAGGCCATACATGGTTATCATCTATTCAAACGCAATATAGTGGTTCATATGGAAAATGTAATTTAACCCCAGCATATCCCCCAAGAGTGTCAAACTAGGTGTGTATTAAGGGTCTATTAACCTTGAACTAGAATTATGGATGATATATATTAAACCAAATCATTTCAGGGTTATTAAACTAGGATGTATATATTTGAAAAACACATCCACTTTAAGAACCCATAAAGACACAATTTCTAGGAAAACCACAAAATCTATACATTACCAAAACTTTAGGATGATTTACTGTAACACCCCAAGTAAATAAAGAAAATGAAATTTTTATATTTATCAATATTTGTGAATAAAATATTAATATTAATTTAAAGGTGATGCTATGATCGATGGAGTACCCAATACGCAACAACGAGTTTCTTGGGAATCTTATATTGCACTCTAATAATAAAATAATACTATTTTAAATGGTAGTTAATGCCTAGACGTTGTAATGGCGGGAATGAACAGAACTAACTAAAAAATGATTATATATGTTTGTCAAATATTTATACTCTTTACAATAAATGATAGAGGATTATAATTGAGAATGAATCCAATTTTAAGCGTAAATTATCTAATATTTTTTTTTAAAAGGTCGTTTAACCGCCTTTTAATGGAGAACCTCTATTAAATCCACCTTTTGAAAATTTTATGTGTTATATCTGACAAATTAAAATTCTTCTTTAGAATCGGCACATCAAAATTTACTTTGTGTAAATTTCTGGTATTTTTCTGATAAAGTTCATTTTTTAATGAATAGTGAAAAATGTTGTATTTTAATTCAAAACCACTTTTTAATCTAATTTATTTATATGACTAGATTATCTTTCTAATAGGTTTTAAAGTGTAAATAGAATATATTTTTACAATTTAATCCAATGGTGGTCATTGTAATTAATATCACTTTAAGATTGGACATAAACGAGTGTCAATCTTTTGAAAGATATTGTTTAATAAAAACACGCTATTTGTTTAAACATCGCGATTTAATTATAAAATTAATTAATGAAACTTCTATGTTATTAATTTGGTAAAATAGACATCATTTTTGAATTCGGAATATCAAATATAGCTTAGGGTAAATTTTTGGTATTTTTCTGAAAAGCTCTAATTTTTTTTATGAATAGTGAAACCACAAAGTGGTGGTTACAAAACTTGATTTTTCATTTACATTAGACTTTACCACTTATGTGATTTGAATTTAAAAAATCCAATTTAAATGATTTTAATTGTTAAGTAATATGTGGTTCAATGGGATGAAAATAATTTTCGATGAAAAGTAACTTTTAAGTTTTATTAGTCGCGATTAAAGATAATCAGTGTGATTTAAGGTAAAAATGATATTATAATAAAATGAAAATATATTGAAACTTTTCCTAAAACTATTGGATGAGTTATGGATGACCAAGACAACCCATGGGTCGATTTTTGGAACCCCATGGAGCCACTTGGGTTTGATAATGATATTTATGCCTTTTATTTAAAGTTAAAATAAAAATGTCCCAAACATGATTTGTTTTACTAATGATATTTTTACAAGT